>OU744280.1:1250000-2500000 GCA_916610125.1 Cheilosia vulpina | reverse complement strand
GAGATGCAAATGATATCACCAAGGCGGAACAAAGCCATTCTGATTTAATACCGGGCGTTTATGAAGGTAAGCTTTTTGTATAAATTAAATTTCATAAAAATGTTTTGATGAATTCCGCAGGGGGAGCAAAAATTTGGGAGTGTACAGACGACCTAATTTTGTATATGTCAACACATTACCCCCCAAATAAATTGAAAAACAAACGAGTCCTAGATTTGGGTTGTGGCTCTGGAGTGTTGGGTATATATGCGTATACTTGCGGAGCAATAATTCATTTTCAGGATTATGTAAGAACATGTTTCATTTTATTTATCTAAAGGTTTTAACCAGTTGGTTTATTTTAACAGAATCAAGACGTTCTTGAAAATATTACTATTCCCAATGTCGTCTTAAATGTTCCCGATAATAAATTAAGTAATTTAGATAATGTTAAATTTTACTCTGGTGACTGGAGTAAATATACTGAGTTGACAAAGGATGACGAAAAATTTGATATCATTCTAACGTCGGAAACGATTTACAATCCGGATAACCAGCAAAAGTTGTTAAATACCATCGATACGAAACTCAACAGTGACGGAATAGTTCTATTGGCAGCAAAGATATACTACTTTGGTGTTGGTGGCGGTCTGCGACAGTTCGAAGGTTTAGTAGAAAAAGATAAGCGATTTACATCGCGTGTTCTATGGTGTTCTGCACAAGGTCTTTCCAGAGAAATTATCGAATTAAAAAGGATACAGAAATAATTTATTATTATTGAAAAAAATGCTATATTAAAAGATATACATTAATCGCTGCTTTAATATGGGCAAGATGTTAATTTTGAAGTACCTAAAAAGTTTTGTAGATTCTGCACAAAATGTACCAAACCCTTGGGGTGTAAATAAAACAGTCCCAGTTGACACCCTATATGTCTCACTTCCAAAACATTTCAAAACTCATTTTATTTTTTTGTTACTGGTGCTGGTCTGCAGACCGGTGGAGTGCCATAATTTAGCGTCAAATCTGTCAGCGTGAATTGGACTTTCTGATTGGAGACAAATTTTCATGTTCTTGTACAGTGGTAAATCAAAGAACTGCATTTTATTTATTTTTATATAATATTGCATGCAAGTTTTTGTCGAAAAGTAGTGTTGGCGAAATAATTTTAAATCTTCTATATTGCATGCTGACAAAATGAACCAGCAAGTGCCATTAAACACAGACACGGAAGAGACAGCTACTGACATCGATCCGTTGTGCTGCTGCGAATACTTCAATCGGGAAAACGAACGTTTCCACATACTAGAATGTTGCTGTAATTGCAGTGACTTTGACCAAGTTTTCGATAGGTTTGTTAAATCCATCCTCCATTTGAATGCAACTCATCTGCGTTGTAATTTGATTTTTCAGAATTATTTGCTGCAGTGAGGTCGACCCAAAACATCAAAAAGGGATGCTGCTCACATTTCAAGACCGCCTGCGCATTCCTTGGCAGGGTGGAGCAAAGCAGATATCTTTAGATGCAATCCTGCCATTGTTTATTATACCCCTAGTGATTGGTATCGCAGCAATTAACTCGTACGCTGCTCTGATAATGTGCATTGCCACTACAATGTTCCTTGGGTACTCGTACTACTATCTGAGAAGAAGTATGCCGAGGACAAAGTTTTTCTTTATGTGGACATTTTGGTCCGTAATCTATTTGGTAGTTTTATTTGAGTTGACCGTTCCGATGATGGAGCTGCTTCCAGAGGAGAACCTAACTTTAGTATGCCTAGCATCAATTTCAGTGTTTTGTTTATATCGCACAAAGATGCGTGCCCATCTTAATCATGTTCTCCAGAGTAGTGTATCGGAAGACGAACTACCAGACATTACTGAAGAACACACTTCTCTGCTGGTAGAAAATAGCGAATCCGATGAGGGTGATCAAAGTCATCCGAACATTTGTGAAATATGTCGCAAGTATGTGCAACCACGGACTTTCCACTGCACCAATTGCCAGGCATGTGTTGTCCGCCATGATCACCATAGTTTTTGGCTAGATTGTTGCATTGGAGAGTCCAATCACCGGTATTACTTCTACGGCCTCATATTTGGCCAGTGCGCGCTCATGTTTGGAGCTAATCTTGCCACTACGGCCGTCTGTCATCCTTTCCTGCTTTTCAAGGTGGTCGGAATACCCGTCTTGTTGCCGGATGACTGCAGCGATGTGTTTGATGACTATGAGTAAGTACATATCTCTCATCACAGCTATCGTACCTAATTTGATTCTTATTTTATCTTTAGAATAAGCTTGGCCTTTGTAATGGGCATCTACGCGCTCATCATGGGATTCTTTGTTATTTTTGCATCGGTAATGCAGATTTATTTGATTGGCAAGGGTATTACACTGTCGGAATGGAGACGTGGGTTCACTGGCAATCGAAGAACGTTAATGACTAACTATATGAATTTTGCCATCAATTGCAAATATTAAGCGTCATTGACAAAAATGCACTTCCAAATTCAGTCTAGTAGAATTTAGCAGCTGGTATAGGAATTTACTTAATTTAAAATAGCAAGTATTGAAGCACAACTAAGCTGCTTCGCACGACCGAATAGTATTGGTGTGATTGATTAGTCATTTATTTAAAAAAAAAAGTAACCACCGGATCTGTGTGGTTGCTGTTGCATCACAAATGAAAATCAAAAAGGAGGTTTAGTGCTTTAACCCAATAAGTATTAGTATATGTACTCTGTAGTAAATTATTATCATTTATCTATAAGTTTAGTCAAAGAGCGAAACGTTCGCTCAAAAATAAACTATCAATAATTAGTTCACAGTATATCAACTCATTTGATGAATTCGACTTTAAATATAAAACTCAAAGCACAACAAAAATGCAATTTGATTGCAACTTAGTTTCATTTTTATATCTCAGTTTTGGAAACAGACCGCTTTAATTTCGTATTACCAATTTCCTGCAAAAGCTCTACCCCCAAAACGACCTAAGCTACTAGACGTCTGGTCCGCAGAGTTTCCGAATGCGAACCTAACCTACTAATAATAGCTAAGGTGCGGATGGAAATGACTTAGTTTAGTTAAAACTATTTTTAATGAAAAACTGTATAAATAATTGCAAATCCGCACAATGCAATCGCTGTTATTACAAAATCTGATCCCTATTCGGCGTGTAGTCAGGAAGCAGTTCCCAAATTTTCATTCGCCACCTCTGTCGACGCTCATCCGTTTCCTTTTCCAGTTTTAAGATCTGAGGTAGGCGCTGCCAACGGTCGACAACTTTCCACTTTAAATGCCTGAAAGACAAATGCAAACACAAATTAGCATTCCAAAAATACCAACCAACAGACCATTCATGATGAAGTTCAGCCTGTTTCATCTTCATGTCCTCGACTAATTTCTGTAACTTGGTGTATCCACACCATTTTGTGAACAAATCTTGACTCAATTTTAATTCATACCAGTCGACCGCTACCAAATATTTGCTACGCTCTTCGCGCAAATAACAAATCCAAGCCTGCAATGTTGTTCTCTTGAGAATTTTCTCATGCAACTCATCAGCCATATAGATTTTTCTATCAATAATAAGCAGGTACAGCTTTTTCCAAGCCTGAAACACATTTTTCATTAGCAATTGTTTTCGGAAAATATCGGCTTTTCTCAGATTGTCTTTTTTCCTCTCCAGGAGCCGCCTGAAACATTCCATTCCTATGCGACGAAGAAGATAATTCCGACAGAATTGTTGGGCTTTCTTGTTGTTCTCTATGGCTCGCTGGCGTTCACGTTCTTTTATGATTTTTACCATTTTCTCCTGCCGGCGTTTTTCTTTTAGAATTTCTATACGCATTCGTTTCGTTTCTTCATCCTCCAAACGCTTTGTAGAAATTTTTTAGTGAAAACCGATTTTGTGCGTATGCTTTCTAGGTCCTAACTTACCTTTGCCTCCTCTACGGCTGCTTTAGCAGCTTCACGTTCAGCTTCATGCTGCAGTCGCCGTTGTTTGGCTTGTTCATGTTTTACACTTCGTTCCAGAGCCCGCTCCTGCATGTTTGTTAAGAACCTTGGTTGGATCATAGCCTTCCCTTGAAGACGTGCAAATTCATCGTCCTCCTCGTCTCGCAGATTTCCCATGATCTGCAGACATTTTGCCTTGGCGCGGCATTTCGAGTCCCCTGTACGAAGGGCATTCTTTAGTTCAGCCTTGATCTCCTCACGGGCTTCTTTGGCCTCTTCAGATAGCTTGTTAAGCTTAAGCTCCGTAATGAGTCGTTCCTGACGATCCAGCTTCATTCTTTGGAGGTCTATGATGTCCTGCTGGATTTTGATTCTGAAAGTATGGAAACTGTATTTAAGCCCACATACTTTTTATAGACAAAAATGTCTTACTTTGACTTATACTTCTTTGTGATGTTAACTGTCTGGATTTTAGTTTGCCCTATTGGCTTTAGAGCTACCTCGTGTGTTTGACTTTTTTTTTCTCGTCGAATGTGGTCGAGAAATGCGTTGATTTTATGGATCCGATCATTTTTACTCGTTACATGTTGCCGCTCAATCTTCTGGATAGTCGTACAGTGGATCCATTTCAGAAAATAGTTCTTCAAAAGGGCGTTGCTGGAGTGGGCTCTGGCCTGAAATAATTGCTCGATGATGGCGTTTTGTTCATTTGAAATGGTTTCTTCACTCTCATTCGATGAACTAGGTGTCACATCAGGTACTTGTGCGACTTTTTCTGGTAGCATTTGTGTTACAATAAGAAGCGACGTGTCTTCTTTTTGCAATGAGGATCCCTCGATTTGGATATTAGCTTCTTGAAAAGCGCCTTCTACCCCTATTTCATTTAGTGCTTCCTCCGCCAGATCGGAAATTACAGAATCAATGTCGTGACTAGTGTTAGAACAAGTGGATTCTTCCCTGTTACATTTAACCACTCCCACAGATTCCTCGAAGCGAACGCAGCGCGTTTCTGTGTTGCCCTTTCGGTCGGCTACTGCCGAAGCTTCACTGACATCTTGCTCTTCATTTTGCACAGATATCTCCTCAATTTCATCATGGAACTTACCATACTTTTCTATCGCCTGCAAAGGAGCCTCATAAAAATCCTTCATATAACGTCTTGTGTTCTCTAGGCTCTTGAGTATTTCATTATTATTGAGTCTGAAATGATCGCTATTCAGAGTCGTGGGCTTAATTTTGCATTGCTGTCGGTTTTTCTGCAGCTGTGCCCTAAATTTCGAAAGTTCATTCAGAATGTAGTGCTCCTCCACTTCTAAATTGTGAACAATGCACTTCTCGACGTTTGCCTTGTATTTATTTGCACAAGATGGGGATTTCTTTTGAGCCTTTTGAAACTGTTTCAAATTATTAATTTGTATTGTTTGTTTACTACTTTTCCGTTACTATTCCTTACCATTTCGTGTCTTAAATCCATTACCAACACTGGATCTAAATTCTGTTTAATATCGACATCCCCACTCATAAGTTTTATATTAGTTTTTCCAATAAAATCCATTTCTACGAATTTCTTCACCAGAGTGGTTTTCAAATTCGTATTGCTGGCATGTTTCTTTCGAATCCTGTCCCATCGGGTATCTTTGTTTAAACGTTTATTATCCGGTTTTATAATTGTCCAAACCATTTTGGCTGTGTTATTGTTACATTAACAATATGCTCTGCAAATATACGTATACTCAAATAGAAATGTTAAAGAAACAAACAATCTCTTGGGTTCCTACTATTCCATGGCAACGGCATGTGTTGAGTGGAAACTAGAAAATGCCCTTAGATCAGGTATCACGGTTGTTCATTGATTATTATAAGTTGCCAAAAACACTTTTTAAAACAATAAAAGTCCACAGCAGTGGAAATTGGATGGGTGGTGTGTATATTTCAAAACGAAATATTGGAAAAAATATCAGTGAGATATAATTCGATCTAGTGTTTGATTCCACGTTTTAATCTGATGATGACCCACAAAATCTATGTGGAACTAATAGAACATCGGCTCTTTCCAAAATAATGTCGCTTAGCAAGTTGTTTAGGTTCAGGGATTGGGTGCGAATAATTAAAAGTTTACAGCATGAGAATTGCGGACGTTCCTTAAACTGTTGAAAACAATCTGTATTTTTAGAAAGCAAACCAGACTACACCAAATAATGGATAACGCTGTCTTAATAACCTTACCAAAAGTACAAGAACCAGAAAATACCATCTCAGTGTTAGCAGAGCTAAATAATTTATTTATTTTTATGGTTGACAACCACACTAGAGGATAAAAAAGCCAAATCTGATTTTAAGCAATTGTAGGGTATTGTGCATAGTTAATCATCTGCTTTTAGGCAGCAGCATCCATTCGTTTCTTATTCTTCTTGCTGGCAGCAGTTGGCGGTTTCACATCAATTGGAGCTGGCTTAACAAATGGAATCTCATTTTGTAGTTTCTCTGGCATGTACTTCTTTAGAACTTCAGGTACTTTGATTCCGGTCTCGGTTTGATGTGTTTCCAAAATGGCACAGATTACTCGAGTAGCAGCACACATAGTAGCGTTCAACATGTGCACGTAGTCAACGGCTGCGTTCATTTTCTTTGTCTGACCAAAGCGCACGAGTAAACGCCGAGCCTGATAGTCCAAACAATTTGAGCATGAAACGAGCTCACGGAATGCTCCACTGCCAGCAAACCATGCTTCCAAGTCCAGTTTCTTTGAGGCAGCATGGTTTAGAGCACCCGAGACAATGTTAACAATTCGATACGGAATGCCCAGCGATTGACAAAACTGTTCAGCGTTGCCGATCATTTCATCCATCATTTCCCAGGATTTATTGTCGTGCGGCGATGTTAGTACGAACTGTTCAACTTTCTCGAACTGATGCACACGGAAAATTCCACGAGTATCGCGTCCGTGCGATCCAACTTCTTGTCGGAAACAAGTGGAAATGCCGGCGTACTTGATGGGCAGAGATGCTTCTGGTAGCCATTCGTCCCGATGGTAAGCGGCAATTGGCTGCTCTGACGTCGCAATTAAGTATTTCTCATCAACGACACCCTCTTCAACCTTCTCACTTCCTTTGCCAATGACCTTGTACAGCTCTTCGTCAAATTGCGAAAGTTGTGCAACCTCTTGCATCACCTCTTTGCGCATGAAAAATGGCGTATACAGGGGAGTGTAATCTTTCTTGTAGAGACTCTGTAGTGCGTGTTGGATAACTGCCTGTTCAAGGAAAACGGCGGCACCCGTAAGGAAATATCCGCGGCCTCCTGAAACCACAGCACCCTTCTCGGCATTCATACCGTCAATCATGACAATGAGATCAACATGAGAATATTTTCCACGTTTTGTACAATCGCCAAAAGTACGTTCTACTTTGTTTTCTTCTTCGTCGTTGCTGACGGGCACACTTTCGTGTAAGTGATTACCTACTTCACGCAATGCAGTATTACGGGTTGCTTCAGCCTCTTGTAAACGCTTTTCATTATCCACCATAGCGTCATCGATTAGAGCACGAACTTTCTAGATGTGGTATTAACTATGTAATGATGGATATTATATTGAAATAAACCAAATTTTACTCACTTTAATTTGATTCACAGTCAGACTTTTCAGGACATCAGCTGTGATCTCTGAAAGGTCCTGGTTCAGACTATCTGGAACTGCTTGGTTCTCATCACCAACCGGTTCTTTCTTTTTCATTTTATCTCCAATCTCCTTGCTGCAAACATTTTTAACTTTGTTAAGGTTGTCTGCGCGATGTCGACGCTGTCTCCATTCAGTGTCTTGGGCGATTACAGTTTCCACCAGCGCTACGTCTTTAAACCGCTTGGTTTGGTTTTCCCGAACTTTGTTGGGATCTCCGCCCTTATCGCTACGAAACAAATCAAGATCTAGAACCATATTTATGCAATTTCTGGAATACTTTCAATCCTTTTGAGGCTTTTGCCAAGCAGAAACAACGTGGCTTAGTGCTGCGGCAAACTTTCTGAAAACGATGAATGACAAATGACATGAGTAATAATCAGTGTTACCGTACTGCAAAAGTATCAGAAAACGTTTCAGCCAAAGATAATGGAATACAGAGATATATATCTTTCCAGTGGAAAGGCGGCTGCCTACAAGCTGTTTTCCCGTAAAATTCATGAAGTCACGCACATATGCTCATTTCTTTTCTAGTATATGTGAGTTCATGAATTGAACTTTAATGCAATAATTTGCTAATCCGAAATGCGTATTTCGTTATTTTTTTTATTTTAATCGAATCCTTAACAAAAGCCAAACAAGTTCAATACCAAACACAAAACAATTGAACAGTGCGATGCCCATAAAAGCAAAAGGAATGTTGGCCGGCCATTAGCAACATCCTTTTTTGTAGCTCACACGTATTCACAGACGGGGTTGAAATTACAAAAACAACAATGTAAACAAATGGGTTTTGGGGGGATAGACGTACGAAAGATATCCATCTCTTTTATTCTTTCATCTCTGGTTTCAGCAATGCAAAAAACACAAGGGCAAACCATTTGGTTTACATTTCGATGCAACAATTCACTAAATAATGCCTATGCCAGTTTGCTGGCGAAACTATGCAGCGAAAAAAAGTATTACTACAAAGGTAATATACATAATTTGTTTATTAAAGTTCGATAGTGATTAAATAAAAAATAACTTAAAATAAAATATTAATTTGGATATGGCAGTTCTTGAGTGTGCAATCAAAAGCACTGTTTCCTATTAAAAACCTTGTTCAAATGCAAAATACAATTCAGTTTGTACTGGCATTTAATTATTTGATTTGCATGTAGTCAATACAGAATTTACTTTTCTTGGATACTATTTTATTATATTTTCTTTATTCCTCCTTTTTGATATTTCAACATATATTTTTAAACGCGTGCAGTGAAAAAAGACTTAGGAAATATATTTGTGTTTTTCCTGAGTTTCCTCCCTCAGAAGTCTTGCTTTAAGTTTGCTTGAGATTACACTCACCGCAAAAGGAAGATGGGTAACACTGATTACTTCTGTTCGCTTTAATAGCAAAAGATGGTCCAAATCAATTGTGACTCATCCACTCATCCCAAAAACTAAAGTAAACGTCAAAAAATCAGCCTAAATTGGTGAATTTATTTTTTGTCCACTTGCAAAACGTTGTTTTCTAAAACTGCTGGCAAACTTTAAGAAATCGTAAGCTCCCAGGGATTCAGAGGACCCCATATCGTTATATCGTTTTAGGATTATGAGCATAATTGATTTTGAGGTTGAAGAAATCAAAAAACTGTGTGAAAATGTCGTTGAAAACTCTAAAATAATAACCTGCACCCCGGTGCTCATCCGAGTGGATATAAACCAAACCAACAGTCGGCAACTTAGCGTATGTCTGCGGTTCCCAGAAAACTATCCAAATTCACCAATTTTAGTTGAAATCAAAAGCCGAACACTTTCCAGTAAATTTCTCGACGGTTTGGCAAATATAGCGGAGACAAAAGCAAAGGACTTAATAGGCAAACCGCAGGTTATCTATGTGCTTAAGTTCATCGAACAATATTTAAGGGAAAACCCACTTTGTGTTGCATACGACGAAATCCTTAATCTAAAGAAAGCTCTAGGAAAAGATGCCACCGATCAACTAAAATTGAAACAAAAATTATCCTGTGTACATTTGGTGGCAAAAGGTGGTCATTATTACTACAAGGTCAAGGCTGATATTCCCATTGAATATCCCAAAGAATGTGCTGTACTGAGAGACCCCGCAACAAATTTACCAGCAGTTCTTCTAAGATATCTTAATGGACAATCGAAGGAGATTGCCAGGCAATGCGTCGAACCACCTCTCAGAGTGACAAAGGACAAAAGTGCACCACCATTTCAGCCGGGTCCCAGCTTATATAAGGCGCTTCAATTTTGTATCGATGCCACACAGGGTTTCTACGAGGAGAAATGTCCCATATGTGGCGAGGCAGTGCTTCCTAGCAATGCCACCGATATAATTACTGATGATACAAGCGATATGCATTGTGAGCGTGTTTATTGCGGACACTTGTTTCATCAAGGATGCCTGAAGAAGTACCTACAAGAGCCACCTTTTCCAAAAGGTGGGAAGCTATGTCCAGCAAAGAAGCGACATCCTCGATCCGATGCTAGTTACGCTACTCACATTAAAGGCATTCCAAAGAACGAAGATTTAACTTGTGGTATTCGCTTGGCACATGACCGGTGGGTGTTGAATGTGAAAGTCGCTGAAACCCGATGGGCACAAAAACAGGCTAGAGAACGTGAACTAGAGGAAGTTGTTGATTTTTTGCAATAAAATGAATGTACACTTTCGCTCTGATTAAATAAAAATTATAAAAATCTTTTCACATCAAAGTTTGATCATGTATTTTTTTTTTTTTTTTAAATAAGTCTTGTAAAAGGCGAATTGATAACGTTTCAACTGTGCCCGAGAATGAGAACCTTGCAGTCAGATGTTAGTTCGTATAATTCGTATTTAAAGTGGATGCCTTATAATAAAAGTGCAACTAATATCGAGAATGACGAAACTTTTCTTGGGGTTGCATATTCATTTACATGACGACTCATTTTCGATCACGGAAAATAGGAGCAACTGCAAGAAAACTAAGCATTCGTCTGAACTCAATATGGACTGTATGCGAGCGACTTTTTTTTATGTGTTTCTCGACATTCTAAGGAGCAAGTTAGGATTTTACCTTGATTTAGTTGGCATGCGAAGTATGCTAAAGTGTCCGTTAAAAAATCAATTTTCTGCAATTCGTGTTATTCGCTTCAATTGCGAGCTTCAATATTTCACAGTTAAACAGCAAATGTATTTTGAGGTTAGCTTTTCCGATTCATTTTCAAGAGTGACATCATTCGCAATTTTCGTAAAATTGCGCATTAGTTTAGGTTTGCTTTTGAATATTAAAGTTTTGAGCTATCCTAGGCAATCTGGTTACGATCAACAATTCTCAACTCTTGTTTGTTATTTTGTTCGCCTATTCAACATATTCCGATGTACGAGTTTAAAGTTGGCGAGTTTCACTCTCACTACATCTAGTTTGGCGATTCACGTTTGACTCTATTATACGCTGAAAAGCACACGTGAAAAGTCCATCTCATGTACCCAAAGTGCATAAAATCCCATTTTATCGCCTTCCGAAATAAAAAATACATCTTTTGTCAATTGTTTTTAGTATAAATTATTTTGCATAAAATATATTTTTTTAATGATTCGTTGATAGTTTAAACTGCTAACAATGCATTTCTTTTAACAATTTCTATTTCTTATTTGCCGTGCTTTATATATATACTAAAAAATGTAATACTTTTGTTTGTTTTTCTTTTAATTTTGAACATGCAAGAGTTTCTTTCTTACGACTTGTTTTTAGTTTTAAACAATAATTTAATTTCTTTCCACAGTCAAACTATTCAATAACGATCTTTCAATTCAAACAAGTATGAAGTTAAGTTTGCAAAACTGCACAAACGAATGTTTGTGTCGAAAGCTGTTACTTTTCTCGTTCGATATATACTGTGATAAAACGTATTTCTCTTTATATTGATTATGCTTTACTCTCTTTGAGATCTTATTAAAAAATACCGAAAAAACATCCTTCCATTGGGCAGGCAAAGTGGAAATATAATTATAATGTACGAAAAAAAAATATAATCAATCAACTTCAACAAAAATTAGAAGTGCGTTCATATCGAAACGCTAAATAGTCTATTTCTTTAAACAAAACAAAGATATCATATGGTAATATGAATAAATATTAAAATAAAAAAATTGTAATAATTAGTTTTAACTAATAAGTTTTATCTATTCTTATCTCTGAACAAAAATACAATCTAAGGGACTTTTCGTTGACACAAACACACCTTTATCACTTTCATAAAATCTCTATCTTAGTTGCAAAATAATTATATAAAACTTTGAGTAACATGCATGCAGTCGAACTGTGATTATTTGAAAAAATTTCATCCTTGCCAGACAAGGCCCGTTGAGTGCAACCAACGTTATTTTATTTACATTTGTGTTTGGGGAGATTAACATACATATTTACATGTACAATTGCGATTTCCCACATCGTTACTCTATGTTCCTTTCACTACGATTAGTTTTTGATAAAAGCTTTGTATATTTTTTAAAATCTCTTCCAATGATTTTGAATGCGAAATAACAACCGCGGCGATTGAAAATCCTAGTTCGACTATTTGCATTTGTATATAATACCTGATGGAGTAACAATCCGGCACTAGAAATTAGGTTATTATAGTTATTTGGTGATATTTAAGTTTGAATTAGTTTATTTAGTTGCGATTAAGGCATTCCTGGTAGGCCACTTAAACTTTGGTGCTGATGCATGATGTTCACCCGACACATCTGCTGCTCCAAGCGCTGTATAGTGGCTGTGAGATGTGAATTTTCTACATACAACTCCTTTACGAGCACATCTGCATTTGCCAAACGCTGCGTTTGCTCTGTCATTATCATGCTCTGAGTCTCAATGCGATTACGTAGATCTGATAGCTCTGCGTGTTGCTGTTGCCATGTTTCTAAAAAATCAAAATATGGAAATAATTTTCATTGTAAAAAAAACCTCCTTCAGTAGGTACTCACGTTGCATCAAAGATTCCGTGTACTGATGCTGTTGCTTGATAACATTCTGTAAATGTCGATTCCTCAGCTCGAGATGATTTACTCTCTGAATTAGCGATGGATGTGCCGCCCGCTGTTAAGGAAATTGTATAATTTTATGCAAAATTCATGTGGGCAATAACTTACAGCGTATGCCTTTTCAAGTACTGGTTTCGCCTCCTGTAGCTGTTGGAGTTCCATCACCAGCCCGTCACGTTGCAGAGCCAAATCTTTGATTTGATCTTTCAATTGCATTTCAAAGTACTTTAGACGCTTCAGTTCTTCTTTCATTATGTTCGGACTGGAACAGCTACTCGAGGCATTCACCGATGACTTTTGAATACTGTGCGTTGAGGCAACACTTTGACTTTCAAAACTCTTAGCTGATGCGGTGGACGAGGAGTCTTCGCAATCTTTTGAGATGTCTTTAGCTGTAGGCTTTTGAATAGGCGATATGTTTTTGGGCTCATCGGCTCCTATTATATTGGAGCTGGGCTGTGTGGTGCTGAATACAGTAGTCTCTGATGTTGATAAATTGTTTAATCTGGAAAAAGCAAAACACCAAAGTAGATACAGTTTTTTAATGCAGAATAGTATCAATAACAACTGCCCCTACGAAAAATCTTAACAAAAAATAACTACCCGCCCGTGAATACTTCATCCGAATAGAGTATAAAATTACTTTCCGCGAGCCGAGCGAGAAACCCATCCCGGACGAACGAATCAAACAAAAGCAGGTGAAGTTCGTCTGTTCAGTCGCAGAAGATGATTAAGACTGTTGTCACTGCTTTAGCATTACTCCTAGTCACTTTCCGAAACTCCCAAGATAACCCCTCAACTATTGTTGATTTGGACCTTATAGCGTTTGCAAGCCTGATGGCTAGCACAGATACAGCGAAACCCACTTGCACAACACATTTTTTAGTTCGCAGAGTAAGTGTGTTGTATTCGACAAATCGAAAGAAAGCCCAACCAATAATTGATGAAAAAGCTTCTCAATTCTGCTTCGGTATACAGCTCACAACTATAAACGTTCGAACGTTTCGTTTTACGGAATCTGGCCCCAGAACTTCAGTATTCATAGCAAATGCAAAAAAAAAATGTTTACAACACAAAAGACAATTTTATTTCTCCCCATATCGTGAATTATTGCGCTTGAACTTTTTTGGTAACCTAAAAATGGAAATGAAAAAGCCCATAGTACGTAAATTAAAAATTCTTACAACCAAAGTTTAAATAACATTCGATTGAGAACTGAACTCACCGATTCCTTTGCAACGTGGGAGACTTCTGCTGATGATTTATATTCTTGTACTGTGTGACTGGAGATTGAATTGTGCTCTGGTGCCAAAGATAGCTGATTGGAGAACTGGCTGGACTCTCCAGATCGGACATTTCGCCTTGCATTTCATTTGCGCCAGTCAATATTTCCACACTCTCGCCTAGCTTCATTCTGAGATCTTCGATTTCACTTTGCAGTGATTCGATTTCCTTTGATTTATCCTCGATAATTTGCCTTGCATTGTCACGTATTTGTATGGCTTCAGCTTCCAAATCCGCATACTGTTGTTCTAGCACATCTTTTTCTTCGATTGGCGACAGCCGTCCATCCTTGCTAAATTGCTCCTCGTATTCGCGAACCTTTTCAACAAGTTCGGTAAACTTGACGTCACTCTCCTTTTGCTCTTCCTCGTAGATTTTTCGCTCCTTGTCGAAAAGTTGACGTTCTTCGGCAAGTTTATCCTGCCAATAGTCTTCACAATCCTCGTAGGCTTTTTGCATTTGTTCTAGGCTGGCTTCCAGCTCCTTGCAGCGTACTTCTAATGTGTCTTTTTCCTTTTTTATGCTTGTGATGTCGATTGTGTTCGTTGCCGTCTCGTTGTTTGCTAAGTTTTCTGTGAATGGTTTCAGCGCATTCTCTAACTGGAATATCTTTGTTTTCAGGCTTGTAATATCTTGATCCTTTGCGTCTTGCACAGAACTGGTGCTCTCCTGAGAGAATCCCGAAGACGTGCTGGGTGTTGAGGTAACGTTTAAGGGGTCCTTCAATTCGGAATTCAATGCCATCCAATCGCCGCTGGTGTCGCTTTCACTGTTGGTGTCTGTATTGCACCTTCGGAACTTTCCCAGTCTCGGACTTTCCTCTGTTATTCTCGTTTTACTGGGGGAATCTCCTCGCCTTTTTACGGCGGCGGAAGCATGGTCTGGATCATCGTCTGCGCTTGCAGGTACTTTCGGAGATCGCTTCGCTTTGACACGCGATATTTCGAAGTTTAAGCCTTCGACTTCGGCAACCAACTCGTCATTCTTATCTCGCAAACTCGAATTCTCCACTTGGAGGTTTGTGATCTTTTCAATCAGGTCCATCATCTCTTCGGTTTCCTTTTCACTCTTTGACCCCTCGTCACTTCTATTTCTCTCTTCGAACCCTGCGATGTCTTTGTTCAATTGAATGTTTGTCTCTAGAAGGCCTGTTATCTGCTTCTGAAGAACTGTTTGTTCGTTTTCTAAGGCACTGTTCTCTTGCTTCAGCGATTCCGCCTCAGATCTCAACTTGAGATCTTCTTGTTCGAGTGACTTGATCCGCGACTCCAAGCGTGTGGTCAAGTTCGACCAATTCTCGCGGTCGTTAGCCAATCGAGCGGTCAATTCACGCACTACTTCAGCGTGTCGTTGCTCTAATAGTCTTATCTGAAAATTAAAACCAGGATAAGTGCCTGACTGAAGCATGTTGGCATTTGTTCATTTTTGTCTTTCAAACTTACCTCCTTCTTTGTGGTGTCTTCTAGATTAGCGTGCCTTTCGTCGATTTCTTGAGCCAACATGACTACTCTTCGATTTGCGTCCTTGTTATCAGCATGCAACTTCTTGTTTTCTTCACTCATTTGGTGGTATGATTGTTTTAATGTCGACAGCTCTGCCGTTTGCAGAGCTAGAGATGCTTTCAATAATGTGGTCTGTTCTTCACCGCCCAGACCTCGCAGTTCTTCTTCCAAGACTTTCGACAACTGCAAGACATTGACTTCGTCCTCGTCGAAGCCAAGGCTTAACAAAAGTCCCTTTGCGCTGCTTATACTTGCTCGTTCCCACATCTCAATTATACTATGTGTCGGTACTGTCTCTAATTGTGCTGGAATATCTGAAAATAGTTCATGAGTTACTTTTTGTATTCTGAAGTCAGTTTTCAAGATGCGCAGCCAAACAAAAAGTAAGACAATCTGCCAACGAAATAGGGATCCAACTGGGATAGACGACAATTAACGGTACAAGCACGTACAAAAACAAGAAATGGTGCGTATGTGAACTTTGAATGAAACAAACCAGGATCTATGCAAAAAGCCAACACCAAATTGCATCTCTGCTGCTAGAGGCGCCTACTAAAACAAAGTGCGTTGCCAGCTTAATTTCCAACATTGTACATATATAACGGTGCAATTAACTAAATACGGAACAAACAAATAAGTAACTTTTTTTCTGAAACAAACCTTTCACAATCGTGTGGTTATTGTCTACCACACGTGAAATAATACTCTGATTGCTGTCCAAATTGATGACTGAAGTGTCGGAGAATTTTCGCCAAAAAAATGGGTGTGAATTGTTTCGATATGTCGGTGAAAGTTCGCTATCAGAGTACTTTGCTGGTGCGAATGGAGTACTATCACCACTAATAAGATTTATGAATTCGCTAAAGGTAATCACTGATTCGGTTTGGGTTTCACTTAGTTTTTCATACACTTCTTGAGCTACTCTTTCCGCGACCGTGTTCAAAAGTCCTACACGTTCGCAGACGACTCGCAGTTGATCACAAGTAAAGTAATAGGTACCGATTTCGCTGCCGTACGTTTTCCAAACGTCAAGAATCTTATTTCTCAGATTTTCGCAATCTGAATCTGAATCTCCTATTCAAGTGTTAAATGGTGATGCTTTTTAGTTATTCAAATCAAATCAAAAGATAAAGTGATTCAAATCAAATAAAACGTTTTCCTTTTCTTATTAAGGTGATTCCGCAAGAAATTAACTTTCAACGTTTTGGTATTAGTTACAAGCCTTGTTGTGGACAATGATAAATGTCAGTAAGAGTGCTGTCTTCAAATCAACGAAAAAAAAATTGTTCGTTTAACATATTACTCACCTAAGGATTCAACGCTACTGTTGATTTTGTTTGCCGCTTTAGTTGCTTTGGTTTTTTCCAAAATCGCATCGCGTACCCGTTGGTTTTTTTGAGCTGGCAATGAAGCGCAACGCTTAAGCTTGGCTCCACCACTAAGTGGCTTCCTTCTGTGCGACGACAGGATGTCACTCTGTGATGATGATCTTTGTACCTGAAAGTTGTAGTTTGTACAATAAAATGATGCAACACGTAAAGAGTTTTTGATAAACTTACAATGTTGTTGCTGGAATTCTTCGGAATTATGTCTTGATCATCGGACTCGGATGGCGAAGAATCTGTCCCAATAAACTGCGGCCTGGATCGCCGGCCATATTTTTTAGCGCCGACAACAAATTTTGGTGAAACTTCACGATCAGACGACTCCTGTGGGCTCTCTACGTTTTTGCGTTCAGACTCATCGTTCAAAATCAGTGTGCGATCTGAAAATATATTTAATATATTATATAATATGTACTAAGGGGTGGAGGATATAGGATAATTTAAAATAAAACAGCTATTCCTTACCGCACTGTATAACTAATTCGCTGAAAGCTGCTCCCATTTTCTGTTGCTCGGTAAATAATTCTTTAAATAAATTTATACTTAGATCTGTATCCACAGGCAAAACCTCTTAAATACTCGATGAACAACAAGTGTAACTTATGTCGTTTTCCATTGAGTAAAAGGAAGCGTCCGGAATCGAAAAAATCACTTCTGAAACTGTTCCATTGGCGCAAAAAATACTCTTCTGGTGATTCTGAGGAGGGAATTTTGCTTCTCGATTTGAAGTCAGAATCCACTCAAGAAGCACTCACACAAGTGTAATTTTATGTATTTTATACAAGTCAACTGACAGCAGCCGTAGATTATTTTTTTGCATTTCACCAATACTATTGTGGAGTCTTTCAGAAGCTGTTTTGTTGTTACATTGGATTTCAGAATGAGTGGATCCCCGAGTGAAACCAATGGAAAACGACATTATTGTGGTAGGTAGCAGGTAAGATTCGATATTTTGATAAAAACAGATTTTCCGTTTTATTGCCATAACAACACCCCAAAATCCTGCAACATCCCTTTATTTAAATTTATCACAATGACACTAAATGGGTATATTCAAAATGCTACCTGAAATACCAGGTATTTTTAAATGAACGAGCACCCTTAGTCTCTTGAAATTATTAACTAAAAGTTGCATGTTGTAAACATGACTCATACTGAGTAAGCTGTAATAAAAGTAAAAGTAATAAGTAATAACATATTTTGGAAAACCCAATGTGGTGTTTTCGCCGGTAACCGCCATTTTAGAAACATGTGCAGGTATAGACCCCGCTTCCGAAAACGCTAATAGTTGTATGCAGGTTGTTCCAAATCGCTCCGCGGTACTAATAATCATTTTTAGTGTCCAGGCTAAATTTTTCAAACTAACAATGGCGGAATTTTCCATACAAAATTGCACAAAAATGATTTTTCGTAAGGCCCGCTGTGAATTCGTTTGCTCTTTTGCCCAGTCTTTTTAGAATTATTCATATTTAATGACACAATAATGGACTATTCACATGAGAGCGAGCGAGCGAATTGCTGAAATGCGAACAAACCACTTTTGATGCATTTATGAACAGAAAATTGGACATTTTACTATTCTAAGAGGAGGATAATTAATTATCCCATCAAATGTATTAAGAAAACAAGTAAATAAACAGTTTAAATAACGAAATTTCAAATTCCAAACTTTTTGCCTCGAACGAATACCTACACCCTTGGCGCGAATTGTCAAAGTTTATTCACAATCCACATTCAATTGGCGTTCCACAGACTAGCGAATAAAACATTCGTTCGAACTTAACCTCAAACTTGGCATTCAAAAAGTAGAAACAAATGTCGGCGACTGTCATTGGATTCGCGGGTATCTGCGGCCGAATAAAATGTATCATGTGAATGGAATGTCAAAATTTGCGAATATTCGTTCGTTCGTAGATAGTCGGTCGCTCTCACTTGAATGGTCCTTAAGACCTTCTTTACTCACTTTCTTTTAAAAGATGAATTTGTTACAACTATATCCTTGACACAAAAGATATTACTAACCAACGAAGTAAAATAATTTTCTTTTGATATTGTTACAAACATTTTATCTGTCAAGACTTTTACATACAAGATAGCTATTCCCCATTCGAGTTATTTTCACGATCCACCTCACTTGCTCACTTTTAACTAAAATAGTGCACCAAAGAATGTTCCACCCCAACCCTTTCATGGCACTACGGAGTACTCTCAGTATGTTAATACAGGATTATTACCTAGAACTAAATACATATGAATAAACTAAACGACCAATTTTGTGGTTATATAAACATGATTTCTGTTAATTTTAAATAAAACATTTATACGAATCTACACATCTTTTTACTGTGTGGAGAGTGAATATTATATTAATCATGTTACTCGTGTAAATATTTAAGGCGGTCATTATTTTCGGCTAGTTATTGATATTTGTAGTACCTAGCGCAAACGGTATCTCCGCTTTGATTAGACTTTTTGATGCTTCCGCCTTTCGGTAAAGTTTATAAATATTTGTTTTGTACAAGTTTGTTCGGGTGTTCAGAAACAGTTTATTTGTAATCAAATAAAGAAAGTTAAAGAATACATTATACTTTTTGTCAGACTCTCGATTTTAGGCATGTAATAGGTACAAGGTTGGCTGAATACTTTTTCTTTTTGATAATAATAAAAATGCATTTTCCCGTTCATCGCAGATCATTAGTGACGATCATGCGCGCGTGCGGAATCAAAATCAATTCGTGCATTTAACGGGTAAGCATAATTTGTATACAGATACATCAAAGGATGCACTCTGCAAAGCATGGCTAAGATGCATGCGAGTGCAATTTGGGGACACAGATGAAAAACGTGCTACAAGAAGTATTGGGGTTCCATAAATGTTGTTCTTTCTTTTGTTTATTTACTGTTCTACCCAATTGTCATTTTTACGCCTTTCTTTCCTTATACCCATTTAAAAACTGTAGCGTAGGTTTAGTTAATAAACCTACGCTACAGTTTTTAAATTAGAGAACAAAATTGATTTCATGTAACTATGGAAGCTTTGGTTTATTTATTTATTTCCAGCTGTTTACAATGAATGCCCCAACATAAAAATGTACACCTAGTAGAATACATCTGAAATTATTATTCATGAGTTAATTTCGTACATGTCGAACCTTCTCGCGCATTTTTTTTAATAGACTCTGTGCTGGAACCGGTTTTATTTAGTTAAAATAATTCTATTATAATGTGCCTCCATAGTAAATATCATAATATAAAAATTCCAAAAATGCAATTGGTCCGTTTTGTTATGTAAGCCAAAGTGCATAACAATCACATATTCGAATAGAACGCAGTACGCAAATAGAGCACAATTACTTGAAAAAAAAATAGTTGCACTTACCCCCCGGTGACAATGATCCATCGATTTCTGTGCCAAGAAAGTTCAACAGTGCTTCTTTAAAGTCCCCGAAAGAAACCCGTGACCTTGGATTTTTTATTAGACTTTTTATGATTACAGATCCGCGATCCTGTAGTTCGAGCATTTCACATAATTTGCTTAGGGCGTTTTCGTCCAGAGCACCGCTATGATTGGTGTCACAGCTTGTGAACATTTGAAATAGTTTTTGCTCATAGGGGTCCGATGAAACTTCCATTTTTTTGTTCACTTTTGGGTCAATAGACAAAGTAATTGCTTGTTCCCAATATCAGTCAGTGTTAATATTTGATTTATTTAATTTGCAGAGAAAAGGAAGTTCCATGAAAAAGCTATGAATAATAATGCAAATATTTTTTTTGTTCTTTTCCTTAACTGTAGCACATACAACAAGCATAAATAAAAATAAATATATACAAATGTCTACTTTTTTCTTTTTCCAATTCTTTTTCTACACACAATTTCACGGAATCCCCCGTGCTCAGGCAATTTTCTTATACGTGTGGTACCAATTGACAGTCTTCAGAAGAGAAAACCCCAAGAAAAATAGATGCGCTTATATGTGTGTACTATTCTATCTTACAGGCAGCAAGTAAATAAAAAAATATTATATACAATCTTATATGGTTGGCTCTCTCTCAGAGGCATTAAAATAAATATCGTATTTATCGATAAGCGGATAGTAGCTATCGATAAAATGGGAATATTACCGGGTGAGGGGTGTTCTACGATATATTCAATATAGCTAGGTAACTAGCAAAGAAAATTAATTTGGCCGTGCTACAAAATGAGTGCCAGCAGCGTCCTTTAGATCGGCCCAGATAAGATGTTTGGATGAAGACCGACAGTTCTCCATTACCCGTTAATTAATAGTCAATGATGGAAGGTGGGGATCAATAGAGGGTCCACTGAAGCATCCTACAGGCGCGACACTTGCAATTAATAGATGTGCCATTGAATAAGTTGGTGATGATGTTTCTAAGATATTCCGATTAATCTAAATATACAGCAAATATTTTTTAGTTTAGTTAGTTAGGCCTAAATGCATAACGAGATGGGGACTATTTCGTTTAAAGCTTTTGTTTCATACTTTTGTTTGCTGTTGGGAGATTTATTTATGTTTACTTGAGTTCAAGCAGTGGTAGAAATTCTACGACATTAGTTCTTAGTGAATGTTAGTATCCCAGTTCGTATTTTGTTTGTCAATTAATATATCGGGCTCGTTTAATTAATACCTCTATTACACTCTTTTTTCTAACCATCGAAAATCTACTCCATTTTGGTTCACATAATTAATAACAATCCTGTTCGGTTGAAGTCAGTCCGCCATTTTCAATTTCAACACACGTCAAGTCAGTAGGATAAATTTTCCAAAGTCGTTTGCGGTTGTTTGTGTATTTTTTTATTCGTGTCTTCAAAAATTGGACAAAAGTTCTGCAAAAATTAATTGTCCAGAATTCGAAAGGTTAGTTTAGAAATAAATTGTGTACATATGATCAAAGGGGCATCGCAAAGTGCAGCAGTTTTCCAAGAAAAAAGTGTGTGCTCATGGCACGCAGATCAAACTCATCTGTCAAATGTTTTGCTCTGCTATGTGAAAAATTGTATTTGTATTAAATTGCATTTTTAAGAAAACTTTGCATTTCCTTCTAGTTCACGCAAAGATGAACTCCTTCATGCGGCGGAATATAACAGCCGAACAGATGCACAGCTTCCTGAAAGACAAACAAGCATGGGAAAATGCCATTGCCATGTACAATGGACCTGATCCCTTAGAGCACTGGTACAACTATATTTGCTGGTACAATATCAACCTCCATGGTGACCCGGAGAACAAGTTTCGAGAAACTCTGGAAAGGTGCCTCACACAATACGAACACAACGAATACTACAAGCAAGATAACCGTATGGTCAAGTTGTGGGTAAAATACATTGATCTACAGTCGAATCCGCTACACTTCTATCAAATCTTATATCAAAGAGGCATTGGTAGGCAATGTGCCTGCTTCTACGTTAGTTGGGCGCATTACTACGACTCGGTTAATGCGTTCAAAGAAGCTGAATCCATATACAACCTGGGTTTCCAAGCAAAGGCTGAGCCCTATAATGAACTGGAAGGTGCTCACACAAAGTTCCTGTACTCACTGTCTCAGCGTATGCTCTACGAGGACAATTCATCAAAAAAACAGACTGCCCAACAGATTTGTGATCAGCGACAACAAATAACTACGCAAGCACACCCTCAGATAAAACAAAAACAAGAAACCAGCGCTGATTTTAAAACAGTGCGCCCAATGAATGCAGAAGTACAACAGTGCACCGAAGTTCAACCACAACAACAGCTGGAAAATGTTGATGCTGCAATCCATCCACAGATTCAAGCGCATACTAGCATCAACTGTCAGTACACGGAGTTGCAAAATTCAACTGCTACAGCCATATCTTCCTCTTTGAACTACATATACAATGAGTCACAAGTGGCTACACCGGTGTATCCACAAGAAGGCGCCTTCGGCTGTCAGCCGGTCGAAATTCCGATAGGCAATGTTAAGCTGCCAACCCAGTTCGCTACATACAGTCGCAACAATTACGAGGTTTGGAAGCCGGCACTATTCTTGGATGAACCCGCGGAACCTAACAAACGCTGCCAGTATCAAAAGGGTTTGGTGTACCCTGGAGGGGATATGGAATTCAGCCCCGAAGAACTTCGTGCCAGAAAGTGGAAAACCAACCAGCGAAAGGCGAAATCTCAGTTACCGCCGCCGCCGCCGCAGCAGCTTGAAACGCAAAACCCTATTGTTGTAGCACCCGCTGCGCCGGCAGACATTGAAGACCAAATCGAAGCATCTACGATTCGATTTAGCACACACGAAGAGGACGGTGTGACCAAAAGCAAATCAATCAAAATAAAGTTCAAAAAAGAGAAACCGTCGTCAAGTGCTCTAGACTCTTCCAGCAGTTCCACGAATGGCCACAACAAGTACAACTATACCATTGAAAACAATTACGGAGTGGAAACTGTCTCGCAGGACGATGGCAGAGCAGAGGGCCTCTACCGTGGAAATGGCTTTCACCCATATCAGATGCAAACGTCTACGCCGAAAGTTAAGAAGCCCAAGAAGTTAAAGGGCGCCAACAAGCACCTAAGTGGCAAGTACTTGCCTGTCCCACACGGTGACAGCAACTCATCTGACTATGTTAGCAGCCAGCCGCAACAGGCCCAATATCAGTACGAGGACGCAAATTTACTGCTAACCTTTGCCAAAGAAAACACCACAACCCAACAAAACAGGACACCGATAAAAATTCGACAGAAAAATGGTGATTCCATCCACTACACCGCAAATGACAATGCAAATTTCTCGTTCAACGAGAACACATTTATGGATAACTCGAATTGCTCGGTGAGTTCAGCTGTGGGTCGCTTAAACTTTAATGACACGCAGCGTGATGACTATTCCACGTATGCGGAGAACAGCTTCTTCGCATCTGAGAACGACAAAGAGCTACAGGAGAGTCGTCTTCAGAAGGCAATCAGCGTGATTGACACACACTTGGCGAAACCAGCCATCGATCCATTCAACAATGAGTTGTGCAAGGCGTTCTTGACCAAGCTAAATTTTCCGTCCTACGATGCAATTGACAATGTTTACAAAGTGGTAAGCACGCCGTTGCCGAAGTTGGCCAACACGAAAGTGATAACGCTGGCAGACACGCGTTTCAGCATCGAAAAGGAGGTGGGCCGTGGTTCCTACGGATCCGTATATAAAGCCGTGGACTGCAAGTCCGGAATGGTTGTAGCACTCAAGTACCAGAAACCGCCAAACATTTGGGAAATATACATTTGTCACCAGGTGCGTGACAGAATCCGCACAGAGTCGGTGCTGCCGGGCGTAATGAATATTTCATCAGCAGTCATCGCGCCGAACGCAAGCATTATTGCCACAGAATTCTCACCATACGGGTCGCTGCTGGACATCAACAATAAGATCCGTCAAGCCACTAAAAAGGTTATGCACGAGAGTTTAGTAATGCACTTCAGCAGCCAAATTCTGAACATAGTACACTGTTTGCACAAGAGCAAGATAATACACGCCGACATCAAACCAGACAACTTCTTGCTGATGCGTGTACCCAACACAGATCTCCACTACCCGTCGCTCCGACTGATTGACTTTGGCTGCGCAATCGACATGACACTATTCCCCGAGCGCACCCAGTTCAAGAAAATAATACAAACGGACGGTTTTACCTGCATCGAGATGCAAGAAGGACGTCCATGGTCTTACGAAACCGACTTATTCTGCATAGCCGGCACTGTTCATGTAATGCTCTTCGGCGAGTACATGCAGATCACAAAGAAGTTCGACACCTGGGACATCAAACAGAAGCTGCCCCGCTACCTGAAGAAACACGTCTGGACCGATTTCTACGGTAGCATGCTCAACATCAAAAGCCACGACATCCTACCAAATTTGCTCGACATCAAGATGCGTTTCGACGAAGAGGCCATGAAGATGGACTCTGAGCTGCAATCGCAAATCAGGACCCTATCCAACTTGTTACATCGTCGATAGTCCGCTCGGCCGGAATCTGTTTAAGATACATTGTAATTTATTTTGTTTTTATTTTTTTTATTTTTTATTTTTTTCCAGAAGTCATCATATATTACCGAGAATGCATACCTTTCTTATTTTTCCTTATAATTTGTTTTATATTATGAACTTCGCAGATATTTTTGAATATATTAAAGAACATACAGAACCGTGTGTAGGTGAGTGGCGCCTCAGAAGACACGAGCAGTAGTTTCTTTTACACTGCAGTGGTGTATTGTAAGAAAGACTAAAAATTGAATATTAAGTTGAATTTGTATGTGCACACAACTTTTAAAGTAAAACTATTGAAATATTAAATACATAATGTAAAGTGAAATGATTCTATATAAATAAAAAGTTTAAAAGCCAGCCTTTAAGCTTTATATTTTAATCAACAGATTTTTTTAATAGCCGCCAATTGTTGAACGAACTTACAGCGCCTTTATATGTCAGACGAGGTACAACTTTTAGACAAGGGCATATTTCGACAGATCATTGATTGATTTCTATTTAGTTATCCGCCAGAGACAATTTTGTCTATGTTATCCACGTTCCACGTAGGTACAACATTCGAAGTGGCTATTCGCACGATATTTTTGTACTGACTGACGTTTGTCGGGCTTAGGGGCAAGGCTACGTAGTCGACGTAATCTAATGGTATTTTCATTAAAAATAGTGTCTTAAGAAATGAGTTGGGCCTTAAAACGTACCGGATCGTGCTCAAAAGTGAACTACTTGAGTTTAGATCCCTTTAAGGGAGCGAAGCGAGTCACATTGCCCCCATTTGCCGCGATTTAACTTTGACATTTTGTTTCGTAGATGTGTCCCTAACGATATGGAAAAGATTCGGGTGTTTGAGAGACAATGTCTCAGGGCCTGTCTAGGGTTGTTTAGAACTCCCGAATCTCAGTACATAAAATACTATCCCAACAGGACCCTATACAATGGGGCCCGACTGAATAGGATTGACAATTTCCTTATTAAGGTGATTCGAAGGCACGTTGCAAGGGCGATGGCCAGTGATAATAACCTGATCTCAGGGGCTTACTACCCCAATTTAATGTACCACGAGCGTACGCTTCGGTCTGGCTTTATCCCGCCTGAGGCATTTCTTCATGTAGACATGAAAGGTTTAGTGCAACAAAAAGATGGTGTGCCGGTATTGTACCACAGCCACCGCGGCGCGAGGGATAAGCGGCTCATCCACGACGTGTACGCCGCCAATGCTCAGGAGCTTCTCCGTTTTAGTACCGCAATTGCGGATCGGGACAAGGTCGATACTCTAAAGCAGTTCACCGAATTTTGGTGGCTTGAGGAAGAGGTGAGGGTGGATACGCTCTCCCGGGCCGGTGCGCTACTTACGTAGCATCCTCCTTAGTTTTAAGTTTGTAGTTGTAGTTTTGTAGGTTAAGGTTTAGAGTAGGGGGTCCTTGGGAGGGGCCGATGACCAATCGAGAGATTGCTCAACTCCCTGATTATAGTTAGTTTAGATTAAGTAGCTTAGATAGTCTTAAGTAGTTGTAAGAAAAATAAAATAATAAAGTATTCAAGTTTTTAAAAGTTTCTTGAAAATTAAAAAAAACAAAACAAAATTATATTGATAGATTTAAGGCCGAAAGGCAATAGTTTTAAGCATATTGTTAAGTTTAGAGCGCTCGCTAAGGGCCAGTAAGCTAGAATAAGATAAATGTTAGCTTTAAATTAGATTTAATCGTTTTTGTCTAGGATATAAGTTTAAAGATTGAATAAATAAAAAATGAATTTAAAAAAAAAAAAAAAAAAAAAATGTGTCCCTAACGACGTGCGAATAGCTTCATCCAATATTGACGTTCGACGTATGCTGGCAAGTGTCTGCCTTAGCTAATTCGAAGCAAGATAAACTGAATATTTAGTTCTAGTTTCTCATGAACTGCATGATCTTGATAAAATAGATTCGGATGGTTCTAATAGAACAAACAAAAAACAAATTTCTGCAGTGTAAAACAGCGTCGACAAATTTTGAACGAAATTTAAAATGTAAGACTTTATTGCGGCAGCGATCTGTTGTTTGAATGTGTGGAATGGGTTATAACAATGCGTTCTTAAGCGGGGATCGCATACCTATATCATTGACTCTTTGTGGAAAAAAACTGTAGTTGAAAAGTTGAATAAGAAGAAGTGGCTGCGCTAAAATTAATGTGATATTCGATTGAGCAGCAGAAAAACACAATTTTTTGCTTTAACTTTTTACATTCCTCTTCGATTCGAGAGCCCTTTCCGAACCTTGAATTCCTTTTAGAGTATCCCAATATTTACCAATCCAAGGGCGCTCGAGCTTGAGAACTAATGGAGTCTGTCTATGTTTTCGGGACATTTTTTTTTTTCAATTATAGGTACAAAGAAACGCATGCATTTTTGTTCATTATGGATGTACAAATATTCATAAATTAATTTGGGTGTTATTTTCGAATAATTATATAAACTCTAACCAGTTCAGAGAAACCAAGTAAATTAGTGTCGAAGGCTACTCACATTCCTATCACATGAAAATAACGCATAAAGACTGCAATTATGCTTTTATGTTCGATTAGACAAACGAATTCCGAGAGCAGGTTGAACTATACGTGATCGAGTACTCCGTGACTGAATTTGCTCTTAGTTTGCATGTAAAATCCACAAAATGCAGGGACGTTCTATCTCACGGATGCTGTAATTCGACCCCAAAATTTAGAAAGCCCAATTGGATACCTCAATAATAAACTGTTGTTGGTTTACTTATGACTCCCACTGTGTGTTTTCTTTTTAATACTGGGTAATGCTGCCTCATCTTGGTAATGACAGAACACCGGCTGATGATATACCAAGTTGACATGTTTTCCTTTTACTTTTATTTTTTGTGAGAAATGACTGACGAGGAACCGCATAAGGTTAGGTGTTTTGTTTAATCCGTTCTTATTATTTACCACTTTCGAGATGTTTTATAGACCTGAATAGATTCAGCTTAATAAAGCAACGAGTTGCTCAGTTCTTTGCAAATAATTTTCAAGTGACATCTCTTATAATGCGACATATAGCTTCCGTTTCACAATCATCACGCCCCGTAAAATCGTAGAACAAATTATAAAATTGGTCACTCATTAAGCTCTGTCCTATTTTACAAATTACTATATACGTCTTTACATTAGGTGAAGTTACTGGAGAAGTTTTTCAATGTCCCTTAAGGCATAGTGTGATGTGCTTACATAAGAAATCGTATTCACTTCTAACAAGCATCTGGTTGGCGTTTTTTTTTTTTAAATAAAATGATTAAGGACAAAGATGACAATTGTTTTTGTATCGTTTTTATACCACTTTCAGAGTCTGGTCATCTTTGGTCGAGATGTCTCCCAAATTCCTTGCTTTCGGAGCTCATTTTTGTATGGAATTGGGGGCGGACTGGTTGTGGGAGCCTTAGCGTTCCTTAGAACATCCCGTGTCCAGTTTTCAACAAATGTAGGATTTGGCTCTTTCTGCGCTGGCACAATTGGATATTGGTTTGTGTGCAGGTATACAGTCATTATTATATAGATGTCTTATTAGTTATTCGAAACAACCTTTCAGATACCAATGGTCGCAGAAGAAATTCGAAATTCAGCAACTTAAGGCAGCAATGAAGAAACAAGCGCTATACGAAGGTACTGATATTGAGAAGGACTTATTAAAAGAGGCGTAGCAAACATTTGCACAAAATTCGCAAATTAGCATCAACTGAAAGTAGTCTACATACATAATGTTCAAATCAAAGGACGTTTTAAATGTTTAGTATAGAAAGGAGAAGTGCAGCGTTATTGTTTCTTTTAATATTAACAGTCCTTTCCTTGAAGAATGAAGAAGCATAGTTTTGTTCATATGTTCGGACAATTTCTTAATAAAATAAGTCGACATTCTACTACTGTCGTAAGTGTTGTTCATAAGGTCATCAGTCACACAATTCACAACTTTTTTGGAGACTATAATTTCCCTCTCGTTTTTATGATAAATAACATTTTTATTATTTACTTTTTGTAAATTGCAAGACATTTATTTGTTGATACATTATTGCCAAAGGACATGTTTTTAGAAATAAGTCTAGAGCTAAAAAAAAAACAAGTCCCAGTGGAACTACTTAGCAATGCGTTCGGCGGTCAATTCATGCACAAATGCAATTTATAAGTTCTTCTTAAATTTAGCTCCTGTGTTTGATGCACGCTTTGGCGGCATCCAACGTAAAAATGTTGAGTCAATGGTAAGCTTCGGTTTTTTAAACTGCGGCAACTGCAGATGTTCGATTACAGTCCGTGGTGTGACACAAATAACATGCTGGCCTTTCCAGTATTTCACCATTTTCATTGACTGAAGAGTATATATGATGTCATCCTGCGTGATACCACTGAGCTCGCTCAACTCTTTTATACTTTGCGTCGACGTTCGATTATCCTTCATTAACTCCAAGAGAGTATACGCCCAGTAACTACGGTAGCTTAGTCTGCCGAGATCACTTAATGGCTTTTCCGGGCTTCCAACCACTCCTTCCCTGCGTGAAAGTTCATAGCTAAAGGCGATCAGTAGTTTTCCGTATCCTTTCCTTTGATATGGAGGTAAAATCAAAATACATGCAACATTATTGCTCTCCGGAGATTCCTTTTCCTTAGAAAAATAGCCCACTATGTGAGCACCCTTTTTGTCAATCTCACAAAGGACATAGAAATAAAATGGTTCGACGTCGTAGTACAACGTTTTATGGTCCAGGAAAAGTTTAGCCATTAGACACAAGGTTTGGCAATACAGTTTGTGATCTTTCCCATCGATTTCAAATATAGAAACGGTTCCTTTACGGTATATTTCATTGCCTGGAGGTTGACGTTGACTGCACTCTGTTGTATGATAGCGATAGGTTTTCTCCAACTTCATGTACTTAAGACAGTACTCGCAGACAAACAGTGTCCCGACCTTTCCGTATTCATCAGGATACGGACTAAAGTACCACGAATCGATTTCGAATTTCCCAATCCTAAGCTTGTCTATATACTTAACTTTCGTGATGGCTTCGTGTTCCTTTTCCAGCGCAGCCGTGGTGGGATCCATTTCAGCGTATGTCTTCTGAACGTGATTGATTTCATCATGCCTTCTCTTCTGATTTCTGGTTAATTTGCGATCGCTGTTTTCAACTGAAATTGGATTTTCAAGTGAAGCTATCTGCTCTTTACTGAGCTGTTGCAAAGTTTTCGCATTATTATTCGAGGCTGTTGCTGTATCCCCTTTTTCTGTTTCTGTGGAAACGTCGGTTATGCGGTCTCGTCGAACCCATTCGTCAAGTCGTCGGTTTAGTCCCACGTAGTGTACATAGTATTCACTGTTGGAGGAGTCACTTTCGCAGCATCTCGATTGTATTATTTGCGCGGGGTAGACTTCTCCATCGGTGCGACGTATAAGGTAAACATCGCCAGTACTTATTTCCTTACACTCGGAACCCTTGCTTGGTTTGTCTAGTTGTTTTTCTTGAGCTTTGTTTTCCTCGGTCGATGTCATTTTTTACATTAAATTTAAACAGAATAAACGAGTCCAAAATTAACAAATCACAAAAATCTTGGCAATTAATTACCGCTTTGTTTTGACATACTTTAATATTTTGTGTAATCGTTCCTGAAAAACACTGTGAAGATGGTAGCAGTTATATTATTATGAGTCCATTCAGTGGAACATTCAACTAAAACTACAATATGCTGTCACCGTCATAATTCTACCGTCTACTGAATTTACCAAACCAAAATAAAAAATAAAAAGTGAACTAAAAAGAACGGGATCTTAATCGGCGCTAAATCTTTACGTTCTTTGAACTAAAAGAATTATAGACTGATTTCTTGTGAAAGATTTAAAAACCAGACTGATAAAAAAAAAAAACGTTAAACCGAAATTAAAAATTTATTTTGCTGATCTTTGAGATCTGTATATATTAAAAAAAGGTAAGTCTACGACTTTGATTGTATATACTAAAAAAGGTAAGTCTACGACTTTGATAAAATAATAATTAAGTAAATGAATACAATATATCTGCATCAATTACCAATCTCCCGCAATTTTAGTTAGTAGCTACATAAATAGTTAACGCAACGGCTTCGTTATGTAATTCTTATATTCGCAGTATGTATCTACATAGGAAGGTAGCTACACATTAGGCATGTTTTTTTAAACTTCGTTCTCAGCAAAGCAAACTAAAGTACAATTTACAGCACGCAATTACAACAACTACGCTCTACTTGACAAAAAAACGGACCTGATATTTGTATGGAAACAGAACTAATTGGCTGTCACAAAATTGACATAACCCCCATTTTTACAAGTTTCTCTTTAACAAACACACTTAAATTGTCAACACGGCCTAATGAGTTTGTAATATTTGTGTATTGTTTATTATAAATATTAAATCAAAAAAAAAAAAACAAAAGTTAGCATTAAAATAAATTCAATAATGGATAACGCCGATGACTTAACAACTCACCACATAGAGTACACTCGCACAGTTGTGCCTTCAACAATGCGGAGTCCCTATTGGAAATTCTTTGGATTTCCTTCGGATAGCTCCAACAATGTTTTAACAAAACAGAAAATTGTATGTTCACTTTGCAGTGCAGTCATTGCGTACAATAAAAATACTTCAAATCTCCGTACACACATAGTAGCTCGTCATCCGGAACTCTTGATCGAATTGTACAACGAGAAAAACAAGAAAAACAACGAAACTGCTGCAGCTGCCGCCACTGCAAGTAGATCAGCAGTTTCTGAGCCCGCAGCTAAGCGCCCAAAGACATTATACTTACTGAGCTCCAATGAAAGCAAGAACAATGTAATATCACATTCTTCCTATGTTTCTGAGTCGAACGAAACTGAGATCAGCGATTTGAAACCGTATAATGAGGCAATTATTGAAGTAAATGAAGTTATTGAACAGGGAGACGACAAGGCCATAGATAACAGTGACTACGATGACTATTCGGGCTCAATAACCAATAATACGGAGTATGCGTTCGAGGAAATCGAAGAAAACGCTCTGAAAGTGACGGCATCTCTGGAAAACAGCTCAAGTGTCGAGGAACATATTCTTGAAATGCTCATAACAGACCTTCAGCCACCGTCTTTAGTTGAGGACGCCGGGTTTATGAAATTTGCGACCACTATGGGTACCTCAGAATCCCTTCTGCGGAAGAGTCATGTAAGCTGTTTGTAATAAAGACAATACCTATAAATTGAAACACCTACTACTTGCAGATCGAACAACAAATAAATAAACTTTTTGAAACGAGTTTTAAGAAAATTCACCAGGAGCTGAAAGCAATAACTAACACAATGCCATACTCATTGAGCATGGAAAGCTATCCAAATATAGAAAGTAAAACGATGATGTGCATATATTTTAACCACCTAATACCAGTTGAGGCGCGTCTAGAATACACCGCATATACCACTATTGAAGTTACAACAACTGTTGATTACACGGACATTTTCAGAGACTTCAACCTCAGCAACTGCTCTGCAGTTATAATCAACGAAGAAAATGAATTAATCGAACAATTTTTCGAAAGTCATGGTAAAAAGGTTATATATTTAATAAACATTAACGAAACTGACGACTGTTTTCCACAGGCATTCCTGTCATACCCTGCTTTGATTCCGTGATTAATAACTGTATGATGGCTGTGTTCGCCAATACAGTGGTGAATAATGCGTACAAAAAAATGGTGGATATCTTTGAAAAACACGATGGCGCTACTCTGGTAATATGCGATTTGTTAAAAGACGTTTGCATAATATTGTTGATGCATTGAGGTCTTTCACTAGTTAACTTGCTGTTTATACGGCCGTGCGTACCTGCTAAATATGCCAAAAGTTATATACCGAAATTTATTTATTTTTAGATAGAGTCTATTCCCGAGATTTACGAAGAGAACCCCTGGTCCAAGTACAACTTCCTGCAATTCGTGCAAGATCATGATGTGTCGACGGAAGACGAGGAGAACAATGAAGCAGTTGAAATATCCAAGCAACTAGTAGGCTTCCTCAGGCATCTAAAGGTCTTACTCTTATTGATTTGCATGCTCGCAAGATAACAACTTTTTTCATATTCAGACTACACTCGACACGATAGCCGATGAGCCGTTGCCTTTATGTTCGCTCATGAAACCCCTAAGTCGTAAACTAATCGAGGAATATTTTTCATCTTACTTTTGCGAAACAGATGCCCTAAACGAAGTGAAAAATACCATTGCCAATGAACTCACACAACGGTAATGAGCGTAGGATCAATGATTAGACAATTGAAACTGACTCTTGCCGCCTCTTTTCTCATATATATTTTCAGAGTTCTTAGCAACATGTACTTGTCGGAAGCATCGTATTTAGACCCCCGTTTCCAGAGCGATACAGCTGAGAGTGAAAACCTGTCTGAAATAAAAGAATCCATTGCGCAACGCTTTGAGCATCTGTTAGCCAACAATGTGGCCGAAGAGAAACCGATTAAAATGGAAGTAAACAGTACAAAAAGAAAATCTTGTAAGTACAGTTTCCAAAATGTATCCTTTAATTCTTTATTGTTCCCTCTTCGAATTTGATAGCCCTGAAACTATTCTTCAACCGTGGCGCCGAACAAAAAACAAAACCTCTTCAAAGCAATGTGAAACGGTCGCTGGATTATGAAATAATGAAGTACACGGCTGACACTGAGGCTGAATTGGACCAGTGTCCAATGAAGTGGTGGGAAGAAAATGAATTTGTATATAGAAAACTTCGAAAAATATCCGACTATTATTTGTGCGTACCGTGCTGCGCGGCGAATCACTACAGACACTCTCTTACCGATCGCATAGCGATTATAAATCGTCGCTTTATGCTGCGAAAGAATGTAGCCAACCAGATGTGGTTTTTGCATTTCAACAAAGAGATCCTGGGTAAATTCAACATGGATCAGTCGAAATAATACAACAAAAGGAAACGTTTTGTGTCGAAGTATAAAATAAATGTTCAAAACGACCGGTAATTTTTGTACTGTTCTGATACAAATTTAATTTATTTTGTTTTTATTTTTAAAGTAAACAATGCTAACTCGACGTACATGAACGATTTCCGTCTTTTATGTATATGAATCGGCATGTTGCCTCCGAGTTTTTGTTGAAGCAACTACACTAGGGCGGAGTTCACTGTTTCAGAAGAATATTAGCAATAGTTTATCTAAAACATTGCCACAGAATCAAGCACCGTCTGTATTCCAGAATTCAGGACGTATCTCTAAGTGTGACAAACATTTACAACTTAACCCATTGTGTTAGCATTTAATAATTTTTGTTTAAAAAAAGAATTTGGTCAATCAAGCTCCCCGTTAGCATGAAACGTTTTCGGTGAAAGAGAATCTGATTCTTGAGCGTATTTTTAAAACCCATATTGACAAAACCTAAAATACAGTTGTATGCTTCTGCCAAACATTTCAGACTGCCATACGTATTCCCCCACTGGTTCCACCAGGCGAAAGGCGATTCTTCGAGGCTGGCAAACGCCTCTTCATGATAGCGTCGCAAATCGTGTTCGATGAAAATGTCACTTTTTTGATTTTTCGTTGGCGTGCATGAGTCCACATCAAAAAACATCTTAAGATCTAAAAAAAATTTTCAGAATTAAAAGTGAAAAGCTTTAACTTGACCTCTACTCACGTGACTTCCTTTCCATTTTGGGGGTATTGTTCGGCACGTCCACAGGCAGACACTTGTGCGTGTCGCCCCGACGCTTGCTGATCTGTGAGTATTTTTTCTCCAAAATAGATAAACAAATACTTGCGTCTTTCACTGAAAGAAATTTATGAAATCTCGGATCCAGCAAAGCAGTCACTGCTAAGTAGTTATTTGAACAAATGCTGTAAAGAAAACGTTTTTCTTAAGGCACTGCGAAGAGTTCGGAGGAGCTTACCTTCTTTTAAACTCTCCTACTACTAATGATTTTATTTCGCACTGGATATTGTCGTCATAATCGTTGATGACAAAATGTTTTTGAATTATCTTGTCGGCAAATGGCAAGAACAGGCTGCTCAAAGGTATCTCCTCCTCCTTTAATGTGTCTAAGGTTACCTAAGTTCACGGAAATGCATAAACTGAACTGATATATGCCGGGACCGGTCTTACCTCTAGTGGGGATATCGTGTCGAGAATCTTCTTAGAGTTTGAAATCAGCAATTCCAAGTCCTCGGGCCAGGATACATTTTCACAGAAGAACTTCAACACAGCGACTTTTGTTAAAGGGAACTCAGCGCAAGCGGTGGGTATTTCGATCTCCTTTAAAAATTAAACTATTTATTGACAAACAAATTATGTAGGAGTGAAGTTTACTTTTACCTCAGTGTATATTTCAGAAGCATAACGGTCAATAACGTTTTGAACATCGTCGAAAATATTTGATACCTCTGGGATATTGAACACATCCTTGATGCATGTGTTGACAATGTAGGAAAAGCAATACACTATTGGAATATCTAGGAAGAAACACAACAACGTAATTTAAATGAACATGTACGACGTATTAAGACTGTTGTCTAACCATTGTTTGATAAAAATGTGTTGAGAATTTTGTGATTGCAATTGATTACCGCTGCTGAACAGTTTTCCAAATTGAACTCATCAAAGATTTGATCGAACATAGTATAGTTGTTGAGAACAGTAGTGACATAGAGATTATCACAAAATTGGTTTTCATATTCATCCGATATGTTGTTAAAGTATATGGAAACAAATTCTTTGTTTTCGATATTTGTCCACACATCGAAGCTCAGTGAATACAACCTGACTTGTGAATGTACTTTTAATTTATCTCTTAGTTTGCCGAATTTGTCCGTATGTATGCTTCTTATTGATGTCTCCATCTTTAATATTAAAAAAAAATTGAATTCAAATTCCATCGACAGTAAAACTACATAACATATATAACTTTTATAACGTACCTTGCAAAGGGGGATTAACATTTGATTACTCAAAAGGGCCGCGACAAACTCTTGCATCGCGCCACTGTATATCGATGACACATTCTGAAGATCTTTAATAACCACTCTCCTAAGCGCCTCTTCAACGTCATATTCAATCGGTATTTGAATAGGGTTGATATCGACGGTGATATTAAAAGGCGCCAAACTTTTGCTTTTCTCATTAACACTATTAGCAAGTTCAGTCTTAAACGTCTCAACGGTGTTTCTTCTTTTCTCAACAATGATAGCCGACGATTCAACATCCGAAAGTCCCTCATCTTTAGATATTTGATCCGTATCTTCGTATGTAAGCGGTATAGCTTCTAGTATAGTCATAGAATCCTCATCATTGATTGCACTACCGGAAGAGAAACTAGGTAGTTCACGCTTTAAAGGCCTACGACTACGATTGCCATAACTTATGGGATCGGCGAATGTAGAAGTCTCTAATTTAGGTTTTTTCTGTGTTTTTCGTGGCGGTATCTGAATGCCATGCTTTGCAATGAGTTCGGCGAAAATTGATTTATGAGTTGATTGAACATGAGCTCGTATATTTGTTGTGTTGCAGTGGTTTCGGAGAACAGTATGGCATAGAGTACAAACGACTTTTTGCTTTGTTATAATCTGATCATTTTCGTTTGCAGGGAAGCCGAAATATTTCCAAAATACACTTCTCATTTTAGGTATATGAATCTTGGAGAACTTGAAATCCGAGTCGTCTCGGTTAAACCTCTTTGAAGAGGGCATATTTATATAATGGATTATCTGAATATCACTTACAAAATATAAAATTTAAACGGTCTGTTTATTAATTTAATCGATTACAAATCGTTCACTGAATCTATCGTTCGACGATCAATATGTACATATATATTTTTTGATAATTTTATCTGTTCGCTGTCGACTGAAAATAACAATCGATGACTGATGACGCCAAGCATTGGCGAGTATCGAAGGCAGGTGTTACCTTTGCCTTCTTTAAACTCGCAATGAATTCGTATTCATCAAAGTGTTTCGTTCTGCGCCAGAAAAAAGTTACAAATGCAATATTAGGCTTGTTTTTAGAGCTTCGTTTTCAGCAAAGCAAAGTAAAGTAGGATTTTCTTATTTTAATTGCGTGCTGAAAATCTTACTTTACTTTGCTTTGCTGAGATCGAAGCTAAAAAAACACGCCTATTATCAACTTGGTGAACCAGCCGTTCACTGACTCTAAATCATAATAAAAGAATTTCCCCATCCAACGTATGGCATGTTGGTTTTATGTTTTGAAGCCGAGAAGAGCGCATGCTGCATTTGAAGAAGTAGACGTACCCTGGCTCCCACAATCTATTCCAGTCACCCAAGTTCGGCTCATCTGATAACAAAAAATATAAGTAGTACACGGCTGAGTGGGTGGTAGACAATAGTCCTGTTTTTTTGAGCTTCGTTCTCAGCAAAGCAAAGTGAAGTAGGATTTTCAGTACGCAATTACAACAAGTACGCTCTACTTGACACTTCGAGACTCGCAGCAGTTATTGCAATTTGTGTGAAAAATTTACTTTACTTTGCTTTACTAAGAACGAAGCTCAAAAAACAAACCTAATTTATCATCAGAGTTATATTGAAACGTCAGCAAGAAAAATGTCTGCCTTGGTAACACTATTGCGAGTCTCGGCCAGCTGTTGTAAAACTCATATTTTTTTTTTTTACATCACGTAGTAAACAGAGGACGAAAAGAAAGAGCTCTATTATTTTTTTTGATAATTTTGTGTTGTATTTAAGAAGAAAACGCCAAATTGATCTCTAAATCGTATATTAATATTGCGATAAACATATAGGTTTGGAAAGTACCTATGTGGCTTTCAAAGAAAGTATGAAATTTATAAGGAAATCATCAAACAACAGCGAAAATGTGTAATCTGAACTTTCGTCATTTTTGCGAGGAATGGCGAATTTGGATTCGTCCTCTACTCATTGTAACATATGTGATATTTGCTATTATTGTGGTACCGCTTCTCATAGTTAATTCGGTTAAGGATGGTTTTTCACGCAAAGATCAACTCATACTTATTGGCGGATTGTTTGTACTCTCGGCAGTGCCAATTTCCATTTGGCACATAATACAGCACGTCATACATTTTACGAAACCGATTCTGCAGAAACACATCATAAGGATTTTATGGATGGTGCCTATTTATGCTTTAAATGCAGTAAGTTTCGTCAAACTATTATCTGTTGTGCGTATTAATTAATTTTATATATTCTAGTGGTTGGGTCTACTTTTCCCCCAGCACTCGATTTATGTTGATTCGTTGCGCGAATGTTATGAAGCCTATGTTATTTACAATTTCATGGTGTATCTGCTTAACTACTTGAATTTGGGAATGGACTTGGAAGCAACAATGGAGCAAAAGCCCCAAGTGGAGCACATCTTTCCTTTGTGTTGTATGCGTCCATGGCAAATGGGCAGAGAGTTCATACACAACTGCAAACATGGCATCTTGCAGTATACCGTGGTTAGGCCTATAACAACATTTATTTCAGTGTAAGTATGGAGTGGATTTTTTTTCTTTATTGCAAAGTGAAATTGAGATCGCTGATCTATTTCTCATTCGAATCGGTTTTGTGTTTACTCTTCTTAAGTTTGACTTGCATGATATAAGTAGGTAACTCAATCGTTTGCCATAGTGGCCGATGCCGCATTTATATACACATGCATATATTAATAAGGGGCCGTTACATACACTTAGTTTTAGTTAACCACAATCGTAATAAATGTATATGGGAAATCTATCTGTTAGTAGTAATTATGAAACTTGCGTTGATGGAATGTCTAATAATAAAGGTCGTTTCTTACTATATCATACTAATGGGAGAGAGGTAACATTTCGGGTTATGATTCGCATTGAGTATGTGCGAAATTGAAATCGGAGACTATTCCTATGATGCCTATTAGCTTCCCAAACGCCCAGATTCAATTCATTTAAGAGAAATGTACAATTTGTCTTTAAAACCAATGAGTCTAAGAACATATTGAATTTACCAACATTGAAACGAAACATTGAATTTGCACTGAATTGAAATGAGTATTTCTTTCCTCAACGGGCAGTTTACTTGTATAAAGCGAGTGCTATTAAGTTTAATTTGTTTTATTTCAGTATTTGCGAACTGTGCGGAGTATACGGCGAAGGAACCTTTGCTGCTAACGTTGCATTCCCTTATATTGTCCTTATTAATAATATATCGCAATTTGTTGCTATGTACTGCCTGGTTCTATTCTACAGAGCAAACAAGGTGAGTAGTTTTGCGACAAACACATATGCGGGCTAATTTTTTTAACTACTTTTCAGGTCGACCTCAAACCAATGAAACCCATTCCGAAGTTCTTGTGCATAAAGGCTGTAGTGTTCTTCTCATTCTTGTAAGTCTTATGACATTTGGGTAACTCTAAATATGATAAATTTGTCCAAAATCGCAGTCAAGGTGTTATGCTAAACATCCTCGTGTACTACGGAGTAATAAACCTATTCAAAAATGATCTAGGAGACGTTACGAACTTGGCTTCTATGCTGCAGGTACGTTTTCCACGGTTATGTCTCCATCATGAGTACAAAGTGATTTTTGTTTTCAGAACTTTCTGATTTGCATAGAAATGTTTGTTGCGGCGGTGGCACACATTTATAGTTTCCCCCACCATCCGTTCCATATAAACTTGCCGCAATATTGGAACAACCCAAGTAATAATTGGTTCAGTGCGTGCCTGTCCATGATTGATGTATCCGACATGCAAGAGGACGTGAGTGAGCATTTTGGCGTTGTGAGTAGTTCACTTAGTAGGCGATTTCAAGGGCGAACTGCTTACCAGCCGCTGTCACGAGGACGTCGTTCGAGCAGCGAATCAGAGTACTTAATGTCAACTGGGCAAGTTGCTTCATCGCAATATGGACAGGCCTACCAAACCGACACCGACACAGGTAATAGAAAGTCATTTAGTAATCCGATGGTAACCAAAAATCGCTATGGAGCTACAGATAATCTTCTTCAAGCGCCGTCAACGTCAGCTGTCGCCGAAGCCTCTTCCTCGAAACACTCATCGAACTTTGCCATTAATATCAATAAGAGGGATGAAATAAAAGAATACTCACCACATTACGGGGCGCCCACTTCGGGTAACTTTCTGCAGGCCCGTAAGAACGGAGGCGGTTCGAATACCGACTCAAACACTACCACTCGAAACGACAGCTCGTCGAAGAGCGATTCTATGTCAATAATTAACAGCGTCGGAGGTACAATTAAAAAGTCTGACAGCAACAACTCCGACTGGTTAAGCACCCCCACCGACGAGATGCTGGGCATCGATGTGAGAGGCGTCGAGAAAGATCGCATTATGTACAATATGGGTAATCCAAAGGCTTGAATCTTCACTGATTTTGAGGGTACGTGTGTCGCCGCTCAAGTGTTGCCGAACTTACTTTTGTTACTTCTTGTAAACTGCTTCCTTTGTTTCACATTAATTCCAATTACTGGGCTATCTCTGTTCATCTTATTTAAGCTCTCTCTCTCTCACGTATATGTATTTTGCCAAAGACTAACCGAAACGAGCATGCTCCATTGTGGTTATTGTTACATTCCCAGATTTGATCAAAAAGAAGATTTTTTTTCCAAAGGACTCTCATATATTATCAGGCTGTAGTAATTATTTTTACTCGCTCAAGGCGCGCATAACATCGTTGGTTTTGGACGTACTAATCAGTGTTTTCACTTCATACCACGTTACTAATATCCATGTCGCCCAACGCAATCTAATTTCTGTCATATACACGTTCACGCGACTAAAAGTAGCTTATTGCGGTGTGACGCGGTTTCTCCATTCGCATATATATTTGAACCCATTTCACATCCATTTTTGCTTGTTTTCACGGTGACTGTAACTTGGTAGCTGGTCAAATCGTTTTCTCCGTTTCCCTTGTTTACTTAACAACAATTTACATTTTTCTTTCAGGTATATATAAACGAAATTCGAAAGAGTATTTCAAATACATACATTATAATGAGAATTTATTTTAAATCTAAGTTGAACATTTTTATATACGTAGCTTAACAAATTATAAATGTGTGTATCTATTGTATTAGCATTATTCAATAACGAGAATTGTTAAGAAATAAAATGCTATTGTATATACTTAGGGCTGTTGGCGTCTTTTTGCCGATTGAATTTGTTGTAATCGCTATTTTTAATCACCATCATCATTTTGGAGTGGATTATCCGCCACCGAATATAATAACTCATCAGGGGCTATCCCACAGTAGTAGAGAGATGTCGGCCTTGAACCGACCATCCTCCCAAGATGACGAAGAAATCTCATTTCATCCGCTTCTATTCGTGATTTATTTATTTTCGGTAAGTGGACGGACGGTTAGTTGGAAATGATGATGAATGTTTCTTTCAGATTACGTAATCCAAAAGAGACCCATATGTGTCTGTATGAAGCGTGTACAGAGCGTGAAATCGATTTTCCATTAATTGAAGGTTTTAATTACCGCCTTTCTTCGCACAACGTGAGGCTTCTCATGTCGTTTAAACATCGTCAAAGATCCAGACTACATGATCAACGTTTTCAAACTGTTGATACATTTTTTAATTCAACTGAATTATTTGTGATGGCTTCCAACTTTCAGACAATTGAGTTCACACTAAAGGCAGCTACAAGAACGGGTACCCAATTAACGCAACTCGATCAAATCAAGTTTGATAAATGATGTTCGAAAATAAAAAAAATCTGTGGAGGAAACATTTTGCTTATTGACAGAAAATAAGGGATTACAATTACAAACATAGATTACGCTTAAGTAATACAGTGTCCTCGACACTTTAATGATTGATTTTTAAAACCTAGAGCATACAACGGAAGCTAAGCAATTCTAAGTCAGTTCTAGCTCCAGTTGTTGCAGCCTCTGCAGCTTGATTTGCATCGAAGTTTTCCCCGACAGAACTCCGTTTCGTTCCATGTAATTCCACAGGGAGCCCATAAACAAGGCGAATAAGATTATCCCAAAAAGGATAAATTTAAGCAGCAGGTAAAGAGTTTTAAATCCACTGGGTACGGAGTAGTCAACGAGTGCGAGCAGTAAAAAAGTTACAAACACCGCTATTATGTAGTAGAGTATGCGATCAGTTTTCAGTTTTTGTAAGCTAGTATCACACAGAAGCACGCTTTCTTGGAGAACAGCTATTGTCTTCATGTTGGACGGTTCAATGGGAGGCTCTTTAAAGCAGTATTCATTGTTTTCGTCTAATTTATCGCTTGAGCATTGTTTGGAAGTTAGTTTTAGTTTGGCCAGAACCGCTTCGTGATCAGAATAACTTATTTGTAGACCGGGTATTCGCTCTGGCAGTGGTAAAGCATACTCTTCAACGCGTGTATCGTAAAATTCTCCGCTCCTAAGGAAAATGTGGTCAATACGAATTCCCGCTGGGTTTTTCTCACGTATGGACTTTGGTGTATACGAGTTATGCTGGCACTCGTTGGTGCCAATGTTTGTTTTCCGACAAGAATCCATCATTTTCGATGTGTACAATAAGACTCTGAAAGATACAATCAGTTGAAGCATTGAAAGCAAGGCGGGCTGCCATGTAACCTACTTGTATGATATGTCTTGGGGTTGGGTATTAAGATCGCCAGCTAGAATTTGTAGTACCGAATTGCCACGAGTTTCTTCAATAAATTGAGCAGTATCAAACGCTTGTATAACTCTATGCGTTTTGTATTCATCGTTCTCTATGTCGTACTCTGCGTGTAACTAGGAAAAACAAGTCGATGAAGTTAAAGTGTTTATTGAATCACACAAACTTACATGTGCGTTGTAAAGATGTACAATGTGTCCGTGCATTAATATCTTAGCTAGACCAACACCTTTTCCACCAAACCAATCGGCATGTTGTATTCGATGGAAATAGCCATTCACTGACCAAGCGTGAAAAAGTGCTCCTATTATTGGATACTTGGAAAGCACACACAATCCAGCTCCCATAACTCCACTAAAAAACAAAGCTGTTAGAAAAGAAACTGCAAACATCTAAGATATGACTTCAAACCTGTAGAAATAGTGCGAAAAGGGTAAGACAGCCTCCACATTCTGTTTGATTAAATTGTAGTCGTTTTGCGACCAGACTTCCTGTAGCGATACGATATCGTACTTGCCACTTGCCAGCTCTGTGCTTATGGAGTTTATTCGTATGTCTCGGTCATGTGACACGTATGGTATTCCCCTCCACGCGCAAGGAAACAATAACATTTGATTTAGGAAATGGGGTAGAGTTTAATTAAATTATACTAACCAAATATTGAGCGTTAGAATATTTAATTCTATGGATATCATCGTTTTGTTTAAAAACGAAAACAAAATATGTGGATTGTCACTTTATGAGAGATAAAATAGAACGATACTCGATCGGAGATGAGACTTTTAAGACATTTAAAGAGCTACCATTGCAATATACACCCCGGTAGTTACTATTTCTATTGTTTACCTACTAGATGACTAATTAACTCAATTCCAAATGAATTTATTTGCATTTTTAAAAGGAGGAACAGATAAATACTTATATAACGTAACCACGAAGTAAATAATCATCAAAATGACAGTGGAGAAAAATTGTTGCAGTTCAATATAAGCCCTGTTTTTTTAGCTTCGTTCTCAGCAAAGCAAAGTAAAGTAAGATTTTCAGCGGACAAATTATAATATCTTCTGCGAGTCTCGAAGTGTCAAGTAGAGCGTAGTTATTAATTGCGTGCTGAAAATCCCACTTTACTTTGCTTTACTGAGAACGAAGCTCAAAAAACAGGCCTATTGTAAATTGTGTGCTGAAAATCTTACTTTACTGTGCTTTGCTGAAAAAGAAGCTAAAAAAACAGGCCTAATAATAAATTTGTAGCAGTTGTAGAAATTTGGCAGTCTACTGCATATTTGAAAGAATTTGCTGTCATTCTGTTGCCATTTGATTAAACTATAGTCACCAATTCGCCATCGTTAAACAGAAATAAACATATCTTATTTATTCTTAATTCTATGATTCAAATTATGGAAGCTTATTAGTATTTCCATAACTATGGTGTCAATTTGGATTTTAAATTCTCATTCCCTTCGTTTTCCTTATGCAAAACGCACGTATTATTTTGTCTATGTGGCAACTTCCTTTCCAATAATTAATGGAAAAGCTACTCACTTTTACAAGTGATAAATATCTTGTGTGAATCTCGGAAGTTAAAAGCTGAGTGCAAATGTTGTCCTGAATATTTTACTTTTATTTTGCGGAGATAAATGTTAAATAAATCACACCATGGTTGAAACCCGAACGCATTGTAGAGTGAAAATGTTCTGATGGAAACAATAAAAAAAAACATGTAATCAAACAGAACAGCGAGTCTCGCATCAGGTTAGCCAACGTTTCATCTGAGCTAATCGGCAAATGCTTGGTTGAAGTTTTCTTTTCTGAATCGTGTCGTGTGCTCACAAATTGAATTAAAAGGACAAAATAATTTATCCAAAGTAAACTACTCCGATACAATGAAAATTCAAAAATTTCCTCAAATAGTTTTCTTATGTATATTTTAGTAATGCAAAAGTAGACTGTCCATTCATTGACGCGTTCCTTGGAAATCGGAAAAAAACTATATTTTCATCAATTGGAAAACACCGTGTGATCGACCCTAATAAATCCAATCAACCACTCGTCATACATTACTACAAGGGAGGGAGGTACGTGTACTTTTTCTATTATCCCATTCTCCCTACTTTTCCTAGGTTTAATTAATTTTCTTTCTTTTTTCACATTCAGATTGTGTGTAACAATGAGGCGGAAATATTTAGGGTTCATTTCTATATTTTTATTACTGAATCTAGTCATTTGTATTGACCAAGATTTTGATGATGGAGTGTCAGTTTCAGAAGAATCCCAGGTAAGTGATATCTGTCTTTGAGTAAATATGTTTGTAGTTTCAAGATAATAGTAGGTAGTATCAAGCATCAATTTTTTGTAGTACAATTTTTTTTTTTATCAGTGTGTTACTATGTTAAATATCATATAAAGGTGATAACATCTTGTTTTCACAGAGCTAATTGCCTTTATGCATTTAACGTTGTGTAGACAGACAATCTCTCAGTAGGTAACACCGTGAAAGCAAAAAAGAAAAAGAAGATGTACGTTGGATTATTTCATTCCTTGTACATCCCTTGTATTTAAATGTATAAAGAACTAGCATTTTTTGGTTTTAAAGTAATGTTTAAAATAAAATTGCATCAGCCTTCTAGAACGTTTCAAAAACCATTGTAGCCTTTGCGCGGACCTGAAGATGTCGCTGTGTGACGTGCGGGACTGTGGTTGGCTACAACGAAAATGTGCTCTGCATTGAATGTAATTATCTCCTGATTATGTTAATCGGATTGCGATTAACCTCTGTAGGCAGACAGCAAATACACAACATTTGGTATCTTATTTTTACGCTGGCGGAATTTAAACAATAAGATTGCGCTTCCACATGCGGGAGTTTTTGCAGTGCTATAAAAGGGGTAACTGAACTAATTGCTCATTTAGGGATACTAATTAGATGAGTATAGATATACTCTTACTTACAAACATAAATTAGATTAAAATTTTACATATATCTTTATATTTGATATGTTGGGACACAGCGGGAAACGCCGCTCTGGAATATATAGGAAAAGAAACACTTATTATTTCATATAAAAAAAAAAACAATAAACAAATAGGAACGAATATTTGCGTAAAATCATTTTTTTTTTCATTACTTTAAGAACGGAAAAAGTATTATAAACCGCTACAATAAAAAAAAAACAACAACACGCCGAGCAGTTCGGTGAGACCATCGTCTAGCGGTCTGCTGGGAGATTTCACAAAATGTTTTGATTTTTACTAGGACAGGTTCATTGCGTAAATAATTCAATGCAAATCTTGACGGCCGCTTTGCGTTATAGAATACAATAAAGGTGGACGGGATATGCCGCTTTGTCCCAGTCGGCTGTCCTCGAAAGTGTTTTAAAAACTAACTGATTGTCTTGTCATGTGAAAGAAGGTGTTGCCTCCATTGTAAGCTACAAAGAGAACAAAATGTATTCCCTTTAAGTGCGCTCCCCCCTTATTTTATAATAAGCGTGTTTTTGAGCTTCGATTTCATTAAAGTAAAGTAGGATTTTCGGCAGGCCTATTGTTTGTCGAAAAAGGTTTTTTCTTGTGTACTACTGTTGTCATTTAGAATTTGGCTTACTTCTTTAACATCTTACTTTATTCAAAATCAGGATGACGCGGCCGATATCGCAGATGAAGAAATAGTTTACGAAAGTCCAAAGTTTGATGCAAACAAGTTCAACTTTGTAGAACATTTTGATGACGTAGAGTCATCGGAAAAATCCTGGACTCGATCCCAAGCTAAGAAAGATGACACTGCCGAAGAAATCGCCAAATATGACGGGCAGTGGAACTTTGAAGCACCCCAACGGATTGTTTGGAAGAACGATATAGGGCTTGTTCTAAAGTCCAAAGCCAAACACGCCGCAATCTCATCTTTCCTAAAGAAACCTTTTGTGTTTGATGCCAAACCATTGGTAGTTCAATATGAAGTCACATTGCAGGTAACTCAACTTAAGTAAATCCTGATTTATGATTCTAAAACTATTTAAACTGCTATCAGGATGGGCAAGAATGCGGTGGATCATACATAAAACTGTTATCTGCAGGGAAAAATACCGAAGATCTCAAAAAGGTATGTACTCTACTCAGTTTTATGCGCAGAACACGCAAATAGTTCATCATCCGATTCTGCAGTTCAATGACAAGACACCTTACACTATCATGTTCGGGCCCGACAAGTGTGGCAATGATATAAAGCTCCATTTCATTTTCCGTCACGTTAATCCGATTAATGGCTCTATCGAAGAGAAACACTGCCGGAAACCCAAGTAAATAAATTTTCATACACCAAAAGTTGTTTGCTGACCTGCATAACTTTTGTTTTGTTCGCATTACAGAGAACGCTTGGAGGAGCCCTTCAAAGACAAACTCCCGCACTTGTATCAGTTACTCGTGAAGCCAGACAACACATTCCAAATACGTGTAGACCACAAAGTAGTTAACGAGGGCTCGTTGCTAAATGATTTCACGCCGGCCGTAAATCCACCCAGGGAAATCGACGACCCGCAAGACAAGAAACCGGAGGGATGGGATGAACGTGAGAAGGTACTATTAGATTTTTGGAATCGCTGTGTTGGGTACTTATGTAATGTGCTCAAACTTTTTACATAGATTCCCGATCCCGACGCAGAGAAGCCAGTTGACTGGGATGAGGACGCACCACCACAGATTCCTGATCCATCGGCAGCCAAACCAGTCGGTTGGTTGGATGATGAGCCAGAGATGATTCCCGATCCAAATGCACAGAAACCTGACGACTGGGATACGGAAATCGATGGTGACTGGGAAGCTCCACTGGTGGATAATCCCGTGTGCGAGAAGGCTGTTGGCTGCGGGCAGTGGAAAGCACCTTTTGTCCAAAACAAAGAGTACAAAGGAAAGTGGCGTGCGCCCCTCATTGACAATCCCAACTACCAAGGCAAATGGACTGCCCGCAAGATTCCCAACCCCGACTTTTTCGAGGATCTCAACCCATTCCGAATGACGGCAATCGTAAGAAGAGCCTTTGGCGTTGAATAATTATTTTTTCTTAATTTCTGTGATTATTTTAGTCGGCGGTAGGAATCGAGCTTTGGTCAATGTCCAGTGACATTCTATTCGACAATTTGATCATAACCGACGACATTGAAGTTGCAGATGATTTCGCCGCCCAGACCTTTGACATCAAGCGCAAATATATCGACAAAGAATCGGTAAGTACATAGAACAATCAACCGCAGCCACAATATACTTAACCGAATTCTTGCAAAGAAAACTTTGCTCCACCGAATTTTGAAAAGAATGAATTACAAGCCCGGATGGTGGGCGTTGTATTTCTGTTATCTCGCAATACCAGTCTCTTGTTACGTCTACTACCTTTCAAAGCGGGCAAAAGAGGTACCAAGCAAAGACTTAACTCCTCACCAGAAACCGCTTTCTGCTTTGTTTAGAACTTAGTTGTCAGTATCAGTAGAAACGCTAATTTGTATCACTTGTATTTCTTCCTCTTTGTGTTGCACATTTTCTAGGAGACATTTTTAAACAAAATGATGCAGTATTTAGCTGAGAACCCTTGGGTTTGGCGTATAAGTATCATACTGCTAGGAACACCGCTAGCATTCACTTTCTATCGATTCTGTAGCTCCCCCAGCAAGGTAAACAAAATCGCTGTCGCACTCTAGCTTTGTTAAAATACAATTTGTTTTATGTAATAATGTTATTTCGTCGACTGAAGGACTCAGCAGACAAGAAGAAAACCGATGAAGTCACTCCAGATGACGACACACCCAAAGATAACACAACCCAAAAAGTTGAGGAAAGCAAGCAACACTCTAGTCCAAAGGTGAAGAAGGCTGATTTAGAAGTGAAGGACACAACAGAACCACCAGCTACGAATAGTGGTGGCAGTGGCAGTGGCACTGGCAGTAGTGAGGAGGAACAGGAGGAGATCGTAGCAGAGAAGGAGCAAATCGCAGACGCTTCCGAAGAGACTGAAGTAAGTTAACCACATAGTCGAGCGCTTTTGCATTACAAATGGTATTCATTGCAGGAACGAACCACCCCACCAGCAGCTGAAGGAGCTCGAAAGCGCAGGCCACGCAAAGATTAGCAAACTTAATTTCCATTACTTTTAACTAAGGCCCTATTTAATATGAATTTCAAACAAAAGAAGAAACAACTGATTAAACATTTATATTGATATTTATTTATGAATACAAACTAAACTAATCGACGGTGTCGCTTAGTATCCATTAAAGAAAGAACGGTTTATATAGTTTTCATTAATTGCAGCAATTTAGTATTAGTTGGAAGTGTTTCATAGCATGCTAAATAAAACGAAAATCATTAAATCACGTAAAGTTTTTTTTATCCTAATTGAGTGTTAAGAAAATTTAAGTCCGTTTAGCGAAAGATGAAGCGCTTGGGTTGGGAAGGGGGACATGCAAGGCAATGACAGTCACCAACGTCAGAATGCGCCGTCGCATGGCGAGTAAATGGCATGCGCTTGGCCATTTAACCACCAACAAAACACAAACATACATACCTCTGTATAAAGCAAGGCAACTTGGTAGTATCGTCACTGTTGCTGTTATGGAAACAGAACATATGGAAATATGAACTCAAGTTCAGTCAATTAATGTGGATTTCGATTGGGCCTCTTCAGATTTCGTGTGTCTAATCGAACGGAGTAACGGCACTTGGTCTTTTTTGTGTTGATATTTCTTGCGTTTCGAATATGTGTAGCTTTCAACAATTTTCTAAGCATTTTGCATTCACTGCTTCAATGTTGTCTTAAAACATTCTAAATTTGCGCCCCGATTGATTTCTTAACATTTGTACATAAATAATTAACACCTGATGCAATGCGTTTCTTTGCAGTTGAAAAATTTCACGAAATGGTAAACAAACTCCACTAGTTGTCAAACTCAAACGTACTTGTATTGGTAAATCTAAAGCAAATCTGAGAAAAAATCCAGATTCGCTAAAGTGCTCTGAAATCTGAAAAAGATTGCTTTTTTTGTATTAAACGAACATAAAAATTGCTCTGAGAGCTCTATATGGCTGTAGTGCAGTTATCGACTGAGCAAGTATTACAACCGGAACTATGTGTATCTGACGGACGTCCGGACGGTTGGAATCTGAAATATTCCGAGAACCGCTTATGTCGTTTTCATTGGGACAAAAAATCAATCTTTTTTTTGATCTAAATCACTTTTCGCGTTCCATTGGCAAAAAAAATCAATCTTTTTTTTGATTCGGATCACTTTTTGCAAATCTCGATATTTTTTCAGATTTACACATACTACCACAAATACAACACAGCTGTTTTACGTTAAAGATATTTGTTTTAAAACAAATGTGCAAAGTTCCGTGAAAACCAAAATAAAGAAATATATAAACAGCAATTGACATAGTTTTGGAGGAATAATTATCTTCATTGTTTTCCTCATTATCTGGAAACTACGAATCACCGAAACTACTCCATTTGTATCTACAACAGAGGAAACATGTTCCATGAGCCACATAAAATCTGAGAACTGAAAAAGATTTTTGGTGGTCCCAATGGAAAAAAAAACTAATTAGAGTTCGCAAGATAAATTAGTTAAGTTCGAAACCACACAACTTAATTTGGTTGTAGTCGAAATGTGACAGCTGTCAGTGCTACAGTCAATTATTATTTGTCAGAGAAATGTTTTTTATTTTGAGCTCGCTCCTTTGCTTAAAACAAGCAGGTAAATAAATATAGGTACAACCGTGATCCGTGATAGTAAAATATAGAATCGGAGAATATGCACCAGCAGCGGCTTAATAGGGTTTGATTTAAATTTATTTCCAAAATGGATGAGCACATAGATCGGACCATGTTGGACAACTTTGCTAACAATTGTGAAAATGTAAGAATCTCGATTATTATTTTTGTATTGTATTAAATATGCTTGATTCTGTGGTAATTTGTAGATGGAAATAAGAAAAACTCCACACGCACAGGGCGTGCTAAGAGGAGTCGAAAATGGAAGTCTTCAGTTTATGAGCATTCAGAGCAGAGAGCAAGAATACATCGACCATGTATGTAGCTGCATGCAAAACACGACAAATGACACATTAAGTTTTCATTTTAGACACTTCTTGGACCAGAGTACATCACTAACACCATATCGAATAGCTTCATCATTGATCTGATGGAACAAGACTCACCGGAACAGAATGTCAACGATTGTACAATTGCGTCTTTGGGTACTAACGAAGCGTTTCCCTCAGAAGCTCAGTTGCACACAATTCTTCAGTTTGTCAATAGGCAAGGACAGATCCGGACTCAATCAAACGTCACTGCAGTATGAGAACTCGAACCCAATTTTATTAGTCTGTTTCCTATCGTTAATATCCATTTCAGGAAAACTCAACCGATCATCTTATTCATCACACTGATAAAGAGATACTCGATTCGGATTTTATGGCTATGCATGGAAATCTATTGAATGAACAAAATTTCAAAATATTTTGCAACCAACAGAGCATTCCAACTCAAGAAGCGCTAAGTCAGAACATTAATGTAAATGTTTCACCTCTTCAAAGTCTTCCGGCGGCAACAACGCCGCTGACGCCTATGCGATGGTTGAAAAAGGAAAGGTACGAAGAACCACTTGAGGAAATACCCGAATTGGTAGGACCTCTGGGTGGGACTGCCAGGAAAATTCTTCCGCACAAAAAACGAATTTCAAAGAAGCTCAAAATAATGGATAAACTGGACAATCACTACCCCACTAATGAAGAAATTCCTTTGCGAAACGATCGGCTGGTGGTGCGTATTTTATTTGGTTCATATTCTGTGCCTATGATAGTTAACTTTGTCCTCTATTCAAATTTAGATCTCCAATGGGGCCCAATTTGAATGTGAGCTCTGTGGCTCGATTTCAGAATCTCAAGTACAATTCTTCTCTCATCTAAAGGAGCACTACGAACCCACTACATTAAGAGAAATCAAATGCGAGTCTCAGAATATGCGACCTTCTCCGATTGTGATTGCGGCCAGCGATATATCTGTTATAGAAAAAACGGTACGTACAAGACAGTCTCACTTTGAAGAGAACCAAATTTAATTTGAAATCTTTTAGCAGACTCCACAGAACACAGTTGTTGGGGATCAGGTATTCAATGAAGTAGAACTGAATTTCGACAGCTTTAGTGAAGTCGTTGGACTTTCAACTCAACAGCAGCATGATTCTCACAATGCTGCCGATCAACCCGAAATGAAAATCTTAAGTTCAAATGTAATCGCAAAGTGTATGGAGTACGTTGTCCAGACACAAGATACATCACAAGCTGTGGACACGTCACATGAAGTGGAATTCAGTGACACTGAGGATATGCTGGAAGGCATACGTGGTGTGGTGGACAAAGTATCAGTAGATGATACTTCAGATGATCTTGATATGCCACCCACGTCTGTTTCAAAAGAGCCATGGTTTACGAATAGTGCATTCAATGCACTGTCTTTCAAAGACGATGCCATTAACAATGAATCGTTTCAAAGAGTCTCTGACCTACTTCCAATGCAGACGGTACAAAGTAACGCAGCCGATCGTACGGAAAAGCCGATTACTTCGATGCAAGCAAACCAAGTTGATGATGAGTACAACGACGGCGACGATGACGGCGTTCATCATAATGATATCAGTTCAGATGATTTTAATGACTCTCATATTGCAAATTCAAAGAGGAAAATGGGTCGTCCCAAAGGTTCAAAGAAAAGGAAAGCGTCTGCAGAGATTAAATTCGAAGACGAAAGCTCTAACGACATGGACGATAACCACAAGCGGCGGTACATATGCTCGAAATGTAACCGCGAGTTTAACTCGTGTAACGCTCTTAAGTACCACGATCTGTCTCACACCGGCGAACGACCACACCAGTGCGATGTCTGTGGGAAATCATTTTTCTCCCAAAGTGCCCTAAAGTCCCACCTCAGAGTACATACGGGCGACAAGCCGTATGAGTGTGACCAGTGCCATCGTAAGTTCCGACAATGGAGCGATTTAAAATATCACATCGTTTCAATCCATTCGAATGAGAAGAACTATCAATGCGAGTTCTGTGGCAAATCCTTCTCTCGCAAGTACTCCCTTGTAATACACAGACGAATACATACAAGTGAACGCAACTACAAGTGCGAGTTTTGTCCAAAGTCGTTTCGGGCTAGTTCATATCTACAAAATCACCGCAAAATTCACACAGGTACCATTTTTTATAAGTTATTTATCGCGCGTGTTAGTCAATTTTATATATTCTTAAAGGTGAAAAACCGTACGAGTGTAAGACATGTGGAAAGAAATTCCGTGTGTCTGGTGACCTCAGGCGGCATGGAAGGACACATGACCGCAGCTTTAAAACGCCAGTTAAAACGAAAAGTCCCAGTGACAGCATTGTACGAGTAATCAAAGACTTAAATTTCAGTTCCTCACTATTTTGAACTTTCTTTTTACCTAGATAAGTACAGGCAAGTCGCAAGCAGCAGTGCTGCATGATGTAAAACCTGATGAGCTCCTTAAAGTGGATTACCAGAAGACAAATAAAGACGATTTGCTCTTTTTGGATAAGATGAGCAGCAAGATTGATCATCTATTTAAGACTGAAGACGCGTTTGTGAATGCGAACATAGGAAATTCGGAGCTCACTTTTGTGACATAGTTTGATTCGTTTGTAAGCGATGTGAATTGGATGCCGGAAAGCCTTTTCTTATCGATTTCATGGAAATAGACTAAAAACTAAATAATCGGCTACTCAGCTTGATGACAGAAAGAACATATTTTAGCACCTCTTGCGGATTTCAACTGTGTAGCTTTAGAATGCTCATCTACATTGATCGTGTTTTCATTTTTTGTCTCTGTCTATGGTGGCCACATGGCTTCATCAGTACTTATTCGCCACTATTGAAGCAAAATCCCTATGATCACCGATGGAACAACCGGGCAATTTATTGTGTAAATACTGTGTAATTGTATATACGTAAGATAAGTGGAATACTTTGGAAACTTTTTTACCCACAATCCATTTTCATTTCAATGTATTTTTACGCTCAAGTTAAAAATAAATTCAACAAATTTCGAATAAGCAAAAGACGGTTATTACTTAGGTGGCGCCACAGTTCGGGGTGGACCTGGGCTTCAACCAATACGCCACTCCAGTAAGCGCGATCTTTCGCTAACTTCCTCCAGTTCTGCGGCGGGGTCTTTCTCTACTACGTTGTCATTCCGGGTTGGAATCGAAGCCGCCATAAGCGGTGTCCATTCGCTCTACATGCCCTAGACAAGTAGACGTCTTAGACGATTGATGCGTACTTTTTTTAGCAGATCGATGCCGCTGTACAGGTCATAGTGTTCGCTGTTAAATCTTCACCTCCAAAGCACGTCAATACAAATGGGACCGAAAATCACGCGTTCGATACGACCAAGGAGATCTGTATTCGCTTTTGCAGGACTGGGATCAATAGACTCTTCTTATGGCTTTTTCGATTGAAGACAAACAATTTTTCGCTAGTTATCCGAAAATATGCAACTATGAGTGCAAAATGTAAACTTTCAAATATATTGATTTGGCCAATTAAAACATTCATATTTACTGTAGCAAAGAAAAAAAAGTAGAAAACCAAATCTCACATAATGGAGTCTACTACTATTACAAAAGTGCTCCAACGAATTTTATAAAAGCAATTCTGAATTTCGGGACAGTTTTCTCGGATCTTCAATGAAAAACGCCATTAGTGTTTTTCGACTAAGGCCTTTCTAATCAATAGTTTCCTTAGGCCACAGCTGGTGGCAAGTGTAGCTCTTCGCGTGCTTTCTGATGCGATGTACTTTTTAGACAAAGTCCTTAACTCCCCAAAGCTGTCAATCGTAACGTTCACTCCGATTCGTCATGTGTTCCTTTATACTCGAATTTCGTTTTGCCCTCTTTCATCAATAAATCCATTTTTGCCGCTTGCAAATGCGCCAGTGATGGCTCACTTTGTTGGGCTCATGATGTCGATGTCATGGGTGTATGCAAGTAGTTGTATCGGTGAGATTGTTTCCGACGTTTATGGAGCTACGAACGTTCTCCATCGTCATTCTGCACAATGATAAGTTTAGCAGGTATGCCAAAACTAGATATAGCTCGGTATTGCTCGTCTCTATATATGCTGTTGTATGCGGCCTTAAAATCGATAAAAATATGGTAGCTGGCGATCTGGACTATTTGTTTTTTTTTTTGTTTTTTTCAGGATCTGACGTAGTGTGAAAGTTGTTGACTTGGCCGGCCTAAAACTGCACTGGTAGAGACCGATAAGGTCGTGCAATTTGGTTTTCAGGCGATCTAACAGTACAGCAGTCAGGATTTTATATGCGATGCCTCTACAGTTGGCGCAGATAAGTGCGACTTATTTCTTGCGGATCGGGCAAACAGTGATGAAGCGTAACTCCCTTCGACAAAATCTTGGAAACGCTTTGGTGTTTCGAAAAGCTCGGCAGTCATGCCGTCCAGTCCAGCGCCTTGTTGGTTATTGCTATCCTCAAGTTATGTTAATCAGTTGGACGAAAGTCTTCTGTTTTGCTGAAAGTAAAATCAGGGATTTCGTTGGGTTGGTTTGGTGAAACCAAGCAAATATATCGCGGCGTTTCTGATGGCTACTTGGCATTCAGCCCTATTCTGCTATTCACGTGAATCGTAAATTCGATTCACCCATTCGCTCTGTCTTTTCATTCTGCTATCCATCGGGTGAACTACATTATCCAAACGAAGTTGTCTTTCAAGTTAACAGCTGTTGACGTGAAATCCGTAAGATGTTTGTATGGGTAGTATTGACTTTTTTTCCCACCTTCAAACAGTGGAATGAGAAAATCATCAAACAGAGAACTTCGCAGAAACGTTAGAAAATCCAAAAAAGATATCGTGTAAATTCAGTAACGCATCACTGGCATCATGATGCTTTGCAAAATGTTCATTAATGCAAATATTGGCATCGGTTTCAAAGTCAAGTGTTCATTATTGCAAAGTTGATCAAACTGATGCGCAAATATAACGAAGAAAAGCATCACAGAAATACATCTTCCTTACTTTTTTGCCGGCGAATCAACAGGTCGGCAAAAAAGTAAGAAAAATGTCGGAAAAGAAAGAAAGGTATGTAAATAAACATTTTTATCCAAAGATATATAATGCTTTTGACAGAAAAATTTATAAATTTTGTTTGATGTAAAAGGTGCGTTCTAAAACCCAAACGTCATATTCAATCAGCATAAACTGTGCATCGCATCAGCATCGCAAATAAGCAGTGATGCCGCATCACTGCGCAAATGTTTGACGTTTCTGAAGTTAGTTGATTCATTTTCAATTTTTAATAGATAAATCAATTATTTCAAAACCGTAGGTTAGTCATAAACTTTCGCTGAATATTGTTGAATCGAATCGTCCACCTCCAAAGCGAAATAATGCACTTTTTACTAACATTTTCGAACCATGGATAGCAGAATAGGGCTGATTGTTTTAGTGCCAAATTGGCACCCAACGTTGGACTAGACTATCCAACGGTTTCATGTTGATTGGCTTCTCTTTTCGGTTGCGTTTGCTTAAGAGATTTACAGACAAAAAATTTTCGAGAACTTCGTCAACAACTATCAACGATGACATGGAAACTTCTGGCATAGGTGTGCCCCTGTCCAGGGAGTGAATATGGCTGCTAATTAGGCTGGCTGGCTTCAGTTCTTCCAAATCTCTTTTGCAGCGATGTCCAGAAATGAAAAAGAGAAACCACTGTTTGTTCTATTAACAAATACATTTTTATTTTATTTTTTTTTTCAATTATTGTTTATTTTTTTCAAAATAATATTATTTTGTATAAAAATTTATAGAATGTAAAATAGAAAAATTATTGTAATGTAAATATATAATTACTTTTTTTTATTAATTTTTATTTACCTAATATGTACAATACAAAAAGAAAAACGAATTATTTGTTTGCTTTCTGCTTGCAGCTGAACACTTTATACAACAGATATGCCTCTCATTTTGATCGATAAAAGTTGTTTTTCGCTTTTGTTTCCATTATATTTCCTGTCGCCTACTGATAAGGGCAGTATGTGCATTAACGCTAAATGAAAGTAATAGAACAAACAGGCTGATAACAAGTAAAAATTTGCAATAAACCAAATGTTCTACTGCAATCATCTGGCTGACTTAAAATTAAATTGATATTTATATATGTATTTGTTTCTTAAACAGCTAAACTATATTCTATTTAAACAAAAAGTGTACTAAAATGGAAGCCAATTTGTTTTCAACAAATACATTAATGTTCTTCTTTTGTTTTATGTCGTGTGAGGTTTGAATATTAATAAGAAAAAATGTGAAATTTCTCGTTAAGACCCTGGTACGCACTAAAACTTGACGCTGTTGATTGTGCTTTGCACGCGATCGTTGGACTGTCTTCAATCGCGACCGCCCTTAGCTGCAAGTGCGCACGTACAATTTTTGAATGAAAGAAAAGAATTAAACATAAAAAATATACTGTATCACATAAATCGTAAAACAAAAATCAACAATGAGTATAAACTAAAAAAATAAAAATAGAAAAGCTGGTGCGATCTCGCAAACATCATTTTACAACTGAAGACCGGATCACAAATTTCAATATTTCGTGTGGAAAATTAAAAGGAAGCACAATATTTCGAACAACAAAATCATAACAAAATCTTTACTTATTTACATTTGTCTCAAAAAAAAAGAAGAAGTTATATTCATATTCATCGCTTTTTTGTATTTCATTTTTCCTATGTAATAAGAGTAAAGCTTGGAGAAGGGTTCCTTACATACTAAAGAATATACCGTGGGGCCATCGCCACCGGCAAAAACTTCATGATGTGAATATATCGGTCCATACGCATCGCATACGTACCTAGACATTATATTGAAATTTTCTATTATCAACTAAAATCTTATATACGAAATAATTTTACAGAAAATTTGAATTATCATTAAAATTGGCACATTTTACATTGTTTTTGATTGGATAATCACCTAAAATCTAATTCTAATGCTACTTCAATAAAATTAAATAATTTTTCTTTTTTTTCTTTATTGGTATTACATTGTGTATAAAATATATAGTCGGCATATGAATAATTTATACAGACTGCTCTTGTCCAAAAAACTGGATTGCAATATTTATAATAATAAAAATATCCTCTTTTCGATTTTCGCGTGATTGTCTATAATTTTGTTGTTGATAATCCCCAAAATACTGTCCAGCGATTGCTTGTTTATTTGCGCAAATCAGTGGGCATGATGCCGTCATAGCTACTCACTTCGCTTCCGTTGTCATTTTCCATTGCAGAGGTTTGCATCTCTTCGGATGAATCGTGGCTCTGTTGCATGTGACTGGGGGACTCTGGCGAGTTGTTTTCATTGTACCGAATCAGCTTTATTGTAGTCAGACCATCGGCATTTCGGATTAATCTGAAACGATCAAGGAAAAATTTAATTTAATACGGAAGGAGCATTTTCATAGACGGAAAAGTATTATTCAAAATGGCCATTAGATACGAAGTCAGAAGTGAAAACAAAGGTTGCAGTATATTTAAGCAAGCAAGGTATAATTTGAGCAAATCAGCAAAAGGATAAGTATAAAACGATTCATTATAGTACTTACGGGTAACAATCAGAACTAGCTTGCGAGTACGTCCTCTTCTCCGAACTTGACTGACCCGCCGAAACACTTAGGTCTGTTGGCTTCATTTCATCGCCATCTTGGCTATTCGCTTCTAATTTAATCGAGTTAAATTGTTGCTTTTCGCTGGGCGTTGTGGGCAGGACAGGTGAGTTGGGCGGATGTGTGTTTGATGTGAGGTAATGGAAGGCACCATTGATGGCGTGCATAAAAAGTGGAGAAGTGGGCGGTGGGCCATAGGCAGCAGCTGCAGCTGCTACAGCGGCTGCTGCTGAAGGTGATATCGCTGAAGCTGACGACAATGAACCGGGCAGACCAAGTTGATTATTGTTGCTTCGCGAAGATGGCCTCTGTGGGGATTGTGGAGGCTGCGACACTGTCTGTTGCTGTTGCTGCTGCTGAGTCTGTCCAGATTGACCCTGAGCACTTTGTGATGCCATTGGCCAATTTGTACTGCTAGCACAACCACTTGTTGCGGGTGTTGTTAAATTGTTACCTGGACTGCTGTTGTTGTTGCCACCGGTTGTTGAATTAGCAACGGACTGTCGCAGAAGAGAAATATTCTTAATATTCTTCAGTTCGGTGGGGTTCCGAAGAAATCTGTAAACAACAAAAATATTTAGCAAATTCCAGTTTGTCGAGTTGCAAATAATGTAACTTACTGGTAGCAATGTCGTTCTCCTTGAACTTTTCTCAGGATGTTCACCCTATAGTAATATCTGAGCGCTCTTGACATCTTATCGTAGTTCATTGATAAATGATTCTTCTGAATTCCCCACAATTTAGCTAGTCCAGCTGGATCGACGATTTTAAAGACTCCAGTATCTCTGCACTTCCAAGCAATCAGATCGCTGTACTTTTGGTTCCTGTCGTTCAACAATTGTTGCAAGAAGTCCCACAGAAGGCGGCCATCTAATGAACAAAATATATTTAGCTTATCATTCCAATAATTCGATAAAGAAAGGTATTAACTTACTTGTATTGGGTTCGGAATTCTCTGGGAAAAACTCCCGCTTCACTGGCATATAGCTGGGTGTGGTTGGTGCTGATGACGAGCCACCACTACTGCTACTGCTACCGCTGGGTGTACTGTGTAGTTTCTGGTTGGCCTGATTCTGTGACCATGTATTCACAAAACTATTCGTAATCTGTTGTGTAAGACTTGGTGACATATCCTTTAGCACGGGTGTTGGTGGCGGACTGTTGTTGTTGTATTGCGCCAAAGCTGCAGCTGCGGCAACTGCTGCCCGCGATGCAGCTTTTGAATCGGAGTAACTCTCCTCATCTGAATCGGACTGATTGCTACTAGAGCTGGTCGCATTATTTTGGCTAAACACATTTCCATTGTTCATGGTGCTATTCGAAGAGCTACCATTACTACTCGCATTTTGATCTTGAACCTGTGGCGGACTGCTGGCTTGTGAATCAACGGATGGCGGTGGACTCAGTGTTACCGAGTTCGGAGGCATAAAGTGATGCATATGTGCATTGTGGAAGGGACTCTCTGGTGGCACAATTGGTGGCCATGTTGGTGTAGGCGGATGACTGTGTGGAGATAGCGGGTATCGGCTGGTTGGTGTTACCGGACTATTGGGCAGGTGCCAATGCATCATATGCGATTCAATGATAAGCATTTGCAAGACATTATGCAACACGTCTCCGGCTCCGGGACAACGATGACCAAAATCAGCTCTTGTCAACAGACAGAGGGCCTTTCCGTTCATTTGGAAGAGGTCATATTCCACTTTTGGTAAATCGAATTCACGTTCACAAAATCTAAGAAACACTGAGACATCCTCGCGGCCCCAAAGTCTTGGGTCCGACGGTAATGATGGCGGCAACTGAGTCTTCAATTCGGCCAACTGACTTGGCGGAGCTGGCGGGCACCGCCACAATACGTCACTCCAGAGCCCTAGCGGCGGATTCAAGGATAGTTGCACTGGTAACATTTTCATTTTGGATTGACGGTTGTTCGAAAGATTCTTAGTCTGGTTCGGCGTCTTGATAGTGTTGTGTATTTTAAGAAAACTTATCTGAAAAAGATTAAAACAAGATTTTGTTTAGTGAAAATAAATCCTAATCAAAGAGGTTTTATAAGGAAATGAATGCAAAAGACTCTTTCATGATAGAAAATCATACCTTAAACCACAAGCTTAAAAAGGCTAATCCCTAAATGATAACAACTCACAAAAGAGTTAAAGAGCACTTTCGAGTTAAACAGGCACACGAGCTGAGCGAAAGCTGAGCGAAATGAGATCGTTTACTGATACGACTCAAAACAATTCAAGTTCTACGCAAATGCCAATGTGTTACTCTTTGCAAGCCACAAACTTACATAACTGTGGAACAAAATTTTATAATTTTGCCTCTCGCACGAAAAATGTTGCCATACTCTTATACATTTTGTATTTAAAAAAAAATACTGGGAAAATGGCCGATATGGGTCCAAAAAGTCGAGAATAGACCTACTACCTAAAACTTCGAGTAGAAGCGTACACAATTTCAGGCACATAAAACTGCGGATCTGCACAGATGAAGTCTTCACCCCATTTGTACAACTTATGCTACCTGCAAGCAATGTGACAGTTGCCTACCTGTCTGCCAGTCAAAAAAGCTTTGGAGAAGAAACCAAAGCTTTACTTCCGAATTAATTTCAATCGTCTTTCCGAACACTGACACAAGAATCTCTTCTCAACGAATACCTACGTCAATTTACATACGCTGCCATTTCATAAGTTCATCTAACTGTCGATCATTCAAACCCTGCTCTGAATTTTTTCATCCCGTTCCAAACAACCAACATCTTGTTTGGCCATAGCAGTTCTAATTAAAATTCAATATTTTGCACAATTCATACGCCTCTACCAGGTAGGCATCATGTGACAGGGAACTTGTTGTTGTATCGAGACACGATCACTTAGCCAAGCAGTCAGCACCAGCACCAGCACCACAACAGCAGCCGTTCGTATGAGCGGAGCAGAGACTGGCTCAAACTACCGCTCTGGCATACTTGTCACGAAGCTTAGGAATGCCGGTCACCAGATAATAACATTTTTGTTGCTTTATTAAACGCAAACAGTGTATCCGGCAAATCCAGTTTAAGCGGAAATTCAGATTCTTTTACCGTCATCATCTTGTGTTTTCCTCTTTCTCAGTCTTTTTCTCACTCACCTATTATTGTTTTTTTTTTATCTGACTGTGTGTATAACATCTCTCTTCGGCTTTGAAGTACAAGATAGCTTGGGCGCTGGGCGTGCACCACCACCAATCAGCCGAGAACACGAATAAAATACAATTTTTGAGAGGAGATGACGAATTCGCGGTCTCGAATTTTACGATTTTCCTGTAGTGCTGTAGCACTTTCAGACAAAAGAGCTGAGAAGGAAAAGAATACAACAAAATGAGCAGATAAATACGGAAATCGTCAAAAAATTCTAAATCTATATTTAGATAACAGAGATATATACGGAGGAGAAACAACTGAGTACATACAACCAGACGATGCGGAAGTCCAACGACTCCCGCTCGTGTCCGCGTTTACGTTCGCCTCCGACCCCGATCCGTAGCCCAAACACCGATCGACCGACTGACACTGCCAGCAAAACTGTTGTGTTATTGTTTGGCTATGGGGCTATGCTGTTTCATTTCCTACGCCCGGAGCTAGCAGCTCACTAGCATTCTGCGGCAGCGGCACTTCCCGGTGTCATGCCGAAATAAAAGAAACGAAAAACCAAAAAACGTTGCTTCTAAGAAAAGCGATGAGCAGACATCAGCACTATAATACACTGCTGGCTTGCATATATATAGGAAGCTACAACAATTGCAGACGCGCTCACAATTAGCTATACTTATGTGTGTTTGTGGATCTGTTTAGTGCGGCGCCATTTCACTGTGCGCTACCAAAAAGTTTCACACTCAAACTTGGCCATTTGTTGTTCTCCAGAGCTTCGTTGACCAAGTCTCTCGATAGCTGAACTTATGTAAGGCAGACGACTGTGAAACAAAATTCCGAGCATGATTCATGGCCCAAATATGTATTTTGGCGGTGTATATCCCAATCGAGCGTACAAAATAAAACAACAAAGCTGACTCTGCCGTTCTTCCGGACTACGATCTTTGCTCCGCCGAGGATCGATCTCCTCCTTAGGCTCCAGTCTATTGCGGTGCCCGGGTCGTGAAAACTAGTTTCCGCATACTGTATAATGCTTCCTTGGAAGCTGTGCTATTATCTATAACATGCGCTGCTGAGATGAGATGAAATGGTAGGTACTTCTCTGTAGTTCGCGATCTCGGTCCGTCTAACCACCACTGGGTGATCACCATCGTCACCTCCCCGGGCACACACCATCAACCCCGCCGGCAACAGGTTGAGAGCAGTTGAGAGAGTATTAAAGTTCCCCCAAAATAATTACACAGCTATAAGAAGTTCCTGGATTCATCCTATGTGTTCTTTCCATAACACCAATTGGCCGGCCCGGTCCCCGACGCCCGATTGGAGATGTTACTTGAAATTCACTTCCTGGATCCCAGACGAAAATCTTGTTTCCAGCCACCACCACCAACCACCAGCCGCCATCGATGGACGGGCAACTGGAATCGTTGTGTGCTCTTTCGACGATCGTCAGCTTCATAATCATGATGTTGCCGATTCCGATCGCCTCCTCCTTTGATCATGTTTCGGATGCTGCCCCTTGGTGCTTGCAATGACCTCGTATTCGTTCCTGATCCAGCTAACCAGTCGCAGATTTCAATAGCACACACATATGTCTGTATGTATGTACCTACTTCTTTATCGTCGTGTCGTGGTCGTCGTCGTCTCTTCCTTCTTCTGGAATCGCAGGAGGATGAAACCTTAATCTAGGAGGAAGCAATACGCTTCAATTTCTGTACTTTATACCGCCGCTCATCTGTGTTAAAATGTGTGAGTAAACCCAAACCGGTTTAAGCGGAAACTACACAACATTTTACTGCAGCGCAGCAGCAAAAGCACGTTGATGGAGTGGAGGAGACGACGATGGCCAAATTCCATACTGAAATCGACTTTTTTTGTTTGTTTACCCTTTCCGCCGCTCCCTCCGTTCCGAGCAGCACACTACCATGCTGCTACTATAGTATGCCTTCCCTGTACCAAGTGAATAATAGGTATAGCTATTTACGATGCAGACACAAAACGAAAACCATGCAGTGGGTATCTTTCAGAACATGTGTAAAAAACGATTCTTTTACGAGTTCTTTTCTTAATTTTTTTTTTCGTTTTTTTTTTTTGACAGTGTGTGGCTGCCGTTTATACCACTCCAATCTGAGCTGTACACAAAAATGAAAGATGATGCGATCGGACTTGAAAAAAAAACAAGAACAACAAAAAATGCACATGCCGCGCAATAGGGACTGAGGGTGCGTAGCTGGAGAGATAGGGCGCGTCTTCAACTTGTCAGTGAAAAAAAAAACATGGAAATATCTTCTGATGTTTTTTTTTGTATGCTGTTATGGGAATGACGATGATGATTAAATTGACCAACTTCTCCATCACACATGGAGACAGGGTGCGTGTATTTGAAGCATTCCTTTTAATAAATTATCTTGTAAGGCGACGATTGCATAGATACATACTCATATCACCTTTTCAGATGTCGTCCTTTATCGATCATGGCTCTGACATATAGGCAGGCTGTGTTTTATTCTTGGAGTACTGCCAGACTAAAGTCGATTATTGGTAAGCACCCAATTTGTTACCACAAAAACAATGCAATCCCTTATACTCATAAAGTAGGCAGGTAAGTAAGTACTTACTAAATACCGTTGTGCTAATTCTCAAGGCAAACAAAAACTCAACATTTTGACATAAATAAGGTAAATTTGATTCATCTTGATAAGAATCAAGAAACAGAGATAGTGTAGAGTCAACTTAAGACAAGTACTACACAATCAGACAAATAAATAGTGTTTCCGTTTTTCACAGTTTTTTGTAGGCGCAGTGGTTAGTGTGCTGGACTTCTGAGCGAGGGACTCACAGGTTCGATTCCCGGGAAAAACCCAAATGACATCTTAAAAGTTTGTTTCAACTGCGTCATCAAAGAGCTTCTCAAGTCAGCCGTTCGGAATCGGCAATTGTAGATCCTTTCTATCCTTCCCAGAAACGTAAAACTCGTATAAAACGAATGGTTGTGAGAAGTTAGGGTAGACGGACCCGTTGCGCTAACTATCTGTTGCTTTTCGCGCTAAAGTACAGAAGAGAATTTGTTTTACAAGAATTTTTGCTGTCAGTTTTTTGTATATTTTTAATAGAAAAGCGCGGTTCAACAGTTTACCGAGAAATTAACCCCCAATTCCAAATAATGAACACAAACAGATTTAAACACAATATTTAACTATACAATTCTTCATTTGCTAAAAAAACCTCAAATAGTATCCATTTCTTAGTACTAGATTAGTTCGCTCGTTCAGCAAGTGAGCGCACGTAAGCATTTTGTTAATTGAACTTTGGTATTCTTAATGTTTACGTTATTGGTTTTAAGAATTTAAAAGAAATACAGAACAAATATTGAACAACTTCTAAAATACAGAACATATGTTTTTGTACACAAAATAATTCGTAATGAACATCGTCTTCAACTACAGAATTGTTCATTATTATAATGAACGGATGGTCACCGTACCATACTGCAAACCAATCACCTTAAGGAACATTTTTCGATATTCAAACCCTTTCGGCGGTTTATCCAACACTTTCCTCTGTCTTGGTAGAACAATGGACTGTGAATCAAAGGGATTTCCTATAACATTTTTGCAAAATGCCGATCACTATTTGTGCATAAATATACGCTTCTTAAATGGATTCAACTAAGAGGTTATATTTAAACAGAGCGCCTGTCAAAATAAGATACATTGTCAACGAATGCAACATGAATATTGCCCAATTTGATAAACTAGAATTCTCTAGAGGTTTCTCTTACCAGACTTTCGATATGCCATCCAGTTTGTAATACGACAGAAAACCCCGCAAATATTGACTAACTCCTTCTGAATGTAACAAATTCTTCAGATATTGAGCCAATCCCTGAAACTTCCTGATGCTACATTTCGACAGAAGACATTTCGGAGAAAGAAAGTGACCTCGACCCATCACATTTTTACAAAATACGATCACATTTCGAAATGGTTTCCGTTTGATGTAATGCACCACGACCGTAGCTCGTCTAGTGATTTCATGTTAATTGATTGTTATTGATCAGAAAAATGCATGTCGCAATAATATTTACCAAGAAACATTAGCATATTTACGTTTGTTAAAAACTGCTCCAAAGACTTTCTAATTATAGATGCACTTTTTTAAATGGATTATAATTTACGATCACCCTGTCTGTGGCCTGTGTGCACGAAACGCTCGAGAGCCCGTGCAGGCGAACGAGCAATACTTGGATATTTGATATTGGATTTTCCAGCAAACTCGTTGTATGACGTGAATATCATGAAATCTGATGATGACATCACACACATTTGCGGGCGACAAACATGTTTTTTTTTTTATTTCTCCAGCCTGGTGTGTGAATAGAGCTATAAACAAAGGAATGATATCGAAAAAAAAAAAAACAGGATAATGTACAGTCAGGGGTGATCCAAAACTGAACGAACAAAATCTCGAAATTTGTATGCCAAATCTGTTGCTCATATTTTGGGGACATTAAACATCAACCGACGCACGGAACAGAACAAGCTGCTACTCTCTTACTCAGAGAAGTCATTGACCTGGAAGTGATTGGCCAAAATCGCCCATTGCAGAATCTTGTTAAGAGTATCGAACGAAATTTCTATCATCTTGAGAAACACAAATCAATGGGTAAAAAAAAAGAAGAAACTTAATTTATTCAATTTTGTCGAGTGGTAGGTATTTTTTTCCTCATTCTTCGTCGCAGAAAATTTTCGTTGTTGTTGCTGGTTTAATTATGCTGGAAGTAGGTGGTGCCGTGTCCGAATACCTGTTTCTCGTTTTTTCCTTTTTTTTTTTTTAAGTCATTCTCAATCGGACTTTCGTTATTCGGAAAAGAAGTAGAAGAATAAAACACACAAAAAAAAATTTGAAAAATAATAGGTAAACTTAAGAGGTGTTATTAATCGTTCGATAACCTTTCGCGTTTACGCATTTATGTTGGTCGCTACTTAGAGCTCTGTTGCTTCTTTGGTATGAGAGATCATGATCATCATCATCAACATCATCGTTATTGGTATAAGAATGGCAGTCCTACGTTGCTGCTGTTCTTTTTTTTGGGGACGGATCGGACATTAGCTTTACCTTTTTTTTTTTTAGAAAAGTCATTACCTTTCCTTACGGGAGAGCATACAATCAGCCGCAAGGAATCTGATTTTATTTGGGGCCCTGCCCTCAAGCCATTTGAGAATGTTTAATCAAAATGGACACATCAGGTAACAGTAGTGTGTTTTGTTATGCGTCATTAGACTAATACGATCAAACAAAGCCACACACACATCGCCCTTTAGAAGTTTCCTATAGAGTTTGTGGCTTTTTAGTAGTAGCTTTATGTGTTCAATTGGGGAATGACAAAAAATAAAACCGATTCCATTGCCACGACCTCTACAAATGCGCTATCAGAATGCTTACGCTCTGCGTATACACGCGATAAATCGGCCTGAGTTTGGCTATAAACTTGATATATCTTGTACATAGGACGATAAGATAAGACAATGTGACTAATACCACAATATCCTATACCCACCAACAAAATTTAGTACACTCTTTTATTAGTTCTATTTCCACCTTATTTGGTATTTTTTATTTTGTATATTTTTTTGCAGCTTTGTTTCCCTAAAATATTCAGTGGTGTATTTGCAGATGATTACGCAGAAAGAATGAACACTACAAGTACTTCTAGCTTTTAAGTGGAGTAACGGTTGTAAGATTATAGATATCGTTTTATTGTTTTACTATGCCTATGTCTAAATTTAATACCGCAGTGACTTTGTTTTCTTTACTCATGGTCTTTATTTATTTATTAGGCCTTTCAGCTGTCTAGGATAGTAAAGTCGTCTAGATCCTTTACATCTTGTTGTTCCATTTATTTTTTTTTTAATTTTAATTCTTCATAAATTCTACGCGACAATAATTTCGTTTTTTTGATTGATAAGTTTATTCATTTCCTATGTTTATATTTAGTAATATGTATTCGAGTAGACTCACCTCACGTAGACAGCTTCCTTAGACCAGTCATATGTGCGAACTTTTCTGTCAGACAAAATGATTCTTTCTGTAAAATGAAAATAGAAATATACGTGGCATTTAATTATTCTGGTGAATAAAACAACTTCTTTAATGACTTGAACACAATTATATCAATTTCCTAGTATTAATTGTGATTGTGTTTTCTTTAGCTGCCAAAAGAAAGCCCATTCAATTGCAAGCTAGTTTGACAGGATGTCAGTTGAAGGGATTTCAGATCTGACATATATATACTTTTTAGGGGGAACTTTAGTTATCGCATTTATTACTACAGAAATAAAATGACTACACATAGGAAAGCTATGCAGGATTCAGAATTAGTAACATGTTGCGAATGACTCAACAACGGAATACCTGAGCAGCTACAATTTTGAATCATAATAAAACTAAACATTTCTCTAAACATTTTTTTATTTCTGTCTAAATGAACAATTTTTTTTTCAACTCGGTCAACAGTTCAACTCGTTTTGCAAAGAAGTTTGAGATACTCGAATTGACGTAAGTGGTTTATATATTTTTGGTCGAACTCACTTCTTAAAAGGCCGAATATAGTCGAAATCCAATGGAAGATAGTGCTATTTCTTGACGTAGCCAAGATTAGACGTACACGTGAACCCAAATACAGAAATTCTGTTTCGAAACACCACACAGCTGATTGTATATGTCCTACGAAGAGCGCGTGAATGAGTGAGAAGAGGTGACAACAAAGTTAACGTAAGTCAGTCTCATTGCAGAGCTTCGAGCTTTAGATGAGACAGACGAGAACTCGTAAATTTCAGTGCAATGAACGATCACGGAGACTTGAATTAAGAAATAAATAAACAACAGTCTACCTTAGGCTTGGCTTCTCACAACCATTCGTTTTGTGGAGTTTTGTAGTTTTTGGGACGAATGGAAGGGATCTACAATTTTATGCCAGATCCGACCGGCATATTGAGAAACTCTTTCATGAGAGTAATATACTTTTGGGTGTTTGTCAGAGGTGGCGCAGTGGAAAAAACCTTAAGATGTACCTAATTTGATTTGTGTTTTTACGGTGGTCGAACCTGACACCCATCGCTCAGTACACTAGTCGCTGAGCCAGCAATTGCGGAGATTTACCAACTGAAATTTTGGGGTGTAATTTCGTTATTCCGCATATGGAAATGGAATTCAGTAAAAAAGTCGTTCAATTTTTGACATCAGAGTGTCAATCTCCGATTACACATGTCACTTTTCTTGTCAAATTTTGGCATGTCCTAAATTTGTCACTATAGGTCTATTCCTTTACTTTTAGATATTACGAATTTTTACTAATTCTTACGAATTTTTACTCAGTGCCGTTCCTCAACTCGAAAAATTCGTAAAAGAGAGCGTCATCGAGAGAGCAAGATACTACCCCTCCACTGAGAAATCTTACGAATTTTTACTCACCAAGCAATGGTGAAGAATTGAAAAGGCTGTCAGTCACCTTACAATTAACAGCTGATTTGAATTTTGTTGTCCTATTTGTGCATTTGTTTTGATTTGTTGTGTATTAAAGTGGTATCAACAGTCGAGCAATTAAATTGAATGTTCTCCTTAAATTCTTTTCGAATGTGGCGACGAAATTCTTCCTCGCTGTACCTATCTAAGGAGTAAGAAAGGACAATCTTTTTCACGTAATTTTAAAAGCCGTGTCGCTTTTACTTCTTCTCTTCCAAAACTCGGATTCATGAAGAAGAACTTCGATTAATTTCGAATTACTTTCATCGCTAGGTAGATGAATGAACTAATTTTGTTCGTAAATTAGCAAATTGTTCGAGTTATACGATATTTTAACGACTTTTCATACCACTTTTTTGAATTTTTGAAAAATTTATCAATCATTTTCATAAATTACTACAAAAGAGTTCCCTAACTTTTTCGTAAGTGTCTCTTTCTGTGAGAGAATTTATCCCCACCACTGCCATTTTGACAGTCTTTTCCATTCTTACTACAACAGACCTTATGTCTGATCACGCGGGCCGTCACAACAGTTGATACAAGTGACATATAACTTATGTCGTTTTCCACTGGGACAAAAAATCAATCTTTTTTTTGATTCGGATCACTTTTTGCAAATCTCGATATTTTTTCAGATTTACACATACTACCACAAATACAGCACAGCTGTTTTACGTCATTTAAGAAAGTTTGTTTTAAAACAAATGTGCAAAGTTTGGTGAAAACACAAAATAAAGAAATATATAAACAGCAATTGGCATAGTTTTGGAGGAATAATTATCTTCATTGTTTTCCTCATCATCTGAAAACTACGAATCACCGAAACTACTCCATTTGTAGCTACAACAGAGGAAACATTTTTCAAGCCGATTTCCATGGTTGATTTTACCAAAAACAAATGCAATTAGAACGCTGATATTGTTGTCAAATAACGCACTAATCCATTTACAAAAGCAGATCAATTTCATTGCATGTTCCATGAGCCGCATAAAATCTGTGATCTGGAAAAGATTTTTGGTGGTCCCAATGGAAAACGACATTAATTGTCACGATCAAGTGACAGATTTTAAATTATCGTGTGATCGCCTGTCACTTGATTTTGTCATTAAATACTGTGACGGCATGACAATTCTATTTTGTCGCGGATTTTGGAAAAAAATATCACGAGCGTAGAAGTGACACTGTGTTATTGGGTGTCAAGCTCAAGTGACACTCTCACGACAGACACACGAGTGACAATAGCAAGAGCGAAGCTTTCTGACGTCAAAATTTGCCTTGAAAAATGACACGTGTAATCGTAGCTTAAGAGTGTCAGTAAGAACCCTTAACCCCTTTTTTCGTCGGAAAAATTATAAAATAAATGTTTTTGAGTAGCTAGCTCCGTCGACCTGTTACTACTTATTTCAAAAAGTAAAACACATTTCAAAACTTAAATACCTAACCAACAAAACTGAGGTGAGTAAAACTAACAAAAATCATTAAATCACTTACAAGATCATGCAACTTGAGTTGCTCGAAACAACAGTAATCGTAGCTCCAACCAATGGCAGTATATCTGTGAGTAGATCTAAGTGCGCTTACAAGAGGAACACTTCCACTGAACTTACTTCAGGAAATCTGTCAAAGTTATCCTTTTATACATAAAACCAAACCAAATATCAGTTCAAATCCCAAACAGACATTTACTTTAGACCCTTAGCTGCTAACATTATTTGTGACGTGTGCAAAGTCGTTCCGACGACTGCTCACAGTTCACAAGTGCAGACGCTCTTGTTTGAACTTCCTCTTATTGCGTGGCAGACCTTCCGCATAGTTCTGTCTCAATTTGCCCATACAAAATAACAAACCTGAAATGGTTTTGCCTCAAAGTTGTCTTATCGTGTCGCTTCCATTTTATCTTCACATTCACACTCGCTGTCTTAAGTTCTATTTGTTTGACTTTATGAAACCCATAAATCACAAGCCATTTTTACTTACTACCGGAGAAGTTAAACGGAATCATGTAATTACATAACCGCAGCGAATATTTTTCCTCCAATATCATTTTATATATCATTGCAATAGTATAGTAATATCTGAGACTGTCTTGAGACATGCATTAAATCTAGCGCCGTCACCGACACGCTGCCGACGACGACTTCACGGAAGAGATTCACTTCGGCATGTTCTTATCCGCTTTTCGTCGTCAGTGTATGTTAAATGCGGAAAATGCGGCTTCGCGCGACACTTGTGTGCGAGAGTATAGTCTCTATCTCTAGCCACACCATACCTAGTATCTAGCTGTACGTGTTATTTGCAGCAGTAGCTATAGTTAAGTGGAACAAAATCACAGAGGCAACGCTGTTACATGCAGGGCAAACATTTCCAGAACACGACCACTTCTCGTCTAGCTGTGTACGAGTGCGAGTATTTACTCTGCCTTATTGTCGAATGAAATTGTTTATTTCCTACTAAGATAAGAATATCGACGTTATCTCTGTCGTCGTCGTCGAGCCGCAGTGTTCTTCAGGAAGAGAAAACTTTCGATATTCTCCCTGGGCGCTTCCCACCCGCCTTCGGTCACAACTCACAATAAATAATTACAGCTGCAGCCGCAACAGAAGGAGTCAACTCTGCGAGAATGAGGAAGCAAAGTGCCAGAACAATAACACATTTATGTTCGTTTTTCATTTAGTTCTGATTTAATTGAACTTCGATCAAAGTGTAAATAATTACAGCAAATATGTCAACAAACATTATGCACGTCGCGCTGTATGGGTGCATATACTGAGCTCCTCATACATGAACGCTAAACAGTATACAGCCACCACAGCCTTGCAAAAGTGCAAGAATTTATAGCTGCCACTTGTTATCGCTTCCTTAAACACTCGGTTCATGCTATTTATACAAATCGACTTGGACGCGCAGCAGATAGTTTGTCCATGTCCATGTCCACTGGCCAGTAGTTGTCATAAGATGGCGCTTAGGCGGCTTAGTCGCTATGGAGAAACGACAGCGGGGGCACCAACAATATATACCTAGGTACCTACTGTAGAACTAGAAATGATTTGCATTAAATGCGGAAACATTGCGATTCTTTCCCGGTATAGATTTGCTGTTTCATTTAAATGTGAAATCACGCAATCAAGTGGAAATTATTATAATAATTCTCACTAAGGTGGGTTGTGTACTCGCGTATACTTTATAGGCATGAGCACCAGCTACGAGTATATCTATCCTATCTGTATGGAGGGGCTTGTTTGTCCAGGGGGAAGTAGTTAGCGGTAGCTGTCTGTAGGTAGGTTTACGTATATGATAGTGGTGGCGGTAGGAAAAAACGTGACTCTGCGAGATATCAAGTCAATTGACAGGCAGGAAATTTATTGTTCTACACACTCGAGCGATTAAGACAATTCAACCGCGATGAGGAAATATGTGTTTGCGGCGATCAATTTCGATTCCGCACACACATCATGCCAACTCACACATACTTAACACGCTGACTTCTCAGCCGACACGATGGGGGTTGAAGCGCTCGAACTTAAGACTCCAGAGCCAGAACAAATGCCGCGAAAAAAAAGCGACAAAAACATATAAAATAAAACAGAAACGACATGATACAACAAGTTGATTACCTTGATTATCTGATTACTTCCTACTCGTAAAGCTCTAAAGATTATATGCCAGTGGTGCTGTCGGAGACGTGTAAGAAAAACCGGCAACGCGGCGAGCAGTGGTATCTGCAAAACTTGTGACAACCTGTACGTAAATCTTGACGAGATTTCCAGATTGACATTAACTAGATGTATGTAAATTGATAATATTATAACAACTTTGGTATTTGCCAATAAAACCGTCGTCTTAGTCATCGCGTATAGTCAGGCGTAGAATGAAATGACGCATTTCGTTTGCCAGCAAAAGTATTATTGTCGAGAACAGACATTTTTGCATTCATATATGCAAAGGTGCGTGTATAGGATTGTACTTCCGTCTTCTCTTGGAGGAAATAGATGTATGTAGTCGGTGATGCTAGCCACAGTCCTGTGACAGAACTCCTATTAATCATTTCAATTCTTTGCAGAGCGGTATTCTGCGCAATCTATGTGAACGCTAGTTGTACAGCCAATTTCTATACAAGAACCTGATATTTTGTTGGTTTACTCACAAAACCTGTCGAAATTTCTAGGAAAATTTACTCCGCAATTTGTAGTAAACAACGTTTGATGAAAAAATCAACTGAAAAAGGTTATTCCCCTGCTCAAACTTATATTATATTCAGTCCGTATGTTGCTACCATTTGATAAAATATAAAAGCACTTTGTTTGGAAGATATAGAACTTTCCAGTCAGGTGACAGCTTTTGAAGGAAAACTAAGGGCGTTTTCGATTGAAGAAAAGAATTGTTCTTTCTGTGAAAAGAGCAAATCTAGAACTGCTCTTTCGATGTATTCTATGTTTCATTGGAAAAAAAAAGTGCATTTCCAGGTTAATTCTTAACAAAACAGAACTACAGAAGTGTCCGGAATATTTTTAGAGAACTGCCCTGAACCCACCAACACATACTAGCAAAATGTCAGATTGAAATGTTTGTTGTGTTATTAGAAACAAATTTTTCACTTGTCATCAAATATACAATTATGCGTGCAAAATGTAAACTAAAATTTAAATATATTGATTTGGACTATTAAGACATTCATATTTACTTTAGCAAACGAAAAAGAAGTAGCAACAGAAACCAAATCTCACATATGGCGTCTACCACTATTACAAAAACTCTCCAACAAATTTCATTAAAAAGAACAATTCTGAATTTCGGGCCAATTCTCTTGGATCTAAACGCCATAAGATTTTGTGACAAATTCAAATAACAGGGACGTTCTGACAGATGGCTGACTTTATGAGTCACAGTTTTATTGGCCCGGATCGATCACATGAACGGTTTTCTCAGTTGACGGGTATCCGACGAATCTAGTCAAGAAATTCATGACTGACTATACTAAGTTGACAGTTCGTATTTGTGGCTGACGTACAAAAAGTGCCGTTACCGATCAATGTAGGTTTTGCGGTCAAGGTACATCCAGACCAATCTAGTCGACTTTTGTACGCTAGCTATGTTTTTGAATGTGCCCAATTCGCTAATTTAGTTGAATTCGGTTTCTATTCAATTTTCTGACAGTTGCTTTTATAAACCTATAGGTTTTTAACAGTCATACATTTGAGTTTTATGGGCGTGAACAGACTGTATAGGATTACTGATTTATGACAGGTCAAAAGAGAAGTCATATCCATCTGTTATCGGGTAAAATATTTCGAATTTCCATTAATCTAAAAATTAGCGTAACTTTTTAATATGCTAAAACTGCAATACGAATGACAGGTCAAAATTGTTACCCCATGCAAGATTTTGCTCACTTATTCGGGATACCAGGACAGCAATGAAGTCAACGTTTGAAGTTATCTCTAAATAGTAATTATAAACAGAGCTAACCATAGATTGCTTCAAAGTTCTTTTCGAAATCCTAATCAATGTCGCCGCAGTCTTTTTTAAAAGTTTAAACATTTTTTTTAAAAAAGTGTAACAAATGGAAGAAAAATGTAACAAACTAAAAAAAAACAAAATTATTGACCATCGAAGTAGATTTCAATTTCTATTTCACAAACTTTATGTACCACGACATGTAGAACATTGTCAACGGTGACGCGGCGAAACAGGAAAATATTGTTTTATTTTGTCGTTCCCTCCCATTCCCATTCCCACTCGCAGTTTGACGTTTTGAACAACTTGTGCTCTGTGTAAACAAACAAACACATTGACAGAAATTGGTAGAAGTTTGTTCGAAAGAAAAAAGGTGATACCAGTTCAACTTTGCAATATTTTTTAACGAGAAAAACAAAAAAAGATTTTAATGGGAAAAAGTGTAACAAAGCGAAAAAAAATTAACATTGCAACAAAATTATAAAATAATTAAAACGTGTAACACTTTTGTTACACTTGTATCATTGTGGCAAAGCTGATCCATATCCGTGTGTGAAAACGGACCAGCACAAGAATGTGGTTCGCAAATTTGTAGTTTCGATTATTAGTGTACCTAAATCGTTGAAAGAAAATGAATTTGTAGATACCGCAATCAACAAGTGTTGTCAAACCAAACAAGTTGAGTGCAGCTTTATATAACTAAATACTTATAGAAGACACTTTTAGATGGAACTCTACCACAAATCGGTTGTCAAGCGCTGTCTTAAGTTCTTATACAATACCCACCTTAGTCAGAATTCAAGTGGCCCTTCAAACTAGTCTTGCATGCGGGTAGCACTTCCTCCTCATTTAATTGTGAATTTTAGTTCTTTCTTCTGATGTTTTGTGTGATAACAACACATCCAATCCTAAATAAAATGCGTCTTGTTAAAACAATAAAGACCAACTGCAGAACAAACTCTCCTTTCTCCTTCCTCCTTCTGCTAACAAGAAGAAAACTCAATTCTAAAAATGAATTCAAAACACGACTCGTTGAGAGCTTTTCTCGGTGCAGGCCTTCAACGACGCGCTTGCATTTCAAACACGATCCACCACAGCACTTGACAGTAAAGTAGAAACGTTATGAGAGATCATTTTCCCACAATGATAAGTTTCGCACAAGGATATGTGCACTGCACAGACAGCAATAATTGTCCACACACTCCAGCGACAACATATATCTAAACATTGTCTTGTCACTATTGGTGCGCGCCTTAGTTTGGCGCTGTTGTCTCTCGCCTTTCGACGTCAATGATGCTGCATTATCACGATTATGAAGGACTGTCAACTAGGAGTGGAAGTGGCCGCAGGCAATACAGAGTTTGTTGTATGTGTGTTTTTCCTTCTTTTAAACATTTTTGCCTGATTATTTAATTTGCACTCTCGCTCGGCTCTTACTACTCTATTCAGTAGAAGCCTAGGTGATATGCCTTCTAGGGTGTCATCTTCGTGTCAATTTCATAATTTGTCTTCATTATACCGTGGAAACAGAGTCCGCAAAGCAAGGATGTGTGAGTATTTCTGGCCAACAATTGTGCAATTGTAAGAAATTCATTTTCTTGCAGGAAATCATCATGGCACATGCGAAGGATTATGCAGTTATCTTTTGTTGTCGCTAATGAGATTTTTTGAGAGCGCGCGCACCCTCCAGCTAATTTGTTTATACATTATCTTGGTTGGCTTTCTTCTTTTATTTTATATACCTACATACGACCCATGGTAGTTGTCGATGCACGTATAACCACTCTACGGGACGATGTGTTTGTTATAATTGGCTACAATGTCGGCTTTGTATCAAGGAAGTGTATTTATTAACAGCAATGCAGATGTCACAGACACATTTTCAGGTATATCGTCTACCCATACTTGTAACTGGTCTATCTGCGACAGGTATGAGTGCAAAACGTCAATGCCCGTAATCTGGGATTGGAAATCTGCAAGAGCCAGTATAGATAAGACCACCAAAATAAAAAGACCCAAGGCGATAAGTTTGGGGCACAGAGAGTGAAGTTCAAAAATACTGCACGAACCCAATGCGCGGGTTTCTTTTTCGGAACTTCCTCTACACAAGGCGACGACGACGCTCGACCGGCGGCCTAGCTAAGTTTTTTTTTTTTTGTTTTCTTAAGTACATAGCTGATAAAAAACGGAACGCTGATTTGATCAATAACAGTAATTGAAATACCAATAGCCACATGCGTTTTTTATATGCATGCATATACATTCGCATATATATATGTGTTGGCGTGTACCTATTTATTATTTGCACATAATAATAATAATCAGCTTTTGCGTCACTTCCGTAATTAGATACAATAATTCCATCTACACACATAAATATATAGACGCCGTGGAACCATAAAGTAATCGAATTGATTTATGATATAGAGAATCGGTTTATTGTCGTGTTTACTGTGTTTGTCAAGAGCTATACTGGCCATCTCGTCGCTGTCATGCATCTGCCCTAGAGAGACAGGTATTTCAAGCTTCACTGGGATTAACCCAAACTGTTTTTAAAATATTAGGGTTTTTTTCTCCCCTCTCTCTCGTTTAATCATTAAATAGAAAAATAAAATGCTGCTGCCTAAAATTCCGGTGAAATACACAACACATACCTATACTTAGAGTAGACCTGCGGTGGTGGTGCTGCTGCTGCATCCATCCATCCCCGTTCAATATGCATTACAAATGTGCGATAAAGATCAATGAAAGGTAATACCACCTTTTCCGGTTAAGTCTCGGATAAATAGGTACCGCTCACACTTTTGTCTGAGCAAAGAGCAAGCCCACCGATCTTCCTACCTGTGTGTATATGATTGCCTGTCCCAAATATCGTATCGGGGGTGCTTAACGTACATTCCCGTACGTGACTTGAATTTTTTACACCATTTTTCTGGGACGGAATTTTCTTTGGAAATGCAACAAGCGCGCGATGATTATCCAGTGATTATCAATAAAAATTCTTCGATTTATTTGTTACCTCTTGTTATTTGAATGCATGCACGATTTTTTTTTTCTTCTTCAATCTTTGCTTCTCTATCACTCTGTGGACTCGAATTCGGGCAACAACAAGTGGTTCGTTGAACCGTGATACGTCACTTTTCTTGAATGCCCAACGATGGCACTATTCCGCCGATTACACCATTCGATTTCGGACGGTTTGTAATCGATTTTTCGATTAGTAAGCGATATGTAAATTTTGTTGGTGTATGCTTAATGTCATTGGACAGCGTTTTGCTAGCGTTCGCATAGTCGCCCGAACATAAAACTGAACATGTCGGAATTTAAGACTGACAAGAGAATTTTACACCTGTGAAACATAAGCCATGGATCATGAAAGAGTGTATATGTTAGTCAGGTGAACCTGAGCGGGATCTAGAAATTAGGTAAATTTGTGGGTCAATCGTATGAAAATCTAATCGAAATGTCTGGAAGTTTAATTTTTAAATGGGTTTTAGTGTTTCTTATTAGGCAAAGCTGTCGTTTGGAAATAAACAGGTTAAGACGGTCTCCATCCCAACAATGGACAAGATCAGACTTACAGTGGTATATGCATTCTTTTGGATTGGAGACAGATGGCCTCTTAAATTTTGACCAGTTTTGATCCAAGTCAACCCTTTTTCGGCGATGTGTCAAAATGCATTCACGATATCGTTTGAGTGATGACTATAAGTTATTTATGAAATTGACAGGCTTTGTTATGCCAATCAAAGAGCGTATTAAAAATCGATATTGGACACATTCAAAATTATTAAGTCGACTAGATTGCTCTTTACTAGATGTACCTTGAACGCAAAAACTAGATTTATCGGTATGTCACTTTTGGCGCGTCAGCCATATGTCAGCTGCCAACTTAGTAGGTACTCAGACATGAATTGCTTGACTAGATTCGTCGGATACCCCTCCACAAACATCAACTGAAAAATATGTGACCGATTTAGACCAATCAAAACTGAGATACATCAAATGAGCCAGTTGTCAGATTGACAAATCTAGATAATTGAACGTTCCCACTCATAGAGAAGGAACATTGGTAAAGGTAGTTCGAATTCGAAGATACGTCGCTTGGTTCCCTGTAAAACTCTGTTCGAAACATACAATAGTGTTTGACAAGGAACCTCGTTTTGGTCCAAGAAAAATAAAAAGGAACTCACTTACAAACGTTCCCACTCATAGAGAAGGAACATTGGTTAAGGTAGTTCGAATTCGAAGATACGTCGCTTGGTTCCCTGTAAAACTCTGTTCGAAACATACAACAGTGTTTCGACAAGGAACCTCGTTTTGGTCCAAGAAAAATAAAAAGGGACTCACTTACAAACGTTCCCACTCATAGAGAAGGAACACTGGTTAAGGTAGTTCGAATTCGAAGATACGTCGCTTGGTTCCCTGTAAAACTCTGTTCGAAACATACAATAGTGTTTGACAAGGAACCTCGTTTTGGTCCAAGAAAAATAAAAAACGAACTCACTTACAAACGAATCGACAAAAATCTTAAATGTTGAGAACAATATTCTGAACGAAAAAATGTTTGCATTTAAAAAATATCATAGAACGTGTTTCGATGCCAATTGATTCCTCTTTAGCTGCAGAGGAATCAACGGAAAAATGCAACTTGCTGTTTGAAACTGTTGTACTTGCATTTTCATCAGTGTCAAGTGTCAGTACACTTGATTTTCTGTACTTTTTTCTAAAATGAAGCGGATTCGAGAAATGCGTCAAAAAAACACGGAATTTCGTCGATTTTTCACGCGAAACTGAAACAAGTTCAGTCACTGCTCGTTCACGGAAAATGCGATTCGACCCCAGCCACTTTCCGGTACAAGTTCAGTTTCTTTTTAGTTAGAATTGAGATGTCTTTGACCTGCAATAAAGCTTTGCATAGAATATTCTTTAAAATGAATGTCATCAACTGATTTTGTCATTGAAAGACATTCCACCTGAAAGAAGTTCTGTTCTAACAGTTTTTATTACCCTGTTCGGCTTGGTTCTGTTCATTCATGGCTATAGCTGACACTCAGGTTGTCACCCCTCAGGGTCTCAGGTTAACACCCCTGCAAGATTCCACAAGAAGAGGAAACTCGGACTTGTCAGAACTTTCCTATCGGAATTATGTAAGCATACTTTTAGTTGGACCGAATGGACTGGCACCTCCGGCGGCCTAAACAGCGCGAGTTGTGGTATCAAAATGCATCCAATCAGAGCTAGTTGTGTTCCTTTCGCGGTTAAAACGGACAGCCATTTACCAATCTGTAACTAATGAGCGTGTGTACCGATCCAACTAGACCGTAACGCAGTACGATAGATAGTATGAAATGCTTCTTTTCGCACGTTAATTTTATGAGGGCTTTCATTTATTTATTTATATATGAAGAGGGTAGAACAAAAATAGAGTCCCTATCTTACATTTTAAATCCGCTGCGGCGTCTTGCAGTTGAAACGAAAACCGAACTTCCTAATCTAGGTAAGAACCCCTGACGAATATAACCTTCCTGGAACCAAAAGTCCACCAGATAAAACCCCATTAGGAATCGGTTGAGTGGTCCTCAAGACTGAGTATCACCTTCCACTTGTATGGTTTGCATTGATTGCAACAGGATACTTGTGGGTCAGCATGCCCACCATGTGTATACCTGGAATAGACGAATTTCTCATCTTTAAAGCAACAGTACACATCGCCGAAGCGAGGATGCACATCATTTGTTGCATCTGCAGAGAGGACTAACTATGCCACTTGAAAAAGGTGCTCGGAAAACAAAAGCGGATTTCAAATCGGAAAAGTAAGCACTGACACCGCCCTGTGAGGTCTGAGAGCATCTTAAAACTATACAAACACAGTAACCATACCGTTTGGTTTCTTAATGAATTTTTCTCAAGGGAATTGTCTGAGGGACCTTTGAAGAGGCTGAGCGCACTGTGTGATACTTGAGGATATAAGTTTCGATCCGCTGTGCAACAACAGGTAACGAATTTTCGCATGTCCTACTTGCAATAAATCTAAATCCTGGTAGGTGGGCCTAGGCATTTCGGCCGAACAATCAGCCCTTCTCATTAACAATGACAACGTTTTATTGCCGCACTATACATATAGGTACCTATGGAGTGTCCTTATATTCAAGTACACACTCATCGTGCGTTTGCATCCTAAACAATGCACACCTGCACAATAACTTGGTTATTATCCGCACTATTATAGCTGTGCCACCTGTGGCACAAATCTTTGCATATATAGTTCGAGGACAATAGTTACCTTTGACACCTCTCCTCGCCGTTCAATCACAGGTATATAAGCGAATCCAAGTTTCGTGCCCCTATCGCATTTCTTTACCACTTCCTCGTTTAACTATCTTAATCGCGGGAATGTGCAAGGAGCGCGCACATGCAAGTATAGTACACTGATGCGGGGGAAAATCAACGTCGACGACGACGGAGTGGGCTGTTAGGTAACAGCTACAACCGACATTATGCGCTCAGTGTCTGGCAACTTCCTATTTCGAAACGTAACCAAATCCCTCCCGACAACAGGTTAGATTTGTGGTAGTTGTTGATGGTGGACGCGGATGAGGGTGGCGGGGTACCTGCAGCAGCGACGTGCACCACTAATTCACTTTTTTGATGCCCACGCCGCCGCTATATGGAGAAGCGACGCCGAAGACGGCAGAGCTGTATTGTAGGCTACGTAACTTGTTTATAGCGACAGCCGCAGTAGCACCACTTAGCTGAGATTCGGTGTCGGTCGCTGTTCGTATACCAGTTATGTGTGTTGGCTGTTGCACAGTAAACCACAAAAGAAACGACATTTTGCTGGTGCTTTTTTTTCTGTTGCCTCTTTCTTGGTCTCAATTTTCTTCCTCTTTGGTTTTACATTTTACCCACATTTCCCCTTCCTCATTTTGCAATAAGTTGACGGGCGGCAGTGGTGGCAGGGTTTGCGTTTGAATGCATGCAATCATCCTTTCGCCAAATACACATGCGAGCGAACAGAAGGGCTGCCACAAGGATGCTCTTCTCATTCCAATTGATTTTTGTGGGATTGTGTTACCCAATAACACACAAGACTCCTGCTTGTTTTATAAATTCTTAAGATATTGAGAATGTTGGTACTTTTTGTCAAGGAATGCCTGCTGAGGAAAAGCATGCGGCAACGCTGGCCGACACTCGAAACTCCTTGGGGGATATATCTTATGAATTTTCGTGGAATTCTGGCGAAGGGTGGAAATGGAAATGCTTCCTGACAATCAAAGGACAAAATGTCACAGATGGCAGCGTCTAACAGAGCCATGTGTGCAGTGCAGTTCTGAGAATGAGAAAGGCATTTGTGGGATTGAGGTTGAGATACTGTGTCTGTGTGTGATGTATGCTGTTTGCTGAATCGCATCATTCAGCAGCGCCGTGCCCGTAAGGCCGTTGCAGCAGGAGCAGCGCATCAACATCAAATCAACACACAACACCGCTGCAACTGCAATCCGCCGCGCGACGACATTGTAATTGTGATGTAAATGTGGCCGTTCTCTGGTGGAGTACCAACTGAGACAGAGAGCGAGACACAGCCAACTTGAATTGAACGACTACGACCACGACGAGAAGGAAGAAGACTTTTGTTTCAGATTCAGATACTTTGTGCGAAGCGTGGAGCGTTTATTTTTGCTTGTTTCCCTTCTGATTTTCTTCGGTTGCCATTTTTGCTTCGGCTGCTTCGTCGTCGTTGTCGCTCGTTTCGAGTCGAGTCGAGACTGCAAATGTGTTTGTGTGTTTGTGGAGCAATGCGGAAGTGAATTTAATTTATTTTGCGCTTTTTACATTTTAATGGGCGCGCGATGGAAGACGAATCAGTGCCGTAACGACGGACGGAATCGGGCGGCTTAGCTCGTTAAATGCGGGGGAGCAGGAGACGCCCGTGTGTACGAGTGCGGTTAAACTACACATCTTCTCTCGCGACTATAGCAATCGCAAGAATCAGCAACCAGTCATCGTTTCGTTGCATTGTTATAATGCATTTACGTTGCAGGTCAACTTTACGATAAGAATAGAAATGCATTGTAGGCAAGAACATAATAGGTACTCAAGTGTAATTTGTTGTCTTTCCTTCCGTGAAGTTTCTGCTGACCTTGTGCGCCGTGCACTAGTATATGTGCGAAAGTACGCATTCTGTCACATGCGGATACGATTTAAAGCTTCTCTATTTCGTACGCGGAACTCGAGCCACTTTCCGCAAAAAATAAATAAAATAAACAGGTAACTGCAACAACTAGCCGCCGATGACAGATGGGGGTGCCCTATTGGAGTTTGCAAAGTTTGCGATGGTGATTAGCATTCTACTAATAACCATAAGCAGTGTTACATGGGTAAACAGGTTGGCCTTATGTCACTGACTCCGCTGATTTATGTCACGAACGTGGTTTGGGATAAGATGAGCCCAAATACCTGCAGAAAACAAACACGAAACCCGCCAAAGCTAGACACATTTGACAACAACTCAAGGAAGTCCGGGTAGGGCCGTTCAACCCATGCCGCCGATCCACGGCAATAATATCTACAACTAACATTCATAAATATTTCATCTATTGTGTCATGCCGATGCCAGCCAGTACTTGTGATTCACACACCCAAGACGAATTTTCAAATCTTACCTGTTTCGGTAGCTTAATTTGAATTTTGTGCTTTCGAATTAAAAGGCTTTCCGGTTGTACTCCATGACTTTGGTGCGTCGCCGAAATTCAACTGGTAATCCAAGCAAAGTTTCACTAATCCACTGCGTACAATTCACGAGTAACTGACTTCAGTCCTTTTTGTTTTTTTTTAACTGGACCGAACAAGAGCAGAGCGCACTAAACTCGAGTGTATTTATTTTGATTGGTCTTCTTCTTCGTGTAAACAAAGTTGCCGAAACGAAAAACTCACTTTTGCGACGACATTAAAATTAATATTCACCACGATTCATGTTTGTAATCTCACGATATTTTTCGTCTGCCTTTTATTTTACGTGAGAAAAATCTCTTAATTATTCTGTCGCTTTAATTTTGATTCACCTATTTGTATTTTACTCGCTGCACAAAATACACTTGATTCACCAATTAAAAGTTATGCATAAAACCAAACACTGTTTTCGAGGGTTGATTGATTGAATTTGTTGTTTTATGTTATTGCTTTCGGATGTATGCGCGTTGTATTAAATATTTTTTTTTTTTTGGTGAGTCCAAGATCCGCATTCAATAAACAAGAAAAAATTATAAATATAAATAAAGATCCAATAAGAACTCGACACTACCTCAAAAAAACAGACCGACGTCATCGACGGCGAAGCATCGACTGCCATTAAAAGTTGAAAACATAACAAACGGAACCTGTCAAATCAGCCAAAGCAAAAGCAAAGCCTAGAAGCAGAAGAGAGCGGGTGTTTATTGCGTTTGTGTGTGTGGACAAATATTCCGCAAACGCACTCAACTCAAATACAAACTAAAGTCAATATAAAACCAAGCACACACAACGCTGAACGCTGAAAGGTGAACCAAAAGCAAAACCAATGTTTTCCTTTTGCAGGTAGTGCACAAGTGTGAGTGGAGATTGAGAATTTGTTTTTGAGCGAGAGAGAATGTTCGGTGTTACCAGCAAACCATTTTATTAATTGCATCTTTTATTGTTGGTGATGCTGACTTTTCAATTCCGGACGGAATATTGTTTATATATGGATTGAGACTGGAGACACTCAACCATCTTGGTGTGCCCAACTTTATGCAGATGCCAAAGCTAATAAACTTTGCTACGAAAGTAGTAGTGTACCGTGAACGCATTATAATAAAGCTGGAGTTCACATACGTGTAAAACGACGAGCTTGTTTATAGTAGAGGTGAATACCTATTAGTCCCGCAAGGAAATCGCCTGCAATGAATTTTGTTTTGAAAAACATCGAATCGTTGTTAAGTTAAGCCTAGCGTGTTGTTCCAGCAAAGCTAAAATTAAGCGCCTCTCCAATGTTTCTCTCCACCACTTCGCTTAATTTTGACAGTGTAAGTTCCGTCAAAAAAAAACTGTGTTGGTAAAGCTGATTGACTTTGCTTGTTTCTTTATTTGTACTTCTACAGCTCCCTACTTAAAAACCTTTTCCATTACTCCTAGTTAAAATATTCCATTTCTAAAAGAAATTAAATTATCAACTACGAAGTTCTTTGTGTTGAACTAATCATTCTCTATACTGTTAATTTGCTTTCATTTGAAATTGTGTTGCTTGTACCGAAATTTTCTCAGATCTGTCAAAATTTAGCTCTGAAAAAATGTATTTTGCATTAATAGGTACGCTTACATAAATTCTGTAGAGATTTTTCGTACAGTGGCTAACAAATTTAGCTTGAAGTGCGTACTGCTTGGGTTAATTGTATTGCTTAATTTTATCTTTGGAGACATTTTTGTATGGGAGCTTAATTTAAGCGCGAGCAGCATACTAGGCTTTAATCTTTATCTAATGGTGAGATTGACCATTTTTGTGGTAGGTACCTAGTAGAAATATTTACACTGCGTAAGTGAATTTGATCACAAGAAATATCTAAGTTTGGTAGCATAATGAAACGTCATCGCATATGTGAAATTCAAATGATTACATTTAGGGTTACAGCCGTTTGTGAGCTGACTTATATCAGGCCTGTTTTTTTAAGCTTCGTTCTCAGCAAAACAAAGTAAAATAGGATTTTCAGCACGCAATTTCAACAACTACGCTCTACTTGACACTTCGAGACTCGCAGTAGTTATTTTAATTTGTATGCTGAAAATCCTACTTTGCTGAGAATGAAGCTCAAAAAAACAGGCAACATAAGACAGTATTGCCATGCCAGTAGGAAAGTTCGCCTTCTGGGCAATGCCGCCAATTTACCTATGCTAAAAATTAGGCTTGACCTTACACATTCAATTTTAATATTCTTATGTAGTTGTAGTTTGTTATTTTTGGTGGTCGTATGAAGTTTGTTCACCCGTAGTATAATTAATTTACAACCAGTGCAACTCTGGCAGTTCTCCATTAAAATATAATCTGAGAGAGAGACTTTGTTGATTGAAAATGTTGTTTGTAGATATTTTTCAAGATTTGTTGTGTGTGCGTGCGTGTTTCTTTGAAATCTCAGCTCAACACTGCTGCAATTCTCCTTTAATCCGTCTTTTCATCAGGCACAGCCTGAATTGTAAATTCGTTTATCGTATTCATTTTGTTTTGCATTGGTGTTTGCACTTACAGCGCTCTGCAACATTTCGGAAAGAGCGTCGACAACGCAACGCAACGATGCTCTCCTGCTGTCGTCATCATCTCATCTTCTCATCTCTCATACTATCGCCATCATGTGCATATCATAAGAACTCACACTTCGTGGGCGTTTTATTGGTGTTTCGCTTTAAGATTGTAGTCCTCTCTCTTTCGCTCCGTGTAACCTGTCGTAAAGAAATAAAACCAAAACATTTTGGGTATATTATTTAAAAATCAGTGCCTCGAATACGTAATCGAAAACCGCTAATGTACGTTTGTGCGAAAAGTGGGAGCGCAACACTTACATAAGTTCATAAGGGCTTGCGATTACGATGTAAAGTGCATCAGCTGTGCTATTGAAAGTAATAAGGACTGCTACGATAAGATTGTAATCGGAGTCTAGATATTTACATACTTAAGGGGATATACCATCTAACCGCGATCAGTACTACAAATTGTACGGACGTCCTTTCATTCTCAAGGCAATCAACGGTTGCAATGAGCTCAGCTACCGGCTGTCGGTATAAAAGGTAAAGTAAACTCAGCTGTCGACACTGGACCGGACAGGTAGATGCGCATTGTCCTACACTATAAAACCGCGAATTGTAGAAAGTGAGTGAGGTAGAGATAGAATTTCTGAAATAAAGTACGCCTGGAGTGCGCTTGCCAGCCAGCCAGCCAGCCTCCGCTTTGTTACCATTGTGCGATTTTCGCGGATGCGTTTCATAATCCATGCCCGCTTGCTGTTTGTCATTATCCTTGAGGGCTGTACACATTACCGATCTCGCCCGAAAAAACCTCCATGGACTTACTCACTTGCCGGCAGTAGGTATTCCGCACTCCGCAGTCCGTGGTCTTATGTGACTGGCGTTGCCACTACCTTCCTTCTTTTGCATTTTGTGTGCCATGCAATGCACTGTTTTGTTACGACTAAAATTTTTCGTTGAAAAAAAAGATACTGCAGGAGTTCACGTAACCAACAACGCCGCGCAGCAGTGCATTTCCGCATTTGAGCTCGTCGGTGAGGTAAGTATGCAATTCGAAGATTGGCGAGTATTCATTATATGCCGGGAAGCCAGAGTGCATATGAACTGTATGCATTTTTATTTCCCTAAGTATGGCCATCGCGCTGTAGAATCGCATGGATGTGAAAGAAGTCACAGACCCAGAGTCATCAAGGTGCAGCATTCGCATTCCGCTTTCGATTGGACCGATCGCCAATAGTTGCCACTAAAAATAGCCGACGAATTGAAAGATTCGGTTATAAATAATCCACAATTTGATTAGCCGGTGAACGATGATTGCGCGATATTGCATTTTAATGTTGGGCCGCACTCGAATTGGCGAACTGTATAGGTACCTATTGAATGCAATCGAAGGGGGCGGTTATTTATAGGCGGAAAATGGAAGGAATTATTTTCATTAGACGTGTAAATTCTCAGAGACTGTCACTAGATGTTCAGGAAACTGTTTGCAATAAAAGATGTGAATTTGTTTGTTATGATTTAGATGGGCGGGTATTTATATCTGCAACAACTGTGAGGTACATTATTATTTTTGGCGCAATAAGTGGATATTTTGGCTCAAAGGAAGTCATCTGTATTGATATGCATGTAACGCCAAGAGAGGAGCATTTGCTGAATCCTCTTTCTTGCGTCATATTGTTTATAAGAATTATTTGCGTTTAGAACTGTTTCTCGGCATCTTCGTGTGTATGGAATAGGGTATGTTTTGAAGTTGGCAAGAAGAGGGGATCGTGTTCAGAGATGAATGAATAAAAGAGATGGATATCTTTCGTACGTCTATCCCCCCAAACTCCATTTGTTTACATTGTTGTTTTTGCAATTTCAACCCCCGTCTGTGAATACGTGTGCGCTACAGAAAAGCGTGTTGCTAATGGCCGGACAACAATCGTCTTACTTTTATGGTCATAGCGGTGTTTTATTGTTTTGTGTTTCGTATTGAACATGTCTGGTTTTTGTATAGGTTTTGATTAAATTGAAAAAAATATTAGATAAGGTAGGAACCAACCAGCGTTGCCGAAAGTACTCGGATAGGAGCATTGTACTACTTTCAACACCTCCGTACTAGCGTACTCCTCCTTTCACATTCTTACTCCTATATTTTTTAAAGTCCTAAAATATCTTACACTTGCAGCAAAGTTTCAACATTAATTAATTTAATTCACTCCAAATTTAATGCAAATTTGGCAGCACTTTTATCTTCAAAACTGTCGTCAAAAAAGGAATTTCCCTCCTTTCTTTTTTTTATTTTTTTTATAATTTTGTTTAAATAAAAATAAAAATGTCCGTACTCCTATTTTTATTAAAAAATACTCCCCTTTTCTGGCTGCAGGACTCCCTAATAATATTTCTCTCCGGCAACGCTGGTAGGAAAAAAACGCCAATTGACGAGAAAACAAATTTTGGACATACCTACTTTGATTTATAAACCGCGAGATTTGTTATAAATTATAAACATATTTTTGATCGCTATCTAATCAAAACAGTACCTATGGAACACACCCATTGTGCACTTCAGCGCCTCATTTAGCAAAAACGGATCTGCAATGAATTTTGTTTATTACTTCTTATATAATTAAGAAACTGTTTTTTTTTATTATGTTAAACAGCATAAATAACCACAACAACATTCAGCCAAAGTATAGATAAAAGAGATGGTCGCAAAACGCACAGTAACGTCTAGAGTTGACAACTTTCTTATGAAGGAATAGAGTATATTTGATTTAAGAGAAGATAAATAAGAGTACAGTTTAATAAAAAAAGAGTTCAACAGAGATCATTCAATTCAACTTTTAAAAATGTATGTTTTTTTACTTTTTCCTGTAGATAACAATTTTTTGTTGTTTTTAAAGTGCGTTCAGACAAAAAACCTGAGTTTTGGGCTTGGTTCACATAAGCCGGTATTTATCAGACAAAGGAGGAAGAAAAAAGGATCTATGTTTGTGTACTAAGGTATATGAATGGTTGGGAATATAGTTCATAAAATAAAGCTCAAAATATGTAGTTACGTTATAGAAAGTATATTTGACGAAAGAAGCGAAATAGGAAAAAAGGAAGTTTAAGAAAAATAAAGAATATTTTAGTGTACTCTATTGGAGTTATAGATTATACAGTAAACATACACACGTATACAAAAAAGAGCACAATACTCTATTTTAAAGTACGGTTGGCAACCCTAATAACGTCAATTTTGGTACTTCAGCCACATATTCGACCTGTCGACGAATTTCCTGACTATATTCGTCATAAATGTCAACTGGATTCCCCTTATAAAATAAAGACATTAAAGAAAGCCAGCTGTCAGAGACTTACTAAGCTATGAGCCCTATAAACTAAGTATTAAATAGACCGTCAGCTCCCGCGTACCTACCCGATTCCCCCCGTAAATTTTGAAAATAAAATTCTCTCTTAAATAACCTCTCTGTTAATACATGTGTATTAGCAAGAAAAACATTCCTAATGGCGGGAGGTGTAATAAAAGAAAAAAACCGACCGAACTGTCAGGTTACTATGTGCAATTACTTCAACATTTGCATCAACGTTGCCAAGTCATTCGGGCGTTTGAGCACCGTTTTTAAAATTGTCAGTGTTAATTTTCATCTCTTGGACACCAAAGCTGTATTTTTTAAAAAAACAGCTCCAAAGTAGATAAAAAAAATTGCACATTGCCCAGTAAAATTGAAATAAATACATTTTTTAATAAATCAAATTTCAAGAAAAATTTATATAGGGACATCTCAGAAACTCAACTGGTATAATAGGAATAAGATAGTCAGAAAGAAATATACAATAATAAACACGAATCAACAATCAACTAGAAAATCATGTAAATGCGACAAAAATATTATTTGATATTTGTGTAGGTATACTTATTTGTATACAGAATGAGTGAATGCAATACTTAAACTAGCAAACAGAAAAACGAATTACATTTCAAGAGAAGTGGACTCGTATAAAAGAATGGCGGCATTCAAAGAAGAAGAAAAAAGGCGATGTGCAGCGGCAGCGTTAAAAAAGTACTCAAATATATTTTTAAGCACTGAAAAAAGGCCCAAGCGCTAAATCTACTTTTTCGGCACCATAATGCAATTTTGGGCACTAAAATTAACGCTGAAAGCACTGACTTTGTAACGCTGCACGGCATGCATACTTTGACACATAGGAACACGGAAATCAGCTTGCAGGCAAATTCTCTTAAGTTGGCTGAGCTGACGGTTTATTTAATACTTAGTTTATGCTATAAACTTGAACGTCCCCACTTGGGCAGGAAGTTCAAGTACCTACCAATTATCAAGCAGATATTACGTAGGCTCATTATCAAATAGGATTCATATTATATTGAAATAAGCTCACACTACACACAATTTTGAGGTGAATAACGTGGTATTCTCAGATTTTGTCCAAAATTGCAAAGCCCACTGTGAGACCAAACTTACCGATTTCCTGTACTCGAATTTCTAATAGGTACATACAAAATGATTGCATTCAGCACTCAAGGTTTTTGTAACTAGTTGCCTAGGTTATGGCGCGTCCCGTACCCGTATACCCGTACATAAAAATCTGTGCAAGCAATTGCATAATCTCCAGACAACCACATTAAATTATGCGTCCACATGCATTTATGCCTTTTTTTATATCTTATCTTTTCGTTAATCGGAAAGACTTACTGGATTAACCGCAAATCAATGCATTTAACACAAAAAATTAAGGCCCAATTAGTTATTCGCTGTTCGAGCAAAGTGAAGGCAAAGGGAAATAAAATGTGATGCAACTAATCACACCATCAAAACGTGTTGTTTGTGTCACGTTGGGCGATTGGCTCACCGTAGCCCACCAAAGCGTCCGAGCGAGTATTTCAAAATTTCAAAATCACGATTGCAGATAGACTTTTAGCCAACGCAGCTTACAACTCAAGCTGTCAATATTGATATGTCCACTCGTACTTTGAACCTGCGATATCTCGTCCTCAGAAAAAAACCATACACATTCGTAACCCTTGACCACTTAAAGGATACAATGTAGACGCCCCTCGACCAAACTACTGCCAGCAATTAAATCCGAGTGTCCATTTGCTCTCTATGATAGCAGAAGTCAATTGGGTACATGTAATACTCATTAGGCTTCGCCTTGTTCATCGTCTTCCTGTGATGAACAAAATAAAAGAACCGGTATCTTCTTTGACTTGTTTCTGTTTTTTTTTCTGTCTGCTTCTTCAAAGAGGGACGCACTGGATCTGTACAATTCTCTATGCCGGCCGGAATGTCTGTGCTGCTTTTCAACTGTTTGAAGTATACGCATGCGCGACGTCTATCTTTTGTTCTGTTTGCCTATCGGTAAGTTCCTAGAAAATGCCCACTGAAGAGGTGGGTATATTATTGAGCACACACCGAGTCATCATGGAAAACAAAACACATCTCTGTCCGCTTTGAGAAGCCACATCCATATCCATATATCATCCGCCTTTAACACTTTGGATTTGGCTTTGGTTATCGAGTTCGGAAGAGAACTCGACCTCTTCTTCTTCTCTGGCGCATCAACATCATAGCAATTCAATTTAAATTATGAATATAGGTGGTACCGCAGTGCTCGGAATATTTGTTCGCCCATACGCAATGTGAAGGACGATCGGCCAAATGTCGAAAACTGTCAACAAACACACGCAAGAATCTCATTGTCCGATATTGGCTTAAGAATTAATTAACATAACTTTGGTTTTAACAACTTGAAGGTTTGTTGTATTCCTCGTCCGTGATGGCATTCTTTTGGACACACTCTCTGACGCTGCGGCTGAATGTTTGCCAATGGAGCTCTTGCTCTACCTAAATATGTGCGTCGTCTTCGTCTTTTGTTTAGTAATTAAACAACGGACAGATTCCAAGAATACCGTCATGAATATAATGAAAATCGTTTTCAAGAGAGTGCGCGCGATGGCAATTATGCCATCCGAATAGTTACCACATGGAACGAATCACTCGATAGAAATAGAAAACATATCGCATATCCTTGGTACAGTCAAATTGCACTTGTTGCGACGACAACGCCCGATATATGATGGCAGCCGTGCTGCCCCAGAGTTGAGTTGTGCTACGGGAATCCTACATGTGGCTAAATTTAAACTCGACGAATTTGTGTACACAATTGTTCTAGCGCGCATTTGTTTCGTCAAAGATAATTTGCCGTTTGTTTATAATTAAAAACTGGAATACGGGGGATGGCATGGAAAAGACTCTCGACCACTTTGTTTATTTAACCCGACCATCGACTGACTGGATAATTTTCCCTTTTTTGGGCGTTTGAACGTTTCCGGCTATCCCTGGGGTGAAACAGCACACATATGGTTCAAATTGAAAAGACTTTTCGTGTAAACATTCAACAATCTCAAGATCGAGCGATCTGTCATATTGCCGAGAAGTTGTTATGGGTTCACTTTGGCAAGGCCCACACCTCCTGTTGAAAACCACCAACTTTTTGATATAAATATTTGTTGTATTCGAAATGGAGACCTCGCCCAGCATCTGTATTGTTATACATATATATCAAACTGACCCAGTAGAGGTCGGACTAATAATGATAATATTTAAAAAGAAAGACACAAACAACATTTTTCCTGTCCCAGACGTCAATGTTGACAAGTTGAATTAGTTTAGGAAGACATATAGTACCTTTCATAGTGCTTAGATCATTTCAGATGACATTTGTGGGCAATGTGTGGCCCAAAGCTCGGAGTCACATTTGTACCTAATAAGATTTGTTATAAATAATTGCGTTAAACAAGCGTTGAGAGCATAGGAAACCCGGTTTATGAAAATCCTATGATTTTTTACTACAAACAACGACTGGTCAGCCAGTTTCGTGGAAAAATGATGTTTACAGTAAAGATTTGTTTTTAATGTCACTTCAGCAGCTTCTGGTGTGATCCTATCCTTATCTTGTAAACCAAACGAAGTTAGCTGCATTTGCAAACGTCATGGCATAAAACCGACGCCGCCAAAATTCTGGCTCTTTTTCTTTTGTCGTCGATTCACGTGCGCACAATTTAACCTTTTCTATCAAGTAATTTAATAAGAGAAAGAATGTTAAAGTTCCACAAGTCCGCTTATTGCTCAAAGTATAAAAAAACAGATTGTCTCAAGTAAAGTAAGGTTATATTCGTCTAAAATGAATGCACCATTTACTGTGTTTCGAAAGCAAATGACGTAGATTAACAATCGCTTTTGACCCTCACATAAAATATTTTGTACGTCAATTTTATAAATTCAAAGCGTTCCTTATAACATGAAACACTTTGAATTTACAAAATCGAACACGCGTACTAAATACGATCATTAGTACCGCGCTATTTTTTTATGTTATAAACCGATATTATTTGGCCGCCATTTTGTTGTGGTTCGCATTTAAAGTTGGCTATTTAGCGGCCTTGATGAGTAGTTTATTTGTATGCATTTTACGCTCCAAAACGGTCGGAAAGTGGTAACTCGAACTGTGTAAAAAAAATATGGTTTGAAGGTACTAATAGCGCTACTAATATTCAGCGAGTCCCGTTTAATTTTTTCATAAAAGTAAAAGCTTTTATACGATCATCTAGAACGTTTGGGTGCAAACAAATCTCATACAAATGGGAACACTGCATCAACTTCCAATAAAAAATCATCGCTGTGACTTTGTTGTTATTAGTCATTGGGAACGTTCATGTATCTAGTTTAGTAAGTCTGACTAGATGTATCCCGATTTTGATTGGCTAAAATCGGTCATATTATTTTTGTTAAGTTGACGTTTATGGAGGGGTAGCCGACTAATCTAGTCAAGAAATTCGTGACTGAGTACTAAGTTGACAGTTCGCATATGTGGCTGACGTAGAAAAAGTGACGTTCCCGACCAATCCATTTTTTGCGTTCAGGTTACATCTCATCCAGACAAATCTAGTCAACTTGTGCTCACTCACTCTTTGATAAGCCGCTGAAGTTAGTTTAACTATTTACTCGTTACTAAAACGTCAAATAGCTATGAAAAATGTTTATTAGCTACATGCTTATTCGTTCGATAAACCGCAGTATTTTATTTATAGCACTGTTAGACTCTACTGATTGATTTCTCGGAAAATTAATCTGTTCATTCCCATTTGTTCTGTCAGTGCTTAAAGTGTAGTTTAGATAAAATCTGACAGGTGGCGTTGCTTTTTTTTTTACAATGTTTCTGTTTACCTTTAAGTGACAGGAGTGTCGTGCTTCTCTTTATTCGAGTATATGTAAGAAATGAAATGCAAAATAACAAAAAAAATCGAGTCCATACTCATTTTGACAGATGACAAGATATTGTGAACATTTTGATTCTTGAAAAAAAGTGTAGAATATAATTGCTATGCTTGACTCTTTTTAATTAAGGGCCGTTTGCTCATACGACTCTTAACGATTTAAGTTCTACTTAAATACTTATGGGCTACTTTTTTTCAGGGCATAAACTGTTTATGTGGCACTTAAATTCGCTATGAGTCGTATCAGCAAACGGCCCTAAGTGTAGTTAACTTACACGTAGGAAAATAAATAAATGGTTGGCGCACCAGGTTCGTGTATTCCAGGCCTAGCTTCCCGCAACTGTAAGATGCAATTTGTACTTTCCCGTAGATCGAACCGGAGACCCTCACGCAGTAGACCAGTACACTAATCACTGAACCACTACGTCCGTACAAGGGTTTTAATAAATATAGTAGGTCGCCATCACTATAGTAGCTAAAATTATGTTTAAATAATTCCACTTCAGTCGAACATAGATTTTGTAAAATTCCCATATACATTCATATCTAGTCCAATATCCAAGTTCAATGTCCCCAAAGAGTGAATGTTTACTATATCTGGAATCTTCATCGCAGACATGCGAATATACGAGTCGGAGTCGGAGTCGGTTGCTTATAATTTACCCATCATTAATTTGTCTGATCTGAAGTCAATCCAGAATCGCTCATCGACAACTCGATTTATTAAAATGCCAACAATGAACGTAAACTTGCTGAATATAGGTGATGCTATATCGAGGAAACAAGTTTGTTGCCATTTTACGAACCAACTGACCGCAGTCGTGTATATGATAAAAATGGTATGATACCGGATCTGAAGATTCCCACAACCGCTAGCGCGTTGATGGTACATATTGGCCGAATACGGTCAGACAAGTATATGGAATACGTACTTGCTTCCATAAGGATACGCTCTGAGTAAGTGTTGATGACGACGCGACAGACATGATTTTATATGGTGGCTGGCTTATAATATCCGCTTCAGTGACAACAAGGCGACGGACGAGTGTCTCTATCGAAGAACCGTAAAGCGTTTGTGTTGTTTTTTATTTTTTTGTTTTGCCTTTTACGCATGCTTTTGTCATGGCTTGAGAAGAATTGCAGTTATGAGCCATAGTTTGTGGGACACTTATCGCATTCGTTACGTTTGTTTCCCGTGGAACCGAATCTAGGTGAGTGTGGTTAAACGATTAAAGGCGGCATAGGTTCCATTCCATAAGTTGCATGTCGTTCCGGATGTGTGACAAATGCGTATTAAGTTGTTATCTGTGCAACTACGTGTACGGCGTATAATAATTACCAAACGGACTCTATTAAGTTGGTTGCTGATAACTTGCTGTAGGGCATTTATATACATGACGAAAGGTGGTGATAAAATTGATATCTGCAAGGAAATTGCAGAAAGGTATGACAACTTTTTATCATAGGCCAAATTCAAGCTTATTGAATCTTTTTATTAACCCCTTGAAACAGCTAGAGAAGGTACTAGGTTTTGTTTTTATTTTTTTAAACTCCTTTTGTAATGACCGAGTACCGGTCATGCGCACTTCATACTCTTTTTAAGCCTTTCTAAGCCGCCTGATTCGTCTGTGATTCCGCCCGCCATCTACATTTCGTGAAGCACAACTTTTGTTTGGAAATGAAAGTGTGACATCTCTGAAAGAATTCTAAGTTTTGCTTAAAGCACGGTTTTTTTGTGGAGTTAGAACTCATTTTCTTCGACATAAATGTCAACTCCTCACCTCAAGTGATATACCAACTTTTAATAGGTTTGCATAAACCTTGCCCGAAAATTGAAGATCAAAAAAGTGGCAGCTGCGTCTGAATCCGTCTATTGCGTCTAGAGTTAAGCGGGGACATACAGCCCTTTTTTTTGCAGCGCGGACAATACCTATTACCAAGCGAAGACTTTCATAAGAATGGCTATATAAATAAGCGAAATTTCTGAATTTGGGATTGTAAAGCTACTTTGCTGATTCTTTGTGGAATGAGTTGAGCAGGACAGGACAGAGCGATGAGCTTTACTTGGAAAATATTTTGTTTCACAGTGACGGGACCAAGTGACATACGATAAACAACAGCTATGTTCCGTCAAAACTCCAACAGATGCTTAATTTCAAGATATGTCACCGAAAGGTGCAATTTTCAAAAACTTCAGGACGACAGCGCACATCAGGACGACAGCGCACATATTTATGGGTTCAGTCGACCCCACTCTAAGCCGAATATGCTCGAAAGTCTCTAAGGCATTTGCCTCGAAAAGACCTCTTTATATAAAAGACCTCTTTATATAAATATGCCAATACTGACTTCAGAACAAATTGATGTCATCTCGAAATTTACAAGTATTAGTGGATTTTCACACAGAAATACGCGAGTGCTGCCAGATTTTTGGAGTAGATTTGCTTAATTAAGTGATTAGCTACTATATGACAAAATTATTTTTATGAATATACACTTTCGACAAGATGATTAAAGTCAAATTAACTCATTTGATGTGAGTTAGTGGAGACACTGTAAATCTGTTGAGTAAGGGAAACTAAGACTTTTGCCTCTGGAGTTATGCAAAAGGATTCACAAAATGTATGTCATAGTTCGACAACATTCGCCAATGGAATTCGCCGACCCAGAACCCGAAAGTAAGTTGTTTATTGTAATTAGTTTCACAAGCTTTTCACCCTGACAACTATATGTGGTGAACAGGTCATTCCGCCATTCTAATAATCACATTTAGTGTCCAGGCTAAATTTTTCGATCTCAATGACGATGGAATGGTATGGAAAATACAGAATTGCATATTGTGACTTACAAAATATTTAGCGTAAAGCTTAAAAATGATTATTAGTGAAACCAATTGATTTTGAAGACGAAAACTCATAATTGATAGCTACGTGTAATAAAATTCGAGCAAGGAACTTGTACATATCAGTTGCAATGCCCTTTCCGCCCCATACTGTCATCGACGAATACTTCTGTGACGATTACTCTCGATTAAGCGAAACAAAAAACCCGTGGTCAGAGTTCAAATACCGTCAATTGAGCCAATCAAGAAGGAATCAACAGAAATGTTTCTTGTGTTCCTCTCATTATATTTCAGCGCGTCGCGAACACTCGGCCACATGAATCCATGTCGATCCGGCTCGCCGCACACGACAGAATTTTATCACAGCATCTTGGCTACATCATGTGTGTGCGACATGCGAGTATAAATTGGCGAGTACCCCCAGAGCTGTGCTCCACCCTAGCGAGTATAGGGTGGCAGCCATCATCATATAGTGGAACTATGCGACTATGACTTCGGATCAAGAAGCAATTGCTTCTAAAGATTCCAATTGTGGTGTGCAAACAAGCACGGCACAAGTGCCCACTGTGTACTTTGACGTCCAAATTATCATATTAGATACATGGCGAAGACTGTCTTTGGGTTGGGTACTGTTGTATGAATGTATATGGCTACTGGGTTAGATGTTCCTATAGTACCATTTAAAGTGGGCTGTGTGTGCGAGCTGTTTAGAAATGAACTGGCATGCAGCGACGGCGACGGCGACGGCCATCATCGCTGACAAAACGGAAATAGCCGAGAGAAATGTCTTCAAGAAAATTACATCCATTGTGCGATGAATTTAAGTGATTCTGATTGATATATTCAGAACAGTCGCTCATTGTTATGAGGAAGGAAGAGATTTTCGAAACAAATTTACCGCAATCAGACCTAGTGCGCGCTGGTGTCGTGACGATTAGACGTTTCATGAACCCCCCCGCCCACCGCCACCATCCACACGAAAGTATGTGTTGCAACCTGTTGAATGATACTTTTAAAAGCTTTGCACGCCATCGCAGTTTCCGAGTGTGTGGTACTTTCCTTCCTCACTGGTGCGGCGCGCGGTTGGCTGTGAACCGATTTTCCCACATCGGCGATGGCGGACGAAGGAATGGGGGTCAGTAATGCCGCCAAGTGGAAGTTTTATGGGACTTTTCCTCATTGGATTTACGGCTTCATTTAGTGCGCCGCTTTGCGAAATTCTCTGTGCGGAGAGACATCCATAAATCGATAAGTTGAACAAAGTTTTAGTTTTTCTCTTTCTTTCTTGATTTTCTGTATCTTGCAGTTTTTCATAAGTCACTTACGGCACACATTACGCCTGGACTGGGGCTGGGAGAGTGCGACCGGGGCGCCTGGCTGTTGGCGCAAATGAGATTCGCATCTTTACAGCTGCTGCCGTGCGCACATATAGCCCAGCGTTGGCGCTTAGCGCACTCATACGGTCCAGGGATAATCACTTACTGTGGTTATGCTATGTGTAGCGCTGTTTGTGTATCTGAATCCAAATAGCAGTTCTCAACAATTGGCAGTACAGTTAGATAATTTCAGTCCATTCAATCTTGGCTTTGCTTCAGTGTAACGGAGATGCGCTTACGTGCTTCCATATTGTCGGCTCAACATTTAATGTTATCGATAAGCAGTGCAACTTTGAAGGCAAACACTCTGACAGCGCACTGATGCGCACTGAAATATTAACAGTGATTAATGGACGATTAGATTCTGTAATTGAATTTTGATTTGAATTTTACCACAGATAAGTTTTCTCGTAGTAGATACGAGTGTTTCAGGTCGGTGTCTTATATTTGGAATGAGTTCCGAGTTGTCAACTTTACGTGGTATAGCAATTGCTATTTTAACACGGCTGCCAGTTCCATATTTATTAGTCAATGTATGGGGAAACCACACGCACTGACGTCAGGCGTGCAAGTTTTTTGAGACATATTCGATGACCGCTATATTTCAAGAAATACATTTCAAATAAACCAAAGTTCATACTCCAATCAAAGAATAATGTTCGAAAAGAAACTCGAGCCTGAGATTTTGAGCCGTATAATCATGAGCAGCGTTGCCAAAATGTGCCCGATCGGGCCATTTGGCCCTCGGTTTTAAATGTTGGCCCTTGGCCCGCATATCATATTTTTTGTATTCCTTAAAAAAAATATTCTAAAAAGCGCACTCTCTTATTTATTTCACCACAAAAATTAACAATAACCAAGTTCACATATTGAAAGCGACACTGAAATCATTCATTCTGACTGACGTTTCATTTTCGTTTGTTCCCGTCATGATAATTCAACTTTGTATTTTTTGTCTTGTACCTGTAAACCTGTCACTTTATATTTATGTTGCCCTACTCATAGTTAATTTTTTCTCTGGAGGGTAGTGGCCCTTACTTTTTGGAATCAGCCCTCAGAATGGCCCTCACTATTTTAACGTTTGTGGCAACACTGATCATGAGGTCGGTCTTGGAAAGAGCTTTCTGTAGCCGAAAATAAACACCTCCTAAGTGACGCCATTTTTTATTTTTAACAAACCCACCATTGATATAGCGTATTTAAAGAAATAAAATAAAAATACAAAACCTACACGAATTTACTAATTAAAAGTGACACATTGGCCCAGCGGTTAGTGTACTGGACTACTGAGCGAGCGGTCGCAGGTTCAACCGTCGCGTCGAAAGAACACAGATTACATTTTAGATCCTGAATATAACCTCAGTTCCGTCTTGTGAATTCGGAATACAAATATTAGCTACCCCCAGGCCCTAGGGTCTTATATGGACCTGTTTTCTTATTTCTTTAAACCGATTAATTGTGGTTCGAGTTCATTTTGACGAGGAATTTCGTTTTTAGATAAAAACTGAAAACCAATATACAAAATCCTATAAGCAGTTCATGCTCGTCGTTTTCAAGGCTGGATGCAGTACAATCTTCACACAGCTCGGATATGTAACGTTCATTGCTTGGTTATAGAATTTAGGACATAAATCATTGAAATGGGAAGATAAACCGGAGGTTAGAGTTTTGCGTGCATTGTAATTCGAGGGTTTTTTTTTGGTTTTTGCCTTGAAGAACGAGAGAAAAGCGAAAAGTTTTGACAGATTCATTTTCTGGTATTGGGATCAGTGCTGCCAAAAGCCTAGAAAACATATATTTTAGAGAGAAGATAAATCTAATCCACTTTTGAGACATATCTTATTTTTAATTTTTATAATAAGCAATATTTGAGTTCATCATTCATCTTTAAAGACAGGTGCATATAAACCACCGAATCGTCAGTTTCACATAAAATATTATGACACATCTCGTTTGAGGGTAACATTCCATGTCATCCATCCAGACCACTGTCCACACAGTCAGCAACAACAACTACATTTGTGAATTGCGGTTTTCACAAAATAAAGAATAACTGCACATGCACTATACATGTACACACCCATGCTGCAATGCAATCGCACAATGCCCAAGCACCATCAAAGGGAAGAAAGACCGAGTGCCACTTGCACATTTTCTAATTATTTTTTAATTCAAATCAGTTGAACTTGGACCTTTGACAGTTTTGCATGGGAGTTCAGAAGCCTCGATCATTGTTGGATTCGGTTTCCTAGATATACCAATGCCAATAAGTAGCCTTCCATCATTTGATGATGTTACATTACTGCACATTTCACCCTGATGACCTAAAGTATCTATGTGAACAGTATGTGCAGACAGCATAGTTTCTTGACTAGAAATTCGCATTCACTGAATGGCAGCTACGTGGGTTCGGGCTCGTTTATTACAATCCATAAAGAACAAATGGTCTGCCATATGCCTAAGAACAGTGACATCTGGCGCAATACGTATAACGTGTCTTGGGGTGCTTTCGCAGAGTTTGCAAATTGCACAGCGTTAAGACCTACCTAATCGAAAAGGGGTTAGTAAATGCGATTTAAGACTATTTTCCACTACTTCCACCCTGATGGAGTTTTGCTTCGAAACAAATAAATGCCACTCATCTCACCGTTGGGTGTCTGCAAATAAGGAACAACTGCAGATATATTAAAACGAGGTTTGAATATTTTTGGTTGTGTTGAAATTTCGGATAGACATAATCGATGTTGTTATTAGTTTTGAGCTGCGTCATGTATGTATACTATTTTCGAGACTTCAAAAATTTTCTGGCAGTTGGCAAAGAACACTAAGGCAATACAAAAAATGCAAATACTGCAGAAGTGTTAACCCACGTATTAATAAATGTTGCGTAAAAGTTATCCACTGGTTACGTCAGATTTTTGTATGCTAACTGACGTTTGCTAGCTACTTGTGCTGCACATTTGTTTATTATTAAGGGAGTAGAGCTTTAGGTTTGTGGTTTCTCTCAGAGTTCTGAATAAATTGAATAAGCAGTTTGAGTAAAAATCTGAGTATACAGCATTTCGATATATGATTGCTGCCCAGAAATAATTGTGACTAAAAAAATACCTACATAAAGGGTGAACAGATATCAATGATACTTTTTCTGTTTGTTATGTTTCAGCAGCTGTCAAAGTTACCAATGAAATCCAGCTGTCAAAATATTCGGTATAAGGGTACCATTTCATCATACATCGTTTTACACTTGCCGAATGTGTGGAAAATATTGAAATCCTGGCTTAGTTGTAAATATATGCAACGCTAATTTCGTCGTGAGGTCGGTCGTAATGACGGCTTCAATGTGCAGGCAATTTATCGCACCGTATAAAAGTTTGAGCTTAAGTCTTACACTCTTTTGTACCTTAAGTTACCAACAAGATAGAGATTGGTGCGAAATGAAGAAAACATAGCTGCAGTAGCGACCAGCGTTAACCCAGCTTATTTTGTGGTTGGACTTGGACCTTCATCAATGTAAGAAGTGAAACCAGACGGTTAAAGACAACGCCGTGAGTTCGCTTATTGGGTGCCAGAAATGTTTGATTGGTTTTTGGCAATGAAATCATCCTCTCGGATGAGGATAATTTTTTGTTCAGCGACTGTAACAAGAGGCAAAATTGACATTATTGAAGTGAACAGAATCCACGAGACAAGAGTGTTCACCTAAGCATCAATGCATCCACAAAGATTGACTCTTTGATGTGGAATGTGGCATGGTGGCATCTTAGGACCATATTTCATTCGAAATGAGGAAGGAGACACCTTTACCGTCAAATGTGTCAGCTATGGATCGATGTTAATTGACTTTCAGTGGCCAGTGCTCTACAACATCGAGCTGTGGTTGCAACAAGGCGGCGCGGAGCTCATGTCATACAAGCGAATCAACACTCGAAGTTGTAAAGGTAAAAGTTGGCGACTGGGTTATCCCGCTGCGAGCGTTCATCAATTGGACGCCTCGATCATGTGACTTGATATTTTCGACTATTTTCTCTGGGACTATGTCAAGTCCTTAGTGTAAGGTACACGCTACGACAACCCAATCAATTTGGGTGAGCTCGAGGCCAACATTCGAAACGGTATTGCCAGAATAACGCCGTACTCAATGGACCGAATGATCAAAAATTGTACCGACCGCTTGAAGAATTGCCAGCGAAGCCATATTCAAATGATGTGTTGTTTCACACAATCAAGCCATTGAATGTAGCTTCGCAATAAAGCCAGAATCAGTTTTACATCTCACGTTGTTCTTTTATTTAAATTATTTTCCTTATCGTTCTTGTTTGGTTCAGACTTGAGACTATCAGCAATAAGAAAGCTGACAGTTTTGGTCAATAGTTTCAAAATCAAAGCCATTCTGCAACATAACCTGAAAAAGGTGGTTAAAATTCAAATTACCATACTAAACCTTGTAGAAAGATTAAATGATTCACTTTGTTATGTACACGCGAAGTCTATAATCAATACCGCTTGGAAAACATCTATCTCTTTCCGTACATATCATCGTAATCTCACAATCACAACATCTCGAAATCCAAGAATGCGCTGTTGTCATCAGCCACTCCAAAGCCAAACCACAATAAAAACAAACAAACCAATTGAAAGCAAATCCATAAAGAAAGGCAGTATTGAAACGACTGCACAAAAAGTGTTTTCCTAGATATTTTTAGAAGTCCTCCGACAAAAAAAAAATGGCAAACTACCGCCGTCTTCTTCATAGATATGGTTTCTCTTACGGCCAGCCGCATATGCAACCGCTGCATTGGATAAATTTTGGATGAGCGAAATCTGTGAATTTGGTAGGCGATACTAGGAAGGGATTTGCGTGTCCCTTTAAAAACAAAGCTATTGCAATCCAAATAGATTTTACAATTAATGCGATGGTACGCAGGGGCGAGCGGGCCCCGAACGTTTGTACATTTGGCAAGCCACCAACAATTATTCTGGAAACTCTTCCGTATCGAAGAGTCTATAAGTTATCACACAGAAGATTGTAGTTCCCTGTACAACAAGTTGTGGAAAATGTTTACAAACAGGTACGTTTGTTTTTAACGTAGTAAGAGAAAGATATTGTATTCGTACAAAATTTCGAACTCGAGATGTTAATAAATTCTGACATTACGATGATAGATCAACTCAAAAAAGTGGGTGGCAAAATTGTGTCCATCTGTCTGTCTGTCCCGATGCCTACAGCCTAAACGGCTACTCCGATTTCGTTCAAACTTCGGATTTGGAGTTTGGGGCTTACAGCACGGTAACCTCAATATTAATGGTACTTCCCATATCAAATGTTCATATATGTTCGAAATTGATTTGTTCGAAAAGGGCTCTAACGATTTCAACCAAAATTGATATTAAAGATTAATTAGGTGAGGTTAACATGACTTTGTACTCAGTTTCCCGCTAAAAAATCGAATAACGGTACTTTTGAAATCTGGACATACAATTTTGCAATATTTAAATTGACAAACTCTATTGCTAACTATTCAGCTGAAAACTGAGTTTGGCCATTGGACTGCTGCTTTTCTTCTGATTGCCCAAATCTGCCTTTGGGTACTCGCTCGCTCGACAATGGGCTGCAGATTGACTCTAAGAAGCAAAGAATTCCCACCCAATTTTGATTATCTCGAAAACTGTTCATACGATTGTAACAAAAATTCATTTCTAAGGTAATATGGTTATTTCTAACTTAATGGCAAACTCAGTTTTTCATTGTTTTATTGTAAAATGGATTTTTGAAAAACGTTATTTTTTTAAAAATCTAGTTTTTTTTTAGTTTACCCGAAAACGGCAACGATTTTGACCAAAATGCAAACTTAGAGTAAAATTGATGTTTTTAAAATGATTGCGTCCTTAATTTTCAATTCGAATCATCGGAAACGCTATTTTTTAAAACCGCTCATATCTCGAAAATTTTCGAAATTTTCGAAATTTTTGATTTCGAGAAAAAACTTTAAAACCAAGTAATGCTTACATCCCGAACAATAACTTGTAGTCGGTTTTCAGCTAAATGGTTAAGCAATAGTATTTTCCAAACTAAACATTGCAATATTTGGTACTGTTTTGTATGCCAAATTTTACAAAAACCGCTCCAACGATTTTGATAAAAATACATATTGAAGATAAAATAAGTATTCGAAATAAGATCCCGTACTTAGTTTTTCTCAAAAACTTCGAATAGATCAGGTTTTTCAGTTATTTATGTTTCGCGATCTATTTTCACATATTTGTCTGTTAGTCAGCTTCAACTTATAAAAACTCACATTGTTATTTATATTTATGTACTGCCTATCAGATGTATAACCCAAAAGTGAATTTTATTTCTCACTACATATTCATTTTCCAATATTCTATTCACCGTTTCTTTTTTCTAGCATCGGTTCTCGTAGATCTTTACCTACCTACTTAATAAATTTTGATGAACAAGAAAGTTTCGTTCGACACAGTCGTGCACTTTATTTCCTGTTGCTGAGACACAATGTGTAGTGTTCTCTTAGAAAAGACATATTTTGCCTTCGTCGAGATGGGTTATTGAATTATAAGATTGACGTGTTGTTGGTGTACGTATTTACGAGTATAAAAAGAAAGCTTCTGTCTCTGCATATGAGGTATGGATGTACTCCGTAGAGGGAGGTAGACTAACACTTTCTTGTCAAATGTTTGAATATTTAAAATCAACAGATATTTCGTGAAATAGGTCTTGGGCCTAGCTCCCGCACTCATAATTGTAAAGGCCTTCAGAGCGCCTCATTTTGAAATATATTTGTACACTCAGTCTATGCAACCGCCCCGAAACTTGAATTACAAACTTGGCACTGAATCGTACAAAATGAGCGTATACGGTTAGTTAATGGAGATTGAAAAGTTCATCTTCATCTTCTGCAAACTTCTTATTGAAAAAAAATGGAAGAGTAGAGTAGAAAAAAATACCACCCATTACTTACGGGCTATTGAAATCAAGATAATGGCATGAGCTGCCGCGTAATCTCATAATTGACACAGGAACCGCTCTATGCCAGAACAATTTTAATATCCCTAATGCGCGCACACCTCATTGGGCACAATGACGATGTGATGTCCTTTGTCTTTTGTGCAGAATCAGAATAATATGCCACTCGGTGTAGCATCGGAAAATTGTAAAAACGCATTGTGACCATTTGTGTCTTTCGGGGAATACTTTTCCGTGCCGCGCACTTTGACCTCCTGCAAAGCTTATTCAGACCGTTACATACTGCCATAAAAACAACGTCAATTAAGACCAAACACATATATACTCGACGCACAATTCATTAATTGTACTGCTTCCGACGCCATCAAAGTACACATCACATTCTTGTGTTCATAATTTCTATTTCGAATCTCACAAGGCGTCAGCGGCGGCAACCAGTTCATCTCATGGTGGGGGTACACATTGTACGATCTAGATCACCCTTCCGACACCAGATACAAAACATTGTGCTCGTGTACTCACCGCATAAACAGATTAACATCTGAGAACATTCCGTTCCACTATCAATAATTTCGAGAAGGAAGATGACAACAATGAGGAACTCACCCTGTTTAGGTGACCAGTATATATCTTGAGAGAGCGGCCGGCGCACGGCGGGCATAACGAGGAAAGCACAACGCCTTCAACTACTGCGGGTTATTAACGCGCGGTCCGTGCCGGCATCGGCAGTATGTCCATAAATGAAATGTCTTCGCGTTCGAGCCAATCAAAGGGGTGCAGCCTTCTCCAGGCTTTATACAATTGCCGGATCAAATGTGGAAAGTGTATTCCATTCCATCAGCAATTAAGACGAATTTAACTTTTGATTGTTGTCAATTGATCGAAATGTTGGTCGGGCAATTGATATTCCTCGAGATCGAAAGAAATCAGAAGCAAAATCTCAACTCGATCGTAATTTGATTAGACAGAGAGGCAAGCTAAATTACAAATCAATATTCGTTCGATTATTGACTCTAATTAAGGACTTCCGATCTGCATTGCGCGCGCCGAGAAAGATCGAGCAATTGAAGCTAATTTACCGTCCAATTTATATTGGTACAGAACGCAGGCATACTCTGTCTGCGGCTGTACGATGTTTTGGTCTTCTTTCACTGCCACAGCAAGATGCAGTGGCGAATCGGATGCATTACAAAATTCAAATCTATTCTCGGATGCACCCAAAATCTAACGAAGAAAACAAAAACGAAAGCCAAACGATCAGAAAAGGAACGAGCACATCGTCTGGACGTGTTAAATATAGTATGACGGATGATGATTGTCCCAGGAAGAGAAGTGAGACGCGCCCAGTCAAGCAACTCGGAATGCAAATTCATCTTAATAATCGGCAAATCCGAATCTCTGCTCGCTGCCCATCTTCAGACTAAGTGTCTGGGTGAACTGCTGTCGATGCACCTATGCCCATGCCCAGACCCAGACCAGATATCAGAGATAGGCATATGGCATATATGTAGACGGCTGCTAGTCTTCCACGCACGCACCTTCTTCTTGGAATATTTTAGTTTCATAAACACGCACACCCGTTAGGGAATGGCATGCGTTTAGAAGGCCCTCCTAACGTCTAGGAATTAAATGTGGCGACAGAGACATGGCAGCATTCGGCTTCCGCCATTGCGGAGTGTGTGACAAATAAAAGCTCATAGACTTCATGGAGTTTAAATTTGTTATGCGTTTCTGACAGCTTCAATTAATGTTACATCAACAATATGACAAAATGCTACAAGGAAGTCGCGCCGCAAAACGACCAACAGCGTCTGGGGTGGAAATTTGTCTTGTGTACTTTCGATTTGGTACACCATCTTTAATTGATCAGATATAAATCGTGCCTAATTAACATCTATTGAGAATTATTTTTGTTATATGCGGTTGCTGTTGTATATGTGGTAGCAAATGACTTATTGGATCGTTTGAGTTTTGAATGCGAAGGCGAATTTGAAATATTGTTACTGCTCTCAGAATGGGTTTAATTTATTGTGGACAGTTGTTCGCAAATAGAATCGTTTGGTGTTTTCTCGCAATTGAAATCAGAACTAAACAGGAAACGGTGTGTACAATTGTCTACAATTTTTAGGCAGCCCAGAAGCTTATATTACTGTTTTTGTGAATTTGAGAAATTAAATTCAGCACTGAAAATATAGATTCAGGACTTCCCATCGCTTTATGTCACAAAATTACAAAAGTTTTGCAAAACACACAATCATTTTTATGTTACTGTGGTGGCAATTGTAGTTACTTAAAATTGCACCTTTAAAATTGACAGAAAAGTATGCCATCCCTGCAAAGCTAGTGGACTAGCTTAATTTTGACAGAACAAAAACAAACAAAACCGTCAGCTAGAGGCTGATAAAGTTCAGTATTCGGTTATCTCGTTACACTTTCGTAGTTCTATATACATCACGTTCTTAGTTTAAGAAATATTAAATAATCTCCCTTGATTAAGTTTATTTTTTAAAGAAAGTTTTATTTGTAAAACTATTTTGTTTTTTTTTTCACAAGAACCTATGCACTGTTCTCCATTTATAAACATTCTAATGTTCTGTTTCAATTTGCAGCTGTGACGTTGACATTAACACTGATTTTTCCTACTGATCTGTCAAAATTAAGCTATATTTTTTTTTAAATTAAATTTTGTCGAGGCTTTTTGTGGGAAAGAAATTCAGACAGAACTGCTTACTAATCAAGCTTAGTACACTGCTTGAGGTAAACTAAATTTTATCTGCTCTTCAACTTTTCTCTAGAAATTTAGCTTAGGATTAGCTAAAATCCTAGCTAAATTTCGAAATAGAATGCGTTATAGTGAAGTGTCACAGAAAAAAGCTGTTTATTTTTGAAAATAACTTCAAAAATGTAATTCCCTCTAATTTTAACCATTTCAGATTCTACGTGCTCTACGGCGAGATAAAACAAATACAAAAACACTACAAAAAAATAAAACAAAACGATCTGTCAAAATTAAGCACGAACAAATTTAATGGGCGCGCTAAATGTTAACAAATACATGAAGTACATTCTGAAATAAAAATTTAATTTTTTAGCTTAAAGAGATTCGCTTAAATGTACCTCAGCCAAATGTTGTAGAAAATTTTAGCTAATATTTAGATCGAGCAGCGTGCTAAGCATTACCTTAGCTAAATTTTGTAGAAAATTTTAGCTAATACATATTTAGATCGATCGAGCTTCAGCATTACCGGTTGAATGCAGTTCAGCTAAATTTAGTAGAAAATTTTGTATGGGAGCTAAAATTTAGATCGAGAAGCGTACCACTCAGCTAAGACAATCGCTTAAATGTAGCTCAGCTCAATTTTGGAGAAAATTTTGTATGTGAGCTAAAATTTAAATGGAGCAGAGTACAAAGTCTCATTTTATTTTTTGGAGATATCTCAGCGTATCAGAGTTTACTTTAAAAAGTAGATGAAACGTTATTGTTCGCAGACTTATCTCTTTTTTGCACTTAATCTATGAATACTAAAAAAAATTACTCCATAAAGTCAGCATGATTTTTCTCCAGGAATGTCCCACAGAGCCCCCATGAAGAGATCTCCTTCCTGAATGGAACCTACTTCAATCCACTCAACAATACATTTCATTTCCCACATCACTGTGATTCTGATTAGGGATGATACTTCCAATAAATTAATAAACACACAAAACGAAATGAACCGAATCTAAATCTTTTGAATCCAAAAAAAAACACAACAACTGCAACAATGAACAATGAAAACAGGAAAATGACGCAAAAGTTATTGCATTGTGCGTATGACCTCTCACTCTGTCATCCTTTTCCATTAATCGCTATGGTACATACAAAAAGAGAAGGAGGATATAACAAAAAAAAAAACAGAAAACCGATCCTTATATCCTAGTCACCTGCGCTTTGTTGGAAACGAGATCCTTCTTTTGGTGAATATTGTGGAAGTCTATTAAATGCATCGAAAGTAGGTTATCCTTCGACGAGTTCGTGGTGTACCGTGGGAAAACATCTTCCGAGCGCGCGATGTCAAGATTCAGGAATGCTGCATTCAATTTCATTTCCATTTGGATTTTTCTCTCTTGTGTTGATTAGGGATAATGGTTCTACCGTCCTAGGGGCCTTCCAACTGTCATTTGCCTTTGTTTCGTACAAAAAAAAAAAAAGAAGAAAATTCCAACACACTTGCATCGACTTGAGGAAAGGTTTCAAATTTCACAAGATGTGCACCGTTAGTAAAAATCTTTTAATGGATTTTCCTGCCTAGATACAGAGAGAAAAAAATCCAATTTTGTAGGAGTTGGTGGTTCTGTCGTCCTGCACTCATAATTTTTTTAATGGTGCGTTACGATGTTACGTACACTTATAGATTTGGATTTAACAACAAATAACAGGTTCAGGAATTACTTTCGTGTTTTTTGACAGCTTGTAGCTGGAATGTTAAGGAACTATTAACCAGGCAGCAATATCATCTGCTGGTGTGTAGGATTGATCTTAATTTAGTTGAAAGCGTGTTTTTTTTTATTCTTTAGGGGTCGATTTTTCAAATGCTTGTTTTTAACATTTGTGAGTGATTAGAAAGAAAATGGCTTCCAAAAAGAGTACACACAGAACTATAAATAGCGACCTTCAGCCCATAAATATTGAAATGAAATTTAAATGATACAAAAGGTAATAGACTGCAAACGCAAACGAATTTAGTATTTTTTCTCCTGAAGTTACAAAGGCTGCGTGAAATTTATATAAACTGGCTAAACAACAGTTACGTAAAAATGTTGTTTGCAAACTGACGTTTGAAGGTTGACGTTATCCGCTGGTTCAATGAATTCTATTTTTTCTCGTAATATTACATGTACGTCTTTTGAAATTCTTTGCAGGTCCAAACAAAGAGATAGCTATTCAGCTTTCAAATTGAGTTAGTAGCAGAGAGAGAATTGTTGACGCATCTTGGCAGCACTCGGTATCGGTATGAATGGGAACGTTCAGCTATCTAGTTCATGTAAAACTGCAACTAGATTTGTCTGGAGGTATAAGAACTAAGAATGTGTTCCCTAGTCAAGTGTTTTTATATTCTTGAGGTTTATTTTGAATTTTGACACTTTGAAATGTCAACTGAGTATGCAGGCAGGATTTTCTTGACTAGATTTGTCGGCTACCCCCCCATAAACGACAACTGAAGGAACTATTCACGCGTCCAATCTGAAATAGGTACAACAAGTCAGTCAGCTGTCAGACTTACTATAGAAATTAGAACATCTCCGATTTGTATGCAGCAAATAGGTCTGTTCGTTTGGTTACGAATTCGGACAAATTGACATACAGAAACGTTCGCAAATTTTGTCATAAGTTCCTCTCTCCACAAATCTAAATTTAATAAATGCAAAGTAAAGTTTGAGACATCATGGGTTAGGGACGGCCATGGCATTAACAGAAAAGATGAGAAAGTGAAAATGGGAGAGAAAATATGACTCAAATCGTCAATATAAATTTGTTTATAGTTGCCCCCTCTTAATAATGAAGGTGTTCTGAAGATACCATACGAATCCCATTCCCAACTGACCATGCCCACGATAGAATATAATTATAGTTGCATGATAAAGGAATTCGGTCCCAAAGGGCAATTAAATCGGTCCACGTTACGTCATTTCCAAATTCCACAGAAACGAATGCATCGAGCATCGGGGAAGGCATGCACCTCAGATTGCTCTGCCACTTCCAAGAACTCAAGTTCAATCGGGACCATCACGAAACATATAATTTCCCATTCGTCTATTCCAGATCTATCTATTCTCCAAAACGCAACCGCCCACCTTCCTCTTGTGCATTTTCCTTTTACCATTCACTTCGGTCATTTCTGAGGAAATCCAAACTGGACAAGGGTTTCACATCAAGTTGAAGAAATCAATCAGTTTGGCCCGTAAATTACAGGTTGAAGAGCGTGCTCTAGAAACTCACATTCCACACGCGCAGTCTAGAAAAACAATCGTCACCAATCGTGCTTAATTATTCCGAAACGACTGATAAATCAGCACTGAGTGGTTTTCCACTTATTTAATCCCCATGAGACGTAACACGCTGCTCGCACTTTGATGTTTGAATGTGATTTATATGTCGGACAGCGGAATCACATGCCCATTTGGCATCAAATCATCGGCAAACTAATTAATTGCTAGCGAAAAATAGACAGGAAGTAGCATCAGGCTCACGCAGCACAGCTTCGACATTAGTCCCAGCTACTTGCACAGATTGGATTTATTTTACGACTGCCAGGTGGTGTAGAAACAGAAATGCAAAGCGACACATCTATCGGTAATTTATGTGATTTTAATTTGAGATATTCATTTAACACTCCACGTTGATGTGCGTGCTCGGAGGATCGCTGGAACGAAAGGGACGTGAGGCGATTCTAATCACTTACTACTAGCACAATGTACTTGCGATCACTCTTAACATCCTTAAGAGCGCAGCATCCAAAAGGTGAAGCATTTTTGTTTTTTTTCAATTTTCCGACGCGCACCTTGCCACACTGTTTCTAATAAAAATAATCTCCCGCCAAGCAGTGCCTCCCAAAAATAAATAAATAACGATCGCGCATTTTGGAAAACACATCTACTCCGTCATATTTCCTGTTTACCAACCGCGCAAATCTTCTTTCCCAATCCCAATCCAATGGCAGCCGAACAATTATTTCAGGAGTATCTGATGCGGATATGTGTCCGTGAGGAATTTGCGCACACCTCCCACAGCTGGCTTTTATTGAAACTCATTTCAAATTTGCAGCATGATAGGTGCGCGAAAGGTTGAGTTCAAGCGCTCACCACCATTAGCGGATGGTGCTTCCAGAAATAGACTCATCGCATCGGTCCAGACAGCTCCGGCAGTGCGATTAGTTCACGCAGTGCCACATTAGCAGTGGGCCCGCAACTTCCACCAGAAGTAAGAGTTTCCTTCTTCGTTTTCCCATAACACCACAGGTTGGATACATGGGGGTTGCGAGCTATCGCTGAAAAAACGAACGCTCGTAAACACTTGGTAGAGCTATGAATTATTTAATTTCTTTCTTGAGCACTCTGGCCTTTGGCACCTGTAGAAATTAAAAATAGCCACATGTCGAGAATTTTCGGCGTTCGGAGCGAGTATTGTTTTTTTTTTTAATGTGTGGGATGTTATGGATTCGAAAATATGTGAGGAAATGTTATTTTAGTTGCCTTGTGTCTGTAGAGAGCAGATTTGCCTGCTCGTGTACGCGGTGTCTTAAGTTATTGGATGAGGAAACGACCACCACCGCCATCATGTGCACAGGCGCGATCAGGAGGAAAGACATGAAATAAATTAGAAACGCATATGGAATTAGGTTACTTGCGTGATGGTTATTATTATTAAACGAGCTGGAGTTATGCAATCCCAAATTGATTGTTTAATTTTTTTACTTTATGTTGCCTTAACAAATAGGGGACTTTGTTTGAATTAACGAGACATGTCGGACCCGCGGGGCAAGGTGTTGAATGGGTGGGTTAAGCGAAACAGCACTAAATAGCCTACAAGAACTGCAAGTCACAGGAAGACCGAGTTCTCGTCGAATATCTTCAATTATGCAGAAAGATTGTTTGGCGCATTACATTTTAAAACTATAGACAAATTAACTCTGTTTAAAAAAAAGCTACGTTGGCGCAACGACCGCACAAAAGAAGTTCTGAATTCTCTCAAGAACATCTGAGAAAATGGCGACGATTTTTTCAGATAGGCTTTTCAATCCGCATCCCAACTTGCCGAGGACTTATTTGAGGTTGAATTAAGAGCTTCAAGAACTTCATTGAAACAAACAACGCGTTCCAATCCAGAAACCTCTTCTACTGAAGGCTATTTTAGAGTGTCTTGATTCCTTGCATAGATTCGTTAATACAAAATCGTACGGACAGATTAATGGTCAACGAAAACGTTCTACCATCGTTTCAAGCTCTTCTCCCAGGTTAGCTGCAGTTGAGCGAGTGAACGAAATGGAAAAGCTAGGTAAGGTTAGGTAAACGGGTGGGCAGAGAAGGGAAAACCCTTCGCCACTGCTCTTAGGTCCTCGTGGACCCTTTGTGATGCCCTTGTTGGGGTCGACCGTTGGTGTTGCATTGGTGTTCTTCAACCCCTCTTCTTGTGGTTAATAGACGCTGTCTAGCCATCCCGATGTCATAAAAAACCTAAAAAGATCAGACAGTGAGACATCAGAAAGTTCTTTTAAGTCAAGTAATAGCTTCCAAGTGTTCTGTTCCTCAAGTGACAAAGACTCGGGCAATGATAGAGGAGGTGAGTTGTATATTCTCGTGGACCTCCTCGTCTCCGCATTGAAAAGCTCTCATGTTACTTTGATAATGTAATTTCGTTGTTAGCTGTGAAAGCTGAGTACACTCTTTGATGCGAAAAAATATTGTCGAGTTATTCATCTACCGAAGCTTTTAAATTGCTCTATATATGTGACAAGACGTACGTTAGAGGTATAAAGTTCTTGCTTACGGTTTTGGCCATGCTTCCATTCATACAGCTAGTTTTGAAAGAACCTTTTCAACTAGGAAAATGATTAAAACAATGGGGAATGCAAGATTAAGCTCACTTGCTATGATATCTGTTCATTCGGATATAAATCTGGATCCAGATAAGCTGAATAATCTCATGTCAAAATAAAATCAGGACGTCTTCTGCTTTGAAAAAATGTGTGTAAAAAATAGTTTAAGTATGTTGGTTTAAAAACTAATAAAAATCAATGAATTTGAATATATATAGTTTTCTCAATGTGCTTAAAGAATTCCCCGTAAGAGCCCATCCCGGAAACAAAATCAATCCTGGCTACGGCGCTGGTTACTGGACTAGTTAGTCGTCGAGAAAAACACTTTTCAAGAACACCTGGAACGTTGGTCTCCTTTTAGGCGTCGGTCGTTAAATAAGTGTATTTCTGGATTGTCACAAGCACTAATGCGGTCGGACTTAACCACAACTTAAATTTTATTTCAATAGAGGCAGGTAAAGGGTGATTTTTTAAGAGTTAAGTTTTTCAGATTGGCAGCACTGGTTAGTAATGGCGTCCAAACGTCATCTGTCAAAGTGAAAAGTTTTCAGTATACTCTGCCATTTAATCATGGAAAGACTTACAAACGAGCAACGATTGCAAATTATTGAAATTTATTATAAAAATTCGTGCTCTGTGAAAAATGTGCACCGTTTGTTACGACCATATTATGGTCGTCATAATCGAGCCATAATACGCTAATTTGTTTGGCCCAGTTGGCTGAGATGAACTTGGTTGACATGTGGTTTCATCAAGACGGTGCCACATGCCACACAGCTCGTGAAACAATGGAAATGTTGAAGGATGAATTTGGTGAGCAGCTTATCTCTCGAAATGGCCCTGTGAGTTGGCCGCCAAGATCATGCGATTTAACGCCTCTTGATTATTTCTTGTGGGGCTATGTAAAGTCGTTAGTCTATGTGGACAAGCCGAACACGATTGAAGCTTTACAGGATAACATAACACGCGTAATTCGTGGAATACAGGCCGAAATGGTCGAAAAAGTGACGCAAAATTGGACCTTCCGAATGGACCATTTGAAACGGAGTCGCGGACAACATTTACATGAAGTTGTCTTTAAAATGTAAATGGCAAAGACCTATTTATCGATTACAATAAAAATTTTGAATATTTGATGCATATTTGAGTGTTTTATTCGATTTAAAAAAAAAACTACGCTTAAAAATTCACCCTTTATAATGGAAACCCACGGAACGACTTTTCGATTACAGCAATTGACGAGTGGAAAAGTTTCCCTGCGACACCTGGTGGATTAAAAAGGAATATGTAGAGACCTTTAGAATTTTGACGTCTGTTTGTTTTGCAAAGGACTTGGATAAGGAATACGTGTGTTTTCGTGTAAGAAAATTAATTGTTTATCTATTGAAAAGTTAACCAACTAACTGAAAACAAACTTAATTTGAAAGTCTAAGTACTACTTGTCCGAAATTTGTATAGTGTCAATTCATCACTAGTCAATTCAAACTATCACAAAAGTCTGTTTGGAATAGTGTCGAATGTAATGTAATACAATAAATTTGCTTTATAAATTTATAAATTTTGGTTGTTTTTTATCTTATAAAGATTTTTACAGAATTGCTTGCTTTGATGATGGAGGATCTTGCTAAGAAGTTTCTAAGGTTGTCAAAATATCGCTCTGCGAAATAATTATCTATTTCAATGGTGTTAAAAGGTCTATCTGGGAAGGCGATTAAATAGTGAAAGCTGACTGGATACATAAGATTCTCCGCCAAACTTGTGGGTTGGTGTGTCATATATTCTTGATTAAATCTAGAGGATAAATTAAAAGTATATCATTAAATTAAAGGGGAAACGAAATGTACCAACTTGTAGTAGCTTCTTCTCATTAAAGCAGCTGTAAGTGATAGTAACTGCCATGAACGTATAATGGCTGGTTTCTTCGAAAGAATTGCTGAATTTGGAAGGTTTAGGTTGCGAAAGGCTCCTTTCACAAGTTCGGTTCCATACTGAAAACCATCATTTGTATTCGGTAGCAAAATGTCTTTATCTCTAAAGTTAAGACTGATGCAAATGGAAAAACATTTGGGATTTTTGTTTCCCATCCTAAGCACAATTCCCCATTTAATCAAAAGAACTTTAGAGTTCCGAACTTCTTTTGAAAGATGTAACAATGTAATTCCCTCTTTACGATATGAATTGCATTGAGGGACGCCTCAATGCTGAACTGCGATTGTTTTCTGCATTTTCTACAAAAATAAAAACTTAGTATTCACTTTTATATCAACTCACTCACTCACTCACTTTTAAGATATTATTTTTCTGTTATAAAATGAGTCTTCTTCTTATATTAAATGTATATTTTGAATTAAATACACAGTTTCTCACAATAAGTCCTTACCCCCGCCAGGGGTAATCCTCCATTCGTCAATATAAAATCCTACAGATATCGACATTGGTTAAAAAAAACTTTGCAATATTTCCGTCAGTAGCCATCTGACAAGTAAAGCTTTAAATGCAAATTGCAAAAACAACGCTTTTTGTAAAATGCTTCACCTTAAACGAGTTAAAGTGCTCAACTCGAGATAGAAGCTGATGTGCTGAATGATTTTAATTGGTTTATATGGCAGTTCAGATAGAATTGTAACCCCACTTTGACCGTTCCGCCACTAATTCAGTACTGCCAGTTTTATTTACTGAGCTCTATTCAATGGGATAGCCTCAACATTTTAGAAAGAACTGATAGGTTCCGCTTACAGTAGATGGCGCAGGTAAGCGATGAAAGAAATTCCCCTTTTCTTTCCAATGCCTTTGATTGGAAATATTTCCCGTGATTTTCATATAACGTAGGTTTTCATTCTTAGTCATTTTTTCAGACGACTTCAGGTGGTGCCGGTGAAGGGTACATATGTTTCGCAAAATATCGCAAACTAAGAGCAATAAATTTCAGATCCAATTCTTCCAGATCTTATTCAAATCTATTCTCTAAATTCCCTCTTAAAACGAAATGAAAAAAAAATTCATTAGCCCAACTCTTCAACGGTCACCATTCAAAAAATAAAGTCAGCTCAATTTTATAACAATCCGGCCTACCTAGCGCTTATTCCTAATGAACACTCGAAGCACATTAAACCAACACCTACCGCATAACATCTGATATCTGTATGAGTACTATGCACATGTCCAGCACCTCAATCAGTCAAACAGTCTTAGATCATAAAACACTAATTGATTGTTTCTTAAAAGCAACATTTCCAAAAAAACACGTACCATTTTCATCGCCAGTTACTACTCACTACCTATAGCGAGGGCTGTTTCCCTCTTCCTTATTAAAAATAAAATACCAAAGGCAGACTGTAGCGCGTTTAACTGATTCCGATTCGGAAAGCATTTCCAATAATTGGCAACCACTGATAGGTGCATCGTGATTTATTTTATTACGTCAAAAAGCGACCGCATGCGAGAAACTGGAAACACCGCGAACGTTATGTCATCTGCAAATAGCAAAGAAACGCAACAAATATGGATCGAAATTGGTTCAATCGCAGTAGCCAGAGGCAAAAGCCAGCCAGACACGGCAGAGGAATCACTCTGCTGGTAGTGCTGGTGCAGAGCGCAGACACCTAGGTAGAGCACTAGGCTAGCATGTCAACAAACTACATACCGATAGCGTATAAACAAACGACGACGACGACGAAGACGACGACAACAACCACGAAGACCAAACAAACAGGTCTGTGATGCAGTCACAGAGCCCCAGAAATAGTCGCAGTGTTGTTGGTGGCGGAGCAGAGCTGTGGACCATATGCCCCACAAAAGCGGAGCTGTTCGCAAATGTGTAATGAATGGCGGGTTTCGGTACTTCTACCGGTTCGAATCAAACAAAACTTTCACCTTTCACGTAATCGTTCCGTATATTGCAGCAATCGGTGTATGTGCCGTGTGCGATTGCACTCGGTTGGTTGGTGCACGTTGTGGTGCAGTGCATCTCCTCCACCAGCCGCAGCGGACCGATTAAAGAAGGCGATTTCTGTCGAACTGTCTATCGTAGCTTTGCTGGCTTATGTAGCTAACTGCATCATAGTACAAAGTCTAGCTGTCTAGCGTGGATACGTGTCAAGCTGCTTCCAACACAATTAAGCGGTTACATGTTTTCATGGACATTTGCATTTGGCTTGCATGGGCTGTTTTTTTTACCACAAGGGATGTATATCGCTCTGGTAATAGGCAAGGTGTAGGCGTCCAGGCGCTAATGAGCCTCCAAGGAAAATTTGTCCAGGAAATGCCAATTACGTATATGCGACTTTTAGTTTGAGTTTGTGAGGTATTGCGCTATTACATACCTGTTGCTCTGAAGTTCGAAAAAATGTTGTGTCATGTGGGTATCGGAGTTGGCTCTGCCAGGCGCAAGCTCTTTGGTGAATTCTGTAATATTTTAGTGGGTTACGATGCTATTCCTTTTTTCAATCTTATTTCTTTTGTTCGATAGTTGAACATTGTATGCGCCTAATGGTGTATCAAACTATATTGGATATCAGTTATACAAAGTCCATTCAACGGCTACTACAAACAGAACACTTGACATAAAGCACACAACACAAGTCGTAGTTGCAACAATTTACAAGGCCATTTGAGTGCATGGATGAACTTTGTATTGATGTTGATTATTTCCTGATTTGCAAGTGTCAAACTCGAATACCAGGGATGTAACATCACCAGGAGCGTAATAATTTAGAAAAACATGTTTTTGCAAAAAGTCACTAGAAAAGAAACTAGAATTTTTTATTAATAAAAAATAAATTTTTGTCACTAAACTTTTGAAGATTCCACTAGATATAGCGACAAAGTCACTAAAACGGCAACCGTGAATAGGATAAGAAGTTCTAACAAAAGAGACATTCTATGACGGTCAGACCTTCATTATCTTATTCAGCCTTATTGTGAGTTTCGCCCGAAGAATAATCCACCCGAAAAAATTTACATTTCATTTTTCGCTTATCATGAGTTCCGGGCGATAAATTGTTGATGTTCGAAAAAATTCCCCTTATTGGCAGCACTGTTTCGGGCGGAATATACTGCTATTTTCCACACACATTTTCCATTTTTTTTTAAAGGCGAACAAAAGAAGAACATCAAGCAGCACCATGTAAGTTATTTATTTATTGACTGTAGGGTAAAAAATTGGAAATTTAAGTTAATTTAAGGCGTTGGTAAGCACCATTAACAAATCATACTGAGACCCCTAACTCGCAATCCTCTTGCCGCTGGCCTCCTCAATTTTTTTTTCATTAGGACATACATGGTTGCGTATTTTCTGCTTTTGAATATATTTAACTTCGATTACATGTGCAAATTTTTCTTGGATAACTGAAGAAAATTTGGTAAAAAATATTTTTATTTTCCTTCAAACAATTTACATTGTTTATTTTTCATATATATCTTAAGCAAATGAACACTTATTTCTAAAAAAAAATACTATCCACACGTAACGAATAATTTCAAATTTAACGGATAAAATTCTATGAACGCTGGCAGCAACTTTGCCCACAGCGGAAGTGGCATATGCAAGGTGCTAGTGTGTTGGTGAGCCGGAATTTTTGAAGTTACGTGACATTTGTCAATACGGATTTCAATGTAACAATACTAGCGCACTTAGCATTTGCCACCCCATAAAAATAAAGCTTGTAGGCAAGTTGGTGGTCTCATTTTTTTTTTCTCTGGTTTCAACAGGGTGAAGTAAAGGCGTATACTTTGCGAGCGGTAGTCGCCTACTAGTCTCTCGTTTTGGCGATGGCATACTGGCCGTCAAGATCGCCTGGTCGAACCGCTTCAAACTTCTTTTAGTGGTGTTTTTTGAAGTCATGCGTCCATATCAGACTCTTAAAGCCCTTAAAGAGAATATCCGAAGGACCTATTGCCAGCAAAAGTGATCCAAAATGACATAAATCGGTCCCGAATGGTCATCAATTTTGACGGCGATTACAAACTAAAACATTAGATAAACACAATCCAAAAGCACAACCAAAGTTTTGTATCCATAAACAAAAATTACAGCCCAAGGAATATCGGGTGACAACTTATGCGTAACCTTGTGACTTACTTTCGGATGGCCTCAATCTACCAAAATTTGATTGAGTACCTATTGCTATTTTTCCAAGCACTCAATACGGATTAGCTTTGGCAAGCCACACCCACACCCATTTTGCGTTACAGCTTACAAACATTACATTTAAAAAATAAATTCATTCAATCGTTTTCAAAAATTAATTTCGATCGATGCCTACTAAATAAATACAACCGACCGATAATTCTCAAATTTCATAAGTACAAAGTGTACGTACCTGGCCTCCGGCCTTCAAGATAACTGCGGTTACGTTGTTCGCTTTTATTTTCCGTCTGAGAAAAAAAGAACCAATCTCGAAGGTGGTTTTAGTAAGGACCCCATTAGAATCTGGTTATTATCTCCTAAATGAACTCGATGCCCTGTCCTTTTTGCCATTGAAAAGGTTTTGTTCTTTTTTTTTATCAATCTCAAGAAGGTACTGCAGCCATATATGCGGGCACTGGAATTCGGATTATGTAGATTTTAGATGATTGAACAACGTGCCTACTCTTCACAGTGGTTGGGTTTCGTTGAGGACAAAGTGATGATCCACTTGCGTAATTTGTTTGATATTTAAAACCATCCTTGGGGGAACACCTGCGATTATCTGATCGCTTGCGGATATATAAGAGTTTTTTTTTTCTCTGATGTCTTCAATTATGCTTTGCGACTGGAATGTGAGCTGGTAGAGCAGATTTGCGTGCGTTGAAAAAATCTTTTATTTTTTTTTAACGAGTAGGATCTTCTTGGAATGCATCTCACTCGAGGTATGTAAAGTTCGAAAACCGCACTATTGATTTATTTTTACAGAAGGTAGACAAGATTTGAGTGTAGCCGTGAGTGCCAGCTGTCAGTTGAACAAATTTAAATAGTCGGATTTTTTACTTTCTGGGACTCCAACTACTTACCTACTACAAATTCTGTTATTTCCTTCTCACCTAACGATATATTGTAATTGTTTTCGGAATTAGTTTTGTTTTTGGATAATAAATCCATTTTCACGTTCCTCTTCTTTTTCTGACGGCTGTCGACTGCAAACGACATCACTTCACACAGTTCGAGCACCTATTCCTATTTTTAAACAGTGTATAAAGTGCATTAACTCAGTAGTAAATAGACTGACTGCTTCAGCCAAAAAAGAGGGATTGCCTACAAGCTTAATTTGACCTTGGATGTAGCCCAGTTTGAATTCATGTATTTGTGCCATGTTAATCAAAGGGGACACACGCATACTTGGAAAAAACAAGCCTACACTTCCGGTTTAAGCTGGATGTCAGTGAGCCTGAGGTGGATTCTAATTTCGATATCGAATGTGGAGGCTGTGTTGTAAGTAAAAGTTTTTCGTAGTCCCAATCCCAAGTTTAAATCTTTTGCTACAATTCTATTTGTTCGATTTTCTTATTTCCTGGTAATCAAGTTAGACGAATTATTTAGCTAGGCACCATGCAATAAAAATCAGTTCTAAATACAGCAAATTCATTAATCAAAAATATAATTTCAAAGAAACTATACTTAACACAAACATACGAAATAATTGAATAGCAATAAATGTTCAAATTATAGGATAGGTGGGCCAAAAGAAGTCATCCGATGTTGTTTGACTCCCTTTTTTTTCTAAATGAAAAACTTCAAATCTGTTTATTTGAACCTTTAGAATTTTATTGGTCAAGTCGAGAAGATGATATATGGGCGCCGTCACAATTGATTGCCATACGGGATCGTTTTATGGCATTTCTCATCACTTCGGCGAGAACTTCGGGCGACAGATTCTCGCACTCGTGTCGAATGTTGTCCTTGAGGGCTTCTAAGGTCTCGGGCTTGTTCACGTTAACACGGGACTTCAAAAAACCCCACAAAAAAAGTCTGGAATAGTTAAATCGGGTGATCTTGCGGCCCAGTGCAAATCGCCAAAAACAACCCGGGAACGTCGCCTTCAGAATATCGGTTGTGGCTCACGCAGTGTGTGCCGTAGCTCCGTCCTGTTGGAACCACATGTCCTCCAGTCCTAATTCGTCCAATTGCAGCAGAAAAAACTCGGTAAACATGGCCCTATAGCGCGCACCGTCCACTGTTGTCGTTTGACCAGCGGCGTTCTCGAAAAATAAATGGCCTCGTCAACAGCGGCGATATTCTCGGCACAACGGGCGCTCCGGGGCCGGCCACTCTTGGCAATGTCTCGCGTGGTCCCATACTCTTCAAGGCTGGTGGCCAATCGGCGCAGTGTTTGCGCAGTCGGTGTCGGACGGCCGTGGAATCGGCGAGACGGAATTCGCGCTGCGCCAACACTATACAGACGAATTGCTACGCAAAAAAATAGACACGATAATTCCGCGTTCTTGGGGAGTGTATATCCATGGCTTGTTCACTTGTATTATACATCTGTCTAGTCCACAAATGGCAAAACAGATTTGACATTGGCGGCCATTTGCAAAAATAAGAGCATCTTCCAATAGGGTGATTTCTTTTTGCCCACCTTGTAGAAAAGGAATATTGCTGTAAGTAAGTCACTTTAAAATGAATTTTGGATATATAGATATTATTTTTATGATATCGGTACAAAAAATTGTTCGCATGTTCGCCATAGAATTTCTTTTAAGTTTCGCAACCAATTTCTCCTTTTACATTCTCAGTTTTTTTTTTCAATGATCGATTTGCTTTAATAATTAACAACAGCATTAAACGAAACTGACAACTGTACTGTCACTTTTTAAAAGTGTAAGAAAAGTTACAAACAAAAAATCAAGTTAAGAAACAAACGTCAGTTTCCTAGAAAACCAGAAACCAGACACAATAATTATAGGAACAAAAATATCTTATTTTATTTCAACGAATGAATTTTTCACACTTTATTGCTTTATTAATATTTATGTTGGTTACATTCGCTATTATACATTTCGTAGAATGCATGTTTTCGTGGTGAAATATAACAACGAATTTAAATTTTCGTTTCAGAACGCATCCATCAGCTGACAGAAACTCACCAAATACACCAACTTGGTTTATGATAATAGTGCTCATAGACAAATCATCATTCCCCGCGGTCGCCGAGGTTGGCAGCATTTATTTTTGTACTTTTTGTATGTTTTTGCGTGTCACACTCACACGTATTCTAATTGACATAACACCGATAGGAATACAAAAAATTAAGTGGGCCAGCGGCAAGAGTATTGCGAGTTGGTGGTCTGAGTATGATTTGTCTCTGATAGTGATTTTTAAAAACCAAAGGCAAGTTCCTACATAAAGATCATCTTATGAAAAGGATAGAATCGTAAGCCTATTCATTTCGCAAGAGAATATTGTTTTCCCTGTCCCCATGTAAGTGAACGAAAATGTTACAAGAAATGCGGACTGTCTCCTTTTTATGCACGCCGACAGCGTAACCCCTCCGACTGAAACGCACTTTTATGCCATCATCCCCTGACAACTGGAAAGATCTCAACGGTATTCCCTGTGGGGAATACCCTGCATACGCCTCACGTTTGCAACCACCTTCTATTATCCCATTTACTTCCGTTTCGATTTCCGTATTTACACAGATGCTACAATCAAAATTCTAATCGGGTGACATATGTGGAAAATGGGATGCGGAAAATACCACCCCATCCAAAACGAGTTTTTCTCCGTGTATACATTCTATTTGTTTATTGCTGCCTGACGATGGGATTCCACCCATTAACAGAACAAACGACTCAAGGCCACAGGGGTGTACTTCACCCAAACCCAGTACAGCATTCGATTTGGGTTGTCTTCGGTTCCCCTAATGCTATAAAAACCGCTTCCGTGATGGATATCACGTGTTTGCGAAGGCTGTAGTTTGTCGGTAGCAAGTGCATGTGGTGACGATAAGTAAGTGTGGGTACAGTTTTTCGGATCTTATCTGACAAATTTAATAAGTTTCTGTCAAATGTTTGCATCTAATCGAAGTGTGTTGTACATTGATTGGGAGACTATGATAATTCATAAACAAGAAGACAGTTCACACTCGGCAATAGACGTGTTTTTATTTAGCTTCATTCTCAGCAAAGCAAAGTAAAGTAGGTAAGATTTTCAACACACAATTACAATAACCACTGCGAGTCTCGAAGTGTCAAGTAGAGCGTAGTTGTTGTAATTGCGTGCTGAAGATCATACTTTACTTTGCTTTGCTGAGATCAAAGCTAAAAAAAACACGCATAATATTTCATCGGTTTTCCTTTAACTGTCAATTTTAATGAAACACGAACTGATTTGATCTCATGTTTGAAAAAGAATGCAAAATCAACGACAGTTTATTTACACTTTCCAAATGGCGATGGTTGCGTTCGGTAAGTAAAACAAATAAATTCATAAGCGCTTCACTTTTTGAAATAATGAAAATAATGAATTAATAAAACTAAACCACTTCCTTTGCAGAGAAATGGTTCCCATTTCGATAAAATATGAACATATCTACTCGTCTGTGACGATTTGCCATTTGACGGGAAAAAGTTTCCCACAGAATACTTGACATATCGTCCCTATTATAACGCTGACCAACTCCCCTCGAAGCATTCATTGACCCTTTGTACTCATCAGTTCATTCGAAGTAAATCTTGTGACAACAATTTCAAAATACGTTAGAGCGTGAACAATCATAATATTAACGACGATCCCCAACCGTAACAGTAACGTAGAGAACTTTATTCGTTCTCGTAAGTCACAAATAATGTACAAGAAATATATTCTTTCATAGATCTTTTGGCTTGTAAACCAGTGTTGCCATAATTAAGTTTGCTTGAAGCTCTAAAACCTTAAAAAAATTTAGCCCAAAATCGTTGACAATTTTCCCATTCCTTAAGACCTTTTTTGGTATTTTTCCCACTTACCCATTTCACTTATGAGCCCCGCGAGTTTTAATTGACTTCTTTCTTCTACACTCACAAGGGAAAGGACTTCAAAATAAATTGGTGTGTCTGGAAGTTAAACGACTGTTCGATGACACTTTGCTGCAACAGTGCTGCCAAGTTTTAAAAGTGCGGGGTGTTCGAAAATGTTTTGTTATTTTTTGAAGGAAACAAAATTTGTTCAAAATTTGTAAGAAAAAAATGTATTATACCCTCAAAATTGTTATGGGCGCTTTTTTAAGAAATTTCTATCGTTTTAAGAAAACAATATTGGCCAAAATAGGACAAAACTCACAATCTGGCAACACTGTTTTAAACAAGTGTACTTGCGCGTGGGCGCAATGGCTCAGTGGTTTGTGTGCTGGACTACTGAGTTCAGTCCCCGAAAAAAAAAAAAAATTACATATTGCCACCTCTCGCGAACATATGACAGTATAACTATATTGAAGCATCACAATTTAAATAAACTTTTTATGTGTGGCAAGTAGAAGCATTCATTTCAGTAGGTAGCTCTAGCTAAATCAGTAGAGACATTTGTAAAGTTGGAAATAGGTATAGAAAGGTTTTTTTGTTTGCTGAGATATAAACTGTCAAACGAGCTGTCATACTGAGTCTGCTTTGTGGTATTTATGATCAGTTTGGTCTGGGAAGTCAGCATGAATAGAATTTCTCTTAAACATGCCAGCAAGATATCCGAATTTACGTTAAAACACGCATACGCAACATATACCTACAAATAATAACATGTAGTATCAACAAGATGGCGGTAATAACCGCCGGCCATGAACTTATTGGCATCAAAGTTTGGCAAGAGAATCATTTCACGAAATGAACATGTCAATTGGTCTACAAGAGCGTGCGATGATCTGTCTGACACTGTGGAGCTACGAAAAAATCAGGCATATTCCGAGTGGACTACACAACGTCTGAAAGTGAAGAACTAAGATGAATTAGCAATCGCTGCTAATGAGTTAAGTTCCCTTTCCCTTGACATTCCTGTCAACCTGCATTTTTATTTATGCAAGGCCACTGAAACATACATCAGTGCTGGATATACAACTGTTTGGAGAGCAATCGTAGATCAACGAGGACTGAGTGGGATTCTATAAAAAAAACGAAACGAAAACCCCTTTCGCATTCCAAAAAACGAAAGAAAAACGAAAATTTGTTTAATTTATACCGCAAAAGAAAACATATCCATTCAAAAATGGCTTTCGTTTTTGAAGTAACATTAGTCGAACGATACGAAAATGTCTTTCGTTTTCGACTTGAGGTCCACCAAGCAAGACTTTAGTGCAACCGTAAGCAATTGAAGGTTTCCAACACAATCGCTGAGAATATACTCAAGCTATAAGCAATTTAAAAACTGATTTTCCCTGTATGACGATGACAATCTTAGCACAATAAGCAACTCTTTTACAAAGATGTGGCAAGTCACCGATCTAGAAAAGACCCACTCGCTTTTGCTACTCCGCCATGCATAAGGACATGTCTCCTTCCCACACCTTATTATCTCACTTTGATGGTTCCGAAAATCTCATTTGGCCAGTTTCAAGCGTTATCTTTCAAAAACTGATTGACGTGCGTTCCACTTGATTCCCATCAGTATACTACACACTCACCTTTCTTAACACAAATCAAAATCGTATCACAATGCTGGATCATAGTCATAAGTCTCATTTCCGACCCCATGATCTATTCTCTAAAATCTGAGTCTATTAACACAAGGAAGCAACATTTCATTACTAAGTCGCATCCGACGGATGCCAGGGTAGTTTCAGGTTTAGAATATCAACTTCATCGCCACGCCATCCCCCGATGAATTGTATTGTGGTTGCAACAGAAACAGAACACCAGCATTGAACAACTGTCTCCAACTTTGCCCACATTTGGGCTTTGTGTTACAACACAAGAGACTGAAGCCGCACACCCACACCTAAATGCAGAATCATCATCCTTGTGACTTCCTCATTATTCCACAGTTGGTCCATCCACTGTTGCCGGTCGTAGTCGGTTGTGTTGACGCAACCAACAACAAAGTTCAAAATGAAAATGTCTACAAATCATCTTGTGAAGGCTTTTGAAATTTCTCTTCCTTGAAAATGTTCATCTTCCTGCTTCCGGGATAAAATGTTCATATTTCGAGGACATTTTCAGGAAATAAAATACGATGCCATCCCAACTTCCTGTATGTGATATGCCGGCGTTACGCCATCGCCACCCACTGCCAATAAGAAGAATACACAACGGTGAACCTATAGAGTCGGGTTGTCCCACTCCCATTTCCCATTTCCCATTTCCCTTGTACCCAACCAACGACGACAACGACGGCGAGTATCTCGTTATGGTTTTTGCATAGTTGTACGGTAACCCTCCAGCAGTCTTCCCGGTTTGTGAATCTGAATCGGAGACTGGGGCGCTTCAGGTTATTACGGAAGGACATTTTCTAACTTGTGTGTCAGTGCAATGTGCTGTGATGTAGGTATCTTGCAAGGAAGCGATGGCATCGCACGCTAAGGCCATAATCGCACTCTTAGATGCTCACCCAAGGACGACTCATACTCTTGCATTGAAATGTATACGCTCAAGTAATTTAGTTTAAAGCATGGAGTGCTCCGTACAAGTGAAAAGGACGAGCTTGCAACAATTTCTGAAATGTTCAACCTTCTCGCCACTTACTCCGCTTTGAGTCTCGCTCTCGATTATGCGATTTAAAAGGGGACCGAGGAAGGAGGAATTCTGATTACCAGACAAGCTGGGGTGGGTGCCATTCCACCCTATATAGCTCTTCCGGAGCGAAGGGTTGTTTGTCCTTGTGCAGTGCATACATTCATGTGCGCCGGGATGTGTGCTGGGTTTTGCGGAAGCGGATGTACGGAAACTAGTGTGGTAGGTAGGCTATGAGGTCGCACTGCTTCCTTTTCCTTATAGAAAAACTCTCTCAACTCGCAAGCACAATGGAGGTTGGCTTAAGCTTCCTCCTTGTATCCCACTCACTATAGTTCATAATTCACATGCACGTGCTGGAAGAATAGTTATTTTTCGCGCTTCGCATTTAGCGCGCAAGTGGGTCTGGTAGTGCTCACTGACCATCTAAAAAGTGGCCGTCATCGCTGACGACAACGAGCTACTGGCTCATCAATTTCCAAGTTGAAAGACCTGCATTACATACAGTGTGTAGCTGTAGCCGTAGCCGATCCGAATGTCCAAATACCTTGACATTAGAGGAGTGACTGTCTCCGGATCGAGATTGAGTGTTAGGGAGCGACGAGGTTCGTTCGTTTCACCTGAGCTGACAGAGTTACTTAAACGTGGTAATTTTCCCTACAGACGTCGTCATCTTCTCCACGCAGCACTGATCAGGAAAAGGAAGTATGTGTAGCGGAGCATGATGCGTTTCCTCTATGAATAGGGTCTTACCTGTGGCCGGTGAAGATGTGATTTTATATGCCACATGCAATCGTCGTACCTACCTACATTATTGCGACGAAGACGATGGTTAACAACCTGAACGGCATAAGTCCCCATTCGCCATAGTAGACGCGAGCAATTAGGTGCCACAAAATGGGACAACTGTATCGAACGCAACTTCCGAAGAATCAGGGCACCTGGAATGGGTACATCCTAAACGTCGTCAACGCGTTTAATTTCCTCAACTCTCTACTGCGTAGTTGAGCGGTGGTGAATGGTGATAGCGAAACCTTGTCACGTCATCCAGCTTACCAGCATTTATATAATCAACAAAGCGGAGTCATATATGCGCCAATCGCCAGCGCGCCGGCAAAATCCTGGATGCACTTCTTGTTGGCCACTGCCAGTTGGCAGTTCTCTTTTGGTCATTGTCTTCTGGAGTCAGAAAAAGTTAGTTCTTAAGCAGTCTTGGCCATCTCTGTATGCAGTTCACGGGTGCAAGACAGTTCTGTGGCACGTGAAGGAACGTTAATTCAGTCATTCGTAATGCGTGTATACCGCGCTACAAGCTACACACTGGTAGTCGTCCGCATTCGAGTTACCAATAATGATGATGATCATCATCGCTGCGGTGATCAGTGTCATTGCACTCCTTTGTGGGTCTCCTGGGTTCTGTGTTCTGTTGTGTTGATGGTGGTGGTGGTGGTGGAGGCTTCAATTCTGGAAATAATTTGATGTTTTGCTTGGGATGCCCCTTGCGTCTAATGGTCGTACGTGTAAGGCTGAAGCGGAGGCAATAGATCGGCGGCCGTGTCGGTGTAATCACGTGGTGTGCCTCATGTTTGTTCGACCAACTCGGAATGCGGATGAGTCCATCGAAATTACCATTTTGTATGCAAGTGCAACTGTTTGAGGGACTGTTTTATGGGTGGAGTTGGAGTGTTCGAGTGTACGTACTGACGTACTCGTGTGTGCTTCGTTCTTGTAATGATCCCGGATCTCCGGCGGACCTCGAACAGAATTCACTTGTTTTGATGTGCACCAGGGACTGTGACACACACGTTCACGTTTGTTTTTATTTCTCTTCACATCAAAGATCGAAGAATGACTCTTTTCTCACGGAAGGTTGTTTTTTTTTTTCTAAAAACGTTTAGTTGGGCCTAAATTTATATAACCACCTGTAGGATGACTGCAATAGGCATGGCAGGGGTGTGATCATTCGAATAATTGAAGCGTATTACATTTTTTGTTTCGCTTTTAAAAATTATGGGAATAAACAAATCAGGGTACTTAGGGTGGTATAAAGTTGTTTGTAGCGAGTATACATGAAGGTAGTAGCCAATTGATTGTTAACAAACGAGCTGGATAACGTGTTTTTTTACCTACGATAGAAAATGCCAAACTTAGAGTAGCAAGGAAACGGTTCTGTTGCGAAGTTAGTAAAATTCAAAATTTATGCACTAGAAGGACAGTTCTTTTAGAGAAATCTTATTTAGCGCGCTAACATTACTTTGGTGTCAGAAGAATCATATGACAGTCTAAATTGGCGATTTGGAGCCGATGATCCAGCAGAACTGTTGAAGGTAGTCCTTTCCGAGTTTACACATGCACTGCGCGTTAGAAAATGATTAAGGAAGTCATATCTCATATGATAGCGCGTCTCTTGCGTTTTTGAAACAAACTGCTCAAAAGAGCTACTTCCAAATTGAGTATTTGCAAGGATGTTATAGGTTTATGCCCTGGAACTAGCGTACAAGTCTATTTGTGGTGCCTCATAGAAAGGTACAGACTTTACAGAGTCTATGGAATAATGTTTACTTAAAATGCTCAAAAGAACGCCAGCGTCATTTGAGAACTACAGAAATGTTGTCAAAAGCCTTAACAGTAGGTAACTCTTATATAAAAACTTTATTTGTTTCAATAAGAACAACAATAGAATAAAACAGAAACCAACAGCAGCAACTTTTTTATTGTGAAAGTCATAATCACGGCATAATTGACATAAGATCTTAACGACAACGTACTATTTGACAACAACTTCAGCAGCAGAGATCGTATTAAATAAATAATATAATAATAACACCTGCAGCGCTATTAAGAAAAAGCTTCCAGTCAACAGTGACAGCTGACAGTGGTTTAACTATTCGGTGAATAAGGGACTTCTTCATGGTAGCTTTTTCCAATATATACAAACTAGAGTTCGCCCAGTGGTAAAAATTCTACCACTTGCCTGACCTGTCTTTTACATAACATATTGGAAAACAAATTACATACAGCACTGCATCTCTTCACAACCTTCCCAACAAAAAAAAATCAAGGATATGTTGTGTTTAAGGCAGTAAAAGCGGTTCTTAACTATTTCCCTTCACCTATTTATATTTAAGTTTTTATACCACCAACTTGTTATTTGACTTTTCAAATGTAAACAATCTTTAACAATTGGGAACACTGCACCTAATTCCAATCATCGCCAGCTGAGATCTTGGTCAGCAGGATAAATCGCACCTGAAAATGTACAGCCTTATTTATTAGAATTTGCTAAGCGCGCCTAAACACCTGTAGAGTTATGCAGTGTATAAGTATTTATACAGCCTTTATACACCCTCCCAAAAATTCTTATTTATAAAACATTTTCCCGTGCATACTAGTTATACAGGGCTTGCGTCAAAAAAGGTACTGAAAATGAGAAATTTATTTATTGAATAACTTTATACACTCTTTATAATACGTTTATAAATAAGGTTAGAAACGTATAAACTAATGAAAGTTAATCAAGTGCCAAATTCTTAAAGCATCTGGTAACGCTGTCTCAGCTTTATATACGTCTAAAAATGCTGCCGTTATTTTATAATTTTGTTACAATGTTAGTTTTTTCGCTTTGTTACACTTTTTTCCATTAAAATCTTTTTTTGTTTTTCTCGTTAAGAAGTATTGAAAAGTCGCACTGGCAGCACTTTTTTTCTTTCGAACAAACTTCTACCAATTTCTGGCAATGTATTTGTTTGTTTACATAGAGCACAACTTGTGCAGAACGTCAAACTGCGAGTGGGAATGGGAGGGAACGACAAAATACATCTGGTGGTAAATAAAGTTTGTTGAATAGAAATTGAAATCTACTTCGATGATCAGTAATTTTGTTTGTTTTTTTTTCAGTTTGTTACATTTTTTTCCATTTGTTACATTTTTTGAAAAATATTGTTACACTTTTAAAAAAGATTGCGGCAACATTGTTGGAATTTAAAACTTAGGTCTACCGTCGATTAAGATGTCACGATGTTGATATTGGAGTACCAACCTGTTTCTCACTTTAATTCGAAATTCATTATTGCTGCGCAAATGCTACCAAACAAACAACGACGTTTTTTAGATCTGCATACTTCAGACGCTTGTCGTAGTCGTCAGAAATACATTTGAACACGCTCTGGATAAATTTTCCCTCGCCTTTTATAAACTGTTCCCACGACTTTTTCTGTAAAAGTTTTACATTGTGCCAAAGTTGTGGGACCCCAGAGAAATCTTATTTTTTTACGGAACAACATGTCGTTTTCCAATTGGGTCCGGGAGAGTCCGGAATCGAAAGACAATTTCGCTTCTCGATTTGATGTCAAAAATCTACTCGAGAAACACAAGTCAGCTGACGTAGATATTTTTTTTTGAATTTCACCAAAACTTTTGTGGATTCAATCAGAAGCAGTTTTCTTGTTCCATTGGATGACAGAATGAGTGGATCCCCGAGAGAAACCAAAAGAAACCGACATAAGTCAGGCTGCTCCGCTCAGTCAAATTATTTTAAGCACATTGAGCAGTGGGAACATTCAAAAATCTAGTTATCTTCCGATTGGTCTGGGCTAGATGTTTCCTGAACGCAAAAACCGTGACTTTTCCTATGTCAGCCACATATGCGAACTGTCAACTTAGTAGGTACTCAGTCACGAAATTTTCGGCTAATCCTCCATAAACGTCAACTTAAAAAGCTGTTCATTCGACCGATCTAAACAGGATTTGAACATAAAACTGAGACACATCAAGTCATCCAGCCGTCAAACCTACTATATTAGATACACAAACGTCACAATTCAAAGCGAAAAATGACACGAATTCAGATCTCTGATGTGTCTGAACTAGAAGCACCAAATACTTTTGTGACAGTTAAGGCTCTGCTCAGAACTAAAAAAAGAAAAAAGCATAAAAATTGCATTTCAATTACGCTTTAGCCCGCACGTGCCGTTTTCATTTGTCAACACGTGAAAAACGAAGAGAATACTAATTGAAATGTAGAAAATATTTTAAATTTGGGAAAGCGATGTGATCTCAAAAAGGCTGATTCCGGCAAGTAATTCATTCATAAAATTAAATCTAAAACAATTTCCAGAATCTGAACTGCATAGTTATTGTCATATCTGATGCCAAAAACGATTTAAAAGCGTTTCCCCGCGTAAGCCACAACTAAAGTGATCTGTCCCAAAACGGTCATTCTGCCCCTTTAGGGATTGTCTCCACAACCTCACCGATAAAAACAATTACCTCAGGAATCGTGAGCAAAATTTAGATGAGCTGCCATTCGAAAATCATCCAGTCCCCTGTAGTCAGTACTCAAAAGTCACCTCTTCACTAATAAAATTATTTAAATACACCACTTAACCGGAATGACATAAATTTGTTACTCATAAAAACTAACAAACTGACAGAAACAAAACAAGAAAAAACGAACGTCAGACTCAGATCTGAGAACGATCGTGGACAGAGAGCTTTCGAGTGCCATCGAGTCGTCCGTCCGGCTGCTGCTGTGGACGAGAACAAACAGCTTTTCATCGATTATTGCCATGTTTGGTATGCAGAAGGTGTTATTTCCTGTTTAGAATAGCTACCACAAATTCATTTAACATTACGTCGCGTAGTCGGCGGGGGCATACGGCATACATTATTATTTTTGGGAATTTATCCGCTGGCCGGTGGCTCACGCAGCCCGAAACAAAGTGCTCATCTCATTCCTTTGATACGTCGCGTCGGTCGGGCCAACGGCAATTGTCGACAGCCGACACAAATTGATAATTCAATTTAGCGAACATTCCTCCCGACCCGATAGTGGACAGATACCAATTGCTACCGTTCGTGGAATTGACGGCAGTTTATTTATAGCCAGCACACAGCACACCTACACGTAACCAAGAATCGTTAGGAAATCAGAAGACGAAGGATTGAATAGCAATCAACACGATCGTAGAATGCGACTTAAATTACCAGGTCCGGGCGAGTATGATAATTACCATTTATGTGCGGTTCGGGCAGCGGACCGTGGACATTAATATTCTGCTCCAAAATCTGGTCGCAGCTTTGCTCTGGCTCGGGAACCGAATTATGATAAGCGGATATGTCATACATAAATTCACCTGGGGCCATTATGGCACAAGAATGCCAATTCGATTCCGTATATCATGTGCACGACGACGGTCTCAAATAGCAACACTACCCCGCCTCGGACTCCCATACCGATCGATGCCTGAGAATTTTTCGCGCGGCTAATAAATCTCTGCAGGTATAAGCAAAATTGAAGAATCCACAAAAAAAAAACCTCACCGTAAGCATGTAGAACCCCTGAGCCCGAGGGTTAAGTTCAAAAACTTTCACATGGTGTAAGGTTATCGGATGTCACCTAACCCCGCCGAGGCAGTTGCTGTATTTTGCATCGACGACGAGTCAAAGACCTGTCCTGCCAAAGGACAATGATGGAATCAATCTGTTCCCCAATAGAGTCATTGATCGATGGCTTGGAGTATCATTGTGCTCTGCTGGAAGGAAAAAAACAGGGAAGCCTGTTTAAGAGTGTAGGCACCCCAAAAGTGTAATTGATCTTGTTTGCGTTGGCAAAGTGAATGATCAGTCATGCGTGATAATAGGCGCTGCATCGTTTTGAGCAGGGAACAAGTGTCCAGCCGTCGTCGTCCAAGTGGTTTTCTGAATGCTCTTTGTGAAGTTGCAGAACTCTTAACCTTCACTTTGTAGGCACGTATGTGCAGAAAGACGAGAGTGCAGGTTGCCAAAACCGCAAATATGAGGACAGGACTTGTCTGTAATCGTTTCACAAGGAAATCCGAAAATTGTCATGCGTACGTATGTACATTGTACATCCTTTTGCCTTGTTCCCCAGCCGAATAGGGCCAGTGCGAATTTTCGAGTATAACCAGAGGAATAACGTTAATATTTGGGTGGCTTCCAAGGTATCGTGGTTTCAGGTGACAAATTTGATCTGCATGATTGTTCAATGAAAGTCTGAGTAGTCGTAACTGTTGCGGCATAGAAGGTAAAGTAGACCTACATTGTCTTAATTGGTTACTATAGCATCACCATCAGAATTGTAGTAGGCTAAGTAATATGTTGCTCCCCTGTGGTCTGCCATTGTTCATACATACAGTCGTTGGTACGGAAAGGTTTCAGATGCAAGTTTTTTTTTCGGATATTTTATTCACCCAATATCTCAATTTCTTGAAAAATAAAGTGAACTCAGACGTCGAAAATACCCACTTTCGAAAACGAGCTATATGTTCACGGAATGAAGTCGATTTTACACGTGAAACAAAAGTAATTCCGTGATCGTTCACGGACGACGCGATTCGTCCCCAGTTTTCCACAGATTCTTAGTTTCACTTGACAGCTACAGTAATTTCTAGTAAAATTATCAAGAATTCTTAAATAAACGTCAAAAGTGTATTGACGAGAACTTTGTTTTCCAATTGCTACAAACAGATTGGAGCAGTCGCAGTAACTGACAGCTTTTGACAGGCACCAACAGTATTCCATTGCGTGCAGTAATGCCAACCCGGATCGAAGTTTTTTTGTCAAAAAGCCTAGTATGCTGTTCCAGGAAAGCTAAAATTAAGCGCCTCTCCAATGTTTCTCTCCACCATTTCGGTTAATTTTGACAGTGTAAGTTCTGTCAAAAAAAAAAACTGCGTTGTTTATTTGTACTTCTGCAGCTCCCTCCTCATAAACCTCTTCCATTACTCCTCGTTAAAAAATTCCATTTCTAAAAGAAATTAAATTAAAAACAACGAATTTTTAACCTTTCTCCATTCTGCTAATTTGCGTTCGTTTGAAATTTTGTTACGAATACCGATATTTTCTCTGATCTATCAAAATTTAGTTGTGGAAAAATGTATTTTCCATTAATACGTTTACTTAAATTTTGTAGAGATTTTTCGAACAGTATGGTTAACAAATTTAGCTTGAACTGCGTATTGGCTTGTCTTAACTGCTTTGCTTAATTTTATCTTTGGAGACATTTTTGTATGGGAGCTTAATTTAAGCGCGAGCCGCATACTAGACTTAAGCCCAAAAAAATTGCATATTTTACTATAAAGTGCTTAAAATTTGTTAACAGAATGTTGGTCAAAAATAAGTGATCCGACTTTGATTGAAGCACGTACTAGATTTACCAATTTCAAAAAATTATTTGTATGAATTGTAAAAAAAATTATGACTTTTTCTAAAAATTATTCCTAAATGCCTAAAGCATCAAAATTATGCTCTTAAAGGAATAATTATGCCGTTGACATCACTGATCGTGTGTTCCAAACAGCGTTGCCAGATTATTTTTCGAGCAAAGCGGGATTTTTTAACTTTTTGAGTAAAAAAGCGGGATTCTTACGCCGAAAGCGGGACATAAAAAAAAGACATAAGTAGCAGCAGTTTTCAATTGCTTATCTCTTTTATTTTAGATTGAAATTAAGTTTAAAACAAAGACAGAAAGACATACAAATTTTTAATTAATGAAATTAAGTTACTTTGATAATGACACAGTACTGGTAAAAAAGCAATAACTGCCTGTAAGTTTAACTGGCTTCTGCGACTGCCACAGTGGAACTAAGCTTACGATGTGCGCACTTGCACTTGCGCACGGGACACTTAATTTTTGGCTAAACATCGGGACGTCCCGCGAAAATCGGGACGTCTGGCAACGCTGGTTCCAAACCTGAAGCATAGTCTTTAACCTAAAATCTTAATTATAAGTTGCGGGTGCTGCCAACCTTACGTTGGAAATAGAATTAAATAAGCTGCGTGTGGGGTATTAACGAAATTCATTTTTTAATTAAAAGATCCATGTTTGCCATTATGCATGATAAGTAACTTCCTTCCTTCCGCCGCGGTCAATTTGGACCAAAAGGCATCGGTTAGCACTAGCATCGTTTTGCAGTGTTCATGGTGATGTCAACGTCATTTCCAAAATAAGTACGGACCAAAGTCACCGCCGGTTCAAAATCCGCACCAAAGAAAAACTTTTTGTAGATGCACTGCTACCTGGTTAACCTGTCATTAACTTTGAGCTCATAGGTCAGTTGGATCTTGTACGGGTGTAGGCCCAAGTCCAGATACAAAATTTAATCAGTTGAAATCTGCGAAAGGTCGACTTAGAGTAATTGACTTCCTTGGGTTCTCCCGTACACTTTCACGGACCGCTGCAGTATTCTCGTGTTGGCTGATTGAGAACCGAACAGGTTGTCTCGAATTTTACCACAAAACCTTGGAGAGTCGACTTTGAAGCTGTTGCTATTCTCAAACGACTAACCGTCCGCTGGGGTTTCGTAGATCATAGAGTTTTGAATGTCCCATTCCATTTTTAGCCTCTAACAAGCACCGTTGTTTTTAAAAACATCCATCCAATTAAAATCTTTTCCGATAGCGCGTAGTAATTTTCTTTGGAAAATCGTTCGTTCTACTGTTTTCTTTCCAATCGGTTGTCTAATCTCTAATACACAAACTGAAACCAGGGAGCCACTCCGGGTATTTTTCGCTTAGATTAAGTTAGTCTTTCCCTATAAATCACTCCTAAGTCGTCGGACAGCAAAGTTTTTTAGTACTTATAATGAATTCCATTCAACGGGCATTAGGAAATAATCTTTTTTTAAAAAAAAAGTAGGTGGATCTGAATGTCCAAAGGGTTGCAAAGATATAAATCGATTGACAGAAATAGGGGTTTCATTATTTTTTATTCATAAAGAAAAAAAGTATTGTATTTCCTTAAAATCCAAATAATCCGAAAGTCGCTGATTCGGAGACCTTTTTCCTCCATCCCATGTAACAGAGATAACCACACTCAAAGTGATGTCCATTTGAAAAAAAAATAACATTAAAAAAAGCATTTCCCTTTGTACAGATATTTCGTGAAGAGGGGAATCATCTTCACATATATCAATAATTTAAGGACGTATATTGAAGAAAATTGCCCAATTTTTACCTGCTCAACTCACAGAGTAACAGAGGAAAGAAAAAATCTTGTAAAGAAAGAAAACAAAATGAAGAGGATGCGATCGCAGGTACAGTTCTATTGATTTACACGTGATACGCACTTACATCCTGATTGTATGTATTCCTTTTAACTGAATGGATTTCCAAGGAATTTCCACTCTTTCAGATACACATTCGGAGAGTGACCACTTGAACAAAACCTCAGGGTTCCCTAAAAAAAAATCGGATCGCTTCATGTCCTTTACTTTGGCCAGATAAAAGGCTGACGTACAGAAGAACTCTTGTGTAGGGAATATCAAAAACAAAAAATAGAAGAAGAAGAGGCGGGAACCATCCAACAGAGTGTTGCTCTCGGAAAAAGGATTTCTGGAAGTACCTACCGTCACCGACATTTGCAAATGCGTTTCCAAACTATGACACCTTCACAACACGGGAACAATTGTATCTAATAATCCTTTTACGATGATGGTCTTTGGAAGCCTCTCTGGTTGTCATTGGACTAATAAAGACTTATAGTTTGAGGTCGTTGTTAGACTCCTTTTTGGGAACTAGTCTTAAGCCGTGATTGGACATGTGTAGATAAAACATAATTTTTTGCTTAAGAGCTAGGACAGTTTTTTTGGTAAACTGTTTGGCGGCAGGAACTGATATTAAATCAAAAATCTTTCTTTATTAGGAAGACCAGTCGTAACAGCGCCATCCCGCGGAAGAAGAAATATGAAGAAGTAGTAATGTCTTTTGTGGTCCGGACTAATTTTTGAAAAAGAAATAAGGATCGTTGAAACCGCGCCAGTCAGATCAATTTTGTTGGTGTAATATAAACTTTCCTCCACAATCGAACATTTAGCTTGTTTACCAACCGAAAGAGCAAAAAGTCATAGTCACTGCACAATTTTTCGATTCACAAAATGTAAATTTTCAGGTTAGGTCGGGACGATATCGATTTTGAAACTTTTATGACCATAAGAAGCAATATACTGCCCGAATTTGTTTCACTATCGGCAGCTTTCATTACATTTGTGGAAAATGAATTGGATTAAGGTCTCAAACTCGTATTTTTGGCCTTTAGTTGCTACTTTTGCAGGTCTATCGTTTCGACGATCTGAAAAATTACGGAATGAGTGCCCAGAATTCGTGCGATTCCATCAACAACCAGAGGCGACAATCTTCAAGACTGCTAGTAAGAGCTTCGTCGGACCAGTTTTTCAATTCCCGAATAACTTCTATGCAAATGCACATTTCGACCAGCAATAGCTATCCACAAATTCTCGCCCGTCTGTCCACCGAAACTAAAACAAAGGAATGAGTTGTATAATAGTAGGTAAATTCCACTCACTTTTCAACAGAGCACGCATAACATCATGTTCGTGCCATTATATAGCCGGACTTTTGGATTCTGTCAAAGTTTGAGCCCGATGGATCTACCAACCTACCTATTTAATATGTACGAGTGTCCGAACACGTACATTGCTCCCAGAATCATGAGACAAATCGTTAGAACGTACGTATGTATTGCTTAGCCCTTTGAAAACAGAAGATCCGAGGCGTCGTAATATTATCCGATAGGTAATATTATGATCAAGTATTGAGTATGCAAGACCGCGCTCGGCTTCAAGAAATAAGTATTTTCCGTAATACGTGATAAAGTTTGGCCTATGATTGGGAATGGTTTCGGATCGTCTAATGTTTAAATGTTGTTCGTAATACTTTTTCGGAGCCGAAGCTCTCTCTCATTCGTTGTGGTTCATTTCCATGCTGCAATAAATGGCACGAAGTTCTCATGCTAGCAGATATGTCAACCAATTTGGATTGTATCGCCCTCTAGCGCCGAATAGAGCTTACGCTAGTTGCTGCATGTGGCGAATTCAATTACAAATTAACTTATTACTCACCTACGACGACGCACGGTGCGGTTTGTTTTACCTTCACCGTCATGTTTGACGTCACTAGTCAGGAGCTCCATTGGGGGGTTAATGATTCCCCCCTGTGTTTATTTTCCAACTTAGTCATACTGATAACACAAAGCTCTCCCTCGAAGTCTGATGTGATTTATAAAGCATTCCGTTTCCGCGGACAACGGGCATATCTTTTTATGGTAATAGCTCCCGAACCGGGGTGACTTCCAGATAACTACACAAATTCCATATAAATAAAAGTGGTGTTAGCGAATTTAGTTCATCAGTGTTAAAAGGTAAAGATGAAGAGGTCAATTGGTGTACTGCTTGGAATTTTAGTGTTTGGCCTGCTGCTTTTTGGGAGCACTGATGGTGACGCAATTAGACACAATGGGAGAACTTGGTCAACCAATGAGGTTCGTGCTTTTAAATTGTTTAATTTCATATGAATATTGAACAGATTACAATTTTTTTTAGATTATGACTCTGAAGACATTGAAAAAAATGTTCGCCCGACCAAAAGTTCTTGCGGGGCTCGTAAGGAGTGGATTTTTACAAACAGCTGTTGCCGAAGACCCCCACTGTCCGCCTGGATTTCAACGTGGGCCAAGGGGGCATTGCAGAGAAATTTGGTGAACATTTTATTATAATCCAGTTTGCTATTCGTTTGACAGTCTCTTTGTCTCTATATATATTTAAATAAATATATTTTTTGCTAAGAATGCACTCAATAGTGGTTGCATTTTTTTCGATAAAAAAATTCACAAATGGTGGTATAGGTATCTGTTTACTGGGATTACTGGGAATAGTGGGCACAATGCACCGTATCTAGTAATACATTTAAAACTCGACTTTAAATTTATGAAAGTTCACAATTGCGGATATTCTGGTTTTTCCAAGCATAGATTTATTTCTCAAGAGGAGACAAGTGGGTCGGGCTCCTTAGAGAACAGTTTCAAATTACACTACAAGGCTTTTTCCACTTACAACTGTTGCGTAGCCAGCATATAGTCGCAAGGCTTTGGCCTCTTGAACCATGCATGATAAGAAAAAATTGATACCGATTGTTCTGACAATAAATTACATATGCCTGCCGAGAAAATAGTTATTTCCTATATTTAAGAGAGCTATACCAACACACTCTATGCCTCTATGGTGTTTGGGACACAACACCCTGCGGTACCAAATGAGATTTACCCAAGAGGAACTCTGCAGAGGATGTGGTGACGCGGGAGTTCTAGATGCTATAACGGGTAAGGGATAAACCATTTCCCACAACGGGCATCACAATGCGTCAATATTGAACTGAGTGTGGCGCCAACTAACCTAACCTAAGTTCTATGTGATTGGAGTTAAGAAGAAAAAGAAGATTTGGGGAAAGAAAATGTTGGGTTAGACCTACAAATTTGCATAAATCACAGACAGTTCGAAGACCATCATTTGTAAAATTAGTAAACGTCATTGCATACTTCTGTTTAAACATACATTTTGAATTAAATTGCATAAATGCACTCGATTGGTAAAACACAATAGGTTGAATCTCGTTAATGTCGTTTTCCATTGGTTTTACTCCTTCTGATTGAACCCACAAAAGTATTGGTGAAATGCCAAAAAATAATCTACGGCGGTTGTCAGCTGACTTGTATAAAATACATAAATGACACTTGTTTGAGTGCTTCTTGAGTGGATTCTGACTTCAAATCGAGAAGCGAAATTCTCTTCTCAGAATCACCAGAAGAGTATTTTTTGTGCCAATGGAACTGTTTCAGAAGTGATTTTTTTTCGATTCCGGACTCTCCCGGACGCTTCTTTTTGACCAATGGAACGCTTAAATATTCTGGCGGGCGAGATCGACATTTGTTTCTTGCAATTGAGTGTCATAAATCCAAAATTAACTCTGTCACGTTGGAGTTCATAATCATAATCACTTAACAGCGATTATGATTATGAACTTCGCAAGCCGAACTTTGCCTTCCGGTTACAAAAGAAGTAATCATTTTTTTTTGTCATCCCAAACTTTAAAAATTCTTTATTTTCTTTTCATAAATTTAACTTAAACTATAACAAACTATCAACAACTTTTGTAATTGCAAAAAAAAAGGCAATAGGTACAAAAACAATTACAAACAAATATATTTAATGTTTTATTGCGGAGAACTAGAAATATACACTCCTACCAGCCTTTTATACTGTAGATAAAATTCATTTCGTTATCTTCGATTACCTACATTAAGATGCACGTCTACTAATCGTATCACAAAAGAGAGAAATACTAACAAAAGGAGGTGTCGCGGCAAGATCTTGACGCGGTTGGTTGTCTCGTCAAGTTTACTTCTTTATCTTGTATCCGTCGGTAAATCCATATGTATTTGCCACTAGAATTTAAACAAAATCATATTCCATTATTGTGATCAAAGTGAGTGTATACCACAGTGAGCTTACTTTCAAAGTCCTTCTTGTAGCATTCAAAGAAATCAGCCAACAAGCGACCAGGTGGGATCTCCCACGTCGTGGTGCCGCCATATTTCGCAGGCAACAATTCACTGTTAATGTGTGTCGCTAGAGATTTCCAGTCTTTTCCGTGGAAGAAAATCTATGAAACCAAAAGCCGGTTATATAATGGTTTCTGATTTTTACGATTAGTTTTGGCTCACCCTCTTGCGAAGTTTCTCCTTGATGAAAGGCTTGAAAATCGCAAACAGCATGTTGAAGATGTACGAGTTGTTTACAATGTGAACAGCCTTGAGTCTCATGCAAATGCTATCTTGGATATAATCGAGCAGCATCATAGCAAACGATGGAGTGAATTGCATGACATGGCTCACCGGAAGCCCTTCCATATCAATGATGACGATAGCTCCGCAAATCTGTGATGTTGGCTCTGCCATCGAGCCCAGGACGGTTAGCTGAATGCCCTTGAACATGTCAGCCAATGGAACCTTAGATGGTTTCCATCTTTCTGTTTACGAGGAGGATGTCAGTTTAAGTTATGTGGACTATGTATATCAACTTACTTCCTGATTCAATGACGAGTATCCTCCGACCGTGTTGATCCCTGTTGGGTAAGAGGCAGAGGCAATTTTCCTCGAAGACGTTTCTCACATTGGATGGAAGAATGTTGTCACAGACATCGCCATACTTCAGTTTCATTTGATAAAAGTTGGTAAGCTATAAGAAACAAAACTTTAAGTGGCGCTTTCTTCAGACCCCGATGGCACGTACCCTTTTCAAAGCGCTCTCTGGATAGAACTTCACCGGTCTCAAGAACATCGTCATGTATTCATCGTCTATTGGCAATTGCAAGTGATCCGTTTCTGTGGAAGGTATTAGGTATATTGTTAATAAGTCTATTTTGCATAAACAATCCATAATGTGAGCGAATAATCAACCTGCTTTCAACTTTCAGATGCACAATGTAAAAGGCGATTATTCATGATTCGGTGAGTGATGGGGAGAATTGAAGCAAATGACACTATCCGGGGTTACTCTTAAAGAAAACCAAGAAAGCCATATTTAAATGCGGATAATGTGCCAAGCATTTTGCAGTACAGTTGCCAATTTGCACAACAAAAAATGCAACAACCTTGACTAGGTATACCCGACCCCAAAAACTGTTAATTTTAAGTCGAATAAACTTGAAAAATCTCCTTTCAACTGTAGTTATATTCATAAAGCGAATCGCAGAAGTGGCATCATCACATCAAACACGTTTACCTGTGCCTTCATACCTAGTTATGCATTCTCGAACGAGTCACAGTAATGATCGTGAAGTCCCTCCCGTCTATATAAACAAAACCAGTCAAAGATCAAAAGTACATCGAGTGGGTACTGGTTTCACTCGCCGGTCTGTGGGTAAACACAACAAAGTGTCACGTTATTTTAAATTTCTCAACACAACAAGCGAAAGCGTGCGGTAAAAAAAAATACAGACTTGTTATCAAGCTGAGACCACGAAATTGTCTACAGAAGTACAGGGTTGATCGCGACACTTGTATTTCTTGAAAATGGCGAACCAAAGATCGAGGGCGTCGCAGAGGATTGTGTTTGAAAAATGTTCAGTCCCAAATATTCCATTTTGTTTGTTGGCTAGACAAAAAGGAAACAAAAACATAAGAAAATACGTCCAAAAGAAGGAAACAGCCACACTCCTTATGCCAACAAATCATAGGTATTTATATATTGGGGACGTTCAAGAATCTAGCTTAGTAAGTTTGACAGCTAACGGACTTGATGCGTTTCAGTTTTTATTAGCCTAGATCAGTCACATGACAAGTTTATTCACTTGACGCTTTATGGTGGGGTAGCCGACGGATCTAGTGAAGAAATTCGTGGATAAGTGCTAAGTTGACAGTTTGAATATCTGGCTGACGAAAGAAAAGTGACGCTACCAACCAATCTTGTTTTTGCGTCCATTTAGTTCAGACCAATCTAGTCGACTTAAGAACATTTTTAAATGTGCCCGTATTCCCTTTCATTTGAAATTACAAGAATTCCAGTTCTGTCTACCGGATTTTTAATTGCTGACAGGCGTATAATGTCTGTCATTTCTATTTGTTGAAATAGCATGTTAGTTAGTAACAGAATCAAACGCAAATACTAGAATAACAACAAAAAGGAACGTCATTGGGATGAAGGGCGTTAAATAGATTATAATCACATAATTTACCACGTCAACAACTGTGAAGGTTTGTAATGTAACAAATGGCATCACTGACATTCGACTAGAGTATGACTAGAATCTAATTACGGTCAATTAAAATGAGTCAGTTGCATAAGTTCTTGATCTTCAAACAGTTGATCTATATGGACAATATAAGCACTTAATTCATAACTAAACACTCTTACTTTTTTAATTGATTTCATTGCGATAAATAATTTATAGGGATGTTCTGTAATTTACAGGGATGTGCGTGCGGGTGTTTCAGTTAAAAGTGAAATAGATTGTAGTTACGCGAATGGGTTCTTGTTTCATTGGGTTGGTATTGAACATTTTTTACCACACAGGTTTTGTTTATTTATAAAAAAAGGCCGTTGATATTCTTCTTTCGTTTGAGGCTATTGATAAGTTTTATATTACGTTAGTCAAGTTGAGGTGTGTGTCCATGTTATCATCTTGTACGATTGAGACCACACTTATTTACCTACACACTAATTTGGAAATATCATTTCGTTGCACAGGTTTACGTATATCGATGTCGCAAACGTCAGTCAAACGTCAGCGCAAAGCGAAAAAGTATTCGAATGATGACATTTTTATTTCAATGTTACAACAATTTTAAGAGCTACCTGTCTGTTATTATTTATTTGAAATTCTTATTATTTATGATCATTTTATCCTAAGGCCAAAGTGGAGTAGGATATTGAATAGATTAGGCGTGGAAAAGTACTCCCTATAAGTTACTACCTGCACCATATATGTTTCTTTAATTTGGTTCGTTTCTTCAAACAGCCTTGGCTTCTTCACATAACCTTGCTCATTTATAGTTAAATCCGCTGGTAATTTCCTCCTTCTTGCATAATGTTTATGCATTATTCATGCATTGACATATGCAATTCGTTCGTTGTTAACAAAACAGATATCATTTTTCCCCCTTATTTCAGTTAAATAACCAGTCAAACTTGACCTTGAAACCCTGATGTTGCCGATAAAGATACACACGCACACAAAAACAGAGCCATTAAAATCGGATGATCAGCATCCAAATATTGTGGTACAACGTTGGTGGAGATGTGTCATCCGGCAAAGCAAATCAAGTGTTTAATGTACACATGCTAAAGGCAAAATACTAAACGCATCTGTTGTGGCTCATTCCAATGGTTTTTTGACTGACGCCCGAAATGAAACGAAAATAAATGACGTTTTCGATTGAAGAAAAGAATTGCTCTTTCTGTGAAAGAGCAAAATCAGTTTTTTTTCTTAATTTCACAGCTCAGCACTGAACTGAGCTCGAGCTTATGAGCGCGCTCTGAACCGAGCATGCTCAGATCGTATTTATGAAACACACTTGAGCACATAGCTGTCATTTGAAATAAATTATATGTGGGTACAAAATGGAATATTTATTAATTGTTATTTATTAAATTGGTTAAAATTCGGTTCCAGAACAACAAGGTTCGTCCGCCATTTCAACTATTTTGTTTATCTTGATTTTTTTGTCTGTCAAATGTGACTGTAAGTGTGTAATCAGCTTTTCACTCAGCCTGGACCTGAAATTCCGCATAGCATAATTTGTATACAAATCCGCCTGAAATTTTCGCATAGTAGGAAGATTGGTATTCTCAAAGCGGTACGGGTTTTTGTTTCCACCTATGCGAAAATTATATTCACCTCTCGAATGAGGTAGCATTTTAGAGCACGTCCAGTAAACAATTTTAACAGGTTGTAAAAAAAAACAATATTCAAATTTAAATTGGTTGGGAATTCTTGTTTTCGATTGACAAAAAATAAGAAATACTAATGTATGTTTGTTTAATGAACATATACATATATGTATTTTAGCAATGGCTACTTTGGGTGAAGCTCCGCATTTGTTCGATTGTCAATGAATCAGTTAGGCTAAATCGAAATTTACCGGACTATCCGAGAGTTCCAAGACTGCCTTTAGAGAATGGCACTATTTCCAAACATATTTATGGGATGGGATGTCATTCAATAAGTGCTTGCATTTAAATTGTTTGATTTACTTTAATTTGACTGTTATTTTCTCATACACAAATCAAAAAACAAACCATTCTTTGGAGTGTCAAACTCACACTCACTCTCCTATACGGATTTCTATAATTGGTAATTTCAGGTTTTCGCATCGCATCGGAGATTATGACAGATAATACGAGAATTTTTGAGAATTGGGGTCCTGCTCAGTCAATTTATTCTGAGCTCATAGAGCGCGCTCTGATCATGCTCTGAACGAAAAAAGAAACACAAATCTGAGCTCTGATGTATCTGAGCTAAAAAAAGAAACACAAACTTTTTGTATTACAGTTCAGGTTCTGCTCTGGACTAAAAAAGAAAAACCCCTTATGTATTCTGTGTTTCACTGGAAAAAAGGTGCACTTCCAGGTCAATTTTTAACACGACAGAAGTGCTCGGGATATTTTTAGAGAATTGCTCTGAACTTACCAAAACACACCAGTAAAATGTCAGATTGAAATGTTTGTTGTGCTATTGGAAACAAAGTTTTCGTGATCCGAAAATATACAATTATGCGTGCAAAATGTAACTAAAATTGAAATATATTGATTTGGCCTATTCATTTTTACTGTAGAAAACAAAAAAAAAATAGCAACAGAAAACCAAATCTCACATATGGTGTTTACCACTATTACCAACGTGTTCCAGCGAATTGCATTGAAATGAGCAATTATTCTGAATTTCCGGACATTTCTCTCGGATCCTCAATGAAAAACGCAATAAGAGTGTAGAACAAGAATACATGAGCCTACTTTAGCGAGAGCGCATAAATATTATACTTTTATTTCCGACTATAATTAATAATCATTCATAACCTTCAAACTAAATATTTTTTAATATCACAATGGTTAACTTTAAAACTTTGTGAGTTCGTAAAATTAGAGTTGGCACTAAATATGATTATAAGTACCGCGTAATGGCTCTATTTCTATACGAATTTCGCAATTTAGAGCTTCCGCAAATTTAAAGTCGAGACTTAAATTTATTATTAACAAGGCGCAAAAAATCAATTGAGAAACATAATATTTGAGCTATGTGCAACGTAAAACAACATGGCGGAGCAAATTGCAAATTGCACGCCAAACCTATGTAGAAATTGTCCTTTTCTGTGTTAATTAATTCTTAAGATTAAATTGAAATTTAAGTGGTTTTTTTACAAAGACTCAGTCACAGAATTAAACATCTCTGCATTGTACCTGTATCTGTATTAATGGGAACTTAATAGTGTATATCAACTGAACAAATTTGTTGTTACAGTCAGACAGCCTTTCCAAACTGTATAATAAAAGCTAATTAATGTTTCCAATTCGAGCTAATTAGTTATTGTAATATGTTCTTAATCAAAAGTCAGAAGTCGACTTGTCCGCTTTGCTTGCAGTATGCAAAATCATTCACCGTTGTCCATACGAATCTTTAAAATTCGCTTTTTTTTCAAACACAAGTAAAATGAAATGGTGCTCACTTCATTGTACTTGTGTTCGAAAATTATAATTATCTGAAAGAAAATCCCTCTTGTAGCTAAAATATCCCTTTATCCCGCGGACATATTAAAATTGGCAAAAAATCCCTCAAAAAGGCATATCTGGTTCGGTTCTGTATTCTAACTTGCTTCCAGTACCTATGGTTTAACCCAAGCCTGTGTCTTGGATCGCATTAAGCAGTTAATGCAGAACCGGATGGGTTAGACGTGCTTCGCTAACCTATACTTGAATACTTGAAAACAAGTTTTCAATAAATTAAATCTCATTATCGGTGCAATAACAATATTGTAATTCGCGAAGCGGGCATCATGATGACTTTAACTAGAACGTGCTTTGAAGCACAATATACCTACTGATCTATCATGAGTACTTACTCTGAATTAATTCTCGCAAATCCTTAATAGCTTTCTCAACAACTTCGGGAGTCTCGCGTAGCTCGTCGCGTGCCTTGTCCAACACCCACTGTGGCGGGTCCTCCTTCTCCAGCCGAATGGCCGCATTCCCCAAATCGATGTAAGGCAGCTGATTGTTGTCAAACTTGAGACTAGTTGCTTCTGGAGGGCTCATGATTTTATTTTTAAGAACCTGCAATGAGAAGTTGGTGTAATGTAATGTGAGTCATTCGACAATAGGTCAAGAAAAAAAAATATTGTAGTGGGGGAATACTTTTTAGTGACTCAAACCTGCCAACCATATCAAAGAACTTAGAGTACGATGTTTGCATACAAAATTACATACTATTCATTGTATACTTTCAGTGACCACAACTTTCTTATCACCCTACGCCATTGTGTGCAGTTTGTTTTCGTCTTCGAGTATACTTTTGCTGATAAATAACTAACTTCCAAATGAGACGAACTGGAACAAACTTGAGAACATAATCTACATCGGTATTTGTTGGTATAAGTACAGCCTTGAGTGCTTCAAGTTTCAAGAGTAGGGTAAGAGAAACAACTTTTTTTTATTTCCGGAAACAGAATTAATTGTTTTATCGTTCATTGGGTTTCAAGTTATAGCTACTAGAGATACGATACATTTCCGCTAGAAAGACAGCTTGTTCTGCAATTGGATAACCGGAACTAGTTTCCGTATTTCACGCCCAATTAAACTACACAACCAAAAGATCGAACAACCGTGTCTTGTGTATAAGAGTATTAAGAACCATTTTGTCATGTCACATTCAATTGCAGGTAAAAATTGTTTAAATAACCAGTATTGCTGCATAAGCGTTGGCCTAAAATTTCGAAGTCACCTACTGAAAAGTGCATATTCATACATTGCATCTTCTATGACATTACTGCTGGGTACCCGGGCACAAAGGTGTGTCTGGAAATGAAAAAGCTGATGAGATGGCAAGAAAATGGTCTTCCCTTGAACTTTAGAAGAACTTTCAGACAGGTCTATTAACGACCTACTTAAATTTGTTAATAAAAAGGGGTGGTTTACCAATCCGTGGGTTTTTCATAGGTTTCCAGTGTATGGGGTTCATAAAATCCTGGGGCATCCCAATGGATCTACATTGATCTAAGTGTGGCACGTACAGATTTCTCCTGCCCTGCCAACCCACCAACCTTACCTAAACCTTACCTATGACATTAGTATATGTTCACAACTATCTCTGCAAAGTTTAAACTGGCAGAATATATAAATATGTGAAAGCTACAGTGTTTTAGCTTTAAGAACTTCAAAACTATTTTACAATCACGGCTTAGCAGTAACAGGATCCTATCGTAAAATGACTCCACTTGTATAGCCAGTATCCTTTTTTGTAAGGCTTTCGATGTAGGTATACTTAGTCGATAAAAGACCCATCAGGCCCAACTTGATCTGTGATATTTCTGTATTATAAGTTTTTGTTCTGTTAAGTGTATAGTGTATTCAGTTGTTTAGTTATTTATTTATTGAATTTGTTCTGGACCGTATACAATTTTAAATGTAGTTGTAAAACAAACACTCCAATAAAGAACTTTGCCCCTGAAGAAGTTGGAAAATGCCAACGAAACGTTGGATGGAAAATAATGGAATACTTGTTTTAATATTCGCATTTTGAGAAGAATCGACCAAAAAGCCCAAAAAAGACATAGGTATACACCAAATTATACTTGGTCAACAAAATAATCTTATTAAAAGACACATTAACCTTAAAGATCACAATAGATCTTTAGGCGGTCGAAAAAGTGTTTGGTTTTGCATGCCCCGTTTTAAAGGTTGATAGAAGATAAAAAAGAAGAGTAACGTAAGGTGCCTCTTATGGCTGAATTTATTAGCCGGTATAGGTGTATATAAAACCGTTCAGGTCCAGTATGAAGAGTGAGCTAAGGCTGCGTTTACAGCTACTTGGCCGTCCACGATTATTTGAATGTGAAATAGAGTTGGCGCGTTTTTCAAATAGCGTATAACTTTGCCTCGAATTAACTGCGTCTTTTCACTACACGAATTAACTGCGTCTTTTCCCGATCTGGAGGTATTTTGAAAGAATGTGGTTAGGTCCGTTCGGTTATCAGCTCCCACAGGTCGAACGGCTTTTATACATATATTCTATCTCATTCGAGCTCAAAATGCCAGCCTCAGAGACCGCGGTGATTTGGAGAGACAAGACATAATATAGCCGCAGCTGAAAAGTTACCTATGTAATTATAGGTTACAATTAGCTGCCATAAGCCAAGGAGACACATTCTAAAGTCTGTTTGCGTTTCTCATACTAGTCATACTTGAAATCCTATTCTCTAAACTATCGCTGCCAATCATACAAGTATCTAACGAACAATTATGATCGCCGAAAATGAGCATCGTAAAACCGTACCTACGAGTGCTAATAAATTTCAATGTCGCACAGGCCTAAACATAGTCGGCCAAACACGTCTCAAAGCCAAACGCGTATGTAAAGACAGGTAATAATAAAACGATCGCAAGCCAGAAGTGCTACACTATATTGAATAATAACTAGCAGGCCTTAGACGCATACATCTATGTCCAGTGGCCTGAATTAAAGCATTAGCCACAGCTTGATACATGCAGACGCTTGGAATAAACTTAAATTGTCCAATTTGCAAAATGGTTCACGTTGCCAACTTCCGTTGGTGCTTTTAATCTTCGAAAAACATAATAATAACCATCAAAATTACCATTTGACGGGTCGAACGTCAAATTAACTGATTCAGTTCACCTTGAATCAGCATCGATTCGAAGTTGTGTGTCACACCCAAGTGTATCTGTGTCCACTGGTACCTGCGAAGGTATATCCAAAAGCAAAGCACACTACAAAGCAAAAATGAGCAAAGTCACGGTCGTTCAATGTTCGAAGAGGAAATGTTAACTTCCTCAAAGATGATTCAGTTGAATATAAAACTTCTTCGAGTACGAAAATCAATTGCACTCGAATTTGATTGTGCAACAGAAAATTCGCAATTGCGGCTAGTCTAGCGCAACCAGGTGTTAACAAACATCTTAGACACTGAACAGAGAATAGAGACTGCAGCAACAGTCTGTTGCACAATCGGCCGTCATGCTTTGTACCTACTTCGCAGGTGGTTTTTGTATTCAGGTTGGTAGCCAGCGCCACCGAAGTTGGTTCGAGTTGGATATCTGCGCGCTAAGATCACAACCAAGTCAAGGTGTGTCGCAGAATCCCCCGCACTGATGCTGAGACATGAAATGCGTGCCATTAATTGAATTTAACGAGATCAATTACCATGTCTTGCATTAAGCATTGATCTCTGAAAATAATTACACCGTTTGAAGACTTTATTGGTCGCAATCAAGTATATGGCATCTAAATGACCTTTGGTGTGGCCATGAAGTGCAAACTTCCCAGCCTACAAGCGCACACTCTGCTTACACATTGAAACTGCTCAAGTGCTGGCACTGGCGACCTAGTGACCTATAGCGGACTCTCGTGTGCGTACACGGAATCCACCAAAAACCAGTACTATTCGAAAAAGGTCAACGATTGACAAAGAGATATAATTAAATATTGAATGCGCTGCATAATTCAGTGTATAAACCATACAGTTGTTTAGTATAAACCATACAGTCTCCGAAGGTCTAGCGAGCATTCATCAAGGCTCACACGAAATTCGGCCCACTCGCGGCTTAGCCAGAGTAATCCCTTGCCGAATTGAATGAAGGACTCAGTGTTTATAATGGGCTTATTCACGCACATAGCCCGAAATCGAAACCCAATTTACGTTTGTTCGCCGCGGTTTAAATTGCTAATACGAGTGCAGATAGGCAGGAGGCCAATACGAATAATTTCGTTGCCAATGACCTGCATTACATTTTGTGTATTGATTCAATCCACGTATGTTTGTTTCCAAGGTCCACTCGTTCGAATGGTCAATGAATTCTTTGGCTCAGCGCACCACCAAACAAAATACGACGACGCTTGCCTCCTTTATTATATATTATGGCTTCGAGTGCCTAGAATTAATTAGCACTGTGAGCGGCTTAATTGCATATTTTTACAACACACATCTACACACTGGCAGCTGAGACGTCTTTCTTTCTCAGACAGGCTAACCTTGAACAAAAATTGGTGTTGTGACTTAAGCGTTCTTCCATTACCATATTCACAGAATCACACAGGTACAAAACTGGCGACTGCCTAAGACCTGCCTATAACCGCGGATTTTCCTCCATTCACTTTGTTCTCGCCTATCGAAATTGGGAGGCACTGAGAGAGAATCAAAACTCCGGTTGTGGTGGCATCTTTTGCTGTGCTTAAAAGAGCATGTAATTCCACACACGCACATGAACGCCTCTAAGCCTAAGCACACTTTCAAGTGTATTGCGCAACTTTTGTTTACTTACTTAGCCGAACTCGCTTCAATTGCGAAATATTGTACACAAATGCAAAAAGTCACAAAACAAAAATTCTGAATTTTTAACCACGAACTACTCACAATAGTATATACGGTAGACTAATCCAACACCGCTAGCGACTGTCCGCTGTAAGAGCACTCAAGTAACTGACTTTAGGTATTGCTAAGAGCTCGTGCTATATTCTGCAGCCAGACTGGAATATGGAAATTTTGCCCAAGTCGAAAAATGTTGCTGTTTGCAATCTAGGCGAAAGCTTGACGCTAAGCAAGGCTTGTAATTGAGCTTGAGTGCGTTTTCGGTGCGCAGAGCTTTTTTGCGAATGGGCTTAGCTAGCATGCAAGTTCAATAAAAACGCAATTGCTTATTACCAAGTTCACTCGGTGTTGGGAAACAGAATAAGTGGCAACTCAGCTGAATTTGGCCATTAGGTACGGTCGCAGATCGTTTATCCAGTTTAAGCCATCGGTTTTACATAAATGTGGATAGGTAACTATGCGGTATGGTTATTTTTTTTTTTTTAGTTGGTTGCTATTGGACGGATGGTCTGTTATAATTTTAGACTTGTTATGCAAATTTACAAACTTAAGACAAATTCTAAATTGAATGTCATTGTGTACAACACCTGTTGTTGAATAGATTGCGATGAGTTTGCGACTAATTTAGTGGCCAGCGGTGACTCTGTTATGTCATTGTCACACGGAAATAATTACATTTAATGCAAACGACAGTGCATGGCAATTTGAATCATTGGGTGACGTCTTCTTGCGTGGCAGACAATTTGCTAACATCACGTGTAGTGTTGGTTTAGTTGTAGGAATAGTTTGGAAGTGCGGGACTATTATGAGGTGTAGGAAACTGCCAGAATCAAGGAGTTTTTCTTGTTTAGCGAAGCAGGTCTTTTTTCTTTTTAAAACTTGAATTTCAGGAGTTATTTCTTCGAGGCGCGTGTGCCCATTGGCATTGACACATCGATTTGGGGTGAGAGATGGACTTAAAGGGTCAAAATACCCGAATGATTATAGGAGTTTGCTTCAGTTGGTACTTATGCATAAACCCACTGGCAGTCTTCCAATATTTCATAGTTCAAGAACTAGAATGATTGTCTTGTGTTATCACCTGATGATCCCCAATAAGAATTAGACTCCACAGTAATTATTACATGAAATTGCTATAGAGACTTTCGTTTCTCAGACAGAAAAAAACACTTATTTCGGATTCTAAGTTGTTTTTCTACCCTAGAAATAAGCTGTTGTCGATTTTCATGTTCCACTGGCCGCAAAAAAAATCTAACATTTTCTTTAAATTCAGCGAATTTTGGTTTCTTAGCTAAGTTCACACCTAATTCTCAAACAGTTTAACATTTGACTTTTGTCAAACTTTGAAGTGTGTTAGGTTTTTAGATTGAGGGTCTGTGGGAAATAGAGGAAAATTTACATTTGGCCACTGCAATGGATGTGAACATAAATGAATAGATTCTTATAAACGCAACAGTTAACTTTAAAATCACTCACCAACAAAATAGCAAAGAAAGAATGATCTCATTTTATGTTCCATTGGGCGCGAAAAATCTGAAATCTGAGAGCAAAATCTGAAAATCCCAATGGAAAACGCCAAAGGTGCACAACTGTAATAGAAATAGAAACTTTCTCGTTCATTTAAAGTGAGTGTTAAGATTAGAACGACGGACATTGTTTAATTTTGATTTGTTTTGTTTTCACTGAACTTAATTAGGGTACAAACTACAAAGTTTACCTACTCACCGTCAGGGAAAACAATAAAACAATTTGTAGCTGATGATATGTTGATAAGAAACACATTGACTCATTCGTGTCACATGACCCATCCGCTGACCATGTTCTCAGCTATGATTAGTGGAAGTATTTGAAACAACAATGCAAACTTGAATCGAATCAAAGCAGTCGTTTATAAGTTACCTAATGAAATGACGAAGCGACGGTTTATAAACTTTATTTCTCTTTGAGTCTCCTTATAGGGAAAGGACCTCGCTTACAGATTACTGTGAAAATATAAACAAGTTGGCACAAAAGTTGTCACTCGATGTTCTTTGTTCGATTTTTTTTAGATTAGATTATTTGATGTCATTAATATGTTTCCATTAAGTCGAGGTAATAATATCGTGATATAATTGGCCTCCACCAGAATTGATATTGATAATCGGTCAGGTTCGATTTATGGCATTTTCCATCTTTTCGTAACTTCCGGCGATAGTTCGCTCATTCTTGGTGGATATTCTCTTTGAGGACTTCAAGAGTCTGAGACATAGACTTGGGACTTGAAAAAAATCCCGCAAAAGAAGTTTGAGATGGTTAAATCAGGCGATCTTGCCGATCATTGCAATTGGCAAAAACGAGTGATTAGACGACCCGGAAATGCAGCTCTCATAATTTCAGTGCAGTGTGCGCCTTTGCTCCATCCTCTTGGAAGCACATGTTTTTCTGTCCCAATTCATCCAATCCACGGAAAAAGTCGTAATGAGCTTGGTCTTTGGCGTCTATAGTCGATACTCTATACCCTCTGCGACATATTCAGCCATAACTGCGACATTTTCAGCAGAACGGTTGCGATTCAAGTCTTGTTGAAGTTTTGTATCGCTTGTGGTCGAAAATCGACCATTCCTTTTATAAGTATGTAAAATGTAATACTAAAAAACAATTATTTTCGTTATTAATATTTTTTTTATTAACGAAAACAGCGACATCTAGATATCGAAAAAATACATAAATGAGCTGCTCCATTGGAAACAGGTTCTAATCTAAGATGTTAATATTTGAATACGTTACTACGGTAATATGTCGGCGACAAATTGAATGTCGCCAAAATCCTTTCAATTACCTGTTTTGTATGGGGAATTCATTAATTTTTACCACCCTTAATGGCGACATATACCCACGATTTTTGGTTTGGGCACATCTATGGCACAGTACCTTTCGAATGATATAAGGTTTATTTTCCTCATTTCATAATAAATACTTAAAAAGTGTACCGAAACTTTTGATGCTTACTAATTAATATAATGATCTGTTTACTTCACGAAGTAGCGATATTTGCCGCCATTTGCAAAAATTATAGCATCTTCCCCTAGGGTGATGACTTAAAGTAATTTCCTAATAGGTATGAGTTTTGTTGTGGGTTTTTTTTTTTTTTTTTTTTATTTGCTTTTTATTGGAGTAATTCATTTAATCTTACACGCTAGACAAAAGTGCTTAAAACTAGCTTACCTAACTTAACTATGATGTTAATGTTTCTAACTTACTGGCCCTATGCGGGCACTCTAAGCTACACTTAATTAATTAAAGTTGTCTTTCGACTTAACCTAACTTTTATTTAGTATTTTAATATTAGATAGTAATAATGCTTACGGCTAAACTAAGAAAATGTTATGCGAAAAAACTTAGTAACTGAACATTTTTTGTTGGTTTTTATTCTCTTATAATTAAAACTTAACTAACTGACTAACTAACTTAACTTAACTTAACTAACTTAACTACGTTGCATAATTATATATGCATTTTTTTTTTTTTTTTTTTTTTTTTTGTAGCCATGTGCTGTGCGTTTTTTTTTTTTTATATAAAACCCTAAGAGCCACGTGCTGTGATACTAACTTACATCTAAAGCTTAAAACTATTCACCTACTTAAACTATGTAAGCCGGCCAAGGCATATAATATATTTATATGGAAAGCCGACTTTGTCGGATCTACCCCGGATCGAAAGGGATCGACGAGGGAGCTCTTTCTAAAAGCCACCAGAATTGCTGGTGCTGTTTCTCTACATCTTTTTTATCGCGCCCCGATACCGACCGACTAAACCGGAGACGCTCCTCAGCGCTCTGTGTGACGTCTCTGTTGTAGTTAAGTCGCCTATCCACAGTTGTCCGGGCAACGTGGAAGATTAACGGTACCGCCGACCTATCCTGGATCAGGCCTATCTGATCAAAGTAGAGGAATGCTTCTGGGGGGACAAAGCCGCTAATACGCACCCTCTCATGGTACCTATAATTGGGGTAATAAGCCCCGAAGATCAGGTTGTTCATCGACGTCATTGCCCTCGCAATGTGCCTTCGAGTCATCTTGATCAGGAAATTGTCCACTCTTATCAGATTAGCCCTATTGTATAGGACCTCATTGGAGTAGAATTTTGTGTACTGAGACTCTGGTGTTCTGTATAAGTGAAGGCAAGCCCGAAGGCAGGCCCTCTCAAACACCCGAATCTTTTCCATCCTACTTGCCCCAATGTTGAACCACACGGGACATCCATATGCGATCATGGGCCGAATCAGGGCCATGTAGCAGATTACCTTCACCCTTGCATCTAGTTGGCTGCTATAGAACAGTCTCTTTGCAAGGGCAAAAGCACCACGTGCTCTGGAGAGAGCAACTTCTACATGTTTATTAAAATATAGATATTGGTCTAACCAAAGCCCGAGGTATCTGACCACATTTTTGTGCGCGAGTGGACGCCCGTGAGTTCCAACAATAGAGAGCTTTCGCCAGTTCATTTTTGTATCCCTAGTGGCCAGAGACAACGGCGTTCTAAATAGAATGGTTTCCGACTCCTGAAAGTTGATCTTCAGCTTCCAGTCGTCGCAATATCGCTGAATCTTATCGAAGTCACGCTGCAATAGAGTTGCAATAACGTCGATCTTCGGACCTGATCTGTACGCGATCAAATCGTCCGCGTACGCAATCGCGTGCTGAAGCGAGCCTATCAGATCAGCTGTAAAGATATTGAATAGGATAGGCGAATTAACCGCTCCCTGTTGCAGACCATTTTTTATTTCGAACACCCCAGTAGACGTCACATTGCCATTTTTAACAACGAACTTTCTACCGGTAAGCATATCAAGCAGCATGTACAGTAGTGGTTTACTTATGCCCAACCTGCTCAACTTGTAAAAAAGCCCTTCCAACCATATGGTATCAAAGGCCTTCTCTAAGTCAATCAGGCAGGCACCCGTGCATTGTTTTTTACTTTTGTACCATTGAATGTCGGACACCAGTTTAGACGCGGCATGTATTCTATCATGCCCCGCCTTAAAACCGAATTGGTTATCCGGAACTATATTTTTGTCCTCAACCCACTTAATCAAGGCTCTGTTGATGACTTTTTCGAATACCTTGCTGATGTTTGGAAGTAGACTTATCGACCGGAGATTTGCCGGATTGGAGTTGTCCTTTCCCCTTTTAGGAATCGGATGTACCACAGCTGTCTTCCAATGCTCTGGATAATGTGCATTATTCAGTGCATTATTGAACAGGATGGCGTATATTTCCACAGCCTCTAGAGGAAGATGTCGAAGCACAATGTTCGATATTCCATCGCCTCCCACTGACTTCTTCTTCCTCAATGATTCGAAGATCGTTTGGAGCTCTATCTTCGATACATACGGGGGATGAACTGTTTCTGTTGTTGTTGTGGGTACACCTAATACTATGTTCCCACCAACGTAATTTATACATCACGAAAGGCGTCTCCACCGAACTTTAAGTGATTTAGTGTGACATTTTTGTCGACTTTGACATTAGGTGTCCAACACCAGATAGTTATTTTTTTTGTTCTTTCTGTTTTTTTTGCCATACCTTCCAAGAATAAAACAATTTTTCATTGTACGAACTTAATAAAAATATCAAAAACTCATCGAAACACGAACAAAATTAGAAAATTGAATTTGAAATAATTTTTTTGACAGTTTTCTTTGTTTTTTGTGTGCTGAATAAAGTGCTGAAGTTAATATCAGGTATGTTCGATTTTATTTTGTGTGGATTTGCGATGACAGATACGTAATTAAAAGTTAAACACATATAAATCACGTAAATATAAATCACGAAAATGTATGATAAATCACGTGATTTATGAGATGATTTAGCTAAATCAAGTTGATTTAACTAAATCACGTTGGTGGGAACATGGTATAATTTAGGCACTCAATTTTTCATGTCAGTGCATTATTGCGATTTTTCTATCGCTTCTGTTTCGAAGGTTGAAAGAAATATTTTTTAGAGGAAAATTCGTTGCAAAAACCCTCGGTATAAACGCTCGTCAATCGGTTGAAGTCACGTGCTGTGTCTTTGGCCTAAGAAAAGAATTGTAATGTAGAGTCCTTGCCAATACAACCCTTAGGAGACTATTAAAGACCCTAATCATCCCATTTAGGGGTAGAAGCATGAACTTTAGCGAAGGCGGATGAAGATATCTTTGGCCGTTTTGTACGTAAAATTCTTCGAGTGAATTTTGGCGCCGGTTGCGTGAACGTGATGTACAGAAGGAGATTTTGAAAACAGTCGACTAAGATTAACTTACATAATGCATTAAAACAAAGTGAAAAGTTTGGAAATGCTTGGCAATTTATGATATGATACATAACTGTTAAACAGAACATATATACAGACCTCACATCTACACAAGAAAGTACGAAAGAACTAACAAAAAGACTTTTGAACTATTGCACAATGTTCCTACAAAAGAACTGTCCTGTTTCGCTTGCCTTCCTCCAGTACCTTTTGAAAAAACATTCTCCGCAAATCTTGAAGAAAATTTGTAAAGTTAATTATAAAGTTAGTACCTACAAAATTTTAAAGTTTTACATGTTTGCTTTCTTTTTTAATTGGCTTAGCTGGTAAGTCTACCGAAACTGCAATACACAGCCTTACAACGACGATTGAAAAAGGCCTGGCAGAAAAAGAAACGGCTCTATGTGCCTTCATAGACATTCAGGGAGCGTTTGACAATACCTCCTTTGATGCCATAAAGAAAGCTATGATAAGGAAAGGCATTGCCCCACTAATCATAAAATGGGTTCTAAACATGTTAGGAAGCAGAATCATTAATCTGGCGTATGGAGGTTCACAAAAGACTGTTAAGGCCACTAGGGGCTGTCCTCAAGGGGGAGTACTTTCCCCTCTTTTGTGGACTTTAGTCATAGATGAACTCCTAGACCACCTCACACAATCGAGGTACATAATACAAGGTTATGCAGATGATGTAGGTATCACTGTTAGGGGCAAGCATGACTCCACGATATCTGAGATCATGCAAAGGGCCCTAAACTTAACTTACAGATGGTGTCAGAACAAAGGATTGACCATAAATCGCTCAAAAACAGTTATGATACCATTCTCAAGAAAGAGAAAACTAGAACTGAAACCGATCAAGATGAATAATGAATTTATCAACTTATCAGGAGAGGTAAACTACCTAGGAGTAATCCTAGACAAGACTCTTACCTGGAATTCACACCTTGATCAAGTCACCAAGAAGGCGACAAAGGCAATATATATGTGCCATCGCCAGGAAACCTCACAGGACACCTTCGGGTACTACAAATGCTTCAAGATGATCATGTGATCAAGGTGTCTGATATCATGCTTAAAAAGCTTCGCTTCTCCAGGAAATGTAAGATACTAATATCTGATAGAAGTGCCTGGAGAACCAACCAATTCAAAATACCATCAGGTTCACAAATCTGGTACACCGACGGTTCAAAGATGGAAGATGACGCAACCGGTGCTGGGGTCTATGGGCCTAGGTTCCAAAGAGCTATAGCACTGGGAAAATCACCAGACATTTTTCAAGCGGAGGTACACGCCATAGAGATATGTGTCCGAGAATGCTTACGTAGGCGCACTAGAGGTGCCCGCATCTACTTCCTCTAAGACAGCCAAGCAGCTCTTAAGGCCCAAAGATCGTACTCGATCAGTGCGAAACTGGTTTTAGAATGCTTTAATCTTCTTGAGGATCTAGCCAAGGACAACATAGTCACCGTTGCCTGGATACCGTGTCATGAGGGAAATGAACGAGCGGATTGCCTGGCGAGAAGAGACGCATCACGCCTGCTCACCGGTCCTGAGCCCTACTTCGGGTTACCTTTGAGTTACATACACTCGAAAATCAGGAATTGGGAAGATGACCACCTTGCCGAATACTGGACGGAATCCAAAGGACAGAGGCAGGCAAAAAGATTCACATTAGATTCGTAGTAAGAAAAAAAAGTTACTTGAGCTAAGCAAAGAAGATCTAAGGATCCTAACGGGTTAACTTACTGGTCACTGGCCACTAAGATACCATCTCACAAAAAATGGGACTTTCCGATGATGACTCCTGCCGACTCTGTGGAGAAGAGGAGGAAACAACTGAACACACACTCTGCGAATGCCCTGCTGTGGCAAGGGGCAGAGCGATCCATATGCAAAGTGCGTATTTAAGTCCTGCAGATATAGGGAACATGGAACCAAGAAGGGTACTGAGGTTTATAAAGAGCCTCAATAGCTCCCCGGGGTAAATAACAGAGGCCAACACAATAGATCTCTTCTGGTCGCAGTGTACAGGGCCTATTCCTTACAATACAATACAATGCATTCGTTAACGGGTATGAAAGTTTACTCTTAGGTTAACAACTGTGGATCACCACAACAGATGAATCAAGAGTCCACAAGAATTTCATGTTGACTTTTGCACCTGGATTGGTTATAAGTTCACAATTCGTTTGTGGACTTGTAACTCACTCAAGTTCGTAAAAAGTTCATTATGAACTTTTGGCTTGTCGACTTATGATCCAGCTAATGGTGAAAGAAAATGAATGTTTTCAGCCGTTTGGGTGTGCTTTTACTTTAATTTTACTGCACCATTTTGTTTTTTAATAGCAATAAGCTGCCAATTCTTTTTCTTTAAATGTCGGGTTTTACTACATCGCTGTTAGCCAATACATACATTGTCTTAGACTTTACACAGCGTCTGATGGTCCCAACTATACACACTGTTCAGTTTCAGCCCAGATGCATGTATTACATTACATATCGCTTTGTACAAACACATAGCATATCTGTGGGCTCGTTTGTAAATAGCATGTCAGATGAGTTTGTTTACATTTAATAAATGAATACAACACAAATAGAAGAATTGAAGTGCGAAATGTGTTAACAACACACAGTACACAAGTGCACATCAGCTGATATCAAAGTACATGTTTAAACGTCAACAAACAATGTCTTTGTCCGCAACACGTCTGCATCTCGTCACTCTAAAGTGTAATTTTGAATCACCACCACAATGTTTTGAACTTTGATCGGAGTTACTACATTTTTCACGATTATAGCGTTCTGCAATTCGACCTTAATATGCTATGTTCTATATACGACGTCAATATGTATTATATTATTATATGCGTGGCTCAAAAGGCTCCCACACAAAGAACGATGATGTGTGCTATGCGAAGGGTTCAATGTCCATTATCAGGAAAAAAAAACCCAAGTGATAACACCATTTTGCAGTGGGTAGGTGAAGAAACCTTCTTTTTGAGATACATAATCTACATCCAGCAAAGAATCTTGTCATTTCATTGTCATGTACAGGATTTGTTGTTCCAATTGTATTCTTGAATAAGTTCGAAATTCGAATTTACTATGAAAATCGAATAATAACTATCAGCTATCACATAATTCTCAGTCGATAAACTTGGACTTTGCCTGGCATATAGTTTGATAACAAGTGCTATCGCATTCGAATAGAGCTCAGCAGGTATCTTATTGCAGCGTCTTAACAACAATACTGGGGTATAAACATCAAATTTATCAATTTTCAAATTCGATCGACAACAAACAACACTTGAATTCTTCTGATTAGCTGGGCAATGATTGTTTCTAGCAATGTTTCACCCACGATACGTATGTGTGAGTGAAAACTGATAGGGATAAGATGCACACTCATAAGGGTTCGGAGCGATCGGATGTATGTGCACTAAATCAAATTATCAATCATATTCGTAGACCATAGTTACACTTGTCGATTGTATACAGTTGACGTTGAGGAGTTTTGCTTTAGAGAATTTCTTGAATGGATAGTTACTAAGGAAACCGCGTTAACCATGATCGAGAAATTCGATGTTGAGGACTATGGATTTCAAGATCGTCGTGCTTCATATGCACATGTACCTGACTGTTGTCAAAGATCTGACATCGATACCTGAAACAGAGCACATCGTTCCAAATTGAGAAAAGGTAACAGAGACTTGGGTTTTTGTTTTATTTAAATCGACGTCAAATAGACAGGAGTAAGTCTCAAGTGTCGATATCGCGAAACAAACACAAAAAGAATTTAAATAAATATATTTACCTGACACATGGTAAATATATTTATGGGCACATTCAACAACCTAGTTATGACTTAAGACGCGAACATTGGTCGGTCTGGATAAGATGTAGGTAAGTACCTTGAACCATAGACAAATCGTACAAATTTGTCTATGCCTTGAACGCAAAAACCATCAGAATGGTCGGCAACGCCACTTTTCCTACGTCAGCCACATATACGAACTGTCAACTCAGTCACGAAATTCTGGACTAGATTTGTCCGCTACCCATCCATTCACTACAACTGAAAAAAAAACAAACTGATTATGTGATCGATCTAGGCCATCAAAACTGATACACACAGGTCAGTCAACTGTCAGGCTTACTAAACTAGATACTTGAACGTCCCCCAATTGCTTATATGGAGGGAGGAAGTATTGTGCTTCTCTTCTCCCCAAGTTCTGTGTACAGAATCGAAATTTGACGGACCGAGTTTTAAATGCATTACCGCTAGTTTTTTCAACTATCCCAACTCAGCAAATAATCTGAGGTTTAAATGGCTTGTCAAACTGTTTCCGGTCCTTTTTTTACATCCGGCAGAGATCATTTTCTAAAACTCTTCCAACTTTTAATATTTTCGTGAGAAAAGTAAGCTTAAATAACTTTTTGAATACTCAGAACCTTATTTCTGTTGGACTACTAAGCGAGGGGTCCCAGGTTCGAATCCCGAGAAAAACCCAAATTCCAACTTAAGGTTTTTTCACTGCGCCACCTCTCGCGAACGTCTGACAAACATCCGAGAGTATAACTGTCATGAAAGAGCTTCTCAGTTGGCCGTTTGGACTCGGCATAAAATTGTAGATCCCTTCCATTCGTCCCAAAAAATAAAAAAAAAAAAAAACTCACACAAGACGAATGGTTGTGAGAAGCTAGGCTTGGGTCCACACGGACCTGTTGCGCCAATTATTATTATTATTATTATTATTATTAGAACCTTATTTCAGAAACGAACATTTTGACATCACAAATGACACAAAAGGATCGTGATCCATTGTGGCATCCTTGGATGGAAACCATTCAGTAACCCAACCCGAACTGCATCGTATAGATCCACTTCGCATCGGGGTAGTTCATCTCTTCTGATAAAATTTAATATACTACAACTCAGCATAGTTAGAAAAGTATGAGTTTAACATTTTTGAAAAAGTTCAAACCTAGAAATAAATGTAGCTCCCTGAAAACACACAAAACAGAAGTCAGTTCGGTATCACAATATTTTCAATGTGTGTTATACAGATAATACATTGTATATTTTTATTTAACCATTATGTACACTTCCAGCGATAACTGTGGACAGAGTCACATTTGTCATAGCCACCAAAGTATATAATCACTCCAGTTTTGAGTAGGTAATTTCACAGTCGGCACGAGAGCTCCTCAGTGAAAAGTCGTGCTTGAAGACGTTTTGTCTTTACCAATTTGTAGAAGCGGGAAAATTTTTCAAACAAATAAAAATGTAAGTTGTAGCCAAACAACATTAAACGCACGCACGCTTAAACTATTCGGAATTATCGTAATTTTGTGAAATCAAGCAATCATTTCAAAACCATATACAGTCTGATAAAAGGATCACTTTGGCTTAGTAGTGGCTTAATTGTCTACGTGTATTCTTTCAGCATGGAGAACAGCAACCCAGCCTTCAACATTCGTATTGGATATACTGATCCTGCATCTTTGGAAATTGCGAAGACTGAACTGCGTGAAACCCCCGAAGTTCGCGAGGCAGCTATCAAGGAACTCCGCGAGTTGTTACAAGCTAACCCGGAAATTAACTACAAGGACGATGACGAGTTCCTGTTGATCTTCCTCAGAGCCTGTCATTTTTATCCGCAAAGTGCCCTCGAAAAGGTGAGAATACGAGAATAAGAACAGTCACTATTTTTAGATCGGGGCTGTTGACCGTTGCCACGGGTCCTTATCTGCTTGAGCTGTGTCTGTGTATTATCAGAAACAGATGCAGATCACTCCATTCGATGTGGAGGGACAGTATAAAACTGGTGCAGATAAGAGCGACTTAGAAAGCATCGTTTGATGTTAAACTGCGCACAGGCGAAGAAGAAACGCAACATTTTCTCTAGTTATGGTCAACGGGTTCAAGATTCATCGCGTCATATACTTGCAACACAACATGCGCGTACAACCAAGATTGCGTAGCACCTTTACTGCCACAAAACATAATATAAAGACCTTTGACCAAAGTTAATGGTTATTGCTGCTTAATTGAGGTGAAATGCAGTAGAATGTGCAGATAAGCCCATTGTGGTTGGACACAAGTAGTGTATATCAAATACACTATCGATCATGAGAAATGAAATTGTTTAGATAACATAAACACTAACAGAACAGAACGGCCACTATGTAATAAAACCTATTTTCTACTTTATCCACAGATGAAATCGGTTGCCGACTTCCGAAAGGAGAATGCCAAACTCCTCCATGGACTCCAAATGGAACAGCTGAAGGAGAAATTCATCAAGGGAAATGTAGTAACTGTTCTGAAGAACTGCGACCAATTGGGACGTCGTGTTCTTATTGTGAATGCCGGCGGTATGTGGGATCCCAGCTACATTTCATCGGACGAGATGTTTCAAATGCTCTATGGCGTCCATCTGGCAGCTCAGTTGGAACCAGAGACTCAGATCCGAGGTGTTGTAGTCATAATGGACTTTGAAGGTCTGTCCATGAAGCAAATCAAGGCTTTATCTCCAAGCTTCTCGAAACGCTTGCTCACATTCATTCAGGATGCGATGCCGCTGCGCATGAAGGAAGTGCACTTTGTGAAGCAACCATTTATTTTCAAGCTGGTTTGGTCGCTGTTCAAGCCATTTGTCCGCGAGAAGCTCAACAAGAGGGTACGCAGTCTTAACTGATTCCCCAACGTATTTGATCGTAACGATTTATTTTTCTAATTATTTGCAGATGCACTTCCATGGGAGCGACATGAAATCCCTGCAAAAGTTTCTATCGCCTGAAATTCTACCAGCGAACTATGGTGGTGAGCTACCTAAAATTGATTACGGTGGCTTGGAGTGGTATCCAGCTGTTGAAAAGCACCAAGACTTTATCGCTGAGTGGTCTGAGCTAGGACCGGCCAAGTGGTAAAATTCAGTCCAATGGGTCTGTTCACGTGTTTTTATTTTGGAACTCGAAAGGTTTTAGTATAGTTAAAGTCGTTTCAAGATTTATAGTTATTCGTTCATAAACGGATTTATTTTTGCAAATAGGTTGTTTTGTCTCTACTGCCTGACATGATCAATTATAACTAGATTTTAGTACATTAAGTGTTAACATATTATTTTGTATTTACATTTATATTATATGTATTAGCTTAAGAATAAATTCGATTGTTTACCTTACACGTTGTTTGTTTGCTGTTGGCCGGAAAAGGGTTGTTAATTTTCCACTGGACTCATTTATAGCAAATACCCTCATGGAGGCATCTGCAGCGTTATATACTTATATACTACACCTTCGATTCGTTAAATATATACTACAATTCTTTTTCCGTATTTGTTGGCCTAAATTTCATATTAAGCGAGAGAACATCACCTACTCTAGAAAATAACCGTCGGGCAACTGTATGTTTTTAAAGAGCTCATTTTTGGGTTCAATTGGCTGTACTTTGCAAGAATATATCAACGCCAGGAATAGGCATCAAAAAGTGGCCACTGAAAATCATTTTAAACCTTAAACCTTACGCTGTAGGTCACAATAGGTCTTTTTTATTATGCTCACATGGTCTAGCGCGACATCCAACTTTTGTTGTAAGCCATGGAAATCAATGATCTATATAGATCATGTGAACATAATAAAAAAACGCCTAATATATCGTTTTATGTGGCGATTTCCGCAATTTTACGTAATTTTGAATGCAAACTTGAACAGGTCAACAATTTGAAGTGAGTAGAGTCACTAGTTCGTGGGTATATTTCGAACACTTTGTTTTGTATCTTGAAGTAATTTATTTGTAGTATACATGTAGGCATTCGAAGGTACCGATTGCTTTTATACAGAGCACGTTTCATTTGGTGGCGTTGTATGCTTTACTTCGACTCAATGTAGATTTTAGATGACCAACGTTTATACATATTAACGCCAACCTTTGGACACGCTTATCAATCGTAGTCATATACAGAAGTGTGGCAATGGATGATATCTCTCTAGTTGGACATTTTCTAGTCCAGCTGTGGTAAAAGCGATCTTAAATGTGTGGCGATACTTTGACCGTTGTGCAAGTTTCGGAAGATAGTCGTTATTAGAGTAGCCAGTATGTTGTTCTTACTATTCCTGAGTGGCTCTCTGTCACAGCGTTAAGTTGTTTGCCGTCGATGTTGATTGGTAGAATGTGACGCATCGCTCTGATGAGGTACCTTTATACAATAACATGCCACCCTTATGGTTAAGCAGCGAAACAGAAATACAGATATTTGTTTTTGAGATAAAGCGCATGATTGAAAGGTAGCCTGTTGCCTGTTGACTGAAGCATCAGTTCCAACTACTCCATTTACAACAATTCAATCCTATATCTGCCAAGAACTACTGCCAAATACCACAGCTGAAGAACTGAATTGAGTACCTTCATACTCAGTTCTAGCATAAGTGTGTGGTTCCTCAGCAGTATGTATTCAGAGATGCCATTGGAAGGCAGATTGGAACAAATAACAAATAAATGCAGACATGTTCTTGTATTTGTTTTGTAATAAATATCAATTTATTTTATTCATTACATTTCCTGTAAGGGACGCTCTCAATAAAATATCTCTAAATTTATCTATATTTTTTTAATCCCTTAGCGATTCCTTTCTTCCGAGACATTTTAAATGAAACAAAATAATATTAGCCAGCAAGTATGATCCAATTTATCAGTTCGCCAATAAACAAATTCAATGGGAAATTTATAGACTATTCAATAGAATAACTTAACAATGGGTCGACTATCGCATGGCCGGCTATTTACAATATCATTGATGCGGGATCTTCAATGAACTCTTGGAAATGCTGCAGCCATTTGGCACCAACGGCCCCATCAACAGTCCTGTGGTCTGCGCTGAGTGTAACAGTCAGAACATTGATTTCTCTAAAGCTGTAAGAAAAGTAAACATTAGACAGGTATAGAGAGAACCATAATGATAGGTTACCCCTTGACGACAGTTGGATCTACAACGAGTTTCTTGGACGTCGTTCCCACAGCAAGGATGCAAGATTGTGGAGGATTTATTACAGCAGCGAAGTTGTTAATACCTGAAATATATGTACATTACAGAGAGAAGATAATATTTTGCCAGCTAGTGACAACATACCGAACATTCCCAGGTTGGATACGCTTACGGTGCCTCCCTGGAATTCTTGTGGCTTGAGTTTGTTGTCGCGAGCCTTTGCAGCTAAAGCCTTTACATCTTTGGAAATGTCAACTACTCCCTTTCGATCTGCGCCAAAGACAATTGGGGTAATCAGACCCCGATCTGTGGATACAGCCACCGATACATCGACGTTGTCAAACCTAAAACGCAAGAGATGGGTACTTTCTATGTTGGCATCAAGCATCAAGCATCAAGCATAATTACTGTCTAATGACGGTGTCCATCCAATAAGAGTTTGATTCTGGAACCTTGCGACAGGCAGTGGCAACTGCTTTGATGATGAAATCGTTGACTGAAACCTTTACGCCCTGCTTTTCCAGTTTCTTGTTAACCTTCTCTCGTAACTTCAAAAGCTATTGTAAAGAAAAGTATTCAAGTTTAACCACTTATCATCGACACCGCAATATACTTACTTTGTCCACATTACATTCGACAGACAGATAGTAATGTGGAATCTGTTGCTTCGATTCCTTCAACCGCTTTGCGATAACTCCTCGAATGTTGGATACCGGAATATCAACGTAACCTCCAGGACCTGGTTGTGCTCTTGCTGGGCCAGCTCCGCCCACATCGGCACTCATTCCTGCAAGATCGTCGGACTTTATAGACCCAAATATTCCACTACCCCTTCCTACACGCAAACACAAAACAAACAGATGTGAATCCAGCAAGCTCAAAACATTAGTGCACACCTTACCTTCAAGTCTTAGCTTTTGAGCCTCAGCTAAATTCTTTGCCATTGGACTAGCATAAACTCTCTCACCTCTTTGTTCTGACGCGGTCATAGGAGCAGATGGAGTTGGTGCTGCTGCCACTACAGGAGCGGGGGCAGCTACGGGAGCTGCTGGTGCTGGTGCATCGGCCTTTTTCGGTGGTGCAGCAGCTGATCCGTCGTCTTTGAAATCTTTAAAGGCAGCAACATCAGCTTCGTTTTCCACAATGATGCACACTAGTTTGCCAATGGTCACGTCCTTCGTTCCAGCAGCTATTACGATTTTAGCTAAATAACCTTCCTCTGGAGTTTCAAAGCCCATAGTGGCTTTGTCTGTTTCAATTTCAGCCAAAAGATCACCTTGTTGTGCAAAAAAAAAATACACCATATGTTGAAGCTGCAGTGATAGAAATTTGTCATCGCTTACCTTCGTTCAACTTGTCGCCTTCCTTCTTTTCCCAACTAACTATGGTACCCTGTTCCATTGTTGGTGAAAGGGCGGGTAGCGTCACTTTTATGTGTTGCGGCAGGCTGCTGTAGGCACGCACGTAATTTGTACTCCAAGCTGTTGTATGCTTTGGCTTTTTCAACTCATAGTCGGTTAGTCTGTGTTAGAAGGTGGTTTGTGTGAAATCAAAATAAATATGCACAATCTCAATTGAAGCCAAAAGCCTTACAAGCGTAAAACCCTTTTGAATTTCAATATTTTCAACAGTGATCTTTAAAACGGGGAAAGGAGTAACAAAAGAAAGACAATCTTAAGTAATAGCAACAGCGAAGTGAGTCTAGTATGAACTCCCAGGGATGACACAACCATAAACTAAGTATTATTTATTTAATACTTAGTTTATGGACACAGCGAACAGAAAACTTGACAAAATTCACCGCAGTACACCGACGCTTTTGATTTTTCTACGCTGAATACTAAAGATATGTTGGCAGCTTGACTGCACCCATGGTTGTAACTTTCACTGACTGGAAAGAGGTTGGATATAAATCACTGGAAGATTTTCTGTCTAAAACAAATGTCAAAAACCATCAAGAACAGATGTTTTTGAGCCCGATTTCACAATAGACCGTATCCAAACCGATTTATTTATGGGTTCATTTGCATCTTTCTCAACTCCATCCGTTCGAGAGATGTATAAAGTATTGCCAATGACGAAATTCTCATGATCTACGTATTTTGCATGGTACAAGGTATGCGATTTAACTTCTATTGCTAATAAACTGAAGGTGAAAGCCCCCAAGTATTGGAAACACTTTATCTACCTTTCATATCATCGTCAGATATTTAATTTTAGTACCTTGATACATTTTCGAAATGTTATCCTTACGTCACATTCCACCAATTTTATTTAAATTTAGCATGTACTGTTTAAAAAAAAATCATCTTCGCTGGCCAAATCCAAATTGATAAATGTCATATAACCCCATGTGTGGTATACGTGAACGAGATAATGCTGTGCGATCGTAATATGAATTTGCTGCCGTATTCATATATGATACTATAAATAAACAAAAAGTTCCAACATAGTAGACTGACCCCAACTTTTGAAATGAGGAGGTAGTTGTTGATAAGAAATCAGCTCATGTCAGAGCGCCAAATTGCACTTCTTGTGTTCTTGTCGACGTCGACGCCAACAATTCCGTACCATAAGCATTTGCAGTGGTTCTCACTAATGCAATAATTGACGTTTGTCACAGCTTTAGCAAAATGCTTTCCAACTAGATTACACAACACTTCTAACCTTACATCTATGCAAGATTATTGAAATTACTATTGCACAAAATCTCGAAGGAAACGTTTGAATTGATTTACCTGAAAATCTGCTGCTTCCTCGCTGCCTGTGTACTAAGGAGGCGTAAGGCTACTCTAGTTCTGACTGCCTTGGATAGAGATCCTCGCAGAATCGATTCGTTGCGGATGGCAATGGTTCGTAGCATTTTCGCGATTGATTCGTGGATCCCGTTCGATAGAAATGAAATAAAATGTCTCTTTTCCTTTGAACTGTAGGTGTCGGGATTTTATATTAAAAACCGATTAAATTTTCGAGAGCCGCGAGCAAAATTTTCGACACCGACCTTAAAAACTCTTCGATAGGTCATACGTTTTTGACAGTTTGCGAAAGCTTTTTCAATGTTTTCAATATTTTTTTGCTTTATAAGAGCTTTTTGGTCCAGCATGAAAAGTTGATTTCAAATGTCAAGAATTCGCGAAAACCAAACGGGAAGTTAGTACTGTTTGCTTGGAAGTTTGATAGAGAGTAGTTCGAAACAAATGTATTTATACCGATTGGGCGTTTTAGATTTTGGACGGAAATTTGAGAGAAAAACTGTACGAATTTCTGCTCGAATGAAATTCGGCATTACACTTAATTCAATCCGTGACACCAGATATTTTTACTTACTTTTATTTTACTTTATATTTTACATAAAATTACCGTATGAATTTTTTCTCATTTTTGTCATGTTGAAAAGTCAGCGTTGTCTAAAAGAGACTGAATGTGTATTACGAAAGGGGGTAAAATGTAAAAAAAATGCTCCAGCAGCTAAAAAAAAATCATTGGAATACATTTTTAATGCATTTTTCTTATATGTCTACATTAATAAAGACGGCGTGTACGCACTCACTCCTATGGGGAATTTTCGTTCTAAATTCATTTTAAAATCAGAAAAAATGCAAATAAAATGTAGTGTCATTCTGGCTTTAACCAAGTAAAACCCGTATGTTACTACATTTTTTCCTCATTTGTAGCATGTTGAAAAGTCAGCGGTGTGTAAAAGAGACTGAAAGTGTATTACGAAAGGGGTAGCAATTGTTTGAAAAGCAACCATAAATTTTCTAACGAATTTATTTTCAAAAAATCTTGAAATGTAAAAAAAAAAGCTGCCAGCAGATGAAAAATGTAAGTGGAATACATTTTTAATGCATTTTTTTTGACGTTTCTACATTAAAAAAGTTGGTGTGTACGCACTCACTCCTATCGGGAATTGCAATTTTAATTTTTCGCAATGCAATTGCGAAATTCTAATTTCGACACAAAAAATGCAAACTATGTTGTGTCATACGGTAATACCAAGTCAACATCGGAGAAGCAAATGCAGCAATTAAAATCTTAAAAATGTTCACTCGGGGATATGTATAGTTCATATTGGACACATTTCTTGCATTGCATTATTCGTGAGACTGCTCTTGTTTATAATTCGTGAGGTTACTACTGCTTAGTAAATTTTTAATTTGTTTTGCTAGGTGAAATGAAAAATAAACCGTTTTTGGTCTACACAATCATTACATACTTACTCGAAATTGATGAAATGAAACAGAATTTTTCAAATGTTGGTTGCCTGAACGAAGGCTCGACTGAAATAACGGCAAAATGAAATATGACTGAAAATAAAAGTAAATATGCCTATAAATTGCGAGTTTATTATGAATATGTAGATTGCTACTTTTCTATATTTTTTGTTTGTAACTATTTGTTTTAAAAAGTTGTGCCTATTGTAAGAAGTTCGTTGTAAACTGTGTGAATAGTGAATCGGTAAGAAATGGCACCTATCCTACCGCAGGATCCATATTTCGTGTAGATAAATTGCTAGGGACAGAGGTGCACCAAACCAAGTTTGTAAGTACGTAAAACTGAATTTATATACAAATGTGATAAGAACATTTTTATTTTAGGTTCCAGATTGGTGTCAGGTCCTATACACTGCCTTAAGCCGGTAAGTTTTGTTCTTATATATTTTTTTAAAATATACCTATGGGTGTTGAATATATACACGGTAGGTACATTCTCGCGTTGTGTATTATTGTGCAGGCACACAAGTTCGGTCTTCACAAACAAAAGAATGTTTGTTAAAATCCCAAAAATTATGTTCCCTAACTAATGAACGACAACAATAAGAATGATTTCGGAAAAGAATGAGCGATGCGATGCATATGGTGTGTATTGATTTAGTTATGCTACCAAGAGATTGAAGAAGACGATAAATATTATAGACTTTTATTTGTAAACAGTATCAAACATTTGAATCATTATTTCCTTAAGTTTTTTTATCTAGAATCTAGAATCTAGAATTTTATGCCGAGTCCAAACGACGTACACAACAGTAACGTTAAAATTATCGCACTAATTTTCAGTTCCGTGAAGAACCACATATTTGTTCAGTTCAAGTTAATGATGTTGGATTAATCTATAAAAAAACTAAGAGTATTCATGCAAGTGTTTATATATATAGATTTCGAGAGATATTCGAATCAGACCACCATTGTCGGGTCTCTTTTCGTCTCTCTACCACTGTAAATCTTACTCAGAGAGACTCTCTGGATTTCTCCACAGTTCTTCTCTGGGCTTAATTCCTAGTGTTAACGCTAGCATCTGTTTATGGGAGATCTGTTTCATCGACTGGGACTCGACCCATTGATGTCCCAAGATCCTCATTCTTCTGCCAGCCAACGCTGGACATTGCAAGTGTGCGATATCTGTTCTAGGAAAAGGATTTTTCTCTTATCCTTGCAACTTTAGCAGTTGTTGCTGTTGTTGACCTATGTGTAGCTTCGCTGTGTGAAAACCAGCACACTGTTCAATTCCAATGTCCGTCATAAAAAAGAGAGGCCTAAGTGTACTCAGAATCAAAGGCTCTACTGCAGTACATAGCTAAAGCATATAGTTAGGTTACTCTGGAATCAAAAAAAAAACTCGCCTGATGACATTTGGACGCTTCAAAAGAGCTGTATCCCTTTACTTGCACTGGTTTGTCATTTGAATGTCGATGCGCATGCCTGCAAGTTATTATCAGTGATCAGAATGATTTCAGACATTTCTTCAGGTTGTACTTACATTCGCTCTAAATCGAATGCAATTGCTTTTGTTCATATTGTTTGATTAGTTGCTTAGTTTTTGAAACATGAAAGCGCTCAGGCTTTTAACGTAATTCCTATAAATTGTTTCCAGTAGACAATTTCTGGGTTCGAATCGCCACTTCCGTGAACGAGCTATATGTTTACGGAATTATGTCGATTTTACATGCGATACAAAACAAATTCCATCACATAATGCTCGTTCACGGACGACGCGATTCGACCCCTGGTTATTTCCAAACGCAAAAAGTTTCTGAAAATTCGATACAAACCGACCAATAATGAATACTGACTAGTTAGAGCATAAACAATGAACATTTTGAAATATTTGTTGGCGACCATATCGAATCAAATGGATGGCCTGATGCTGATGCGCCTGGAGTATCTGATTAATTAAATCACTGCACCCAACATTAATCGTAGCACGATTGATTTTTAGTCAAAAAATGCCGTGGCTGTGATTTTATAGCTATCCTGATAATCCACTCGCCGATGTCAAAAACTTGAAATTGTGCATCGTTGGACAAGGTAAACGGACTTCGGCTCAAAATCATAGGTCGTTAATATTAGATGGTTTCATCCGCTGGTGCATAACTACAATGATTAGCGAAGACGATTTATACAGTAGGATGCGACGTGAACGCTCACACATGCAAAATGGGGTAGTAATTATACACACACAAAGATGAAGTCTAAGGTATCTTAGGCATTTTTAATTAATGCGGCTATCATAGCAAAGTTTGTGGACCTGTCTCTACTACACTATGTCATTGTAATAAATGTACAAAGAAATAAGGTGAGTGTTCCTGTTTTTTTTTTTTTAATTTTGAACGAGCTTTGTTATTTTCCTATAATACTTTCAACATTTTTACACGGTTTTACTGCTTTCGCGACATTTTGCAAACTAGATTTTGTAATCAACTCTTATAGTACGACGGTAGAGAAGGTGTAAATAAAGTGTCTTCTTTGCCCAATCTCTGCACGGTTGACATTTTCATAAAAACAATTCCAGCAATTATTTCCGCTTCACCTGATAGAACATTCACTTGTGACTGTAGTGTAACCTATTTTTAAAAAGCCAACGATATCTGTTTTTTTTAACTCCAACTGCTTGTGCGTGTAGCCAAAAAATGCGTATCAAACTCGCCCGGATCCTACGATTTTAAAATAATGAACAGTTTAGTCTATCTGTGAGTTGAGTCACTCGGTGATTTCCATACTATTTTTACTTAACTAATGTTGATTAAATACAGTGGAGGACAGTTCTAAAATGATTTATTCTCCAACAACAGGATTTGAATTGCTTTCGTTGTAAAGGAACTTTGAGAAGTGAGTACCTACCCATTTTAAGATTCCCATTTGGAATGCAATCCACATAGAAAATACTTCATTTACAAATTAGTACGGTTTATTGTATCGATCTGTTGTGCTCTAATTTTGTTCCTCCTAATCAACCAAATAAAAATTATAAACTCTCTTAATTCAGACCTTTATTTCTACAAATATACAAATATAATTATCCATGAGTTGTCTGCTGCACAGCGAGCTTCCGAAGCCGGTATCGTTCCTTGAATAGATTTCCTGTTTAAATAGACAAAAAAAAAAATGCCAACAAAAACAATAGGAAAAGAAAAATTTGACAGTTTATTTAAAAAAATAAATACATATCTACATGCGAAACTTAAAACTTGCACAAACATTAATCAAATAGAAAAAGAATGAAGAGAATCATCCGCATATTGAATGTACTTCAACATGTGCCGGGTTTCCAATTCACCAGAGCACCTGATGAAGTACAATAGACATGGGATAATTTAAAGTAGGATCAGGTTCAAAATCAAAATGAACAAATGAATTTCAAGCTGAATTGGGAAACAAAAGTAAAAGATATTCTTCACTTCTAAATGATGGTTTAATGATGGTTTTAATCTAGCACTCCGCGCGCTACTTCAGGTACCTGACTGCTTCAAATATATGTTTATCTCAGCCCCGGTCTCTGATTAGCGCGCAAAGTATTAGGATCTTAATAATAAATCTTAAACAATTTGACGGATGTCGTGATAAATTGATGGCATACCCAACCAGTCAGCCGATTCCGGTAATATCAGTAACGCGACAAGGATAATGAATCTTTTTCAAAGACGAATTGGTACAGCATTGTGCGACCACGATACGACACCGACAATTTTAGTTCCTCTTTATCTTGTACTTCTTTGTTAAAAGGAAACGACCTTGTGGTAGTTCTACATGAATCTTTAAGGTGAACGATCTCACAACTTCACGCCACCACTACTTACAAGATTGGTTCCAACCAACACTCATGCCATCGTTACTACCTTTTAAAGAGCTTTTCCGACCAATGATTCCACGCGCATTAAAATATACCTATATATATATATACATTTGTACATTTGTCCGTTTTCGTACGTGTGGATATAAAATAAAAATTAAAATGCACAAGAGACCAAAAACTCGTTGTAGCTATATTGACTTTATACGTACACGTATGCCGCACCGATTTCGAGGTTAATATTGCGCGATACTCGTCACCGTATTACCGTATACGTGCATATGGTACCACTCCGGAGTGCGTTCGATTTAAATGAAAAGCGTAAGAAAAAAACAAAAAATGTATGGAAATATGAAAGAAAAAGGAGTGGTAGGAGGCGGCGGCAGGGAAGCACTATCTTTATGGAATGTGTAGTACACACAATTCGAAACCAACACTGCCACGAGATAACACACACTCGCTCATTAGCAACTACATTTTCACCGAATCAGCGGATTATTGTAGCATTTGTCATACATTTTCGCTCGTTTCGTGATGATGTCATCTTTGAAATTTTTAAATCAACTTCCTTTCGAACAACTGTCGTCGTCGTCGTCAACGACCAAAGGTACACGCAAACCTGTTGCAGATAGTTGAACAGGACACTCAGATATGCAGTGTAGTTTCGAACAGGCCTGGGAATCGCACACGTATAGACAAGACTCTTTAAATAGATACCAGAGAAAAACCGCACTGTTTACTTTCGCATGTAGGTATATCGCATTGTCAGCTGATGATCATCATCATCATGTATAAAATTTAATCAGAGAAAAAAAAAATCCGAAATTATCGCCCAAGAGATATTTTATAAGTAGAACTTTTCAGGTCCACACATGTCTAATTTTGCTACACTAAAATATTCAAGATTGGATGAGCAAACATTAAAAAGATTCTTTTGGTTTTTATATTTTTTATTTCTTTTGATGAAAAAGTACGAATTGTTGGGACAAGAAGAAGCAAGAGAATGTGTGGACAGAAGGAGAGAATGCCGAAACCGTCGCGCACACGTTGTTGCCAAGTGGAGACGGCAGCAGTGGAATGAAAGACAAGATGATCGCGGCGCGCATACACGCCTAGTTCGCGATCGCCACCAAATACAATCAAAAACACGTGCCCAACTACATTCACATTTGGCTAATTACTCATGCAGAAAAGCTCCGCCGATAAGCTTTTCATTTAATTCTTTTCACGACTTTGCGAACGTCGAACGACCGACCGGCGCGACGGGTCGACGTCTCCAGCCATTTAATGGTGTTTGCAATGAACAATGACAAATGAATAATTTTCGCGAAATACCTTTGGGTGGGGCAGATCAACCATACACGACATTCACAGCACAGCCATTGCCATATGAAAGCGACACATGTATATAGGATGACTGAACGTGATTTGTATGTGTGTGTATGTGAATTTATGGCAGAAAAAGAACAGCAGAAGGAAAAATAAAAAATGAATTAAGGAGCTTAGGATGGCTTCACGAAGGAAAAGAATTTAATATGATATGGTCTGGTAATTCAATTATTATTAGGCAGACTAAGCGAGTGGGCAATTAATTGCGATGAACGAACGAACGAACGAACTTACCGGCTTTCGTGCAGAGGCAGGGTGGTATTGGCCACGAGACACTATTGCAGTTTGGCAGCAAAAGCTCGATTAAGCTTTCGCCGTATGCTGCTGCTGCTAAATGTAACGATTTTTGGTTTATTCCATGTGATCGGGGTCGTCTACTTTTGCCTACTTCCCTTCACACAGAGTTCATTTACAAAACAGCTGTATGCGTCTGCCGAAGTCTGCTCATATGACCAACCACAAGAAGCTTTTGCGGATGGACGATGACTGCCTTTGAAAAATACGCACAAAAAATTTACATTTTCTATTAATTTATGTAATGACCTATGGAAATCATTGGGAAACGACTAGCCACACAATGGATAAATAATTTTTAAAATGTTCAAATAAAATATCCTAGAAAAGTATTAACCCGTGCGACGACGACAATAAAACCGAAGCTCAGCTGTACCGGAAATAACTTTCACATACCTCAACATTTACGTCATATATACGATAAATACATGCAAAATTGCTAAAAATAAATTCAACCACATTTAAGTTCTTATTTTTCCATTTTCGATTATAAATGCCTTCGAATTTCACAATAAAAATCAGAGTTCTCACTTTTCACACATACGCACGACGAGTGTTCAATGCGATTGTCTATGGTCGTTAGCACTGTTTAAACAAATATTTTATTTTTTTTTATTTTTTTTGTGTAACTGCGATAGTTGTAGAAATGATGCAGTATTATTTTTGAACAATGTTATAGAAAAATGAATTAGTTATTACACACAAGTCCAACTGGAAGTAGAGCAGCAGAGCGCACAAAACTTCTATCCAAACCAATCCGACCGGCTGTCGCCGATCAAATGAGTATGCACCACCATATAGGAGTTCACTTCGAGTGTCTTTCTTTTGTGTGCATAAAGCTCGTCGGCGGCGGCAGTAGCAGCAACGACGACAGTGGTGGACATAAAGCAATATGATATATGTTCTGTACATACATGCACAGGGGCACAGGCACAGGCAGTCGGTGTCGGTATGGTTGGCGAGAAAGCGGTGAACGTACACGTCTACCAAGATGACGACGACAGACAGCAGCGGCAGTGGAAACGCGACGGCGACGACAACGGCGACGATTATGAGTATGACCACGGCAACAATACACAAATATTTAATTTAAAATGTGTTCAGTTCAGATAGAATGTCTTGTGGCACTGCTGCTACCACCCCAGTTGTTGGTTCGTTGATCACTACTGGCTCTGGTCGATGAGAACTTTCCCAAAATGAACATTGGTCCTAGCCAGCAGCCAGCCAGCCATCCAGCCATTGCCATTCTATGCAGACGGCGTTTGCATGCCCCCAGTATATAGTATGCGCGAAACTTTGGATAACACATACGAGCAGTTGCGTTCCCCGCAGAGGAGTACACAGTACATAAGCTACGACAGCAGCACACACTGGCAGTTCGATTCGTCTCTATGTATGCGCGAAGGCGAAGAAAAGTACAAACAAAATAAAAATGAGCCGGCAATCAGCAGTGACAGCCAGGGTTAACCAATGTCGAGCTTTTCACTATTCCTTTTCATTTATTTCTGCTCGTTATTTCCCTATCTGTGGTTACACTCGCAAAAGGTAAAAACTCGAACTTAAGTACTGGCCGATTAAAATTATTCACTTTTCTTAAAACCGCAGGGGTTGTGACTAATATTCTTTGCCATGATGGCACACAGCACACGCTTCCAAAATCTGATTGCGAATGGAGCTAAGAGCTGGCTGTGCGCTACTTGAAGACCTCGACATTTACAATATCCGAACAAACCTCTTAGTCATCTGTGTGTAATGATGTCGTCGCCGAATTTGACGATGGAAGGGAGAACACTTTTCGTGTTGGTGGAGCTGGTGCATGCATAGAAGGAAGAGCTGTATGTATGCATCACACCCATCGATTTTCATCATGGTTGGTAAACATCAGCACAGCACATCAGTCTGTCGTTTATATGTTCATTCTCCTGCCGAATTTCGCGAATGTTTCGATGTGGGCCTTATATACTGGCGGCTGTACAGCTTTTACATGCTTGTTTTGTTTTTGTTGTTTTTTTTTGTTCTGTTCTGCTCTTCTTTTCAACTGAGCCAGCCAGACAACCTTCACTAGAGACGCAGGTTGCATACAACTCAAACCAGGATCGTAAGCTTTTTTGGGATTCTTCTTCACCTTTCCCTGCATCGAAATGCTTCTTCATGTAACTTTCTTCATGTGAATGCTGCATCTGTCTGTGCTTGTGTTGTGTAGTACGTTTGGCATTGTGTTCTTTGACTGCGGCCATCTAATTTGGTTTGGGGGTGGCTGAACGGATGGCGGTTAGATGGATAGACGGATGGGTGCAGATGTAGCCGCCACCGTATGGTTCGATGGATGAGATGTTCCTTGAATTGCAGCGAGACTGAGCTTTAGGCAGACGTTTCCACTTGATAGACGTACATAAACACCAATGCTACCATCATTTCCCATTCCCACATCCTTCATCTGATTCCATTGTTGGATAGAAGGGCCTGGGCCTGGGCAGAGTGCTGCATTATTAAAGTGCCGGCAATAGGTGGGGCGCGGTAGTGTTCACCGAGCGGGATCAAATATTTATCGTCGTGCTGCAAATCAACGGATTATACTAGCTGTTACTGTTTCGAACTTTTCTCCCTAAGACCAGAACCTTAAAGATAAAGACACGAAAAGGTCAATACCACGTCCTTAAGTTGCTCGCGCGAACAAAGAACAGAAATGAATCATGCTTCCTTTGTATTGAGGTACATTTTTAGCAAAAGGACAAACAAAATGCGTGAGACTCGTTTCTGCAAAACCACAGAATGATTCACAGATTTTTACCGGTAGAGCTTACGTCAATACTTATATTATGACTGTCATTACCTTGTATAGAATGAATCTTTAGTCTGAATCAGAGCTATATGTATTTTGATACCGTGCGATAGTGACATTTCAAATAAAACAATCAAACAGTAAATTTATTGAGAATATTATATGGCAAAACTAACGGTTAAAAGAGGAACTGACGTTGCTCAACTAGTCTATAGAAAATTTAGCAGATTGAACTAATGAATCGGCCATAAACCCCTAAGCTCTGCAATTGAGTGTAGACCCCCGCATGAATGAGGCTGAAGTTCTCTACTGGTCACACATAAATTACGTCAAATTTGTGTATGCTAACTGACGTCTGCCAGCTTATATACCTTAGTTTATTAGTACGGGGCAGAAATTTTCACTAAAACTGATAGGATTTGAAAACAGCGACTTGAGGTATTTATAATAGTTGGCGCAGCAGGTCCGTAGGTACCTACCCTAGGCCTAGCTTCTCACAACAGTGACCAAACGGCCAATTGAGAAGCTCTTTCATGGCAGTTATACTGTCAGATGGTTGCCAGACGTTCGCGAAAGGTGGCGCAGTGAAAAAAACCTCAAGTTGGAATTTGGGTTTTTCGGTATTCGAACCTTGGACCCCTCGCTTAGTAGTCCAAGACACTAACCACTAAGCCACAGCGCCATCGAGGTATTTTATTTTTTTTATTTTTCGAATTTGGAAAAGGAGTGAAATTGCTTAAAAAGGTTTTTTTTTTCACAAGTTCAATGTTACTTATCTCTAAGCTTCTGCTGTATTTTTTTGTGATTTCATGCTGGCATCTGAAAATTGTTTGTATATTGTACTGTGTATGTTAACTGAGCACCGTATACATAGATAAATCAATAAATTTTGTTAAGCAAGGGTGATCAAGTGGACCCTCACAGGTCTTCATATTTCACCACCGGCTCTAAGTAATCAGGGAAAATCTACATATGTAGAGAAGAGATGTATGACTTGATCTCACCATTTCATCCTAGACCTTTGAACGTAGGTGACGCCATATGGCATGGATTTTGTGTTGGGAACATTGGTATAAATTAACCACACCAAACTTAAGTATGGACCGCTATGTTTGAAGAAGTAGCTGAAGCATATTCTGCCGCGTACCTACGAGCTCAGCAAAAGAACGAAGTAATTTAATTTCGTAGGCCTTTTCCGCGATTTCACCACAAATAGCAGATTCAAGACAGATAACTTAGCTTTGCCAGTAGGTTCTGACATTCTGATGACATAGCTGTCTCCAAATTGATCCAACTTGACTGTAGGGCAGTTTAAAAACAGCATTGATCCTTCCACCGCTAATGAGCTCCTTACGACTTCTCCAGCTATTTCAATGGGTTAGTTAATTCTAAAGTGAAGCGAAGAAGAGTTTCTATAGAGCTCGCTGTGCGGAGAGGCACTAGTGCTGAACAGAAGCATAAATAGTGAATGGGAGTTTCATTAACTTAAGCCTTTACAGCGGTGCGGCAGTGTGTATAATACGCTGTCTCCATACTTGCTATGAGTTCAGAGTATGCGATAGAGCATTCTTTCAATATCACAAGCGGAGAACGTTATAGCAGCTTTATTTCCATAGTTTACGATAGAAAGCATGCTTTTATCGCATACCATCTATAGCATACTATAGGCCTTTTTTATTATGCACATGATCTGTATAGATCATTGATTTTCACGGTTTACAACAACAGTACAAGATCCAACTTTTGTTGTATACCATGGAAATCAATGATCTATACAAATCATGTGAGCATAATAAAAAAGGCCTTATGTAAACACCAGATAGCTGTCATTTTGCTGTCAATTAATTTTTAAATCAAAGTTTGCTGTTCGGGATCTCAAAATTTTCATTTTGAATAAATCAATTAACGTTTCAAGTTTGGAAAATTAAACATGACCAAGCCTTAAAACAAATTAATAATTATTTACATTTTTTTTGCTATTCTGCCGAAGGTACTTTTATTCTTTACTAAAAAAGTATGCTATGAAATGCCCAACAAACGAAATTTGACAGCTGCTCTGCTAAGTGCTTTTTTGTTTGCTATTGTTCTTTGCTTTTAATTCATCGCAAGTGGAGACGGCGTGTTATGTGGGATACCCAGTTTGATTGCATTGGCTGAATTCCAAAACGCAGTACTTCTGCATTACTGCTTAATCAAGCGTTCCAAAACGAAAACGGATTACTATGATGCAATGCAGAGGTTCTTTTCCAAAACGCATTGTGAACGCATCAACTGCGCAAACAAAAGCAAACAGAGCATCGGTAATGATTATGATGCAAATGTTATTTGACATTTCAGTTTGAAACGCCAAATAAAATTGATTGATGGCCTGAGTCGTAAGTAAAATAGTATGTTTTGTAATAATTTGCTAATTTTACTTTGGTTTGCAGTAACAAATGCATAACCTATGCAGCGCAAAAGCATTCGTAACCTGGCATCAGAAAAGTAGTGTGCATTCACAATGCGAATTTTTTTTGACGTTTTGGAATTTAGCCATTGGCCGCATTCAAGAATCTAGTTATCTGAAGTCGACTAGATTGGTATGGATGAGATGTAACCTGAAAACAAAAAAAGATTGGTCGGGAACGTCACTTTTCCTACGTCAGCCACATATGCGTACTGTCAACTTAGTACTCAGTCAAGAATTCCTTGACTAGATTCGTCGGCTATCCCTCCATAAACGTCAACTGAAATATCTGCTCATATGAACGATTTCCCCCAATCAAAACCGAGATACATCTAGTGAGAGAGCTGTCAGACTTACTAAATTAGATACTTGAACGTCCCCATAGGGCAGTGCTCTGTGTTGATCGCTGTTATTTTGTCATTTTTTCGATTTGGTTAAGAAGTGCGTTGTGTTTTCTTGCTGTATTTTGACAAGCAAGTGGGGCCTTTTCATCCGCCCTAAAAATACAACGCATTCGAACGCAAATGCAAGTACCCGACCATTTTACAACTTATTGCGGAATTTCAATCGCGCAATGTTGAATCACTAGCTATAATTATACATGCGCTGAATTGATTGCTATTACTCGTTTTCTTCAGAAAAGCGAGATCTACTTATTTATTTTAAGTTTAAAAGGGGCTGCTGGCACGGCGTTGCTTGTACTAGCTCTTAAAAGGTTCATTGTTGCTTGATTTATTCTACTTGAAGTCCGTCACACGTTTGAGATCGAAACGTTTTTGTACAATAACTAATGCTTTTGTTGCTTAAGTCTCTGTTTTCTGTTCTACATGCCCATTTGATGTCACATACTTATTGATAGCCTTATCCTGAGTCTGCTCTTTTGGATAATGACATCCACAAAGACTCTATGCTGCTCAGCCTTATCTTAGACATTAACCAATCCAATTTAAAACAGAGTTGCCAAAGGTCGCTCTGTGTAGTTCCACTCGTCCTAATGGCCGGCAGGGAACATGTTCAATATAATCCCCAAATATCGAAATCGTAAACTTTTTGGGCCAAGCATTCCGCTTTCGATTCTTATGCACTCTAAATATATGCCCTCTTCACATTTCAAAACGTTGTCCTCTCTTATTTGGACCAAGCTGCATGCCTTTGCACAACACCTTTCATTTTGTGTATTGACACAGCCAACAAAATGATTGTCTTTGTGTTTGCGCTGCCAGACTATTTTATGCCCTTAGAAGGCGGAAGTCAAATTAATACATAATGTAAAAAGCTCAAGCAAGTGCTTATATTTTTTTTTTATTAACTTTGAGCACCATCAACCGCCAACCATTACTCACTAATAATCCCTTTGTTTGAGAATTTTACCATTCTTCAGGAAGATAGAAACATCCATTGTCTTAATTGTAAATGATTAATGGTGCTTTTAAGGTTGAGTTTGCTACACATTGTCCGAAACTGTTTGTGGATTCGTACTAAGCACGCGATTTTCACAGTCTGTTGGTAAACGATTCCAGACACAACTTACCAGTCGCTGGTCTAATTGGAAAGGTCTGCCACAAATTAGATCATCTTGCGATTTATAATCAAAGCAGTGTACTAACAGATACATTAACTATTATTATTTACTTTTGTAATAGTGTTGTTTGAGTGTACCGTGCATTTTTAGCGCGTCCAATCTTTATTAGTCCGATTTTGACGGCGGCAGACGATTCCAAATAATCTAGACTCACAATAAACTGAGTGATGCATTCGGTTCAAATTTGCATTCGTGCACTTCAATATTTGTTTAATTATTTGGGTTGAGAAACAAATCGAAAAAAATCAACGCGAGTTCAAATTCAAATGAAATTCCGTTAAAGCAATTGAAGGTCTGCAAATGCAACGATTGTGTGTCAACTACAGCTACCATGTTGTTCCCAAGGAATCTCGCCCATATGTCCTCGTTACAAGTAGTATTCACGCAATACACAACTTTAGGATTTTCTCTTTGACATGCAAATAAAGCCCATGAAGCTAATTTCTGTATTTAGTGAATTTCTTTCATACCTTCAAACAAAAAGTGCATTTGCCACAAATGATGGCGCGCGGTTAAAAGTAACCGAGCAATACTCCAAAGTCATACCAAATCTAATATTGGTTATGTACAAAGAATCCAGACTATTTTAGGTTCGAAATCGATTTCAGTTGCGTTGCGCCAAAAAATATCACAATCAATAAAAGCGACTTTATATCCTACATGAAAAGTTATAAAAGAAAACGTCTTGTTTTATTTTATACCTACACATTTACACATAATTGTTACACTGACTTAATTCGAAAGATGTTTTAAGGTGAATTATTCGCCTGTGGAGGAACGAATGGGCTCCATCTTAAGCAATTGTCATCGATTTTCGGAAAATTTCCCCTTCGTCGAAGTCGTTCTTCAAACTCATCAAGTACATCCTTAAAGAAAAGATTGAATTTACTAATAGTAGAACAGTCCAGAAAAAAGAATACTAACCTGCTTCTTTAGCACAATATGCTTTCCCTTCCAATACTTCATCATACCAAGGGCCTGGAGTGTACTTACAATATCATAAGAATAGATTGCCATTTCCTTGAAGGAACATAGAAAAATCAAATGTTTAAAAATATTTCTATACTTGAAAAATAAATGAAAAAAAAAGAAAACATTATTAGTAGGGGTAAAGAAAGAAAGACCCTATTGTTGCGCAAAGAAAAATCCTCCTTAAACAACTGATGAAAACATTATTAGTAGGGGTAAAGAAAGAAAGACCGGCTCATACCCTATTGTTGCGCAAAGAAAAATCCTCCTTAAACAACTGATGAAAAACCCTATTTGGACCCCGTGTACAACTATTAATTTGTTCCATGCAACATTAAACTCCAACCATTTTTTTTTTAACAAACAGCTCTTTAAAATCTACCGCCTTCAGGTGTTAAATAATGCTCAAATTATATATGGTCTTCAGTAGGTCCTAGGATGGCTTCCTCCCTCAATTGGCTATGGTTAGGTATTTACTCTGTATTTATCGCGGGGGAGTATATTTAGCGGCGCATTGGCTTAGTGGTTAGTGTGTTGGACTACTAAGCGAGGGGTCCCAGGTTCGAATCCCGAGAAAACCCAAATTCAAACTTAAGTGTGTTTCACTGCGCCACTCGCGAATGTCTGACAAACATCATGAAAGAGCTTCTCAATTTTCCGTTTGGACTTGGCATAAAATTGTAGATACCTTCCATTCGTCCGAAAAATAAAAACTCACACAAGACGAATGGTTGTAAGAAGCTAGGCCTAGGGTCCCTCCGGACCTGTTGCGACAATTATTTTTTTTTAGTATCTTTAGCTTACGTTTAACTAAATACCACATGGTCAAACATTTCATTAAGTATATAAGATTTTTAATTTAATTTTTAATTAAAAATTAAATTGTAATTTTTCAGACGATTATCGTCGAGACGATAGACCTCCAAAAGTAGCAACTAAGTGCCAAAATTACGAGTTTGATATCTTAATGCATTTCATTTTCCACAAATGAAATGAAAGCTGATAATAGTGAAACAAATTCGGGCAGAATATAACTTTGTATGGTCATCAAAATTTCAAAAACGATATCGTCCCGACGATTATTGCTATACGGAATCTGCCCGCACCTCGTTATACTGATTTTTGACAGACTCCCATAACTATTATTATTATTATTTGAAAAGGTGGTTGTTGTAATGCGACCTTTTGGTCTATTGTACCTCTGCCTACCCCTTGGAGAGGCATATTCCCTCAAAAGAGTTTCCCTCGAATTATCTACCATTCTTTTCAGAATTTTTTTTTGAGGATCCTGTATTTTTACTTTTCCATCCTATAGCATTCTCTCTAATCAAGTTTCCATTAGGAATCGAAGGATAAGAGCTGGTTCCATTCGGCCTTAACAATAATCAACTTTTGTCTGGCAGTTATTACGCAAAGACTCCACACTTTCCAAAATTCCTTTACCAATAAAGAATTATATATATTATAGCCAGAATATCGTTAACTGTAGGGTTAAATGTTAATGTTGAGACACCATGTTTATCTCGGGCATTAGCTAAATAAATCCTCCCTTAATGTCATTTTGAAGAGGAGTGTTGCCCAACCATCCGAAGCGAATTTAAATACGCTGTTGTTCAGCCTGAGTGTTTATAATTATAAACATATTTTAGTAAATTGTAACAGCGTATTAATAAAAAACCCGCAAATACTCTCCAACTCGTATGTTACTTGTACGTAGCACATAACATATTAGTTAAAATTTTTGACATTTGACAAGTAGAAACTACGCCATTACTAAAAATGGAACGATACACTTTTCAACAACGCATTGAGATTTAACACCTTGCGTCTTCTTCCTTTGGGGCCACGTGAAAGATAAGGTCTACGCCAACAGCCCAGCGTCGATTCAAGACCTCAAAGATAAAATTCGTGAGGCTATCGAGGACAAAGGGGCAGCCAATTTGCGATTTGGTTATGGAAAAATTTCATGAAAAGGATATGGTCCTGTATGCGTGCTCGTGGTGGCCATTTGGCTGATGTTGTTTTTCATTATTAACGGCATACCTTCCTCTTTATTATGAAATAAACATCCGATCATTTATCTCAAAAAATTACATTTTTCCTTTATTAGAAAACAAAGGAAAGCGTACTATAAAAAGTACCGAAAATTGTGTCCGATCGAACGATATGCCATTACTGATTTGCATACGATATTTGACAGATCAGCGGATATTTTGTGTTTTGTTTTTTGCTTATAATAAGCTTCAAAAGGCCTTTAAAAGATATCTGTTGGGCAAATTAATTTGCAATTTATATATTCCTTTTTTTTAGAATAAAATCCTCGTTGTGAAATAAAATAAATTATGAAATTTGAACTTGCGATGACGAAAATTGTAGTAGATTCTAATGTCGTTTTCCATTGGGCAAAAAGAAGCGTCCGGGAGAGTCCGTAATCGAAAAATTCACTTCTGAAACCGTTCCATTGGCACAAAAAATACTCTTCTGGTGATTCTGAGAAGAGAATTTCGCTTCCAGAATCCATAGAAGAAGCACTCACACAAGTGTAATTTTATGTATTTTATACAAGTCAACTGACAGCAGCCGTAGATTATTTTTTTGCATTTCACCAATACTATTGTGGATTCATTCAGAAGCTGTTTTGTTGTTCCATTGGATTTCAGTATGAGTGGATCCCCGAGTGATACCAATGGAAAACGACATAAGAAAGGTGTCGCACTAGCAAATGTGGAGGTCTAATTGTTTATTGGTACCGTTTCACTGTACATTTTTACTAAAGCCGTCAACCAGTTTATCGTCGACATTAGTGTTTGATTATTAGTAAGGCCGATTGTGAGTATTTTCTCATCAGACAAAAGGGTACTTCAGTCTTTTGTGGGTCTATGCCCCACGTGATCCCAGCACATGTTCTAGGATAGCACTGGACTCTTTGCAGAAACTGCAGAGACCTTCTTCAGATATACCTAGTTTCTTAAGTCTTCAATGCCATGTTAGGAAGGATACGAAGTTTAGTTTTGCTCATGCCAATGCATGCTTGGCATCTTCCTCGGTTGCCGAAGAATTTTCTTTCCTAATGGCTTGTGTTATTCCAGGTTTCTTTATCTAGTTTCATAAATTATGTGGTCACAAGGCAAAACCTCTTAAGTCTGTTTTACTCATTGTTCAGGAGAGCAGTTTAAAGTTTTGTTTACTCTATTGACTTAAGCTGTGGTTTTTTTTTTTTTTTGAAATTGTGGCCACTTTTGTAAAGATATAAAGCTGAAAAAAATGTACAAAATATATTTGGGTACGCTAATGGCATCAAAATCTGAATTTCGTCTAAAGTCGACTTAAGCGGTTTTGCCTTGTGACCGCACCCTCACAGTTATCGTTTGAGGGTGCAATCCCCTACCCCGCAAAATGTTTCACAACCTATGAAAGTTGCTGATGCTCTCTTTCTTGATAGGAAGTTGGCCATTTCATCACTCTCCATACCCACATGGCCATAGGCACCAAACATATGGTTCATTCATAAGTTTGGATTTAATGATGTAGGAATAAAGTGCCTTAATAGCAGCCTGGTTATCTGACGTTATAGCTATATCGCAGTTGGTTTTGTCTCTGTCGAGGTTGAGTTTTAAGAGTGAAAGACGCTTGTTGGCTCAGAATATGTTGCTACAGTCCCGAATGCTCCCGCTCCAGACTTCCATAGGTGGTCTTTCTTTACAAAAAAATTTTCTTTACAAGAGCTGATGGCGGAATTGGGCTTTATTTTTCACTGTTCGTGTTTAAAAGATGTAGGAGACTTTCAGCGAACGCTTTTAGTTAAGCCCAACAACATTACAAAACGAAAAACGTGACATGTGAAATAGCTTTTAGTTTGAATCAAAGGGTTATCATGTAAACCCAGTTTGTGTAAGATCGCACTCCTATGGAGTATACTTGCGCATACTTACGCCTGCAACTACATAAAATATCTCTTACATGAACTCTCACTTATATCCAAGTCTTAAGCTGTACCCTAATAAACAAACTAATTACAAAAAGGCTAAATTACAGCCTTGAGTAATTTAGAATATGCAAACTTTGGTCCGGGTTTTGAAAAATAAAATAAAAAGGAGTCTACCTACCCCCGCTCTTCATTAACCCTTTAATAAAATTTGTAATTACCTGTGAGACTTCCTTTATGCTCAGTGTGGTTCCTGTACGATTGCAAAGGTAATCCAAAAGTACATCCTTCCAGTACGACCGATAAGATATCAGACCCAAGTCAGATAATGGCTTTTCGGGAGATCCAATCTTTCCTTCAACTCTAGTCAGAAGGTAACCTGTTATAGAAAAACAATAAATTATTGTAAATTAAGTGTCAATGACTTAAGATAATCTTAACATTGCGTTTCATAAAAAAAAAACCAAAACTATGAAAGAAAAGGAAAAAAAAAACAGAGGACAAAAATCCGAATTCAACTTCCCAGACAACTTTTCGTTTTCGAGCTTTGTATTGTTTGTTTCTCTCTGTCTGTGTTGCGCATAATATCGTTAGACTGAAGTTGCGCATTATTGGCATAGGTTAGGGTGTTGCACTCAGGCAAACATACATTTTTGGGGTTTCCCATTCTATGCCGTTTACATGAGAGAGGGTAAAATTCAGACGGCAGACAGACTCGTTATTGATTTTTCCAACAGGAACACACGGTGAAAAGAAGGGAAACGCAAGGACATACTGCTTGCCAGAAGCAGCCAGCCGCATCAGTAGTAGTAGTAGGGTTAGCCTCTAAATCATTTCCATTGCTTGATTGAAGAAATTCGCAAACATTTTAAGCATATATAAATTTTTATTTTATTTGAAAAGAAAAAAACAGCAGTTAACATATTTTTGAAAAGGGAATGATTGCTGCCTTGTACTGGTGCCATTGCGAATTCTCCTGATACACTTACGTGTGAATGTACCCATGTATAGCAAACGTAAATATTTCGTTCGTCGTTGGCGTCTGGAGTTTATAAACCCCTACATAATATGAAAAAAGCTGTGGCAGGTTTGGAGTTTGCCACTCTCCAGTTTTGCATTTGCCTATCGCTCTCTTTCTCCTATATAATCACTTCCTCTCCCCGGGTATCTTTTGTGTGTATCCTTTTTTGCGTTTTGAGAAACGTCGAGACGATTTTATCGATCCATCCACTAGTCTGCTAGCTACCTTGTTCATGGTCCTGGGGACGACGCCCTGTACGTTTGACCTGCCCTGACCTTTTCCGACTTTGCGTATTGCATCGAAGCGACGGCAAGAGCATACGTCGCCTTGTGTCTTTGATTGAATAAAACTTTTTAAGGGTAGCTATATGTGCCAGGGAGGCGGAGGCATCGTTATTTTATTTATTAAATTTAAAATGGTTGTTCTTAATTAAAACAAAACAAAACAAAAAATGCCAGTTAACGTTTTCACTTAATCCTTTAACTAAAACTGCGAGAAAAAAACAAATGAGGTTCATACTTTGTTATAAAGCTTTCACGGCATATGCAAGTGAAGCATCGCCGTTTGCACACTGCATGTATGTATATTTTGCACTTCTTCCTGGAGTATTTATTTTGTGTCTGGTTATAATTTAAAGCGTTTGCATGTCCAAAGCATGAGGTCAATGTCGCGTTGCTTTGATGAGAGCCTGTTTTCTCTCGAACTAAGAGAAGGGAATGAGTCGGCGGTGTTGGCACAGCTGTTTATCATATGATTTTTAATTACTCGATACATTTCACTTATATAAAACGAATTAAATGCATTTGTACATGTCTACTATGAGTCATGGGAGAAAGGGAGTAGGGAGTCTTGTTTTAGAAACTATTCTTTACAACTATGCTAAAAAAAAAGATTACAAGTATTTAAACAACAACCCCTCACAAATATCAATTGGAATTAAGGCAATTATTTAAATATGCGCGAAGAAAAACAAAAGGTTTCCTGAAGTAGATACATCAAAGTCGTTTGGGAGTAATAACGCCATTAGTGGGTGCAGTCCTTAAGTCAGTGACGCGATTGGACGTCGGACGCAAGCAGAAATGTGGTCATTGAGTAATTTTTAGTTCACCAACGCGTTTTTTCTATTTATAATGAGTGAAGTTGCTACTTTGTCGCCGGAAAGTGGAGGAATTCGATGATGTCTTGCATATAAACTTAAACATCTAGAGCATTCTGACTTATTCTCTCACAGGATTAGGGGCTTGAGATGACGGCAGGCGTGGAAAGAGATGTGGATGTCGTAGAGCCGAACACTGCAAGAATCGAATTGTTTGCTGAAAATCTTACTTAACTTTCAAAAAACACACAGTGAAACTTCAAAAATATTGAAAATGGTAATCGCAACAGTTTGAAGACACTCCATGAACCCGCCTTTAACGGTCTGTGCTCATTCCGTCCATGATAGTGCACCACCAAAGCGTTACCCACTCTCTTTTTGGTCAAAACCCCGAGTATGTCACCTATTCGTTCCTCTCCATATCTCTTTCTGCCCCAGCTGCGATACACGCGATACCGTCGTTAACTTTCCATTGGAGGTTGGATTTATTGTCGGGTCCTGTCACTTGTTTCATCAAATTGCGGAATAACTGACCCACGAACTGTCGCTTTTCTTCGGAACTACTGCTTCAGAAGTCTAACTTCAGAAATTAAATTACAAAAAAAACGCAAATGCAATAAAAACACACGAAGCATGCCCACTTCTATTTTTGGTCTTTTGTAATACAAGCATTTTGAAACTTCCCCTTAGATCCGATTCCAGCGTATCCAACTGAACTAATTTTCACAGAAAAATCATTGTTCAATCAGAATCTGAATTCTACTTTGCATATATTTATGAAAATGTATATGTTTATGAAAAGGAAATGTGGCAACACACACTCAATGTTTGCACCATTTCAGAACAGCCGCAGAGAAAACAAATTTAATATTGAACGTTTGGAGGTGGAAAAGCAAGAAGCACCAAGACTTTCTTGCTCAATTACAAGCAGCCTCGAAAACTTCTAGTCGGCAAATATCGCCAAATTTATTTAATTTTTTTTTGAATAGAAACCAATGATTTTTGTAACCGCAATTACGTTCGTTGGAATTCAAACTACTTCCAGAACTCCAACAACTCCTCATCAGACTTCCTAAAGTTACATTGAAAATTTGTTTATTTAAAAGAAAATGTTGGGTTACATTGAAAATTTGTTTATTTAAAAGAAAATGTGGGGTATTTTTCTCAATAAAAAATTGTATAGCAAGCAATACTCACGACACAGATAAATGAAGTATAAGCTGCTTTGAATTAGCTCCTACACTGCCTTGTATAAGGAGGTTTCTATATTCTCTTCACCCCTTAAGCTTATAGCCAATTCATTGCTATAAACTCATTTTAAAGGAGAACTTGTACAGGGTTTTGCTACGCACTAATCGATTTATAAGTTATATCTAATCAGAAACAAGTTGTTGATATTATTGACAAAAGCCGCTACCTAGGATTCATCTACTAATTTGGTGCAATATGTTAGTAGTTTGTAAAGGGTCATTCATTATTTGGTTTCGAAAGTAAAGCTAAATAAAACACAGACACAAAGTTTGGGCTTTGCCATTAAGTGTGAAATACAATATCATTCAAATGGCGGCCTCGGGAAGATTCGCAGCATGCGATTCTTTTGAGGTCTCTTTTAACCACTTTTTCGCACATTTCGGGCTGTATCTCGGCCTTAACTTGAGTAATGTTGGTTTTGAATGCGTCTAGAGTTCGGGGATTATTCGCGTAAAGATGGTACTAACGTCTAATCGCACGATCTTGGTGGTCAATTGACGTCGCCAAAACGTGAGATTACTCGACCGGGAAACTTATAACGCAATAAAGCAATAAATTTGTAGCAAGTTGTAATAATTTTAACAAGTTGTTCGATGCTCTATCGTAACTGACAAACATTTTACTAAAATTATGAGACTTCAAATGACAGCTGAGTTTGGCAGGTGTCAAATGCCAGCGGCACCAACTTGAAATCACGAAATGAACGACCCGTTACTATTTAAGAAAGATTGTAGAAACTACGTTGTATAATATATCGTGTTAGTCTATCTAAATTCACAGAATTTACTCAAATATACCTATTTTAGTAAACAGACTTGCAAATGGATGGATTATAATAATTAAAGCAACCTTAGATATAGCCACTTTTTCGGCGGGTTAATAATGATATCTAATGAATTTTGCAAGATATTTGACTTGCAAGACAGTGGTTAGAAATAAATTTAGATTCGAAAAAAATATATGCTGATGTAAGGAGAAAAACTGCCCAAAACTTACTAAAATCAATAAGCAGCCTTCCGTATCCTTTTCGCTGATAGGGCGGTAACGTCAAAATACACGAAACATTGTAAAATGAATTTTTCTCCTGAAAGTATACAACGAATAATGTTCTTTAGAACAGAAAAAAAAATAGAAAAACATAGCAATAGTTTAAAATAATATTTGGTGGTATTCTTTTCTTTTTAGCGCCTAGGGAGAGAGAAATAAGCTATTTCATTAGAGGTAGGGATCCCAAGTTCAACAACCTTGAATACACCGATATGTACTAGGAGACGACAAACGCTATTTACTCCCTCAGATGTATTTATTCCCCAAATTGTATTAAACTACGTAGCTTTGTCGGCGTGCACCCATACCAATTACAAAAGCATAGACACATATCTACCATTGTTAGGTAACTAACATCACCATCGATATCATCGCCAGGCTCCCAAGGGCCCTACTCTTCTCAAAATTTCGCCAACTTCCCAACCAACCCCATGCCACGCAAAGGAAACACAAAAAATATATATTCCCAAACTATGGAGCCACAGACATCGTGTGTACAAACTTTGCCCGAAGTTGGGGAAAAGATGCAGACTATTGGTTCCTGGGTTAAATGGAAACACCCCTTACACAGCAGACAAGCCGAACTTCGGTAAATGCGGAAATTGTCCAAAAATTTAAAAAATGGCTTCAAAAAAAAAAACATACCACACACGTGTCTCCCCACCTACAAATTTACAAAAAAAAAAAGAGTAGTTTTTATGGAACTTCCAGAACCGCAAAAGCTTCAAACAAAAAGCACCTGTCCTGGCTTATAGTTCCGAAATGTTCGACCTGAACAATACAAATCAGATTCGATATGCTCGGCGATTACAAAAAGTTCAATGACCATAGATTAAATTTGTACAAACATTTCGCTATAGCGTACATGTTAACTGTCGTCTGGCTAAAGAATTGTCTGCCGAAGTGGGGGTGAATACAGAATGCCATTGCCATACCGAGCCGAGCAGCAGCATCTCCCATCACCCCCAACCAAATGCACTGGCTATATAAATACCCATCTAGGCAAAAGGCGCGGCGACTTCAAAATGTCTATTCCACACGCAAAAACCATTCTCTACGCGAGAAGCTTTCGTCAGCCAGGCTAGACAGTAGAGAGTACATATCACCATCATCCTCATCTTCAACACCAGCAATATTATCACCTCTCCTCGTTCTCGTTCTCGTTTGCAATTCGCATTCTCCTTGCCGTCCGTAACCATCGTCGTCGTGTTGTGTATGAATGAAAGACTGCAAAAGCTCAACACACAAATGCAGTGCGCGGAGGCTACAAACGACGGCCCATCGTAGAGCAGCACTCATCAATTTTAGTCTCACTATTATTATTTTTGTGTTATTTTTGTTCTCCCCATTGTGGCGTCAAAGAATTTATTTCATTTTGCTGAAGTAATAAAATCGAAGAGGCAGATTGCTTGCTTCTCCCTTTGTCGTTGACATGCTCGTTGTTGGTAGAGGTCCACGACCTTATTATATGCTTATGTACATATCCATATGGGTGGCGCTGCGACTGCGACCAGGGAGGAGAGCTACACCGAGAGCGAGATAGTAGCATTTCGAGAAAGCTTTGTATCCTTTTTTGAACTTGTTGTGTTGTGTGTAGTGTAGACATGATGTCACGTCATTATACACTTACTTGGTGTGGCTGACGGTATATACATTCTTCGCCACATGTCAAATGTATATACAAAAGGTGTGTGTACATACAGACGTAGTAAGCGAATAGCACAAAACTGGGGAAAACGTCTGGCACCAACACATAGGCACCCAGGCCGCGTTTCAATGCAAGTTACCCTTGTCGACACTAGAGTTTGTCGCGTTCGTTGGGCTTGTAAGCACTCTGAGGCTCGAGTTGTACACTCTGTGCGCGCCTTATATAAAATAATCGGTGGAAACAATAGGCGTCTGCCTGTGTGAGCCTGAGCATTCACAAAATTAATTTTTGAAATGTACCCACGACATGCGCAATTTGTAACACAAACCCAGTCTTCATGTCGCACCAAGCTTTTCAGTAGGTACTACACTACACTTCATTCCTGTAACGAAGGGATAATGAACCCGTTGCCATTGAAGACATTAGGGGTGAGAAGTGTCTGCGTTTGGGTATGGTCAAGATTTGTTGTTTCTTTGACTGGGAGCTTTATTTTTTATATAGCTACCCAAACGCTAATAGACGGCTGTCGTAGCTATTTTGCTTATAGCAATTGAATTTTTTTTTGCAGGAATAAAGGGGTTCTTTCACTGTCACTTTTTTCATTGCCACCTATACCTCACAATTAATCCCCTATCTGCTAAGTTTACTTGTACGCAATTATAATGAGAAAAGGACTATAATTGTTACTAAGATTGCCGATTGTTTTTGTTCGCAGACACATTGCAAAACTGGCCAATGATGTTTTCGTTTCTAGTTTGATTTTATTATCCGATTCAAACTTGAACATGAACACGTGCCATTGACCTATAGTTTATGTCTGGCAGTTTGATAGAAGGTGCAGTCTTTCCTAAAAGTATTTACTTACCCTTACAGGTTTAGAAAAGGCCAGCTAATTTGTGAAAATTAGTCAAACCAATACATGCAGCACAGCATCAGAAACTGCTGCGGTGTTACCTAGTTGCCCAAACGCATAGGGGGGGTTTACTGTCGGCAGCTGGCAATGAACTTTTTTGTTATGAAGCTGTAAATGTTGGGCATAATAGCGAAGCTTAAATCGTTGAGATCGTCAAAAATGTAATGACCTAGTGATATATAGATTTCGAGAGATATTCGAATCAGACCACCATTGTCGGGTCTCTTTTCGTCTTTTCGTCTCTCTAAGTGGAGTCCGAAGGAACTGCACAATTATCTGTTCTTCTCCATGTAGCTCCTAACTTTATAAGCGCTCAATGAGGATTTAAGTTATAATAGGACTCTAAACACTTTATATATGTCGAGGCTAACGTATAGACCGGCCTTTTCATTTGCTAGCTGCTTGTGTCAATCGATCAATAAATAAACGCACTATTGAATAGAAAAAGCAAGATAATACAATTGCAATATATTTTCGCCCCTCCAAGTGTTGCTCCTAGATTTTCCACACTAGAAATTGTAGTGTTTTAGCCAATATCTTAGCAGTTACTTGATTTAATTCAAAAGTCCGTTATCTTTATTGCAGCAGGCTTTGTTGTTTCAACTTACAACTCAATGATTCGTGTTTTTCATTATTTATTTGTTTCCAAATTTGTTTGACATCACCAATCACTGATAAGAATGTTTAATATTATACGTCTCTGGTTATTGGAGACGTCAGTTTCCTGGCCGTCAACTTTGTCTATAACTTGTGAGCATGGAGGCACGGTTTCAATTTTTTTTTTCACTTGGTGCCGTCACCTCTGACATCTTTTGGGGAAAGATGAAAATGTCCTTTTCTCAAATAAAATTCCTCTATATGAATATTACCTCATTTATCATTTAGTGTTGTACACTAGCAGAAGCGACAGAAAGTATAAAACATACAAAGCACAGTTAAGAACAGAACAAACAAGTTATCTAGCCTGCGGGACAATTATTTTAAGTTTAAGAGTAATTGAGTGAACGAACGAATAGTCTTTCGCCTGCCGATGTACACATTTTTAAAAGTTCCGGAAATATTTTTCCGATAAATGGAATAAAATATGTTGCCGACAATAACTTGTAGTCAACTTTTTTCGTATCTACTTAATCTGCGTATTTTTTTTATGATTTCCGTGTCGGGATATAGAGTAATCGTATTGAATGCGTCTGCCATAATTAGCAAAAATTGGTGCTCATACATAAAGTGTAGCCGCAATGAAATTCTGTGTGTTTACCTGAAATTTATTTTTCACATCCTCTTATCATAATGAACCGACACTCAGCAAAGACGAAAAATGGAGTTTAAAGGGCAACAGACAAAAAACACTGCAAAGCGGTAATTAGACAAATTTGTTTGCACAATAAAAGTGACTGTAACTTAAAGGAGGATTTCAGGAAATTCAACTCCTACCTCGGTGACAATGTGAGGTGTGCCGTGTACAGTTGACTTCTTCTGTCAGTAAACTTTAAATCTCACACCAAAATTCAAATTCAATTCAAGTCCTTCTTTTTAGATATAAGACTGTTTTCTAAACTTACAAGTTAAAACTAACAATCGGAATACAGTATAGGAAATTTTGTAAGATAAGAAAACCACTCTACCTTGCTAAAGTATCCCACGGTGTGACATCCATCGATATCTGCCAGTGTCATTACGTAGAAGAGAAAAGGCTCCACATCATAATACAATGTTTTATGGTCTAAAAAGAATTTCGCCAGCAGGCATAGATGCTGGCAATACTGTTTGTGCCGTTTGCCGTCCACTTGCCATACTTGTAGCTTCCCCTTTCTATAGATTTCATCGCCAGGGGGATGCCGCCACATACATTTCTGTGCATGCCGCTTGATACCAGTCTCAGACCGTTGATATCGAAGGCAGAATTCACAAATGTACATTTTCGGAAGACGCGCCGCATCCTCAGGGTATGGCGACTGATACCATACCTTCATTTGATACTTGCCCATTGTGATGTATCTGTCAAGAGAAAACAAGTTAAGATAGAATCTTTACGACAAATCGAAGGAAACTTACTTAATGCCCTTGCCCACGGGCAGATCTTTCAGCTCGTTTTCAATCTTTTCGCTGGCGATAGCTTGAGCTTCCCTAAACAATTGCAGATCATAGTCTGGCACTAGACCAGCAAGGTTTGGTTCGCGGTCGTGATCAGTGCAATCTTTCTCGCTTTTTATTTTGTCCGCCATTGATGTGTGTGCTTGCAGGGGTTTGAATCTCGCTCGTGAATCTCGAATCTTCTGTAGGTATTCCTTCTGTTCGGGTGTGGGAACTTTCTTCTGGGGATCGTATTGGTTTGCTGCCAAATTGTACTCTTCCTCCTTTTGCTTTCTTTCGTTCGCCCGCTCCTTACACTCTGAAGCGGACATGTTGTGGAAAATCGGACAAGCTTCAAGTAAAAAGTGTTTCTCTTGGTTTCCACTCAGATGGCCCGAAGAATCGCAACCTTCGATGGGACATTTTTGCTCCTGCGGTGGTGGGGAAACAACGCGTTCAGCGGAAATCTTCTCAGTTTTCAACTCGCGTTTGGTTTTGGCTTTTGCTTTACTCTTGGTTACAACCGATGCCTTTTTTGCTGGGCTTTTCGAAAGTGAACGCTTATCCAGTTCGACTTCTGATTCACTATCTGAAACTTTGCCCAGCACATGCTTTGATCGTCGTGTGCTTAATGAGCGAGTTAGCTTTCTAGGTGCTGCTGGTCTATTCGAAGCCGCTGCGCCATCTGAGTCAGAGAGGACAACCGCCTTTGCATCTATTTTCTCTGGAGTCTTTGTCGAGAGAGCCTTCTTTTGCACGGCCCGCTTGGACGTAGGCGATGACGAGCTATCGCTGGACTCAGATGCGTCTGAATCGCTTGACGATGACGATCCCGATGTTGAAGCGCTAACCGAATCAAATTCATCCGAGCTTTTTTGGTTATCCGTTTTGTTTGTTGACGAACGTTGTTTTTGAGGAGATTTAGTTTTGGCAATCGCAGTCGTTTTTGACTTTGCGCTTGGCGCTGTCTTAACTTTCGGCGCAATGGTGCTGGTTTTGGGCTTTTTGTCGGGTTTTTTCACCGCTTCCACGTGATCCGAATCAGATGAGTTGTCTGGGGAGAAAATGCTCTTATTCTTTGAATTGCTGTTAGAAAGAGCTTGCGATTTGGCCGCAGTCTGAAACGCTTTTGTTTTGCTAGTAACCACCTTTGAAGCAAAGTTTTGTTGTTGATGTTGTTTTACTACTGCTGGAGGAGCCTTACCGCCACCATTTGCTGGTGGATGATTCGGAACAACAGGGGGAGGTACATTTTTCTTAACCTCAGCAGGAGGTTTCTTGCGAGTATTTGCAACCTGGGTACTAGAGCCAGATCTATTCAGCTTTTTGGCAGGCGGCACATCATCTTCACTTGAATAAATGCTGCTTCTTGACAGTCTTGGATTGCTAACTCCGGTTGCACCCCGAGCTTTTGTCGCGGTGGTGGACGTTGACTTCTCGTCATTTTTTGTTTGTCCCTTAACGTCTGACGAACTTTTTCTTCGCAAATTCTGTGACTTCACTTGATCAGTAACTTTGGGATTTACAGTCGCAGTTTTCCCCTCTGTGGAACTCGTGGAATCAGATTCTGAGGAACTACTGCCGCTCTCCGATCCGCTGCTGCTGCCACTAGAACTAGAAGAGCCCGACGATGAACTTGAACTAGATTCTTCTGTAGAAGTTGTACTCTGTAAAACGAAAATAGTTTTCTGTAAAGAGCAGTATGCTTTTGCTGCACAAATTTGCTTGCGTAAGTTTCATTTCGAATAGTCGCGCCTGTCAGTTTACAGTTTGTGAGTGTACCTATAGTATTTTAATGGTGCACCGAATCTCGCTGTCTGAAGACGGAAACGATGATAAAGTTTTCTACGTTCGGGATGTCTCTTTTAAAAGAAGCCAAGAAATATATTCAAATATTAAACACAAAAACACCACCAAGCAATCTGTTTTATCCAGAAATAGTCTCTAACCGCAGACTGGCTGAAACTGTAAGTATATTTTAGTAGTGAAATATGGGTTACTCACTTTCTTGCGAAGGGACATGATTGCCGTTGATTAGGTATTGCTAAAATTTTGTGAAATATGTTAATTATGATAGTGTAGGTAGTAACAAAATAGTTTTTGATGGAAACAACACTTCTAAAATAATCTTGTTTATTTCACTACGCCATATTTTATTTTTCTCTCTGCGCTGCACATGACATTTGGCGGGTATGTTCGGTTTGCTTATGTTCAAATAACGTAACAAACATAAAATACAGTAATCCCAAAAATACCTCTATCAATAATATTGTTAGCAATAGTTTTTATTGGCTTCAAACAACCTAGTGGTCAGTTAGCCATAGCATACAGAAATTTTGCAGAACTGCTGTGTCACCAGTTGATAGTATTTCATAGCCTTCTTAGCATCTTTACAAAAATTTTTTTACGATTTCAACCTACTATTTCCCTATTTGAGTTTTCGAAAAGTGTGCGGCGAGAAACATGATAAGTGCAGAGGATGAGTTTTTCGGGGGTAACGTCGTTTTCGATTGGGCTTCTTCAGATTTCGTGTGTCTAATCGAACACAAAAACGTCACTTGCTCTTTTTTGTGTTGATATTTATGCGGTTCGAATATGTTTAGCATTCGACACTTTTCTAAGCATTTTGCATTCGCTTAAATTTTGTATTAAAATATTCTTAATTTGCGCCCAGATTGATTTTTTAACATTTGTTCATAATTAATTAACAAAAATAAAGCCACCCGATGCAATGCATTTCTTTGCCGTTGAAAAATTTCACGAAAACGCAAAAAAACTCCACTTGTCAAACTCAAACGTACTTGTATTGGTAAATCTGAAAAAATCCAGATTCGTAAAAGTGCTCCAAAATCTGAAAATTATTGCTTTTCTTTGTACCAAACGAACATAAAAGGTGCTCTGAGAGCGCCCAATCGAATACCACATAAGTGTTGTTGCGTTGACTCCCATAGGTACGTCAGCGTGCACGTGCTTGAAATAGCATCTGATATCGAACATTCGAAAGACTGTTCCGCTGTTAAATCCTTCCGTTCAAATGTAATATTTCCGGAAATTTGTCTTCGAATTCGAAGCTTACCTACGCAAACTCATTCATTTTTCAACATCATTGGATGTTCCCTGAATCCATCCCCTTTTGTGTCAAAATAAACAGCAACAGTCAACTCCAAGATAAACATGCAACCGCCAAGTGAAAAACATTTGTCTTAAAACAAATATGCACAGTTTAGTAAATATCTCGAAAATAACCCAACACGACAGATAATATTTAAGAGGATTATATTAGATGCAAGCATGATGTCCACGTCGTTGGAATTCATTTTGATAAAACTTATTTCGTTGGCCATTCTAACTACTTCTGATGAAGAATTTTTAACATACGTAGGCCGCAAACAGGTGAATAGGGTTTTAATACCTATGTGTCCTATTTTTAGTTGTTTTGTGTTTAATGACGTTTCTTCATAGGTAAGGTACGAGACGTTAGAGGTATCCGATCGACAATTCGCAACGTACAGTCATCTCTCTAATGTGGAACACTTGCGCGAAGCTGTAGACAAGATATTAATTCCACGAGTTGTCGGCACCGAAGGCCATCGAAATGTTCGCAACTATATTGTCAAATCTATGAAAGACCTTAACTGGTCGGTAACTTTGGACAAGTTTGAAGACACTGCTCCCATCAAGGGAAAATTAAAATTCCAAAATATTATAGCTACATACAATCCGAATGCGGAACGATATCTTGTAATGGCATGCCACTACGACAGCAAGTACATGCCGGACTATGACTTCCTTGGGGCAATTGACTCCGCAGTGCCTTGTGCTATGCTGCTAAATCTGGCTTTAGTCATGAAGGACCATTTAAGCACGGTCAGAGATCGAAAGCTAAGCTTGATGTTCATATTCTTCGACGGCGAAGAAGCATTCGAAAAATGGGGTCCCAAAGACTCGATATATGGAGCACGGCATCTAGCAAATAAGTGGAAGTCTGAGAATTTGCTGGATCGGATAGATATGCTGATGTTGTTGGATTTGATTGGAGCACCAGATCCAAAGTTCTATAGTTGCTTCCACAATACAGAAGGATGGTACGCAAACTTGGCTATTATAGAGGATCGGCTTTCGAGCGCTGGACTTATGGAACGATACACAAGCAACGGAGTTGCGAAAGATAATCCAAATCAATACTTCCAACCGCGATCCTTGAAAACCCTAATAGAAGACGATCATGTGCCGTTTTTGAATCTAGGTGTACCGATACTTCACTTGATTCCGATTCCTTTCCCCGCAGTTTGGCATACCAAAGATGACAACCTATCGGTGGTGGACTTTGCAACCACTGAAAATATAAACCGAGTTCTAAGGGTTTTTGTTATGGAATACTTGCTCTCTTTCGAGTAGGTTGGCTTTTATTCGGCCTTACTTTGCTCCTCGAAATAACCAGTGCGCTGTGGTTTGAAATACTTACAAGAATTACCGACAACCCTATATATTATGATAGTCTTACCTCCTACGAAATCAAAAAAAAAAGCATTAAAATGACAATTCCTTAACGTGGCTGACTTTTTTATGTATATTTAGAATAATCTCCTGAAACCGAACCGTGCCGCGAGGCGGGAACCATTGTTAGACATGGTTGCTGCTATCTTTGAAAGGTCATTCCTGATATCTATGCCTTCATTTAAAATGATCACATCTTCTAATACATTATTTTTAGCTGACCCTTGGTGTTAACCTTTACACTTACCCTCTGGAACACGGATTATATGTTCCCATGCAAGACAATTGTAGTGGCGTACGCTTTTTGGGGATGAGGTGCTTCAAACAATAGGCCTTAGCATCTGAAGACTTACCCTCCGCTCATAATATAAACACAATTATTTTATTCCCGGCTCAGTTACCGAAGGAAAACTTGAATAAAATGATATCCGGCGGATTTAATGCTTAAACTCTTACATCTAATAGCAAATATTAAAAGTGAATCTTTAATTGAAATCTGGTCTAAACTTAAGTACAAACTTTAAGAAACATACACACAACAGAGCGTACCAAAGACGGTTACTTGTTTTGAAATGACCACTTCCACTCTTTTGCATTTTGTAATACTGCAAGTAGGTAAGGTATTTCCTGGTCCTCGGTTCAAGTTCCCACATTTTTTGGCCATGGTTGCACAAGCTGCCTTCACACCTATCACAAAACGGATCACTTTCTGTGCATTCGCTTATTTGCGACGCACATCCTCGCAAAGTGTAAACAATATTAAGCCGGGACACCAACGTGCTTACACACATTTCTTCCGCATGGGAGCAGTTGCTTGTTTTTATATTTGAAATGTCAGCCCAACTTGCACAGTTTTTGTCATCAACGGACGAACACTTGTAGCACGAACGAACAACTTGGCGATTGCAACCGCTCCCATCACGGCATTGGTAGCATATTTGATTCGTTCTGGGCTGCGGTAAATCAGAGCCACAGCCGCGCCAGAGGGTCTTGCCATCTTCGCAAGAGAAGCATGAATGGGTACCAGCGTTACATCTCGCAGCTCTAAGGACATTAGTTTGATTGCGGCAACCAGGACTCGTCGAGGTATCACACACATTGCACATGATGTCCACGCAGTTGGTGTTGCAATTATCTCCATAACACTCGGTTACGTTGCCAGTAGGAAAAAAACCCATGGTCGATGAGCAGCCTCGATTGACCACATTGGTTTGTTCGTTGACGTGCATATAGCACTTGCCGCGATGACCGTGCAGGACCATGTTGTGACAGGTTTTTACGCCTGTTACGGCACATTCACCAACGAACTCATCTTGACTGCGAAGACATGAATAATCCGTCGACGATGGCGTTTGCATGTAAGAGCATTCATGACAGTAGTGTTTTGTTACCCCAACTTCGGTGTTGCACCCGTCGTAGTTGCATCGCAAGCAGATATTTTTACAGCCGGTGTCGGTTAGATCGGTCGCTTCGCAGCCCCGTTGAACACTGTTAATGCTTATGACATTGGTGTAACATCGATCGGTGTCCTTGTATATAGGACATGGTAGGGGTGAATAAGTTGTGCTGTTTAGAACATCGATGCATTCTGAACCCAAGCATTGATAGCAGCGGAGACGATCTGAGGGATAAATCTGGACATTGCACAGTGAAGTGGTGCACTTTTCGCACAGTTTGGAGCAGACATTGTTTGGCAATACTCTTGACATGCAACCCCTGTGTGTAACACCGGACACTGCAGTGTGCATTAGAATGAAAACTTCCTGATTAAAGTGTTTTAAAAGTTACCTATGGTGGTTACACATTGGTCATTGGCCGGACATTCCTCCACGTCCAACTGCTTGCCTGGTTTTCTGACGCAATCAACGTCTGTACTGGACACACACGAATAGCACTCCAAGCTGCTTACTGTAGTAGGCATGCAAAAGCTGTAAACGGACTACGATATTCCATTGAACACATTCATACCTGTAACAACCAGACTTCCTATTAAGGCCACTCCTAATGTCACTCGGAATTTAAACATTGTTCTCTTGTCACTGCACCGATTACTACTGAATTGGTTTGGCATTTCTTTATGATTACGGAACGTCGTCTATCGACGCGATAAGATTTGATTGATAGATAGACGATAGATAATACACTTTGATTGCAGAAAGGCTATTAAACACTTACAACTCTTTGTATTAAGATTAACAAAGAAAGCGGCGCATTGTTAAATAGAAATTTACATATATTACACTATGGATACAATATCTTTAAGGTTAGAGTTCCCCATCGAATTCAATGTTATAGAGGAGTTGTTGGATCTTAAAACGAGCGAGTGCATTCTTCTGTCGGGGCAGGCGCTTTAGAATCGGTGAACAGCTTAATAGGAATTTGTCGTCACCATCGATGTTCATAAGCGTTCCATATTCTTCAGGCGTCAAAGAGTTGGGTTTCGAACAGGGAACTTCCTTTTTATCCGCCTCATTGTCGTGCTCATCCAATGTGAGGTATTGCGTGGTTGCTGTTGGACTTCGAAATATCTGAGTTATGAACTGATTGCCGTCGCCAAGGTCAATAGTAGTCGTATCTGACTGGTGTTCATGGTGAAGGCTAGGAGTCTCCTCTTCTCCGAGCGCGTCGTGCAAACTATTGTCAGTCTTAAACGTATTGTGTGTGACATCGGTAACATTCATGTCACCGTCGGTTTCCGTGCCATGCAACAATATATCATCATGTGAGTTATCTCCCAAATCTTCCAGGACAGTTTCCTCAATCTCCAAACTACTAAAGGTTCACAACTATTATCATACATATATTTTGCTTAAGACTTAACTTACTTGGAGTTGTCCAGGTAGTGGGCGATGAAACTCATTTGATCGTAGAATATCCATTTTTTGCGTTTATACGTTGGAACGACGTTATCCATTCTTCCCATCAGCTTGTAGTGCTTCGAAAAGGCATCACGCAGAGAACGCCAACGTTTTCTGCATTCTTCAACTGTAAAAGAAATAAATTCAGAATAAAAACAACTACCAAATTCGGACTATGGCTTTGAAAAATATAGTGGCAAATTTAGGCTAACTAAACTGTAGTTATTTATCGAAACTGTCAAGATTGTCAGAAAGATAATCGATCGATTCGAGTGTTAGTTCAAATGTAGTTAATCACGTTAAACTCGTTAAAATAAGTCCAGTTGTAGCACACTTACCACTGGAGCCAACGCAATCAGCAATCTCCTTCCAGTACTGGTGGCGCAAAGCTGACTTGCGATATCCTTTTAGCGATTTATCGTACAAAATTGGTCGAATTTCAACCTGACGGATGAGATCCTCCTCGTTGATGATTACCAATTTATTGGGTTCACGTTTTTGTTTTTTTTCTTTTTTAATTACAACAAATTTTGTGTAATTATCAGCTATATCGGACATATTTTTTCGAAGTGTTTATGTTTATTTTTGGCTTTAAAATTTTTTGTTTTGATTTATTTCCAACGCAGTTCACTGCAAGGCGATAAAATGTAATGGCTACACATCGCATTTTTTGACACGGCGCATACACTTCGATAACCGGGTGTGTTGTAAAACCGAAAAAGAAATTATCAGATGGTCGGTAAGTTGGTGCTGCAAACGTATTTTTAAATTTTTAGTTGCTGATATAAATTGCGTTAGATCATAACACCGCGTCTCCATGAGTAATATTTCATAGCTTGTGTCAATTTTCATAAAAAGAAAGAACGATAGTATGCAATAAAATGTAGGATGGGCATTTCAATATTTCATAGCTTACTATTTCATTCGTTCAAATGTCGTTGAGAAGAGCATGTTGTTGCATTCTTGCATTTGATGCCTTAATACTTCGTCCATTCGCCACTCAGCCATCGCGGAAAAAAAATCCAAGTGTCTAAATTCACAGAAATGACAGCCTATAGATTGATAGCATGCTGAGCTGAGCAATATATACATTGACATTTTTTTATAGTAGGTATACTATTTGTGGTATCTATTAGGCGTTTTTTTTTTGTGCTTCGATCTCAGTAAAACAAAGTAAAGTAGGATTTTCAGTACGCAGTAAGAACAACTACGCCCTACTTGACACTGAAAATGCTACTTTATAGGTACCATGTTCCCACCAACGTGATTTAGTCAAATCAACTCATAAATTACATGATTTATCATACATTTTCGCGATTAATTATACGTGTTTAAATTTTATTTACGTATCTGTCATTGCAAATACACACAAAAAAAAATCGAACATACACAAATCAAATCGAACATATCTGTTATTAACTTCAGCACTTTATTTAGCAAACAAAAAAAACATACACAAATCAAATCAAACATACCTGTTATTAACTTCAGCACTTTATTTAGCAAACAAAAAAAAAGAAAACTCATTAAAGTTATTTTAAATTCAATTTTCTAATTTTGTTCGTGTCTTGGTGAGTTTTTGATATTTTTATTATGTACAAACAATCAAAAATTCTTCTATTCTTGGCAGGTAATAGCAAAACAAAAAATCTAGGTATCTGGTGTTGGACACCTAATGTCGAAGTTGACAAAAATGTCACACTAAATCACTTAAAGTTCGGTGGAGACGCCTTTCGTGATTTATAAATCACGTTGGTGGGAACATGGTATTACTTTACTTTGCTAAGATCGAAACTCAAAAAAACACGCCTATTGTCAATTTTCATAGAGACACCGGATAATGAAAAAAAAAACAACTTCAGTTTAAAGAAGTCCAATTTTAATCTCTGCTCTGCTTATTTTTATGACGTGCCTTTGTGTTGAGGGTTATGCCTCAACCTCAAGTGCTTAGCTTTTCTTTTCCTCTGCGTATATACATCACAATATATAACGTCGACATGCTGTCACACTTTACAACAAAAGCAGGAATTTCTGTTTTTTGATGTAGTACTTTATTTAGTGTCCTGAATGACTCCATCGGTACTGCGCCTCTTTGTTTTCCATATTTTGAACGCACCCGTGTCCTTGCAATCTGACATTCCATTTCATTTGTCAAAGTATTTGGATTCGGGTTATTTATTTTGATTGTTATTTTTTTGTAATTATAGTAAAAATAAAACAATGGTTTGCGAAAAATGTGAATCTAAACTATCAAAAATAGTTACACCTGATCCTTGGAAGGCCGGCGCACGAAATACTACGAAACCAGGAGGCAGGAAAATTAATGAAAATAAAGCACTCACAAGTGCTAGAGATAAGGCTAGTCCACTGGCAAAGGCTTTAGCTCCTTGCAAGTAAACAATTACTATCTTTGCCATGAGAATGCCTGAAATAACGTTAACTTTTTTCCAGAATTTGTCGACAAAAGGTTTACCAGGCAGGATCTCACTATTGCCAATCGTGTGCGTATAAAAAAGGAATATGTGCGATGTGTGGGAAGAAATTGTTGGACACAAAAATGTATAAACAGAGTGCTATCTAGTTAATGACTAAGAATACCCTTTTCTTTATTTTCAAAGACAAATATAACTAGTTAAGAGATGATAGTTTTTAAACTTTGTGCTATTTTATTTGATACACTTATGTTCGCTCGCTCCTTTCTCAGTGATGATACTCAAGGTGTTTTTTCCACCAAGCTATTTTTCGGTCGCGTGGGATTTCCTGGACTGGATAAATGTTTACCCCAGTAACAGGGCTAGAAAATTCTCTTAGTCTTCTCTAATTTGCATCACATCTTACCAATGAAACAGATTCGTTTACCTGTCAGATCTTTGTATTGACACCAACGCTTTTAGCGTTCAAAACCCAACTTTATTTAATAGAAGAAAAACAAAGCGATTTCAATTCCGCTCCTATTTCAATAATTTATTTTTTATTGCCGATTACATTTTTTGAAAAAATATATCTAATGGTGTACTTGTTACGACAGTCTCTCAAAGTCCAGCGATTTACTAAAATCAAAAAATAGAACACTTATCACAACTGAAACAGAAAACTCAAATATAATGCACATACGTTAGTTCCTACAGCTATTTGCCGAGCGCTGGTACGAACACCTGCACCCTCATTGACTTCCGAGGAGCTAGGCTGCACATTTACGTTGTAAACATTCGTTGTCTGGCTATTATTAGCCATCGTCATGTTCCCATGGCCGTTTAGTAAACCATTTGAATCGCGACGCCTTTCAATCTCATCTGGTTTCATATACATCAAATCGATGTCTGTCAGTTCGATCTTTGGTTCCTAAACAATTCAAAGTACTAATGGTTTAAATCAAAACTGAGGTGAGTGCTAACCTCTATTAACGCTGCTGGTGCAACCTTCAAATGGTAGCCTTCGCTGCACAATTGCCGAAGTAATTCTATTCCTTCCTCGCGATCGTCTGCATATTTCGTTTCCCATGCGTCCAGCAACCTGTTGTAGTACCTCGGGTTCTCCACATATTTCAAGAATTTATAGGTATAAGCATTTGGAAAAATTCTCTCTAAGGGATCGCTGCGCGCCAGCTCATCCTCGCTGATAAGAAGACACCGAACATCGTCTGGCGTTAATGTGTCTAATATCGTGTCAATATACTACGATGAAAGACATTCATGTTCATCAAAAGTCCGTCTCAAGAAATATGAAGCTTACCTCTTCACGACAATCAATCAAGCGACTGGTAAAGAAGTTGTGCTTCTTCGTCTCTTCGGGCGAAAGAACTGTGGTAAAGAGGTGTCTGTTGTAACACAGTGGTCCCGACAAATTCAACTCTTTCAATACTTCCGCCTGTTGCTTGACGCTAAGTTTCGGAGGGACCTGCAAAAACATTTAGTTTTCTTTCACGAAAGACACATCGCCAACTTACTTGATAAAGTGCCGTATTTAAAACACCCTGAATAAGCGGACCCTTAACGTGTAAATCAAGCGGCAATTCAGAGTGCAGCGACGGCGAAATATTTATTTCCAACAACCACGGTATCAAGTTCTCATCGAGCAGCACATCGAAACCGAATAGTTCATAGCAGTTGTAGCGGTGATTGACATTTTGTCGATACATTCGGTTTAGACATCCTTCGCCACTGATCAACGACTTTATAACTAAATTTCGGAGTGTGCCCCACAGTCGCTTTGTGTCCACGTGGCGTTTCTCTAAGTACGACCATAGAGACTGTAGCGTCCACTTGTGCCCTTGGCACGCGTTGATGTCCTCATTTTTGGCATAATTTTCCGACAGTTTATTGATACTGTAGTTGGTGAGGTGCATACAGCGGTCAGTAAGAGAGTCCTGCTCGGAGCTGTACTTCACTGTTGAATAAAGGAATTATTTGCCATGTCCAATGGGTTTGTGAGATGTTAACAAACCTGAAGCAAACCGAGCCAAACCATTTTTGTACATAAATATTCTAAGTGGATTCACCGATGTCACAAGAATATACAGTCTTAGGTCGAATTTGTTTTCGTTGATCAACAACGGTTTCTCTATGTATCTGAAAACAAACAAAGATTGTATTTAACTTTGCACAAGGGAAGGGCGTATTGCATGTAAGCTAAGCCACGGCTTGGGTTCATACGAAAACTTACTTTTGAACAATTACGGGTTTGTCCTTTGGAATTTGCGACCACTTGTTGACCACGCTAATACCCGTGCCGCGAGCACTCGCCGGAGGTTTGACAATCCATTTCGTTGACTTTGCCGCGGATCGAGGCCAGACTTTCTTCAATGCATCCACTTCTTCGGGAAGGATATAAGTCCTACAAGAGAAACAACCGCGTAATGAACTCGCATAACTTGTGCGCATTTCTTTCCTACTTTTGCATAAATCCAAACTCCTGCTTGCCAAACTTGGCCATGTAGTTTCTCAGGTTCTTCCACATGCTATCCTTCCGTCCAATTCGAAAGGAGCCAGGCAAGTGATTGAATTTCTGATGCGACCGTATTGTTTTGAATCCGGGGCTTCTCATATGCTTTTCCCACACTGCCATCCAGTCGGTGGTTTCTGTGTGTGACAATATGATAAGCAAATACCCCGACAGCGGAGTAGAATATACTTGCTTTTGATGAGACGGAATCCAGAATTAAAGATCACTCGACGCACAATTCTGGGCATTACTGGGCTAAGTCTCCATTTGAGAATTTTATGAAGGGCGGTGGGCACGCTTGGTCCCTTCTCCGCGTGTGAGGAGAATGTCAAGTATGGCGGTACTTGGGGGAATAGACTTGGCGTTAGGACGGACTGCGGAGTGGAATCTACGGCGGTGATTGCTTCGCTCATGTATTTAATCTCAGAATCACTGTCCAGTATGAAGGGGAAGCCCACATATTCCTCTTCATCATCGTCAGACTCTTCGAACACCTTCAAGTCATCGATATCTGCAAAGAAATAAATGGTCAATCTGTGAACTAGATAAGTAGCTTTAGGGGCAACCTCCAATGTCGTCCACCCAGTTGTCGTCATCGTCCACATTAGGATGGCTGCAGTTGTCGTCATCAAGTGCTGGTGATTCAGCTTTCGATTCGTCTTCCGTTTGCTCTGCTTCTAGGGAGGGACTAATCGGTGGAGGGGTTATCAACTTGAATTGTCGCCCTTCTTTCGAATTCGCGGGCAAATCGGTTTTTGGTTTGTGAGTAAAGCGGGAGTTTTGCGTACTAGGCAACCTCGCTGAGAGGTCGCCACTTTTTGAGTTAAGCAGGCTACTGGCATGAAATGAGTTGACTATTATTTTGGCAGTTGAATGGGGAGTCTCTTGGCTTTGATTTTGCTGGTTCCGGATGACATTTGCAGTGTTATGCGAGTTATTGCGCTTGGCATTGGCATGGAGGTTACTCTTCCCGTGGTGGGTCTTCGGTGTCTCTTCTCGGGGTCGCTTTAAATTTCTCTTTTTTTAGAAAGGTTTTTTTCAAAAGTCAACCCCGTGTTGACGTGCAAAACAGAGGAAACACAAAACACAAGCAAGTTAGTAGTTAACACTAGTATCACATGTTATCCACGGCAAAACCAACACAAACTCCAACTTACCCCTTCGTAATCCACAACAACGTTCCCATTTTTCGTCAATGTGGGATAACAGTTGAGCTGATTGCGACGCTTACCAGATGCGTCGGACACTACCTCAACCGGACACCCCTCTGGTGTGTGCACATGGTTGTGGGTGCCTAGCATCTGTTGCATTTTAACCTGATTCTTGTAGATTTCTATATCCTTTAGCCAGGACTCGTGAAAGTCCAGGATTTCCAAACCCTTCTTTGTAAGTGGTTTTGACACATTCTCCTTGGCGTTCTCCTTGATATGTGGCGGAGGCGATCTCTTTTCACTAATTGGGGCCATTGTGCTGGGCGACCTCAATCCTTGCACTTACTTTCGTCTTGCTGTCTGCTAAATTTCTGGCGGTACATAGAAAGAATCACGGTTTTATCACTCGTGTTAGATAAGTAAATCATATGATGATGAATCGACTGTGCTTTCCGTCGAGCATACTTTATGTGACTAACACAGCATCGCTACGAAAATAATATTCTTCTCCTCCGTTCTGCTTTGCCAAATCTTGGCAATCAATCAAAGGGTCGTTACTGAGAGAGGGGTGAACAAGCAAGACGAGTCAAAAGCACAGTCTCAATTGATTAGGAGCAAGACGTCTGTACAAAGGGCGGCGAAGGCGGTGCATTGCAGTCCATCCGCCAGCAAATGACATGTTATACATTTGAGAACAAACGAAGGTGACATATTGGATTGTGACCGTGGTGGGGTTGATGCAAATACTTGGGATTCTTTGGACCATAAATAGGTAAATAAAAATAGGTGTACAAGTCAATTAGCTGTTGCTCTTCCTCTCTGCGAATTGCAATGGCATAACCGAAAATAGATTTATGTCGCGAGTTGTTTGCACTAAAACAAAAGGTTGTATGAAACATTGTGCCAATTGGATTAATTGCTGGTTTTGAATAGCAGAAAACTGATACACATATTGGGCGAAATGAGGTTTAAACAATTGGAATAGTTTTTTTACTGATACTACAATTCATTTGAATTACAGAGAAAATTTTTTACTAGCAACCAGCTGCAAAAGCAACGAAAAGAAAAACGTATTCATGTCACTGAAACTAGGTTTAAAAATCCATGAAATAACGTTTCTTGAGTTATCTAATACATTTCAAAATTGTTTACAATATAATAAATAAGCCGCTTGCTTACAGCTAAATCATAACCTCAATCTTAATGGAACCATCGTCTGTGAATTTATTCCCGTCCAGTGCTAGTGTTTGGCTGTGCAAATAAATATTATGTTGGGTTACTGTTTTCATACCTTTTAGATCTCGAAATTTAGGATGCTTCGTCCACTAATAATTTTGTTGAAATATGCTCTCGAAATATATTAAGTAAAAAGTTGCCTTAACTACAAAAAATGTTCAGCGATTGGCAAAGTAAATCCGAAAAACAAAAAATAAAAATAAAAAAATAGAACTCTCAAAACGTCTGCTCAGTTGTCGTATTGGGTTGTCAACGGACGGAATGAATGAGTGATGCCATAACCACGCTCTTACGTTACGACACGAGGCTTTGTCTGTTTTGTAATTAGGAAAAAGAAAATTGTTGCAGTAATGGAGTACGGGAACCCGTTTACTGAATAGACTTATAATTTTCCATACGTAGGTGAATTGATTTTCATTTCTTAAACATTCAAAGGAATTTTAAATTGCTTCTTTTTTGATTTAATTTGAATTCAACAGAAAATCTGAGAATTTCTCGGAAGAAATTTGTGTACTAAATTTGTTTATTTGTATTCAAATGTCGTTTTCCATTTTGCAAAAAGAAGAGTCCGGGAGAGTCCATAGTTTGGAATAGAATTCAATACTGAGAAGAGAATTCCGCTGCTCGATTTAAAGTCAGATTCCACTCAAGAAGTGCAATTTGTGTGATGTAGTTGCAGGGAAATAGCTTCACCTCGAGTGGAAATAATTTCACTTTTTTTATGTGAAGTTATTTCTCACTAGTTAAATGCCCACTTTCTGTGGGAAAAAAAGTGAAATTATTTCCCACTCGGTGTTAAGTTATTCCCTATGTGAAGATATTGCCCGTGAAATTATTTACCTGCACCATATTTTATACAACCTAGCAGTAGTATTTTTTTACATCTCATCAATTCATGAGTGGATTCAACCATAGAAATAGTTTTCTTGTTCCATTAGATTACAAAATCAGTGGATCCCCGAGTGAAACCAATTAAAAACGTCATATTGGTCACTTCTTCGATCTCGAAACAATTTGACAGCTGAAAATTTATAGTCCGAAAAGTATCGTAACGGGTACCCTATACTCTGTTTACATTTGAGTCAGTGGGCTCTTTCATTTTGACGTCGTTCATAATCACAATACCGCATTCAATAATCTAGTTATGTCGACTAGATTGGTCAGGATAAGATGGAACCGGAACGCAAAAACTAGATTGGCCGGGAACGTCACATTTTCTACGTCATCCACATATGAGAACTGTCAACTTAGAAGTCAGTCACGAATTTCTTGACTAGATTCGTAGGCTACACCTCCATAAACGTCAACTGAAACAGCTGCTCATATGACCAATTTCCCCCAATCAAAACCGAGATAGATCTAGTCAGAGAGCTGTCAGACTTACTAAACTAGATACTTGAACGTCCCCAATCTGTCTTAAAATTACGAACGACTTTTTATTTCTAATGCCAAAATTTATATTTAATATTTAATATTTGGAAACAATGGGGAAACTGAACTGTCAAAAAAATGTTTTTAATTTCGATTTTACATTTTTTTATTCTCCTGTAAAAAACTAAAAATGTCACTTATGTGGTTTTAGCAATCACCGATTCAATTGTGAGCTTCCGTAAATTTAAAGTGGAAACTAAAATTTGTTATTAGTAAAATTTTTAGTTCAGATTTATCACAGCTGCGAATGTTTATTTCTTTTTGATAGGGCATGATCAGAGCGAAATCGAGCTTGAATTCCCTTGATTGGTCTGCTCTAAAGAAGAAAAGGATAAACCCTTTTTATGGCTAAATACAAGTTCGAAGTTACGAAGGTAAATTTACCAATACGGCCGAATTTACTGGCGTACTTACTCGTGGCATGCTTGCACATTTTGAGCGCCTCTCGGGGTAAGACAGTGAACTTCGTAACGAGTTGTCAAAGAATGAACATTTCCAAAAGTCGTCGTTGTCAAAATAATGTTATCCACCAGGTAAATGTTGAAACCATTTATCAGACAGCCGTTTGATTTGAAATCGCTTTCACGTCGTTTTAAGGCGATAATACCGTCCAAACTCACCCCAACATTCCGTTTTACCGCCTCCAGGCTTTGAGTTTGTTGGTATTATTTCCATAACTGTAGATTATTCAATTGACAAGTACTTATCCTGTTTTATTCCCTAATTCTTGGCCTCATTTTTCGCTATTCAGGTGAAGAACCACAAGAAGTCAAGATCAATAACATCTACACCATCGCGCTTATCGGAAGGTCTGAACAAGGCAATGCCTTTTGTCAAGATCCCATACATTTCCTATAAGTCAAATAGGCACTAAGCCCAACGACAGATGCTCTGACCATTCCTCTAATGGAGTTGTGCCAAATAATAATAGATTTATTTTCCATTTATTGAAAAAGGCGAAACAATATAACCAACATCCAGGTAAAGAAGAATTAAGTAACAAACCGGCATATGAAGATGTTGCTGGATAGATCAAATGTTTTAGTACGGCCGGCCGCCGAAAGCGATCGGCAGTAATAAAAAGCCAAAACATTTCAGCAATCCGACACGCCCTTCATTGCCTCAGAAACTCGACGAAGATTTATGTATACAGTTGGTGTGGGATCTTCGGGCTGCTGCTGGTGTGGTTTCTTTTATTATCCTTTTACGAGCATACAATGTCTTCCGAACGATTGTTTTTGTATATAATATATAGTTTTTTGACGATTTCATTACGGCCAGGAGGCTGAAAGGAGCATCCTTAACTGAGACGGAAATGAACACGTCTGCTTATCTCCTACCGCATGATGTATGTAATCATTGCATAATAATCCTTATCAGATCTACAAGTAGGTAGGTAAACATTGGGAGGTCTTGGGAATTTATTAACGATCACATTCTGTGCGATGGTGCAAAGTGTATATATATAAATGTATCTGGAAGGAGTCTGGATGTCACTTGCCATCATGCCAAGTAGGATACTAAGATTCAGACGCCAATTCGTAGCGTAGTCAAGTGGCACTATGGTAATCAGAGCGAGTCTGTTTTGATTGCAGGTTGTGGCATAAGTGGTTGTTGTAGGTCCTATTAGTTGAACCCTGTGTGTGTGGTCGACGGCGAGATTTCGGATAATTAATGGTTTTAAGGGCGGGACGTATTATAAAGTATGGATAATTATGCTTTGTGTTACGATCCTTCTTTCTTGATGGCGCGGCGGTTCTCTCTCAAGTGCTTGCGAGAGTAAAATTAAATGAGACTGTTGGGGTAGTTAACCAATTGAGGGAGTTAAAAGAATCCTCCGAATTTGTAGGGGCACAGCATCCGTTTTGTACACATTAAAGTCAGTTTGAAATTCATAATGCTCATTTGGTCCGACAAGGAGTCGGTACAAAATAAAGGTTAGGCTAAAAAAATGAATACAATCATTCGTTTCGTGAGAGTATTTATTTGCGCTATAGCCAAAATTTGCTTAAGGTCTGGAAGTTTGAATCGGTTCTTCATAGAGGCGTATATCGAGGACCCCCTTCATCATAAGAGGCGTTTTTCTTTTTTAGTTCAGAGCACAACCTGAACTGTTATACAAAAAGTTCGTGTTTCTTTTTTAGCTCAGATACATCAGAGCTCAGAATTTGTGTTTCTTTTTTCTCTCAGAGCATAATCAGAGCGCGCTCTATGAGCTCAGAATAAATTGACTGAGCAGGCTGAGCATAAAGCTGATTACACACTTCCAGGCACATTTGACAGAAAAAAAAACAGGATAAACAAAATAAATGAAATGGCGGACGAACCTTGCTCTGGAACTGAAGGTTAACCAATTTAATAAACAACAATTAATAAATATTCAATTTATACATATATTTATTGAAAATGACAGCTACGTGCTCAAGTGTGTTTCATAAATACATCAGAACGATCTGAGCACGCTCGGTTCAGAGAGCGCTCATAATGCTCGAGCTCGCTTCAGAGCTCAGCTCTGAACTAAAAAAGAAAAACGCCTAAGGAGTAATCACATCCAGTTCCAGTGGTCACATTATCCTAAGGCGATTTTAATAACGCCCACGCCAATTCACAGCCAGCAAGTTGGTGAATTGATTTAGTTACGGCTCACTGGCGTTATTATTAATTCATAACCAGGTGGGACATCTTCCAGAAGATCAGTTAGATAAAACTCGCTATGTGGCGTCATATCCTCCTTCTATATGAACTAGTTGCGTATAATTGTCCGAAATAAGCGTTGCGTTGCTATTGTCGCCTCAGGAAAGCACATGAACGTCTTAATGGAATTCCTACAATAGGCTTACGAGATGGGATAATTTTTGGGTGGTTGGGCGTAAAGCCCCCACAGAACTTAACGTAGTTCCCTTAGAGGAAATACAAACCTAGTTCTCTACAAACAGCATATGGTTGAAATTCTTTGTGAAGTTGCTATTTGTATGATGAACTCGCCAGATTTGAAGTGTTCACTTTCACTTAAAAGGCCCGCAATACGAGAGCTTCAAGCCTAAATTCGAAAAGAAATGAGAGCTCAAGAGCCAGAAATGGTCTGTATTCGTTGTACACGCCGACATTTACAGTCATTTGAAACAAATACTACGCTTTCTAAAGCGAATAAGTACGAGGCCGAAAATGGCGGAGATCTAAGGAAACAAAATAAGGTGTCTTTCATTAGCGACTTGACAACCTCAAACATTCGGTGTGAACGCACCCTTAAACCGATTAGTGAACTGTCAATGTCAAAATATTCAGTAAAATCAACATTTTCATTTTAATGAAGTACACGAAGGAAAAACGTTTACAAATTTAAATTTACTACCGAAAATCCGATTCGGTGGTCGTAACTTTAAGAAAGTTAAGGCCAATTTTCGGCCGTAATTTTCGTCCCAGTACACAAGCAATTCATAGTCTAGTGCAAAAAATTGAGTCAGAATATTCGCTGCTTGATGTTGCCGTGCCAGTAAGAAGACGTTTTGCCCGAAGTGTGAAGAATATTGCTGCCGCAGATATATCCGTCTCAAACGAGCCAAATCAGTCAATTTCACGGCGTTTTCAAGAATTGGGGGTCTCCCAGACCACATTTTGTTGAATTTTGCGTAAAGAAGTTTTGGCCTACACCCTTACAAGATCAATCCGACTCAAGCGACGTAAGTTCTCGAATTGGACTCTGGACATGATGGAGGAAAATGAAGGATTTCATCGCACAATCATCTTCAGCGATGAAGCGCATTTTTGGTTAAACGGCTTCGTCAATAAGCAAAATAAGCGTTACTGGACAGGTGAGAACCGTCACTTGCTTCATGAAACAGCACCCCATCCGAAAACACTGTTTGCTGCGGTTTTCATGCCGGTGGTGTCATTGGGCCGTTGTTTTTCGTCGATGAAAATGACCGTCACGTTGTAAAAAGTATTCGCTACAGAGAAATGTTGGAACGTTATTTCTTTGAGCTATTGCTTAATTGGACTTCAGTGATTTGTGGTGGTGCCACAAGCCACGCAGCGATTGCAACAATCGAGTTATTGAAGTCTCAGTTCGGAGAACGTGTTATCTTGAGAAACGGACCCTCCATTGGCTGCCGAAATCGTGTGATTTAACGCATTTTTATGGCACTACATTAAATCATTGGTCTATGCCAGTAAGCCGGCGGCTTTAAAGCGGCCGTATCGGTCGAAATGTGCGGCCGAGTCATCGAAAATTGGGTTCAACTTATCGACCGCCGCATACATTCCCGTGGTGGACATATGAACGAAGTCGAATGTTTTGATGGTAATTCAAGCCAATAACATTTTGAGATATCTCAAGTAGTTTGCATTTTATTTAAAAAAGAAGTTGTCAAGTTCTTAACGAAAGATCCTCCATAAAATAATTTTCCAAATTTATCAGAGCTCAGAAATTAAATACAGGGTGCCACATCCTTTATGGCATTATCGAATAACTTTGACATTATTATTGAAGACTTGAGTCAATTCAGTGTAATTTTAACCACGAAATGCTTCACACCGAAACAACGCGCCGACATATTGTCGCTGTAAATTAAAATAAGTCGTTCAGTTGTGTTAGCCAAAGTGCGTTTCGTCGAAAATATCAATAAGCATCATCTTAAAGCACTATTCCTCGTTTGCTGTCAAATATTGTGAAACCGTTCTGGATGGTTACTGGTTTCAACGAAATAGTGTGCCAAGCCACACTGGAAATCAAACAATGCAATGAAAATTCACTGTCAAAAAAAATGGTGACATTAACTGGCCACCGACTTCTTATTTTTGTGGAGTTATTTGAAAAGCAAAGTGTACGCTACTCTACCTTACACCATTGACGAGCTCAAGGCGAACATTCGTGCCAAACTCGTGCTATACCGGAAGAGGTGCTCGAAAATTGATAGAAACCGCACCAATAGGGGCACGTTTAGCTTTGGTCAAAGAGGCGGCCATTTGTTTGATTTGTTTTACTCAAAAACTAGTCGAAAAAAATTTCCTTAAAAAACCATAAAACCCCACTGACAAAAAAAGGAGCATTAAATGAACAAGACAAATTTAAGTTTACCTAACTAATTTATGATCGGAGACTATACCTAGAGAGCAAATATTTAGATAGGTAAACTTAAATTTGTCTTGTTCATTTTAAGTTCCTTTTTTTTTGTCAAGGGCCCAACCCATAGAATCCATCGCACCCGTTGCGGCAACGTATCTGACTGACAGGTAGGTAAAATACACAGCCCCTTAAGGAAGCTGACCCGTAAGCAGCGCGCATGCCGGATGCGACGAATAAAGTAAGTTCACTTTCTACTTTTCTGTGCGTCGATCTGTTGACGGTTCTCGTAGCGATAGAGGCAGCGCTTTCATTGGTGGAAATGTTGAGAGCATGAGACAAACTGTCATTTGCTATCACCAGTTTTCTTATAAAGGGTGATTTTTTAGCTTGTTTGGTTTTGGCAACACCGGTTTTGACAGCTGACGTGTGTTTAGTACCTTGTGTCACTGTCAAACAGCTTCAGTTTGGTTTGCAATTTAACCATGGATCGTCTTACAAATGAACAACGCTTGCAAATTATCGAATTTTACTATCAAAATTCGTGCTCGGTTCGAAATGTTCATCGCACGCTGCTTCCATTTTATGATCGGCATTCTCGACCTTCTGAGCAGTCTATTCGGAAGATTGTGACCAAATTTCGCACCAAATTTACTTTGTTGGACATTAAACCACCAACACGTTTACGTACTGTGCGTAGTGAAGAAAATATTGCGGCCGTATCAGCTAGTGTGACAGAAGACCGCGAAATGTCGATTCGGCGCCGTTCCCAGCAGTTAGGCCTTTGTTACAGCACTACGTGGAAAATTTTGCGGGAGGATTTGGGCGTAAAGCCTTTTAAGATACAGCTGGTGCAATAACTAAAGCCAGCCGACCTACCAATTTTTGGTGAATGGGCTCTTGGAAAGCTGGCCGAGGATCCGCTTTTTTATCGAAAAATTGTGTTCAGCGATGAGGCTCATTTTTGGTTGAATGGGTACGTAAATAAGCAAAATTGCCGCATTTGGAGTGAAGATCAGCCAGAAGCATTGCAACAGCTACCAATGCATCCCGAAAAAGCCACTGTTTGGTGCGGTTTATGGCCGGCGGCATTATTGGGCCATATTTCTTCAAAGATGATGCGAATCGCAGCGTTACTGTCAATGGTGAACGCTACCGAGCGATGATAACAAACTTTTTTTTGCCCGAAATGGAAGTTCTTGACTTGCATGATATGTGGTTTCAACAAGACGGTGCCACATGCCACACAGCACGCGAAACAATGGCGCAATTGCGAGGCGAGTTTGGTGAACAGTTAATTTCACGTTTCCGGCCGGTCAATTGGCCGCCTAGATCGTGCGATTTGACACCATTAGATTATTTTTTGTGGGGGTATGCCAAGGCTAATGTGTATAGGGACAAGCCCGCTTCGATTGACGCACTGGAAGCCAACATCCATGCATTCATTCGTGAGATACCGGCCGATATGTGTGAAAGAGTATGCCAAAATTGGACTCAGCGGATGGGCTACCTGAGACGCAGCCGCGGTCAACATTTGCATGAAATTATCTTTAAACATTAAATTGCAAGGTTCAAACTATCGATTCAAATAAATATTTCATTCATTTTTTCGAATTTTTTGTGTTTTTTTTTTTAAAAAAGTTCTAAACCTCTTAAAAATCACCCTTTATCAGGGGATTTCTTCCTTTTTGTGGGAATTTCGATGTCCGAAAAGCCTTCCATGGGAAAAAGTAAAAAGATGCAAAAAACATCTATATTTCACCATGATTATTAAGACACTAATGTACATAAAAAACGAGCTTATCCAAATCGCATTTTGGCAAGATTTTCTAGTACCAACATTTTCTAATACAAAAATGTATAATATTAACAAACTGCGATTTTTTTTACCAAAGATAATGTAATGTGATTTTATTTCCGTAAAATTTAAATTTTACTTTTAAAAATAAGATATTTTCACAAAAAAGAAAAAAGAGGGAATAGGGAAATATTATTACGTTTCGTGGGAAATATGAGGACAGAGTACTTAAAACACTGGCTATCACCGTATGCGACGGATTCTATGGGACTGCTCGTTCCGTCGAATACGTCAATATTGACGGATCCGTCGACGCAACGTATGGAACGGATTCTATGGGTTGGGCCCTTCAGTCGTTTTTTTTTTTTTTTTGTTTTTTAAAGATTTTTTTTTATTTTTATATTTTTACCCTATGACACTCCGGGGAAGAATACGAATCTAATGACACCTCACTCTTCAAAATGGGTCAAGCCGTTTAGGCTACATGGTGTCACGTAGGAACGGACATAGGATACGCGCGAAACACATAACCCTCCCTGTATACAGTCGGGTAAAAAGAGAATACTTCATGTATGGAAATCGGTTTTTTTTTCAAAAGAAATTCAATAGTATTCATTCATTTTTTCTAATACCTATCAAAGGATAACAACTATCCAAACGAATGGTTGAATTATGCGCCACCCTGTTCCTACTTCCATGAATTGCACGCAATTTCTTCTGTCGTATAGATACTTGCGCAACTTGCGTCATTTAGGTGCAAAAGTATTTATTTTGCAGAAAGAAGGAGGTCAGTAAGTAAATGTCCATATGGTTGAGATTGAGGTGCATTAATATGCAATAGACCGTATTTTAGATAGAACGTACTTTTTACAAAAAACTGTAATTTCAAATCCCCTTGAATACTCGGACAACTTTCCACATTACAAATTTTTTAAGTAGCCAATCACCCGAAAGCACGTAAATATTAATATAGGTGGACTCCTACCATACAATATTCGACGCACACAAACGCAAAGAACACCCACCTTTCTCACATGTTTGACATCATTCATTTCTCACGTTACAATTGAACACTGTATATGGATAGGTATATAAATGGTCTACACACTAGCACGTACATATGTATGAACATCTAAAGTTTCCAAACAAATCACAATTGTTAGGCCAACATCTCAGTATTACTTAGTTAGGAGAACAGAGGAAACATAATTTCCATGATTATCCTTTAATGAAGCAATTGGATTTGTATGGTAGCTCGGGAAGGAAACGCCCCGCCACTGCTGCTGCTGTGCCGCCGCCGACATGCGAATCACACATGAATAGGCGATATCGGATTTCACCATCAGATGTGTGTATATAGATTTTGTGCGCCGATAGTCGCGTCCCTTTATAAAAAGGATATCATCGAGACCTACTTGATCAGCCAACTAGTTCCCTCTTCTTGTCAATTTCTTACACCATATACTATTATTATCTGCATCTTTATCATTATTCCCATTAACCCATTTCACTTTCGAATTGCCGCCTTCCCGCCGTACACAATATACCCTTTTCTAGGCACTAGACCAAACGGATAAGGAGAACAATCCGTTCGCGCTGGCAAATGCCGGCATCCTCTTTGGTCTACTTGAGATCTACTCGAATCGGTATTAGATCTCAAAGTGCCGCGCTGCATTGTGATGGCATATCGCATATGGTATCGGCATTTACTCAGCTCACTGCTGTGGCATTCGGTTACACCGCGTATATGCTCCCTTGGCACGCATTGTCCCCAATATTTGGTGTAAACAGTTGCGATAAAAAATTAGGCAAATAAACATGACAGCGGCTCCACCAAATTTTTATGCATTCCCAACCAATTTATGACAAATCACGCAGCCATAGCACGACAACAAATCGCCCAAATTAATCCACAATCAGGCAGAACAAGCAGCCGCCTGCATATGGGCACCTTTAGCTGATTCTCGTCCCATTTGCTCAGCGCGCACACACACGGATCGGCATTCGGCATGCAACTCGACCAGCGACTATATACGGTGTGGGAACTGTGCGGAGCTGGCCACTGGCCACTGGCCACCGTCGGCCGGTTGTCCCTCTGAAATTAAGAGAACTTGATAATGTGTTAATTATAATCAAACCAAACAAGTTTCTTGTGTCGTACACATTTTGCCCGGTCTGTCCACAATTCAAATGAGTTATTATTCCTAAGCTGGAGCTGTTAATGCCCCGGAATGGGGCATCCATGCCGTATTTATGTGAAACCGACGACCAATATTAGCAGCTACACAGAAAATAAAAATATTAATAACAATAATGTGAAATTTACGAGCATCGAACAACGAACACGACGACGATGACGACGACGACGACTTCGATGTTGATGATGCGCGAACAACGGAGGGAGTAGCCGTCCCGCTTCCCGTCTACCACCGCACCGGCGGCAGAGACCTTTGATCCGATTTCGGTTCGGCAATACCGAGTCGAGCTGGACTTGGCCAAATTTATTCGGAATTAAAACAAGCAACAAATTATTGATTGTGACTATTTCCGTAAAATATTTTGACAGCAAACTTATGAATCTTCTTCGAGATTCCGAATTATTTACTATTCCTCGAAATGCTAATGGCTATGCCATGCCATGCCATGCCTGTGGACTTTATATAGCGGGGTGAGACTTATTTTTTATTTTTTAATGAGCCCCCGATGCAGGGCGACCATACCGGACTTAATTCCATTCATCGTGAGGTCTGAAAACTCCCAACTTGTGTATAAAACAAATTATGTAAGAGCAATAATAGATGGCTACAGCAAACACCTATGCGAATCCCGGCAGGTGTTTGTGCATTTTTAAGTCCTTTTGAGTCCTCCGCGAAGATGTTCCGTACGTTCGGTTCGTGTTTGACAACTCGCGTCCACTGTACAGTCGGGGGTGGAAATTACATATCCTATACACGCGGAGGGTTACATGCTAACGCGTAGACTATGTGAATCGAACTAATTCAAGCAGGTATGTCTTGTGAATAATTTAGCAAGTGGTCATCCTCGTTCAAGTACGGCACTGTCATTAAGGCATTTCATAGTACGTCGCGGGGGAGTCGAAGCATGCGACTGGAGTGGAGAATATATGCCTGCGGTGTATTCGGATGAGGACATACGACTATAAGAACTTTTTGTTTGGCATCAAAAGATCACGCACGCGATTTGTAGGTAGTCCTTTTTCGATATAAACGTATGTGTGGCTCGTCGCCGAGGGAAAGGAAGCTCGAACGGCATCTGTTTAGATATTAGCAAGTTGTGGTCTTAGGTCATGTGTTGTGATACATGATGGGTTAAAGCAATTATTAACTTTGGCCGTCTGTTTGACGAAAAAACTTGAGTGCTATTATTACCGAGGGTTATTGCTTGGTATTTAGTTTTGCATTTTATTCCGCCAGGACATGTGATTTTAAATTCTGTTTACGAATATGTGTAGTGGACGAGTGCAAAAACGTTTAGCCCTAATTGTGGGTTTTATTCAAGGCGCATTTCCGGTCAATGAACGCGTATCCAAATTACTTAGTTGGTTCATTTTCCTATTAAAATATTGACAACGCATGGGCTAAGAGTAGACATTTTTTCCACTCGAAGACATCCTGGAAAAGCTTCTCAATTCAACCGTTCGGCGTCAAATTGTTGGTCTGTAGAGGGCTTAGTGCTTGTTACAGGCTGACGTAGAGTCTATTCGACATATTTCGATGGAACCTTTTTTTTAAATGTTTCGCAAGACTTTTTCGAAGCTCTGTCGTTCTTTACCAAGTCTACTTTTTGTCAGCGTTTTTGACTAAAGTGTAGTTTTTAACTTCTCATTCCTCATTTAATTCTTACTTACTTATACTTATAGGTGGCGCTAAAATCCGGAGTAGCACCTGCACCTGTGTCTCAATCAAGGCTGCCGTTTCATAACTCCTTTGGGGAGTAGAATAGAACTTTTTTTTGGAGAGTACCGGGGAGTGGAGAACAAAAATCTAGAAATACATTTTCAGCTAAGTGTTTTCCAGTTGATACGGGTCGTTGTTGGTAACTTGTGACGGCCATGTTGTTTTGGTGGCGTTTGTCTAATCTGGTATTTATTATTCAGTCGCTAAAGTCAAATCAACAAATGATCGCATGCATTACGACAAACACGATAGCCATTCATAGCCTGTTTTATTCCATTTCGACCCGTCCCTATTAGAAAAGCTATTAAATAGTGGCAGATAGGAAATATTAAGGATCCGCAAAATTTTGTTCGCAGTGAATATAAAACAATCGAACACGAACAAAACTTATAGTGGAACATTCAAAAAGTAAATTTGTCCATTCGCTCTATGTAGAGCCATCTAAGACGACTGATTAGAGTTCGTTGTTAAATCTCCTCCACCAAAGCCCAAACAAACGCAAACAGGACCGAAAATCACTCGAAGAATTTTGCGTTCGAAGCGACCAAGTGAGATCCGCCTTTTATAACGTCCATGCATTATATACGGTCGCCTTTGTGTACCTCGACAATGTTTCAATCAATTGCATTCTTAGGGTAAAGTAAACAGTGAGTGGCAAGTGTAACTGGCCAGAATCAAAAACCTAGCTGGCCTTGAACGAAAAACTAGATTAACCAGTAACGTCACTTTTAATACGTCAGCCTATACAAGCTGTCAATAACTTTACTCAGTCAGTTTACTCAGTTGACCTTCCAAAAGTCAACTGAAAAAAGTATTCATGTGACCGATAAATCAAAACTGAGACACATCAAGTCAGCCAGCTGTCAGACTTACTAAACTAGATACCTGAACGCCCCAACACAAAGTTGCTAACAACCAAATATAATTGAATACAGAGATATATAACTTTCCAGTGGAAAGGCGCCTGCCTACAAGCTGTTTTCCCATAAAATTCATGAAGTCACGCACATATACATATGAAATTACACAAACAACAATGTAAATAAATGGGTTTTGGGGGGATAGACGTACGAAAGATATCCATCTCTCTTATTCATTCATCTCTGCTCAAAGCTATCGCTTTCTACCGTGACGTTCGTCGATGTTGTGTGTCTTTGCTTGTTGACTGCATTTAGTTTTGCTCTTATTCATCCACAAATTTTTGCCGCTACTGGACTGATTCCTCAGTGACAGTTCGCTGTGTTCTGTCAATGATGTCGATGTCGTCAGCGTATGTAAGTAACTGCACAGACTTTTGGAAAATTCAAATCGAGTTGGATTTTAAAAACAAACAAACAAACCTTGTCTAAATACTTTTTTGACATCAAAGGTCTCGGTGAGATTGTTTTCGACCTTAATGCGTTACGAACGTTCTTCATCATGATTCTGCACAATCTGACAAGTTTGGCAGGGATTTCAAAACTAGTCACGGCTCTGTCTCTTTAAAAGCTGTCATATGGGGCTTTAAAATCGATAAAAAATTGGTGACTGTTGATCTTGACCTCTTGAGGTTTTTCCATACTTATACTTGGTCGGTAGTTGACTTAGCGCGCCTAAAACCAAACTGGTATAGGGACCAATCAGGTCATGGTTTCAGGCGATCGCACAGTACAGCAAATGTTAAGGAGGCTAGTGCCTCTAGTTGACACAGTTTAGATGGTTTCCCTTCTAGTTTTTGATCGTGGTTGTGCTTTCGACTGGTGGTGTCACATCGAAAGCACTGTCTGTCGTTTTCTCTGTTGGAACGGAACGAAAGAAACGGGGGCAATGTACATGTGAGTGTAGTCATAAAAGTTTAACGAAAGCCTGCTACTTAGGTGCTCAGTCAAATAAAGTTGCACGGCGTTTTTCCGATATCAACTTGAACGTGTGACACTTGCAAGGAGCGAAACTGATCTCGTGACCCATTCAAAATCAGTTACCATCCCATTTATACCCATTCGCCTGTCAGTTTTTCTCGACCATGAAAGCATGGCATTCTATATGGAAATGGGTAAGCTAAGGGTACGGAATAATCTCTTAAAGCAAACTTTAGTTGACGTGCTCGGCGTCTTCCAAGACTACGGCAGATTAATAAAAACGGCCCCGAAATCACTTAAATACATCATTACGATTCGATTAATGCTTTCCTTACAAGAACACAACCTATCTCCAAACAGCAGCTGCTACAGTAATAGAGAGATTAAGTTAATCATCACTCAGCCGTAGACAAAGCGAATTCAGCATTTTTCACCACTGCCAGAACGAATTCCCATTGGACAGAGTTAAGTCCAAAGCACAACTCACTCTGCACGACTCAAGTGATCCGGCCGACTAATCCGTTGACTGACTGACTGGCTGACACTTGTCGACGTGGACCGCGTCCGCAACATCCCAAGGATTGGACCACTGATTTGATTACATCATTAGCATATTTATTGGGGCATTTAGTATATTTTTGTTTTGGGTTTTAAATATACGACATCATTTGTCGGTTCGTTCTCCAACAACTCTGAGATGTCGTCGGCAGGTAGACAGACGCGGACGCGCACCGAATACGACTTACTCTCAACACAGCCATTCAGTTTCAGATCCAATATTTTCGTTGTTGTTTTCATTTGTTTTGGACATTCTTTCCAAGAGAGCGAGACCTCTGCTATCCGCCGATATACGAGCATATCCGATCTCTGTGTATTAGCCTACTGGTTTCACGTGGAGCGCAGCATTGATTCTCGTTTAATGCAGCCGACTTCTTTCACTCGGCATTATTATGTTATCACCGTCGATATTACAAAATTATACAACATAACTTACGTTGATCTTCAGGTGTGTAATCACCGGAGTTCTTCTCAAGTTGTCAACATTTCTGGCTTAAGTGTGGAATGAGAGAATGGTCGGCGCGATTGAACCTGGCTTTATGCGTCCTATTGCTCGCTTAGTTCGGTCGGCTTTATTGTTTCGGTGGTTGTCTGGTTGGCCGGTAACTGACCAGTTAAAAAGGTGTTGGCTATTATGAAGATATCTCGTGAATTATTATTTCATTGGTTATTCTGGGACACGTCAGGCTGTCTATTAGCGGAGGATACAAAATATATTTTGTTTCCATTTGAATACGTTGTTAAGCAGATAATGTGAGCGTGTTTTCAGTCACAGCTGCGGTACTATAATGGATACTCGTATATGCCGAGTCTATCCGGCGATAACGGCTTCGGCTTCTGACATCTTTTTGGAAAATTAGAAATTGCTTTTACGTCGTCAGTAGCAAAACAAATAAATTGATTTTATAGGTAGTCAGCGTTTGGTTGAAAACATTTTTCAACCAAACTTCAAAACTACAACTGTCTACATAAATTTGCATGTTAAGTGCGCGCAAACTTCTTTAAAGCCGTCTTCACAGGTCTTTTCAATTTGATTTTAAATTTTCCAATGAAATTCTGAATTAAGTCAAAGAAATATTTAAATATTATATTTTCCCTTCTGTAGTAATTTTAATTTTTTGAGTCGAACAAAAATGTGTAAACCACCGAATGTTCCTCTGGCACTAGGGCGCAAAAACGAGGAGTTACTTCATCTGGTACACTGTAGGCTAAACCTTTCGCTTGTAATAAGGCGCGGACATTATTTACCCCAAATCCTATTCGAAATCAATGCTCAAACTTAGAATAAATATGAAACGGGCTTTTTAAAGAAGCTATAGTCTTATATAGGGTACCAGACAAGCAAGGTCGTTTGCAACACTTCAAATTATGAAATTATCGGCAATTAACTGGCAAAAAAAAAAAAATAAAAACCAACGCCGCAACTTTCCGCAAAAGTCTGACAAACTTCCAAATGTTCAACTGTCCTGAGAAAGCGTTGATAAATTAGTTCGGAATTCGCATAAAATTAGAGCTTCATTCCAATATTCTAAAAAATTGGTTCGTGGGATGCTTCATAAGCCCAGGGTCCTATATCTATTTTTTAACTTTCTCCTTTACGTAGTAGGAGGAAGATATTGTATTCGTACAAAATTTCGAACTCGAGATGTTAATCAATTCTGACATGACGATGATAGAGGAACTCAAAAAAGTGGGTCGCAAAATTCTGTCCGTCTGTCTGTCTGTCTGTCCCGAGGCCTACAGCCTGAACGCCTGTCCGCATTTCCTTCAAACTTCGGATTTGGAGTTTGGGGGCTTACAGTTCGGGGCCGTTTTTTTTTGCACGGTAACCTCAATGGTACTTGCCATACAAAATGTTCATACCAGTTTGATTTTTTCTAAAACGGCTCTAACGATTTCAACCAAAACTGATATTTAAGCTTAAGTAGGTGAAATTACCACGACTGCATACTCAGTTTTCCGCTAAAAAATCGAATAACGGTACATTTGAAATTTGGACATATCTCGAAAACAGACCGTACGATTGTAAAAAAATGCATTTCTAAGGTAATATGGTAATTTATAACTTAACGGCAAACTCAGTTTTTCTCTGTATCATCGTAAAATCCATTTTTAAAAAAAGTATTTTTTTTAAAATGTTGTTTTCTTTAGTTCACTTGAAAACGGCAACTCCGATTTCGACTAAAATCCAAACTTAGAGTAAACTTGATGTTTTCAAAATTATTGCGTCCTTAATTTTCAATCCGATTCACCGAAAACGCTTATTTCGAAAACCCCATTTTCGATTTAAAAAAAAAAAACTTTAAAAACCTAGTAATGCTTCAATCCCGAATAATAGCTTGTACTCGGTTTTCGGCTGAACAGTTAAGCAATAGTATTTTTCAAACTAAACATTGCACAATTTGGTACTGTTTTCTTTGCCAAATTTTACAAAAACCGCTCAACGATTTTCATCAAAATGCTTATTAAGAATAATAAAAGTATTCTAAATAAGATCCCGTACTTAGTTTTTCTCAAAAAGTTCGAATAAATAAATAAATAAAAATTACTTTACAAATCCCGATTTGTATTCACCACATAAATACGGTATATTTTTTTAATCTCAATGTTCCACTTCTAATAAAAATGCAATAACAGCTAAGCAAACTTATTTTTAACAAATATAACCCAATTCCTTATTTTTTAACCATATTGAGTATGCACCGTAAAATAAGGCCAACCACTTGGGGTGTACACAATCAGAGACTCCGACTTCATTTTCACACCACACACGTCAATTGGGATATTCAGTTTATAACTGCTAACGCATATTCAAAACAAATCTCCGAATTCTATATATCTAGGTCTATCACGAACCCTGCTTCCAATCATAGACACCTTATACCAGCGTTTCTAATCAAAATAAAAACATGACCTAACAGATCAGAAAACAGAAACTCCTACTGCGCTTGTCCTCGTACTCAAAAATCTTGTAAAGTGTAAGAGTTATAAAATAGTACAGTAGGTACTTATAACTCTCTTACCAGAACTTGCGACAATTCCCTTTTACTGAGAGCTTCAACTTTTAAAAACTCACATTGTTATTTGATATGTACAGCTATATCAGACGAACTACCCAAAAGTGAATTTCCAGTCCAGCAGCCAGTCGAATATAGTTGAAGCCCCTAATGCAGAGAAAATTGAAAAAGTTTGCCTAACTGCGGAGGCGTATTGGTTGAGGCCCAGGTCCAACCCCAACGGAAGCGCAACCTAAGTAAGAAAGAGAGCCCTTATTATGGGATCTGAAACCTAGTACCATCCTTGTCCATTCGTCAATATTTCCCTGTTCTGTCATTTTCGAAGGGATACAATTTGTACCGATGAATAATGTATTCAGGTTTATGAAACAAGCCCGGAAACATAAATTTTTAAACTCAGAAGCATAACCGAAATCAAATACTCACTCGGAAACGCCAACATTGAGAGACTTTGGCTTTTGCTTTAGCCTTTTGGGTCCTTCTTGTCTCGAAAAGTCTTTTGTTAGAAAGGGATACTCTTTGGATTTTTTCAGAGCTCCAGTTAGTTAAAAATCGTCAGCTCTATTCTCTGATAGTTAAGGCATCGCAATCCAGAAAAACTCTCAAGTTGATACTGAAAATTCCCACGTCCCGTATGTATCTCTACCAATTTAATGTATCTCGCATGTTTGGGGTATTCTGGCATTTTTAACGCAGTTTTGGCTTAACTCCATTTCGTGTCAGACCACAATCTCCGGTGTTGGACTGAGAAGGAATTTTCGATTAAGCCGTCTGTTGTCCATTACTCATTGAAGGGCAGTGAATGGCTTCCATAAGAGTGATCACTATTATTGCCTGCCTTGACAATTTTGGATTCCTGGGTGTTTTACCACCCAAGCTCAGTATTCCTCTGTTTGTACCGGCTCCAATATCCGGTGCACACTCACTTATTGATCGAGCAAATGCTGTAAGGTTCCTATTCCTAAATTGAGGTCGCAGGCTTCTCCTTCATCCGTGAAGATATTTCTCCCTCAATCCACAGTGGAACCGATACACGTTCAATCTCATTCCACCCCTAGAAATATGAACTTCCGTGATCAAGAGCTGCTGACGCTGCCGATCTCCGCAAAAATAAATAAATTTCTAATAGCATCAGCAGTCGCAAAATCACAACTCGCGCAACAATAAGGGATGACTCCACGCCTTCCACACTTCAACTTAAGGTGTCTCTCCCCCATTCGGAGGCAAATGCTACGCACAAAAGTCACTACTTGACCATCACTTTCACAACCATTAAACACTCTTTAACCACTAAACACCTAATACTCCAGTTGCATGCCCAGTAAATCGTACAAAAAGATAGAAAAACAAAAACCAACCGCAAAACAGACACGACGACGACGAGTGGGGGGGCACTGCCCACTGATCGAATTGAAAGAACCGTGCGCGTACTTCGGATACACGAAGCACGTTTCTTTTATTTTGTATGCCGAAAGATGATGAGATGAAGATTAGACAGCGATCTTGGTCGCTGTGTGCTGTGGGGCGATGCTGATCTGAGAGGTTGTGCTCTGTCTTTCTTGCTGCCGCGACCGTCGCGTAGCGTTGCGGTTGCTATTGCTTCGCTTCGTCGATACGGTGCGCTGTTTAATTTTTGAGAGCATATTGATTAATGGATCAAAGTCTTTTGACACGAGCTATTTGGGGAAATCCTTTGTTGATTTTGCCGTGTTGTACTTAAACTCTTTATTCAATAAATTTTCAATTTTGACTGTGCACTGATCGTTTGAGCGATCGGCTTCGCTCTTTGGATCTTTGCGGTTGTTTGGCCGGAGCTATTCATACACACAGTGAAATTGTTTTGTTGTGGCATGGCATTCATTGTGGTATTGAGAAAGAGAATTCCTCAAAAGCCTGGCAGCATTTGATTTGGTTTCTTATTCAATTAAAACACCATCATGAGTATTTCGCTGCTTTTGTCCGGCGTAGACACAACGAGCGAGAGCTCGGGAGTAAAGAAAACAAAAAAAAAAAAAAAAAAACCCCACCGAAAAAGCATCCGATCCGAAACATCAAAATGCTAGAAGACTAATGTGCAGGCACCCAGAGCTAATTTGGGCTCGGGTTATCTTTCGAGTACGCTCCGGAATGTCATCAGCAGGTTACAAACCCAAAGATGTATGGGGCATATTTTGAGTAATATGCTAACAAAGTACGTAATGGCCGTTCCAGCGAAAAACGTCAGCTCTGCCGGTCCGGGTGATTGATAGTTATGTCCACAGCTATCTGTCAACAAGCGTATACATCCGATGTCATTCGAAAGCCATCAAGCAGCATTATGGCTGCACAAAGGAAACACTGCTTATTTATTCCCATATTCATGTTTTCCACACGGATCACAACTCTTTTAAACACAATCAATGCGCCCTGAAAGGAGCTCACTGCGCGCACAAATTTTCATCAAATCTACCTAAATGTGGAAACGAAACCTACCTCTTCATTGTTTGGCAGCGCATATGTGTGCCTTCAACCAGTGCTGTCGTACAAAGAACGAAGATGAGGAGTACATATGTGTATATCCCTTAGAGACCACAAGATGCGAGGACGAGGAGGCATCATCATTATCGTGCTCGTCAGCAGCAGCGGCAGCAGCAACTACAGCAGCAAACCAGTTGGATCCCGAGTGCCAGCCCGTTGTCTGTTACACGGCAAAGGAATAACTGTCATCTTTGATTATGCTGGGCTTATTTAAGCATAAACACACAACAAAAATGGCAAGAGTGATACATCATCATCAGCAGGGTCTCTCTGATAGGTCAACTGTCACAGCTCGAATGATTCGAATGATTGCGGCGCAGTGATTTGTACAAATTCGGTTTTAAATGCTCGTGGGGGCACAATATGTGTTCTGTTTTTGTATGTATAGATAGATAGATACGACTGCTTTTGATGGAAGGTAGAAACCAGCGGGTGTTGGGCGAGTTCACGGAATCGATACGACTGAGCGATTTTATATGCTGGGAATTCTGATGAACTCTTTTAAATTTCACAACATAAAATTACTTGGGGAAATCGAATATCTACGACGTGTTAGGCTTTGCAGACTCGATATATTTAATCCCACGAATGATAGGAAGGCATCTGGATAAGGCTGTCAACTTTTGCTCGCTTCAACTTAAAGCGAGCGATGAGCTATTACAAACAGCTCGTCAGCTTTTGTCAAATGATATTCTATTCCAACAAAGCAAAAAGCATTTGTGAAAAATATAAGCAAGCTTGCTGCTCGCTGTCTCCAATTAGAAAAATGACAGAAATCAATGCCTTGAAATCTGCGCCAATTTAAATTCTTAAAAGGGGATTAAAAGGCCTTGAAATCTGCGCCAATTTAAATTCTAAAAAGTTTTAATTCCTACCTTTTTAGAGGACGCTCTTGCGTCAAATACAATGGACTCTTGGGTATTTCAGGTAAGCGGATTCTGTTTCAGAAACATAAACCGCCTTGGACTAGAATCCTACTGCAAATTCAATTGGACAACTGGATTTAAGCCCGTATGGCCGTATGGGTATGGCACTACATTTTTTCTACTTTTAAAATTAAACTAGAAGAGTACGAAAAATAAGAACGAAAATTCCCGATAGGAGTGAGTGCGTACACACCAACTTTATTAATGTAGACACATACAAAAAATGTATTAAAAATGTATTCAACTCATATTTTTCAGCTGCTTTGGCAGCATTTTTTTTTTTGACATTTCAAAATTATTTGATAAAAAATTCGTTTGAAAATTTGTGGTTGCTTTGCAAGAAATCGCTACCCCTTTCGTAATACACCTTCAGTCTTTTTTATACACCGCCGACTTTTCAACGTGATAAAAATGAGGAAAAGATGTAGTGCCATACGGGCTTAAGGCTTCTCAAGGTATAGACATTCTAAATATGGAATGCTAGTGAAATGCCATTTTCATATAGGTAGTTCTGCGAGAAAATATGTTCCAAAACAGCACAGGCGCTACTGTTTTACAGCTGATTAGCAAAGAAGCACATGCCGCCGTCAGGTCTAAATATCCATAGTAACGTAAACAAAAAAGCGATTTTTTTCCAAAATGCAGTTCGTTTCCATAGAAACATGTAAACAAAAGAGCCACATCTTGTCCGAAGATATTCATTTCCATAGTTACGTGTAAACAAGTGACATCTATTGTAAGGAAGCAAAGCTATAAAGAGTGATCTGAAATTAATTTTGTAATGTTTTTATTTTCTTTTCTACTAGCTGACGCGGTGAACTTCGTGAAGTTAATAACAGTTTTTGATAAAGTTGAACCTCTCTATTGAACAAATGAAACTCCCTTGGAATTAAATTAAGTTTAATGCATAGAAAGCACTTAATAGATTTCCGGGTCGACTTCTTGATCGTTTTTCTTTCGCACGACTGATTTAATTGAGTTGGTCCGGTCAGATTTTTTCAATTAACCAAATCAACCAAAGTAGAATGTGTGCAATCGGCAATCCTCGCTTCTGCCATTCGACCGAGCACATCCGCACACATAGGCTACACATGCCAGATCACATATTTTTTAATGCTTGCGATTTGCGCCCACCACTCCAGAGCAGAGACACATAGACAACAGCGCCACCTATCGGGCTCAAAACTATCCTATTATTTAAGCTGCAACCAACCATACACATCCACAAAATTTCATTTAAATCGGTTGAGGGGTTTCGGAGGTCGAAAACACAGGAATGTTCACGAAAATGCCTTTAGCTCGTATTACCAGAACACAGACAAACACCGTATATCCATATAGACCTTGCTGTTGAAGTCATCTTTAATTTTAAATTTCCAGAAGCAAAATCGGTTCACGCATTAAGAGAACATCAATTCAAACACAATTCGACTCATTTTGATATATATTTATAAAAGGAGATAGATTGAAAACGAAATATGCCACCTGTTGAGAATTTTCAGAATTTTAATTTTTCTTAAACCATCCCTGATTCAAGACAATCAAAACAACAAAAAAATCATTCAAATCCGTCGAGCCGTTCTTGAGTTTTTACCCGACTAACGCACAGCAATTGATTTTTATATAAGGTGTGGAAAAAACCCAAAATATACTGAAATTCATGTGTTTTTTCACGCCCGCACAACACACACATACGTTTTCCGATTTCAACAAAACTTCACAAAAGCCATATATAGACCAATGCCAAAGATGTGTGAAAGTTTGGTTAAAATCGGTAAATGCGTTAAGGCGTAAATCGGCGACAAACGAACACATTTTTAAAGCTCAATTTTTATATATATAGATTTTGGAAAATAAATCGAAATAATAATTTCTTTACTTATTGACCCGTAAACAAAAAAAAAAAACATGTAAAATGTTATAAACAATTAATAAGTTTAACCACAGCTCTACAGTTGTTGTCTGTTTGTTGATTCGCGGTCCTAAATGAAAGCTAAATCTTATAAGCTAACTTGTATAAGCGCAAAATTATTAAACTTTCTAAATAATCAATATTTTTCCTATCTATTTAAAGTAATTGAATATACACTTAACGGAAAGGATGACAGCTAACACAATATGGATCAGCGAATCGGGTAAGTGAAGTTTGATAAAATGATTTTGCCCTTTGCAACAAGAACAACCCCACATTTGGAAATAAAATCTGAAACTCTATAAGTCCATATTTAAAAAGTGTCAGTATAAGCTTCACAATGGCTGCCCTTTATGAACATCAACCTGAAAAGACTGCCCATTCAATACAAACTGAAACACATCAAGCTGCCAGACTTACTTAACTATAGATTTGAATGTCATCAATGCAAAAAGTACGTAAGTGATAAGGTGTTGGCCCTGACTTGAGTTTGTTTTTTTTTGTTTTTGTATATTTCTGTTCATAAATTCAAAAATTCTCGGTCGTCCATTCTCTGTCCTGTCCCTCTTCTGAAGCACATAAATTTATAACTTTTTCATAACTATTCGGGGATTTTTATCCAGTAAAGTGACTCAAATTTAGAATTGGCTTCCCGAGCGTGATGCACAAGCTCTATAAAGGCCTGAAAGGGAAGGTGACTTCGCTAGCTCAAAAATATATTGGTTTTCTTAGGAAAATGGGTAAAATAAAAGACATGAGGCTTATATGCAGCTAAATCTAGAACACATTTTTGTGGACCACTATTTACAGTTGCGCCCAAAAATAACATACCTACTCCAAAATGTGGCGAAGATAAATGAAACCAAACAAATCTTACAAGTGGGCTCTATTTAGAGCTTCTCCATGATTCCGTAAATTGATGAGAAAGGTCAAATTTTTTAATGTGACTTTAATATGTTCTGCGCACCGCTGCTTCTTCGCTTTTGTTGAAGATTCTACGAGTACTTCTTGTGTTCCTATAACTCATTGTAGTCATCGAGTTCTTTTTGACATCGTAATATCTACCTGGTAAGGAAACGTGGGACTTGTTCTTTTTCTTTGGGAGTCTTGCAGAGAGTTCTGTATTACCTTCGTTTTCCCGCCAGTAGAAGTACGTTCTACACCTTTTAGTAAATTCTTAAAAAGATCGTTTAGTGTCAAAAAATGGTTTAGCAGATCTTTTTGGGGCTATTTTGTCTCCTTTTTTGAGTCCTTTGCACTTGTTGTAGCTTGGTGTCTAAAAAAATGTGAGTTTCATTTGTTGTAACCATAGTTTCACAGGGAGTTGAAGGCAATGCCGGTTTAGTTTCGGTGCCGGTTTAGTTTCATAAGTTTGTGATAGATCTTTCAAAGCTTGAGTCTACAATTTGCACAACTTTAGCATAGTTGATTTTCGAGGTAGGTATTTACATTTCGCGATACTAATAATCATTTTTAGTGTCCAGGTTAAATTTTTCGAACTCACAAAGTTCGAAATTTACCATACAAAATTGCATACCTATTGTGACCTACAAAATATTAATTGTGGAGGTTGAATTTGATAATAAGCGAGGCCCATTGATTTTTTAGGATAGGGTTAGTGTGGTTACCTTAAGCCTTAACTTGAATTCGTTCCTTACGTAAAAAGACAAACACCCTTCCGACAGCGCTTTATATACTTTTTATAGAAAGTCTAGTGCGATCTTTCCCTTTGGCAAATGCAACTAAGAATGACTTGGATCTAATTTCAGGGCACGACATTCTAAACAAACATTAGAGCAAACTCTGCCCTATAGAAACATCCATCTGCCAAGTCCAGGAAGAAGAGTAACATTTTGCAATTCGCGATCCCATTTCACGACCGATAAACAGAGCTATGTGCAGAAACCCTTATAAATAATACCAACGAAGATGTCTTAGAGTTCCGGTAAAAGACAAAAAAATTGCTTCAGCTCAAAATATGGAACAAAACTTCGATTCTATCTCATTGCACGCAAATTGAATTCGCAAAGAATGTGTAAACCTAATCAGCTGGGATGGGTATATAAAGGGTGGGCCATCTAGTGGTTTCTTTTTAAATCATAGGTTATTTTGACACTGACAGCTGTTTCCCGCTCAAAATCTTTGACAGAAAGTCAGTATCATATCTCCGCGGAACGAAATGAGTCGCTTTACGCTTGAACAACGTTGGGAAATATTGAAAACTTATTTCCAAAGTGAGTGGTGTGTAGCTCCATAGCACGATCAGATAATCCTATCAAGTGTATCCTCCCACATACGAAATCAGATGAGGAGTTCTTCCAATTTGAGTTCCCACTTTTTCAGTCGTTAAGTTCGTACCCGGGAACATGCAACCGCGTTATAAAAACATCCTATCCTTTCCAAACTTCACACTTCGAATTAAATTCAACACAAATAAAACGCTGAATAGACGCTGAGCCGACGAATTCACTTAGGCACCGGCATCAGTATGTTATTCCCAAAACAATGCAAACGATTTTTCAATATTAATCTTAATAGCATTTGCCTTTTAATATAATTTTATTTTTTCTTTCCTGAGACAGCCCCACCATTCGTTAACACTCAAGGCGAACGATCGGTCGTTGCCATATACCAAAGGCGAATAGATTAAGAACAGCAGAATCGGAAATAAAAGTTTGAAAACTTAATCTCATCATCACATCATATAATTTTGGATGTCACTACAGAAGCTACCTCCATACGAACATTTGATGTCCAGGCACGCACACCAACACCAGAACTGCCACACCAACAAAAATAAGAAATTCTTGAAAGACAAACCGCGCTAAACATTTAGTTTAAGGTTCGCCCATTTGCATCTCATCAAATCCGGTGACCAACACCAAAGCCAAGGCGAAGACAGGGAGGATGACCATACGCGACGGCTGTGCGACATACATCCACTAATAGTGAGTAAGTGAGCACGAGAGAAGCCACACCAACTGTCCATGCCCAATCCCAATAACGAATAAGAAAATTTTATCTCTTAACAACTTTCAAGCATAAAAAGATAAAACTCTCAGCTTGATATAATAATTCGAGAACTTGATTTTAAGTCGGTGGTGCGGACGAACATCGACGACACGCTGTAGAAATTTACATCTTAATTCCTTAACCACCCGTAGCAGATTCGTTGCGAGTACGGTGTTTGGTGCAGCATGCTCCTCATCAGCAGCACCAGGCACCAGCCACCAGCTTCCCTCTCTTGACGGGGCTGAAATCATTTAACATTCCGTAATTCCGATAGCATTTGTAGCACGACTTTGTGCACTCCGGTGCGGACTGTGGAGCGCTATCCGCTGCGGCATTATTACGATATTATTATTATTATTATTATGGTCTTCGGTGAAATGTCCGTGGTCGTTGCTGTCCTCCTGATCTGGTTCGTTCTGTTTTTAGTGCGTTAATCCGTGTGTTGTCAACTTCATTAGACGATAAGCGCACCGTACCCGTGGACTCAGCTCGGTCGTTGTTCGGGTGCTTTGGGCTTCTGTCTGATCACCGTAACCACCATCGTCAGTCCGCACCGAGGCGGTTTGTTTTTATGTATGGAGAAAAATTACCCTACCATCGGATCGGAGCTAGGACTAATAATGCAAAATTACCCAAGGAAAGTATGTGTGCAAAAAGACGCCATGATAACAAATCACAAATGCGAAAGAGATATATGGTGGCCAATTGAGCGGTTGTGCTTTACACACAGCAACTAAGCTAATTGGTGCGACTTACACGGATTCCGTTTTAAGTTCAGCTTCGTTCGTCGTCGCCTCGCCATCGCCACCGCGACCGCAGCCTTTTGTGGTCCTTTTGTGCGTCTCAACGAAAGTGTTAAATCAACACAATAAGCTTATTACTACACGTACACACCGCGCTGAACCATCGCATGAAACTTGAGACTTTTGTTTCTGTTGTTGCTGGTTTATACATACACACTGATGACTGACGAAGGTTTGTGTTCTCCTTCGATGGAAACGTCCACGAATCCCGGTTTAATTAGAAAAGAAAATCAAAACGAGCACTGGCATCAGCTTTGGATCTAAGTGTCATGTTTATGCGGACGTACCTGGCTTTTGTGAGTTATGGAAATAATCGCCAGTTTCTCGGTATACCAAAAACGAATGCCCACGAATGCGATGGAAGACAGGATGTTCGAGCCACGACAAATCACCGAAATGGGTATGCACAGAGTCTGATTAAGGAGCGAGTGAGATTGGTCTTTGAACAGATATTAGGTGGTAATTACTCTGGCGCGCATGAGAGTCTATTGCAGACGAAGACGTGGCGTATCGGGTTTCCTTTTCACAATCCCTGTGGGAGGAAGTTAATAAAGATTGATGAATACCTGTTTTGCAGGCTTACTATACTATATTCAGTCGCTCTGTTTACATACCCTTATCACCTACCGAGTTAACACACACATTCGTAGGTACACTGGCGGTCATAAATATGGACCTCGGGAAATGCGTCAATTAAACTAATCGATTTTTGCTATCTAAGTGAAGAATCATAGCTCCAGTCGTACCCATTTGTGCGAATAATGAGGAGAAAACGGAATGAAATGGGAGAAATAATCACACTCACTTCGGGTGTTGGATTGAGTGGTACTCAAATGGATTACCCACAAGCTCGACTTTGTTTACGGCAGAAGGTTAAAGGCTGAGTTACGGTCTCCTTTCAGAAGCCTTGAGGTGAAATGGTGTCTTCGTGGAGTTGAACCTGCAACCCCTCGCTTAGTTGTCCAACACACTAAACACTGGGGCAATGAATTCAACGAGTGTTGAGCTAAAAGTGCTGCAAAACAGTGCGAAACCTTGAGCTCCAGACGTAAGATGGTGGCGCGGATTTAAAACGCCGGCGGTCATCACCAACAGGATGCAGGGTTCAAAGAACGGCTGTAACTACAGGTACTCTCCTGTCATGTCCGAACCGACACATACTTATCAAACAATTTATATCATGGAGTGCAGTGACGGACAATACAGCCATTCAAGTAAACTTTTCGTTCTTAGGGTTTGAAAAAAAAAACAGCACTGTTCCCGGTAAAGTTCTGTTCTTATAAGAGCGAACGAACGAATTGATAAATCGCAATCAAATCATTCACAATCCACAACATTAAAACACGTTCCACAAACAAAGCGAATAAAGTTCATTCAATCTTAACCTCAAACTCAAATTGGTAATTTTTGTTCGTCCATTCTGTTCATGGGACCAAATAAAATGTATCACGCAAATGGACGGTCAACCCTTGCGGTCAGAGTTCATTCCCAACCCACAGCATTAAAACGCGTTCCACAAACAAGCGAATAAAATTCATTCAATCTTAACCTCAAACTCAAATTGATAATTTGTCAAAACTTTTGGTCAGAGTTCATTCACAATTCACAACATTTAAACGCGTTCCACAAACAAAGCGAATACAATTCATTCAATCTTAACCTCAAACTTAAATTGGTAATTTTTGTTCGTCCATTCAGTTCATGGGACCAAATAAAATTTATCACGCAAATGGACGGTCAACCCTTGCGGTCAGAGTTCATTCCCAACCCACAGCATTAAAACGCGTTCCACAAACAAGCGAATAAAATTCATTCAATCTTAACCTCAAACTCAAATTGATAATTTGTCAAAACTTTTGGTCAGAGTTCATTCACAATTCACAACATTTAAACGCGTTCCACAAACAAAGCGAATACAATTCATTCAATCTTAACCTCAAACTTAAATTGGTAATTTTTGTTCGTCCATTCAGTTCATGGGACCAAATAAAATTTATCACGCAAATGGACGGTCAACCCTTGCGGTCAGAGTTCATTCCCAACCCACAGCATTAAAACGCGTTCCACAAACAAGCGAATAAAATTCATTCAATCTGAACCTCAAACTCAAATTGATAATTTGTCAAAACTTGCGGTCAGAATTCATTCACAATTCACAACATTTAATCGCGTTCCACAAACAAGCGAATACAATTCATTCAATCTTAACCTCAAACTCAAATTGATAATTTTTGTTCGTCCATTCTGTTCATGGAAATCGCGACCAAATAAAATGTGTCACGCAAATGGACTGTCAAAACTTGCGAGTATTCCATAGTTGGTCGGTCTCACTTGAAGAGTATGGGTCAGGAATGAAATAGGTCCTCGATCGATGAACTATAGCAAGGTACAGTCCAACCCTTGAAGGTACGTTTGCGGAGTTAGTCTCCTCTTTACAGGGCGGTTTCTTACGAGTTCATACCATATCCTGAGGATAGGTCCTGAATTTTTTGTACATAAACCTGAAGTGCAAACAAGTGTGTCTCAATGAAGAAATTTGTATTTCAAGGAGCACCGGATTTTATTCCGCCATTCGCCTAGTCGAACATATTTTTGATGGGAAAGCCTGGAACTGGACAACTTCAATAGCTATTGCAAATAAAACTCGGACCAATGCAAAAGCAAAACAAGTCTGCTAAGGAACGTTTTAGTCGGTCTGATATTGGATGCAAATAAGTCTCCGCCGGTGAAAGGCACAGTACAACCCTTGAAGGTTGCTCTGTGGAGGTATTGTTTCCTCCTCCCCTTTACAGGGCGGTTTCTTACGAGTGTTTATTAAAAATCCCGGGAAGACAACTGATGGACATGTTATGAAATGTCTGTACAAAAGTGCAAAAAGCGTGGCTAATGTCAAATTCAGTCGGGCAACATCTGAAATTGCTTCCTCAATTTTGTAAATCTACTTATACTTTCCTGAAAAACACTTTACGTTTTTTTTTTTTCTAAATACTAATCCACTTAGATTGACAGATCAATTTCATTTTGAAAGGAGACATTTTTGTTTACATTTGCGCAAGGTTTGTTTTCAACGAACGAATTTTTAGTTTTGCAAGACTCCGTCGAAAAATTTAAATTGAAAATTGAATCTAAAGTTGTCTTCAATACCGTGTTATCTATAAACGTATCCCATAATAACTGGCCACAGTTAACAATATTATTCTTCAACTGCTTGGAACCTATGATCCACGTTCTGAAGAAAGAAAGCCCAGCTTCAACTTTAATCCAACTTCAAGTGAGTACGATTCAAACATCAGTTCTATTTATCACGGCCCGACTGTAAGAGTCCACGCAGCTACGTTCGAATTCCAAACTTCAGCTAAAGCTTGACAATGCTAGGTGCTGACACTTCCAATTCCATAATATCTTAATCCGATAAACTTCTGCGGCGTCGGGATGGGATTCGTCGCCGACCATACAAGTACAATAGCACGGGGGAGCGTCGTTCTGGCAATTCTTGATCCCAAGACAGAGTGCGGTCAGTGGACCGTGCAATTTTTGCACACCCATATTCGTAATGTTGATACGCGTTCACGCGTCCCAGATTGACATGTGGAAGACCGATATTCTTGTTCTCAATCAGTTGTTCTATTTAGATTAATTAAATATACCTCGCGCACATAATACCCGACACCCTTTTCGAGTCGTCGCGTCGTTTCGAATTGTATTTACTCGTACTCGGAGTCAATCGATGGATTTGAGTCAAGCAGTTGGTTAATTATGGGGAAAATCTTTGTCATGCACACCCAAAGCAGGCAGCAGGCACCTGGGACGATCCGTACTCATGTGGCGCAAAGAGGTAAACATGTTATTAGCTTTTTATTATCCTCGAATATTGTATAGCGCAGAGGTGGTTGGTTGCCGAGTTGTCCGGACAACAGCTCGTTACTTGCGTTTCTACCTACCGAGTTCCCAAACAAATGTATCCAGTTACAATCGAGATAAGCTGCACAAATACAGTACCTAGTGTTACGGCAAACTGACGACGAAATAAGGCATATAACACACAATGTAACGTTTTTCCGTCGCCTATGTCCTTTCCTAATTTCTGAATGCCGAGCAGCGACAACAAACATCCTTTCGGATTATTCTTTTATATTCCAAACATCCTAATGTTGCAAATGGAGATTACGCTTGACTACGTCATTCAAAAAAGCGATATGCCAATGTAGTCTGCTTAACTTGGCAGGACGGTAATGTGATCCTTATTCACGTGCAAGGCCCAGACCTACCCTCCTCGGTGCAAATAATTTTATATTCATGTCAATTGGTTGGAATATTTGTATAGGCAACGAATGAATTGCGATAATCTGGGCACAGAAATCAAGAGCAGCCCCGAAATGGTCAGGCTATATCCGATTACCCGACGCAGATAAAGTGTTGTATGTTGTTTCCCATATTTAGTATACATACAGCCACTGGTTAAGGAAACGTATCCAGTCCGCAGAGTGGTGCGGTTTCCTAGCATGCAAACTAAACTCCAAGTTCCGGCCGCTATGATGCCGAGACGATGATGATATTGTATGTCACCTGGAGTGCCATCCGTATAGGCAATGGTGCCATTTGCCCATTACAAGGTGTCGCGTTCGAGTTAAGCCTATTAGGTGGCCTATTAAGCAAAGGTCGTAACTTGACGCTGAACCACCGCAATATTGTGGAATCTTCGTCGGTGTGCATTTGTGACCACTAGACAGCGGCAAAGTACCTCCGGATTAACTTGTCCTTGGCCTGCCAATTAGTTTCCGGTTCGCTTCGATCTATGAACGCTCTCATTCTGTTCTCAGATGAGTCAATGGGAAAGATGAACTACAGTCTGAATCAGTGATGTTAATTGGGTGAGACGTGAATGAATTAATTTTTAACGCACAGAAATAGCGTGCCCCGCGATGCTGGGCCGTCGTTGCTTAAATTTCGCGACAATGCAATCGTCATCGGCTCTCGGAGAAAGAAAGTGAGTGAGTGGTCCATCTTGTTGACTACGAGAAATTCCACTGTCGGAGTGGAGCCAAATGTACATGTACGGATCAATTGTGTGATCTACGATGGTACGACACAGCGAAATGCCACTGTGGCAATCATTCTGAGGTCAAAATATTTACCACTTGACCCTTAACTCAATCAACTCGAGTACGTGGGTTTCAATTAACTCAATATGAGACAATTTCTCTCCAGAATATCTGCCTGTGGCTGCTGATTGTGCCTATACACGACGTAGATATGCGCGAGTATTCACGTCTTGGTTTGATTTTCTCTACATATAGCCTGGGCTGTGGTGGAACTTTGACATCTGTCTTCCGTTGTGCTTTGCTGGAGCCTGCTCTTTTACCGGAAACCCGTAAGTCGGCGCAAGTGCTAACACAAAAATTAATTGACACTAGTCGGCATACATTAGCTGGAACTAGATCAATTAATATACCCTCTTGGGGTTGGGGGCTACGTTCCTTATTCGAAAAGACTTGTCTTGAAAAAAGACTTGTCTTGTTCGCTTTTTGTCCACAGAGAAGCGGCTAGTTTGAGGTGATAATTAGCCCAGAGATTTTGAAAAAGGTTTCAATAAAGTCCAGCGAAGTAAATGAATAATTAGCAATTTTAAGAGTTCATTCTTTTGTATAGCTCTTTTCGAAGAGGCTTTTAATCAGGCAGATGGATCAATAGAAAGGAACTGGCTTGGTACAAAAAATGTCAATCCTATCGTTCCCTTTTCAGAACAGATCTCGGACTATCGACATAATACTCACACAGTCCATTCAAATTTATAAGGCTTAGAGACAGCATGGCAAGAGATTCAAGTACACGGTTCCCTTATTCATCAAGGAACTTTTAGAAACCGTCTTCAGCTCCGCCGTTTTCTGTGTTTTTTAGGCAATGTTCGCCAAAATTAAGCTAATCAACAGAAAATTCAGACGACTTGACTACTAGTCCGACAGTATCAATGAGAGCTGGGCACTCATTCCCTAACTTTTCAGACGATTATAGTCGAAACGATAGACCTCCAAAACTAGCAACAAAGTGCTAAAATTACAAGTTTGAGAACTTAATCCAGTTCATTTTCCAAAAGTATAATGAAAGCTGACGTTTGTCAAAAACATTCGAGCAGAATATGACTTTTTTTGGTGATCAAAGTTTCAAAAATGATATCGTTTAGACGATCGTTGATATGCGGAATCTGCCCTCTTGGTTGTCGGCAGCGGTCCCCATTTCGAGATATGGTTTCTAACTCTCACCTATAATAAGCGTTCATCCACCACGGCTTCTTTTTCACCACTCTCTACTTAAATATTGGCGCAGGTCGTATGGGGATAACCCCAAATAAATTTGGCTTGATTCGAGCCTGACTAGACTGGACTTATGATTCCATCTAGGAAATTCGACGGCTGCCTGAATGAGAAGACACCTTTTCGCTCCGCTTTCGACTGTGAACATATACCTTCCAAAGGGGTTTGGTTGCGCAATCTCCAGTTGAGGAAATAGGGAAATAGGAAAACGTCAACGGTCATCACGTTAAGGTGACAGCAAAAGTTGGTTGTTGTGTTAGAAGTGTTTGGAAGCCAAGGTGGGAACGCTTTACAAAATTCGCGTGACTACCTTTTGACAAGGGTAGACCTCACGTTTACGATTATTCTACTAGCGTGTTGCGATGTCGCCATCTCTAATATAAAGAAAAACGTTCAATAAATCAATGAGGAAACGAACTTTACGTTGATTTGCTTTACAATTTTCAAAGAAATTCCGCAAGTTACTGGGGGTCAGATTCTTTAAGGCGAAACGATCAAACGTTTTCGTGGTCTATGTTAGACAAGCAAAATTTTTCGTGCACACAAAAACGTTTGAACGTTTCGCCTTACAGAATGCCGACCCGGAGTGTTGCAACTTGCAAGGTCTATGCTACTCTTGTGGATGACGTTTACTCACATTCACGGGTAAGCCTTTCAATTCTCCATTTACTGTGGTTTTAGCCGTTTAGCGGAAAGTATTCAAAGCTATTTTTAATACTGAACTCTGTTCATCACCCCTTTGGTTGGCGAAAGTCGACCTAAAATGACTGACTAACGGATTCGAACTAACTACTCACCCCGATATCATTTACTTATTGAATATCTACCCTTTCGCTGGAAACTGACTTTGATAATTTATGGACAAATTTAAAGTGCTCTACAAATTGTCAACTTTAAAATTTAGTTTATTGGTTATAAACCCTCGTACTTGTAATGTCGGCGCAGTGGCTTAGTGGTTAGTGTGTTGGACTACTAAGAGAGGTTTTTTTCACTGCGCCACCTCTCGCGAATGTCTGACAAACATCCGAGAGTATAATTGTCATGAAAGAGCTCCTCAATTGGCCGTTTGGGCTCGGCATAAAATTGTAGATCCCTTCCATTCGTCCCAAAAATAAAAACTCACACAAGGCGAATGGTTGTGAGAAGCTAGGCCTAGGGTCCCTACGGACCTGTTGCGCCAATTATTTATTTTTATTTTTTTTACTTGTAATGCTTACTGAAATAAAAATAAACGTCTTAAAAAGCTGCCTTGTAAAGCAGCCTCTGCCTAAAGAATTTTAGTTGAATTTCCTGAATATTGTATGAGATTTGCTTCGAGTCTCGTCTCATAACTTACCTCAACTGACTGCAAAACGAACCGGTGGAGTTGCAACCAGTTTACCTTTCGACGCCATCTTTGAATGGCATCGCGGTTATAGTTCTGCCAATTAAAAGGCAAAGGCAAGGGCCTGCAATTTAAGCCATATCCTTCTACACTACATCGCACATTAACGCATGACAATGCGTATCAACATCACTTAATCCTAATCAAGAGTGCCACATAAATTGAACAAACATTTCCGTCTTCAAATGCAAACAATGCCATCCAATTTGAAACAAGCACAACTATCATCCGATATATGTGTGCCCAAAACGACAAGCCTCTAGTGAATTGATCCATCAAACATCTGGTATTATTTGCATTCCACATTTCATTGTGGACGCATCCCATTATGTTGATTGCCTAGATCCGTGCTGAGTTCCGAGCACAGAACAAGGTGTGAAAATTGACATTACCCGACTATAACTATACCAAAAATGCGAATTATCACAAAGGCGCAAACATATTTCCACATTAGCCGAGGCACAACGCAAACAAAAAGAAAACATTTCACAAGTATATATATGAGAACAGTGATCCTGGGTATCGTCGTCCCCGGCACACAGAGAGGAAGCCAATGATTTATGAGGATACACAACAAATGAGCATCTCATCCGAACAAATCAGCCTCGCCAGAGAGGGAGAACATAGTCGATGATTATGCTTTGCTTGTACGTTTTTATGAGCTACAATAAGGGAATGGTTTTTGGTGACAGGAATCCAGCGTTGTTGCGGTCTCAATCGGAGCTCGAACAAATTATTAATGATCGGTTGATCGTAATAATTGTCTCCTTTTGCCATTGGTTAGGATACAATGCCAGCATTAGTACTGGATGTGTGTGTTTGTTTGTTTGCTTGATGCCGACAATCGTATATTCCTTTGAATTTTTAAATGTCACCTAAATGAGAATTTGTTCTGGAAAGGAGGAACATTTAGGCACCTTTTGGATATCTTAAAGCTGTATGAATGCATGGGGCCCATCATCTCTTGATGACGGGATTATTTTTTGGCAAGAATCCTTCCTCTTTATGAATTCGCCAGGCAGTCAAATCGGAACTTTAAACATTTTCCTTCCGATAAACCTTCGAAATGCGGATGTTTGCTTGATAATCTGTTTGTTTTGATTTCAGATGGGTCACTTTTATTCTTCTTGAATAAATAATGTGAGGCATTATCTAGAAATCCTAATAATAAATATAAAATGGCATATAGTATTGGAAATTTGCAAAATTCAGTTTCAAGGAAAAAACAACACATTAGGTCAGATTTAATGAACGTCTTTTTCAGCAAAGCAGAAGTAATCAGTTCCCAATCGGCCCTTCCCAAACCTTAGCAATAAGTTGCAATTTGGAGGTCGATCATTTTGATGATACTTGTCTGTCATGTTATGTAATTTAGCCTTCATAGGTTAATCTGCTACAATATACTCGGCGGGAAAATATCGTGTGGTAAACAAAGTCCGCCCTAAGTTTTTACACTTTTACACAATTAATATTGTGAAATGAATTATTTAATGGAAATTTGAAAAAATGTGTAAGTTGTCAGGAAAAAAACACGCAACCTTCTGACAACCACATGTGCTCCCTAGTCCATCTATACCTTGTCTTGTATTTCAAATTAAGCCAGCAAGATACTGAACTTGAGGTATTACACAATTTCGACCAAGTTCAAAAATTGTATCTCATGCTCGAGCCATATTAGCAGAGAAAATTTCACAGACACCAACCAGTATGAAAAATTTGAAAATCGTGTTTTTCCGAAATAAAAAAAGTATTTTTTTTTCAAAATATAAAAAGAACAAAATATAAAATACAAATCTTAAGTTAAGTTTTAAATAAAACTTGTATTTATTTGTTTCTACAAAACTATATTAGCATTTCACATAAATATCAATAAAAAAATGTTGGTCATAAATTATTGTTATTGCTTTTTAAGACTTAATATTAAAAAAAAAATTAAAATCACTTAGAATTACATAAAGATCGTATCCATTCGCTTGATAAAAACGCAACAAATCCTTTGCAAAAATCAAACTTTCAACTGTTTTAGTATTTAAACGATTACGAATTTTTGTTTTATTTAAATTTAGAGCAGAAAATATTCTTTCAACATTTGCAGATGAAAAAGATTAAACTTTCAACTGTTTTAGTATTTAAACGATTACGAATTTTTGTTTTATTTAAATTTAGAGCAGAAAATATTCTTTCAACATTTGCAGATGAATATGGATGCAGTAAAAATAACATCTTTTAAGAGTGGAAGTTCCCATCCGCTGTTTTTACTCGTAAATATTTTTCCAAAAGCATCATAAGTTGTTAAAATTTAAAATCCGTTGAGATGTTTCTTTCTTTGTTGATGAAAACGAAAAAATAGAAATTGTGCCTCTGTTCAACTCGCATTATACATAATAATGCAATGAATAGAAAACTTTTTTCGTCAATTGAAAAAGTTGTTTAAATTTGAATTTAGATAATGTTGAAAAAAATAATCTTGAAAATGATGAATTTAAGGTAAAAAGTCTTGTACATATTTTAGAGCTAAAAAATCTTGAAAAAAAAACGATATATCTTGTCATCTGGCAGCACTGACACCTAACTGTATTAACATATGCCAATTCTTACCAGTTTTTAGAACGGGACAATTCAGTTAAGTAGTAGATATTTCTAAAAAGCACAGTTTATCCAAATTTTGCAATTTCTTTTGTTTTAGACAATTAACTGCATTTAATGTATTTAAAAAATACATACTCGTAGTTATCGGTTAAACATATTAATAACTTTCAAAACCCGGTTTTCTACAGCTGATATGCTAACGCTATAGTTGAATGTGTTTCAGTACAGCAAAAGTAAAGTAAAGAAAATGCAAAGTTTTACATCTCTCAAGAAAGACTGGAATACATAACATATACGATTTGGAAGTTAAACATTTTTATTTTCAGACTAAAAATCGAAACTACTCTTACAAAAGTGAAGTAGATAGAGTTGCGAACTCATTAGGGCACTAGGTCTTTCTTTTCGTTAACATAAAGCAGCTGATCTACTGAAATTGTAGTTAAGTCCGAACCCTGGCGCTTAAGGCTGTTTGAGCGAAATAAAATCTTTACTTTTTGCCTTAGAGTTCTATTAAGTGCAGTAAGGGCCGTTTTATTCACTATTGTTCAACTTCCCGATAACTCCGAGGTTGACCAACTTCGAAGTTGATTTGAAAGAAAGAGAGTTGAGCGGCAAGTTGAAAATTGTTCGAATCAGACTATGGCCAATTCTCACAACAATAATTCAAACGATATATTTGTTCAAATATTTAGTTTTATATTTTAATTTTAAATTTAATTAATAATAATTACTTTCGACACTTGATTTGAAGAGCTAACAGTCAAAAACCCCAAAAAAAAATAATTTCTAATTTCGTAAAATCCGAAGTTTGCTCTCCTAACTTCTACTCTTTCGGAAAGTTGACCAACTTTCGGTTTTCTCAACTCCGGGATATTCAAAGTTGAGCAGGTCAACTTCGAGTGAATAAAACCGGCCTAAAATGTTCGCGAAGTATTTTTGCTGAGATTTAAATAAAAAATGAGTCAGAATTTCATAATTTTGTACTTTGTTTGTCAACGTGGTTTGAGTTTGGCGTGCAAAATTTTTATTTAACATTAAAATATACTTCTAAATATAGAACCATGTGGTATTCCTTTGAATCCTTTCTATAAATAAATATTCGCGCTAAAATGTTAAAGTTTTAAAAGCAAATGAAACCGTTTTTGAGATTTGCAAAGTTTTCAACCATTCTCATTTTGAAAAAAATAAAGTCCGTATCGAAATTTCGGCAAGCATTTTAATCTAATACTTATTTCGCTGGGAAGAATTTGTGTTTAAAAAATTGATTTCACGTGCGCATACAGGCTTTATGAATTTATTAACAAAAGTTTAGGGAAATTTCTTTAAGAATAAACATTTTTAACTTCTCCTGTCGCATCTAACTGGTGACAAAGGTTTTTATTTATCTTATCAATTGCGCCGTAAGTATTTATAGTTGAATTCGAAATATGCTCGACAAATGTCCTTGTTTCTCCCTTCATCGTCCACCGTCAATGAGAACTTTTGTTTCTTCCTTTTGAATTTGGGCATGGCAACGATTCAACTGCGCTCAGATATAAGTTACGTTTTCACTTTTTTTAATATATATTCCCATGCCCTGATGGCTGACACTGGGACCTGAAAGATCTATTGTATCAATGGGGAAATGTTATTCTAAGAGACGTGTGACCTCCCTGATAAAGGCCAATAAGTCCTCAGTAGCAGAGTTCATTAGATCTGTTGGTGTACGAGTCTCTCTATTAAAGACACGTTTTCTTAACCAATGAAAAGCCGGGCAGTCGCAGAAGATGTGTTCGGAGGATTCTACATCCTCCATACAGCATCAACATTCTGTATATCCGGACAAAGGTTCATTTTGTTGAGGTGATATCTTAAGCCATAGTGGCCTGTGAGGAAGCCCACTAGCTTTCTTATGTTATCCCTACTGAGTCTAAGGATTTTCTTGTAGGAGTAGGGCTTGATTAATCGTTTGGATTGTCTTAGACCAGGGACATTTTCCCAGTGGTTAAGATCAATGATGTTGTTCCCATTCATTGATTAGTCTTAGCGCAGTAGCCAAATTGACTCAGTAAGATTCAGGTCCATAGAGAACAGTTTCGGACCCAGCCCTAGCAAGTTTGTCAGCAAGTTTGTTGCCCGCAATACCTTGATGACCAGGTACCCAACTAAGTTTGACCTTGTTGTGTTTGCCATTGTGACTGCTCTTAACTGTATAGGAATCCATTGTATTGGACGCTAAAGCTTGTAAAGCTGCCTGACTGTCGGAGAAAATTGCTTTGCTTTTGCTTTTTGCTTTTTATTTTCATCAATTAGAGCTACAAACTCAATTAGACAACTTAAAAACTATTATAATTATGAACTTAAAACTATTCCTGTGTTTTAAAATATTAATTGTTGTGATAGAGAACAGACATTATAAGATTCTTAAAAAAATCTCTAGAATAGTTTCCAAAAACATCAATGCGATCAATAACTAAATTTAATTCGCTGGTGCAACGTTCAATCGGTTCATTACTGCCATAATTCGTTCTGTGAAACCGACCTCGAAGATGAAATTTCATACGCAAATTCCTCCCAGGAAAGAAAAAGTTCATCCGCTCAAGTAAACAGGGGCATTTAATGTGGTAATTAATTACATCTCTTATAAAAATTATACAGAAATACTTGCGCCTATTTTCAAGAGTCAGCATATTAAAAAGAAGACATCTGGTTAAGTAGGGTGGAGTTTCTATATTCCACCTAAGCTTTTTAAAAACGAACCTAGTAAAACATTTTTGCACCCTTTCTATCCTGTAGGACTGGTTTTGGTAGTAAAGGTTCCAGATTATACTACAATAATCTAATACCGATCTTACTAATGCAAAGTATAGAGCCTTCAGTGCGTAAGGATCAGAGAATTCTTTTGTATTACGCCTAATAAAACCAAGCATTCTAAAAGCATTACTCACAATGTAGTCAATATGAGGCTTAAAAGTGAGTTGTGAGTCCAATACAACTCCAAGGTCTTTTTTTTGATGTACTTTTTCAAGCTGGACATTATTAATTTGATAATAGGAGGATATTGGACTAAAGCATCTTGCACAAGTAAGTGTTTGACATTTAGATATGTTTAAATCTAGAAGGTTGTGTTGACACCAATTTGCTAGACTGTTAAGATCATCTTGAAGAAGCAAGCAATCTTCAGCAGTTTGAATGCAGTGAAAGATTTTTAAGTCATCAGCGAACAAAAGACAGGTGGAATTACGAATACAAGACGGAATATCATTAACAAAGAGGACGAAAAGCAATGGTCCAATGTGACTCCCTTGCGGAACACCTGATGTTGCAAAGATAGGCTCCGAAAGACAACCACCAATCTTAACATATTGAATTCGGTCTCTTAGATAAGACGATATCCAATCTAACAGAGGGGAGCCCAACCCAATACATTTTAATTTTTGGATCAGCACATTATGATTTACTCTGTCAAAAGCCTTAGCAAAGTCGGTGAAAATTATGTCAGTCTGAAAACCGCGTTCAAAGTTTGTTACAATTTTTTCGCACAGGATTGCTAGGTTAGTGGCTGTGGATCTACCTTGAACAAAGCCGTGTTGAGAATCGGATATGATTTCCTTGACAAAGAAATTTAATTTATTACACACAATCTTTTCCAAAATCTTGGGAATGACTGAATAGCTTACTTATAGGCCTATAGTTAGTGACTTCACGCTTGGATCCGGCCTTAAAAATAGGTGATATGTAAGACACTTTCCACTCGTTAAGAAAATTGCCAGTCCTAAGGGATATATTAAAAATAGTACATAACGGTAAAGCAAGTGTTGTAGCACATCCTTTCAAAAAAATGGGAGAGATGCCATCTGGACCGACACCCTTTTTTACATCCAAACCTGTTAACGCACTAAAAACATCCGCTGGGCTTAACTGCAGATTTCCTACCGAGACCTGATTTAAAGAACTGAAATCTTGACGAATAACTCGAGAGGATGGGCAATACACGGATTTGAAGTAATTTGCAAAAAATGTGCAAATGGTGGCAGTATCGCTCGATTCCTCTTCAAGATATTTCATACAGTTTGGAAGGCCAATGCATTTTCGCTTATTGTTAATAAAGGTCCAAAAATGTTTACTATTTTCTTTGACTTTAGCCTCAGCTGACAATACATAAAAAAGCGAAAGCACATCAAGTAGCGACGATTGCTTGGCTTGCTTGCTTGTATGATGGCGCCTTTAATATATTTACTGGAAGTTGTATTTATAAGCGCAAATTTCTATTGCATGGATTTTCGCTTAAAAAACCGTGGGAAACATTCCCATGGATAATGAGATTTTGGTGGTTTTGGTCCAAAGACACCAGCTCCAACTCCGGAAACCATTTTAGATCCGTCGGTGGACCAGCTAGAACGTTCTAGTAATTCTACTTCAAATAATTTCCCAAAACTATACTCCCTAACAATAGTGTCAGGTACGGAGCAGAACATATCCAAGTTTGGGATTAGGTTAAGTATTTTCAGATGTCCCACATATTCATTTAAACTTATATTCGAGCTGCAGTTTAATGGCGCATCTAGCAGCCGTCTTCATAATGAAGAATTGCAGGGGTGAGAGCCCAATAATGGCCTCAAGTGCTGCTGTTGGGCAAGTGCGCATTGCACCTGTAATGCCGAGACAGGCAATCCGTTGAAGCTTGTTTGCCGTGGTTCGTTCAAGTACTTTCGGCCACCAGGCGATTGCCGCGTACGAAATAATGGGGGTTACTATCATTGTGTATAACCAGTGTATCATTCTGGGATTAAGACCCCAAGTTCTGCCGTATAGACTCCTACAGGCCCACATGGCTTTAGTGGCACGTTCTTAATGTGTAAATTCCAGTTCAGTTTCTTATCAAGGATAATTCCGAGATATTTTACTTCGCTGGAGTAGTTTAACGTATAGTTCCATTAAGGATAATGGGTTGTAAGTTGACCAGTCTCTTTCTGGTAAAAGGAACTAGAATAGTTTTGTTAGGGTTGATGGATAAACCCTCCACTCTAAAACATGTAGTAGAGCATTCGTCATGCTACTATTAATGGTAGCGCAATGCTTACCACTAATGATAATTGCCAAGTCGTCGGCATATCCTATGGCATCATTTCCTATGTGTTGAAGTCTGACTAATAGACTGTCTATTACGGTGACCACAACAATGGGGAGAGTACTCCTCCTTGGGGGCAGCCCTTTACTGCTGTCACAGACACAGCCACTCCTCCTGATGAAGATGTTATAAGTCGACTTTCCAGCATGGCCCGTATCCATCGGTTAGTCGAGTCTTCAATACCTTTATAACTGATTGCCCTACCAATCGAGTCATATCCGGTATTGTTGAAAGCGCCTTCAACATCTAAGAATGCGCCCAGGGCAATTTCCTTACGTAGGAAAGTTTCTTCTAGCTTCTTAACTAGATGATGAAGAGCACCCTCAGTGGATTTGCCCTTTCCAAATACGTTTGCACTTAACTTGTTTTAAATTTGGAACTATAGTCTCGATGAGTGTCACAGTTTCCTTGTCCTCTAGTCAGTGGATTGGAATATTGACAGCCTCGTGGTTGTTCAGTGTCGTAATTTTTACTCAGCGGTAAGTGTCTTAATAGCGGCAATATTATTGTCAATGATATTCAGCGTTGTTCTTAATATTTAAGTTAAACTTGCACTAAATTTGTATTTATTTTCTTCACTGGCATTGTTCTCAGTTGATCTTGTTCCATGTCTTCATTTAAGCATGAAGAGAGGACGCTCTCATGACTTTCAATAAACTTAACCGGCGCTTGGACTTGGATGCAAGTAAAATATCCAATAAAAAGAAAATTAAGCTCTCTGTACCTAATACAAAACAAAATACAAAAGTTGCGAATTTTTTCCATTCCATTTCGAATATTATTATAAAAAATATACTCGAATATGTACCAATACCTATATTATAATCAAGGACGATATTTTCATAAGTACCTATGAAAATATTTGCGAGGCATTTTCCAATAACTTAACCTCACTCTCCAAGTCAAAGCCGTCCTTATTTGGCACATTTTTCCAGTTATCGATTGTATTTCCCAAACTTGTCGCCGTTAGGACTTTGAAACGATCGAATAAAAAAACACCAAGAAACAGTTTCATGCCATATCCTGGAACAGGCTATAAATAACATAAATATAGGAGACATGCTAATCGTCCTACTATTTACAAGAAGACATCTGATATCTCACTGTAAAGGGGGAAAAATAATTACACCTAAAACAAAAAAAAAAAAAAACCGTCAATTGTCCCACACTTACAAAAGTCGCGAGAAAAGGAGAGAAAAACATAAACACCAGAGAAACCCTCAAAACGTACTACTCGTGCTCATTCGTTATCATCTAAGAACTCAATTAAATTGGGTGTCAGGTTGCAAGTTATATACTGCCAAGATCATAATTTAATTTCTGCGCTTTTCATCCAAATATATGTGAAGGAATTGCCTTCATTGTTCGATCGGCTGTTTATTTATGACCCAAAGACGACGACCGCGACGACGACAACATCGTTGGTGAGACGGCCAATACGGAGGGGCTGGCTGGCTGCGAACGCAAAGGACTCTGGTTAACCATGTTGAAAGTGTTTGCTTTTGTGCGCTCCATTTGAGTGCGACCGCGAAGCGTCTAAATTTCATGCCAACAAAGTGCGGAGTGTAAATTTGCGTGTAAACATTAAAATCGCCCGCTGATATTTTCAAATTTCCTCTGCCCATGGGAGCAATTCCGAGTGTTGACTGCGACCCCAGGAGCTCGCTGCAATCCGCCGCTAATAACACTGCACAGCGTATTATATGTGCGGTAGTGCTTACCGAAAAATCTAAATAGTTTTCTTAATCCAAAAGTGAATTATAACCCCCACCATCGTAACCGCCGCCGCCACCACTGTTCACGAAGCACCTATATAGGTGTCTTCTTGGCAAATGTCTTCCTTTACCCAGCTGGCCACGACGATGGTAAAAGCTTAACCAGCATGCGGCTGATGTAGCCGGGCATATACCTTATTGTTGGCCTGAAAAGTTAATTAACATTTTGTCCAGCACCCAGTACATGGGGTAAGTGTGCGCAACTGCAACGAGCCTTTTATTTATTGAAAATTTATCATCACGCCTATATGGGCATGAATGTGACCAGGACCACTGGTGGGATATCGCATAACACCAGTGCGCCATCCAACTATCACATGGTGTTTTCGGATTGCACGACTTGGTGTTTTGTGCTCCTTTTTGCAGCCGATCATTGTCAATAGTCGCTGTCGATGATCGGGGATTAGAGAGCCAACAAAACCCTATTCGAGACGTAACCCAATACAAATTAGACGTACGAACATAAAAGGGTAGGCAATTGTTTTGTTTTCTCAGTTTTTTGTGTTCAATTCTGGAGATATCCGCGAAAATGCTGTGCCGACAACGACTCGTAACAACGTTGAAATTCGATACACACTGGAGAAAAGCAACCCTTATCGAATCTCGGATGAATGGAGAAAACATGATCTAGGTGTGCCTTCTTGCGGCATCATCGTCGTCGTCGTCGTCGGTTGTCCTCGCTCGCTGGGCACAAATAAATGTGCGGATGAGTGCTTGTTGGAGGCTCCCTGAACTCCTGTTTCTATAAATATTGTGGCGGTTCAGTCTTTGTAAATCCGACACTTTTTTTACAAGCAGTGCGCGCTAAGATCGTTCCCAAACACAAGTCGGTTGCCTTGCCGCTTCGGATCATTTTGAAGGTGACGGCTATGTGGGGAAATAAATATGTTTTGAGCTTTAGCGTTAGCGAGTGGGTTAACGCTGGACAGCCATTTGTGTAGATTGGAATTAATTTGGACAGTTTATGCGGTGTGATCTCATGAAAGTGTTCTCTTTTAGCTGGGGACCCGTGAAAACATGGCCTGAACCGATCTTTGATCCGCCTCGATAGTTTCTTGGATGACGATGCTACAACCCAGAGATGCCATTTTAAAGATTCGGCATTGTGGTCACATTTGTTTATCACGGGGTAACTATTTCCGAGCCGCTCAGCGTCGAAAAATTAACAGGCTTCGATCGCGACTGTAGATCTATTTTTGATTTTGAATAGTCTTATAACGCGGTGCAGATTTTAAGTTTTTTTTTAGCTCGCGTCATAGTAGTTTATCGTACTAATCCGTACCAATGATTGAGACGACTCTATTGAGTGTAAAAAAGGCAGTTTTTGAAGTACGCTCATTTACGAAATTGCCCCTTTCGATTTCAACTTTTATTGTCGAAAAGTTGCCACATTCAATGTAGAAAATTCCCTTGCATATTTTGCTCAAATAATTCAAGTATTTCTTTTAAAAACCTAGAGAAACACTTTGTATACTCTTACGTTCTACTTCAATAGGGAAAACGACATACAGTAGTGCAGTGCATTCGTCCGTCCACCACTGCAAAACGGAACTATGAACGTTGTTAATATTTAAATTTATTTTGATTATGTTGGATGTTAGCCTGTAGTTCCGCTTCTGGATAACGTTCAAACCCTTATGGAAGTGTTGGCTGTCGTCAGTTTTGTTTTTGATTAAAAATTTGATTGAATGAAGGCATTTTAAGTCAGAAAAAACAACATTTTGGAAAAAAAACCTTCCCAAAAAGTAGGTGTGGCAATGCCTTAAACTTTGTGGTAGTATTAAGAAGTATATAAAATAAAGTTTCATCAAAATCTGTCAACAAGATTTCACGTGAACCGGTAACAAACAGTTAGGTGACACAGAAGTTGTCTTCCGATGTTCTTTGGCTGTTATATTTTTGTAATAAATGAAAAACTTGGGTTCTGCATTGCCATTATGTTTATTTGATGTCTTAAGGCCGTTTGCTCAGTCGACTCTTAACGATTTAAGTTCTACTTAAATACTTATGGGCTACTTTTTTCAGGGCATAAACTGTCACATAAGAGTTTATGTGGCACTTAAATTCGCTATGTGTCGTATCAGCAAACGGCCCTCAATTTTTGTTCATTAAGTCGAGACATTTTAGAAAGTTATGATATCGGCTAAGTAGACGCCGCCAAAAATTGATGGCAATTCAGTCCCGTTTAATGGTATTTTCCATAATCCTTGTCACAACTTCCGACGATAGGTACTCGCATTCTGGACGAATTTTATCTTTGAGGGCTTTAAGTGTCTGATGCTTGTTGGCATACAACTCGTGATTTCCAAAAGCAAAAGCCCACAAAGAGAAGTAGGGAACAGTTAAATCAGACGATCCTGACGGCCACTGAAAATCGGCAAAAAGAGAAATTTCGCGACCCGGAAATGCAGACCTCAGAATTTTGGCTTGGCTCCATTCTGTTAGAACCACATGTTCTCCTGTCCCAAATTCTTCCAATTTAGGAAGAAGAAAATCGTTGATCATAGCTCTGTAGCCCTCTTCGACATCTGCAATATTCTCAGCAGAAAGGATGCCGAGGGGCCGACCATCTCGTGTTGTCCCATACTCTTCTGCGGCGAGCTGCTACACTTCGTAGCAGTATTGCCGCTGAAGAATTAAAAAAAAACGGGAAAAAAGGGACTCGAACCAAAAAGAAGGCCTAAACATAAAGTACTAATACAAAACAATTTTTTTTTTACATTTTTCCTTTCGTTTCATGTTTCTTTTTACTTTTCGTTTAATAAAGAATAAAATCTAACTTAAACTGAAAGGGGCCATTTTGAGAATTTTTAAATAAGTGGGGGCCACGCGTCTTGAGGCTCAAAAAGGGGCCAAACGGTAACGCTGCGTCGTGGTGTTTTCCCAGGTGGTGTCAGACGACCGGGCGCCAATATCACAGACGAATTATTGCGCCAAAAAATCGAAACAATTGTTCCGCGTTTTTTAGGAGTCTTGTTGACGTTTTTATTCGTGTCTGTTGACTACACAAATGTATTAAAACAGAAGCATAAAATGTTGGTTGGACGAATTCTGTCCGCAATTGAAGTTTTCACTGTACGTAAAATGTCCACAAACATGCGATTCGATTTTTTAAATCATCTCCAGACAAGCACACCACTTGAATTTATATCAGTTAAATGTTGGCAAACAAGTTTCAGTTACTGTTGCCATCAATATCCCCCAACCCCCCCCAGACCCATACCTAGCTATAATTTTAAAACGAGTCATTTAGCCGGCTTTGGGTAAAGAAAAGGTTCCAGTCCACCGCTTTTTCGAATCTACGATTATGAATCCAATCAAAACATCAAATATTGTTAGCCTCTCGAGCTGGCGCAGCCCATAAGTAGTTATCTTTGATGATCACCATAACTCCGGAGCAGGTGTTAATTGAATGCTATGACGTGAATAGAACGCTCTCCTTTGGCTTTGTGGCATCTTGCCGCGCAGCAGAGGTCGAAATTAATGCTCTCGCAGTCAACAGGTATATGTTTTGAATATGCACACACAGATAAGGAACTTGTCCTTAAACATTGTGGTTCTTATTCGGAAATACCGATATTAATTCTGATGATTCGATTATTCCTTTGAGGTGCAAACCTTTGAGCGCTTTCCGCACTGTTATTAAATTTGCTTAGCCAGGGTTAAAGAAAGACGCGTAAACAATTGGGAAAACAATGGGGGCGGTTTCTCTGCGTCGTTTTGTTGGATTTGCCGCCTTACGCTTTGTACTGTGTCCTTAAATTGCATGGTGGCGACGAAGAATGCACCAAGGAATGTCTTGGACTCGCATTATTATCAGAAGGTTAGTGAAATTAGATGCGTCGAACTGTAGTGTGTGTTTATTATTTATATTGACATTGGCAGCAGATGATTCTATTTTGAAGCTGTGCATGTGATTGAACTGCTGGGTAGTTTGAGTTCTAATTCAGATCATAGAATTTCTAAAATGATAAACTGTCCTTGTTCCATTTTGAGGATATTTCTCTTATTCTCAGAAGTGCCAAACATGCGTAGGGCTAAGTGGAGTTGCACAAGCTGATTTGATAAGAACATCTGCCAACTTTCAATCTTCTAGTACAATTCCATTCATTTTTAAGGAAACTTTAAAATTAATCAGGAATTAACGCCAATCCTACTGACAAACAACCCCAAAGTCGAGTGCTTTTATTTTTATTCCTCGATTAGTTTGTTGCGACATCATAATCAGATACGTGTTTACGCCAGACTTATGTACAAGCAGTGAAAACAACACACGAACACACGATGTAATGTATTTATTGCGCTTATTTTGCTTTCCCACCCCTGTGTCTCGGATGTTGGGCCTGCAACCCTCTACAAACTGTACCCATGCCATTGAATAGTAGCGTTAATTTTTTGGTTAGATTAAGACCTCATCGAAGGTTGAATTGCAAATGATAGGCCCAACAGACCGGTTTCAAATCACCCAAAAACTACATATACGCGTATACACACATGCATGGCTGATGGGGGAATCAGGACGCAAGGGTGAATTATTCCATTCCATTTATCTACGCTACGCCATGGTAATTGAAAGGGGACGAGGCATATAAAACAAGGACAAGGCAGAAGGAAACAATAACAGTCAAATGTAAACACCGCCGTACTGCATGTAGCCGCAGTAGTTGTCCTGTCAGATTGCAAACTATGAAAGCGTAACTGATTTTGTATTATAAACACAAATAAATAAAGCAGTGCCGAGCATATGCGCGAATAGCGCGAGGGTAAATGGGTGCTGTTCAGGCAGCTCGGGTGCAAAGCATAATTCAGGGCAGAAGCGTCCATTTAACCCGCCATGAATTTACCCCCGAAGCAAACACATTTCGAGGTTGGTGTAGGTTTCGGTTCGCAGTTGTGTGTAGACAAGATGACGACGCTTGCTCTTGTTCCAGTGGCAACAGTATAAATTTGGTGTGCTAAATATGGGAGTGTCCTTGTCATCCGTCGTGGTGATGCCTTTGCTTTTTTTGCTGTCGGTTTCGGCTATCGGTTGTCGTGAACAATAGGGAAATATTTATTAACATTTTTATATTAATGTTAACCAAGGGACCTTTTATAGTGGGAAAGGGAAATGGCTGCATTTTCATCTTTGCAGTTTCGTTGTGTGTCATTCAGGTATAAAAGTGAGTGCCAACAGACGCAGAATGTTAATATTAGATAACTGTTTGTGACTTTGGTTGTGTCTCTCTCGTAGGGTGTCTATTAAAGTAGAAAAACTTTGCGACTTTAGCCCAAAATGCTTTGTTCTTTTATGTGATTTCTAATACTAACGTTATTGTTACCATTCAAGGAGACGGGTTTATTGAGCTGTCGACACCTAATAATAGGTATCCACATTTGTCAGTGGCTTATTATTCTTGGATTTGTTTCTATTTAACTTGACGAAGTCAAAAAATACTCTGTCAAATAAAAGTTCGGACATTTTGAAAATATATCTAGGTTATGAAATACTTGAAACTTCTCTTCAAATTCGTGAAGGATTTGGAACCGGAAATGGGGATTTTAATGAAACTCGATAGTAGAAATCTGCCTATCGACTTACAAGTCTAACTCGGGGACTATCTGTGATGGCTTTGCAGCCGGTTGGAGGGTTTGACTGGAATCCAGCAAAAAGTTAACAAATGCTTGCAACGAAAAGCAAAGAATACCAGGACCGGAAAGTTAAATTTAATTCGTTGGAGGTATATTCTGTTTATGAGCGCCGCACCTAAGCTAAGGGATTATTCTACTGCTCTATGTCTCTGAGTCTTGTACCGCAGAATTCGAAGACTCTTTTTTTGTTTATAAACATTTTCAAGACGCCTCGGCCAAACAAACAGTTTATAATTGGTTTTGTTTTTGTATTCCCACATGGGAAACATATTCTAAGGCGATTGAGCTGCATGTTTTTTTTTTTTTATTGGACGTTGATTTATGTCCTTTCTTGTGATAAACAATTTCAATCATTTACTGCCGTGACTGACTGATGGCCAACTGAGATCTTTTAGCTCAGTTTTTAGCAGACACAGACATACACAGCTGGTCAAAAAAATAGGTGTGAGAACTTTCTTTTTTAAAAACCAAATTCTTTCATATTTTTTTCAATGGTTTTTGTTTTTACAATTATATTAATAAAATTTACATTATTTTTGAATATGGAAAATAGATATCAGTTTATTTTTCGAATAATTTAACAAAAACTTTTGGAGTTCTGTTTTCCGCTTGGACAAAAAAATAGATGTGTTCTTAAATAATCATTAATTATAGAGTTTATTAATATTTTTTTTGTTTTTTCTTTTTTAACTTACTCTATTAACCTGAGTATCCTCCATTATTTTTCAAAGCTTTTTGGAGTCGACATGGCATTGACCCTACCAATTTCTGGCACGTTTCGGGATGAATGTAATACCATTCCTTTTGCACTGCTTCCCACAGTTGATTCCTATTAGTGAAGAACTGACCTCTTAATTTTCTTTTCAGTTCATCCCACAAGTTCTCAATGGGATTTAGATCTGGAGATTGACTTGGCCATGTAACTACAGAGATGTTTTGATCCCGAAACCAATCTTTCACAATACCGGCTGTATGTTTTGGATCACTGTCCTGTAGGAAATGCCATCGGAGGGGCATGTTTTCCTAGTAAAATGGAAGCATTTTCCAAGATGTCCCTACATCCATACTTTGTCATGATGTTATTGACACGGAATATAGGACCAACACCACACCACGAAAAAGAGCCCCATATCATTATATTTCCTGCACCATGCTTAACGTACTTCAGTGTATAGCGAGGATGGTATTCTTTTCCTTTTGGTCGCCTAACGTTACGCTCACCATCCGAGGAGAACAAATTTGTTTTTGTTTCGTCACTCCGCAGAATATTCTGCCATTTTTTCACACCTTCAGGTCCATTCCAACTTCTATATGGCTAAAGGCAAAATCTTTTCGGGACCTTACTTAGCTCTTAGGAGTGGAACTTTTCTGGCGACTCTTCCTGGGAGATTGAAGTTCTGTAGTCTCCTGCGGATTGTGCGTGCACTGATTCCATCCCCAATTTGTGCGCCTATAGTCCGTGATGAAACAAACGGATTTGACTTCGCTAAAAGTAAAATGCGGCGGTCAGTAGTAGCTCTGGTTTTTATCGGCCTTCCTCTATTTTTTTTATTTATGTTGGCTTAATAGCATTGGTTACGAAGTTCTGTGACCTTCCAAGGGCATTTGCTATTAATTTATAGGTTTTTCCCTCACCCCTTAACCGCTGAACTATTGGCCTTTCTTCCGCAGAGCAGTGGACTTTTCGCCCCAACTTAAAATATGATTTAACAAAAAACTTAAACAAAAATTGTGATAAACTGATTGAAAAACAAACTAACCTTTAAAGTTAATCACTTTTTAGTTACACTTTTGCAACAAATCGCTATATTTAAACAATTTATTTAAGCACACCTATTTTTATGTCCAACTCTTAAAACGTACAAAATTGTATTGCAACGAAAATTAATAAAATACTTAACAGTAGACTTAGTAAATGCAATGAGCTTGGCGTCATACTAACGGAAGTGAGCATTTCTTAATAAAAATGTATACTGTTGCAAGTCTTGTTAGCAAAACAACTGTTATTTAGCAACAAGAGCAAATCAACTAGTAACAAAGCACTGCACACCTATTTTTTTGACCAGCTGGTGTATCTATGTATATTTGTGTGTGTGGTCCAATATCAGTTTTCTTTTATTAAGCACCTACCTACGTCAGTTATTTGGGCATATTTGGAAGAAAAACGTTCCTTAAAAGTTTCTCAAAACAGCTATTATGTTTTATTTCATTAAATGTTGTTAATTTGACTTCTGCAGCACAATTTTCGCAATATTTCTTGAAATAGCCCGTCCAAGTCCAAATCGGTTAATTACTGCCGCAAAATAAAATAACTTTTCATGTCCTCTCAGAACTCTGCTGTCTGTTTGGTTTACAAAGAAGGTATGGACCTCTCCATGGATTGGTGGAGACTTACAAGTTTTATAAACCCAGTAACTCTCCTTCACGCAAACGACGCTTAAGTGCCATTTGAAGACGAGTTGTTGTCAAAACTCCTAAATTAAAGGATGCAATTGGGAGGTAGAGCTGAAATCTCTCACGTGGACTTGGGCAAGTCAATGATGTTACTGAATTTGATAGCTAAAATGGTCTGAAAGTGGTCAAAAAATAGCTCTCCTAGAGTGCGATGTATCAGATCTTAGCTAAACCTTTCATGAGTGTTGCCAATGTGTCACAATATCAGTCATTTTCAAGTTTAAGTTTTCTAGTAACTCATTTCCATTTGCAATACAATTTTTGGAGACTTAATGATAGCGGTCACACCTCGTGCAACTCGTGTTATGAGTAGCCCAATGTAAAGTTTGGTTAGATGATGTTATACCCGACATATATTATAATCTGACTAAAATTACCACTCGCGCTAATTGATCCATAAGAAAATTTGACGGCAAGACTGTAGACAATAAATATCTGTCTAATTTACAAAATGCCATGTTCTAACCACACCCATTTTTTGGAGGCGTTTTTTTTTTATATTTTGCTAAATTTTAAGTTTTCAAAGCGAACACGAACCTGTTCACAATCATAGCCTATACTAAATGTCGGCAGTAAAGCCAGATAGGTATATTCACGATGAGAGATTATTATACGATGAAATTGACTAAAACAAATTCTTTAATCAATATTATAATTCGGTACATCGTCAACCCCATAAACCCTTTATAATGGGGCAGTGGCAGCACTCTTATAGAGAAAGTGGGTTACTGACACCTAAATGGGGGGCAAGCGCTCCGCGGAGAAGCTGTAATGGTGTTTGAATTCCCCCGTTTTAAAATATAAATTAGTGTGTATACTAAATCAAAAGTTGCTAAACAAAAACCCTGCCGTCCAGCGGCATACTACACCAAATAGATCGTTCACTCAACAGAACCGATCGCTCACATGCGTACTGATGCACCCATCGTTCCAGCAGAACATAACTCAAACCGATCATAAATGTGAAAATATTAAAGCAAAATACCAAAGCCAATACCGAATAAAGCGGCAAAAGGAAATCGAAAAAAAGATACGATTCGGATTTAAAGCGGCTGACAAGGTGGAAACCTAATGGCGCGTCGTTGGGGTATCGAATTGCAAACGAGATCTCTGCGTGGAAGGCAATTAGTACGAAGGATTCCTGCTAATTAACACATCCGAACCTATTTCTGATATCTTTCGATGTGACACCCTTAGTCTGAGCGTATCTGGTCGGGCGTAAACATCGTGTTCGATGACAGCGTCGGCGATCCAACATATGTAGCCTGTCTCAAGCGCGCACACTGCACCAACGTATGCTAATCAAAGCAAACATCAGAGGAGTGTTCCTCTTCAGTCTCGGTCAGGGTATGCGCTCCTCGCACCGACTTGCAGCACAAAATGAAGATGGAGCGCACAATCTTTCCTTTCGCAAGTGTATCAGCAACGGTTTAATTAAATCAAGGGTCAAGTGGTAAATATTTTGACCCACGAATGATTAGTCAATGTCTCGCATAAGCAACGAGGAGGAGGAGGAGGACGCCGAAGACGACGACAACGTAACGCTCCAATAAACTTCGAATGCTCCTTAATTGAATTGAATTTACAAACGGGATGTTTTCATTTACTGTGCAGCCGTCGTTGTCGTCGTCGTCGTTTGGCCCGTGTGTGGGCTTCTCATTTCCTCTCAAAATCTCGACCACCACGGCACAGCCGCATACAACTTTTTGCCGAAATTTCTCATAGATTTGCACTCGAAAACGCTCAACAAATCCGCTGGTTGGCCTCCCTGAATATTCGCCAGCTCTCAAGTGTGTGCAAACCCCGCTGATGGGATAAAGACGAAATTGAGTTTTAAGTATCTCTCGCCGGAGGTTGTGGGAAAACCGAAAAGAAACGTTTAAGTCCCTTGCACACGAAAGTCAAACGCCACCATCCCCATTCGGCAATCACTTCACTTAATTAGGTGCAGTCGATCGGAATCGATGACGATGTCGTTTCTTCTTTGATTGAGTTGTTTTCCTTGCCGACAAATCGTTTTCACACAGTCGTCCGTGGAGGACGACGGCGCGTCTTTCACAATCGGCAGCCATATGCTTGAGGGTGAGTTTTTCTAACAACAAAAAAAAAATCGGCGTTTGGCGTTTTCTTTTCGCTGATTAGTTTCAAGTTCTTGACTTTTCAAGTTGGTGCTGGAAAAGTGCTTGACTTAGCCAAATGGGAACGAAGTTTCTTCCACGAACTCTGGCTCCGTGTGGCGCAAACTGTTCCCACCGCATGCGTGCGAAGGATCTTATTATTATTTTTCAATTTGCCAAAAGCAGATGCCGAGGAAAACCACTGTTGCGGAAGCCAATCAATTGAGGAAAGGATAAAAGGATGCTCTTTCGCAATCTTTCATTATCTGCATCTGATTCCTCTTCGTGCGGTCTAGGATTTCAGCAGATTTCACTTAGCCTGCGATACCATCGAAGCAGGTGGTGCGTGCCTGCAACATTGAATCGGCTGGCGCAACAGTAGTGTAACATTAGCCTTTTTCATGCTAAGCTGGGATTTGTGGCCTAATGGCTAATGGCATTTGAACAGAACAATATGTACGTGCAAACACCGGACTACAACTGTATCGTTTAGGGGTTCCTGCTATCATTTTTATTTTTCTTCTTACAAGCCTGTGGGAAGCGACCAACAAAAGCCACGACTAATAACGATAATTGCCGAGCCGTCATAAGGCAGCTTGCCATCCAACCAACACACCTGATCTCCGCCGACTCGAAGGTGTTACGCTTTAACACAATATCTGCGCCAGCCCCGACCCATTCATGTCCAGCCAGTCAGCACAGTTCGCACAGTTATGCGCGATAGCTAAATTGAGATAACAAATAAAGCAACAATGGCTGTCATGCAAAGTGAGTTGTGGAAATTATTGTCTAATCGACGGGGAACAGCACAACATAAAATAACTGCCGCTGCCGCGTAAATGAATAATTAAGAAAAGCGCTTGGTAACGCTGCCGCACTGGCTGAAAGAACCATATCATTGCGGCCCACGGGCGAGAATTCCCTTTGTCAAGCGTGCATAATAATTTCCATTCAAACTAAAATAATAGATGTGTACCAATGTAATGACCAGGACAATAATAGGTCACTTTTGGAGCCGTGACAGCCGAGACTTTCTAGCAAACAAGTCTCCGCCGCGCTCATTCACATATACTCGTACGCCCAAGATCGAGGAGTGCGGATAAGCCACCGAAATCCAATATTCTGGGCCATAATTGGAACGGTGGTATCGCATTGCTACGAGTGTATACTGCCATCATGAGGGTAGGTATAGAAATGATGAAAATGATGCACTCGCCTGGATAAACAAATAAATTTGTCTTGATTGAATAATGGCCCGGTAATTGGCAAGCTGAATGGAATTGTGTTGCAAGCAAAAGTGACTCAAATATCTAGCAAATAACTTGGAGAAAAATGATTAAAGATAGACATGGTCGAGGATGGTGGTACGTTTTGAATTTGTTTAAGAAAAGCGAATAAGTTACAGTATACAGCAGCGCCACGGATAATGTTTAATGGCATCATGTCACCGTACAATAGAATTACGTGTTCATGTTTAAGTGGACTGAATTTACGGTCAGTGTTCCCATGTGTAGCTACTCTTGTATGAGTAGTTTGTGTGCTGGCGAAAGAAACAAGGAAATGATGTTTGAGTATTTTTCGTACAGCCCGTGGAGCAGTATTCTTGTGATTATGATGAATTGTGCTTTGAATTGTGCTGTGTTAAGGGTGGCTCCGATTGGGGAGTGGGTACTGGGTTGTCGGGTAAAAGTGTATATGTGCGACCTATTTGGGTGTCACGCAGTTATAACTGATGCAAATCAATAAGAGATCGTTTTTTAACTTCCGGAATAAAATACATGTGGTAACAATAAGAAGACTTTCCTTCAAATCCAAATAAGAGTTCCAGTTTATTTTTCTATTTAAGTTAGTATTTAGCGAAATTAGTTTATTAATTTAAGGAAAATGTAATGTTAGGCACTATTGTTTTTAGACTTTACAGTTTGTACTTCTCGGCGTGACTTATCGAACAAGAGTTAGCCAGAATGCATTAGAAACGAAAAATATATACTCCCACTTATTTACCAACGCCGCTAGCCGATAGATAAAGATTTTTACTTCTCGGCTAAACATCTGTCATCTACATACATCCTTTCAAGAAACATTGGTGGCAGGATTTTGAATAAAAAAAACTCCATTTGATGGGAACTCAATTTTCATATGAATTAAATATTTGATATTTTCAAAACGTTATAAAAGAAATGATCTCAGAATAAATAAAAAAAGGAAAACACGACTTTGACCAAGATTTATAAGACAAAAGCAGACTTTATATGTAGAATATGAAAGAAACCCGAAAGAAAATCTCACCAAACCATTCTTCGTTCCTCCTGCATTCGTTGCTGCTGTCGTCGTTAAATGTCCAACGACGATGGATCCATTTACCGCCGCCGAATCCATTTAGTCCTTTTTGAACACACTGTAGCAGCAACAATAGTCGGTGGTTCCTTGAGAGCTGCAACCTCTCGTCGATTTTACCTTAAAGTGTTAGACTTAGTAGATGCATATAGTGTGGATTATTATGGCTGGGTTTATTTTCGTGGTTTGTGGGGAGGAGAATGTTTGAAACGATTCTCTCTAGGGTTCTTTGTTTTAGAAACTCGTTAAATTTTAGTTTGTACCATACAGATAAGTATTTAACTCGTTAAATTTTAGTGTGTTCCATACAAGAAAAGCAAAAGTCGTTACCTAAATGACAAGTGAACAGCGCAAAAGTACTCCCAAACAGTTGTTTATCCTTCTTCCAGGTCGCCTAATTTTTTTTAAAGAAATCTACGTTTTCTTTCTTAGTTTCTTTGGGTCGTTTTACATTTTTGTGTACACGAACGATTTCCTTCTGTACCTAAAGCAAATCATTCGTGCACAAGTTAACGTCAAACGTTTGAACGTTTTTGCCTTACAGACTGCGGCCCTGTTTTCCCTTCCTAGTAAAAGTGACAGACAATTAAAACCAATGCGCACCGGAATCTCTTACCTACTCTTCACCAAAAGAACAGTCATAACCTCCTTACCGCGTGTTAACAATAAAAATAAAAACATTTTGTTCGCCTTTTTGAATACATGTGAGGCACAGCAATGTCAGTAATCTCAAAAACAATTGTACTCCTCCTGAGGGTCTCACTTTAATAATTCTACATTTGTGAATTCTACTGACAACCATGAAAAAAACTTTAAAACTTGGATACTACTTATAGCTAAAGTAGTTTCCTGATTAGCGTCAAAAATCTTTCGACTTTTTCACAACTTAAACCCAAAAAATTACAGTGAATTTTTTGTTGGTTACGAATTAACACAAAAAGATGATTCCGTCACAAATTTGCTTCCCGATTGTTCGACTCCATCTTGCATTTCAGTTAACTGCCATATTTTTTCTTCCATCATCTGGAAAATCACAAACGTCTTCTTCACTGAACCACTGATTTTGATTAAATAAAAACGCGAAAATCGCGCGATTCAGTTCGGGACTTATTTTCTACTAAAGTGTCTAATGTCCCTTCGCCTCCACTCCATTTGTCCCAAAAATATAAACTTACACTCCGGGTGTAACTCAGGTTTAAGTTAATTTTACACCCGATCATTAATCCGCATTTGTTAAACCCAAAAATTTAAACCTATGTCTAATTATTCACTGAATTAAAGATGCGGATTTAAAACACTTTAAACCGTTTTTAATCCGTTTTAAACCCACGTAATGTTCAATTTTACAAATAATGACTTTTTTTGTTGTTTGCCACTTGGAAATTTGTAGTGTGCCGATTTTTGTTTTGAGTGCATTAGTCGAATCGTGGAATATAGCCTCCAAAATGGCCGGAAATATTTCCGAAAATCAAAAACTTCGTAATCATTGACTTCGTAATTTTCGACGACGTTACCATTAGCTCTCCGACAAATTCGTCTGAAATCCATTGTTTTTAACTTTTTTCCTTCTTAGTTTCTATTTCACTTTTCTTATTTCTCGCACCCTGCGATCGAAGAAATTTCAATATTACATAATTGAGTTAAATTACTTAAACTGGTCTCCGGAGTGTAGTTTAAATCCAATTGGATTATACGCTGTCAAATTTAAAAAACTGGGTCTTGTAGTATTTAGCAACATCTGAGTTTGCTTTTAGACTTTGAGTTTAAAAATAAATAACTCGACCGACTGATAACGAGTAGTACAGACGTATTTTAATGTCTGTTACAGGTTTATGCTCGGGTTAAACGACTGAATATTAAGGACTTGGGTATAATTTTTGAGTTAAACTCACTTAAACCCGGGTGGAACCTTTAACACTGATTAAAGGGAGTTAATAGAATGGCCGTTAAACGGACCGTTGTGAAAATCTAGGCCTATAACTATTTAAATAGGTAATTTTTGTTTTCTATATCGGTTTTGCAAGTAAAAAAGCCTTTCACTTTAAACCAAATAAGTAAATCAAATAGACCGCCCCTTTCGCGAAATAAGCTCTGTCCATTTCCGGATATTTGTGGTCTAATTTTGTAGCACTCCTTGAAACACTTTTACAGCTTTTTGTGTAAGAAAACAAGCTACTTGCTTGTAAAACTATCTTTTAATAGACTGGCTTCCTATTCTTAGTCTGCGGCCTTGCCAAAGAAGCACTCTAAAAGAAAATCTAAATGCACGCATTTCTCTAACAAGAACACCAATAGTGGCATAATTGGATGTTCATTTACAACCTTGCTTGATGCTCCCGATCCCGATTCCTTCACTTTAATTTAAGTGGTAAATGCAATTATATGGATTGGATCTCAACTGCAAAACTAAAAGCCCGCGGTGACCCATAAAATGTGTCCCTGAGTCGAAAAACTGGAAACATAAACTTTATGAACATAAATAGTTGGCAGGCATCGAGAATGTTGTCCCGAAACGGCATTGCCAATAATTACGTACGCATTACGCGCTCCATAGATGAAGTCACTGAAAAAAACTTTAAATACCGACTCGATGCACGATTTTAAGGAAAACAATTACCTTGTTTTGGTATATCATTCGGGTTATAGTTTTGTAGCAAACAATAGAGGTTGCCGTGAAGAAATTTACTACACCATTCAATTATGAATGACTCACCTTATCGTGACGGAAATCTGGAATGTCTACTAAGTGCCCAGGGGGCTACTTTAACTGCATCAAAAGCAGCCGAAATTATGAATCGCCTTTGGCCGCATTGTTCTTACAGTGGAGATCAAAGTGTGATCCGGATTGGTTTTTAAGGTAGTAGATGTTAATATGTAAATGGATAAAAAAAAACATTAGTAAAAACATATATTTTCTTACACAAGTAAAACGATTACTTTGCTGTCTGTCATGTTGACGGAACGGCAACATTTGTTCAAGGGCTCGTCCCTCAAAATCAACAATGTTCGACTTGGAGCTTAGATAGAGCACAATATTTTAGAGCAACTGCCTACTTGTTTCAAAATTGAATGGCTAATAAGTTTCAGTTATATGATAATTATGTCAGAAAAGAAGAACGATGTAGGCCCAAACACGTGTTGACAGTAACCACGCACTCAATACGTCAACTTCATCTATGGTTTTTACACCGACAGCAAAATAATTTAGTTAGCCAATTAATTATGCAACATCTATTTTATATTATTCAATGACCACGATGATGACGATTTTGAAAGGGGTTTTTGTAGTAAAAGTTACCGGTATTTATTTTATTATTGATAACAGATTTTCATCTCTCCGCTGTTTTTTTTTGTGTTTGTAGCGGATTAAACAAAGATACAGTTATTCGAACAAATTTAGTGTAAATGTCAGACTTGGAAACCATTAACTGACTTAGAAGATTGAGTTTCTGATATATTGAACTGATCTGAACACAAGAGCAGATCTCGGCGACCGCAGCGACTGAGTTTCTGCACCACTACACCAAGGGAGATGAAGACGGTCTGTTTAAAGTATTTAAATAAATTTTATTCAAACATCTAGGTACTAAATATAAATGGTCTAAGATTAGAACCTAATTTCGATGGAGCATACGTTGTCCTACTAGATGTCGCTTTTTTCCCGTCTTAGTACGGAAGGTTTATTTTTTGTTTTTGAAAAAATCTTGCCTTTCTGTTTACGTTAATAGGGAAATCTATATTTGACAGCGGAATGTGAAACACATAAATAAAATAAATAAGTAAATAAAAAAATAGTTGGCGCAACAGGTCCGTAAGGGACCCTAGGTCTAGCTTCTCACTTAAACTCTGTACAGTAGCGCTATGTTTGTGATACTTTTTCGGAACATTTGTTTAAAAAATGAAAATAATATTCAACTATAGCTTGTCCTAGTGCGGTTAGAGTTGTAACACTTTATCCAGCACTCCCTATACATAATTTGTACTTACCTGCATATAATGTTATTCCAAATACAGTAGTCCCTCGATAATGTGAACTAATTAAAACAAGGCGTTTTTGGATTTTAGAGGGATTCACATTACTGGAACTTTTTTTTTTCAGTACTTACTAAACTGATTGAAACGATTTTCAAATTTATTAAAAACAACACAAAATGATTTTTTAAAGCACAGTTTAAATGTTATTAATTTAAAAGAAAAACGAAAATCGCACGCAAAACGAGCAAGAAAAACAAGAGAAATATAAAAACTTTTACAAAAAAATTCATATTTTAGAGGTTGAAAATTTCGGAAGTTCACATTATCGAGGGACTACTGTATGTGTTAAAAAATAAAATAAATAAATAGTTGGCGCTAAGGCATAGGTTCTGACGGCCATTTATTTGGATGAGTTTTTATTGTTGGGACAAATGGAACGGATCTGCAATTTTATGCCGAATCTGAACCTGCAACTGGACCCTCGCTCAATACGAACTTAACCACTGCGTCGACGATTGATCTTCTCTAAAGAAAACGCACAAACCATTCTCTACTATACCTACTCATATGAGTAGGCTAAGCGCCGAAATTCTGACATTCACCTGAATTAAACTCTTTTTTTGATCGCTGAAAATCGCAAAGTTCAGACGTCGGTTTGAACAGAGTTGGAGTTCCTATTTTGTTGGTCAAGTCCGAGCGAATTTTCCGCCAATGTGAATTTTTGGATCGCTGCGGCTACATTTGTGGACTTGTACTAAAATCTGACAGTTCGGGCTGAAAATGTTTCAGTTTGCGGGGAGACGTTTTGAGTCTTAAATTTCTCTATACACTTATTTAAAGTGACTAAGACCCAGTTTGTTTTTATCTTTATTTAATCAGCTGATAGATCGATTAAATATAATACTTTGAGAATATATTGTTAATTAGCAGCTTGTTGTTCAGAAATATAATAAAAAAATTGATTTTCAGCAGTTCACCTGTTCGCATTCATTCATATGAATGAGTAATAAATCGAAAATTGGTTTAAATGTTTGCTTCATAAAACTAATTTATTGACAATCAATATTTTCCCAACACTATTTTGTTTCTTCTTATAAATTAAAATGCATAAATGGTTTTCCTAAGTTTGGACTGCTCTTTTATATAATTTTCTTTTAAATCTGTGTTTCTCTTTCTTTGATTCTTGTAATATATTTAAAACTTTATAACGGTTAACATAAGTCTATTACAATTTCCAAAATAAACACAGTTTTCTGTTTCGAAGGAAATGCTAACATTCATCTCCAAAAATTAGCTTCAATGACAACCGAACAAAAAGCGATTGAATGTCAAAGTCAAAGTCGAAACCTTCGATAATTTCGAAAGCAATTCTTAGATTGTGCGGGAGATCTTTTTCCCTTGAACTCGGGGTAGATCTGATTAATTTCTTAAACCCACAATTAATGTTTACGTCAGTGCTTATTATTAATAATAGTTTAAATCAGTTCAAACTTCAATTGAGTGCAAAGAATTGACAACCAACGCAAAACAACTAACCAGTTGATTGATAATTTGCATATTGCCTGCCTATTCACTGATGGATAGATTTTTGACAGATAGCGTTGCCACTTTTCTTTGTACATTGTTAAACAAAACAATATCTCTCGCTGGTTGATTTCATCTAAAACAAGTGCTAAAGCTTTTCTTGGTGCAGGTAACGTTTTTAGAACTGTCCACCAAATTTTCTGTTTCTCTTTTAGGCCTTTTATACCTTTATAAAGGGAACACATTTCTAAATATATATTTTTTAATACAATATCGACCCTAGCGCCGCCGGTTAGCTGCCCTATGCCCCCAGAAAAAAAAAACAAATCAGTTGGAAATGTCGGTAGTTTCAGCGACAACTGATCGTTTCAACAAATTTCCTGCATTCCAAGAAATGGCAACACCAATTGACTGATATACATCTTCACAAAGATGCTGGTGGGGCCACACCAGCTACCATCAGCGATTCCCTAGATTTAAACCCAAGTGCGGATGCACAATTCAATTTGAAGCTGTCACTATTCGCACAGCGACCAAATCGTCTGCACGCACGCAACCACTTTCTGTTTCAGTTTGTGCTTGCCATCAGTGTGTGGGTAGTGCGACGAAAATCTCTTTTTATCAATTACTTCCTGTTCAATTGCTCGCATGTGTCAACTTAATTAGAGCGCGCCGCCACCAACACGCTTCTTAATTGATAGAATGGCCTGTGCAACGTGTAACTGCTGCTGCTGATGGCTTATAGAGCATCTAGAAGTAGATCGTAAATTTTGTCGCCAGTCATCATCGCATTGTCACCCTCGCGTCGCTTTTAGCATAAGTACAGCAAGGCCTCTGCAGTTCACCATTTAACGAGCTTAATTAATCTGGAAAATCCGCGCGCAATAAGCGGAAAAAAACACCAGTCCGTTTATTGTTTTGTATTTCTTTAAATATTTTTATTAAAATCAGATTTTCTTCATCGACTTTGATTTCTTTTACAACATTTTGACAGTTGTCAGTCCGAGTCACTGACACAGACGTTAATTCAATTTCCTAAACTAACTACGGGGGTCGGTCCCTATATATGTATGCCCCTCTTGTGTATAGAAGAGCGTTTACCTTATTTACAGTAGAATTTGTCTTGAGAGAGAGAGAGAGGGCTGTCTGGCGGTGATACAAAAGCTTTTAATTTTTTTTTTTTTTTTTTATAATTAATGTCAACAAATAAATTAATTTAAGTTAAATACTAAACTAAGCTTACGGACGCACAGCACGGACGTAAGAACTATGTACACAACAAGGAATTTCAGCCACTGGGCGGGTTACGCTGTCGTCAGCTGCAGCAGCGGATTGGATCAGAACGACTCGCCGTTGAAGTCTCAACTGTTGCGGGACACGACGGTGACGGGTTTGTAAATGGGGCCTGGCGGTACCGTCGGCGACACGGGCGCTGAGGGGCTGGTTTGGCTAAGGTGTGTCGACAGCTGCAGGGGCTGGAGGTGAGCGTTTTGCTGCTGCTGCTGCTGCTGCTGTTGGCGCTGGTGGGCGGCTACAGCCGCGGCTGCGGCGTGTTGTTGCAGCAGCTGCTGGTACTGCAGGCGTTGGTAAAGTTCGGCAGAGGACGGAAGTGAAGGGGCTGACGCGCCGCTTTGGTGGGAAGGCGAAGACAGTAGGCGCTCCATGTTGGCGGAGAATCCTGGATTGGAGCCCATGCCTGATGGCGCCGCTGCTGCACCAAAGGACATGGGCAATGAAAGCGCTGGATTCTTTGGTACAAATGGGTTGTATCGGCTGTACATGCTGGCCAGCAGCGATGGTGCTGAGGCTGCTGCCGCCGCCGCGGCGGGGTACAAGAATTGACCGAATTGCGGGTATCCCAGTCCAGGGAACATGGGACCGATGAGTGATCGTTTGAAGGCCGCCAGTCGCGATCGTGACGCCGCAGTCGTGCGCCGCCGCAGCTTCCCCGTCGATCCACCGATGAAAACGTCTTCTGCCGACGGATCGAGCATCCAATAGTTGCCCTTGCCGGGATCGTCGTAATGTCGCGGCACCTTCACAAAGCACTTGTTCAGACTCAGGTTGTGCCGGATGGAGTTCTGCCAGCCCTGCTTGTTGTCCCGGTAGTAGGGAAAGTTCGTCATAATGTACTCATAGATTCCGTTCAGAGTGAGCCGTTTCTCCTGACTCTGCCTGATGGCCATCATGATCAAGGCGTTGTAACTGTAGGGGGGCTTTTCGTTGCCCTTTTTATCGCTGGAGGTGCTGCCATCGCTGGGTTTCTCGTCGCCATCTTTCTCGTTGTCGTTGTGCTGACTGCTGACGCTGCCTTCACTGCCGTCCACTGGCGGTGGCGGCGACATGCTTGTCACGTCCAGGTCGGATTCCATGTCGGAGACGTCTTGTTCCTCGGAGCCGAGTGGGGACGCGGGACAGTGCTCGGGAGTGGGCGTATGCCGCTCCATATCGTGGCTACTTTCGACAGTCTCGGGCAGAATCGAGTTAATCGAGAAACTCGACTTGAGGTGCGGTGTCCGCGCCATATTGAAAAGCGGAGTATGCGGCAGCTCCGTCTGCTGATGGTGGTGGTGGTGGTGCTGGAGAAATCCGTGAGATTGGTGGTGAATCGGTGTCGTTTGTATACCGTCAATTTTCACCATTGTCATGGGTGTCAACTTCACTTTTTGCTGCCTAACACTGCACTGTCACCATTTGTTTACACTGTAATCCAATTGGAATTGTTTAAATGCGTAGGTACGATAAAAAATACTGAATTTGTATCACATTTCGCGTTGCAAGGACGACCACTGATCGGGAGAATCACAACTGGCACAGCGTTCGCGACCAATTCGTTCTGAGGGACTTCGTAGACTAAATCGGGCTGTCTGACGTGCTGCCTGTGTACGGTTATATAGTTGGAGAGTTGCAGTAACCACACCTCGTGGCTGGGCCAATGAGAACGTCGGAATCACTCTCCACTTTCGGAGAGTACCCCGAGGAGGCGTCACCCGGACGCTGTGCGCAGAAGCGGTTTTTCTTCCTCTCCCAACCCGAGCCGAAGCCCATCAACAGATTCATGGTGGATGGGGTCGGTCTACCTGGTACACAACGACAACACGAACACAAACACACAGCCCATGGGTACACTGTGTTGTGCAAAGGTAGAGCAGGCCAGGGCACCGCAAACGCAATGTTTCTGTTTGTTGTTCTCTGGCTGCTTCTCCTTCTAGCTTGGCAAGTTGTCAGCTCACATTGGCGTGCAAATGTTTTCGAATGTTCTGATCTCTTGTGATGCGTGTGTACTGTAAATTATTGTCCAGAGTTTACAAACTGAAACAACGAGAACAGGCACTACGACGACAGTTTAGCAATGCCTGGTGGTGGTGGTTGTGCTGAGCGCAATCCCAACACAGCTACTGTATCTAGATACTGGTTTATTGTTGCTGCTGCTGTGTTGTTGGTGTTGGGCCAACTGCTCATGGTATCTCTGCACTGCGGCACTGGTGGGTGGGTGGTGGTGGTCGGTTGTTTGAATGGTGGCACCCAATATTGCTGCACCGGAACGCCGGATTGTCTATGCAAATTGTTTACGTAAGCAGGCGGGCAAGCTGAGTGTGTAGGTATAGTTGATGTTTGTTTGGTTTTTGTTTTGCGGTGCGCGCAACCATTCGCCGTGTATGTGGTGGGAGTGCAGAGCGCTGTATCCAATGATGGAATGTGGAGACTTTTTCTGTTTACCTTGGATAGGCTGCCTTTTTTGGACGACGGGACGGCTTTGGCTGCGGTGCCGTGCCGAGTGTATGTTTACAAAATGGCTGTTGTTGCCTCCTCGTGCGGTTTTGTTATTGTTGTGTTGCACGAATTGATTTCTGTTTTTCCTTGTGACTTGTTCTTGACGACTCGCTTCAGAATTTGCTTATTCGGCAGAATTGACCTCTCGAGGAATTGACATCGTCGGAGGAGCGGGGAGAGGGGGGAGGGGGGGGGGGGGGGGGCGTCACAACTCACAATATACTTTATACAGGCCAGATAATAAAGAATTATGAATTATAAACGAACATAAGTCACGTTCGGTTCAGCCGCACAGACCCACCAATTAACCTAATCAAATCTAATTACGGCCTAAGTGTTAAGAATGACAATATTTAACCTCTAAGCGGTGGCGTGTCCACACATGGTCCGCATTGTATATACGGGACCTACTGTGACTGTTGGACAGAAAATTAAATAATAATTGCTCCTCGAGTCAATTCGATTAGAGAGACGAGAGACCCGTCTAATTCGGAATGACTGTGCGCGCAGTAAGAGTACTCCCGATGAATATTCACTGTTGTCCGAAACATTTCGTTGAGACGGAGGAAACTCTCTAATTAGTTACATACATCGCAGTGGCCTTTGTTGACCCGTTTTTCAATTAAGTGAATTAAGTAAACTTGCTGCGGTCGTCGTCGTTGAACAAATGCACAAACACATGTCTGCTATACTTGAGCGAGCGATGTTATGCGGTTTGTTGTCCACTATTGTTGTGTCCTGAAATAAATCAGAGTTCAGGCAGTCGCATACCAGCAGATTCGGCGCTGACGCTGACCACCATAATGCTACACTTTCTGCTTGAATTTTATTAATTGATGTGCAAACATACCTAAGACAGGCGTCATCCCTAGGGGAGGGTGACTGTGACCGGGCATCGGCAGCCCATTAGCACTCGGTTCGTTATTTTGCCAACGCTGGGATTAGATTTAATGCCCGGGCGTCTGAAGAGCATGATTTCTTTTAAATTGAACCAATTAAGTGTGAACGTAGTCTGCAACGTGGCCAGAACGCAGAACTGACACACAAAAAACACAAGGTCTTCCTGGTGATGGTGTTCGCCGGGCTACCACGGTGTCAAGAGCTGTCAGATCGAGGAAACCAACCAACGCTTGTTTAACCCTTTGCTGTTCATTAAATTTAACAATCACTGCAGTGATATGGAATGGACTCGATTCGTGTACCTCTGCACACGGCAATTAGTACGCAAAATAGGTTTCGTTGCGCGCATCCCCAAGGACTTTGGTAGGTGTTGATGCCATTTCTCTAAATCCTTATCTATATACCTGTACCTGTTTTCTCTCGGACTTAATCCGCATAGATAATCCGTTTATGGGTGTTTTTGACCGTGTGTCCTCTGGAAGTCTGACTTCGGAGGGTGAGGTCAATTTGGAAAATTTAGCTACTGTTCGTAGAAGGGTTGTATGCACAGAACAACGGAACACAAGCAGCAACAGCAATAAACGGTGTTTTTACTGCGATATGGTTGCTTTGTGCAAACATGCTAATCCTGTGGTTAAGCGACCATAGAGCCGACCCAAATAAACCGACGAGTTCTTGGAAGACGAGCCATAGTTGATTTCCGAGCGTGGAAAGCGCGCCAAAAGGGTTAAGCTATTGTCTGGCCCGGCACTGTATGTACCTCTAGCTAAGTGGAAATTTGTTTCTAAAACAAAGCTAATCCGAGGTGAAAATATTGTTGTCCCTTCGTTTTATCGCCATGTTTGCATAGGAGTTGACCTTTGAGAGTTATTAATTTTTATTTGTTTTTATTGTGTACACGATAGTTTTGCAGCAACCATTCAGCAAGAGAGGTGACCGAAAATTTTCTGTAGTGCATACGGTCAATGCGGGAGTGGAATGGACACGTATTGCTTGCTTATTTAATACCAGATGGCGGTAAAGCAAGTTCTCTCAGCAGGGGCTTTCAATTATATTCTTCGAAAGTAAGTGTTCATTTTCAAATTGACGGACATTCAAAATCGTCCGCAGAAAAGGGTTAATAGAGCGAAATGTTGTCCGTCATTCCAAGGAATGACACGGTGACAGTTACCTTTTCGGGTATTTTTAACTTCACGGGGTTCTTGGTAACTATTTGGGTGCATGTAGGTTTTCTCTGATGATTCTTATACGAAGCTTGTTCCAAGTCGGTCCAAGGATCGTTTATTCTGCGTACATTGTTAAAGAACTGCCAAATTTTATTCATAAGAATAAACAACGGGTTTCACATACAGGATGAACTAATAAATGGGGTGGAAGCTAACCTCGAAGTACAATTGCAGCTAGGAAGCTGAAATATTGCAAAATAAAAATTTCATCTCATGTCGGCGAATGCCAAAATTTGTGAAAAGTGTTAGACTGTGCTGTTTGCGGTTCTTGACTCTTTATTTTGAAGGCCTTCCCTGACAATTAATTTTAAATTATCTATAGATGATCTCACGCCAAACACGGGTTGGCATCTTTCCCACAACCGGCTTAAACGCGGACATTTTCAAATCGTTTACTATCTACCAAATGTTAACATTCTTTTTCATATTCACTTGTTCACTTGGCATACTGTTCTCATTAGTTATCCCGTATTATTAGCAGATGCAAAAATTGAGAATAATGTCAAATTGACACTCAAAAAAAATAAAGGGGTCGGAAAAGTAATCTTGTATTTTAATAAGTATCATAAACATTAGCGAAACTCTTTTTGGGCTTAAATAAGCGATAAATATTTTTTAAATAATTTAGACGCCATGCACCGTGTAATGTTGTTTAATTAAATTGTTATACGGTGTATTGCGAATTTTGTTCTTTTAATTTGGAATATTTTTTTTGTTCAAGCGTCAAAATAAAATATAGCAGCATAAAATAAAGATTTCCGAAACAAATTCTAATTCTCCAAACCAAAACGCACAAGTGAATTTTTTTTTAGTTCTAACAGGGTTTGATTATCGCAAAATACAAAAATCTCATTATATAAAAAATTTACCTAAAAGAAATGTCGGATGTCTATACTTTTGACAATGTCTTTAAAAACATTGAAATTGTCCTACACAACAATAAATTTGTTATTAGATAGTAAAAATGTTAAAAATTGAAATAAATGAAAATAAAATGTTAAATTTACTAAAATTGCAAAATATGCTCCATTTGCAATTTAATCTAATTCAAAAAATCATACTTAGTGCGGATCTACCGAGTTCGTGGACAACATTGTAATTAGCGGTTTAGCTCTGCATTGAAGAGTCAGTTAGTCAGGACAAGCTCTTTTATACCTAAGGTAAAGCTGCAGACGCCGAAAAACGAGGACAGCGAATCTATTTCTTCCGCGATACATTCAGATTATTTTCCGTCCCCGCATGGTCTTCTTCTTTCGCCATATTGATGTTTACTGTGGTTCGTCTTTTATTCTGTTTTCTTGAATGAAACCGTTCTCAGGTAACAAATTTTTTAGCGGGCGGACAAAATTAGCAACACCTCATAAAACAATAGCCGCAGGTTATTTACTGTTGTGTGCATTGTTGTTTTATGAACACTCGTAAAGTGATTTGTTTTTATTGACTTCTTTATATTTTTGAGGGCAGAATGGAGGAAAATCCTGTGACAAAAATTATACAACCCTCTGTCGACAAGATTATGAGCAATAAAATTCGTGTCAATAGGCGCCACCGGTTTTTGCGTTTTTTTGCTCGCCTGTTTATCTATAATGACTCGAAAATAAATACAGGTGTTTTTTTTCCGTTTTATCAAATCGGAAGCAATGGAACTCCTTTCAAATCGAAACTATAAATTTGAATCTTTGAAACTATTTATCCATTTAGAGATGACTTTTGACAGAAATCCAGCGGCGACTCTATTTTCTTAGAAGTAAACCAAGTTCGACAACTAAAGTGATGGTGGCAACTGACTTTCACGGACCCGATCGCTGTCATCTCAATAACAACAGCGACGGAGATAAACGCAGAGCTCCAAGCAAATCAGGAATATGCCTCCTATGATTATACAACTCGGATATTATTTTTCTGCCCTTTTCGGTCAAAACTCAACAGATCTTTCAGCAACGCGAAGCTGGAAAAAATATTTTTGCAAAAAAAAAGGAATGAAAGCTATCGATAAAGTTTTATTGAAACAGGTGGCCGATTTTAAAAATTTCGGATGGAAGGAGGAATTTTGAGTTTTTCTGCCCGGTTTTCGCCACCTAAAGGTCATCCTTTTATGAAGAAGCACAAAACTCGGTGTCAAAGCAGATTTATCGAGCTGTTGTTCGGTAATTGTCACAACTTACCCATGTTGCTTTAGGCCTGCGTAACTTAAACGCCAAAATTTGCGTTTAGAAATTGCGTAAGGCTTGCGTAGTCTTTGCTGACAAATGTCATTTTTGTGTTTTCATGTTCCATTGGGCAATAAAATCAATTTTTTTTTTGATTCGGATCACTTTTTGCAGATCTCGATATTTTTCAGATTTACAAATATTGACACAAATACCAATATATTTTGCACAGCTGTTTCATGTAATTTTAAGAAGATTGTTTTAAAACAAATGCGCAGTTTCGTGAAAACCAAAATAAAGAAATACACATGGATATCATTTTGGAGGAATTATTATCTTCAAGCGAATGCAATTTGTACAGCTGATATTGCTGTCAAATCACTAATCCATTTACAAAAGCAGATCGATTTCGTTGCATGTTCTATGAGCCGCGTAAAATCTGAGATCTGAAAAAAATATCTGGTGGTCCCAATGGAAAACGACATCAGTTTCAGTTGAAAAAAGTAATAGATTTCAATTTTTTCTTTAATAGTACTATCGAATAATATTTAGACGTAAACCTAGCTTAGTAAAGTTACCGCGGAAAAATGTTTATAAATCACAATTCCAGGAAAGCCACATAGAGGGTGCGTAAATTCGTATGCGATGTTTAACTAAACAACATCGTAGAGGCGTCTTAAGTTAATCTAATAAATACGGCTGTAAATGTTAACGCCACCTATGAACGTGTATCACAACCAGTCTAAAAATCTGGTACATTTATTACGTTTATCATATTCGTTCATAAATGGCAAGCCCCAACCAACTTCAATTGGTAAAACCGGCGAGTTTCCGGCATCTCCGTTTTATCTTCCGTCTTTATACTTTATCCTACATGGTCTTGTTTAAAGATTGTTGAAAAGTTTACAGTAAACTGCTAAGTATGAGAAGAAACATTGCAGAATTGAAATTAAGTGTTTAGTTTTTTAGCCGCAGGCTGTACTACGGCCAACATTTATTTTTTCGTATCGCAATAAAAGCAAAGTTTTGTAACAAAGCCATAAATTTGTTTTCAATTTGTGTGTTGGAAAGTGAACACTAAATTTGAATTCTGCAATATTTCTTCTCATACTTAGCAGTTTACTGTAAACTTTTCAACAATCTTTGAACGAGACCATGGCCCAAACCATAGACAAATCTTACTGAGACCCCCAACTCATAATCCTCTTTCCGCTGGCCTCTATTTTTTTCCTATCGGTGTTAGTGTAATGTCAATTAAAAGTCCACGTGACATTCAAAAACATACAAAAAATACAAAAACAAATGCTGCAAACCGCGGCTAACCTTTGGGAAATGTGATAGATTTCGGGAATACCACATGTTTACATTACTGAATGCCATTGGCTAGTTATTAAAATTGTTGAAAGGCGAATAATTTGATTTATTTGGCTAATAAAACTATCTAAAGGAGATGTTCTATATACTAGAAACATATTGGGACAAACATGGTTTTGTATTTTCGTGTGTAAATCTTTCTTAAATAATGAAGAACATTTTCTCAAAATGTTTTTATTTCAACTCAACCAATCTACATTGTTCATGTTACATATATATTTTAAGCAAAATTACACTTACGGCCAAATTATTCACTCCGGGTGTAAATCAGGTTTAACTCAATTTAACACCCAACCTTTTAATATGATTTTTTAAACCCGACAATTTAAATTCATATCCATATAATATCCCCTCAAAAACATGCATTAACCCCGCTGGATTTAAAGTATATTTAAACGCTGATCTAAAACAGTTTAAACCGATTTTAACCCGTTTTAAACCTACGTAATGTCGAATTTCACAAAAAAATGACATTTGTTGTTTGTCACTTTTCAATTCATTTGATTTGATTTGTGTCCAGTTTTATTTTTAAATGCTATAATTATGCCGAAAAATATAAACCATCGACTGCTGCTTCATCAGATCTCCGACAAATTCGTCTTCAGACGACATCATCATTTCATACATTTCACAAATCAAGTCCATTTTTTTTTACCTTCTTCCTTTTGTTTATCTTCTATTTAACTTTCTTACTTTTGTTATTTCCTGCGCCCTACGAGCGAAGAAATGTCAATATCACAAAATTGAGTTTTAATCCGAGTTAAAATTCTTAAACTGCGCAGTTTAAGAAACTGGGTGTATATCCGGGTTTAACGACAGAATATTATGGACTTGAGTTTAGTTTTTGGTTCAAACTCACTTAAATCTGGGTTTGAACTTTAACCCGGATTAAAGTGAGTGAATAATATGGCTTTTATTCATTTGAAAAAATACTATCCAAATGTAACGAATAATTTAAAATTTAACGACTAAAATTCTATCAACGCTGCCAGCAAATTTGCCCACAGCGGAAGTGGCTCATATTTTTACCGAGTGTGTTTGAGAGCCGGAATTTTTGAAGTTACGTAACATTTATCAATACGAATTTCTATGAAACAATACTAGCGTACCAAATCGTGACCACTCCGAAAAAATATAGCTTGTAGGCAAGTAACGGGAAATCGGCCGTAGTTGCTGGTCTCAGTATGGTTTGTCTATGGCCCAAACAAACATTCCGCTTTTTTCCTACAGTAGGTATGTTCGGTTTGTTTCTTTTGTATCTCAGTGTCGAACAGCTCCCCGAATATAAGTAACCCCCTTTAATAGCAAAAAAAATTATTCAGTGTTGGGACCCACGAACACCATCCTAAGGGTCCCCACTCAATAACTGAATTTAATAGAAAACCCTTCCATAAGCATTGTAATTTTATACCTATGTGCATGTGCTATGTGCCGTTGCTGGGTAAACGTTCTATGCCTCCCTATGTTTCAATTTCAGCGTGTTCTTGCTATTTTTTTATGAACGACCTCACGTCTGCCTGCCATAGATCTTTGTTTTCATAAATTGGTATTTAAACTGAACTGCATATTTAAAATTGACTCCTATCCCGGTGAAAGCATTTTGGCTCTAAGCTAAAAAAATGCTGTATTGTTTGAGTATAGCGTTCTCGGGTACTTCTGAACCGAAATGGAGTCTGTCACCCTGCGAAATGTACATACATCCGTCGAGACCTATTATAAAGTGTGTGCACATTTGGCTAGTTTGCAATGTCGAAGTTATATTACTTTCAAATTTCTGACACTAAGTGCGCCCACAAACGTCACCTTACTTTTTACGTCCGAAAGGAGTCATGGATCCTTCTGTATTTCATTTTGACAGCAGTGCTGTGCCGCACGATCCAGTCAAATCGACCTTATTCTGTATTTGTAGGTACTTTAGTTTGCAGAACTCCTTCCTATAAATCAATTAATATTTCTTAATATTCGAACATGATGGAGTCAATGAAAAAAAAACATTTTCACTTGCATCTTTATCTGTGAACAACACAGGAATTTAAAACACAAACTTAATGCAATTGTAAAAAATACGTGGAACCACTTCTCTGAAATAAAAGTTTGAAGCCAAAGAAAATGTAGATTAAAAATCGCCTGCAAAAAACGTTGACCATAATTTAATAGAAATGGGGAAACAAATTTCAGGAATATTTATACAGTAGCGGTATTAGAGGAAATTATATCCTGTCGTTCTAAATTAGAAACCCAAGTATCTACCTATTCCAATGAAGTACAAACACAACGAAACTCACTGCACACCTTCTTTCCAGAATTAATAAAAAAAAAAACCCTTCATGAAGTCCCATTCTATCCCATTCCATTCCACGTTTGCAACAGCGAAATTAAATGTAATCCCTGCCCAACATAATGAACACTCTCCGGTTTCTAAAGCACATCTGCCAATGTGGCACTCAAAATAAATCCACTTTTTCTGCTCGATTGCCGGCTATGGGCATGGGCACGGCACATCACAGCCAACTATAACTTACTTGAAGCGAACGCTTGTTTACTTTGGCTGCTCACCGAGTGTAGACAACAAAAGTTCCTTAAGTGCATAAGCCAAGCAGCAGATAACCTTGTTAATGTCATCTCGAGCACTGCTCCATTGTGCGTGCGTGCCCGGTGAGTGGATTTACCTTCCGCCTTCAGGTAGCCTCAATACGTATACACTGAACCGCAAAAGCGTATATCCTCGACAGGATTAAGTAAGTGGATTTGTGCAATGAATCCAATTCAGGAAATCCACCGCCTAATCTGGCTCACAACAGTCCCGGACGATGTGTAAAGATTACAATTATTTCAAATGTTATGATCTACTTAAAATTAAATCCTCCTACCCGGTGTAGTCCTTTTTATTTTGTTTTTTTTTTTAATTTGAAAATGCCTTCATTGTCCTAACCGCTTTACGCACAAACCGAGTGTGTTTGTATACCGCTCACATTCACAAGGCGTGTCTCCTCCGGGTGGATTTAAAAATTCCAACAATCATAGAAAATATTTAAATCAACAAATAAATTACGGCTCATGGTGCGGTTGCAGTCGGATCAAACGACTCCGGCCGCTGAATGAAAAATTGAGACGTCAGAAAGTGCGGCGCGAAGGTGACGCCTAAATAGATAATTGTCTTCTATTCTGCTCGAGCGCAAACTACCCCAGTCGCAGTCGCTGTCGCAGTCGTTCTACCTGTGGGCTTTAGGCGGTTCAAACGACTCCGCAGGAACCCGGCACAGCTGGAACTGTCATTAGATATGTCGCTTACAAATATTAGAGACAACAGAGAAGAACAACAACCACACGGATGAACAACGTAAAGAAAAACTATACCAACAAAATTCATTTGTATACAAATTTATTTATAACCAAAACTAGGAACAAAATATAAAAAAATAATTCAACGGAAAAAGTTTTTTAACATTAGGGTTAATGTTTGGCATCACCGTTCAAGTTCCCCTCGGGTTCGCCTGCAGAGAGTGAATTTCTGGGCTGGAACGCCCCCCATTCGTCTAGATGTCGACCAGCAATTCATAAGTCAGGACCCGTTTTCTGTTTAGTTACACGACTTTGTCACAATAAGGCGATCACTGATCACGCAGCAATGGCCTCGAAGAGGCTGCTCAAAATGGTTTCCCGTGTGGCGGGATGGGATGCCGCTTAACTGGTTCCGTATTTGTTGAAGAACTGCATTCGCTGGAGCATTTCGGCGGGGTTCATCGCGGCCTGTTGCATTTGCATTGCATAGGGATTCGCTTGGTATGGACTCTGTCCTGGGAATCCGGTGTGGTAGGACGGCGGAGCCAGTCGTTGGTAGAGGGCGGCTGCTGCTGCTGCTCCCACATAGTTGCTGTAGGGCGAGGGGTTGAACTGCGGCGCACCGCCATAGTTTCCGAGGATGGGTGAGAATACTGCTTGGCGGTAGGCGGCCAATCTCGATCTGTTCGCTCCGGGGTTCTTGCGGCGCAATTTGCCGGTGGTCTCACCGATGAACACTTCCTCAGCGCTGGGGTCCAAGATCCAGTAGTTGCCCTTGCCGGGGTCGTCGTAGCTGCGGGGGATCTTCGTAAAGCACTTGTTCAAGCTCAGGTTGTGACGGATAGAGTTTTGCCAGCCGCGCTTGTTCATCTTGAAGTATGGGAACCGATTCATCAGGTACTGGTAGATGCCGTTCAAAGTCAGCCGCTGTTCGGGGCTGTCCTGGATGGCCATCATAATCAGTGCGTTGTAGCTGTATGGTGGCTTCTTCTCGTCGCCGTCTTTCTTATCGTCACCACTATCGCCGTCACAGCTCTCACCGTCGATCTTGTCCTCGCCCGATGACAGGGACTCAGCTACGCTGCTCATTGGGGTGCTCGTTCTGGACGGATGCTCAAAGTCCTCCGTAGAAGATGTCAAATCGCCGTCGCAATAGTTTTCCGCCAACGCGGTTGCCTTTTTCACTGTCACTTCCTGGCATTCCTTCTTGATGTTGTTCGAAAGGATGGCTTCAATGGAGAAATTCGTTTTGAATTCTAATCCTGACATGTTTTGAACCATTTTTTCTTATTTGATTTTTTTTTGCACAAAATCTCTACACTCTTATCAAATGTCTGCTTGCTTCTTTTAAACCACGCTCTACGTTCTCCACCAGACGGAAGACTGCTCGAAACTGAATCTGTCAGCTGCAGTGCGGCTATTTATACTATCTGGTGGGTGACTCCGCCTTAGTGTGTCGGATGAGGGTAGGTAGCTCGTTTGGCCACAACGCTTCGTGTTGGTGCATTGTAGAGAATGCGGAGACTTGACGCGATTGGTCGATTAGTCGTTGGCAGCGCGTTTGTGTGCTGACATGGCCCGATTGTTTCGCAAACACAGATCCCCTGCAACAAGGGTTGTTGTCAAACAGTGCGACGAATTGCTTGTATTGTTTGTAGACTTTTCTCGTTTCCGTGTTTTTGTTGTTTTACGTGTACTTGCTGTTCTGGGGAATGTAAGTTGTTTTGTGTTTGGTAGGACAACAAAAAGATTTGGTACATCACACATAGGGTCTCTGGACTAGGGCTTCTGTTTTTTTTTGTGAATTCTCGTCTACTGAGCGGTAGTTCAGGTAACGAATGGAAAACTAAATTGAGAAATAACAATTCTTTTGGTCGTTCTCGGATGTTTCCAATTTGATGTTTTTATTTGGGGTTGAAGTGGTATTTGGATTAAGTTAATGGAAATTGATTAACGTTTTGGTGTAGGTGTGTGTAGTTTGGCGCACAGTTGATGACTGTTGTGGCAAGTGAAATTAACATTGAAATGTATACTGATTGGGGAGCACGCGGTTAATTTTAATTGTTCCCCATAACGCAAGTGCAAGTTGGAACCGAAGGCTGGTGTCCGGTTTTAGCCTTAGATGGAAATATTAATGGTTCTATATCTAGTTTAATGGCGCCAAATTGGACAAATGTCGGTTAGGTACCTACCAATATAAAAGGCTCCTAACCCAAATTTATCGATAGGTTCTTAGGAGCCGATAGAAAAATTTGTCACCAACTAAAACATTTACTGACATGAAGCAGATCCATTGTTGTTCCTGTTAGCGCTTTTGAAATAACCTCAAAAAGATATGCCTATAGTAAGCTACCTTCATTCAATACCAGGCAGGTGTAAGTTTCCAGAACTAATAATCATTTTTAGTGTCCAGGCTAAATTTTTCGAACTCACAATGGTGAAATTTTCCATACAAAATTGCATATTGTGACCTAATAAATATTTAGTGCGGAGGCTAAAAATGATTATTAGTAAGGCCCAAAGAAGTTACCTTGGCCTCTTTCCGTGTCATCTACGATCCCGGACACATTGCTTTCAGTGAGCCAAATTAAGCCTATTGGATCGATCATTCAAACCGAGATTCGGTCTTCCGCATGTTATCTCGAATTTGAGGGTTTGGATTCGAAGGTTCTAGTAGCTGGAGCTTTCTATGAGGTATCTATTCATTTGTAGTATCATAGGACTGGACTTTGAATTTTTTGACTACCGCATGCTATGGTAGGTACAGCCGATAGAGTTCGTCGTTACCTATATCTTCTTCTTGCATATATGACCAACAAAATGTAGAATTTGTTTAATAAGAACCCCTAGCACTCAGAGCGAGAAAGCGAAATTGAAAGGGTGCTTTGGAGAGTGTTGACCTCATCTGTTTTGCCAAACCAGAGTAGAGCAGGGTTCGCCTCGTGAAATTCTTCACCGGGTCTCTTGTATACGGCTTTATTTGTTGAGTTGTTGTCCCATCCGAAGTAGATGAACTTCTTGGCTCTTAATAATACAATTTTTTGTCAAAAGCTATTCAATTTTGACTCTGAAAACCTACAAATAAGCTGTAAGAATTGACTTTAAATTCGGAAATAGTTACACTGAAAATGAAACCCTGGTATATCTAATTGATAAAAATGAGGATTCATTCAACAAGTTTTTTTGTCAATATACCTACGTCCAACAAAATGTTTCTATCAAATTGATAAAATTTTAATAAGTTTTATCTTGTCTTAAAACTTTTGTCGTGATAACAAAAAAATCGTTATGGTTACGAAAATTGTTTATTTTTGCGTATGAACATTTTTTGTTAAATTTACCAAAATGCTGTTGATTTTGCGAAGAAATTTATCAATTTGAATTTTATCTTTTTGTTAAATTAACAAAAAAAGTTGTTAAAATTGTCGAAATTGTTAGTCATTTTGTTAAATCAGTAGCAAATATTGTTGATATGACAGAAATAATCTGTCAGTAATGCAGTTGTCTGTTGTTCAATCAATACGAATATTGCAGGTTATTTAGAATTATTATCTCAGTTCTATAACTTTAACTTGATAAGTTTAGCACTTAGATTTATTAAAAAAAGGAAATTAAACAAGTAAAAGTGTTATCATTCGCCAAGGTTGACAGACAGACAGACAGACAGATATTCAAAATGATAAAACTTAAGTTGTATCGATAAATTTCATTTATCATTACAACAATTTTTTTTTCAGTTCAACAAAACTATTTTTGATGAAATTTTGCAATCGAATTTTGTCACTATTACCTGGTATTTTATTTTCAGTGTAGATTTAAGTTATAGAAATAAAAAAATGTCAAAGAAAACTAAACTTTTCTTCTCAATTGTGAATGATTTCTCCATTGTGGACTTCAGTTGATTTGCCTTAAATTTGACTTAAACAGTCAGATTCGAGCTATAATTAAGTCAAATCGAAGCGACAGTCGAGATCTCTTTTATTTGAAAGAAAAATGCCAAACGATTCAATCAATTAAAGTTCGCAGAGGTTAAATCATTCACAATGGCCTCTTAGTTTTAACCATACTGAAATTGAAATTTTGCTGAACTACATCGCGTAATATTTACTAAATAAAAAATATTATAAGTAATACATTTTTCCTTATTTTGTATAATGAAATTGTTTTCTTATTTTTAATTTGTCACTCCACAATAATAACTTTTAAATAATGTGACATTTGCCTCTATTTATGTTAATTAATACAAAATGTCACTAACTATTCTCAAAATTTTAGCTGCAATATTTATTATTAGTTTTGAAGATTATAAATTGTAACATGAGGATAATGAAAGAAATAAATAAATAAATAAAATAAATAATTCATTCACAATAGAGGAGAAAAGCTGACTTTTGGTAAAAGGTCTTTATTTCTGTAAAATAGGTAGCAGAGAACTTAGGATTGACTAAGAATACACCGGCTTCGCATTTATTAAGTTCTATGTCCAAGCGGATCTTTTGTCAATATTGTCAATTGTCAATATAGTGAAGTTTTGTCAAATATGCGGTGAATAGATGTTTGCTTTTTTGTTGGTTGTACAAGTATTTTCTCATTTCTGAACATTTTTGAGAGAGAACAAACGCTTCCAAAGAGCGACGTAGGACCGTAGGACAGCTTCCATATAAAACAGCCCCTTGCTGTCTCAGTTTAGACTTCACACGTTCTATAAGTGCATTCAGCAGGCTATCGGATTTGTAAATTTTGGCGTTTTATACTCGTAAGCGAGGGCATTTGTATAAATTGTGATTGTAGGTCAAACAAAAGATCGAACGCAAGATGTGTTCTGCTTTTTATTTTAAATGAGGTAGCTCTTTGAGATCTTTAAGTCTAATTTGGTTCAAGTCCGTGCGGTCCAGGCTAAGCCACTAGAAGTATCGAACTTCGAATAGAAGATACAAATCCCCTACACAAGCTTTTCAATCTTGAAACGACATTTCTTTCAACTGTGTAGCTTTGACCCTTCCTCCCGTCGAGCACTCTTTTTGTGGATATACCTATATTGTCAACCATTCCCCGGAAATGCTGGAGCAACAACTGAATTTTATTAGTCTCACCACAGTCGCATTAACTATGCAGGATAATGAATTTACAAGACCTTCAATAAGCGATTTATATTCTTTGCTACGCAGCTCATTCTTTCGCCAAAGGAAAAGGAAACGGACCTTCGCGACCGCATCGAATCGGTCGTGCGTGCTGTGCGCATTGAACATCGGGCGTAGCAGTACCGATTGCCAAACCAAATAACCTAACATTGTCGATTTGTGTAAGAATCCTCATATTATGGTCAATTATTACGTTCAATGCGGTTCAGCGGTGAGACGAAACGCACTCTGTGGCTCACCACCACCAGTTGAATGCGAGGCCGTATAGTTGCAGTTAAAAAAGAAATATATCACGGACATTCAAGGATTGCGGAGCTGCTTAGTATCGATAATTACGTTGTTCACAGGATAATTCGATTTTCTTCGTTCGCCTTGACAGTTTTGTGGAAACGACAAGAAATACACACACAAGGCACCGCATACACAGGACACCATGCCTAACAAGGGAAATATGTTCATATTTCCAATTTAGTTGTGTGCATGTTACTTTTTAGCAAGACCCAGAGGACCAATAGATTTCACCAGATCCCAGAAACACCCCCTCTGACGTGGTGTTTGAAATCAATTAGTTTTGTCGATATTGTCGCATTCGCCTCCTTTGAAATCGGAGACCACCATTGAATGGGTTCGCTGTCGGCCTCTTTGGCCGTCGTCTGATCCTTTTACTCATTTGCTGAATAACTACTCACTTTATTCGTATGTCACGGTGTTTTGCAAATTTTCATTTCAATTATTGCTTGGCCATCGAAATGGTGGGCGGGTTAGTGATCTTCTTTCATCTTTGACTTCACAGGACCCCGCACAATGGTTGCTGTGCCGCTCTGCCACCTCCGCTTCGTTTAATCTTGCCGAACTGTGCTACCGCATTCGATCGGTTATTAATAAGGAAAACATACACCAGGGTATCGGCAGCCTTAGTTTTTGTCCAGGAATCCATTCCACTCGCTTCTGACATTTCTATTTTCATTTATTTTTTTCTCCTTTCTCATTCGAATGTGTCCAAACAAAGAGTTTCCATGAGGCATTGTTTCGTGCTCAATTACATTAAGGATCGAGTTTTATTTTTTTGCTGTTTTGTTCATCTGTAGCGTTTTTTTAGTCGTCATATGCCCATGCATGTATTGCATTGTTGCTGCTCGATCACAGATGAAGATAACAAGCTGAGCCGACCGATTAGATACGCGTCCTTTCACTGCGACAACACATTGATGTCCTTCTCTTCATGCGCGCAGTGGTGCTGCGGAGGTCCTGGCGGGCCAGGAACCACTGGGTAGCATTCACTGCGGTATGGGTGACTATATTTTGTGTCCTAATGTCAAATGATTGGCTTTAATGGATTTCTATCTGTGAAACGAATCGATTGATGTTGGTCTTAATCTGCTTTGATACGTATGGGTATAAACTATGTGAATGCATGTCAGTAAATATGTACAGGATCGCATGTAGGTTGTAGGAAATAGCAAAACTGTGACGAATTATTCGAAAATGTTGTCAGCACAATATTTAAGGCGCAGTTGTCACGTAAATCGATTGAAAATATATTTTCATGTTAATCTCGTAGATGTGGATAGGCATTTGCGTTTCGATTTGTGCATAGGGTTGTCCTTGTCTGTAGGTAAATCAAAATGTCAGTTTGAATTTATTGGGCTTGCTGTATGTGTTGATAACAAGTATGGTAACAAGTGGCAGATGGCCTTTATCGGGACGCGTATTAAAGCTGCAAATAGGTGGAACGATTTTTGGGTGCGTCCTTCTCAAGGATGTAGGTATATATACCTAGGAAAACACATTTAAAAACATTTTCCCGATCTTCTTTATTTAATACCAATATTTATTTAAAGAAATTAAAGCAGACCCGTTTAGAGTTATACGACCCGACTTCTAATTTAAGCACATAAACAAAATAGTTCAACCTGGGCAACCTGGGGCCGAATCGGGTCGTCCGTGAACGAGCATTACGTGACGGAATTTGTTTTTGTTTCACATGTGAAATCAACATAATTTCAATTCACGGGAGTGACGATTCAACCCCAGGTTTTGCCGGCTAAACATGATCTTCTCTTTTGAAACACTCTCTGCTTAGCCACCAGCTTAGATCCCCGTTTCTGGCAGCCAGGTAGTGATCGTTTCATCGTGCAATGGAGAATGCTGCTCCTACAAAATCGGCAAGAACACCACGAAAGCCTTTCGATGTCGAAAAAGGTTTGAGAGAAGGCAACGCGCAATCGTGCAACTTGTTTAACATCATCCTTGAAGAAATTGTACGAAACTCACAAGCCAACACAGAGGTACTATTTTTGTAAAAGTCTGTTCAGCTGCTTGCGTATGCTGACAATATGAACATTATCGGAAGATTGCAGCAAGCTGTCAGTGGCGCATTTAGTATTGGAATGGAGGCGCGGCGAAAATGGGTCTGGCTGTAAATGAGGACGAAGTGCGCTGTCAACGAGAATGGACACTCAGCATCGACGACTCTCACAAAAAGTCACAATGGAGAGATAAACTTCAAAGTAGCTAAGACTTTGACAATCTGGGCTCCACTATCAACTATCGCTTCCCAAAATGACATCAGCGCAGGGATCAAACGTAGAATCATACTCTTGCCAATCGCCGTTTCTTCGGGCTAAGAACTAAAGACCGTTCTCATAGAACCAAGAAGATAAAGGTACTTTCATTAAGAACTTGACAATTTCTTTAAAAAAAAATGCAAACTACTTAGGATATCTCCACCAAAAAATTTTATTGGCTTGAATTACTGTCAAAAGATCGATCTTCGATCATATGTCCACCACGGAAACGTTTGCGGCGGTTGATACGTTGAACCCAATTTTCGATGACTCGGCCGAACATTTCAACTGAAACGGCCGCTATTTCTCGTTCAGTATGGCTCTGAGCTCCTCCAACGCCGCCGGCTTGTTGACATAGACCAGTAATTTAATGTAGCCCCATAAAAAAACGTTAAATCACACGATCTCGGTGGCCAATAGAAGGGCCCGTTTCTCGAGGTAACACGTTCTCCGAACTGAGACTTCAATAACTCGATTCTTGCAACCGCTGCGTGGCTTGTGGCACCATCTTGTTGGAACCACAAATCACTGAAGTCCAATTAAGCAATTGCTCAAAGAAATAACGTTTCAACATTTCTCTGTAGTGAATACTTTTTACAACGTGACGGTCATTTTCATCGACGAAAAACAACTGCCCAATGACGCCACCGGCATGAAAACCGCAGCAAACAGTGTTTTCGGATGGGGTGCTGTTTCATGAAGCAAGTGACGGTTCTCACCTGTCCAGTAACGCATATTTTAATTATCGACGAAGCCGTTTAACAAAAAATGCGCTTCATCGCTGAAGATGATTGTGCGATGAAATCCTTCATTTTCTTCCATCATGTCCAGAGTCCAATTCGAGAACTTACGTCGCTTCATATGATCAATTGGTTTTAGTTCTTGACTTAGCTTGATCTTGTAAGGCCAAGATCATTACGCAAAATTCTCAATAGTGTGGTCTGGGAGAGGCCCAATTCTTGAGTGATTTGGCTCGTTTCCGACAGACGCATCTACGGCAGCAATATTCTTCACACTTCGGGCAAAACGTCGTCTTACTGGCACGGCAACATCAAGCAGCGAATATTCTGACTATATGAATTGCTTGATGTTTACTGGGATGAAAATTACGGCCGAAAATTGGCGACTCAGAATTTCGGTAGTAAATTTTAATTATTTGTAAACGTTTTTCCCTTGTGTGCTTCGCCACGATGAAAATGTTGATTTTACTGAATATTTTGACATTGACAGTTCGGTAATCGGTTTAAGGGTGCATTCACACCGAAAGTTTGAATTTTTCACGTCGCTAATGACAGACCCTTTATATATAAGATCCCGGTCCTGTTGTATGGTACAGAATCATGGACTGGTCAAAATCGGATATTTTTAAAAGATTCTTCGGCTATATTCGGTCCAGTTTGTGTCGATGTAGTGATTTATGAGCTATACAACGACGCTGACCTGGTCAAAAAGCTGAGGATACAACAGCTGAGATGGCTGAGGCCGATGGAGCGTATGCACCGAATCGCACCAGCAGCCCAACGAGTCTATAAGTCCACCCCTGAAGGACAACGTAGAAAGGAAAACCCCACCTTAGGTGGCGCGCACAATTGCAGGGCGACCTCAACCAACTTGGTGTTTGTAAATGATGGAGGCCAAACTGGCTGGAGGTGCTGTTTGGTTGAGACCGTGGTCCACCTCGGAGACTGTAAGGGCCGCCAAAAGTAAAGTACGTATCAGATTTTGCAACTGAACTGTCGAACCCGAGTCATTTTCGAGCAGTGGTTTTCAAATTTATTCCAAACAAACAAACGTACAGTCGGAAAAGTTTCCAGTTTCGACACCTTAATTTTCTTAACTTTATAACCTGGTTCTTGGAATTGAAAACCTCCTCAGTTTTGGCGTGAGTTCTTGTGTTTTTGTGGTCAAAAGCAGTGATTCCGGATCGTGGGTAATTACCCATTTCGTGGTCATTTTGCCTTTTAAAATTAGCTAAAAGGGCATTTTTGGGTATTTTTGATAATTTAATCCAAAAAGTCTGGTATCACTGGTCAAACGGCTAAAGGTTGTTTTTCCCGGAATGCGTCAAAAACTGTTATACTTGAAATGTATCCCATCACATCGATGGTCATTTTTCAACGAACTCCACTTGCAAGTGTTGCCTTTCAGTTAAATGCATTATGGAGGGTAGGAGATTTATCTATCGGGCTGTGATAAAATACTGCACTTCAGTCGAGCACCTTTTTCGCTTAGTCATGCATTTAGCGGTGCATATGTCTCTTAATTATCGCCACACAACTAGACACTGTAATCCTGCAAGAAGCTTAACGCACAATAAAAGTGTTCCAACTCTCGAAAAGTCCACGTCCCAAGTCGATCTCCCTCACAAAGGGCCGCCTCAAAAACTATTTATTTCGGGTTACACAAATCCAGTGCGTGCAAAATTCGTCCCACTTATACCATCATTATAACCCGCCCGGTCACAAATAACTCGTTGTTTGGTTCGGTTTCTCAACACAAAAACCGTTTTGCAGCTCAAAATGCGCTTACAAAAATCCTCTTACATCGAGACACGCACTGAAATTAAAATCCCGCTGGATTTGCATCTCAAATCCCACACAGAACCTGCTCCCTAAGTGTATCGATTTCAGGACTGAAATTTGTTTTCAAATCCAGGAGATAAATCCATTATGCTCATTTTAAACGAATTGAGGAATATCCATTTCGAAAATAAACAACAACAAGATTACTGATGTATATAGGCCGGCGGACACACGGACCGAACTATGTACCTCAATGAGATTGTTTAATTAAAAAGAATTGAAATCCTTTAACGCAAAAGGGATCAACTACTTACTTAGATTAGGCGAAGTAGGTACACCGGCATTGTTTGACAAAAGTAAATTGGTACACTGCCCGTCAAACAAAATGTCCTGTGCACGCATGCAAAATGAACACAGATCATTCAAAATATTTTCAAACTCGCCCGTAATCCTTCGGCAGGCAGTGGAGATTTAAACCCAGTTATACATGTTTGCAATGTGAAAAGACTCGTGTGTCCAGTGTGCACCAATACACAGGCAAACGCCGGTGATAAAGGCAAACCGCACCGCAGCATCGTCTTAATTTACCACGCGGAATATGTCAAAACTTCGGTTCACTCAAGTGCCCCAACCAGAACTACAGTGCGTACTGGATCTTGTAAAGTATCCGATGCGTTGCATGCAGCCGGGGCCTTTGAAGTGAAACCAGAGAAGTCAGAGTGTTTTCCGGGTATTTTAACAGCACCATCATCGCCGTAACCATAACCATCCAGAAGGTGTTTACGACGATGTCAACAAGCAACACATACTCGCATTTAAATTTGAACCCCTCCACCATACCATATAGGATGGGCAGGCTGACGAAGCATGGCAAAACATGTTGTCCTTTGGTAAATCTCAAATTACATAAGCCAATAAAGCATCGCGGACGTGTCGTCGTCGTGTTGAGTCCGGCATTTGTCAACATATGGAACAAAGCGATCCTGCAAGGTGCTACCTCGCAGTCTTTGGCACATTGCAGTCGTTATTTGTCGAGCAGCCGATAAAGACATCACGATGGGTTGACAACTGAACTCCTATTCAGCCATTGACGCGCATTGTTGTGTAAGCAGATTTACACTGCTTTTGGCCACTTTGACCGCTGCCGCAACAATGGCATCAAACTAATGCCGATGCCGACACACACAAACAGAATGTGCAACCGCACCAAGTCAAGTAAGATATCAAAATATCCCGGCACCGGGGACCCAGAATCAGAAACCGATCAATTAAATCAAAGGAATGGTCATAATGAGCGCAGAAGAAAGGACACGTTTAATGTTTCCGAACGTTTTGATTTGTGCAGCCATTGTCAGTACCTGCTGCATTCAGCTGAGCGCATTTGAAAGGCGAAGCAATCAGTTTTTTATTCTCCCTTCGGACTCGGGGAAAAGGACATGGCAAGCACACAATTAAAACCCCTACTGGGTAACGCACAATTCTCCCTTTTTTTGGGTCGAAAAACAGCAAATGCGCTGCGGACTTCAAACGAGAGTAAAAAGACGACTACGTCTCAATTTCAGATCTTGGCGGTGTCCTTTCTGTTGTTGTTGACAATCCTAGCTCAAGCAATTACATGTCCAAATGGTGACAATAATTTATTTTATTTTTTTTTTTCATAAGGTTCCGCCTCGTCCATGTGAAACATGTGGAAAGAGTGTGTGCTCTTTTTAGAGTCAAAAGGATATCGATAAAGTGTACGCACAAGTACAACACCCATCAGGCAGCTATCCAAGCGGAAAAACTTCAAACGAACTACATTTGAATTGAGACTGGTCAGGAAGTGTCGCACAATACGACGCCCTCGTGTTATGACCATGCGAAAATGTTTGGTGCTCAGATTTCAAACGCGCGGACTATGTGTCAATTTGGAAGTCTGTCGGATTGAACAGAGCTACGCGTAATCCTCGATTAATGATCGAATTCGATTTTTCCAAGGACATAAAAGTGATTTGCCGTGTTATGAGTATTGTTATACCGTCTGTATAGTTGCTCGTAAATCGTTAGTCCAGTTTAGTTCTGTGGAAATGTCAGCACTGCGGTGTAAAGCATGACTGAGGTAATTGTTGATTATTTATATTTAGTATTTTTAAATAATATGCAATTTGAAAAGTAGTTGCTACAAAACAAAGTTTAAACAGAAATTTGAGTCGTTTGCAGACCAGATGTGTCTAAATTGTAATTTTTGTGGGGCGGTGGGGTATTGCTGCAGTTTGGTGTGGATATGCCCAATCAAATAGCAAAATCGACCTCATCCTAGCCTAGCTGACCTTTCGATTCGCATTTCCTTTGCTTCGGATTACCCGGAAGAAGATTTAGTTCGCCAGCGAGTTCATCGGAGAATACAAGGCGATACACAAATCCTGTAAAACGGTTAGCGATGAAAGAATCGCCGGCGATTCGTCTTGAACTAACGCGAACATCTAGTGGAAGTTTTCACGAAGTGGGTGCTTCTGATGATAAAGACGAATATTTGAACTGAACCCCAAAGAAAAAAAACATCTGTATTAATTTATTTATTTAGGTCTACGAAAGAACAATATCAACAAATCGAGAAAAAAGAATAACAAAGGTACCAAGATTAGCGTCTGATGTGTGGCTGTTGTTAGGGAGGTGCCACGCCCCCTAATTCAAAATAGTTTGCATAGAACAACAAACACTTTCAAAGGATTCAAACGCATGTTGGACAGTCCTGAGATAAATAAATAAGAAAAAGATTCTGGAAACATATTGAAAACGAACGAACTTCATTCACTTCTGAAAAGTAGAAGATACGACACGAAAAATATAAAAACATAAACTCCTCCTTTGACATTCAGAATGTGGCTTTCTATTTGAGAAGTCGTATGTAAATTTTCTACCCAATTTTTTTTTTTAAATGTTATCAAACAGAAAGGGAATATTCAAGAAACTAGTTTATTAAGTCTGACAGCTGACTGGCTTGATGTGTTTGAGTTTTTATTGTCCTAGATTGATCAATATTTTCAATTGAGATTTATGGCAGGGTAGCCGACAAAGCTAGTCAAAAATTCCATGACCTAGTTTACTAAGTTGACATTTCGTTTATCTGAATATCGTAAGAAAATCAATGAATTAAAATCAATGTAGTTTTTGCGTACAATGTTCATCTAGTACACGCAATATAATCTAGTCAACTTCGGAAAGCTGTACTGTGTAATTGTTCGGTAAGTCACAGTGTAGTCAATGTTGCCAAATTGGGCTATTTGTCGTATTTTGGATATTTATCTTGAAAAACGATAGAAATAGAAAAATGACCGCCCAACACAATTTTGGGCTACATATCATTTTACAAATTGTGTGTTAATTTTGTTATTTTTATTCCTTCACAAAACTAACAAAAAAATAAATATTTTCGAACAAACCCGAACTTTTGAAACTTGGCAGCACTCTTGCAGTCAAACACCATCGAATAGTCGTTTAACTTGCAGGCACACCAATTATTTTGCAGGCCTTCTGATTTGACACAAGCCACAAAAGCCAATTGCAGAAGATAGAAGTCAAATAAAATTCGCGGCACGCATAAGATGAATAAATGGCAAAAATACCAAAAAAAAAAGTACTCAAGGAATTGGGCAAATTTTCAACGATTTTTGGCCTTCTTACTGGGCAACTATTTTGTGCTACATTTTTTAAAGGTTTGGGGACTTAAAGCAAACTAAATTCTGTCAACCCTGAGCGTAGTGTATTTATTTAAGCTGGCACCACATACAGTACAGTATTTGGCAGCACTTCGTGAGTTTCTGATCGTGATAAAAGATGGCGATAATTTGAGTTACGTAGTTTGAAGTGCGTAGAATATATCCTGTGTAGTTTTGAAGTGCGTATTAATAAAATATATTTGAGTGTTTTTGACAACAGTCTTTTATTTATTTCACGAACATATACCACACACACAAAGACTAAAATATATACAAAACCAACCGAATAAATTTCATAATTATATACAAAATCAACGGGATACATTTCAACGCATTTTTGAGCTACAATTTCTACTTAAATTGTTTCTTAAATAAATGCTATTCACACCTACATACAAAATTCCAAGGCAACTTGATGAAGCTACCCCAAAAATTAGTTCCTAACAATTAGCAGCAAATTTCGAGAGAAACTTCCACAAGAATCTCAACTCCTTGGAACCCATACTTCAAAGTATTATTTCTAGACGGTCACAATGACATATTTATGTAACCGATTAAGGCATCATAATCTCATCATCTCAGATGAAATTTCTATAGGTAGGCATTACACTTTGGGATTCTTGACAAGAACATATGTCATTAATACGGGATATAAAGGGGCCAATTACTCAGTAGCTCCAGGCTGCACCACTACTCCCAGACGCATCTCTTCACATTTTATGCCACTATAAACTATTGTGATTAGAAGGAGCTTATAACACGCACACATATAGATTCCGACACTCAATGCCACTTCACACAGTTCGGTGTTAGGGAATTATTTTGGGTCTACTCATAGTTCCATGAAGTATATTTGAAACGCATATGAAACACTTACCGTGCCCAACTATTACCGCCACTATATGTTGGTGCACTAATTGTTGGCTGGTTTGTATATTTTTTTTTCTTAGGCTTCTTACGCTATATTTAATGGGGTGCATCGGCTTAGGAGGGCTCCGTATCGCGCTCTCAATCGGATTACACTGCCGGGTGTTGACATGCGATGTGATAATTGTGCTCGGTCGATGTTAACGAGGGCCAACCATTAACTCATTTAAAGTTATTGTGCACATAAAAATGTTCTCCTCTCGTGTTAGGCGAACAGAATTATTAAAGATGTGGCAACAAATTTATAGATATTTTTCTAAAACAATAAACAGGGATCGGTTTGATGAAGTAGCACGGAGTTATTTATTTAATTAAGAATGTTCACTTAGCCTAATATGATGTTCGTTGATAAAATTAAGGGAAGCTAAGTCTGATATTTTTATTTACGAAGTTGCTTAATTTTTTTAAGAGTTTAGAAGAACTACCCCTTTAATGCAAATAAATCTCAAACACTTTTTTCGTAACCTAGTTAGTTTACAAAAATTTGGCGCGATAATTATTACTACACGTGAGCTGAAAAATTTTGAAGAAATGCTCGTACATTCAGAGAAGAATGGTTTTTAGAATTAAGCTCAAAGTGCGTACTGTACTGTTGGGCAAAAATGTTTTGCTATTTTAATATTTTGATATTTTTCTTGTGCTTATAAATAAATTATGAGATTTGTAGACCAATGAAATAAATAAATACCGTAAGCTGGGGTTACTTTGTGCCAACCGTGCGTTTTTACATTCAATTTCACTTTACCACCACTTTTCCATAAAATATGCACATTTTTTCACTGTGCAAGGCTGCAGGAAAGGTTTTCCAGTGATTCTATAATATTCATTAATTTCTTTGTTTTTATGCTTTTGAATAATGACATGAGATTCAAAATCAAGTTTTTGGCGGGAAAGTTCTAGTGCGACAAATTTCATCTACAACCAAAAAACGAAAATCACTGTGGAGTTGAAGGTGGGTTATTTTTCCAAACGTAATATTAAAATTAATATAAGTAAAACCTATTGTTTAAATTTTTACGTGTCCTTTTCAATAAAGCCGCAAGATCATGGGTTAACTTTGTACCACCGTCCTTGTTGTTTCAGTTGGCACAAAGTTACTACCTGTGCATCGAATTCTCAAAAGCTATTACGAAAAATCTGGGAGGAAAGAAACTCGTTTCCGGAACAACGGGCCTGGCCCTGAATTGACAAAATCATTAATGAACCGACACAAATCCTTATGGTGTTAATAGCATCCTCGAAACATTTTATAAAAAAATATTTTTTTAAGACTTTTGGTTTTTTTATCGCAAATAAAAATTCTTCATTTGTTTCTTTAAAAAATGTTGTTATCATGTGTTTTAATGGTATAAGGGGTAAAATTCAACCAAATTTACATTTTGATAAGATTATCGAAGGATTTCGTCAGTGGTACAAAGTTACCCCACGCACTTTGAAGGCTAACATTTTTAAAATCGTAAGTCCTTTTGTTAATTTGAAAACGTTTCCTTCATTGCTTAATGCTTAAGATCAAAATGGTATACCTTATTTTGTTTCTTTCATAAAGTTTTTTTACAAAAACATCAAAACCTGGCACAAAGTAACCTCAGTTTAGATCAGTCGATCGAAACAAAATTTGTTTAAAAAAAATTGAACAGATTGTAATAAAGTCAAAATGGTATTGAGGATATTTATGAATTTCTAATGATCCTTAACTCAGAAAAGTCCTGTTTTTGAATACGACCCACTGCATTTGGCTCCTTTACTTATTTTGCTTTACGTTTCAAAAAAAATTTAATTATTTCTATCATATTCAAATAATTACAGCAATAAGAATAGCTTTAAAACAGGGTGGCGCAAAAATAGCTTTCCCCTTTAAATTTGTTCCAACATTGATGACCTGTGCAGAGAATATGGTGGTGCATGAAGACACTCCACACTTTCTTTGCCGCTGCCCAGCACTCTGCCACATCAGGTACATACATAGGAAGCTTCTTCTTCTATGACTTAGAAGGTCCCTGTGACCGGCCAATAAAAACCTTGCATACATTTGTAACAGATTAATAGATTTTTATAAGTTTCAATAGTTTGGAAGACAAAAAATCCCAAGGGCATCACAACGGATCTCCTGCTTCGCTAACCCACTAACTAATTCCGTACACTTTCATCACTATTACGTAACAAATATTTCATTATAAATATTGCTTTTCAGTTGGAATTGGAAGGTGATTGCTTTTTCATCCTTGCTCGGTCTCTACTTGGTCTCGACCGCTTCTTTGCATTATTTTTGTTTAGTATTCTGTTGTGTTTTGGCTTTTGCTTTTGTTTGTTTTTGTTTGCCAGATAAAAAATGTATAACCTAATCAAATGGGGATATTCGTTCGCGCCAAGCTTTCTAAAAACTTGCTACTTTTGCACCATCAATACGTCACAAAGGTACGATACATTTTTGCGACTCATTGACCGAAGTTCGAAGCTTTTGCTTTTTTTTAGGTTAAAAATATTGTCTAACTCGAGATATTGAATTTTATAAATTATTTCCAATGCTTAAATTAGTATTGGCTCAACCGGATATGACGATAACCCCGTTTAAGGCTGCGAAGATCTACCTTTTTAGCCGTCTGATCTTCTATGGCCATCAGCTTTTTATTTGAAATGTCTCTTGCTTTTATATCAATAACTAAATTCTACGACATTTTTAAATTTAGTGAACGTTTTTGAGAAAAAAGTAGTACTCCACAAAACATGGCAACCCTATCTCCAGCCACTTCAATATTTTTCTGTAATCGACCCTACTGCATCTGTAAAATTAAATTTTTTAATGGTGATCATGATCACAAACTGAGCCAATTTTGAAGACCTTTTTCTAAAACTCGTAATGTTTTCAAAAGTGTATTAAAAAAGGGATACTAAATGCTTAAAAATTGTAGCAAATTTGCAATGATTCTAATTTGTAACACTGTTCAGTTGTAAAAATTCAAACGAAATTCATGAAGTATGTCTTACTCTGCGAGTCTTTCAACTCGACAGTTTACGTTGAAGAAGTTCTGCAAAATATGAAATATTTTTCCAACCTCATTCATCTCTGTCAAAAGAAAGCAAAAATTAGTAAAATGCAAAAATAATTAAAGCAAATAAACTCGGAAAAATGTTGCCCACTTTGCAACATCCGCATTTTGTATAGAAAATAAACACGAAATCAACAAACCTAACAAAAATCTATGTACCTTTCATATTTGTTTATAAATAAACAACGAGCGTAATTTGAAATGATTTTCTTTTGCAAAAAAAATCAAAAAAAAAGAGAAAGATTCGAAAATTAAAGAATAACAACGGCTGTTTTGGAAATTGCTCATGCCCAAGCATATGAAAATGAATACTAAACAAACATACCCCCTCGATGGATGCACAAATATTTGTGTAAATAAATGCGATCGGATTTAAGGAGTACGTACAAAAGTACATAAACAACAATGGCATACTGACCACGTTGTCATCGTGGGAATCACTAATCCGCAACAAATTGTCAATGCATCCTCCTCTGCTACCTGTCGACTGAAGGGGTAATCCTTCTCGCAGCTTAGGCAAATAACCTCAAAATGTGGACAGTGGACATGTTCTTTTCTCGGATCAATCGAAGCAAATGTTTGAGCAAATACTCTCAATATTTTGCAAATCGAAATTTGGTGCCATTATCGCCAAACTTTGATACATTTTCCATTGTTGGCTGTGAGCAATTATTTTCCATTCGAAATACACACCCTTCTTGTTGTGAGGCAAAACAAAAGTTCGTGCTAAACTTGGGAAAAACAGGCAAAGTGAATCCTTCCGGTTTCGTATCTGCTTCCAATATTTTTAGTTAAAAAGTTATTTCCTTCTTGTGCAGAAAAGACACAAGAATACACACACTTGCACTCTCGGCTGGAAACAAAAAAAAAAAAAAAACATAGCACAGACTCTACTCTGTCAACATGGAAGTTGACGGCTAGCAGTTCGAGGAAAGTGGCTTCTTTTGTTTAACGTCACGTTTTGTGGCGTACTCTCTCTCTGTCCTTTTATGCTGCAACCGTCGATATCCCTTCGTTATGACAAAAATTGAAAAAAAAAAAATTGCGCTACGACTACATGAAGGTATAGGTACTTTGAAGGATTCTTTTATCCCGAAGGCATTTCAAGGAGTGCGACGAAGTTCCCCACAGGACGAACGTATATTAACACGAATAATAAAGAATAATAATAACAACACCAAGTACCGGCGTTCATTTCATTTGAAGTTTATTTTCCACAGAATTTTCCTCCCCAATACTACGTCAGGGGTGGGTTTCTCAATTATTATTGATTCCGTTTTTTTGTTTCGAAACTCGGGAATTATTTTGAAAATATTTCTTTCATCTGAGGAGATCGGGACTAAAGCATATGCGAACCGTTTGCGGTTGCGGCTGTGAAACAATGTTAGGACATTACTGCCACCCAATTCCTCCCAATAGGCGTATTGTTTACCGAGGGTTTGCGCCACCGCGCACCGGTTCGCAATGCGAGCGCACAAATGGCAGAATTTCTTCACAGAACCTATAGTCAACTTGTGGTCTGACTCTGAATTGGGTTTGACTTTTACTTCCAATTAAGTGAGCACATTGTTCGGGTGCAACGCGGCGGCGATTATGTGTTCGATTGAGTTGATCCGTCCGGCTGCGAAATTGAATACTTCCCATTGCGAGGCCAGCCCAGCACAGCACAAGTGCAGTGTGAAGCAAACATGCCCATGGTGGAGCGGGTGAAATCACATTTCCACAGCTAATTCCGACGGCCAAGGACATCTGACCGAATTGACGATATCCACATTTTCCATGGTCGGTCATCTTGGTAACCCAAAATTCTATGGTTAACCGAGAAACCAAGCAAATGGCTCGCGGTCACACAACTCCAGCTCAAGGTCGGGATACTCGCAGTGCTTAAATGATTTGTTTTGAGCCCCTGCTCAAGGACATTCCAATCGAACCAGGATTTCACCATCCTCACTGAATACACACCCGCTATGCCAGTGACATGTACGGACGCAACAGTATAACAATGTGCCCCGTGCCGAGGAAAAGAATAAACAAGAATGTCACTTCCTGCAGATTAGCCATAAATTGAGGCAAATCAAGATCTTCGTTGCGCATTATTTGGATGCGATTCGAAGACGAGCTATTCAAGACCAATTGGACACGGAGAACAGTGCCTAACACGCATTGCCTCGGACGGTGATGTCGTATTGTGCGTTGTCAAAGGTCCATTTAGCACTTCGATTCCCACTGTGACACTGGGCATTGCACGAAATAATTTACAAGATGTCACTGGGACTCTTTCGTCTCTTCTCTTCGAATTTGTTTTGTCAGGGAAGATGATACAACTCCAGCTGTTAGCTGGCAAGGACCCATACGCCATACTGAATCGGGGAACCGATAATGCGTGTTAACTACTGACATTACTTAGAAAGTTGGAAAGTGTAAAGAGCAGTGCGTGCCCAGTAGAATCTGCAACCTGTGGCAGGCATACGTACTTTTAATGAAATCGTTTGTTTGATGTGTTGACGCTGACAGGCAGATACAGATCGAGTCGTTAAATGGAACTAATGGGAGGCGGTTGTCTGTCGCTCACTGTAAATGGAACATGGCTTTGTGATACCCTTTTACATTTGACGGTATATAAATTGAATAAATTGAGATTGTGGGGTGAGAAACGCGCATAAAAAAATTACTAGAAAATTATTTTCATGCTAAAAATAGGTGCTAGGAAAAACAATTTATACTCTAAGCAGTTGTGTCGATACGTTACGAGCAAGCTTTGAACAGTCTTCAAGAATTGTCCAATTTTCTATTCAACTAAAAATAAATTTAAATTTTATCGCTGTTCTTAAATTGAGATTCTTGGCGCTGACGACCAAACACTTCATTAACCGAATTTCGTTATCCTGGACACTGTTTGATGTCAAAAACCAGGAGTACCGGATGTTTTTAAAAAAACTATGAAATACATTACTACCTGCTTGAATTGATATTAAATCTGTTGTTTATCGAATTGATGGTAAATACAGTTGTAACAGGTGGTTTTTCATTAAGAGCTTCCAAGTTCTGGTGTTTTCAATTAAATATATAGTACAGTCTTAGATTTAGATCGTTTGTGACAAAATATTCTTAATAACTAGAGGAGTTATTTAAAATGAGCGCTTTAATTGTTTTTTTTTTTTTATATATTATCCTAGTCCGTATCCTTAAAGCAGTCCCATGTAGTAAAGTCTACCGACAGTAGATCGCACGATCAAGGCACACTTTAGTTTCTAATGTTAGTTGTCAAAGGTTTGCATTTTTGCTGAAATCAATCAAGACGTGTCTGACAACAATTTTTAGATCTAGTAGATATATCGCATTTAGTTTTACAACCAAGCAATGTCGGAGTAGCTCCCGTTAACGTATCTGCTATCTTGACTCTCTCTCTCTTTCTCTTTCTCTTAGGTTAAACGTTTGATATTCATTTCGACAAAACATTAAAGCAAATCGAGTTCGCAAGGCCAAAAGCAGTATACCTTGTGGTTAACACTTTGAGAAAGCCAAATTGACCAGAATTTAGTTTGCTTTAAGCGCGCAAACCTTACAAAAAATTTACCCCAAAATCGTTGAGAAGCCCAAAAATCGTTGAAAATTTTCCCAATTCTTTGAGTACTTTTTTTTTGTATTTTTCCAATTTATTCATCTCACTTATGAGCGCCGCGAATTTTACTTGACTTCTATCTTCTGTAATTGGCTTTTGTGGCTTGTGTCAAATCAGAAGGCCTGCAAAATAAATTGGTGTGCCTGTAAGTTAAACGACTGTTTGATGTTGCTTGACATCAAGAGTGCTGCCAAGTTTCAAAAGTTCGGGTTTGTTCGAAAATATTTATTTTTTGTTAGTCTGGTGACGGAATAAAACAAACAAAATTAACACACAAATTGTAAAATGATATGTAGCCCAAAATTGTGTTGGGCGCTCATTTTTTTATTTTAATCGTTTTTTAAGATAAATGTAGCCCAAAATACGACAAAGCGCACAATCTGCCAACACTGAAAACTAACTGATAACCTAAAAAGATGTCAAGTCCGATAAATAGTTGAACTCTTTTTAGGTTATGCTGCCCTAAAAGTTTCCTGGCTTGCCTCATGCCCTGGGTGTTCTTCCATGTTCTAGCCGTGTTTTCTTTAGTTTCCTGAATTATGCTTTGTCTTTTATTACACAAAATTGTTCTGGACCTAAAAAGTTTCTAATATGTCCTCCTTTTCGATAGTGCGTTGGCCATTTTATTCCCCTCTACTGCCACATGGTCCGGTAACTAGCAGAGGGTCACCTTCTTCCATTTAACCAGTTGATTAAGTTTTTGTATTTGTCTTGCAGCATTTTTGGGAAGATATCAATTTTAGTTTATAAATATGGACATAACCATCGCCTTTTTGATATGGCTTTTGTATAGAAACTGTTCGAAATTTAAGTCAAGTAGGGCAATACGATGACAAAGAAGTTCCAACAAATACTAATGGGTTTTGCTTTTTTAGAGACTGGGTACTTCCGAATTTGTATTTCAGAGCTAGCTGTTTCTGCAACTTTGTATACGCGAAAACCACCCTAACCGTCGACAAAAGAAAAGCAACAATCGAACGCAAACGCGATCGCCACCATGCTTGTATCGCTTATAACATCGAAAAATGGTGAATAACATGGATGACCCACAACGACATCTACCCTCTTCTGTAATAAGTTCATTTATCTGCATTAATCCCGGTGTTATGCGTGAGGAATTTGTACGGATTGGGTGCGTAGTTTTAACGTTTTGTTTAAGCAGTTTCATTTTATGTAGAAATTTGGTTCCTCAGAGAGATCCAAATGTGAGATTGACAACGACGCGGGATCTCAGGTGATCAGTGGACAAAGTGTCATGAAAAGATACCTAGCCTTTAGTTTCAAAGCTAAAAACGACTCCTTTTGACATAGGGTCATAGGTACTGATGGTAACAATCCAAATGTATTTTTTGTTTTACTTCAAACTACATTTATGTATTTTGGGCCTTACCAATAAACATTTTTAGTTTCCACTCTTTCACAGTGGCTTTGTTTTCCATACAAATTTCGCAGTTGTGAGCTCCCGTAAATTTAAAGTCGAAGCTAAAATTTGTTATAACATTTGTTATTTGTATTAACTGGGATACTTCCGACAACGTACATTCCTGGCATGTAATCCAAGGTACATTTAAAAAAGAAATTATAATTTTTCGTGGCAGCGCCACAGTCAAGTCACATCAAACGAAATCCTTAAACTGAAATTCTTTATTTTCTTTTCAAATTACATCTCGTAATATTTATTTCCCTCTGGATAATAATTTTTCGAAGCGAATCTCCTCGAATTTCGCGCGGTTTGATTAGAGCAGTGTAACAGCAATACGAAACAATGCAACATGACTCCAATTTCCGAACAAATACAAATATTGTGGCTTTCCCGCATGGAAATGGCATGCAAGGACCTCCCCCGGTGTCAGGGGACTCAGCAGTCGGTGTTGCCTTTCAATAAAAACTAATGAGCATCATGTTCGAATGACCAACATTCGAAAGGACACGCATTTGTTTGTGCAAACCGTTAAGCGGCAAACGTCCTTAAGTAAGTTACTGTACACACACGAAATCTCAACAACCCTCATTTCGCACGCCAGCCAGCACCAGCACACCACACCCCCTATAAGGGTGGCACGTGTGTCTCGCACAAATTCGAATACTGTTTCTGTTTCGCATCGCGAGCACGACACTCTCCAATTAAGCCAAGTTTTCAAAACATTGCACTCGCAAAGTGCGCACACGTGTCCCCGGCACAAACAGGTCTCAGAATTCACGCGTTGAGCTCTGATTATGACGCAATGGAAGAAGGATAATCGGCAGGCGAAAACATGCACGCTTCTCCGGTGGGGTAAACAAACACAGCTCGTTCACTATCATCGGTCTAAAACAATAACAAAGCGGCGCGGCTTCGGTGGATAAAGCGGTTACAGTGGTGGATAAATCAAAGGAATTGTGATTGTAATTATCTGTTAGTAAACAAACAAAAGATAAAAAGCAATTCCTCACCGATTCGTGGGGGTTGTTCAATAAGAAGTGAAAGATTAAACACATAATTACCTAGAATTGCTCGTTCTTAGATGGCCTTTCAAACAAACCATTCATTACGCGCGATGCGGCGCGGTTCTCATTTATGCCACGGTTGCTTATGAAATGATAAATAGACCTTGGGAGTGGGTGTTTCTGTTGAAATACCAACGTACCGCCACTACTGCCAGTAAGTATATGCGGCAACTGTGTATGTGAGGACTCCGATTGGGACTACTTTAAAGTGTTCGCAGCCGGAATTTTCTGTCAAACAAAAATCAACTCGCGCGTTCGTCGGCGGCGCTTTTACATCAAACTCGATGACTTCTGGCGGACAGACAAGTGTATTTCGTTTTCTTGTTCTTCCTTTTATACTTGTGCAGTAGATAGGTATGTATGCAGTGCGGGGGCACCAGCCACAGCTGGGAAATAGCAAAAATATTTGGAGGAAAACAAATTTATTTTCTCATCGAATAGCTCTTCATTATCACTATCGGATTTCAAAAAAAAAAAAAAACCTCTTCTCTTGAAGTCATTTCGCGCCGCCGACAGTTTTAATTTGGTTCACCATACACAGTCGCTCGGTCGCCACTTTATTGTTTCCTTTGACATTGGTATTTTATTTGGTTGCTTCTTTTGATCAGTGGATCGTGTCAGATCAGAGAGCGGTTGTTCGTTTACAAAATTTCCAATTTTCGAAAATGTTGATCTTTCGGTGAACAGTGTCCTTTTGTTGTCATTGTCAGTTGTCATGCCAGCATGACAAAAGTGTGCTAAACATGGATGCACTGCAAAATTCGAATGAAATGTCACAGGACCGTATCTATCGATCTTCGGATGGTGCCAACATGTGGTGACAGATGAGAGTACACGGAAGAGTCTGTATAGAAGGCGGTGCTACCTAGGGTGCTGTCGTCGGACGAGTTTCGAAAGTTGATGTTTCGTTTGAGAAGAAACTGAAAAGGATGCCTGCCGACTTTTGTGCGCATTTGCTTGCAACGAGGACCAGAAAGTGTCAGCAAATGAGCGATCATCAGGACCGAAGGTGTTTGTGATGGACAAATTCTCGCAATAATCGGTTAACCTCAGGGGTTCCTTGCTATTGATTCATTAGATGCCCTGTACACAGAAACCCAACACCTGCCTCTGAACTCTTTTAATGAAATACTGCAATATTGCAACAGCAGTCGGGTTTTAGGTGATCCTATTAGCAGCAAATGGGGATTAGGTACCGGGCCACTTTCCAGAGTGCCAACTCGATAATGAGGACTAGTAAGCCTCCTCCGTTGCACGCCCGACAAATCGTCTTAAATACGTCGGCCTGGTAGTCATTTGCGAAAAAGTGTATACCTTTGTCCGGGCGGTATACAATGAACCTATACACAGTGGGAAGAAATCGTCCAATGTATAGGCACCTCCTTTATCCGGCTAATCTGAGAGAATTGTCTTACGTAAATCAAGTCTTTTCGGTGCAGTGCCGACGGATCAATTGACTTCTTTAAGAGACCCACAAAATGTGTCTCCGAATAATCCGGCTCATAAATTGCAGTCGGCAGCGTGTGCATCCATATGGTGGTGGTGTCGTTGGCATGTCCCTGTGGCAATAATTATTAATTTTCTATTTCTATGCACTTCTTCTTGGCTGTGTCTGTTAATAAATTAACTTTGGACTTGAGGCAGAAAACGTTGCCGCAATAAAAATGGCCATTTTGCCTGAGGCTGGCGAGTGTTTATTTATAAACCAGCTCTTAGTTGCCTCTCAGGAAATGAGTTCTGTTGAAAAAACACCAAGTATACACACATCACTCAGTAGCTGGGGGTATTCCAAATTCAGTGTACGATGCTTATGCGAAATTTAAATATTTATCTCAACAAATTTGCTTGTTTACGAATAAAAATCCTCTTTGTTTTCACAACACCTCAGTTTACCGGTAATCCTGTGATATACAATGTCGGCCTGAGTAGTTTTAATTTATTTGCTAGGTACTAGGTTTGCACCCCCTTTTTCTACAGCTTTTATTATTTTTCTCGTCAATACCCCTGTTCTAAATGAGTTGAGCCGCGGCCCTTTGTAATCCTCAGGCAACAATGACAAGAAACTTGGGATCTGCACGTGCCAATGTCCGGCCATTAAACAGGCCGCGTTCAGCCGAAAAGGTACACTGGAGATCCTGGAGAACCAATATTACAGTGTCTAGGAATTGACATGAGGAAATCACAAGTCAGATAAGGGAAACTGTGTGATAAGGACGAGTAGGATCGGCGTTAATTTGGATGCGAATTAGTGGTTGTTAGAGGTGGACTTAGGCCAGAATTTTAAGGCCCTAGCTTGATTCTAATCTGACAAAAAAGACTGATGACGAGGAAGTTCGTTGCACTGTCTTCTCGAGAGCAAGACTTATGGTAAGTGTCGTCAAACTTGTTCTTAGGGGTTTTTACAACTAGGTTTGAAAAGGGTGGTGTCTTTCTGGAAGTCGTCAAGCCCAATCTTCTTAAATCAGACTAACCGACATTGTTGCCTTAAACAACGCAGAGTCACGCTATATCAACTTGGTCTATATAAAATGCATTCACAAACAATGTCGACGGTAGATGAACATGAAAGCAACATGAACCAGCTCACTTACGACTATGAAATCGCATATGACGAACTAAACGGCGACGACCAAAACCTATTTCCGATCAATAGAGAGCCGCACGCAATTTATGACCGATCATTAACACATAAGTTTGGAATAAAACTCCTTTAAGGATATCCCGCGACGCTTAGTGATCGGCTGGACAAGGTGAACCGTGAGGCGTGAAATTTGTATGAATCGCCACTTGACGGCTCGTAAATAGCACCTTTTTCGAGGGCAGATGTTAAACGCATTTATGGCTGCGTCGTAAACGTCTGTTACGATGTCCAAAGTCGCACGCCTAAAAACGTTTCCAATTAAGGTATACTCTGTTCAATGTACTGTGTCACAGTAAAAATTTCCAAAAGTAGGGGGACGGGGACGGGGAAAATTAAGAAAAATTATCTTCTCAATAAAAATCAATCGTCGTTTGCGGTGGTAAACACGGTTTGAACACAGCTTAACATCACGTAGATCTTTTTAAGTGGGACTACAAACAGCATCACATCAAAACATAATATCGCTTTGTGACAGGGCGCTATCAGTAGCGCGTGCCGGCGTAATACAGCACGCCTAGAGGACGGAGATCTGACGATAGGATGATGTGATGATTATGCGGGAAGACGAGCTGTAGGCATTTACCCGTTAGCCGATTGACGCCGATAAACGATGTTGGAGAGTGCATCAAGGGCCTTTAGCGAATGCGGTCGATTAAAGTATTGCACACACACAAACACATCCGACTATTTGCAAATGAACTGCCACCCCACTGAAAATGAGCGTGGTGAAGTGGACTTGCCGTTGCCACAAGTATGAAAACTGAAGACAGTTGTGTGGTGGTGGAAATAGTTATGGTTTCCATGCGGCAGCTATGGATGGTGTTTTATTTAAATTCGCATTCTTAGGAAACCCTACAACATTGTTTTACTCGCGTGCATAAGTAATCATCGCTGCGCGATATGTTATGCGTAATGTTGGATCAAAAATTTGAATACTTAGTCTAATGTCAGTTTGAAATTAAGCTGCTTAGGATCGAGTGTAGGCAAATACCACACCTTATGAAACCATAAATGTTGGCCTTTCTACAGTAGAGTCTGGATAGATGCGGACCCCTGAGTGCGGACCCCTGAATGCGGAACACATTCCATTTTTGTGAATATGTTGAAATGCAAAATTCACCAATTTTCAATTGGTTTGTCATAGTTGTTTCTTACTTGTGTTAAACCCTAAATAAATTAATTTATAAGTTTCTTCAAACTGAAAAAAGAAAAGGAGAGAAGGACTTCATACCCAGTATGAACATCCTAATGTCTGACAATAATCAAAGAGCACTTTTTAAGTGCAAGATAAGAGAATAACTTTATATTTTGGTACTGCATGTATCATTAAATAAACTTTTAACAATCAAGAAATATATTCGAATATTTCCGACAGTCCTCAGATGTTGTATTATATTTTAACAATATTTGATCCATTTTCAGTAGCACTTAATTATAGAAACTAATAAGACTCACAACTGTCAGACGGTAGCATTTATTCCGCCATAGTACGTAGTACGTACTGTCATAGTTGAAAAAATATCATATTTATGTAATTTAAATGAAAGGTGACACTCGTATCGTAATTAATGGGGAAATAAATTCTGCAGAGCATAATATTAAATTAGTAATTAATTTATTTATGATTAAATGACAATTTCAATCAGTTATGGAAAGGAGAATCATACATCGCCATTGCCAATATATGTATTGGTTTGAATGATGCGAGGAGGTGTAGTATTAATTTTCACAGTAGTATTTTTTTACACAAAATTATTTCTCTTGGAATTAAAACACTAAGGGTATTCACTTAATCTCTTAACTTTATGCAGCTCGTAAATTCATAAATTTGTGCTCTAAAAACATGAAAAACAATAGACACAGTTTGACATTTGTAATTTTGCGTAACTTCCCGCAGTCGACTTCCGAACCTAATTGATCGCGAAAAATGATGAGGCCTGTGTAAAGTATTCTCCAGTTTAGGAAGGTTTTACGCGTTTAAGTGAATACCTTACTATTTCTTTTTCGGTAATAGTAACATGTCATATTCAAGCGCACCCTGTGAAACGTTATTGTAGTCTGCGCGATTTTAGCCAGGTGTATCTGCTATAAAGTGATGCATGTCTCAACTACTATAATTCTGATGAATACCTTGTAGATAGATACAACATTTTAGAGATAGATGGCACACCATTGCTGTTCTGGCAGAATAATAATCAAATTCCTAAACCGCTGTCGCGTGTAGAAGCAAAAAACTTTTTTTTTTAAATCCAAATGAACAATTAGGAACAGTTTATCGTTTTTTTTTCTACAAAGGCCAGAAATATTTTATGTTTAAGAGAAAAGTATTAAATATTAAGTGAACCTTTTCGGAAAAAAACAAGTCTCTTCTTTTATTCCCATTCGCATTCGCTTTTCAAAGAGACAGACAAAAATAAATGAATCGGAAAGTTACTTTCAACACATGATAAAAATACAAGCAGCACTCTGACAGTTGGTGCAAACCAACGTCAAGAATATGTGTTTAAATTTGCAGAAAATTGAAAGGTAGGAAAAAATGAATTGTGTATATATACCCTGGTCGGGAAAGGATTTTGATAAGTGTTTGAACAGGACCATTGTTCGCGGTTTACAGCAAGTATACTTATGTGGTATTCGACTGGGCGCTCTTTTTTTTTGCCCTCAGAGCAATTTTATGTTCGTTTGGTACAAAATATAAGCAATATTTTTGCAGATTTCAGAGCACTTTTGCGAATCTGGATTTTTTCTCAGATTTGCTTCAGGTTTACCAATACAAGGAGTTTGTTTACGGTTCCGTGAAATTTTTCAACTGCAAAGAAATGCATTGCATCGGGTTGATCTATTTTTGTTAATTATTTATGTACGAATGTTTAGTTTAGTAATCAATTTGGGCGCAAATTTAGAATGTTTTATTATAAAGTTTAGCCAGTGAATGCAAAACTATTAAAAAAGTGTCGAAGGATACACATAGGTATTCAAACCGCACGAATATCAACACAAAAAAGAGCAAGTGACGTTTTTATGTTCGATTAGACACACGAAATCTGAAATCGGAGAACAAGGCTGAATTCCAAAACGCAGTACTTCTGCATTACGGCTTAATCAAGCGTTCCAAAACGCAAACGGATTATAATGATGCAATGCACACTTTTCCAAAACGCATTGTGAACGCATCAACTGCGCTAACAATAGACGTGTTTTTTTGAGCTACGTTCTCATCAAATAAAAGTAAAGTACGATTTTCAGTACATAACTACTGCGAATCTCGAAGTGTGAAGTGAGCGTAGTTGTTGTAAGCGTGCTGAAAATCATACTTTACTTTGCTTTGCTGAGAACTAAGCTCAAAAAAACAGGGCTAATAGCAAACAGAGCATTGGTAATGATTATGATGCAAATGAAATTTGACATTTCAGTGTGAAACGCCAAATAAAATTGATTGATGGATGGAGTCGTAAGTAAAATAATATATTTTGTAATAAATTTGCCAATTTTACTTTGGTTTGCAGTAACAAATGCAAAGCAGCGCAAAAACATTCGTACCTAACCTGAGCATCAGAAAAGCAGTGTGCATTCACAATGCGCATTTTTTTGACGTTTTGGAATTCAGCCCAAATGTGAAGAAGCCGAATCGAAAACCACATTAGGTACTCGTATTGTGCGTAAAATCTGCATTCACGTGTGAAACTAGAAAGTCTGTTGAATGTCTCTGTTGATAATCTGTTCTTTTTTTAATTAAAACGAAAATACTTGAAAGGAAAATTTCTCAATTTGGGGTTATATGGTGTTTGACGCGGTCATTTGAGCTTAAATTGGTTAAAAATTGTCCACTACTAGGTATGGTCAGTTGCTGACCTTCCCTCGTTGAATTTTATTGAGTTTATTAAATGTCTTAAAGCAGAGCATAGACTTTTAAATTGCTGCAGAAAGTTTTACACAGTTGGATGTTGAATTTAAAAAAAAATTTTGGGAAAAAAAGAAACTGTTTCGATTTTGAAATGCGCCACCTTCGTAGTCTTGAAATATATTCCAATTATTTTGGACACTGCTACCTGAAAGATCTATTGTATCACTGGGGAAAGGTTTATCTAAGAGATGTAAATGTCTCCCTGATGAATGCCAATAAGTCCTTAGTAGCAGAGTTCAATAGATCTGCTGGTGTACGAGTCCCTCTGTTAAAAACACGTTTTCTCAACCAATGAAATGTCAGGCAATATATTACGAAGAAAGGCCTTCCAAATATGCAGCTCCCGCCTCTGTAGAAATAATAAAATCGGAGCCGTCTTATATTTTCGACAAACTTTTGACTTTCTAAATTTTCCAAATCCGCTCTCAAAACTCAAATTGTCATTCTTTCATCGCTGACAGCATGTAAAATAAAACTGTTTTAGCAGAACTGGCCCAATCAAAGGCATCAAAGGTATCTGTTCGGAAAAAATTCCGATACGAAAGTCAAATCTGATCGGAACTCAATTTGCGGTCGAAGTATCCGTTTCGGAACAAAATAAGTTGTCGGAGAGCTTCGGAAAAAATGTGCAGCGTAGCAGTCAAAAGAAAGCTCGGATTTCGTACAAATCCATGAAAATTCCGTTCCGAACGGATACCTCGATAGGGGTGAAGAACTCTGACATTGGCCGTATTCAAGAATCTGGAATCTTAAGTCGACTAGATTGGTCTGGATGAGATGCAACCTGAAACTAGATTGGTCGAGAACGTCACTTTTCCCACGTCATCCACATACGCGAACTGTCAAACTTAGTACTCAGTCACGAATTTCTTGACTAGATTCGTCGGCTACCCCTCCATAAACGTCAACTGAAAGAGCTGCCCATATGACCGATTTCCCCCAATCAAAACCGAGATACATCTAGTGAGAGAGCTGTCAGACTTACTAAACTAGATACTTGAACGTCCCCATTTATTAGACTGGTGTACATGCGTAGGAGATTATTGGATTTTTAATGGTTTTTAGGTGCTGCGACAGTCTTGTAATCGAAGTGACATATGGATGAACTTTCATCTGTACGTTCGATGCTCTGCAACACTCTTAAACACATACAAACGACAAAAGTTTATTCATACATTTAATTTGTTTTATTAATTGTAATTCATTTTCCATTCTGGTATGTGTTCGTTAGTTAAAAACAATGATAATGATATAGACAGTTGTGAATCTATTCAAAACCACAATTTATTGTTCACAGAAAAGGTAGAGGAAATTACTTAAATTATAGAGTAAATACAATTGTGTCCAAAATGATCGCATTACCATTAATATCTTCAGCAGAAGGAGTTACCATCTCCCGTCACTTACACTTGGTTACAATGAAAAATATGTTTTGATTTTTTTCTCGTAACTACACTTGTGTGTCAGCGGAACTGCATGGTATACGCATTTTATGCTATATATGTCACTTCCGATGACGCAGATCATTGGTTTTGGATAAATCTAAATGTACTGTTTTCAACCAAATTATTATTCTTTTGTTGTTGTTTACCTTAAATCTACACAATAACTGTCAGTCATTTTTTGTTTTGTTTGTTCGATACCTACTTAAATGCCTAGTTGTCGAATTTTGTATTATTATTATTATTATTTTTCCATAATAATTGTACACACAACGGGTGTGCCTCTGTCCGCTCCATACATTTGTTTCCTCTTCTTAACTTTACTTTGTATTAATTGTCTGAATTTGATGATGATGTTTACGATGATCCTTGTAAGTTTATTTTTATTTTTATTTCATTTTGTATGTAATTAGCATTTCTCTTTCTCGTATAAAAATGATAGGTTTCCTTATTTGTTGCTTTCATTTATGATATTCCATAACTAAAATATGAATTTGTGTTTTGTTTTTCTTATTCTTTTGTTGTATAATTCTATTATCGGTTTCTTTTTGTTTTTCTTTAATTAGTATTGTATGTATATTGAGTAAAAAGTTAGAAAAAAATATTATTTTATTACTTTTGTTTGTATTAATTCATTGTAGTGATATTATAAATTGTTTAGTACTTTTGGTATTTGGTTAATGCGTTTTTTTTTTCTCATTTTTAATTTAATTTTCTTTTCGGTCTTTTTTTTATATTTTATTTTCATTTTATTGTTTGTTTATATATAGAGTTCTATTTGAATAACTTATTAATTACTTAAGTTTGTGTGTTAACGAACTCACTCAGTCCTCACTGTGTGGGGGGACTTGTGTGATTGTGTCATCCAGTTAGAAACATATATTTCTACTTTCATACATATTGCAACTTAAATATTGTTGTTGAGATTTATACACTAAATTGGTTGTTAAAATATATATATAATTGAATATGAATTTACTTAATGAATATAATGTTCTTTCCGTTGAGAATTTGTTTTTTTTTTTCTTTTGTTTGCTTTTACATAAATATAGTTTTCGATTTTATTGAAACGTTGTTGCTGTAACTGTGCTGTCGTCGAAGATAATTGGCGGTTTAGGCAAAAATTATAGTAAAAAAAAAAAACAATTATTGTAAGTAAAACTACTATTGGGTTGTGGAGAAAAACCAAAAGTTTAAACGAAACAAAAACGCATTCTAAACATAACAAAAATACTTTTCAAAGTTCCACCTCTAATAACAATCATGTCAAATTATTGAATTCAATTAAAAGTAAGTTTTAATACAACATGGCTGAGTTGCCATTTCCCTGGGAAACAAATCAACATTCGGTTGTATTTTGTCGACAGAACTGGCATCCTTCCATAGAAACGAGAGCCACAAATAATTGTGTAAAATGTCTAGCACAAACATCCAATATACTTCGACGAGGACCAGACTGGATAGAGAGGTTCCTAAAGAGGTGGCTGAGATGGCAGGGTAATGGCCAAGTTATATATCGCCCACGAATGCTGGGGCAAACGATCTTCATCACCAACAGAAAACAGACAATTCACCTGTATGTTCGCTATTGTGCCGCCACGAGGACACCGATCGGTCCTGGAGCTGCAATTATAAAAAAGAAGCGAATTTTAGTGTTAGTCCTTTTTTGGCGAAGTCATTTTAATAATACTTTCAATTCATGTCGTTTGCAGTAATTTTATCACAGTAGTGGCTACTATACGATAATTCCTACAAAATGGTCATACTATTGGAAATACGCTCTTACACGTTGGAGGTTCATTGGTTGTTGAGTCACTTTGCTTAAATTTAATAAAATGGATATAAAAACAAATTCTTAATTTATAGCTCACAGTTTAATTAAAATTTATTTTGTTTAACAAAAAAGTCAAAATCAAGAAATGAAATGTTACCGTCAAAATATTTTTTTTGTGTGTTTTATTTTATTACGGCGTTTAATAGAATAACTTGAGTTTAAAGACTAGATTTCTAAATATGTAGGTAAAACCGAAACAAGTGTAAAAACGTACAAATGAACAAAAGATGGGAATAAGTTGAACTAAACGAAAATGCACAACCAAAATGATTGGAAAAACTGGTTGAAAACTACTAACTTCGATGCTGCTTAAAGGGGTGTAAAGGGCTACAATGTTCTATACATTTACACTGATAATAAACTTTAATTATTGGATCCCTAGGCTACCAGATATGTTGTGAATAATACTTCTGACATCTGTGCCTTACACCTTGTACCGTATTTTCAATTTGCTTACGAGTTTTGAGCCGTTTTGAATGCACTCTTAGCAAATAAAATAATATATGAAGATAAACTAGTAAATGTCCTTTAGTTTTCGTCCAGATAAATATTGTAATGCATGATTTATATTTCATTAATTTTTGTTTTAGCTGAGTAGCCGGAAGTAGCTCAATTTTTTTTAATAGATTTCGTTATATAAATCTGCGCTAAAATCTGAAACCATTTTACTTTTAATAACAATTCACGACTCTTTAAATATAATTTTAACTATTTCTAGTTTTCGCCATAGAATTATATTGTTTATGCTTAAACCCACGTGAAGTTGGCTGTTACTTTTATATTGAAATGTCCACACAATGAACCTACAAAATATGCAGCAAGCTCAAATTCAGATTTAAATTGTGCTTTTGTTAAATTATATCCTATAAACAAATTTTACGAGTTTTTTGTTCTTCTTATTTAATAACAACAGTTTTCATATTCTTAAACAGCAACTATTTAAGGAGGAAGTAGAAGTCTTCACTTATAGGGACAAATACTGTCTTCAAAAAGTTTGACTCTTATGTCGTTAGAAATGTCAAGATGTCTTTTCGTTTCATTCAAATTTTATGAGTTTTTTGTTCTAATATAATAACAACAGTTTTCATATTCTTAAACAGCAAGTAGTTCAAAGAGGAAGTAGAAGGCTGAGCAGTGACTACCATTTCCACAAATCATATATAGTGACAAATACTGTATTCGAAAAGTGTGACATTTTGTGTGGACGTCGTTAGAAATGTCAAAATAAATGTCTTTTCGTTTCATTGAAACACCTTAAAAGATTCACAAATTTTTGCTGAATCTTATCAGTGGAAACAGGGAAACGTAGATTTCCCAGTCTTCAAAGACAAGATGGTTGGGGAATTCCCATATTTCAGCATACAGTTGTTTTCGAAATTGAATCCCCAGTTAATAGGAGATTTAATTTCTACTGCTCTAAGATCTTTTTAAGTAAATTTTGTCAAATGCTTTATTTTATTTATTTATAACGTCTTTAAATACATTTTTTTTCACAGTTAAATTTAAAAGTCTGCTATTGATATTATTGAATAATCCTATTTAAACCTCCAGTTTCATTTAAGTGCTAGGCATGGTTTGTATGTGTCTAAATTATAATTAAATTATAACAGAAATATAATGATGAAAAACATTTTGCAAAATGCATGCATTTCCTAAGTATTTTATAGTAACTTAAAAATACAAAACTTATAGGGTTCTAAAATAAATGCAAACTGATATGAAATAAAATAGTATGTATGTACTGCTCTTCACGTACTGTACTGTTCGCATCAGAATCACAGGCTAAATAAGAGAAATCCAGCAGATTTATTAATGAGCTTTTGAAAATTGCTCATCTGAACCCAGTCGCAGAAAAAAATTGGACTAACTTAAATTTTTGACTACTTTCTCAAAGAGAAATAATGAAAAGCACTGTAAATAAATGTCAAATAATTTGAGATTCATCTACAACGTCAAAAATGATATGCCTCCAAATTTGCTTGTCAAATGGGGTCGAAAGCTGGATGTATATTCTTATTTGGTATGTGAATCAGAGTATAAACATAAAGCACTTACAAACAGTCTAACATAATTGGTTTCTTTTTGAGTGCCTCAAGTTAAATGTGGGCATGCGTATTCTGTCCTTTGATCATAAATGGCTGCATAGTTACTAGTAACTATAAAAGCTTTCATTTACGGAGCTTTTATTTTATCCTTTGTCAATATAACATCGATGACTAACCTGATAGGGGAGAAATGTCGATTTCAATCGTTCGACAAATGAATAATATTCAAACGACTTAAAGAAGTCAAGAACAAAAGTCAAGGTTTTGCCTTTTATCCACTTCATTTGGCGCAGAAACTGGTGCCAACTAACATTTATTTTTGACGTTTTAACAATAGATACGGGTATGGTTCTGGAGTTCACCACGAACAGTTTTGTTGTAATTTAATTTGTTTGGATTTAAGAAATAAGTAGATCCGAAGTTAGCTGTGGGAAACGTGATAAAGCAAGGTCGTTTTTGGAAAAAGCCGCCCATTGCAAAAAGCATTTGATTGAACTTAACCCTCTTTTCGTCGGTTTTTGGGGCAGCTTCAGCCCACCTAATCCTGTCATGGTTAACTTTTTAAGCATTGCAACTACGAGTTCTCAGGTGATTTCACTTTGTCAATTATTCGCAATGCGATTTCACATTATTATGTTTCGAGTCCACGTATTTTTTTTTTTATTTTTAAAATGTGCAGAGCTCATCCAAATGAATGAACACTCCGGGTATGTAACAACCCTGATAAGAAACGGTGCGGACATTTTAGTGTCGTCCATAAGCGAAGTGTCTCTTTTCCATTTTGGATTGAATGCCATTTTATGTTAAGCTAAGTCCCAGACAAACTCACAAGCGAGCATGAAGTTCGATCGATTCAAAGGCAGAATATGCATGTCCAAAACCAAAAATGTATTCTTGTCGCCAATTATGGGAATTTACGAAACTTTTTGTTTTAAGTATTAGCACACTACATTAATAAAATTACCTGTTGCATTTTATCAAAATCTAAACATGGTCTATGAGGACGCTGTAGTCGTTGCGGTGCGTGATGTGTTCGCATTGGTCGCCGGCGTGGAGATATTGCACAATGAAAAAGTTTCGCCGGCGGGCTAACCGAACGCACGTCCAGTTCTAGTCCCGATGTCGATGCTGGACTACTCCTACTACTGTTGTAATGGAATTGATATTTTGGCTGAGGTTGGTGGATGTGATGGCTGCTACAGCTTGATTTTAATGCAGCAATACAGCTACTTTGATTACTGGTAGTGGCTGTAATTTGTTCACCGTTGCCACTGTTGCTGCTGCTGCTGCCATCACCGCTACCATTTTGGTCACTACTAGTGCTATCACATAATTTAATGTTCTCGATGCCGCGACTCGCCTCAGTCAGGATAAGTGGAGTTGCGGAACGGAACATATGGCTTCGATTCGGCTTTAACGCCTCCAATGGCGGTGATGAACGAAAGTTAACTGGCGTTGAGATCGGTTCCAATATATTTTTCAACTGCAAATGGAAGAGAAATTTGCATTAAATTGTGGGGTGGTGTTGATTAAGCTGAAAAAAAAGTGTCTGGCGCTATGTTGTCTACTGTCTGTACCTCTTTAACAAGGACGACACTTGTTAAAGAGGTCAATGTTATAGCCTTGGAACACTATGCGTCTGCCAGGGAGTAGTCTTTTTGTTGACCTCTCTTCAAGCTATTGGCCGATTAAGGGGTGTACTGCTATTTAAATCACTAGCATCTCAACTGCTAAAGCTATTAACAGTTATTATGGTAATCAAAAAGAGCGAATGATTTTGTGTAATTTCACGCACCAAAAAAAAAGTAATAGTATCATGAAAACTTGTAACTTTGTTTTATTTGAAATTTAAGTGCGAATGCCGGATTTTTCAATGTATTAAATTCACTTTATGTGAGCACAGTGGTTGGTGGTCTCGAGTTCGACCCCTGGAGAAACACAAATTACCTACATTTCAAGGTTCCTTCCACTGTGCCACCTCTCGCGAAGGTCTGGCAAACATCGTAGAGTATAACTGTCATGAAAAAGCGTTTCAAAAATTCAGCTCTCCGATTCGAACATATTTTCGCAATATTTTAAATTATGAACAGACTGCATTTGAACAGGGCAATATAAATCATGGATGTATCAAGTGAGATTTGAATAATAGCCGGCTATGTAAACTTTTGTTTTTTTGTGATTTTAACGATTAGCTCATAAGCCACAAATTGTTAGTCAAAAATAAACAACTTACTCGACATTATTGTTGCACTAATTGTGAAATGTGATTTTATCGGAGCTGGACACTGGACTGTAGTACAAACACAAATTAACTTGAAAATTGAAGGTTTCTACACACTGCAGCGCATGCGATAATGAAAGCGATAGCGATATATCGCAGCACGTGTAATTAATTTTGTTCATGTACATGTGGCGCAAAATAAATCACCATATCAGAAGATATTATAATTTTTGCAAATGGCGTCGTACGTCAATCATATTTGACATTTGTGAACAAGACAGCTGCAGTATAAAACAGACAAGCAATGGAGCACTATACTCCACAAAGGCGTGGAATAATTAATGGATGTTGTGAAGGAGGCGCCCGATTTAACCATCCCAGAGTTCTTTCGCGGGCTTATGCCAACAAGCCTCAATCGCGGCCCTTAAGGAGAATATTTGACAGGAATGCGAAAAGTTTTCACCGGAAATCTTGTGGAACGTCATGGAAAAATGCCCCTTGACGTAAATTGTAAAGGTTTAAATAAAGATTTCCATTACTCAAAATCATTTTTTGTTATTTAGTAAAATAGTGATTCAGAAACAAAATTGGATGATTAACTTTGCGCCACCCTGTACATCGAGCTGAGTGCGATATAAATCGGCAATTGCAACAAGAAGTTGCGATTGAAATCAATGGAAGATATTCTGACCTGAACTGTTTAAATGATACAGGCAACGCTGTAATCTAGATCTAGATTCCACAGTTACCAAAAATCGAGAGATGGCGATTGAAGTTCATGGAACATTTTCTAAATTGAATTGTTTAAATGATACAGTAAAAGCTGTAATCTAGATCTAGATTCCGCAGGTACCGAACATCGAGAGATGGCGATGGTCTTATAGGCTTTATCTATTGATTTTATGTAGTAATACAAATATTTAGTATTTATTAAAAATTTAGTTCATATAGCTAACTAAGGACAGTTTAAAAATGGAAAGAGGTTTGAAAATTCGATTATTAGCATCGTTTTTAAAATACTACATGAAAATAACATCTAAATAACAACTTCAAAAAAAAAAGTCCTAACATCCCTGAACAGAGAAAACAATTTGCTTCTTAACAACCCCGTATACTATTTGCTACAAAATCTCACCTCATCATCCGAACTATGCGCCAGAGATCGTTTTCGATTTTCAATCATTGTTGAACTGGAACGTTTCGATGTGGAAGCAGCCTCGCCAAAAAGTTCATCTGGCTCTAAAGACGACGACTCTCTTTCCGATAACAGTGACGAGGCTGTTCCCCGTACCACTAGAATGCTGGCTGCGGCCTCGGCAGCTGCTAATGACGAGGGTCCATTGATCACCTCTAGTTCTTCCTCCGAACTGTGCTGATCGTATAACAGGTGGGACTGGCACATCATGGCAGGGGAATCTGAGGAGCAGGCGGTATCCGTTGGGGAAGCTGTGTCTAGGCGGGAACTCATGCCTGCAAAATCAATGCAAACGTCGAGTTAAAAGTCGCATCTGCAAATGCAAACAGAGTTTGGATGCGTCATTCATTCAACTAACTTGTTTCCATGTCGGGCTCTGAGTGGGTTCTCTCGGCATCTATATCACCATCAGATTCGGTACCGGAATCGTGCACGTCACTCTAAAAAGATTGCGATATACCTATTAGATAAATTTGAAGATTTACTATAACAAATTATTATGCATGTAGATATGTTTAAAAATAACTAACAAAGATTTAAATACACGTTTGGGGTATATGCGGTTGCAAGGGGGGCTTGCATGCAGCAGCAGAGGCAACAAACTGATGGCGCACATGTATGTACGAGCACATAGACAAATTCAGAGTACCTACTATCCTTGTCTATGTGCATGTGAATACGAGTTGTATAAAATCTGCGCTTGCATCCTGAAAATAATTTTTTTTTTAAATTTTTTTTTCACTGGAGAGGTACCGTGAAAAACTATCATCGTTTTCATGGAAGCCATATTTCATGACCTTCAACTGTTTCGTAGAAGGCGTACTTTTCTAGCCCGAAAATTAGATAGGCATATATACCGCTCAGTAGTAGTAAGGTACGTGTCTCTTCTAAATGCTCACCTTCTTTGTTAGAATACAATTGCTAAGGTTATCGTTTATTGACTGTGTTCGCAACTTGTGCGTTATATATCTTATCATATTCGCCGGTCAGGAAAAAAAACTATAGTCGTCTGCGAAATAGAATCCACGGTACACACTGCAGAATTATGGGGTCTTTACCCCCTCTTACTGCCAGCCAACTCTCCGGCCTCTTTCGTACGGAACCACACTCATAGTCAAAGCACCTTCCGGGAGTACGTACAACATAGGTTCACAATATCGATTTTAACGATTAATCACTTTTGGGGGTTTTCTCGACGTCTCCCACGCGTCGCAATTTTTTTCTTCTTTTTTCTTGCCAACAACTTATACGGCAGTTTTATTGAAAATAATCAATCACGGGATTTAACAAATCCATAAGTGATTGGTACGGGCTGGTCTCGATTTAAATGTATTGTGCAATAAACCGGACCGTAAATAAAAATTTAGTTGATTTGTCTACCGGCGCGGCGTTACAAAAAACTGATTGTGGATGGATATCTTCTTCCGTGTATAGTGTCACACACAGTTGCAGTTGTGTTCGTGCGCTGTGTGGATATATGTGCATTTCGTACTAGTAAATCATGACGAACGTCGAAATGCGCGAATTTAAAATGTGACCCATACAAAAACGGAGGGCGAGCCTCTGTGTTTTTATGCGCCGTACGTAACACATAGTACTATGCCCAGAGCGAGCTTCTCTACACTTGTATCTGGAATAATATTTTGAGCTTTTTATGGCCGCTTGTCACAACTCACAAGTCACACAGTGAAATTTGAAATCACAAACGACACGGACAACAAATTATATCAACCAATTGTCGCCGATTGCCGTCGATTGTCGAATTTATTGTTAATTTTTCTTGCCCGCGCCAGTCGATACTGGTTTATCGAAAACCCGAAATCGTAACCATTAGAGCGGTACGGGTACGTAGCGGTGGCCGTACCTAGCTTTGCATTGCAGTCTGCGTCTCTGAATCTGTTCCTTCTCTTTCGTCAATTCTCTTAAGCATAAACACTAGCAAAGTGCAGTGAATGGCCAAGGAACGATTAATCATAAAAAAGCTTAATCCGGTCACGATTACGTGTACCCATACCTACTGTAGGCAGGCTGCATACGAAGGAAAAGCTACTGGCCCAGCTGCTGAATGCTGTAACTCAAACTCACGTATCTTCAATTTTTTTTTTTTGAAAATCTATGTGAACTGCTACAGCTACTTGCTCTGTGTGGGCAGAAAGCACTCTCTAACTCGCTCTTCTTTCGGAGATCGAAATACACTTGCAGATTGTAGACTCACACTACTGGCCAAGTGCAGCTCTCGAGTATGTGTAGTATTTATTGTTGCCGTTTTCGTTGTCGTATTTCGTATTCGTTGGATTGCACTAAAACTTTCTTTGCCTCATAAGGAACACTTTCAATTCAAATTCAACACTATCGACACTTTTGAGCTTTCGGAACTCGGACATGTCTTGCAAACAAAGGCATTCACAAAATTAAGTAATACATTCAACCGCCGCACATTGAATTGTCTGTGCTACTGCATAAGATTTGGATTTGGATTTGGACGCGCTTACCTCTGCGATTTATTGCACTGATGAGGATGACGGTGTGTGTTGTGTGCATTGGGCGCTGCAAGAGATGTTGAACTTCAGTGTCTGATGTCTCGGTCTCGGTACACAACTCCACAAAGCATACATAAATCGAAATAAATTCGGATTGAGACCTGCGCATATGTAGCGCGAGTTGTAACCACTACGCTGCTGCTTGCAAAAAAGCCAAGAAAACAACGATGACGATAAACAACTACATAACGATGTAACACTATGTAGGTAGGTACGTGTCAACAAAACGACGAACAAAAAAGCCCGAACAGGTTAGCTAGACTGCTGTGTCTATGGTGAACGAGCCGCAGATACTGATTCTAGAAACAGCACTAGTCCGCTTCTCGTTATTGGAGGCCCGAAAAATGAAAAAGAAAATCTTTTCTTCAACCAAACTCTCTACTTCAAAACACATGTACACATGCACACATGGCAATTGCACTAAACAATGTATCTCGGGATGGTGGAAGCCATTGCACGATGGAACAAAATCAATAGACCCATTATGGGCGCAGAGTTGTGGTGTGTGCCCAGTTTTTTATTTTTTTTTCTCCCACTAGATTGAATCAATCAGCGGAGGTCTAGAGGACCTAGGAGCTACAACTCTGTAGTGGTCTCTGTTTGACGTTCAATTTGGACATTGATTTATTTTTATTTTTAATTTATTTTTTTGCAAAACGAAAAGTGTGTGTATGTGCCTGCGAATATACAGTTGATTGTTTCCGCGGTGATGGTGGGTGGCAGCCGTAGCCCTCCCGTAAAACGATTCGATCACTGGACCGTTCTCTTGCAGAGATAAGAGACTTTCATTCACCACCACAAAAAGTTGACTGATGGCTGTGGCTTGGTTTCACGATTTGGCATGCAACTCATGGATACGCTGTGAATCGGCTCGAAGAGTTGACATTTTACTACGTACAACAGAAATACAACTCTTGACGTTGGTCGTTGTAAACGTGACTATATGTAGCTGGGTAGTTTGGTGGTGGTGCCTGTTCATTGCCAAAAGCTCGCGTATCTATCGTATCCGCGGCGGGTGTTGTATATATAGATGTTACTGTAGTGGGTGAGTTAATACACATCTCTACATATATAGCTGAGTTGCTGTATATACACACTTGTTTGGTAGCGTACGCACGATATGTCATGCGCGCTGTGTCGCGTGTAGGTGTTTAATGCGAGTGCTTTTGATAATAGTTTCGAAAGTTTACGGCAAACACCAAGCACATTTTAACATGGCACAGGGTGGTTCCGTATTTGGCAGATAATTTGGGACCGTTCGCGGTACACAGCATGCATCCGTGGAGAATCTAATACATCCTGATTGGTGATCACTATGTGGATATTCTAGTTCAAGCAGGATTAAATGGACGAGGACACAAGTCGGGGGGCAGATTCCGTATAACATTAATCTTCGGGACGACATCGTTTTTGAAACTTTGATGACCATAAGAACTTATATTCTGCCCGAATTTGTTTCACTATCGTCAGATTTCACTACGTTTGTGGAAATTAACTGGATTTAGGTCTCAAACTCGTAATTTTGGCACTTAGCTGCTACTTTCGGAGTGCCCTGGGTAACAAATTTTAATATTTAAGAAATTTACATACTTAAAAGTAGGTGCTAAAAATATGCACATTAGATGTAAATTTGATCACAAAAACCTAGACTACGGAAAAACCCTTATTCTTACCAAAGAATCTGTTAAACAATGGAAACGTTTTATTTGTCGTCTGCCTGCAAACAAATATTGACAACCGTATTCCAATAAACCATTACACCATTTGAAAATGAACTTGGATAGGTACCTACCGAAATTGTAAACTATCGTCCGAGCTAATCCTTCCTCTCTTCTAAATTTACATTTTAAATCTTGTTCATGTCCCTTTTTATGTTACACATTTTAGTTACATTTTTTAACTTTCTCGATTACGTAGTAAGAGAAAAATATTGTGTTCGTACAAAATTTCGAACTCGAGATGTTAATCAATTCTGAGACATTACGATATAGAGGAACTCAAAAAAGTGGGTCGCAAAATTCTGTCCGTCTGTCTGTCTGTTCGTATGTCCCGATGCCTACAGCCTAAATGGCTGCCCGGAATTTGTTCAAACTTCGGCTTTGGAGTTTGGGGGCTTACAGTTCGGGGCCGTTTTTTTTTTATTTTTAACCTCAATGGTACTTTCCATAGAAAATGTTCATACCAGTTTGATTTTTTCGATAACGGCTCTAACGATTTCAACCAAAATTGATATTTAAGCTTATGTAGGTGAGGTTAAGATGACTGCATACTCAGTTTTTAGCTAAAAATCGAATAACGGAAATTTGGACACATCTCGAAAACGGCCCGTAACGATTGTAACAAAAATTAATTTCTAAGGCAAAATTGTCATTTTCAATTTAGTGACACACACAGTTTTTCTATGTCTTATCGTAAAATGGATTTTTGAAAAAGCCATTTGTTTAAAATTTAGTTTTCATTAGTTGATCTGGAAACGGAAATAACGATTTTGACAAAAATGCAAACTAAGAGTAAAATTAATGTTTGCTTCCTTAATTTTCAATTCGAATCACCGAAAACGCTAATTTTAAAAACTGCTCACATCTCGAAAACCCCATTTTCGATTTGGCGAAAACTTTAAAAACCAAATAATACTCACATTGGAAACAATATGTAATACTCATTTTTCAACTAAATAAAATTTTTCAAGCAATAATTTTTCTCAAACTAAATATTGCAAAATTTTTACTTACGGTTTTGTCTTGCAAATTTCAAAAAAACCGCTGTAACGATTTTGATCAAAATACATATTTAGGATAATAAAATAATTCTTATTAAGATCCCAAACTTAGTTTTTCTTTTTTTTAAAATCGAAAAAGTCAGTTTTTTTAATTATTACTCAAATTTCGGTCTGTATTCGAAAATTTTTTCAAAATTCAATACCGTATCTACTGCCAATAAAAAAGCAAATACAACAACAAAAAACTTTATTTTAGCAAATATTTCCCACTACCTAATTTTTTTTAACCATATTAAACATGCAACTTAGAATAATTGCAACCACTTGGAGCTTACACAATCAGTAGCTAGCACTTCATTTGCACCTCCACACGCGTCTATCGGGATATTCGGTTTATAACTGCCAAGCAAATCCCTGAATAGATGTCTATGCAAAGATATCAGTTTAGCGCGAACCCTTTCATTCCAATTTAAATCCCAAACACCTTAAACCAGTAGATCAAAAAACCGAAACTCCTGCTACCCCTCCTTGTACTCAAAATTTTTGTGAAATGTAGGGGCTGCCTATTGTTATATGTTATGTACAGTTGCTTCTGAACCTACCGATTGAGGCAACTAAACTTTTGAAGAACGAGCAAGTTCTGTTCGATCCAGTCGTGCACTTTATTTATTTTAATGTTCGGGACCAGTGGATTTAGAAATTAAATAAGGCCAATGTTTGTGAGAAGCTGGTCCTAGGGTAAGTATACGGAACAGTTCCGTCGACTATTTATTTTTTTTTTTATAAATAATGTTGGTTATAGTTTTGCATTCGCAACTTCTTACTTTTGACGAGCAACATTTTGTAAAAAATTGTTGTTTTGTGTGCATATTTAATTTATTTCGAACGACATGACAACTTGGGGCCATCGCCCAATGCCGCCATGGATACGAAATTTGGTAAATGGACGCATATTTTATGTGCTAAACAGTTTTCAAAACATGTAGGTATATGAGGAATCGTAAAATCAGACGTAGCGCCTTTCATTCAACGAAGTATATCTTGACTTGACATCTATCGTAGCTTCTGCTTTGAAATTTGTAAATGTAGGCGTGGCATGTCCTAACAATAAAAACATTTAAAACGCTGTATCCTGAATGTATAATATCTAAAGTTCTGAATTTGGAATAAACCTCGGCTTTGTGATGCAACTAGAATAGCGATACATAAACTGCTTCCATTGAAAAACAAAAGGCCTGTTTTATTGAACACCTATTTTAGCAACTAGACGAATATTCAATAAAACAGTTGAAACTTTAGAGGTTTACATGTTCGAAGTAGAATATTTTGTTGTGTTTCTTGACTTTTAGTTTGATTTAACGTTCTTGCTGCTCGCTGAAAGTGAATGATGCTGGAAAGCAGTTTACTAACAGTGTCATGCACACGCCACCATCAGAAAGGTTTCAACAAGAACTGGAGCTGTTTCACCGGTATGTGGCTCATTTTTAGGCGATTGCAATTCCTGCTGCAGCTATTTTTAACCATTAGAAGCAAGCGCTCGAACTGAGCTATATTTTACCAAAAATAGAAGCAGGAGCCTTAAATGGTTTCTTTCAATAAGTCGGTAGGTACCTTTAGGATCCTAGACTTAGCTTTTCACAACCATTTACTTCTGAGAGCTTTAATTTTTCGGAAATTTGAAAACAGCCAACAATTTTTTTCTATGTAAAAACCATTTAAGGAAAATAATTTGTGCTCTCGGATAAAAATTTACACGTCCAATGTTAAGTTTTTGCTTTACAGAAAAATAATTATAATTATTAAAAGACTAAAGAAACTTGAAAGAACTTGGAGTTTGAATTTGATTTATGCATGCAAAGTTGGTTTTTACAAAAATCAAACATTTGTACATAGACTTTCTGAAACGACATAGCTTGTCAATGAAAATGTCACTGACATTAGGGCAGCGGACGGAAATCAACAACAGATACAAGGACGGTTCCAGAAACAAGTTTCTTGGGGGACCAACCGCGAGAGATCGAGCTCTATGTTGTTCCAAATTTGCAAGGGATTTCGTAAAATGTGATTTGAAAGACTTGGCATTTCATAACAGTGCTGCCAACACTAGTTTTCGCTGCCATGAAACGTGGCATTTATTAAAAAAAAAGCAAAACTTACCTGTTAATAAAACAGACCGAATTTATTTAATTAGTGTAACTGAATACGATACACCAACCTAAATTCGCTGTCAATAACAAAAACAACTACCCAATTTAACTGTATCAAACGTTTAACAATTCCGAATTGCATTTATTTAAATCTAAGCATTTTGTAAACATTAATTAAATTTATGTTACAGACTATTTTAAAATATTTCAGTAAAAAAGGATTTAATTTATTCGTAAAAATGTGCCTATGGCCGTTTTACATCGAGTTTAAATATAATACTATGCAATCAACGTTTCGCAAATGATTTTCGTTCGATTGTCTATGTACAATGGTTAAAATTAATTAATGGCTACATAGCAGTCTCCAGCGGCTGACTGTAGCTGCGACTATCCGCCTGAAGTGGATTCATGGGACTGCTAGAGCCGTCATCGTCGAAATTGGTTTCGAGCAATGCCTCCGATTTGGATCGCATGTAGGAACTAGAGCCCGGCTCCTGGTCGGCAGTTTGATAAACAGTCTTTGGGCGTTTGCCCGCCTCCCTCGGAGGATGAATGGACGGGTGAGTGAATTGCGGTGGCGCCTTGCTGCTTCTAACCGCGGTGTAGTAAGAGTCTGGCCGGCGGATATCTGCCGGGTTCTCGGCGGCTGTATCTCTTACTAAATGCTGCAAGTCCTTATTCGAATCGTAGTTGACGGGCGTGAAGTTGAAATTGTCTATTTTTTGTTCGTACGGCAGTGTACTCGATTGGGATTGATTCGAGGAGTAGGGTGCCTCTGAGGGCCGGGCCAGAAAGCTACTGTGGCTTTGTTCTTTTTCTCCGCGCTTGTACTCTGGGAGGGTGTGCTTCAGTTCGTTTAGAAATGCGAGATTTTCGTTGTGGGTCCTCAGAGGTAATGTGCTGGCATTGCCATAGTAATCAGAACCCACTTCGTCGGCATCTGTGTTATCGGTCTGATGCATAATGGGCGAATCCTCAGCTATGCTTGTGCTTATCGAGTTGTTCCTTGTGCTGGAGAAAGTAGAATTATCCCTGAAGCCCTCGTTGCGAAAGGACAACTCAAAGCGTTCGGGATTAGGTGCATATACGGCCTTAGTAGTGCCGCCTCTTGCCGCACCAATTGTAGCCACTCTCGGCTCATTGCCGTAGTTTGAAGGAGCTGCTTTCTGATTCGAGTACTCCCCGTATTTGTTGGCCGGTTGTGATTGTGGGCTTTCACTGGATTGGTTGTAGAAGTCCTTGCCGCTGGCGCCGGGACCTTCGTGTTCGTATGTATCAAAACTGGCAGTGGAACTCAACACGCTTTTGTCCATTGAATCAATGGATCCATTCGACTCCATCTTCTTATAATCGGGAGCCACGCTCCTTGTCAAAGTCGCTGTAGATGATGACACATTCTGTTGCCACGTGAACAAAAACAAAACATAAATAAATAAAAAGCGCAATAAAAACAAAATATAAATAAAAATAAGAAGGAAACTAAAAAATTCATACGAAATTGCGGCGCCTTAGTGACCCCTGTGGGTCAATGCCATTTAAACTCCGCAGACTCTGGCGAATGCTATTCCTCCTTTGAAGACGTTGAACGTGTCGGTGTTTCGATTTAGCATACCAACAGATGGCCACTAGGATCAGCAGGATAACAGCCAAAACGAAGGCTGAAATGATGCTAATTGCAAACACGTCGGCCCTCCAAGACAGTGGGTCAATGACCACCTGAAATAGGACTCGAAATGTCAATAGTCTTAATAAAAAGGTTTTCGCCATACCTTGGGATCTATTTCGCATATGAAGCCTATCTCCTCGTCGCATTCCTCTACTTCAACACCACGGAAAATGAAACTGGTGCACTTGTCAATGTGGTTATAGTCCTGGATCCAAACCTTCTCCGGATACCTGTATTCAAAAGCAAAAACAAAAGCAAAAGCAGTTAGACTCATGTTTGAGATACTCAAAACTAAGGACGTCACTTCAAATGTTGCATTTGACTCTGGAGGTATGACCAGAGGGTAGCGCTGTCAGTGCGGATGAATGGCATCGACGCGTTCTCTGAACGGCAAAAGTCCCTCGCCTGTCGGAACGGCATTGGTGCGCCGATGTATATGAAGCACGTATCCACAACTAGTGAGAACCCTGGTGGACACTTTCCATCGAGAATCGTTTGGTTATTCATTTGGAATGGCACCGCCTCCACTTCCAGTAAGTATGGGTCATCTGTAAAAGGAGAGTTAAAATTTTCAACAGATTGCAATGTTATATGGGACAAACCTGATTTATCACGGATTCGGGACGCCACGGAAATGGTCTCGTTGAAGCTCCAGTAGTTGTGACGGGCGTCGACTTTAGATTTCCACAGTTCAATAGTGCTAATCGGAATTAAAATAAATGGTGGAGATAGATTAGTACAGTTTATTGCCACCCATGGCGCTCGGAAGTGTGTAGAAGGTTTTAAGTATAACGTCGTAGGAGCCACACAAACAGTTTGGCTTTGCTTCTGCAATTGTTACTATGAATTGGGTATGAATGAAGGTTGCTCTGCTCTGCAGGATCATAAATATTCACAGTTTTTATTAAAATTTGAGGAACAAGTTTATATTTATCGATTTTAGGGTAGCTGAGTGTAAATCAACTCAGGAGTTTGTGTGATTTGACGCTGTCCCACTACTTTTTGTGGGACCATGTTAGCACGCTCATATATGCTGATAAGCCGCAAACTATTCAGTCCATGGAAGCGAACATTAAACTCGTTTTTGGTAGTCGAAAGAGAGGCCTTAAGTTGGACCGACAGTATCAAACAGGAAGTTGTCTGAGTCAAACTCAGCCCGCTTAGGACCCTAGGGCCAGCTTCCTACAGCCGTCATTTATGTGCGGGTTTTTATTTTGGTCTTGACCTTGGCGGATTTGGAAGAGAAGAGATCGTGTCGAAGGATATAATTTGAATGAGGACCAAAAGTCTCGGACAGCCTTTTTGTGAACAATGCGGACAATGCGGACAATGCGAAATATTTTTCCGCTTAAAGACATTGGGCTTTCTAATCACGTGCCACGTCGTTGGAGACAGGCCTTGAAGATCATTTGGCACCGGAAATTTTGGCATTCCTAGCTTATGCACTAAAGTCTTTTATTTTAATGGTGAAAACTGACATTTGCGAGCCTTTTACAAACCTGCTTTAACGATCCTACTCTAATTATATAAAATGTGTCTTTGCAGGACCCGCACTTGTTTGTGAGGCTCTCTAAAGGTTATACATGTTACCTGTTCCAGTACTGCATGTCATAGCTGTTGTGTTATAAATTGTTAGGGGTGATTCAACGGTAGATTGCATGCAACAGGATAATAGGAAAATCAAATACAAACGAGAAAAGAGAAATAAAATCTATCAGTGCTACGGGGAAAAGACTAAGTCCTGAAAACGCTTTGACATACTTCGAATTGTTGACAGTTATCATTTCGTAGTCGTTCTCAAAGTTCTGGAATATGTTGTCCACATACTGTTGGCCAGCAGTGCCCGCGACAATAGTAGCCCTCCCCTCATAACTGGTGGCAACATTCCTGGAAAACAGAAAACCGTTTTACTAAGCCCTCAAGCTGTTTAAAGGTGCCCATACTCATAGAACCCATTGTGGGCTGTTGTCTGGTAGATCGGCAGCCGAACCTTGTTGAAACCGGATATCTCCATAATCCGACTGCCGGTGTTGCTGTGCACGTAGTTGTAAGTGAAATTCGATATCACCTGCCGCAGTCGAATCACGTCGTGGAACTTCGCAATGTTCTGCGCAATGTAATTGCGGTAGAGTATGACCTCCTGGTAGGGCGACGACTGTCTGGCCTCAACGTGCAGAGTCGGTCTGTTGCGGTTTCGAGCGAAGAGGTTGTGCTTGATGTAGCCCTTCAGAGAGGTGGCCGTTCCACGGGAATCCGCTCGAATATAGAGTCCGCCCTGGTTGCCTTGGACGAGGTTGTTCTGCAAATACAAACAGCTGTCGGAATGACTCAAAATAAGGGCAGTGACGACTTACCGTGAAGAAGAATGACTGCATGTTTTGGACATCCACCCTGAGAGCTGACTCGCAGGTGGAGAAGTTGCCGTAAAGCTGGCGGCAGTTGTTGGTGAACTTGTTCGAAGCCAGCGTGAAAGTCGGCGACACTTCTCCAGCCGACGAGTATGTAACTGCTGACTTCGTGGTGCCACTTATTTGCGAGTAGGTTAGGTTATGTTGCGCATCTCGATCTGCAAAGAAGAATGTTTGAGGACAACCCATTTGCGTGGGGTGTATACTTACTTAGACCAATAGCTGAGATGGGTACTGTGACCACTTCGGCGATGAATCCGTGCGTTTCCGGGGCGCCACTTGCAATGAGCCGAATACTAAGCGTGGGTCCGGTGGTTTTGAAGAACGAGTTTTGGTTGGATGAATCAGCCTCAACCTGGCCCAAAAATTTGGACGAGACATTATAGATGTCCCCGTCGTACAGCTGAATCGTATCAGGCCTTCCGTACTCCTTGGAGTGGTTGAACAAGTTCGATTGCAGGAGACGGAAGCCCACCGGCTTGGCACGGTACACCGCGTTGAAGATCTTCACACAGTTCACGGGGTTGTTGTCGTACTTGTAGTACAACAGAATGCGCTCCTCCACCGTTATGACCTTGCTCGGATCGCAGATGTCGACCAGCGAATAGAGATGGTACGAGATGTCCAGGGCCTTCAGTGGGACGAAACTGGAGAGATCGCTTTCGCGACCCTCGCCTGTGAGGGAAATAATGTTCAAGCCATTACCGAAGGTTTTGTTGATGTGGATGAAGTTCAGGTTGACCGATCCGCTGGGCGATATGAGATTGATCCCGTGGTGTGCAGAGTTGAGGATCGTCACCGAAGTGATCGTTGGGTTCTTGAAGATCGCCTGTATAGCCGATGATTTTTCGTTGTGCAGAATTCCGGCGTTCTCCAGTCGAACGTACTCCACGCGGCTCTCTCTGCCCGTCATCAGGCCATGGGTTCTGATGTCGTGAACTCGGTTTTCGTACAAGTTCTGCTCAAAATCGGAGTTGGCGAAGCGTATACCGCCCCAGTATGTGGAGTCGTCTGTTTCCATGTTGCCGTAGCAGCTCACAAAGACAAACTCGTCGTTCCAATGGCATTCATGCAACCTTCCGTACAACTGTCCGTTTAGCCGCTCGGTGCAGTCTTCCAGACGATTCTCTTCTCCCTTGCATTCAAGGGGCTGAACCCACGACCAAATTCTTGTCAGGGAGTTCGTGTGGAACTCGATTCGGCGGTCATGACCGTAGTAGACGTTCAGGGGGTCGTAACCCAGTTCGCGGCAAACAACCTGAGCGTTCCTCTCGGTGAATCGTTTGTCACATATCGGCACCCACTGCAAGGTGGTGTGGTTGAAGTACTCCAAGAAGCCTTCGTGCACCGAATACAATTCATCATCGTGAGATCTTGACGAGCAGTTTTTCGCCGTGCACAGGCGAATGGAATCGTGCGATACCAGGTTCTCCAGCGACCGTTTGTTGAGCAACGTGTAGGCTTCGTGGTTTTTGGGCGGACGGGGGCGCATCACTATCTGGGAATCCTTGTAGCCGATCGCGTTCAGTGTGCCAAGAACCAGGATTCCCACGTTCGGCTCGAACTCCATCACCACCCCGTGCTGGATCGTCAAGGTAACCTCCGGCATCACTGTGATGTCCGACATAACCCTGTACGGTTGTGGTCGCCTCTTCAATGTAAAGTCCTTCGATATTCTTCCGCCGATCTTGTCCAGATTGACGTCCAACTCTTTGCCATGATTCGTGCTGGTGTCCACCGACACACTGGCGTCATAGGAGTTCTCTATGAGGTACGGCTGGAATACGACCTCGGCGTGATTGTTCCAGTTGTCAAAGTCGAAAATTCGCGAGCGAATGTACGCCGGGTCCGAGGATCCCCACCAGTTCTCCATGGCATACAGAAAGTTGTTCAGCCTCGACGATCGAACGCCCGCAATAAGGTCATAGTCCATCGAGTTCTCCGACATGAGGTTTCGGTGTATTTTTACCTTTTGCACTCCATCGAACCGGATCACAGCTGTTTTGGGCAGGGTTCTCTGCTCCTGCTTGAGGGTCCTAATTTGGGCGCGCATTATTGACGTTCTGTAGCCGGCCACTGGATCGTAGCGGTTGTCCTTGATCGTGTTGTACTCGATGATGGCCGGTACTTCGCCGATGATCTCGCTGAGACTGTCCGCCTTAATTTCGATTATAAACCTGCCGTTGTTGTTCTCCATTCGGTTGTAGTCGAACTTGAGCTTCTTCTCCATGCCGTCCAGCGCAATGAGGCCCTTTCGACAGTCGTTGTCGAGGAAGAAGTTCGAGGACAGGTTAACCGAAGCGTAGTGACCTCTGATGCCGATGGTGAAGTCCCGGTTGCGTCGCCAGGTGTTGTTGCCGAGGAAGATGCTGTGCGTGAAGTTTTCATTGTACTGCCACACGTAAGGCAGTGATATGTCCATGCCGCCGTGCAGGTTCGATTCGATAGTGTTGTCCTGCAAAGCGTAGTGGAAGAGGTTGTTCGAGGAGCGCAGATCTTTGGAGACGTGCCGAATGCCCAGACCGTTTTGAAAGATCAGCGTGTTGTTGATATGAATAGTGATCTCGGATATGTTGCTCGAATGAACGTCCCAGAATGGCGCCTTTACCAGCAGCGCCTCGCCATCGTTTGAGCTTATTTCCGAATTGGAGATCTTTATCGACTCATTGGCCTTTCGGAGATAGTGCTCGCCGTTCTGTCCGAAATAGCGGTTGTAGTAGAACGCCGAAATAGCGCGGGCGTTCTTTTGAATCTTTGTCGATCGCACGGTGAGCGATGGCGTTGGACCACTTGTCACTCGGTTTCGGATGTCTTGGATGGGGGCTGTCAGGGTTGACAGCATGATGACGGCGCCGCCCAGAGCGTTGTTGCCACTTGCGTAGTGCAGTATGATTCCATAGCTGCTACTCGTCACGGGGAATACACTGAGATCCCGCTTAACCTGCCACAAGCTCGACCGATCGTTCTCCGTCTGAGAGTCAAGGATCGAGATCCGTTCTGTCGATCGATTTTCGATGGGATTCAGCAGTTGGATGCCCATGACATAGCCAGGCTGGCATCGAATGGCCATTTTTCTGCTCACGCTCTCGCCAGAATGCTTCTCCGTGATGATGTACTTGGTCTGCCAGGTTCCGAGATCAAAATTAAAGTCGTTCTTGGGAAGAAACACCGGCTCGTAGTCCGTGTCGAAAGTGTTGAAGTCAGGAGCCATTTTGAACCAGCCACCCAGCTCCCGCTGCTCTATAGCAGAGACCACGGGATCGTGCGAGATTCCGCTGCCAGTGTTGTCCTTAATCACCGAGCCATGCACTCGTAGTCCCAGTTGCTTTAGACTGATGCCGTCGCCTTTGTTGTTGGTGAATTCACTGTTTTTGATGTTGTTAATTGACTTTCCCCCGAAGACGTCCGAGTAGATCACTCCCAGGCCGTCGTTCAGGTTGTCGACAATGCGCACGTTCTCCAAGTTGTGGCGGGCAAAGTCCATCTGAACCGCGGGCTTAAAGGAGTTAGTCTTGTAGTCGAAAAGTCCAGCTCGTTCCACAGTTACGTACTGAAGATCAGCGCGTTCGGCTAGCATGCTGAAACGGAGGCCTGCCCAGCCACCCTCGTGGCAACGCACTCCCACATCGTTTTCATGCGAGCAGGAGTTTTCAAACTCGCCGCGGGACACCCTTTCGGATCGGCACTTGGTTATGTCAATGTCATGCTCTGTGCACTTGATGTTTGACACAATGACGTCCTCGGTGGTTCCGACGCCCGGCATTTGGGACGGATGCATTCGCCAGTCCAGTGGATTGAGGGTGTACCCCAGGTGGTGGCAGACCAAAGCCGCGTTTATTATGTTCCACCCGTAGTCGCAGACGGTTCCCCACCGGTCGTCTAGGAATACCTGCAGACGTCCTTCGTACTCGCCAGCGCCGCCCAGCAGCCGAACTGGCACTTCAGCAGAGTCTTCCTTGCGCATAATTGATTCGGTTTCCATGTCGATCGACTCGATATCTTCTCCGTTGGCATCGACTGTGTCGTTTGTTGGTCCCGGCATCAGGGTTTCCCGCTTCAGTGTGAACATAATGTCATCTGGACGGCGACCTCGTGCTTCCAACTTCCCCGCCACCATCATACCAACACTTGGCTCGAACTTCAGTGTCACATCTGGCTGGAGAATGAGCTTTCCTCCGGGCCGGATATTTATGTCCCTATTGACGCGATACGTCCCGGCTGGAATCATCTCCTGTCCATCCACCTCACCGCCCACCAAGTCGGAGCCTTCGTTGAAGAATTTGTGCACGAAGGTCGGGATCGATATGATTGTGGAACTGCCCGGGTTTGAGTTGTGCAGCAGGTAGGGTAGGTACTGAATCTTAGCCAAGTTGTAGCGGTCGTTGCGGTGGAACAGTCGCTCATAGATCTTGAACTCGTCGGTGTAACCGAGCCAGTTGTACGTGGCGTTTATAATTTGACTTTGGTCGCACAACTGCGATCCAATTTCGTACTGCGAGTCATAGTTGGCAATGATATTCCGGAAGACATCCACGTTGCTCGATGAGATGACTATGGGTGCAGACACCCTCGACCGGGGATTCAATTTCCTCTCCCCCGCGTCAGGTGACGCCGGTCCAAAGGGCTCCCGCACCTTGTTCTCTCGCACGAAGTTACGCGTGAAAAGCAGCCACTGCACATCCCTCTCGCTGTAGGGAGACAGACCTAGGGACACCACATAGATGCCCTTGTTCCGCATAAAGTAGTTGTTTTGGACGACAAGTCTCACTGGGAGCTCATTGAACTCGTCCCAAGGTTTGTTTCTTATGTACAGCGAGCCATAGGATCCGTACCGGAACTGGTTGTACTCTATGCGTCCAACTAGATTCAAAGCGGGACTTAGGAGAATCGAATTCCGCTTGCTGTTTTCGAAGAGGTTATGCCCTATTTGAAGCTTCAAGACCTCGGCGTCGGGATTCTGCAGTCCAAACCAGCAGCTGTGCACATGGACATCGTCCAGATTGGTGGAATTGAAATGATTCCCCGTGATGTTGACCCACAGCGGAGCACAGAAGTTGCCATGGTAGATGCCGGTCTCCAAGTTATTGAACATGTCGGTATACTCCACCGTAGTGGTTTGGTTCAGTGGGATGAACTCCTTCCGATCCACGTCCTTTGTCTCGTTGAGCCACACAGCGAACCCGTAGCCTTGATTGGAGCTGATGGCACTTCTCGAAATATTCCGGTTCCCACCGTAGTACGTGATGTTGACCCCATCGCCCTTGTTGAAGCTGATGTTGCACTGAGTGATGTTGACGTCTCCCGCGCCACTCGTCACATGGACACCGGAAACGTGGCCGTTGTTCGAGATTATCGATCGATGGATCTGTAGCTGGGATCGGATGTTATCGATGGCAATGCCACGACCGGAATTGTCCTCCACCACAGAGTCAACCACCTTCAAGTCATAGGTCCGGGTGAAGCCCGTGGTTAGGCGTATGAATCCCAACACCTCTGTGCGCATATCAGCCTTAAACTGGATATAGAGCTTGTCCTTGGTACTGGTCACAGCCTGGTGGCGGGTGAAGTTTCTCAAATTCCACGATGTCAGCACACGATCGCCCGGTGACGAGCCGTCAAAGATCGTTATAGTTGCCGATTCATTGCGGGCCACAGTGAAGTAGTCAAAGTGAACTGTCAGCACATAGCCGGGATGGGTGAAGAAGTACTTCCCGCACTCCTTAGCCGCACCAGCGTAGAACTTCTGATGCAAAGACAGACTGATCGGGAAAGTTTGTCCCGACGTTGTGGGCAAAGTGCAGAAATCGTGAATCGTGGCTCTATCCGTTCGCAGATCATTGCGAAGGTCGTGTCCGACATATTTTATACCATCAGCTGCGTTCTCTACGACCACACAGCCTTCCATGTTGACGGAGCCATAGCTGGAATTGACAAACACTCCGATTCCATTGCTGTTTCTGACCGTAACATTTTTCATGGAGAACCCCCCATCGGGCAAGGTGCTGTTCAGTCCAGTAAAGGCCGAATGATTGATGACAACGTGCTCCATATCTGGTGGCAGGCCCAGGACTTCAAGCGCCGACTTGGCAACTCCCTCCTTTCCGTACCCGGCTCGGATAATGTCCACGAATTTCAGATTGGACTGGGAAACCGCAGAGTACACCGTGTTATCCAGTCCCAATGATTTCGCGACGGGAGCGTTCTCGAACCGCAGTCCTCTCCAGTGACCAGACACAATTGAATGCACTGGCGCACACTGGATGCCTATATCGCTGTGGTAGTCGCATACCCCGGATCCAAGTTGCCTCGACTGCCAGGCGCAGTCGAACAACGACGCTTCACTGCCCCGACAATTGGGCTCCTCGTACAGCAGTCGCGGTGCGATCTTCGCCGCCCTCTCCATCCAGTTCCAGAACCGGCCGCCTCTGAATCCCATTTGCCGGCACGTTGTCTGGTATTCCATCTGCGTCCAACTACGATAGATACATTCGATTATTTTTCAGTGTGTGTGGCAAAATGACTTACTTTCGGGAATTGGTGCACACCGAGCGCCATTGCCCCTTGTGGTATATTTGCAGTCGTCCCTCCAACGGGGTGGGGCCATCGACCAGTCGAGCTCCCAGTTCTTCGGGATCAGGAAACACCTTGTTCGAGGTGTCGCGCGATGTAAACGTAATTCGTCGTGTTGCAGTTCCCTGTAAACAAATTCAAAAGGTCGCTCGTTAAATAATAATTAAAAAAAATGTGTTAACACCACTCCCCGCATTGCCTAACTCGAACGATCATCAGAAACCCTTAGCTAATTCAATCTGCAGAGCGCGTAACGTAATCAAAGGGAACGACATCAATTAAGAAGCCGCGACCTAAAGACCATTGGGTCAGTTCGCTCATTCAATTTCAATTAGATCTTTTGTGCGCCTCTAAGTGCGGCTGAGACTGAATCACTCGTTAATCTTCTCCGACACAAAAAAGTGCACATTCGACTACTAAACTCGTTCGTATGGGCGTTTTGTTGTGTAGGTCAATTCTCTGGGAAGAATGAGTTTTTTTGTTTTCGCTAAATTAGCATTTGACAGAAGAAGACAGTAATTACAAAATTACGTTCCCATCGTCTGTCATTTTTGCGCAGGGAATGTGTTACGTTTGTGTGTGACTATTTGTTTTTGCTTACTAATTTCTCTTTTTATCGCCTTCCTAGAAATTTCTGATTCATTTCATTGGGACTTGAATAAAATACACGTTACTTAATCAGTCAGCGTCAACTTGCTCGGTGCGACGAGTACGTAGTAAGTGAATACATTGTTGGGAGTAGAGTGAAATAGGGTTTTCAGAGTTTCCCCAGCCAGCTGTGTGTATGTAGGTTCCGCCCGAGGAAAAGCGGCGCCAAGAATGGATCAATATTTTTGCGAATTGCTAACGGGAAGAGGAAGAATTCATACACAGGAGTCGAAAAAAAAAAACCAACTCAGATGAGTATAATCTAAAAACTGTAAACAGCGCATATGTTCCTTGGGATATTTCAAAATTGGATCCATTTCGAAGGGCTAAGAATATTCCAGGCAAACATTTGTTTCGCTAATTCGTTTGTTTCATTGCGCAAAGTTTGGGTTTGTGTACCAAAATACTTCCAAAGGGGATTCAGATCAATTTTCAGTTTGTTTGTCCATGCTAACTTTGTAGTTAACTTTTATAGATTTGGAAACTACCTTCTGCCCAAAACACATGTGCAGAAATCGCTGCGCAGTAAGCTTAGAATACACATGTTTATATGGATATAGGCACACGTAAATTCAGCACTTACCGCAGCATTGCAACATGTCTCTATTTCTAAATTTACTGCAATTTATCACAAGCGTACCACAACACAAAAGAAAATAAATTGCATTTGCAACTATTTGGCATCATCGGCTTTTGACATTTGCTAATCGTGTTTGTTTTTGTGTTGGATGCAGACACATCAGCTGCTTAGTCGGTGACTGACATTAGCCATATTAGACGATGCAAGGCATGTCAAATAATTTTCTGCACATCTGTTTTACTTACAGCACTGCGTTTTGTGCTGCGTCCAGAATTTCTGCACATGTGTTTTGGGCATTAAAATACGCTGGCCACAATAGTCTCATAGAATAGACAGAATTGACAACTGGATTGTTTCGAAATTATATACGATGCACTAAAATTAAGGAATGTATATATTATATATATATTATATATATATTAAGCGATAAAGGATTAAGGATTCTATAGGGCTTCAGTATTTGCCATAAACATTTTGTAATTGGTTCGGCAAGAATAAATTGTGGAAGAATAATTAACAAACTGAAGTCAGGGCGCAGTGGCTCTGTATTTAGTGTGCTGCACTTCTGAGCGAGGGGTCTCAGGAAAAATACCAATTACATCTTAAAGTTGTTTCCACTGTGCCAGCTCTTGCGAACGTCTGACAAACAACCGAGAGTACAACTGTAATGAAAGAGCTCATAAATTAGCCGTTCGGCCTAAATTTATAGGTCCCTCCTATTCGCCCTAAAAATAAAAACACACAAAAATGAATGCTTGTGAAAATCTAGGCCTAGGGGACAGAAACCAGTTGTTCAAAACCCGCTGTGAGATAAAGCCAATATTGTGGCAAAAACTTTGCAGATCTACACTTCTCATAGTCATATGTCATTTTAGTAATGGACACACTAAAGAATCGAATCACCTTAATACGACCCTGAACCGAAAAAAACTACATTCGTCGGTAACGTCACTTCTTCTACATCAAACACATATACAAAGTGTCAACTAAAAGTTCTCAGTCACGAAATTCTTGACCAGATTGGTCGGCTACCCCTTTATAGACGTCAATTGTTCATGTGACCGATCTAGGCCAATCAAAACAGAGACACATAAAGTCAGTCAGCTGTCAGACTTACTAAACTAGATACAACGTCCCCAATGTCGACGTAGGTACGTGCCAGAGCTTAACTATTCAATACGATTGTATGTCAAATTGCCGTGACAAAATATGTACGTAAATTGAATAAAATGTACAAAAAAATAACTTTCTACTACTTGAGAGGTATCAATTTTAAAATTCTCAAAATCGGGTTTTTTTCGCAGAAATCTCGACTCCGACTTTTTTCATAGCTCGCCTAGGTTGTTTTTTTTTTGCCGCCAATCTTTTAGTAAGAATGACTGTCATTTTTACAACAGTATACCATAGAAGACATTTTCGAAGAAATTAATTTTGTCAAACAAACCCCATTCCTGCCTCGGTTTCTTGGACAATAAGCATAATATTTCTGGGTTACGGAAGACATAATATGAATCATTGATGCGAAAGTCACTTCGAGGCAGTGTTTTCGTTTCTATGTAGGCTTTTGTATAGTGCCTGTTGTTGCTGGGCCACCCTGTATGAATGGGGTATCACATAGTCTACGACGGAATTGAAATATCTTACAATAAGAACTAATGGGCGATATTGATGACATCCCTCATCGAAACAGTAGATAGTCTTAGCTTTTATATTGAAAACAACCTACAATCGATTGTCATGACTCAAAGAGCCTATGGAAAACATTGCAATGATAGAGTTGCCCCACACCAGAATCAGTTGCTCGTCGCTTAGTCGATTGGCCTCTGCGATAGGGTTCCATGAGTAATCTTCTGACACATGTCGAAAGCCAACATTAAGCTACGGCAGCGGCGAATATCAACGATCATCAACGATATCATAGAAGAAGAATAACCTGGAATTTCGAGCCGGAGAATATCTGTGCAATTAGGTATCCCTCGCACGACATTGAAGCTAGAAAAAGCCTAAAAGATTTAACTGCAAACTGTGATGATTACCAGAGACAGCTTGATTTCGCAAAGGTCAGCAATATTGATAGGCATTCACTGTCTCCAGATCTATCAGCCCCTGACTTCTTATGTGGGGTTATCTATAAAAAGGATCGTAATGCGCTCATTCTGGACGTGTACTAGTTTTGAAATTGATGACCCTGCGGGCTATATTCCGTATATCAATGATCGTCTAAACGATATCGCTTTTGAAACTTTGATCACAAAAATAAGTAATATTCAGGTTGAATTTTTTTGACAAACGTTAGCTTTCATTACATTTTTGGAAAAAGAACTGGTTCTCAAACTTTTAATTTTAGCACTTGGTTGCTAGTTTTTGAAGGTCTATCGTTTCGACGATAATCGTCTGAAAAGTTACGGAATGAGTGTCCTGAGCTTTGCGATAAGCTCTGTCATAGCAAGATGTCAAATTCCGAAGTTCTTTATAAAGTTTTGAATTCTTAGAGCCAAGTTGGTCGCTCTTTTTCTGCAATTTTTGAGACAGAATTTGCCTAGTATTGCGATCCATTAAAACCAAATGAATCTACAATTTTGAAGGCGGATATTGCAGATGAATGGACTTTCTACCTTTAATGCTGAAGTCTCCAGATCTTTGGATAAACCTTAGCACAGAAAAGTCTGGAAATGGATACCTTTGACAATCAAAAACAAAAAAAGATGGAAACGAAAGTAAGACAAATATATTCATGGCCTAATATAGGCACATAAACACGTCTAGAATTTAAGTTGTGACCATAAGTTAGCCAAAGCATATATAGTGGTTTAACAGGCACACCTTTCATACATCAATCCAATAGACGAGACTCTTATTGTGCGTCGAATTCGCACCTTATTCACAACACATCACAATTAGACCAAATGGCACGAATACTCGCTTGTTTGTAATGGGGTTTGTCAACCCCATTCTCTATATCCTTTACTCATTGACCAGTTCTGTCGACTGCTTAAATAACCCACACAGCCCTAGGGGAGGTTTTCGTATATTTTTCTCGTAAAATGTATCGATTGGCCTTCAAATGATGTCACTTGCCCTAATTTTCACGGATGCCTTCCTTAACATAAAGCCAGTGACAACAGTGAAAATTTCTCCACTTGTTTTGTACCTCAAACTCACACATGTACTCTTCCATGTACAGCAAAACATTCCTTTGCTCCCGCAATAAGGTTTATCGGCGATGACGCAATCTGTTTACATGCATACGAGTATCTCTGACGACCGCATTCGAGTTTGTTTGCTTAATAGGTTTACCTATGTGCTTTGCTTCGCTATCAGCGGCAGCTTAACCACACACTTTCGCAGGTGATAAGATAGCGCGGTTTTTACGTTCAAGAACAGGTGTATACCGCGGAAAAGGGTTGCGAAATGAAACTTACCACGGCATGAATGACTCCTCGCACAGTAATGCCAACCGATGGAGCAAATTCAATGATCACTCCCGGTTCAATCGTTAGTTTTGCTCCTTTGGGAACATCGATGTCCTCTGTCACCACGTAGGGACTCTCCACAGCGCGGAGCATTCGCTCGCCAACAATCTCGCCTCCATGCAGCTGGGTTAACGGTCGGTTGAGTGTATCCTGGGGCACTTCCCCGTCAATATCTATTTCATTCTCACTATTGCTTCTTTGGGCCAAAACAGCACTAGAGCACAGGGCGTAAACTACGAAAATTATCACAATCAATTCGGAGCGCCTACCGCTCCGATTACTCACTCGCAGATAAGTCATAGTCACTAGTGTATTCATTGATTTCCGCTCATGACATATCCACTTGGCACTTGTATCGAATTCTTAGCCAAATCACACATTTAGGCTCGCAAACCTATCTAATTTCACTGAGACAATGGCAGGCAACCTCAGAAACACTGAACACGCTCTTTGGGCGGGGGTGGCTTCTCAGCTGGAACCGCGCGGCGATTAGCTAAGACAACGAACGACACGACCGAAAACTGGTATAGCCAGATTAAGAATGCATCTACACTCAAAGAACCGTTACGAAGAACTAAACAAAGCACAACACTGGAAACTCGGGAAACCGAAGCACAAACACCAAAGCACTGCTACACAGCCTATCGGTGTGTATGGCGCACGGCGAGTAGTGTGTGATGGCGCGTAGTCACGGAGGAAAACTAAGCAAACGCGAAGCAATGTTACGTGAATGAAAAGCTGCAGAAAGACACTGTGCATTGAACCCCCGTGTCGTCGATTTGGTTTCAAATGCCAATATATAGTTGGATACTTTGAATGCAGGTGGTGATGCCGTGGTATGGGTGTACGCAGCACACGTGAAGATGTAGGTAACAAAAAAAAAAAAAAAAAACGACAAATCCACTGTTGATTGCGGGGGAATGTATTTGGTTGCTCAAGTTAGTAAAAAAGTTTGTGGAATGGTACTGTTCCGCACGCGTGAAGTACTCCCTAAGCGTCCGACTTTCGTTCGCGATCGGATCTGTGGAATCGCTCAACCGTCAACAGGTATCCACTCAAAACTGACAGCGCCAATTAATGCGCTTATAGAGTTGAGCAACGGATTTTGGTTTTTGTTTTCTTTTTCACTGAATCCAAGTAGCAAGAAACTTGATGGGAATGGAGGTAGAACGAGATTCGAGCTACAGATACACGATCGATATTAACGCCATTTTTTCAAGCTTTGACGAACACAATTTTGCACCCGCGATCAGCGCGTTACATGAAATTGCAATTATTTTGTTTAATAAGCGCGATTTGGAATCGATTTCCCACGCTTTTAAGTAATTTTATTTTGTAGAGATCAATTTTTAGGTGCGGTCATCAGACGCAGATACTTTTGACGAAGCACAAGAACAAAGCACAAACGAACACTTCAAAGGTGAAGACGACAATGGATACGCTCGCTGGGGAAAACTTTCAAAGTGTGGCTTGATGATATTCAACTCAAGTTGGACTTTCGTTACCTATTGGGATTTCTCTTCGGAGGTATGTATGCTCTTTAGTAGGTATTCACCTGTTGTGAATAAAAGCTTGGTCTAAAAGCTTTTTGGGGGGTCTCAAACAAGTGAGTATTTTTGTAGGGAACACCTTGCGGGTTGGGGGTAAGATCTCTCATCTGTTTGACTTGGCGTTTATTGAGAACTTGTAATTAGTTCTAAGTTGAGGCATTTGACCTACATGTGAGTCAGCGCTTCAAGGTTCCATTCGTTCCGTTATAGACGTGAGTGGGGTTTTCAAAGTGAATACATACTAAGCTGCTGTTGTTTACTGGGGATCTTCAGATGCAGAAGGTATATTTGTTGCCATGAATGAGATACGTTCAATAAAAGTGATAGTGATACGTATATGCCAAGCTAAGATGAAAATAAATAGTTGGCGCAACAGGTAAGGTACCCGAGGCCTAGCTTCTCACAACCATTTGTTTTGTGAGAGTTAGCGCAGTGGACAAAAAACCTTAAGATGCAATTTTTTGTTTTTCTGGGGATCGAACGTGGTGCCCCTCGCTTAATAGTCGAACACGCTAACCACTAAACTAAACTAAACTCGCACCAACCCATTAACCTATAACCTAACCACTAAACCACTGCAAATACCAAGCTAAGATAAACCAGTAACGATGTAGATCTAAAAGTCGTTTTAACGCCTACGAGTATGCCTATGCAAATGTCATAAACAAATTTTTTCGAAACTAACTCTTTTGTGCGAAATATATTGCTAGTGCGGCGGTTCCGTTAATATTGTTGTCGCTTGGCTGAAGATATTAATAAAGCTGCGATTATGTTCCAATTTTGCCCAACTTTGTTTAATTTTTATTTTTGTTACGTATCTCGGGAACGCACTCGCCTCAAACGCTCCATCTCAGGCGCAACAGTTCCTCAAGATGCTTCGCTTCCAGGTAGGTGATAGGCTTAATAATTGCAAGTTGGAGACATTCGGGATAGTTGTAAGCTTCTTCTTGCCAAGGGTCTAAATGCTTTCGCGATTTGTCCGTAAAGATCTGGAAAACCCTGACTGTAAAATGGTAGCTCGGTTTTCCGACTCTAAAGACGGTCTTTTCTTTTCAGGCCTATATTTTTCTGTCTGCTATTCTCGGGCTTTTATATCAAGCCCTTTTTTTATCTTCCAGGCTTGCCTAACCTACATAAATATCGTATATTGAAATATGTGTTTGTAAGCTAAGTACGCTGCTCGAGCTAAATTTTATCTCCGATACAAAATTCTCTCCAAAATTTAGCTGAACTAGATTTAAGCGAATCCCTTTAGCCGAGTGGTACGCAGCTCGAGCTAAAAAATCAAACTTTTGTTTCAGAATGTACTTGATGTATCTGTCAAAATTTAGCGTTGCCATTTAATGGGTCGGCAATTATTCTCCAGCTAAAGCTTAGTATGCTGCTCGAGCTAAACTAAGTTTTATCTAGTCTCCAACTTTTCTCTCCAAAACATCAGCTGAAGTCATAGCTAAATGTTGGCGTAGAATACGCCGTGGATTAGTGTCACAGAAAACAGCTGTTCTTTGAAAAAAAATTCATTCGAAATATGAATTCTCTCTTATACCATGTTCCCACCAACGTGATTTAGCTAAATCAACTTGATTTAGCTAAATCATCTCATAAATTACGTGATTTATCATACATTTTCGTGATTTATAATTACGTGATTTATACGTGTTTAAATTTTAATTACGTATCTGTCATCGCAAATCCACACAAAATAAAATCGAACATACCTGTTCTTAACTTCAGCACTTTATTCAGCAAACAAAAAAGAAAGAAAAACTGTCAAAAAAATTATTTCAAATTCAATTTACTAATTTTGTTCGTGTTTCGGTGAGTTTTTGATATTTTTATTAAATTCATGCAATGAAAATTTGTTTTATTCTTGGCAGGTATGGCAAAAAAACAGAAAGAATAACAATGGTGTTGGACACCTAATGTCAAAGTCGACAAAAATGTCAAACTAAATCACTTAAAGTTCGGTGGAGACGCCTTTCGTGATTTATAAATCACTTCGGCTAAATCACGTTGGTGGGAATATGGTATTATTTCAACTATTTCTGGTTCCAGGTACTTCTCGTCCATGTAATAATTACAAAAGCTCATGCTTGCATACTTTTCCGCAACAAAACAACAAATACACAACGATCTGTCAGAATTTGGTGACCCATTAAATGGGTACGCTAAATTTTGACAGACGCATGAATTACATTGTACCTACATTCTTTTCAACAATTACTCAGCAGTTACGTAAAATTGTTGTACGCTCTCTGACGTTTGTTGATTAATCTTATTACGCTCCTCAAGCTAAATTTTAGCTCCTATACAAAATTCTCTCCAAAATTTAGTTGAGCTTTAATTTAAGCGAGTCCCTTTTACACTAAACAATCTGATAAATTAAGTGAATCGGTTAACTTAAATATCAGTGCGCAAAAGACATTGTTAAATCAAATTTGTTAGCTCTCACATTATTTTATTGACCATTTTTATTCTGTGATACATTTTTGTACTCCGGTATGAACCTTCCAAACAAACATTTTGTAACTTAGAAATTTAAGTATTTTCGTACAATTTACCTATTCAGGGTTCCCCTATCACCTGCTAGCTCATAGTAAATATGGCGCTAAAAGCAGTTTATCGTGTCCGAATAACTAAGAGATGTGGACACTGTTGCTGCAAATCGTCATTGGCCTTTTCTTTAGTCTTTAGTTTACTGCCATCAAACTATTTTATTTGAGAAGCTTGGGACTTGGTATTGTGTTTACAATGCTGCAGAACAGAATAGTATTGAACGCAATTAATGACTGGAGATTGCAAATTGACGTCCAAATAAGCAACCAAGTAGGGAAAATAGAATGTGTCGGAAATATCTTTATTATTACGAGGGTATATCTGACAGTTGGCTGACATCACAGCTAACACTTTAAGTGGTGTAGCTAACCTACTATCTGTAACTAGATGGAGACACAACCACTTCCTCCTTACATCCCTGTTTAGTAATACCAACGCACAGAAACGAACTTTTAATGCCGGCCGCCGGCAAAAAATGCGAAGATGCCGATTGCTGATTGGCTGAAAACTCTACCCTAAAAGCCAAACCAAGCCATTGCCCTCCGCCATTTCTTCAACGAGGAACATTCTCGTTTTACATTTCGTGGGGAGCAGACGTGAAAAAAAGTGGTGAACGGAAAAAAGTGAAAAATTAAAGTTTTTTTTTTTTTAATAAAAAAAATTACATCAGGTGCATCGCTGAGCATCTTGAAAAAGCCGGGGAAATTAGGCCCAACGGTAAAATTCTCAACCCATTATATCAGCAAAGATTGGAAAGATAAACAGAAAAAATTACTCTTCTTTTTAGTTGTAATTTTCGACGTTTTCGTCCACTCCCTAGTTCTCCAACTACATATATATATAGAACAAATTTCTTAGAGCGCATTTAAAGTGCCTGTGCCTTGTTTTAGCTCAATATTCTGCTACAGCAATCGAGTCGAAAACGCAAATAAATTCGTATTTTAACGCCATTTGTGGCTTCATCGCGTCGATTACACTGAAATCGCAAAGGAAAGCTGTTCTCAAACGAAAAATAATGCCAAAGCATACATTTATATATTTTCCGAACGACGCCATCTTGAAATGGGGTGTTGTACCATCCCCAGTATCTATCGCATCGAATTTTTTATTATCCGCCTGCGAAAAATATATGTATAAAGAAGCTGAATCAGACAGAACAAGACACAATCACCTTAATTGTAGATCGATGATACGCCGCATATAGAAATAAAACGCATATATTCTATTTGAAAAAAAAAAACGTTCCTCCCTTCTGGCTGCGCGCAAAAATACATCTAGAACAAATGTGTATTTAGCAATTGCGACTTGAAATGGCTATCGACCGCAAAAAAAAATAACACAATTTCCTCCTCTTCCTGAATTGAAAAACAAGAATTGTCCTCAGTTTGTGGGAAAACATGACGCATGCATTAATTTCTTCATGGTCACGACATATTTTTTGCGCAAATATTACATAAAAAAGAACATCCATCGATTGCATGGTGTGGAACTGGAATTTTTCTCTTCCTTTTTTTTTTATTCAAAATGTGTATTCTTCTTCCCTCTATGGATACACACATTTTCTGCGGTGCAAAATAAATCGTTATATTCTTTGGCGACAGCGACATGCGCGTTGTTTGGATTTGGCAAACATGAGCTGCAGTGGACGCCATCTTCTTATTGCTATCGCCTGTGTAACAAATTTGAAAATTATTTGGGGCATATTAGATTGGGAAACTGGTAGTTTTCCTCTTGTAAACAGAGATTCTGCTCTTCTTTGAGTTCATTAATAGCTTCATCGTATCGAGAAAAGAGTTTCCAAATTGCTATGCGTGCATAGGTGTGTGTTTTGCTAGTTGTTAAACATAACCCCTTTTTTCGCAACGCAGAATGTAGACAGCACAAATAATAGTGTAACCACTAAAAGCTGTATCAAAAGCTTTGGATGTGTGCTTTGCTCGTGTGTTATCAGAAATTCGCCGCAGAATCTTATTTCGTTTGTGCGTAGATGGAGCTTTCAGTCCGAATATGGCATTTAAATGCAATTCGTTTGAAATTAGACGCTCCCCTTCTGCCCTCTTTGCGGAATCGACATTTAACACGCAATTATCTCGCTCAAAAAGAAGATGTCCAGCAATTTGCAAAAGCTGCCATTTTTCTCGGGAGAATAGAAACATACACTTAAGAAAAGGTCGAGAAAACTGGTTCCACATCGGCTGCAATATATCCTCCAACAACACCACCACAACCACCGATATCAAATTAGACGATTCTTCTTTCATTCAATGTTTGTAGTTAAAAAAATAAAACGAAAATTTCTCCTTTGGTACCACCTACACACTTAATTTATTTCTCGCTGTTAATTTATTACAATAAATCACGTACGCCGAATTTTATGTTATACTGCTACTACTAGTACCTACTATTCTACATGCAAATAATCAAAAAAAAAAAAAATCACATTTACTACTCATATCAAAGAACGAATACCTTTACCTACTATTATCAAAACATTTCACAGTCAACTCGAAGTCGTCGTAGCAACTCTGCGTGCACATCTTCGTAGGCAACGTTGTCTTCGTACCACGCACATACGCACGAAAACCTACTCAGCGTCTACAGCTCTACAACTACATTGATCAACTACACAGCGAACCGTCGAAACTACAAACATGAGTGACAGTCGAGGCACACGCGTCTACGTTGGTAATCTCACCGACAAAGTTAAAAAGGAGGATCTGGAAGGAGAATTCACAAAGTACGGTAAATTAAACTCTGTTTGGGTTGCTTTCAATCCCCCAGGTTTTGCCTTCGTCGAATTCGAGAACCGCGATGAGGCCGAAAAAGCTTGCGACATCCTGAATGGTTCAGAAATCTTGGGCTCCCAACTGCGTGTGGAAATCTCAAAGGGTCACCCCAGACAGGGTCGTCGCGGTGGCGGCCGAGACTTTGGTCGTCGTCAGGGCGGCGGTGGCGGTGGAGGATTCCGCGGTCCACGCAGCAGCAGTGGTGGTTTCCGGTCCAGGGGACCACCCGGTCGCGGCTACAGCCAGGACAATGGCTACAGCTCGGGCGGACGTCGTGGCGGAAGCGGCGGCTACACTGGTAGCAGTCGAGAAGGCGGCGGTTTCAGTGGTCGACGCGATAATTTCAGTGGGGGTGGTCGCGATAGCGGCCGTTCCTACGGTGGCGGTGGCGGCGGCTTTAGCAGTGGCGGCCGAAGTGGTGGCAGCCAAGGCGGTCGTTTCCGGTCTCGATCACCAGCCGGCGGCGGACGAAGATTTTAAATTTGCAATCTTACTCACTTACTTATAAATATAATACATAAGACATTGCTGTATGACTAAATACATATTGAACTTTATCTTACTGCGTAAAGAATAACAAAAGAAAATAGATTGCATATATACACAAAAGATGATAATAAAAGAAAGCAAACAAAACATAGATGCAAACAAACAGAAAAATGTCGTGTGTGTGTAAATGCGGCAAGTATTTTAGATTTTATTTCGTAAATGTTAGGTTTTCCAAGGACGATTTCAATTTAATGATAAAAGAAAAAGATTTTATTGTACGAGAATAATCTCTTTGTCAAGAAAAAACATCTTATAAAAAATAAAATATGAAATATATGTAAGGAAAGTTTTAGATATTCTTCTGAGGGAAGATGGCCCTGATTTTGTGTTTAAATAATTTCTCCGCTCTCCTCTCCTAAACAAGATTATTTAAGCTGAATAAACGAAGAATTATAAAAACTTTAAATTTCGTCTTTTCCTTCACACGTCAAAATAAAGTTTGCCAACTTTTCAGGTGGTGTTGTCAGTGTAAGTATACAGGTGCAACAGTCGTCTTCAAGGTCATGTTTATGGCAGGCGAATTGGAGGAAACGGAACGAACTCAAAAAGGAATTGCTTAGCACGCTTAAAGTGCAAAATATTTATCGAGTTGCACTTGGCCTAACACGCATTCAATTTCAATGTAAGCAGAACATTGATGATAGTTATGTCCGAGGTTATGGTTGGTTCTTAAATTTTGCTGGCGCATGTCAAAGCGTATTTTGCAACACTAGACATGAATGGCGGTGGTGAATTTAGAAGTGTATACATATTGCGGAAGAAAGGCTCAGCATTTTGCGTAGGACAGAAATGCAAGTTAAAGAATCAAGTAGCAAAGCACAGGTGGTTCAACACAGGGCACCTTAGCAGGCAAAGCTAAAACAGTTGGGATCGATATCTGGAAGTAACAGTCATCTACAGAGGTAGCCGTTGAGTGTTCAAGCTACTGGAATATACGTATACGGGGAACTAATGATGTGGATTAAAGATACATATCCTTGTAATGAGGTATCTGGGCACTCAGTCCATGAAAACGACCCTCATAACGATCCATTCATTCGTTCTATCTACACCAAGAGAAAATAACCTCTTTGTATTGCTAAAATTACTTCCAAGGACAAACTTTGTTTTCTGTTTTTAAACCGCTTGTATTTATAAGCTGACGAATTTTACATAAGACAAGTTTGCATTATTCACAATCCTCAATTCTTTCACAGTTGTTGATAAGAGCAGAGTTAAAATTTACTTAGTGGAGACTCGGGTACGTTTGTTCCACGAAAAGTTGACACCGTAATTCTTGACACGCTCCTTCTTCGGCTTGTCATCACTATCGACGAACCACCTAAGCCCATTCTTTTCACAGTGTGCAATAGCTTCCTCCTTGGTGTTAAACTCAACTTGCATGTTTGACAATGGATCACCACTGCAAAGAAACAAGGCAATAATGATTTATCAGTACTGGTAATATGCACTTACGTGGATGCCCAACCCATCAATGGGTTCTCCCAACGTTCGCGGTTATCGAACTCGATTTGCCAGTTCTGAATGTTGTTGGTGCCGCTTTGCATGGCATTTTTAGGTGGAATATGAATGCGCACTCGTCTGGTCTTAACGTGTTCCGATGGCACTCCAGATATCGGACTAATATCAACCTGTTCTCAACGGAATACAAGTTAGTTGATTGGTTTATATTTCACAAACATACCTTAACAGGAACTGTGATGGTTCCACTCAGCTTGTTCTTCTGTTCGATTTCCTCGGGTTTTGCAAGGGCAGTGGATACATCAATAAGTGGTGCTTCGCGTGCACCTATTGACTTCCATCGTACTAGAGGGGCTGCTGCTCTTGCCCTAAGGGACAAAATTGTTACAAATTGTAGATCGGGGTTAAATTCGGCATAAAGTTAATGAAATACCAATTGTTGGCTAATTGGGGTTTAGCTAGAACTTGAAATAATGCAGACATTCTTTTAATTTTCCCCGATTATGTAAAGAAGTTTATTTCGCGATGACAGTTGTTCTGACAGCGGATGTATTTTTTTTTATTTCTTGAAATGTCATGTCATTAGTTCTGTTTCCTTTCTCTCACTTGGGCGACACATTTTTTAAGTGCTGCTGCTTTTCAAAATACGCGAGTACAGGTATACTCTTTAGGTATGGGAGTATTTGTATTTGAAGGTCAAAAAGTGAACTTCAGTCGAAATTCGTCGCAATATCAACAATTTCACACGATCTAGGATTCCCAGATCAAATCACCAGCAAACATAATACATTTTTGCGATTTATGTCGTTTTCGATTTGGCAAAGAGATCAATTTGTTTTGATCCAGATTACTTTTCATGTTCGATTTGCTAAAACAATCAATTTTTTTTTTGATTTGAAGCACTTTTGAGAAATCTCGATTTTTATGTCAGATTTACACATACATTCACTAATACCAATGTGTATGACACACAGCTGGCGGTAACGAATTATTTATTGATGGAAGGATTGCTTTTTTTTAACTGAATTATTAATTTTTCGCGTGTGGAGACGATTTTTTTTATTACATTAATTCAAAATGCGTATATAAATGTATAAAATTTATACTTATTTAATATCAATTGAAATGGATTTCCAGTGCAAGTGAAATAATGATTTTTTTTTGCGGCCAACTCAATACACACATGAACCAATAAAATTTTGATTTTATGTTCGATTTGGCAGATCGAAAAGTATTGATACCTTTTACGTCATTTTTTTTTTTTAATTTAACAGAAGAGTAATACCTTCGAAAATTTCTAAACCGAACGTACCTGTCAACAATCTGCGATTTTGTACTCCACTGTTGGATTCGCCTACAATTTGCTTTGTAAATAAATAAATTTATATTTACTCTTGATATCGATTGAAATGAAGAAAACAATGGAGCCTCATCCGAAAAATCTTATTGACAGATATTTAAAAGCATCAAATAAACTGAAAAAATTCGATAGAACTGTGTTTAAGTAAGAATACGATAAACATGTCGCTCCTGCTCTTTAATACCTGGTTTTCTTCAGGCGATTTGCTCCAAATGTTTGCGAAGTTCTGGACGATTTTAACGACTTGGCCCTTAAGTTCGAGGATGCTGGCATATTTCAGTACGCAGCTATGTGCTACTTGGGAGCGGCAAAATGCGAAAAAAGTATAGGTGAGTGTAAACTGCAATCTGGTCCGGACTATAAAAATATTCATGAACTCCAGGAAACAACTTATCCGAGGTAAATTGCTACTTGAAGTCTGCAAGAGACTTCCTAAAGGCCCATGAAGTTTCAGAGAACTTAAAAATGCGATCAAACAATGGTGAATATCGTGAAGTAAGTCACACTGAGTTCAATATAAGTCGATTTTGATTTAAACTTCACTTTCAAGGGTGCGTTAAAAGTCTACTTCTTGGCCCTTTCGAGAGTCACAGACGACGGAGTGCTAAAGGCTGCTATAATCCGCGAAACAACAGCAATCAACCCTAACTTTGATGGTACAAGCACGTTTTCTTCACCCAGCCATCGAATTTTCGACTTGGAGCTATCTGCTAAAAGAAACATCGAAAAGGGAGACTTCCTGGGTGCACTGGAACGAATGACGGACATTTTTGACAATCTGTGCGAGCGTAAGAAGCAACATTTGTACTCCGATTTGCTTAAAGAAATTGAAATATCACGGCTACTGCTCCTGGTCCTATTGAACTTGCCTCCGTCCAGACAATCGCCTTCTCACATAAAACTGATAGAGTACTACTTCAATTTTAGAAAGGGCGACAATAACGAAATGGATATAATGTCGCCCTACTCTGTGGACGATATTCAGTCAATATCTTTCGATTTGAAGTGCGTACTTTCTGATGTTGTTGCCGCATGGCACGATGGTAACAAAGAAGAACTGAAGAGTGCCATTGATGAGCTTTGCAGTCTGAGGGAAATGAGCTCGATACAACGCCTGCTGGTTGACCGCATTATGCGAGATTTAATTTTAATATAGTATATGTTAGAAGAACACAAATAAAAGACTACAAATCATTGCGCAATACCAATAACAAATTTTAGTCTCGACTTTTAATTTACGGAAGCTCACAATTGCGAAATTTGTATGGAAAATATAACAACTGTGAACTGTGAACTACCAACATTTTGAGTCTAAACTACAAATGTTTATTGGTAAGGCCCATTGATTCTCTCCTTCTTGGATTGTCATATTTCGATACTGGAAATGTGATGATGATCACGTCATGCCGAGACAGTGATACAAAGACAGAACATTGCCTCCCCCAGTTTATCAAGGTGCCTACATATATCACCGCTTCTTTGATTCGAAATGTTTACAGAAAACTTCCAATGGAGCGATTTTCGCCGCTATATTCAGACTAAATTGTGTTGGACTTACAAGTTAAATCACGCAGTCATGTTTCTCGAAATGCGAAGCGTTCATCTATACATTTTTACCTCCAGTATTCTCATGGTTAGTGTCTATAAAATGAATTTCCAGCAAGCGCCGCAGGGAGTTGATGAGTTTTTTAAAAACTAAAAATATGTACGATTGTATCATGCTTCTAAAAAAGAAGCGTCGTTGTTTTACTTGGGAAATAAAAGCAATAAATATTGTGGGAATAATTTTTTGTTCCGTCGGTAAATGATTCAGATTTCAGATTTCAGATTGTTGTTAGTGCAGACCCACAAAAATGAGAAACCCCCCAAAGTGCCGAACGTCGAATTTTGCTTTAGAACTGAGTTATTTTCCATTGACCTCGGAATTCTTTTGTCTAAATCCACCTGCTGCCCTCCTGAGCAGGTCGATTTATTTGACCCGGCGAGTTTGCGATGCTTCCATGTCCTAAGATTTTTGAATTATCCTCAACTGAGGTAGAAGTTTGTTTTGGCCATGATTTCGTGTACTTAATCCATACATCAATCACTGGTATGAGACGATGATTCTATCTTTCTTTAACCATTCTTTGCGCTGTTGATATTCGTCGTCCACACGGATATTTTGGACTCGATTGTCGCCATACTGCACTCCAAAGAATGGGTGCGCCGTTTATGTAGCTCAAGGAGGAGATGATTAGATCTAGTACCGTATCGGGATTGCGCCCGATGGTTTTAGAAACGATAGCCGTACCATGGTTGTTTGCCCGAGAATAGTTACATTGTGGGAACAAATTTCTTCGCTGGTAGTGTTTTGGTTTGAATTATTATCTCAACAATATCACATTATAAATCAGAAGATAATTTTGTTTGAAAAACGTATTCAAAGAGACCGCAACTTGTGCTAACACCATTTGACTCGTTTATCCCTCACATACTATTTCGGGCGAGCTAATTACCTCTTTCAATACTGCCTACAGGTGCCTGAGCAATTAGTATCAGTATAAATCACTTCAGGAAAAAAACAATCCTAACATTGTGCGCTCCTTAATCGAGGAAAAAAGAAAAACGCACAAGACGCGAACCGATTTCATATTCAATAATGAAATTCAACCAAATCATGCTGCTATCCTTCAGGAAGAGTTTTCAATTTGCATTTTTTTTTGTAATTTCTTGCAATTGACTCATAATCACATCAGTACCCTGCGCCACATTAAGTGTGTACATGGGCTTCTTCGTGGACGTGAGTAAACATTTGTAGAAAAAAAAGAAAAAAAAAATACCTTTTCGAGCTCCATGCTCCACCACCACCAACACCGCCACCCACCTAAACAGTGGGGTCCATGGCGAACTTTTCACACGCATAAAGCAATGTGCGCCCCACGGTTGAATCAGTCGATTCAGGAGCTTTTCTCCATCTAAACGTTCCCTTAAAGCGGTTGCCTCCGTGTTGTTAGTCGTTCGAGAAGAGTGTATTTTTGTTTTGGGTGGCATTAAACTGGTCAAGTGGACTCAACTGTTGTGTTTCATTTTTAAATTCCTTGATTTTCACAAATCATTAGAACAATTGCCTGTCCTTTGCGGTCGCGAAAAAGAACAGAAAATGCTCCTCTAAGTAAGATGCATACACTTCCTCAGGAGTATCGTTCCTGGGACATCACATTCTAAAATCAAATTTTCCATTGGACGTGTAAGTAATCATCCTGGCCACCTCCTGACGTTACGAAACCCAAAATCTAAGGAGCAAATACGTAAAACTAAAATAGAATATCGCTCCGATTGAAACTATGAAGAAAAAGACCCGAAAAACCGAAAAAAAAACCTCCTGAGTGATGGACAGATGAGTGTGCTGAAAAATCGATGCAGTTGAATGACTGTGAAAATAAATAATAGCGAACTGAATAATCTGTGATAAGTGCTTCCAAGTTTATTTCGACGGGAATCTTTGCTTTTCGTGAAGCTAGATTTGCAGCGCCGACGGGGTGTTTGGTTTTTCGTTCAATCAAGATTATCTGTATGGTTGGTGGAGATACGACGTTCGGGGGGATTCCTGGCATTGCAACTGGGGATGATGTGATTTTTCGTTCGGGACCTATTTTTACAGTAGTTTTTGTACTCTAAATACGCCTTTTTTTATATATCGATCGATCCCAGAGCTTTCCGCTCTCTCGCCCGTCGTTGTCGTCGTCGTATAGCCGTCAGTGGGAGTTGCGAGATGTGGTAGTGGGGACGGTGGGGATACGGCTATAATTGAAATTAGTTTCACATGGACGTGTACCTCATAACATGTTAATGGCATTCACATATGTATACAAAGTGTTCAGTGTTAGTTCGCGCAGTTTGTTTATAAAGTATGCCCGGTTTGCCTTTTTTAGACACTCGCAGTCTTAATCAGTTTGTTTCAAAAAAGACGAATGGATTGGGAAAATCTGTTGATTTGCAAATCGGGCTGATCAAAAAGTCGGTGCCGTTCAAAGGCTACTCAAAGTGTCATTCAAAGACAGCGAGTGCAATAATCTCCGCGTCATGTAAACAACAATCGTATATGTAGTGTGGAGAAACGCAGGACATAGTGCCAGTACGCAGGCCTGTAACTATTCTGTTCTAATCATGATTACTCTGGATGAGCTTTGAGTGCACGCGGGAAACCATGTGTTGTAGCTCATGCGAGTCCGCATTCCACCGAAGATGGATTGTTATTCTATTCGTTTAACAACAATAGAATTTGTTTATAAAACGATCTATCATTTCACATGACCTCTGATGAAGCGAATAATATTGTTCCGTCGGCTGTAATAAATTAGGTGACCGAATTCGATACGTCAAGCCATGAAAGCTCGCGTAAATAGATTACAAAGATTTTTGGATGCATTTTGATGTGGCACTCTTTGTTTTGGCGATCTGTCGGAAGGCTTGATATTGTTGTTGGTGCGTTGTTCCTGCTCAAGATTGACCGCATTCAAGAATCTAGTTATCTTAAGTCGACTAAATTGGTCTGGATGAGATGTAACCTGAACGCAAAAACTAGAAAGGTCGGGAACGTCACTTATCCTACGTCAGCCACATATGCGAACTGTCAGCTTAGTACTCAGTCACGAATTTCTTGAATAGATTCGTCGGCTACCCCTCCATAAACGTCAATTAACTGAAACAGCTGCTCATATGACCGATTTCCCCCCCTCAAAACCGAGATACACCTAGTCAGACAGCTGGCAGACTTACTAAACTAGACACTTCAAGACACCCCATTGTTGTGGCTATTTGTCAATTGTGTTTTCGCCGCTTTCAGATCTACCAAATTTTAAGGTGATGTTACATCCTTTGGCGCTTGAATTTGACAATCGGCTGTCAGCTAAAGGCCTCTAATTAATGTTCAGATAAATCTAAGGGTTGTGCGATCAGTCCACGATCTTTGCTCGTTTACCATCCTGTCAGAAAGCACGGACCTCTGCGTTCTTAAAGTACAATTTGTTTCTACATTTCCCTAGAGGGGAGTGGACATGGGGTTTTGTCAGAAATTATAAAATCTCTGGTTCACCGACGGTTTAAGACCGTGGAAAACCACTGCCAATATTGAGTCATTCAGTTAAGTTACGCGTTGTCTATATTATAGTAAGCGATTCAATAAGATTTGCTGTTTTCTCGTTTTGGCCGTAGAATAATTATTGGATAAAAACAGTTATTGCTTTCAAGAATCTAGCTCACTTGATGTGTCTCAGTTTGGATTGGCGTATATCGGTCACATGAACAGTTCTTGTCAGTTGACGTTTATGGAAGGGTAGCCGACGAACCTAGTCAAGAAATTAGTAACTGATGTTGTATTCGATTGGAATTCTTCAGATTCACTCTCAGATTTCAGATTTCGTGTGTCTAATCGAATATAAAAACATCACTTGCTCTTTATTTTGTTTATATTTGTGCGATTTTGAATATGTGTAGCCCTCGACACTTTTCTAAGCGTTTTTCATTCACTGGTTAAATCTTATATTAAAACATTAGAAATTTACGCCCAGACTGATTTGAACATTTGAACATAAATAATTAACAAAAACAGATCCACCCGATGCAAATCGAATTTTTTGCAGTTGAAAATTTTGACGAAAACGTCATTAGTTGTACCAAAGTGACGTACATCTAATCCAGATCAATCTAGTCGACGGAAGATAACTAGGTTTTTGAATGTGTTCATCGCCTTGCAACAGTGTATGTCGTTTTCTATTGGGATTTTCAGATTTCATATTTATCACCCGCCCAATGGAACAAAAAATTGAGATAATTTTTCTTTGCATTTGTGTTGGTGCGTGATTTAAAAGTCAGCTGTTCTTAAATTGTAATTTGTGTTTATGAAAACGCATTCAATTTATGATGATATCCATTGCAGCGGCCAAATGTAAATTTTTTTTTCCACAGATTAGTCGTCTAAAAACGTATATAATAACACACTTCAAAGTTTGACAAATGTCAAAGGTTTTGGGGTTAGTGAAAGTAGGTGTAAATCTCGCTAAGAAATCGAGATTCGCAAAATTGCTCTGCTCTGAAAGAAAGTGTTTTTTTTTTCGGCCAATTGAACATGAAATCTGACAGCCAGCTGATTTTGAGAGCAGAAAAACTGCTCTGAATCTGAAAAAAAAACTGCTTTTTCTGTCCCGATGGAAAATTAAATTAGACAACGCAACGACACGTACACTGATTTAACTTTCTGATAATAATGATCCACAGACCGCCATCGACCACAGACACACCAGTATTTATATTCTCGGGTAGCGAGTGTTGAGATTTCAACACCGTCTATGCTGATGGTATGGATTGAATGTAAAAATGCACAACGCACAATGGGCAACTCCTGCGAACGTTACAGGCGGAACATTGCTTTGCGATAAATAGAACCTGACATTCAAGTCCGTTTATTGGAAGCCTTCAAACCCTACCTCTCTTGACGGTAACAGCATCATACGACTACGACCGATATATAATAATGAAAATGGATGTTGTTACGACTTCTAGAGGTTCTTCTTAATCTGATCGGTATCGTTTTTATCAAGTTGAAAATTCTCTTCCTGTTGGTTCAGTTTAGTTATGGTAGAAAAACAACTTTTGCGTTGCGACAAAACGTCTCTCTCATTTCAGATCCACAATCGAATCCTCTGCAAAATGTTCCCAAGATAAGATTTAAAAAACTCGAATTACATTCATTTATGTAATTTGTTTGGAACTTGAATTTGACCGGGAAGCAATAACCAAACCTTAGAAAGGTATGACTCGTAGTACGTGTATAGTTTGATATCGAGTTTCCTACCTCTCCTGACATGCATTCCATTTCCAGCAATGAATCTTATTAACATGGACTCGGAAAACCGTGTGGTTCTCAACGTGGGTGGTATACGTCACGAAACCTACAAAGCCACCCTTAAGAAGATACCAGCCACCCGGCTTTCGCGACTTACAGAAGCTCTGGCCAATTATGATCCCATATTGAATGAGTACTTCTTTGACCGGCATCCGGGAGTATTCGCCCAAGTATTGAACTATTACAGGTACGCCCGTTAAATTTGGGAAACCGAACCAAATGTAAGATTGTTCATCTATAGGACTGGTAAACTGCACTATCCCACGGATGTGTGCGGTCCTCTTTTCGAGGAGGAGCTTGAGTTCTGGGGTCTCGATTCAAATCAGGTTGAGCCCTGCTGTTGGATGACGTACACGCAGGTAAGATCAGCATAGCTATTACATTTGTATCTAAATTGATACCGCTCTTCTACAGCATCGTGATACCCAAGAGACTCTGGCAGTATTGGACCGACTGGACTTGGACACGGAAAAACCCTCAGAGGAGGAGTTGGCGCGAAAGTTCGGCTTCGAGGAGGACTACTACAAGGGGACGCTTTCCTGGTGGCAAGAGATGAAGCCTCGTATCTGGTCCCTCTTCGATGAGCCCTACAGTTCAAACGCAGCCAAGGTATACCCCTCTCCAAATAACCCACGACTGTTCCTTCCCTGATACCAATCTGTTTTTTTTTGTCAGATAATTGGTGTCGTGTCGGTGTTCTTCATATGTATTTCAATTTTATCGTTTTGCCTTAAGACCCATCCTGACATGCGGGTGCCTGTCATAAGAAACATAACAGTGAGGACTGCAAATGGCAGCTCAGCCTGGGTGCTGGACAAGACGCAAACAAATGCACACATCGCATTCTTCTACATCGAGTGTGTGTGCAACGCCTGGTTTACATTTGAAATCTTGGTAAGCATAAATATACTGGTAGACTCAACCGTTATTTAAACATAGAACAATTGAATGTTATTGCCACATGTATGTTTACGTCCTCCCTCTCTTTCTTTTACTTGTAGGTTAGATTCATTTCCTCACCAAATAAATGTGAATTCATAAAGTCATCTGTTAACATCATAGATTACATTGCAACGCTTAGCTTTTATATTGATTTAGTGCTTCAGAGATTTGCGTCACATCTTGAGAACGCTGACATTCTCGAATTCTTTTCCATAATAAGAATCATGCGGTTGTTCAAGCTGACGCGCCATTCGTCAGGGCTGAAAATTCTTATACAAACATTTCGGGCATCGGCCAAAGAGCTGACGCTACTAGTATTCTTCTTAGTGTTAGGCATCGTCATATTTGCTAGTTTAGTTTATTACGCGGAAAGGATACAGACAAATCCGCATAACGATTTCAATAGTATACCGTTGGGTCTGTGGTGGGCTCTGGTCACAATGACCACTGTCGGCTATGGTGATATGGCTCCTAAGACATATATAGGAATGTTTGTTGGCGCACTGTGTGCGTTGGCCGGTGTACTAACCATTGCACTGCCAGTGCCGGTCATAGTAAGTAACTTTGCAATGTATTACTCGCATACACAGGCCCGAGCGAAGCTGCCTAAAAAGCGACGAAGAGTACTTCCAGTTGAACAGCCAAGACCACCTAGACTTCCAGGTGAGTACGAATTTATTTTTCTTTATTATTTTGTTACCCATGTGTGTTTTGTATGGAGTGGTATAATAACAACCCCCTAGGACTCTCATTGTAGATATGTAAATGTACCCTGTCGGTCTGTCTGTTTCCTTTGTCTTTGAATGTTCAAGGAATTTAGACATCAAATGCAAATGGAAAGACAACGATGATAAAAAAAAAATGAAACAAATGAGGAATCGAATCTCGAAGTTAGCTATGAGCTACTGTATTTTCGAAAAGTACATCTACCCACTGTGGTTCGTAGTCTGGTCATTTATCGGTAAAGATCCAGTTGGGCCACAATCCACAAATCCCTAAGATGTTTATTAGGATGTTGGTCATATATCCTGCTCATTTTCATTCCCCCTTCGGTCGAGGTATAAAAAGAGAAAGCATCGTTCATTCGATATTAAAAGTGGCGATTTTTTCGTTACTGCACCCTTACTGACACTACAATGTTTGGCGATAAAGTGCCTGGTCAAGTGTAACTTGAATTCGTTCGTGGGTGCAAAAGTTCCGCCAAAGCTCTTCAGCTCTGAATTCGTCTTAGCCAGCAGAACATCAACGGCCACTGAAAACAGTGAGAATGTGGAACAACGCTTGCGCGAAAGTCCATGAAGTTCAGTTAGCAAGACAGCGTCTGCTTTACGCCTCTCGAAAACTATCGTTCATGGAATTTTCGCATTTTCAAAAATCACTTCAAAACGATTACTTTCAATTATTAAGTAAAGCTTATGTACTTGCACATTTCTTAGGGCCATTGGCTGATACGAATTTAAGTGCCACATAAGCTCTCATGTGACAGTTTATGCCCTTAAAAAAGTATAAGTATTTAAATAGAACTTAAATCGTTAAGCGTCGTATGAGCAACCGGCTCTTACAGGCTTTGTAAAATTTTAAACGCTAAGTATAAAGATTATTTGATTTAAAGAATGCCTCGCAAATTTTGGGGGCCTATATAAAAAATAATAAAAAAATACTTGTCCATTTCGCAAGTTGGGGTTTGGTGAGACGAATTTTCGAAAAGAGAGACTTTTTTGCATCTATTCTTAAAAAAAGTGTTTTTTTCTTTGGAAATTCGTGTTTGTTGAAACAAGCTTATGAAAAAGGACCACAATTAGGTGAAACCCAGAGCCCACAAAATCAAATTTACATTCAAAGTAAATTGCCAGACTCTAGCTACTAATTTTGGTATTCATTTGCAAACTGCTACTTAGTTGTCATTGTTTTTCTATCCCTACTAGGTCAACCAGGTGCGGTGAGTGGTTGCGGAACTCCCGGATCTGGCCCACACTCAGGGCCGATGGGCTCTGGTGGCACTGGACCGCGTAGAATGAACAACAAAACGAAAGATCTAGTAAGCCCCAAGTCAGGTATGTATTGCTGCTAAATTTTTAACAGAAAAGCAACACAGACAAGTGTAAATATGTACAGATATAATTTAGCTTTATGCCAAAACCGATTGCAATATATTTACCTAACCAAACAAAAAAAACAGAAAACGAATAAAAGAAAACATTTTCTAAAAACGAAAAAAAAAAACACACACATGATTCACCGGCCCATCAGCCGAACGCTTGTATCCGAACACCTCTTTCACGCGAACAGATTCAAATCAAAACAAACAAACAAACAAGACAACACAGTCAAGCTCTAATCAACTAACGTATCCTCTGCTTTTTGAGTGTCTCGATGAAATGCTTTGAAACGCTTTGCGGATACAATTTTCTTTTTAATCGTAGTTGTTTTTTTTTTTTTTTTTTGAACACATTCAATCACAATTAATCGACACACATAACAGGCTCCACACGTCAGCATCGGGGTTATGCCAATCGTAGGCAGATGTCATCGAGTTAATTGTTGGATTTTACTTTCTTTTATCTATTTATTTCCAATGTTATCGTCATCAGATGAATATTCAGCTATGATTGGCAAGAACTCGAAAGATGGCAAAATGTCGCGGCTTCTTTGAAAATAGGACACTCGCCGGCGCCGCTGCTGCAGCTACCCAATATGTCAGCATCCCAAAAAAAATTCACCCTCACAAAACTAACAAAAAAAATAAAAAAAAAAAACACCCACACGTCACCGACAAGGATGATCCCCCATGCTTCCCCAAACCATCTAGATTCACTAATACAAATTAGAGCAAATTTATAACTGCCACTTGTTAGGAGCTCCCGCAGTTGGACAGCGTACACCGTATGTACCTAATCATTACGAGTTTCGTGATGCGGAGCTCTAAAGTATTCATCAGCTTTTAAGTGTTGTATCATATGTTAAGTTGATGTGTGTGTAGCCGTGGTCGTATATATTATGTATTAAATGTGCATTTATTGTTTTAAGTTAGATATTCTATACACTACCGATAGTGCCTACTTGCTTTTGTCTCTTTGCTGGCGATGACCCGTCTGATTTTATTCGAAGCCATTCGATGTAACACAGTTTTTGTTTTTATTTGTTTTTTATTCTTTCATTATTCAGTTTTCAGTTCAGTTTCGCATTTAAGTTTGTTTACAAATTCTAAATTGGTACGTATACATTTATTTTCGTTTTGGAATTTTATTTAATGGCTTTCCATTTGCGTACCTACGTGTGGATTGTGTAGTTGTTCGAACTGATTATGGATCAGTGGATTGAAAAATTTCTAACTAGGCGTCAGTTTTTGAGTGTTTACATTGAGTTGTGTATATTTTATATGATTTTCCAGAGTTTTTCTTTTAAAATACCTTATTCGCAGAATATTTGTTTTCAAAGGCGGACCAAGCACCACTAAAAGTTGTTAAGTTGTACCCATCGAAGTTACACGCTTTGGGAATGGCCGATGTGTTACTCGATTGTCGATCTTAAATGCTGTTAAAAAACACTTACGATTAATTCAGATGACACTTTGCAAAATTTCTTGTTTCCTTACTGAAATTCCTGTTCGTACACCCTAGGCCTAGCTTCTCGCAGCCATTCGTTTTGTGTGGGTTTGTATTTTTGTGACGACTGGAAGGGACCTACAATTTTATGCCGAGTCCGAACGGCTAATTGCGAAGGTCTGTTATGACAGTTGTACTCAGACGTTCACGATAGGAAAAGAGCCTTAGAAAAAAATCTAAGACATAATTTGTGTTTTTCCTGGGTCGAACCAGATACTCCAGTTTACTGACCACTGCACGCAGACCTTTACCAACACTTAATTTCGTCGCCTGTTGCTCGTTCAAATACTCGAACATCCGCGTTTGAACTATTTTTCGAGCTTCATGGAGTCTCACTGTTATCGCCTAGCTTTGCACGCTGACCGCTTTTTATCTCGCCTCTTTACTGTGGGGATTGGACCTTTCGAACTTAACAGTGAGAATTTCAGGGCCGTACTTATAAGGCTGCACGTCATACCTGCCGCGCTTTTGGAAAAACTGAAAAACGCTTCTTTAAATGTTTTTCCTAAAAAGTCGTCTCTGAAAAACCCCCCCGCGTCTTTTTAGCTTGTCGTGTTGAAAATTCGTGAAACACTAGGAGCAGATTTCTTCGAGTATAGACTCACAAATCCTTCCCTTGGAACTCTGTTTTAAAAATGGTGTTTATTTTAACACATATTTTACATTTCTTTTCAAATGCTGTTCAAATTGAATTTTATGAGGCTTAACAGCATCTTCAATCGACTTCTAAACTGAGTATTTAAGAACCAAAAAAAAAAACAGATTTAGCGTGCACTCAATTCTTGAGATTATAGATTCGTAAGTCGGACAACAAACAGGACTGCAGTATTTCAATGGAGGTTGGTCAAGAGAACAGTACTTTGATGACAGAGACGTCCTAAAGCTTCTTTAAAAAAAAGAAAAGTTTATTTATTTCCAAGTGGCAATCAGGGAAATCTTGCGCAATGCCAGAGGTCTTTGTCCACAGAGAATTCAATGCTCTTTTAAAACGCCAAATGAAAGCTTGAAACATCCAAATGCAATTCTTGACTTCCTTGGTCTTATCCCATAATTTTGGACTCCTATGTGGGAAATTTGAGTCGAATTAATTTGTTAAAATTAAAGATGTAGTCAACAATTCTTTGCTTTCAAATTTTATTATTTTATTAAAAAAAGAAAATAATGTGGCCATTGTTTTTGCATTTTTGCACCGGCCTGTGGGCGTTCCCCACGTACCCTGAGTGTACACATGGAACTGAATCCAAGTGAATGATAAAAGTGAGCTTTCTGTCTAAGATATGACGCTAATGTCATTAAAGTGACCCACGCCTTTCATAAATTCAATTCATTTGCATATATAGGGTCTTCCTCCAAGAGTTCGTTTATATACCAATCTGAACTTAGTTTTACGAAAATAAATTAAAAGCGCCTGGATTTGGAGGCATTTTTCTTCAATTTTAAGAAATGTCCTTTAGGATTTGGCAACTCACAATCGGGTATATTTTTGGCATGTTTCTGTAAATCTGGGAATTTAACGAAACCGCCCTTTGCCATTAATGATTGAGAATAGTTTCTTTTCAAATTTATTTTGTATACGAATTAGTTGCTATATGCATTTTGACATATACACAAAATTAGTCTAGAAAACAGAGGGATTGGAAATTTCAGTGATTTTTAAAACGTCCACTACGTAGCTATAGTTGATAAACTTCCGGTTGTAGTCTCTGCAACTTGTGTATCCAATTGTATTCCTTAACTTTGTAGGTTATCTAGGCTTATTTATCCTTAAAGTAAAAAGTTTAATACTAAGGGAACTGCAATAATCCTGAGCTGATCTCTCAGTTCAATATTAGACATTTATTTATAATTTGTTTATAATGTATTAGCCGTTGAATGATTTCGTTTATCTTTCTTGTTTGAAGTAAAAGTAAAGCGCAAGTTTTGAAAGACACAGAACATTGGTGTGTCAAAATGAGAATACCTATACCTCGCCGCCGCCACCGCTTCCTAAGATGACGTAGTTAGGCTTATATTTAAAATAAAACATCAAAACAAACTTTAAAAGACATCTTTACAGTGGTATCCCGTTCAACCTTCCATTTCAGATATGGCGTTCAGTTTTGACTAAAACCTCAGTTTATGATTACGAAATATTTCTTGCTGGAAACACTAGGGAGTGTCCAAAATGTATACATTAATGGTGTTTAAGAAAACCCTTGTTTTTTGTTCATTTTCATTTTCCTTTCCATGTTACTGAACACGCACTTTAAAATTTCCTAAGCCAATATTTAAATTGCTTCAACTTTCGAGCTGCATCCAAGCCCCAAGCCCAACGAGCATGTTAGCACAATTTTATTGAATGTCGTATTATGCACCCACACATTTGTTTTATGTTACGCATGCCATTTCCATACAATTAGCTCACTCCAACCTCAAACCGCAGAACTAATTCAAATCCATACGTTTGCTAAACTCAAACAGGTCCGATTGGTGCCAGTATTGTCGCTATGAGTCCAAGAACCATGTTAGATCTAAATCCAGCCCTAGCAATGAGCAAACCAAATTTTGAATCCAAGGGTCCACCGATAACTACAAAAGATAAAGACGGAGTTCGGAATCCGCTCGACAACTCTACTAAGAAGAATTTCCTCTAAGTTTTCGCAGCAACGACGTTATCAAAATACTCGTACCAACATGCTATATAACCAGACCACAAAACTACTTTTGTTCAAACTAAACTTTGTTCGTGCGCGTTTGCAATACTCTATTTCATGCATACACAAAGATTTGCCTGTAAGAGACACAATTAAGCATTAATAGTAAAATATTATCTACTCTGTAAATCTACATACTCGAAGCCACTCATACGAAGATAGAAAAAATGATATTTTCAAATAAAAACCTACTTACATATCTTTAACCATATTCATATTTATGAAGTTTCTGAAATATAAATTTACATTTTGAAGAGAAAAAAAATATATACCTTATATACAAATTTAAAATTAGTTCCTAGTTCTTAAGTGCAGACCAATCGCAGTGTTGGGAAACGTTTGACTAACTACAGGACTATCGGACGACCATTACATGCCAGAGAATGTTGAACGGCTACAGAAGATGGATTTGTATTGTAAATTTATTATTATTATTAGGGGAATCTTTTCTGTAGATCTGAAGTTAGGGAAATTGAGATCAAAATTTTTGTATATACGCTTGTACGTGACCTTCGACGATGATTTCCTACTGAATAATTTCCATTCACAGCTAGACGTAGTTTTTCTTTTCCAAGCGGCTGCTATTCACATCCGATCTGTTTTACTAGTTTTTGTTAATAAATTATTAAGCATTGAGTCCAAACAGTAACCCCAATTCGGATTTGTATATAAAATGCTCGTAGAAATAGTCAACGAAAATAACTTTTATTTCTTCGATATTCAATTGCATCCGTGTGCTAGAGAAAACAATTTTTTTTGTTTGTTTTATAAACACAATATACGAATATATACATACGATTGCTTATGATTACATGTTACGTATTAAATTAAAAATTACTTTACGAAGCTCAAGTATACATATTTCAAGGATCGGGAGGTTATATCATCACAGGACACTCTGTTTCTAGATAGCAATTTTAAAATTATCCAACCAAGTACTAAATTGTAACTAAAGAAAATGTTTAAGTTCTATCATCCCATTAAATTAAAAAGAAAGAAAGAAATAAGTAAATTATATTAATAGGTTAATCAATTGTCAATAATAATTTTTAATATAAAAGCGAATATTTATTAAAAATAAAACTCTTCATATTTATATTGAAATGCATTTTCTCTTCTAAATGTTATGGGCTTATCCACAGGATATTTTGAAAAAAGCTTTTAAATCCATTTACTGCGAATTTTGTAAAATGTAAGTATAAAGCGGGGCTTATAGCAAAATACAGATGAACCAAAGCAAAAAATCCCATTCAATACTGTCTCATAAACGAAGGATTTAGATCTACAGTAGAACCTCGAAAAAGTTAACCGAAATGGCCCAAGTGTGATTCAGATTTAAAATTTATTAGATTTTGTGGACACTTTTCAAAATGAATAGCAATGGAACCAATAAATAAAGATTTTGGGACACAACATTTTTTTTTATTGCCTCCAAAGGGCATTAGAAAATATTCATAGTGTATTCCTAATGCTTAAGCATTTGCATTTGTTTTATTTTTTTTTTTTAATGAATGCACGCTCAAAAAAGTAAGCTCTTTATTGGAAAAAAAAAATTACAGGGCACTGAAATTCAATTAACTTAACCCATAGTCAAACAAATGGCTATAATTTTGACATATCTTTATTGATCATCTTTAAAAGAATAGTTTTAATAGATTTTAGAGAAAAAATACGTAAAAAATAACTCAGAAGTGGCATTTGGGAGGTGTACTTTTTGTAGTACATTGGGCACTTTTGAGTGATATATTGCAAAACATTTTTTGTCAATGCACAAAGTCTTGTCGCATATATCACACTTCCATTTGATGCGCACGTGACACATCACACATCGCAGTTGTTTTCCAGCTTCTAAGGGGTTGTGTCCGTTGTTGTTTGCTGTAAAACCAACTATCGCTGAGCTAGATCGGCTTTTATTTCTGTTTCTAGGATGAAGGTAATTTCTGGCAATATTCCGTCTAAAAGGTAGTTGATCAAGTGGCTCAGAATTCGAAAATACATGCAAGCGCCATGCATTTGATACGGCCATATACATCAAATAAGTGAAGATGACCCACCACCATTTCTTACCCCGGATACTTGTGTGACGTTGAAATTAACTGGTCCATATCATCGACTCCGCCCATACATTTGTTATAATTCTTAAACAGATGTGCTACATCCATATCCATCTTTTCGCTCACCACCGTTTTACTTTGTCTATAGGCTCAACCTTATCAAAATTGGTCCCAATGGTACATACACTATTGTCCTTCCATCTCATAAAGAGTAATTTATTTTTAGTGTCAAAGCGATAATCATACTCACATCTTTTTAGTTATTTCATCTCTTTTATTGATCGCAGTGGACACTTTTTTGTTCTATTTTCTCTAATTGTTCCACTCTTTCAAATCTTTTAGCAAATCGTAACTTGTAAAAAAATTGTCGAAATACACCGTATGTTCTTGTGGTAGTGCTGATGTTTTTTGGAGTTTTAACCGCGCGAGTGCCTAGTGGTTCATTAGTACTTCCAACGGATTTTCCACAGTATACATCGAATGCGTAACAGTAGCCATTAGCAGTCGCCACCGCCCAGTCCTTGTACCCAAATCTTGTGGGTTTCCCCCTAATGAACTGTTTCGATGGATGGTGACCATAATACTTTATCATTGATTCATCGACTGATAGATCTTCGTAGCATACGCCCTATTGACAAAACTTTTTTATCAGTAGGTCACATAAAGGCGTCACTTTGAACATTTTAACACCTTTGCCGAGAAGTCTAATTCTCGGCAAAGGTGTTATCAGCCAAATGGATGTTTTCCTGTATATTTAAATACCTGTTTCACGACATACAATCAGCTACAATAGAGACTCTAAAATCTTCATCTAAGCTCATGCGCTCTCGAGCTATTTTAAGATAACCAGACAATAGTAAAATCCCAAAAAAATCCACGCAAATCATCCTTATTTTATTCAAAGCTATGTCGATTATGCTGTCCTGCATAAAACAAGCTGTTCAGGTCATACACCTTTTCATCAAACAATTTCTCAAATATATCCACAGGAGTAAGGTTTACCAATTCTTGACTCCTTGACTGTTGACTCTTGATTCGCCGACTCCTCCTAGTATGTACCGCGTTCGAAACTGTGATTTTTTCAGAATAAGTTCCATCGCACCTTTTCCAAATTGGTAAAGAATCCATTCGTTCAGTTCGTTGTCGTTTTATAGAAAGCGGTTCGTCATCACTATCCCCCCAGTCACTATCATCAGCATACGTCGGCGGATTACCTGCAAAGTACCTGGCACGTCTCTAGGCAGAGCGAACTTTTCAATGTCATCGTCGTCTCCTTCCTCTTCGTCTGTGAGAGGACTAGGTTCCGGTGGCATATTCACCACATTAAACTAATTGTCATTCTCTTTATCAAAGATGGAGTTGAAGTCCTAAATAGTTATTTTTGGCCGTGAGTTTTGACATTTTCATACCTGACAAAAAAAATCCGCCCATTGTACTAACAAAACGACACATACATAAACAGCGCCCCATATACAGTATATGAATTCTGAATCACAGAAATAGAGTTACCACAAAAAGGTTATCCAGTATCCTTTCTATTTAGTTGTAAATAGTCATGATTTGTAAAAACAGCAGTTAATTGCAGTTATTATAAAACTCACCTGCCTCAATATGAAAACTCAACTGCCAACTTTTGGCACCAAATTTTATGTATGGTACTTTCTTTTCACATAAAATGAAAAAATAACCGCCTACTATCAATTTGAAGAAATAAATCGAGAATTCAAATAATTATTTGGCATAGAACGTTTATTAAAGTGGCGTCGTTTTCAAAGTACTGCGGCGTAAATAGGTTCCGAGTAATCAACTTTTTGCAAGTTTACTTTTCCGAGATTCTACTGTACCTACTTTTCGCTTTGCTGTTGTATGCTGTTCATCCACAAAATGTCGCCGAACTGAATGGATGCAGTAGATTTTTAGGTTTTCAGTCTTTTTTCGCGCACAATTTAATGTTCGGGACATTAATTGCTTGCGAAATTTGTAATTTTAAATTTACGTGTTTGTTATTAATTAACGAGGTTCCCAATAGTAAGTGCGGTCTAGAAATAATTCTCCATCTTACCTTCCCCTCACTCAAGTAGCATCACAAAGGACCCATCAATCTGGCTTAATTGAATCTTTCTAGACAGCCACCTAGCCTATTATTTTTTTGTATAAATGGATTATCACTTGACATTGGTTTCTTGAGTAACTTGGTTTTTTATTCGACTGATGGAACTCTTTTACTGTGGTACTGCGGCTTCGCTGTCGATTTGAAGACCACTTGAAAATTTCGTTTTGCATCAGTTGCATACTGGGCTTAGAGACAAAACGAATTGCAATAAAAAGGAAAAGGTGAAAGCTAAGATGTATGAAGCTTTACTTGGACCTAAATATGCGCAGCTACTTTATGTGGTATTTCCGACATCGTCAAGTAGGAACTGTGTGATGTTGTCACTATCTGCTTTAAGTGCTATAAAGAAGCCCATTTCTAACTTTAAATAACGATGTCCGGGAAAGACATTTGGATAAAGCTACGTAAACTAAGATAAAAGCAAAAATACTCCTAATACCTAAGCTTAACCAAGTTCCTGCCAACAGAAATGTACTGATGTATTAGAATTATCTTTCGGCAGGTGAAATCATTTCGCTTTACTTGGCTTTTAACTAAAGAACTCTTCGCTGGCAAGACTAAATATCCCGAGATTTTTGTGCATTAATTCGCCAAAGTGTGACTATGATGTGAACTATTTGTTCAAATGGTTTCCGGAACTCTTCAATTTATAGCCTCATTTGAAGCTTTCCTGAGTGACAACTTAAAGTTGCATAAATAGAGGTCGTCTCCCCATCAATGCGGCGGTCTTTCTGGGATTTCTTTTCGGTCATCTCATTTAAACATATACAGAAAATTTTAAAATTCTCGACAGTATACTTCCAGTGGCACTTGGACCTGTGTACATTTTATTCAGACTCTTTTACTTTTTTGGACTCTAAACAATACGTTCAACACGCAAAATCACAGCCATTACTACAAATATGTATAGGTTCTTCTAAATATATGCGGGGTAACATAAACAAATTCTACGTGTTTCACTTAATTTGTTTAATCCGACATTCGCCAAAAATTGGTTATGCTAAAATTCGTCACATTAACAAGCTGGTACTCAATTCACTGAGTGATTACGAAAGTAGCCCAATAGCTAACCCCCTCGTAAGTGGTAAATCCTATGCCGCAAACAGCGTTACTTAGAGCTCAACCGACGCCTCGTCCTGTTTGGCAATTTGAACATTAGAGGCTTGCATGACAAAACCTCTAAAAACTGATTTGGACTCGTAGACTTTGCTGCGTGCGGATTATGGTCCTTCCTTTTGGACAGTGAAACCTCACTATACATTTTCACTCACGAAATATGTAATTCCCAGTTGAAATGGTGCTTTCGCGTGCCCGTTACGCCTAGCAGTAGTACAACATCCATCATATACGAGTGTCCAACTTGTTTTCTTGGTTTGGTTTTTTTTTCGCACAGAATGATGATAGAGACACTACCATCGGAAAATGTCCCAAGAAGTATGTAGTCCTTGATATATAATATGTGCACTGCTTTGGAGTCCTTATTCCCTAGCCTACAATCACATTTACACACTTCTCACATTTTCATTTAGAAAGGTTTCATATTGCACTTGCGGTGTTGCCGCTTCTGCTGTATTAGTATCCAAGTCACACTGGGCGTATACTTGCTATTTTTTTTCCTCTTTTGAGAAATATTCTTTATTGCTTTTGTGAAGTGGTTTTAGGTAAAATTGAGTGGATATAATATTGAAAAAGAAGATAATCCTAAGACGCTTTCTGTATAATAAAGGGGACAAATTCACCTCCCCCTTGTCATTTATCGCGTACGATTCTGTGAATTGGTGAGGTTTTAAACAATTTTATATAAAAGAATCATAATTGTTTTTTTTTTCTGATACATAAATTGAAGAATTATTTCTCCTCTAAGAGCATACTACACTGCACAGTTCTTGCAGCTTGCGTCTAGAGCTATATTCTCATTTTATTGTGCAATTATTGCAGCGGCCATTTTACCAATGGTTTAGACACAGGCCAGACAAAATGAAGAAGTATTGTACGCCAAATTCCCACTGGTCCTCATTTCTAATGAATCTCAGCGATCACTTGAAGTTCTCAGCATTTTTTAAGCAAAATCATCCTTGCCTTCTAAATAAACTTGATATTTCTATTTATCTTATTTAATGGAATGGGTTAAAGGAAGTGAAAGTGGACTGTTTCGAGGTAAGACTGATGCTGAAGTATTTTCAAACAACACGAAACAGTGGTATTGTTAAAATTATAAATAACGTGCCTAAATGTCAAATCCTTTTCTGTTTCCCAAGCTGTGAAAATGTTTCTACAAAAATGAACAAAAAAAATTAAATAAATCCTTTGGCTCTGCATATATCGATATTATGCCGTCCTATGTTTATACTCTCGTTCGACTTTCGTGTAAAAACACGGCAAATGGTACCTCATATGGAGAGGGTTGAGGGATAGCCATCAGCATTGGCTTTTGGCTAAGCGCACAAATAAGGAACAGAGAGAATGCCAGGCAAAGTTGGAAGAAAAACATGTAAGCGTAAAAACAGCTCCGATTAAAATGTCTCTTCGGGGAAAAAACTCGTTCGCCTGATCCCTGATGGCATATTACTTTCGTTTGCATGCGGATAACACTCGTAAGTGGATGTAATCCTTCAATTTTGACCCGTGTCGTCTGTCGGAGTATTATCGTTGGTGATGGTCCTCAAAAGAAATATTTAAAAGAAGAAAATTAAACTATTAACTGGAGAAGTCTGAGAATTCAGGTCTACACTCAAACCTTAAAGGGTATATACAAGGAGAGCGGCCTTAAACAAACTTGTATTGGGTATTCCCTTCTCACCTTTAAAGGCGTCACTTTTGAACCTTTGGCGACCATAATCGGCCATGTTTGGAGCGCTTTGAACTCCATTTGAAAATGAAATAATCTCTGCATTTAAACCCTTGGATTTAGCTCGGGATATTTACTTCTGAATGAAAGGAGTTACGCAGGAAGGCCCCCGGTGGTTAACCGAATTAAAAGTGCTAGACGGTTCAGGTGAAACAATATTATTCCCTCAAATACCTACTACCATTTTTCAGTACTTTGAGTGAGCTCAGACGCCAACACTCGTTTTAAGCCTAAATGAGCAGCCAGGCAAACAAGCCCCCTTATCGCCGCTGCCGCACTTTCAAAATCAACAACGAACTTTGATGTGCTGTCGTAGCAGGCACTTGCGCCCAGGACGAACTTTAATTAATGCACAGTGTCCACTTTAGATGTTTAATTTGAAATACTATCCACCCATTCGTCCTCGATTTGGTCTCCTTCATTCACAAGCGTGTATGCGAATATCGCATATTCGATAAACACTTCTAAAGTAAACAGCTCTCGATTATATACTCGGCTACGATGGGCACTTATAGATACCATCTACAAATTCGCACACACACGTGTGCTGACGTGATACGACTTGACATTTGTATACGATATCGGTTTGTTAAAGGACACATACGTAGGGTGTCATAACATTCGCCCGCAGCGGTTAGCAGTCACATCGTTCGCCTTTCAAAATTCTAATTACACCCAACCACAGCAAATGGAAATACTAAGTGCATTAGGTTTCGCCATTAAGAGCCTTCACGTGATTTCTGGAATACGAATAACCAAACCATTATTATACCCCCGGCTATGTGTGTGTATTCAAATGGACATTGTTCTTTGAAACAACTTTAATTTACTTGCATAGTGGAACACGTACACTATGGAGTGTTGTAAGCGACGTCGTCCTTGATTGCATTTCTCCCACAATGTGCATGTTTTGAGTTCCGGAGGATTGCCAGCCACTACGAGATGTATACGCTGCCGGGAGGAAGACAGACACACAATACCCAGCGGTAAAGTGGGAAAACTTTAAAACAATTAAAGTACGTGAGTGTAATTTGACGACGAACTGAATGTCGGTCAGGAACGAGTCGGGGTCCTTTGGAGAGGAGTCCCTGGAACTTGAGGCACATATGGAATTAGAAAGCAGCTGAGTGGATGAGTGCGCACTCCTAATTCCACACCGGACTGAGGCAACGAATTATGAAAGTTGCGAGTGAGATAACCGCGTCATAACAAAATACGTTTCGATCGGCCTGGGGCAAAATCATAGAAATGGTGGTGTTGCCCCCTCCTCGATTCACATAACGATGTAACTTTGAGACGAAAATTCAGCCACCAGTGCGCTCTAGCGCGCACCACGTGAGGCATATACCGAGGCAATGAATTGCGAAGAAAAGCTGCCCCCCCCCCCCATCAAGAGATATACAGCAGCAGCAGCAGGTGATGGAACACAGATTCGATGGAGAAATTACAAAATCAGTCCGCATGCCCCAACAGAGAAAGAACTTTCACACACAGCTTTGTGTGGTGTGGAGCTTTGGTTTGGACGTTGCAATATGCTCCAGAAATCGTCGTCTTTTCAAATCCGATACTAAAAATTTGTCTCTGCAAGTTTTGCGGCGTGAGTGGTGGCGGAGAGTCTGTCTCCTCTCTGCTGCGGGTGTATAGTGTGGCGCGGAACTAGCATACGTTTCACTAGTTTTTTCGTTTCCATCTTTCCTCTGCGGTGCTTGCTCCTGCTATCTTCATATTCGAGGGTTTTTCTTACTGTTTCCGTACCTGGGCCCTGAGCAGGTATCCACTATTCATCGCCGCAGTACGAGTGCGTTGTAAAAGTGCGTGAGGTTTCCATTTCCCCGGTATATTTCATACATCTCTCACATTTCACACATAGTGCTGCGGATCCATCTCGGTCCGAACTATTCAGTGCGACAAAATACTCCTCGGCCGGCGCTTTCCAGGGCCTTGCAAACCAAACGAGGTACCGGATAAAAAATTGAAATTAAAAAAAAGAATAAAAAACGAAAAAAAAAAAAAAAACAATTAAAATAAGAAACAGCTTCGCAATCTCTAAACTGCTAATGGTGTACACGTCGTCGTCGTCGTCGTGACCTTAATTAAAGACAGTGATGGGGTGAATTCCGTCGACACTTTGTGGAAGCTGCTCGCTGATAGAGAGAAAAATCACAAACCCAAATCGAATCAATACGCGCTGATTGTGATTGTGAATGAGTGTGCCTAGATACGAGATACGAGACGAGACAAGAGACGAGAGTATCCATCTCGTCGTCGTCGTGTGTAGTGAGACGACTCTGCTGCTGGCTGAGCGAGCGAGTTAAGCCCGAAGACCTATGAAAATCCCAGGCAATTGAATAAATAATAGAAAGTGTTATTGTTATCGTTATAACAATAAAAAAAAGAAGAAAAAATTGTATCAAGGAGAGTTTTGGAACGCTGCGCTCGCATTCTGTTACATTCGGTCTGTGGTGTGTTTCTTATATCTGGGTGTGTATGTGTGTGTAGAACAGAATTTATTGACCCGAGTTAAAAATGGTATTCGCCGTATTTGCGTCCTTGTTCCATCGGAGATAATAGGGTGAATGAGCGACGACAACGACGCACTCGGTATACGCGCGGCGCGGTGATGTATTTGCGGAGAATTACTTTCGGGGGATGCATATTTAACTCGACTATTTGCTTGGTATGTGTTTGTTCACCTGCTTAAGACTTACATTTAAATCAGTGTTTTCTGTGTTGTGCGCTTTTTTTGTGTGAGTGTTTTTTTTTTTTTTTTGTTTCTGATGCTGTTTTCCTTTGAACTGCTTGTGTTGCTGTTGTTGTTTGAAATTAAATTCTGCGCTGAGTACACATTCGGATGCAGTATGTATGAAATTTTAATTAATTTCTGCAGAGACCGCAGTGTGTACACAATCCTCCTCGGTACCTACTTCGTTAATGCGTTTATGTTGGCACGTAATTTTCGGTATGTTTATCATACCGAACCACCCCAGGGCTGACTTGCGGCGTACAGCGTCGGTTGTGTGGTTACTGTGAAATCTTTGGCAGGTTTCCGCTCTAGAGAGCCCCAAAGGACTCGTGAAATTCACGACTGTACGCTGCCATAGCGATGATACGGCTCCTGAATAGGCCACCATTACCATGCATACATAACTCACTCAAGTGGTTCATTTTGCCATATAGAATGGCGCAAAAAGGGCGCCGGCCGAATTAGAATTTAATTTTTGCAAATGAATGGGGCCCCTTCATTAATAAGCCCTTGTCAGAGGATCATCATCTCGCATCTGATAATAGCCGCTTAAGATTATGTTGCTCGTGCATACATAGAATACTTTTGTAAGGACGTACTTTCCCATCTGCGGCAGGCATATATTCGTATAATCGTCGTGATGAGCTGCGAGCACAACAAAGCAAGTGTGTCAGCTCCCTGCTTCATCTTTTATAGAACACACTCGAAACCGTAATTGACATCAATAGCTGTCATTTGCTGTAATTTGCTATGTAGGACGACGACGGTTCACTCATAAATAGATTTGCATTTGTAAAGGACGAACGAGTGCGGCCCACAGGTCGTTGCCTTGTTGACAGCGGTATTGGGAACACAAAATTTGCATGGCCTTGTGAATTGCGATAGGTGGCCATCATTGAAAACGAAACATTTACGCCAAATGAGCTCTGCTATCTCCAGCTCTGTGCGGCTATAGGTATGTGGTAGTGTGCGGTTGCAATTGGCCTAATTACAAATTTGCTGCTGTGGTGGCGGTGATGGCGGTGATGGCGGTCGTTCGTTCGCCTCCCAAAGTCGTAAAATTTTCTATTTTATGTCACGGAAAATTGGATCGCACCATTATTCACATTTTTAATGGTATTGCTGGCTTGTCTCAGATCTAGGTCTTGTGCGTTAAATGAGTTTCTCTATACTTCTTCTGCTGCTGGTGCTGCTTGTTGGCGTTGCATATTTATTAAATGAGCCGAAGACGACACCGACTGTACACTCTGTACACACACACACACACATCCTAATGGCAGAGTGTTTGCCGAGGAGCACAAATCGATTCGCCAACGAATCTTTGGGGGGCAATTGCGAGGATTACACTGTATTATGCTGAGTAGCAGAGACCTAATGTTTGCAAGGTTTTCATGAATTCCCATGCCCATTCAGCATCCTCTAGCATCCACTTGTGAGTGCTTCTGTCCCTTTGAAGGTCATATGGGATGGAAATAGACGCCGCATGACCTTCGCCTATTTTTCTGGCGAATTAAGTGTACTCAGTTCAAAGTGGATGGTAATGCCAAGTGTCTCCATTCATTTCATCTACTTAAACGAATGGAAGTGGTTTGCATGAATGTTGATTAAATGGGTTTTCAATTTTCAATTTTAAATTTTTCAATAATTTGCTTCTCAACTTGAACTGGCTTTTCTGCTGATGGCAATAAATTGTGTACTTTATGGAGTTTTGAGTGTGCGAATTAAAAAGAGAATACAGGTAGGTGGGTGGGTCTGGTACGACTCACTTTAGGCATAGTTGGGAACGTTAATTACGAAAACTTTTACAAGTTGCCGGTTCGGCTTCATTTTAAAGTTTGTTTCTAAGTGCTTCACTGAGCCATTGTGCACTCAGGAGTGATTGTTAATTCATAAAATTGTAACGAGGGCTCGGAATAATGAAGTAGCGAAAGCAATCGCATGGAAAAGTTTATTGGGACCAAAAGTGAACTACCCAGTAATTTTCATTTTGGCATGCGTCCCCGTAGGCAATATTGAAAATTATTGCCGTCTGATTACGATTATGATTATGCGTACCTACACTTTCAGATGGCATTACGGCTCCAAGTAGATTAAATTAATTTCGATCAACCTTTAGGGGAGGGGACAGTTTTAACAACAGTCTTCGACACTTTTACTGTGACGGTAAGAAAATCGATAATACGATTCAAAGAGGACTTACAAACTGAAACTGAATTCTAAATATGTGCGCTTGTTTTATTGGAATTCATAACAATGCGAACAGAAAGAGGAAGGCCCCTTTTGTTGATGGTGTCGATTATTGATCATAAAAACGGATTTTATCGGAAGTCGGTCGTTGAGTTGTTGTCGTATAAATTTTTGTGACCGACTATAGTAGTGACAGTTTGAGAATAACTGAACTCTAACTAATTTCGACGGCTTAACTTTAGGATGAGGAGCAAACGCAACCGTTTATTACGGCCTCATAATTGGTTTGGTTGAGTGGTTCCTACGTAGGTTTATATGAAAAACCCTAGTAGCACTGGATGCCGTTTTGTTATCACAACTTAAGAGTGGTTAATGTTTCCTTTGTTTTTTCAATACGGCACTTTCTTAATCTTAATGTTCCCCGCTGGAATATGCCTTTTTTAAAAAAAAAAGTTCAATAAGTAGGGAATAGTCAAACACTTTTGACTATCTTTTGTCGAAACGCGAAATCCTGACAAACAGCCGAGAGCATAAATGTCATGAAAAAGCTTTTTAATTAGCCGTTTGGACCAGCGTGACCGTTGTGCGACTAAAGTTGCAATTTGGCACTTTTTTGACAGCCTGTCACTATTTTTAATTGTAGAAGGCGTTTCAAATGTTCAAATGCTGTTATTTCCAAATGAAAAACGCAGTTTTTAATCACAACACTAATATAGTGTAAAATATCGTTCAAAATTATTCTAAATTCGCTTCATAACTGACGCTTGTTTTCTCAATGGAACATGGTTTCAATTTTATGCGAGAGTAATGTTAAATTGTTTGTTTTGTAATTGTCAACTAGAGTTCCCGAGTTTGACAGTCGGAGTAGCCCACGATCGTTCATTGTTATTTACAGTTGAAAAAGTGAAGGACAATATATATTGAATGACGATATATAAAGGGTGTCCCATAATTAAGGCATAATTTGAATTTTGCGCCATTTAATGATGTCAACGGAAAAAAAGATAACAATGTGACAGCTGACTGTTGGGGGTTAGTAAAAATGCAGCGCTATACGAAAGAACAACGCATTTTCATTGTTGAGCAATATTTTAAAAATAATGAAGGTTTGTCAGCTTTTTCGAACAAAATCAACTTCAGTGATGAAGCTCATTTTCATCTTGACGGCTTCGTTAATCGTCAAAATTGTCGCTTTTTGGGTTCAGAAAACCCACAAGTAATTATTGAGAAACAAATGCATCCACAATGTGTTACTGTTTGGTACGGATTTTGGCCTGGACGCATTTTCGGTCCATTCTTCTTCGAAAATGCGGCTGGTCAGGCAGTACCAATTAATGGTGTTCGTTATCGTGACATGATAACCCAGTTTTTAGTGCCTAAATTACAAGGTATGTACGTGACCAATACGTGTTTTCAAGACGGTGCCACATGCCATACAGCCAGAGAAATAATTCAATTACTGCATGAGTTATTTCCTAATCGTGTAATCGGTCGTTTTTGCGATCGGAATTGGCCATCTTGCGATTTAACGTCATTGGACTTTTTTCTTTGGGGTTTTTTGAAGTCAAAGGTCTATGTAAACAAGCCCACGACCATTAAAAGAGGAAATTGATGGGTTTATTAATGAACTTCAGCCACATTTATGCGAAACGGACAAAGAAAATTTCAGCAAAGCCGTGCCGGCCATTTTTCCGATGTGCTATTTCATACACAACCCCAATCTGAATATTCTATGAATCAAAAAATTTCTAATTAAAATTCTGTATTTTCTATCAAAATTACATTTTGCGTGATTTATGGGACACCCTTTGTAAAACAATCAACGGTAATTACAGATGAAAATAAATAAAAATGAATGGAATGGAAATCAAATCAATTTTGCCGCAGTTTTCGTTAATTATTCGATATAATAGTACAGGGGGTGTTCAACTAGATAAGTTAAGTAAGTTTGACAGCTGGCTGACTTGATGTGTCTCAGTTTTGGATGGCCAATATCGATCACATGAAAAGTTGTTCAGTTGATGGCCTTGGACGGGTAGCCGACGATTCTAGTCAAAATTTCCGTAACTGAGTACTCAGTTGACAGCTCGTATAAGTGTCTGACGTAGTCCAGTGTCTGACGTAGGCCAAAATTATAAGCCAAAAATCAATCGACACAATTGACAGATTTTACAATTATCGAATCAATTGCTTATGTAATTTATTAGTAAAAATATAACCTCCTGTAGCGTCCAAATCATTTTTTAGGTGTTGATTGGGCTTAAAACTGAGAAAGTAGTTCTACTCCATTATTGCTCGATAAGCTTAGTTTTCTTGGCATTATAAACATCTAGAAATTGAACTTGTGAATATAAATCATTCTCTTCAGCCGTTAATTTTCTCATGGAAACACACTTCGGCTCAAAAAGTTCGAGTTCCGTAATCCTTCAAACAAATCATTTTTTTTTCAACAATTTAGTACTCTATTAGAATACAACCTAATAGAGGTGATATTTCGTCAAAGTTTTTAGTAATAAAATGGGCGATTAAATTTACACTATGATAGTCAAAACTTCCTTCCACGGTTTACCTTATTAAAATTAAGTTCGAATCAGAAATATCCAAGCTAAATACCAACAAGACTACCAGGTCTTACGTGCTGAGTTTTCTAAATCATACTAGAGGAAGACTTCGCTCTCAAATAGAAAAGTAGCAACCGAAAAAAACCGAAAATGGAATGGAACTTGATAGGCGGGTGAGTCGCCGTCCAGGTTAAACCCCAACTTGAACTCACAGCAAAACTGCAAATAGCTGCTGGAACCTCTTTGTACATCTACTTGTTTGCTTTGTCATTGCTTTAATAATTACAAATCAAACGTCTCAGCCAACATACCCCTTCTGATTATGAAAGAAAATAAAGCGCTTATTGATCCGCTTAGTTCTAAACACAACGAGCCTAAGTCCATCAACGAAGAACGCTACCGACAAATAATTAGCAATATCGGGGAGCATTTCCTATAAGCTACAGACTTCTTAGGTCTTTCGCCAACATCTTGTCCTACACTTGTTTAATTTCATCTTCCACCAACAACGACAGGGACAGCCAGTTAATTAGTTTAATGAGCTTTGTGCGTTAAATCAAAGACACTTTCTTCACTTCTGGAAGTTGAATTCACGTTGAGCTGTTTTTGATTTGCATAAGAGCTGGAAAACTGGTTATACCTATGAAATAACAAATTCAAGTCACTTTGAAGTGCCAACTGTTATATATGTGACTTTCAAACAACTGTCATCCCTCATCTCTCACAAGTGGCAGTCTGTCACCCTTGGATCGAGTTCCGCATCGGTATGCGCTGTCGTGGAATCTAGTTAAGGTGAATGACAAATCGTATTACGTTAGCCTCCCCCCCTGCGGATGACAGCGCGGCCTGAAGTTGAACAAACTTTTCACCAGTTCTCCTTGTTTGGCTTTTATTTGGTTCTTATTACATTTATACAGTTCCATGTGGAACTGTCCATGGAAAGAGTCGGAATTAATGTGCTGTGAGCAATCAGGTTAAAGCAGTTACCATTTCAGGAGTCAATTTCTACCCTATGCTAGGAATGACAGTGAACAGTCGGTTTTCATTTTGTCCAATTTGCATTTTTGACACAGCCAATGAAGTTCACAAGGATGAATACCTTAATCACGGCATACCTGTACTTGTGGGAGCATACCCAAATGCCCTATGCTAATTTCATCCATAACTATACCTAATAACCTTTGACGGGCATGCTAATGGCAGCCGCAACCAACAACCAAACTTGTTATGGCTGTGCCTATTTTTGAACCCAGAATCACCGGAGTACAGTCAATTTAAATGAATGCTCCGCAGGGGGTATATTTCAGACGTATCACGGCTTCGATTTTCCTAGAAATACTCGTAGCCACTCGTAACTGATGTTTAAATCCTTATTTAGTGCAAAATGGTAGTCCGCGAATATTTAAGTTTCGCACTATGCGGCTCAGATGAAGGAGAAACTACAACAAAACGCATAAAATAAAAATAAATAACTTACATTAATCTTTTTGAACAAAAAAGCGGTACAAAATCTGAAGCTCCAGAAAAAAAGTTAGGTCATATCTAGTTTCGTTGGTTTTACATAAAGCAAATGGAAAACTGCTGGGAATGCACTGTAGGAATCAACCATAAATAAAATTTGTGTGTCAGGTGGTCAACTTGAGGTGTTAATAAACCCCACGTTTGGGGGCAGAGTATACTATTTGGGTACTTAGAAAATTAAATCCTGCTAATTGATGTAAGTTGGCGCTGATGAATTTGATTTTACGGGTCCATAAGGCTTAAAACTTCTGCTGGCTATTAATTGGATGTACGTTGAGATTTAGTTTGTCCGATTGGATTGGCAAAGGACTTGCAGTTTTATGTTGCATTCGAGGTCGAAATTTAGGGGCGATATCATTAGAACTTTTTCCGTGAAAGTTTACTGAATTTGTTTGAAAATTCCGCGCCAAGGGAGAGCGTTATGAATTTTAACAGCGTAGGGACATAAAGGGTCATTCATTTTTCTGTTTCGAAAGTAAAGCTAAATAAAAATCACACAGCGATACATTTTTGATGAACATTTTATTTCATTATACAGTTTGGACTTTGCCAGTAAGTATGAAATACAATATCATTCAAATGGCCGCCTCGGGAAGATTCGCAGTATGCGATTCTTTTGAAATAATTTGTAACTACTTCTTTTTTGCACATTTCGGGCGGTATCTCGGCCATAACTTGCGTTTACTTGTTTGGTAATGTGCCACTCTCCAGTTGATGCATGCGGGGTTACCGCCACAAAGAAATGAAACCACTTTTCTCGACAATGGTGCAAAAAGATATATTTTATTTACTGCGATGGTGCCAGCGGTAGTGCTGCCATAAATGTTACAATGTTTTATGTTTTAATTACGATTAAAAATGACAACCGAGCGATTCTAGTTAAAACCCAAGAATAATTAACCGAGTCAAAAACTAAAGGCAACGAACGTTGGAAAAAGAACCAGGAAATGTGTGCTAGGAAAGTTATAATGCAAGATCAGTGCAGTGGCTTACGGTTGACAAAAGTACTAGATTATTTAGTGGCTGAAGGCCCAAGTCACATTATAGAGATAAGTTATAGTTAGTGCTATAAATGTAGGCTTAGGTAAAACACGGCCTTTTGTGTAGCCCCACAGAAAAAAATCGAACGGTGTCAAATCGCATGATCTTGATCTCAAATTGACGTCGCCGAAACATGACCAGGAAACTTCTCACCCAATAAAGCCTTAATTGGTCGTTTTGGGTGGCTTGTTGCCCCGTCTGTTAGGCGATCCATTATCGTAAATGGCACACATTCAACTAATATTATGACACTTCAAAAGACAGGTGTCAAATGCGCTACCAACTTGAAACCAAATCATCTTCCCAGCACTCCATCGACACAAACTGGACCCAAAATCGCCCGAAGAATCATACCCTCAAAGCATCCCAACAGATTTTCATCCGATTTTGACAGAGTCCATACTTCTGCACCAGGATGATTAGGGTCTCATATAACATCTCATTGGTTCTATACGAAAGTGAGCTTTACTTCTTAGACGCCTTTTTAAACCGAGAAGCAAGAGTGTTTCTTCGTTTGATCTTTCTGCTGATGTCATTTTGGAAAGCAATAGTGCAAACTGCAACCCATGGCAGACAAACCGCGATACCAATATTCATTTTTAGTATCCAGGCTAAATTTTTCGAACTCGTGATATTTTCCATAGAAAATTATTAGAGTGGTGGTTAAAAATGATTATAAGTAAGGCCCAGAGTCTCTGACTACTTTGAAGTTGTATCTCTCCATTGCGTCGATTTGGCCGAATCATCGATGCTGAGAGTCCTCACTCGTTGACAGAATACTTCGTTATGACCTATCCATTTACAACCAGACCCATTTTCGCCGCGCCTCCAAGCAAATTTCTTCGTGCACACGAAAACGTTTCAACGTTTCGCCATAATTAGAGAAGTTTTCTCAGGAGACTAAAATGTTTGTCGGACGTTCGCAAAAGATGTCGCTGTTGAAAAATCCTGAAGGTGTAATTTGTAATTTCTCTGACGGTTTAAACCGAGATCGAATATAAGAGTTTCTTCTAAGGATCAAAATAAAGCTTTATTGTTGACTTTCTTTTGCTTGATTACATACAGACATCCGTGTCGATGCCAAAACTCTTTGGCAGACCCAGTAAAATACCAATTACACCGCCATTTTGCGGCCAAACTCTTGTGAACTTCAGGCGAACTTCAACTTGTTAGAGGAAAACTGTTCGTAAATAAGTCTTTCCATTTCATACTGCATTAAAATGGTGGGCCCTTTCCAAGTCTTCCCATTTCACACCGCATTAAAATGGTGGGTCCTTTCCAAGTCTTCCTATTTCATACCGCATTAAAATGATGGGTCCTTTTCAAGTCTTCCCTTTTCATACTGCATTTAAATGGTGGGTCCTTTCCAAGTCTTCCCATTTCATACCGCATTAAAATGGTGGGTCCTTTTCAAGACTTCGCATTTCATACTGTATTAAAATGGTGGGTCCTTTCCACTCACTTCAATACACGGACTCACTCAAATGAATAGTTGATGGTAGGTCGAGGTCATGGTGGCTCACTGAAACTTATTTTGTTTGAAGGCTTAGGTAAAACATCTGTAATTTTAGATTGAACGAGGTGTAGACCCCAAAAAAACAAATGGGATGGCAAAGGCTCCTAGCTTGCTTGTGGAAGCTAGGATGTGTTGCCGATTTTCCGATTAGGAAAAAGGAAAACTAATTAGAAAAAGACCCTTAAATTCAAACATTTCGTTTATCGCGTTTTTTTTTCAGGGTTTTATTCTACAAACTACCCCCTCCAGTAGTTACCACCTACGTATGTACTCCAGTTACATACGCATTCAATTACACAATGCCCATAGCTATCTACCGACATGTAGCGTTGTCCCCAAGCAATTGTATCGTAGGACAGGGCGTGCTTTCAAGAGATAAGGGCGAACGGCATGAGGCTGCAACCCCCCAAATCCATTAACCACCCCACGCACAGGTGGAAACTCTTTAGATACCTTGCAGCCATATCGCCCCAAAATATAATCTCTGTCAAAATTGTTTCCCTTGTCTTCTTTCAATGGAAGCATGTGCACAGTGAGGTTCAGCTTAGATTACAAGTCAATTTGAAAAGTTTTAGTGGATGGGGAAACTTTTGAAAATACACTGTCAATAAGTTGCTCTTCATTAGTGACTTAATGTGATTATCCCCGCTCAATTGTTGCATGAGAGAAGGATCAACAGCCTTAGCCCCCATTATTAGATTAGGAACTGTACAAATCGATAGATGTGACACTTAAACAGACATACATACTCAACAGATACACAATTCTCTGGCGAGAGATAATGAGCTGGACATCTTGAACAAAAGTCAATTAAAATGATTGAAAAGTGCACATGCAATCGTAGAGAGAAAATAGACTTTTCGACCACACAAACGATGAACGGATGTCCCCTCGACCAAAGGCAGCACAAACCGGCACCGGAAAATCCTATATCCTATAGTTGTCCACAACTGACACAAATTCAAGCCAACACCAACTACCGCCAGCAGTACCACCACCATCAGTTTAATAGACCACAATGCATGTGTGCAAACGATAGCCTTCGGCTGCAACAGTTCAACAACAATTACTACATCCAACCACCGCACCATTGGCCGCTGAGTACGGTGTGACAAAACCAGTGTTCCAGTAGTATCGACCTTCGTCAACCTGAGGAGAACCGGTCGCTGACTGCCGCCACCACCGCACCCACCGCCGCCGCCGCCACAGTGTGCAATCCCGAAGGTGCTGCTGCTCCTAATGCACTCACCACGAATAGATACATTTGTTGTCATTGTAGTTTTAATAATAGACCCATCATATGGTGGGAGTCCTGTCCTCGGTTGTCTTCCATCGCATCGGCATCGAAATTAGATATAGAACCAAGTGTGTCCCATTTGGACTTGCGTCGTCAGCACCAGCACAAACCCGCCGCCATGAGTAATTTCTACAACTCATACAACGCCTACAACAACCAGCAGCATCAACATCATCTGCACTCGGATGATCCTGTGCTGCCGGCTGCGGTCCCCTTGCCACCCACATCCCACCTTAGGAGGCAGCAATCGAGGCCTGGCTTCGGCAACGGCAACCTATCGCATCAGCACTCCCAGTCAATCACAGCCTTATCCAATATTTTCGATAATCATTACGGGAACAGCTTTATGTGTCAGTGCCACGGGCATGGGACCGCCGCCAAGGTATCCGATCAGTGGGTTCGAGAGCAGAAGCCCAGAGAGATGCCCAGTTGCTACTCAGGTTTGTTATTTGCTGTTGAATGTGTGAGCTGTGCTTACCACTGTTCTTTGCAGGCTATGAACGAGGCAATAGACTGACGGATGACGAGGACTCGGCATTTCCAGCCGGGCTTTTAGAGCGCGAGTTCCATGTGCTGCATAGGAATATACCGGCGCTGCGACGATCTGGCGTTGACACCACCACAATCCGCCAGCATTTTTACCCGGACGGCGGGTGGGGCTGGATAATTTGCGGCCTTTCATTTCTAGCTCATGTGCTGACCTCGGGGCTGCAGCTGTCCTACGGGCTGCTGCTCTTCTACGCCACCCAGCATCTGGGCCACAAAAGCGAAATTGGTGGGCTCTTAGTGTCTCCCCTCTGCAAGGAGCTCTAACTTTCTTCCATTACTTACAGATTGGCTGGGCGCCTTAAGCTGGTCGGTGTCCACCATAGCTATTCCCGTGGTCATCGCGTTTTGCAGGAAGAAATCGACGCGGCTCTTGGCCGTTATCGGGGGGCTGGTGCTTCCCCTGGGTGTTCTTTTCACATCGTTCGCAACACAGCTGAGTCAGATGTCCTTCAGTTATGGTAAGGTTGAGAGACTTTTTCATTCGACGTTGTTCTCACTTTCCCCCATTGAAGGAGTGTTGGTGGGGCTGGGAGTCGCCATGGTACGGGAAACGTCGATCATAATGATTGGAAATTACTTTAAAAAACGTCGGCAATTCGTCGAAATGGTGGCCATGGCCGGAGAAGGCGTTGGCCTGGCGCTGTTCTCAGTCATTCTGAAGGAAGGTGTAGGGTGAGTTTTTGAATAAATCCATTCGAGCAGTGCCCTCTAATGGGTTGGTTTTGTTTTGCAGAAAAATGGGCTGGAGACTTGGACTACAGCTCATAACCGGCATGGTGTCGATCAGTTTTTTCATGGGCCTTTTGTATCGGCCTGCTTCGCTCTACCACCCGCAAAGGAGGGCCATTCAGCACCTCAAAAACCAGAGGAAGAAGGTGAGTTGTTCGCCCCTTTCATGTGTTGTTTTTCTGTATCAGTATCCAATTGACAGGTCAAGGAGAAAAAGACGGCAATCCAGAGTCCGAAGAAGCGTTTCATTGATCTTGTGCCAGCAAAGTCAACAACGGTTAAAGTGCTTATAATAACTTCGGCGGTGTCTGCTTTGGGGATATATGCACCAATATTTTCCATGGTAATTCAAACAGGGTGCGGCTTTTTTGGTCAAGGGGGATCTACACTTGAAGCTAAGAAAATTCGGTAGAGTAAGTGAAGTGTTTTACCCATGACCGAAAATGTTGCACCCTCTCTAAGGCCGTTGACAAACAAATATTTTATGTGAAGTAACGCTAGCTTGAAGTGCCCTCAATTCAGAAAGACTCCGTTTACCATGAAAAGTAGTAGTAGTATCAAAATTGGTCGAAAAAGGCAGACGAATTTAAGATTTTTTAAAGAGCCCAAAATAAAGATATACAGAGGATGAGTTATCCCTCTCGTAGATGGGTCTTGAGATGTTATGAATTATGGGCAACTTTGTCTAGAATACTTATTTCAAACATTCTATTTATACATCATTCCTTCTAGTCCCTTCACGCTGCGAAGGAGGGTTGTGACATCCAGGACCTTGTTCTGCTGCAGACATTTCTCGGGCTGTCAACAACACTCGGCGTGGTGATTGCGGGCTCAATTATACGGAGGTCGTGCAGAATCAAGAACACCTTCATTTCTGTTCAGATTGTTTCCCAAGTAAGTATGAGAGCCTTGGAGTAGCTTTCAACTTATTCAATTTGTTTTCTCTTAAAGGCCTCCCTGATAGCTGTCGCTGTGTCCATACTGTTTCTTTCGTTTGTGTTGGGCTTTCGGGCTCTGTGCGTCTTGTGTTGGATATACGGAATCGGATTCGGAGGCTTTAGATACTCATTCAAGATGTTGGCCCTGCAGCGAGTTAAGGCGAAATATTTTACCAAAGCATGGGGTAAGACATTCGACAAGAAGGGGCAAAGGTTTTTCTGCCCCGATACAAATTTATTCATATTCCGCTCGTCTATTTCCGCTAGGTCTGATAAGAGGAGCAGAATCCCTGCCTGTGATATTCAGCGTGCCACTCACGATCTTTTTAAATGACTACTCACTGAAGTACGGTCGAGCTGGGTACTACATCTGCTCGGCTGCAGCTGCCATCTCAGTCGTTTTGATATTCTTCATCGGGTACTCGAGCACCAGGCAAAGTGTGACGCTGAAAGGGTGCACAAATGGCACTCTCAGGTCGCAGTACTCGACCGCGAACAGTCATTTCACTGGCGACCTAATCAATCGTAGCTACCTAAACCTGCCTAGCAGTGGATGTAAATGCATGGGCCAATGTGGCTGCCAGGCCTGCTGGAGTCTCATGCAGAGGAGTTGTTATAATTGTCAACAAGTACCTAATATCGCTTCCAGATATCATGGAACTAGTCATTTTAATCCCTACTCCCAGCAGTACTGCTACAATGAAGGAATGATGTATCCGCACAAATGCAACGCTGGTGCATCCCGTGAGAACCAAGCGCGGTACCAGTCTCGGAAGTACACATTTGGATCCGGCAGCATTGGGGCGCATATGGGGAAGCGACTGCAGAAAAGCTTCTCTTTTGTCAGCAACCCTTGCAGTGTTCAATGTATATGCAGCTACCCGGAGCAGTACTGTTTGCCGTGTACTCCCAAAAGGTAGGTCTTTCACCGAAGTCGCATAGGAACACTTTCATGTATTCTCCATTTCAGACCAAAAACAGTTGTCCAAAACAGTTCGTTCACACGGAACTATTGCGGAGCTGGAGCGCTACGCCTCTCATCGAAAAGTCGCAGCGTGCCTGAGGGGCTGTCGACGATGGCGTGCCGCTGTCCTGCGATGAATTGTCATAGTTACAACGTCTATCGTCAACGATCGCAATCCCTGTCGAAACCAGTGCATTTTGTTGAACAAATTACAACTTCAGTCTGACACAGTGAAAGGTATTAAGTCTTGTACATGAAATGCCACCCAAAGATTAAAGGTAAAGCAGCCGCTAAGTGCGAGAAGCGGCATCGGAAAGAACGATATAAATAAAAAATTGTGTTCACCAATATCAGGCATATCGAAAAGTTCAAGTATTAGAGTGTATTGTATATAGAACTCGATATAGGATTTTTATATACATATTTAGGAGCTAATTCAATGTTAATGTAATCACAACTTCTTTTTTTTTTAAATAAAACAAATAAAAATAATGCATCCTTTGTGGAAAGAGGTGGTTGTTTTTTTTTTGACAGAGAAGGGAGGGGGAGGAATTATAAAGGGAAGGGGCTTGACATGGGGCCATCTTTACCGGTGTGTACGGTGTCAGTCATGATTCATTTTATAAATTGAGTTTCGGACACTAACTAAAGCCAGTAACAACACAGTTGTTGCTCAACTCGACTCTGTGAATTTCGAAAGCTATTCAGAGACATTCACAGAAGGAAATCCTACGAAAACCTAAGAAAAAGCTAAAAACCGGTCCTTGTTGGAGGCGAATACCAATACTAGTTTTAGCGGCTAGTTTTAAGTACTAGTTAAAATAAGGACTATTTTTACAGCATGAAATTCCGTAAACTTTAAAAGAAGGGCAGGATGATTCTCTGAATGAGAAAACACTTTTCGATTTCTTGTCCTCGAAATCCAGTGCTTAGTATTCGTAGAAATTAGTCTTTTTTTGGTGTACATTTTTACCATACATAAGAAGAAACTTGTGATTTTGTAAAATTTTCTGTTGTTTTTAAAATTTAACTTTACGGATTACGATTCTACGAATATTGCTCCTGATTAAATTTAATACGGTTAAATAGAAAAAGAAAACTCGTTTTAAAGTAAGGAAAGGAATTTATCAATGTGTTTGCGGCTTAGGTTTATTTTATTTCTTTTCATTTTAATTCAAATGCAACCAGAAACCGATCATTCATCGAGTCATTATCACAGAAGTTATAAATATAAAAATGATTGCAATATGCATTAAAGTCCGATTGTAGTGGCAACAAGCTATTCGCAGACATACTTTAAGTTGGCAACACTATTTTAACTGGCGGCCATTTTGTCAGCTGTCAAGTGATTTATTTTTAGTTTGGTTTGGCATTTCCATTTCAGCATGAATAGACTATCGCCTGAGCAACGCTTCCAAATTTATTTTGAAAATCATGGTTCTGTTCGAAATATGTATCGTAGTGCGCGATTTTTACCATTTTATGGTCAACATAAGCGTCAATCAGAGCAATATCAGAATACGTCAATAAACAAAACTTGGTGTGATGATAATCCTCAAGTGTATGTTGCGACAACGTTACATCGACGAAAACTGACTATTTAGTGTGCTTTATGGGTTGGTGGAATAATAGGTTCGTACTTATTTAAAAACGATGCTGACCAGAACGTTACATTCAATGGTGACAGCTATAGAGCTATGATTACTGACTTTTTCGTTCATCAATTGAACAACCATTGTATCCTGCTGTGGTTTCAACAAGACGACGCCACATGTCACACAGCTCGTGCCACAATTGATTTATTGAAGGAAACGTTTGGTAATCGCATAGTTTCACGTTGCGGACCCGTGAATTGGCCTCCAAGACCGGGCGTTTTAACGCCGCTTGACAATTTTCTGTGGGGATATGTGAAGTCGCTATTCTACGCCGATAAGCCCGAATCGATTGACCACTTGGAGGATAAAATTCGCCGCGTTATTGCCCATAAATGGCCACAAATGTTGGAAAAAGTCATCGAAAATTGGACCTCCAGATTAAACTACGTCCGAGCCATAAATTATGCCAACAATTATATTTAAATTATAATGCCAGAAGAATAACGTAAATTTCATGTTAGTTTAAAAAATCATCTTTGTTTTATTCCATTTCAAAGTTCTATATCTCTAAAAAAAAATACCCAATGCTAAATAATTTTTTTTCGCCAAATAATAGTCGATCGGTGTTAATAGAGCTCAACTATATATTATTTAAAAGCAGGTTTTGCCTTAAAGTTCTGCTGTATCTCTCGCTTATTTATTAACCTACTGATCAAATATTCTAACTTTAAAACAAACAATCAATTTTTACCAAGCAGGTACTCCTAAAAGTTGGAGTTTTTAGACAAACCCAATTTGACTGCAATTGGGCTTTTGTTTTCTATATTCTACTATAGAATGACACTTATCAAATGAAATATTTTTTTATGTAAACCATGAAAATATGACAAAAAATTAAATATAAAAAGAAATCGCTCTTTCTAATTATATTCATATTCATTGTTTATATTTGTCCAAGAAAATCGTTTCAACTTGTATATTGCAACTGACAGTTTAATGTCAAATATGTCAAATTTAAAATTTGTAATAATTTATTTCATTTCACTCATTTATTGGCTTCTTTTCTTCCTCTGGGAAATCCAGCCTTACCCCGTAGTTAGAAATTACGTATGAATTGATTGTTAAGGTCGACTAAGAAGATTTAAGAACGTCAAATCCGTATTGTAAGAGATTAACAATAAAAGGTAAAACTGTATAACGCTCCAAAGTCTGTGTTTCTTTGGGGACAACCCTGGGTCCGACGAATATACCACGGCCGAAGATAAAAAAGCACAACACAGTAAATGAAAATAAATTAACTATTATATTTAGATTTGTATTTTGGTTTACTAATATTTAATTATTTTGCAAATTTGCTCCCGTACTATAGCTATTTGATTATTTTGCGTCGCAGTTAAAGAACTCTCCTGCGCTAACAAATGGTTGGTTTTAGGAAATCTAGCCAATTACGGTCCTTTTCGGCTATAATTATTCTCGGATACATTTCTGACACTATGGTGGTGAAAAACGATCTATCAAAAAGTTGTTCTGCTTCGGGAGGAAAAAAAATAATTTTTATTGATTTAAATTAGACATAACTCTGTTTTAAAATTAGAGTATGAATTACTAATTTGAACGCACAGAAAATTATTCCAATGGTTACATTCAAGAATATTGTTGCCTTCAGTTGACTAGATTATGTTCGGGACTTGTACCCTGAACGCAAAAACTAGATTTGTCGGTTGCGTTTTTTTTTTCTATGTCGGGCATATATATGAACTGCCAAATTAGTATTTAGTAACAAAATATTTTTAATTTTATTTTAATTGTTACGGATTTCTACGAATTTTTACTCAATGCCGTTCCTCAACTCGAGAAATTCGTAAAGGAGTGCGTCAACGAGAGAGCAAGATATTACCCCTCCACTTTTATTTTACTCAACAAATTTCTTGGTGTAAGAATTGAAAAAGCTGTCAGTCACCTTACAATTAACAGCTGATTTGAATTTTGTTGTCCTATTTGACATATGAGCGCATTTGATTTGATTTCTTGCGGATTAAAATGGCATCAACAGTCGGGAAAGTAAAATTAAATGTTCTCCTTAGCTTCTTTTCGAAAGTGGCAACGAAATTCTTCCTCGCTGTAAGGAGATTGGCCAATCAAAACTAAAACACGAGCTGTCAGACCTACCAAACTAGATTCTTGGACGTCCCAAAAAATTCAGCGCAATTGACACACGGCCTAAAAAGTGTAAAGTTTCTTCAAATATGTTCAAAAATGAATAACAAATTTTGCACCCAGCGCACTCTAAAGAAAGTCAATTTTTGAACAGCATAAAGCTTGCTAGACTTTCTGTGTTTGGTTTTGTGGATCCAGGTGTCAAAAACTAAAACGTAAAATTATTCGCAGCCGAAGCATTTGATGAGTTGTATTTTAACTGGTGTCTTATCTATTTCTGACGCTTATCCCAATACAATAAATATATGAGACGTTCATATTTCAAGTTAAAAGCAATTGTTTTAATTTTGTTTATACAATATGGCGCAATCTTCCAAAAAGAGCAAGGAGACGGAGAGAGATTATTTCCCACAACTAACCCCAAATGTTCATCTCTATGTTAATCAAACAAATTGTGATGAATTATTCAAACCAATACCCGCCTAAGGCACCCCCTGTAACGAGAAACAATATTTTTAGGCAGTTCCCCAAAAAGCGATATTCACGCAAATAAAGTATCAGGAGTTCTTAAGGCCACTTGCGTTTGCTGTAACTCCCGAAGACATGACCTGTTGCGAAGCCAAATATTGGACAATAAAGCCTTTTGTTAAAGGAGTTTGACACGTGTCAATTAAGTCCTAAGGTCCGAAGGCAAACCTTGACCCCAACATATCCAAGCATCCATGTGCATCCCTCCATTGTTTATACAAAAAAAGATACGAAAAAAGAAAAACATTAATCAAAGGGTAGTGTTAAGCCTATTCCTAAACTCAAGGCTTAATATAGATAGCGAGCGTATCAGCGTTGTGGATTTTTTTTCGTCCATGCAGATGCGATAATCTGGCCATTGGATGCTTGGAAATTATTTCAAGCAGAAGACACATTTTATTACCATGGTTACACAACGAATAACAATTTTCCACTCGACGAACTACATATGCCTTCCGCTTGCAGCATCTGACAGCACACAATAATGCGGGTTGATACCTAGAAAATTTCGGCACCCTCCATGAGGAGAAATCTTTGGAGCAGCGTTTGCGCTCTCCCAAAAACTGGTCGCCAAAGAAAATATTTAACTGCTTTTCGCTGCACTTGAGATGAAAGGACGACTTGATGGTACTTCATTCAGTGTCGAGGATTTTGCGTTAAGGGTGTAAGGGCTGCTGCCAAAATTAAACGCGAAAAAAAGACCACATAACTTTTCTTTTTTTGCGTTGAAACTTTTCTGTGTTTTCCGAACCCACTCGCCAGATTTTTTTCAATATTTTTGTTCCATAATTAGATTTGTGAAAATATTCGCGGAATGGTTTTGAGGACTTTTCGCGATTCGTCTCGGCCATCGTATCTGTACCAGCGAAAATGATTTACATTACGTAAAGGATCATTGGTCGAGGTTCAAGTGGTTTAGAAAAGTTTTTTCCTCGAGGGCACGCAATGCTTCCGCGAACTTTTCCATTTCGCCTCTAACTACCTTCGAATCTTTAAACAAACTTTTCAACTTCTGTAATCTATATTCGTTGGGATTAAAATTGATGTGGATTTCTGCCACAGCCTACAGACATGACTACTACAACGGTACATTCGAATGGTAAGTCCTGGGCGAGTATTCGGAATTTGCCCAACAAATCGGTTGCAAACGCAAATGTGTGTAATAGATTTAAGTTTTCGCGATTTGCCTATTCCAATCAACAATGCATAAGGAATATATTTTTTTTTTCGTGGCTGCGAACAAATCTGAGGGTATAGAGATAGAGAGCTCCCCTGATAAATCAGCTGTATCTGTGAACAAGAGGGGATGCTTGACTGTTTAATGGCTCTTTGCAGCATCCCCGCCTCGCACACGCGTACTACGCGCGTTCTGCTGTATGCAGGCAGGCAGCAGGAGTTCCGCTCGCTCTCTTCAACTGTTGTTACACTTGTGCGTTGTGCGTTGTGTCAAACAAAAGTTTATTGTTTTTCTCATTGAATTTCGGGACTATAAACAGTGTTGGACTCGGGTAAGAGGTGCTCTGCGGTTTTCCAGCGTTTTCTATTACTTTCCCTTGCCTGGCGTGAGTTTTCCTTGTATTTTTAGACGAATATTTAAGTAAACACTTTTCAATGTAAACATGTTTTATTTATGAACACCTTTGTGTGTGCGTAAAGCGATAAAGTGATAAAGTGATGCCTCTTTTTCTAATGCAAGAACGTGCAATGACGTCATTCGTAACGTGTGCGGACTGTGGCTGTGGCTGTGGCTGTGGAGTGGAGTGGACCCGACCCATCTTGTGCTCTATTAACCTCAATTAAGATCCCCATTTGAATCTTATCGATTGTTTTTCAAATTGAATTGTTGAAAAGTTGTTGTCTTGTGTATACTTTTAGGGCTGCATCATGCCATCTCGCTAGGGAATATCGAAACATCCGCAAGGGTAGGTGCTCCGATTCGCCTTTTGCGCCAGTAAAATGTATTCTTTCGAATTTTGCAGTCAAACGCGTATCAAGTGGAGAGATGCTACGATTCTGAGGACGAAAATATGGGCAGGCGAAGAACACGAAATCCGTCCCCATCGGACCTGTATCCCAAGGCCTCGGTATACTCAAAGGGCGATATTCGAGAGCAGGTTCGCCATGGAAAAATTCCCTAAATCACATTTTTATTTTAATATTCGCCTATTTTTTTCAAGTACTGCCTTACGGATAGACAGCTGAACACTATCGAACGACCACGGCGGGAGCGATTTTTCGGCTGTTTTTCAAGCAGAGGAACACCGCAGTCGTTTCTCGGCGTGTGTGTAGGGCGCAGGGCGCCGTCCGACGAGAACATAGCCGACTACGCGCCGTTCTATAAATATCCGCGGTAAGCAAACATTTCCACGCTCATCGTGTGTAACATAAACAAGACGTCGCTTTCAGCTATCATCATCACTGTGGCCAACAAGAACCAAAAACGCACGAAGACGACCTTGACAGTTCCTATTTTCGACGACAACCGGCTTCCATACTGATAACAGCCAAATGCGGCACCGACAACCCGCCGTCCCGGTACTCCTGGATAGAGCCCGAAACCCAAATGGACGACAACAGCTTGCGACAAAAGGACTTGGGGTTTGTACAGACGCCTTTTGCTTTTTGGTGTAGTAGTTGTCCAACGTTTCCCGCCTAAACATTTTTATAAACCTCAATCCCGCAGTAGATAGCCACCAATACTAGAGCGTGTGGCATAAGCGCCTCTTGTAATCCCCTCTCTGCTTGCTTTGAACGACTTGGCTGCGAGTCTGTTAAGAGCCGAACTGCTTAGCTTGTTTTCTCTTGTTTTACCGCATACCTACCTATCACTAGAGAACAGACATTTATGTTTTGTTATAAAATTTGTCATTGCCGGAATCCAGCTTCCAGCAAGAAGCCTTTGTTGTGAGAGGCTACAATCAGCCGCCGTACTTGGGCCAGAATTCAGAACACATTACGTGGTATGTACAGTTCTGTTAGAGACAGTTTTGCTTTTTGCCAAACCATGCCCCACATGTGTACACATGATGCGGAGTGATCTCCCAATAAGTATATAGAGAGTGTGAGCGAACACCTTAGGGTTAGAGTAACTTGAGTGTTCCCGACAGTTTTTTGTTTCACTTAGTTGGCATTCATAACAAGCTCATTCCATTTTGACAGTGTCTATCGATGTCCAGCGCATGTTGGCCTCCCACCACCTCCTCCCCCACCAACTAACGCCCCTAGTGGACCGCCAACCCCCAGGTAAACCCCTTCGCAACCATATTCCGCTTTCACTAATCAAATGCCGTTTAAGGACGAAGCATGTCAGCTTTGCCAGGTCACACACACTGACCTCGTTTGATGAAGCTTCACTGGGACTGCGTTCGTCGGGTCGGATGAAGGCGGCCAGAAGCCAGGAGCGATTGATTGGGGGAAAGAAGCCCATCATCAATGCGGGACCTATTTACGAGCCTCAGCACCAGGCTGCATTTGTTACCAGGACTTCCCATCACCACATGGTGCCGCATCCGCATCAGCACACGCAAATCATTCAGCAGCCGGCTTACCATATCCATCATCCTAACATACTCATACCAGTGCACCAGCATGAAATCGGGCCGCCTCCGCTCCCAGCAAGCGAGGACTTGATTGCATTGATGCAAGCCAACAGAGCTGGAGTTAGTGAATTCACTGGAGCCGGTGGGAGTGGGTTGGGCGGACCAAAGTCCCCAGCAGCTGCGGAAGTTATTCTGGTGGAGAAAATCAAACGCAACGCCATGAAGACTCAAGCAACACAAACCGAGTGCTATGCTGCGGCCAAAAAGGAGGGCATACCATACAAACTGGCCTTGAGCCCTCGGACTGTGCACAGGGTGAGTTTTGAATCGATTTGTTCAAATTTTTTGTGCCTTCGTCGCTGTATAGTTAGGCGCAGGGTATTTAAGGGCGATCAATGCAGGTTAAAGGCGAAGAATTCGAAGAATTCGAAGAAATTCGTTTTACGAAGTGAGGTGACATAGGTGGTGCAGATGCCTCAGATTAATTACAATGTACCTTCTGCAGCGATTTCTAAGACGCCCTCGAAAGATGCTGCAGCGGAACTTGCCTTAAGACGGAATTTTTGATTCTAAGGACTCTGTTCGAATATGCGTCCACGAGGCGATTTTTTCTATGAAAAAGCTATTTTCTAACCCCGAAAAAAACCCAAATTCCAACATAAGTTTATTGCAATTCTCCTCTCGCGAACGTCTGAAAACATCCGAGTGTACAACTATCACGAAAGAGCTCCTCAAATAGCAGTTTGACTGGGCATAAAATTGTAAATCACCTCCGTTCGTCGCAAAAATGAAAGACTCGCACAAGACGAAGGGTTGTGAGAAGTTATAGGTCTTTGCCATTGCGGACCTATTTCTTCTTCTGTCTTGTGTGCTGTCCGCCTTTAGCTACCTAGTTTTAATGGAGTGCGCGGCCTAATTTTGTTTGGCAGTTTTGCTTGCTCGCTTTTGGTACAAATTTTGAATAGAAAAACTTTTGGGGTAGAACCTGGAATCTATTAAGAATATTTACACGTTTCTCGTGACGGAAAATCTCAAATTTACAAAGTCTCAAAAATTGTTGCTTTAAAAGCAGCCATTGCTGCGCCGATTCGGCTGGCTCATATCCAGAATTTTGCGGGCGAATGATCGGTTGTTTATGTTCACAGATCCAACTTGGAAGTTCCTTCTTAAAATACCGACGAAGTAGCCACTGAGCCGCAGGTGAGCGAAAACAACGCGACACACGTTTGCCACCAATATATGCGCACACAGTTCCCACGGAGACACCTGTTAGCCAACTCTGGAACTATAGTTGTCCGATTGCGTTGAAATAAAAACTAAATGTCGCTTCGTTTTAAGCGCTACGATTTTCTGACTAACCCATACGGAAAGGGTGCGTAAGCAAATCCACATAACAAAAGACGAGCTATTCCACTTTCTACAGAGAGAGACTAAAGGTTTCCCAAGGAGGTTTGAGCCTAGTTTTACCAAGCTAAAGCAGCAACAGTTTTCTAAAATCGGTCTTCGTCTAAAATATACTATGGAATCCATGCATTCTCTATAGATAGAACCAGAATGTAACGTAGGCCAGGCGAGCTATGAAGGCTACACCAACACCCGGAACAGGACAACTGAAAATTATTTTTTTAAATGAGTCGAATATTCGCTAAGTTGCGTACTATTTTGACAAGACAGCAGACAGACTGTAGGCAGGCATCGCAGTTGGAGGAATCGTGTAGGTATATAAATCTTGCCAAGCTATTAGCAATTCTTTCAAAGGCAAGATTTTGTAATACGCTGACTTAGTTTTTAAGGCTTTGCAGTACTAGGTTCCTACTTTAGAAGCTTTAGTCTTGAAAATCTACAAAAACCGTCGGAAAAGGAACTACAAACCTTAGCAAAGAGGTTCTTCTTACATCAAAGAGGGCCAGGGAGAATCGGTTTCTTGTCGTGAACCTCAAAATACTCTTCATGCGACTTGATACAACAAAAATTGATTTTTTTAAACCCACTCTTTTCGATTTATATTCGACAAGCTTTCATAAACTTTTAGAGCTTAAAACACATGAACCTAACAAATTGTTACTTTGTATTCAATTGTCTGTTCACCCTGTTCCAGGTCAAGGTGGTCTCACAAGGCGCCCAAACAAACGGTGTTCTGAATGGAAGGAAGCTGACGAAAAGCCTGTCCGAAATGACCAATGGCAGAGCAGGGGCTGGGCCACCAAACGAGTATCTCGCAGTAGATAAGAATAAACTGTAAGACAATCTAAATAATTTGTTTAGACCTACAAATTGACCCTTCCTCTTGCAGCACAATGGATCACGAGCAACTGCATCGCACGCAGTCTGAAGAACCACCTCGATCACCATCAATGGTAATACAAGCCAACATTGGGGACGACCAAAACATCAAGTACTATGAACCGCCACCGCCAATAAACATATCTACCCATCTGAAGACAGTCGACTCCAACGAGTTGTATATGCGGGACTTGCCCCGGAAGCAGTCCCACGACAGTGCGTTCTCCTACAGAGCAACAGACACCGAGTCCGCGCTGTCGTTCAGCGCTCGGGATCGAATAGACGATCAATTGCAAAATGTTCCTAGATCTATGTCGTCCTCTCAAAGCATTCAAGCATCGCAGAGCATTTACGGGCCAGAATCCTCGAAAGCTGACAGCATAACTGACTACGAAGGTCCGAATGTGGACTTCGAACGAAACAGTCTGCCGCGACGGGCTTGCGGCCAGCACCGTTTGGATATGGAGTCGTACACCCACAGTTTGCCGCGTCGCGAGCATATGTACGCTCAAGACGGATGCCGCCATATAACCGAGTGCCCCGAATTGCTCAGAGACGGCGTTCGCGAGTACAGAGGGGACGATCTGTTGGAGAAGCTGGAAATACATCGTCAGTCGTGGAGCGAACAACGACGCTCATCTATGTTGGCTCCGCCAGGGGAGGGTTCGTTTTCACGAGACTCAGCCCGACGCCAGTCGATGCCGATGCAGCCATTTATCATTCCGTTTCCTGGGACGACTACGGCGGTCGTCAAGACAAATGTGCCAGAGCCGCCAAGGCCACAGCCAGCGGACAACGGTGGCGAGCCTGAGGAGGAACAGGAGATTTTCATTGACTTTAAGCCGCACATGTCTCCGAAACCGAGTCCTAAGATAAATCGAAAGAAGCTGACAAAAACTTTGTCGGACGGAGAGATTCTCCTGGAAAGACAGCGGAAGCAAGAAGCACAGCGCACGTCACACCAACCCTCGATATCAACGAGTGGCGAAGGTTTTCAGTCGTCCAGCACAGCGGAGGAGGAGGATGGAGGCGACTACTTGTACCAAAATCTTCCGATAAAAGACGAGGGAGTTTGCGACCCAAAACCGGCGCCCACTGTCATTGGTCTGAGTCCTTCAGAGAACACCAACAAAAGAGACAGATTCCGAAAGCGATCTATTAGCCTGGAAGACCAAAGCACAAGCAACGATGTGCGGCTGGCAAAATCTGCTCCGCCGTCACCCTGCCAGGAGGAACTCCTGGCCAACACATCCACTTATCCATCGTCGGACTCGCTGGCCAACGATCTAACGCGGGACCATTCCGACGGTCTTTGGAACGACTCGCAAGTCACTGTTCTCACTGTGGAGCCGCGAGAGCAAAGCGACACAGGTTCCTCGCACCTCCTGACACCGTCGTCGAAGAGGAAGAACCTGCTGCTGCAGCACCAGCAGCGCAGTTCCATAGACACAGACGCCCTAGACTACGACGATCAGATGTCCGACCAGAGTCCAACCTACTTAGTTCCTCCTCACATGGGCAAGCCCGTGTCTACCCAAACTTCGAAGGCCGTCAAAGAACAAGTCGGCAACAGCCTCACGGTGCCAGGATTGCTTCCCTCTCCGTCGATTGCAGTCACTCCATCGATTGCCATTCGAGGTGATGGCTTACCATCGCCTAAAAAGTCACCAGCGGCCGCCAGGCGTCTTTCTAAAACGCTGTCCCCAGTCCCCGACGCCAACTATCCATCACATAGGTAAGACCATCTCAAAGGTTCTTCCCGGGGTTGACATGAAATTTGTTTCAGATTCTTGGACATGTCTGTTGCGACGGTAGCGAGTCAATTGCCATCCGACTTCCACGTCTACAGTCGACGGGACTCTGCAGTCAAGACGAACAACGCCGACCTTTCCGAGTGCAGCACGAATACCGATGACTACATCACGTGCACAGACACCTCTAGGCGCACGCCAGGTATAAAGACTCCACCGACTACGACAAGCTCGTCATCAACCACACAAGTACCAGGTTTGCAAACTTTCCCCATACTAATTGATGTTTGTGTTTCTCTGTTGAAGTACAGCCCTTAGGCTTTAGATGCTATTGTCAAGCCACTTATTCGGTGGTATTTGCTGTTGTTTGGTGAACTGCTTGCAGTGTAGTCTTGTGCTTTCACATTGAAGGCGAACCCATTGTTTGACCCGAGCTCTCTCTTTCAGTTTCAGCCCAGAGCTCACAGACGGAACGGACCCACGAGGGGTCATCCTTTGAAAGTGCTTCCTCGTTGTACTCCACACGCGGAGATGGCCTGTCCGAAGAGGCTCCCACAATAGACGAGCAGTTGCCCGGGGCGCTCACTCAGTCACCTTTATCGCCGCATGCAGTGGCGGCCAAGGCATCGCCTTCCCACTCGGTCTGCAGCACCTCCTCGGGAAGCTACAATGTCGCCGGAGGAATCCAGTCAACAACGATAACACCGCTGAAGGAAGAAAGCCCTCCCGTTCCGGTCACAGTGTCACCCGTTAAGACCGTAAGTATTCCAGCCAAACAAGGCGCCCCGATAGCTGCCAAAAAGAAGGCAGAGTCCGTCTCGGACGATGAACGCAGCGAAAAGCGATACTCGTCCTCCGGCTACTACGAGAGCCCACCACACGACGAGGATCCCAAACTGTCCAAATTTCGACGACATCGAGCAGAAGAAGAACGTCGCAGGCGAAAGACTTCCATGAAGTTGGACATCGAGCGCGAGAACCTTCGCGCTCTGACCAGCCCCATTAAGAAAACCAGTCTTGCTCCGAAGCCGACAGCCCCAGTAACGGCCGATAGCCAGGGAGCAGCGCACGCAACAGCTGTCGACGGCACGAGCCCCAGCAAAATGAAGCGGTTCCGTCCCAAAATACGACGACAGTTTCGCCGATCATCGAGAGAAGAGTGCACGCCACGGAAGCAGAAGGCCACCAGTGTGCCCGGACGGAGTACGGATAAGTTCCTCGACTACAACGCGGAACCTGCGCCAACGACGTCCAGCAGTCCGCCGAAATCACACTGCTCTGTGAACCAGCTCAAGGCGAAATCCATCGAGTCGCTGCGGTCGGTGTCGCCAGGTTCGGACTCGGTGTTTTACAGCGAAGCCGGAGATGGAGCAGTAGATCAGCAAGTACATTGTTTACATTGTGGAAAGGAAGTTGAAATTGTTAATGCATCTGGGTCGCAGGAATCCATACCGGCCATTGAGCAGGATGACGATGAGCTGGACATAGTGAAGCCGCCGGCTGACTTTGCAGACTCACCGGTTACAACGAAAACCTCGCAGCGACTATACAAGAAAATGGACAAGCGATTCCGTTCCGAGGAGAGACATGGCGACCGTGGACGCCACTACAAGAGTCGCCAGGAAAACATCCGAGCTAAGGTAGGCTTTGTACGGGTTTTTTTATTTTGTGTGACAGATAATTTGTTTGCCCTCAGAGTGAAGAGCGTGGAAAGGATAACAGCTCGCAAAGTCCCCCCGTATTGCGTCCCGCTGGTTCGAGTCCTTGTGTTCTGCCCAACGAACCGACTGCTGTGGATAAGGATCACTGCGTGTACCGCGGCAGCTACGACTACAGCCACTACACCCGGCTGACCGACATTGATGTCTGGATCCAGTTGGACCACCAAACTTTTGGTAAAAACTGCAAAAATCCATTAAATTTCCTTGCTTGACGTAGGTATTTGAATTGTTTAGACCGCCATCGAGATCGGCGAGGATCCACCGAATCGGAAAAGAACTTCCATTCAAAGTACCAGGTTATCCTGCATAGGCTGGTCCAAAGGAGATGCACACTGGAAATGTACCACCGCCAGAAGACCAACTCTTTCAGTAAGTCAAAAAAAAAAGTTTGTCCCATGTTTAAGGGGGTTTTGTGGCCAAAATGGGAGTTTAAGCTTTAAAAGTACTCAAGCGGTTCATTGTCTGTTCAAGTTAGTCGGCCTCTGTTCGTCTGTTTGGGTTTGTTACGGCATCACGCCCGAACTGCTCATCCAATCCGTGTGGATTTCTCAGACATTACAAAGGGCTTAGTGGAGAAATATTTACCTTTTGTTTCGTAAAATTTTCCTCGCTCGTAAAATATGCGAATTAAAGAAATTTCTGGAAGAGGACAGATTTATTTGTTGGTCGCCCAAGGCACATTCGTCCTTCTTTTACACCTTTTGGATGAGGCATGATATTTCAAAAGCATTTTAAAACTGACTTTAAAGGATGATACTTGCATAGAAACCCAATTCCGTCTTAAGAGCCGCTATAAAGGGCTTTAGCTTACCCGTTTTGTACTGCAATGATTTCACACCCTCCAAAAGCTTAGCGGCAGGGAAAGAACCAAATTATATTGAGTTCCCAGCAATGAGGGAATTGAAGAAAACGAAAACACAGATAAATTCGACAGAAAAAGCTCAGAAGCCTCCTTTATAGGACGTGGAACTTTTTTTGCACTCCCCAATTCAGCTGTAAATTCGACTTTAAAAACCCTGGGAACACAACACGTGCATCTGGAATTGGGAGAATATTCAAGGTCTCAGACGACAGGCCAAAAAGCCTTTCAAAAACGATGCCAAAAAGTCAGTAAATATATGCAGGTACTAACACTAGAAAGCTACCTAACAGCTCACCATGGTTGTCGATATCGCCCTAATACGATGCATGTTTTTGACTCATCGGAATGCCGACTATGTCTTCAGAAAGACGAACAATCTGAGCATATTATTCGTGAGTGCCCGGCGGGGAAGTAGTAAGTACCAAAGAGTTAAAGATATACTCTGCTGTAAATATCATCAGTTATATGTACCTACATTAGGAAAGTAAAGGGTGTCCCATAATTCAGGCATAATTTGAATATTGCGCCATTTAATACTACAGTGATGACAACGCAAATAACAATGTGACAGCTGACAATTCGAGGTTAGTAAAAATGGAGCGCTGTACGAAAGAACAACGCATTTTCATATTTTATATTTTAAAAATAGTGAAGCTTTGTCAGCTTCTTCGAACAAAGCTCATTTTCATCTTGATGGCTTCGTTAATCGTCAAAATTGTCGCACTTGCGGTTCAGAAAACCCACGAGTAATTGTTGAGAAACAAATGCGTCCACAACGCGTGACTGTTTGGTGCGGATTTTGGGCAGGAGGCATTATCAGATCATTCTTCGTCGAAAATGCGGCTGGTCAGCCAGTTACAATTAATGGTGTTCGTTACCGTGACATGACCCAGTTTTAAGTGCCTAAATTAGAAGCTATGGATGTTACCAACATGTGGTGTTAACAAGACGGTGCCACATGCCATACAGCCAACAATTCAATAACTGCATGCATAAGTCATTTCCTAATCGTGTAATCGGCCGTTTTTGCGATCAGAATTGGCCACCCTGATCTTCCGATTTAAAGCCATTGGACTTTTTTCTTTTGGGTTTTTTGAAGTCAAAGGTTTTTTGAAAACAAGCCCACTACCACCAAAAACTTGAAAGAGGAAATTGGGAATTTATGCGAAACGGTCATAGAAAGTTTCAAAAAAAAAGTACGTACAAAGCCGTGGCCTCCGTTTTTTATCCGATGTGCCATTTACATAACTTCAACTATGAATCAATAAAAAATTAAATCAAAATTATATTTTGCGTGAATTATGGGACACCCTATAGAAGCTCTACTAACCTCACTAAAATTCTGACCCTTTAAGCACAAAAGATCTTTCAGGTCGACTTACATTATATCGCTTCGGCGAGTCAGAAGATTTTTTTTTAAATCTTCGCCTTAAATATTTCGTAGGTCACAATAGATTATTAGGGGTATTCACGATTCGGTGTAACAGACCTCGTAAATTTGCGAAATTATATTTATTTTTATCCCATCGTGAACACACTTTTTCTCATCTCTTGTAAAACTGAAACAAATTATAGATCCAGTTTGGCAATGGACATTAGATATGTTCTGAAAAAAAAAAACAAAAATTTAACTTTTGTAAAACTGTCTTATATTAGATCACCTCGAATTTTCCTGCTTCTAGAATGTAGTCCAATATCATGAATTTTTCTGTCTATTTTTTGAATGGATTTTCCCTTCGGCGTCGATTCTCTTAATTTTTTTTCCGATAGCTACGCACTGGAATTAAAAATTCAAACTTAGTACGCTGCTAGAGCTAAACTAAATTTTATCTGCTTTTCTCTCCAAACATTGGCTAAAATCACAGCTAAATTTTGACGTAAAATAAGCTGTTGATAAGTGTCCGAGAAAATAAGCTGAAACAACTTGCTTCAAAAATTTAATTCTCTCTTATTTCAACTATTTCTGATTGTAGGAACTTCTCGTCCATGAAATAATTGAAAAAGCACATCCTTGCATACTTTTCCGCAACAGAACAACAAATACACAACGATCTGTCTTAATTTAGCTTAAGAAAATGTGTGGACCCATTAAATGGACGCGCTAAATTTTGACAGACACATGAAGTATATTTTGAAACAAAAGTTTGCTTATTTAGCTCGAGCTGCGTACCACTCAGCTAAATGGATTTGCTTTAATTTAGTTCAGCTAAATTTTGGAGAGAATTTTGTATGGGAGCAAAAATTTAGCTCGAGCAGCGTACTAAGCTTTAGCGAACTATCAACTTGACAGGGCTACACTTTACTCTGTTGTATTTTTCGGTTACAATAGGGTCAGGGTATAGATTAAGTGCAAAAGTGTACCGAATTTTTAGTCGCAGTGGCTTAGTGGTTAGTGTGTTGGACTACTAAGCGAGGGGTCCCAGGTTCGAATCCCGAGAAAAACCCAAATTCCAACTTAAGGTTTTTTTCGCTGCGCCACCTCGCGAACGTCTGACAAACATCCGAGAGTATAACTGTCATGAAAGAGCTTCTCAATTGGCCGTTTGGACTCGGCATAAAATTGTAGATCCCTTCCATTCGTCCCAAAAATAAAAAACTCACACAAGACGAATGGTTGTGAGAAGCTAGGCTTGGGTCCATACGGACCTGTTGCGCCAATTATTTATTTTATTTTATTTTATATTTTGTTGTTATAGTTCCAAGTTCTTTATAAAGATTTACTGTTCTACAGAATTTGGTTCTATTTGACTTTCCCGAGTACGCAAATAGGTACCACTTTTCAATTTCAAGCACTATTTGCAACATTTTTAATTTTTAAACTGGATTCTTTATATTTTTGACATCAAACTTATATTATGAGCTTATTTTTCTTTAAGATTCAATTGGGAGATGCAACATGCAACACTCTGTTTTCTATACTGTCAGTGTCACATTGTGTAGAATGCTACCAGCAGGCAATATTCGCCACATATTTATGTCAATAATTGTCAGGATGTTGTATTTTAAAAAAATTTGATGTATGATATATTTTTTTCAAAGTGCTTTTTCAGACAATGCACATCAAAGTTGCAATGTTGCGAAATTGCGTTTTGAATGTTTTTTTTTACAGAAAGTGTCACGCCCCTTTGACAAACTTTACAGGAACACTTCCGAGCCAATACCAAAGAGTAAAAAATAAATAGTTGGTGCAATACCGAAGACTGCCTGCAAATTGAAGCTTTAGCTATAGGCCAAGGGTCCTTAAGGGCCTGTTGCGCCAGTCATATATTTACTTAACTCATACGTAATAGTAGAAAAAATACAGCAGTTAAAAAGAGAACCACCCCACTGTTGACCTTGCTTTATTTTTCTGGCCATTATCGAAAAGCACTATCATTCCCGATATTTGCTGTGAATTTACGATTGGCATAAGTTTGGCTGTCAGTGCCAGTAGCCGATACGGCAAGTTTTAGCTACAGGCAAAGCATGTGAACGATTTGATATTGTGGTTTATTTGAAAGTTCATGAATATACACTGGAAACAGTATAAACAGAACTCGATACAAGAAAACTGTCTGCTTAGGCGCCAAAACACGAAACGTCGTCACTGTTTCGATTTAGACTATCATTGATGGCGCACGAATCAAGATATAATTACTCTGATTAACCCGGAAAGCCGGGGACTCTGAATGAGTACAATCGGCCTGCAGGTCAGTTATAAAAACATCTTGACTCATGGACGGACTTGGGTACATTCTCGTAGGCATAAAAATACATTAACATGGCCCTATTCCGTAATTATACCTTTAGCAGCAGTTCTCTCACGCGCACTCTCTACTCTCTCTTCAAAAACTATACGTCTGACTGAAAACTCTCTATTTTCGGCGGCTGCAGTTGATAAGAATAGGCCGATGGATGAAGATCACGCACTGCGAACAACAAGTCAGTGTAAATTCGAGAGGAAGAGTTTTTCAGTTCCATTTTCTAATAATAGCCCAGCGGTCGAAGCATTGTCTAATAATACCACGTGTACTTCTTTCACCTCGCACTGAGATAGTTTGAAAAGTTATGCACTCTTGAGTTTGCCGCTGATCAAGATGTTGGGTATGTTGTCAACTCCCTGTGTAGGGTTTTTGTTTTTCACATACTAACGACTGTGATGCAATCTCCATTAGACCTTATTTCGGCGAATTCCACCACCGAACCACTTCGAGGGAAGTTGGAGGAAATTTTGAAGCTTATGCTGTTGGTATGGGCGCGAGAGGGCCAGGCGCTGTCTAAGTTAAGCAACAAGGCGAATGGTACTTCTCAAACAGTTTTCTTATCGCAAAGCAATTCGTTTTTGGCGGTATTTATAAGTTTATTGAATATTTTCAGAAATCGACAAGACGATTGTTGTCAAGAGCGATTCGGGCGAATTCGGATTTAGGATACACGGCTCGAAACCAGTTGTGGTGGCCGCCATCGAACCGGACACACCTGCAGAGAGTTCAGGCCTGGAAGTTGGTGACATTATAATCTCAGTGAACGGGGTGTCTGTGTTGGATAAACACCACACGGAGGTTGTTAAAATTGCGCATGCAGGATGCGAAACACTCGAACTGGAGGTGGCTCGCACCATTGGAGTGCTGATGAACGAGAAACAAGATTCCCCGAGTCCCATCATACACAAGGGGTATCTGTGGCGACAAAGTGGCCATGCCAAGGGAATCCCAAACCCCAAAAAGTGGGTGAGGAGATGGTTTTGCTTGAGACCGGACCATTGCTTATACTATTACAAGACTGAAGATGTAAGTGAATCATTTTATTTGTTTTACAACTTTTTTGGACATATTTTTCTGGCTGTAACAATTCGAACTACCTTTTAGGACACTCAACCCGTGGGAGCCATAATACTGGCAAAGCATGCCGTCGAGCGATGCGACACCAGCATCGGCAAGCCATTTTCTTTTAAGATCGATTCGGGTGAAGGAATTCCCATGTACCTAGCGGCGGATACAGACGATCTTTTGAGCCGTTGGATAGCAGTCATGCGTCACTCAGCCAGCCAGGGCGATCCTTGGTTGGATATGAGGTAAAGTGACAGAGCCCATAGTTCGCACATTTAAATCCAACAAACTCTGATTTTAGCTCCAGGAATTTGAAACTCCCGCCCAGTGGAATTGATCGCCCCGACTGTTTCGGCTATCTTATGAAGTTGGGTTCACGTTGGTGCGGTTGGTCCAAGAGGTACTGCGTACTCAAGGACGCCTGCCTGTATTTCTATCAAGATGCAAACAGCAAAGTTGCTTTCGGTATTTTCACACCAAAATTTAGAGCTTGGGTAGATAGTCACCAGAATCATTCTCTTTGTAGGTATGGCATGTCTGCAGGGCTATAAGGTAGCGTCAATGTCAACAAATTCGTCTGGTCGTAAGAACTCGTTTGAAATTATCCCACCCGAGTCCAAACTCCGACACTACTACTTCAGTACCGAATCTGAGATGGACAAGAAGCGGTAAGACAAACTTCCCCTCCAGTATAAATGTTATGGCTTGCAATTCACTATTTTTCAGTTGGATATCGGCTTTGGAGTATTCAATAGATCGATGGATCAAAACCGGGTAACTAGCGGTCAAAGGCAAGCCGCACAAAAAGAAACGTCGCAGTATCAGCAAGGCTATTTACTCATAAGACGGAAGCGAGTCTATATATACGAAGCAGGCAGCCAAGCCCAAGCGCGTACGTTAAGTGATTTGAAAGCAGTTACCCATCTAGTTGTTGTGTCCTTGTTACTTAATTATCCATGTGTGTGTATGTAAATTTGTCATAAATAATGAACAAGCATTGTACAAAGTGTTGAAAACAAAAGAAAAAAAAATTTCCCATTTATATTAACTAAAACCCAAGAAATTAAATATTTTTACTAAAACAAACGTTAAATCGATGAGTAGCGCGAAATCATTATAAATAAACAAAGAATTGCTCTTAACAAAAGGACCAATCGGTCAATAAAAATAATCCAGGAGGGTCCGTCCTTTGTCCTGGTAACAAAATGTCTTATGCAAAAATTTATGTATACATTTAATTAGTTAGAAATTGTACAATGTATTTTTTTTAATGCCTCGATGTGTTATTATCATATAGTAAATGTTTAACTAAGTTATCAAACGTTAGGGAAAATAATATATTGTTCCACAAAATTATAAACGATATTGTCTATGTATATACAGTATAGATTATGTTGATCATTTGTATACCACATAATATACCGTATGCGTATACACCTAGAAAGCTTTAAAGAAACAAAAAATAAATACAAGTAATTCATGTACTTAAAAGTAGTGGAGCACTTCTTGCATAAACAAAAACAAAAATCATATTTTTCCGGTGACACCCACCCGCTTTTGTTGGTTTGAATAATTTAATATTTTATTTTTTTGAAAGCATTTCCTGTCAAAGTTACACTGTAGTACTAGACCCAATCCATTAATGATTTTATGTTGTCAGATGAATGTGAGTTCATCTATACTCCATTGACTTTATCGGATTCGGGTGGAATGCGAGGGGAGCAAAACTACAATTTGGAAAGTGGAATAATTGCTTTTGCTATCAAGGGCGCGTATAGTTGGGAAATAAAATTTGCATTTATTATCGTAGATGTCATCTTCGAGAGGCGTAGGCCACATGCCAAATGTTTTATCGGATCAAGGTGTTTTCTTGGTTTTAGAATCATTCAATCATCTACCAAGCTTTTGGGGTTAATATCTTACGAACGAATTTAAAGGCTGACACTTAGCGCGAGTAAAGCCCGTATGACACTACATTTTTTATAATTTGTTTTTCTCAATTTTATGACACTAACTCATGTTGGAAAGTCAGTTGCGTGTGAAAGAGACAAAAAGTGTTTTACGAAAATTGATTGCAAGGAAACCACAGATTTTCAAACGAATTTATATTCAAATAATGTTGAACTGTCAAAAAAAGCTCTCAGCAGCTGAAAATGTAATTTGAATACATTTTCAATGAATTTTTTTCCTAGTTGTCGACATTAATAAGATTTGGTGTCTGCATCCTATCGGGAATTTTCGTTCCAATTTTCCGTACTGCTCTAGTTTCATTTTTAAAGTCTTAAAAATGCAAAAAAAAAGTGTCATACGGGCTTAAGGGCTTTAACAAAGTCTTAATTAATTTTAACGTTTGCAGACTATTAGGGATATTCGTATTTCGCACAGAATTTGGGCTTTAGGAGAAATTGCATTTGAAATTCGCATTACGCATTACGCCACTAATTAGGAAAAAAAAAACAAAAATTGAAGTTTACAACAACTTTCGCATGCATACAGAAATGTATACATTAGTTCTGTACCCTTTCAATTAATTTAAGCGATTTGACAGCCGTGCCTGTCAGTTATAACAAACTTGGCGTAGGAAATTCCTTGTACTAAAATTGCGGCCATTTTTATGGAAGGAATGAATGGGAAGTTGTATATATTATCAAATACGCATTCGGAAATCGTACCTTTTATTTAAAGTTCGTTTATAACTGTTCCAAATTTAGATGTCTGCTAAAAAGTTCATCGTACCTATTTTAGTTATGAGGTAAATAGTGAACGCACAAAAATGTCAAGCTCAGGCGGCTGAAAACTTTGTCAATTTCGATAGAGAAGTTCACTGGACTGACGTCTCTTAGAAGACACTGATAGCTCTGCACAAAATCCAAATCTAAAAAGCAGATTAAATAGATTGTTGATTGCATTTAAAAATGATAAAATGCAACTGATTTCCAATTCCATATTTTATGACAATACAAAATGTGGAATTGGAATGCCAACTTGTCGCACAGTTTTCATATTTTACCCTCTTGGAAATATTTGTTATAGCCAATTAAATTGGGACTCATTCTTTGAATTCTATTTCGACCGATTTACAAGCAAACCAGCCTCATTTCAGCAGCTGTCAAAATAAATACTGTTTGGTGACTCTAGCCCTGTTCTTTTTTAGCTTCGTTCTCAGCAAAGCAAAGTAAAGTAGGATTTTCAGCACGCAGTTATAACTACTTGACACATCGTGCTGAAAATCTTACTTTACTTTGCTTTGCTGAGAACGAAGCTAAAAAAACAAGCCTTCTATTTGACGGGTGCCACGTTAGCGATTGGTTTCTCTTACTTATTTATATGGACTGTTATATGTTTAATATAAAATTCGTTTGGTTCAACTGCGAGAAAGGGTCAAATCTCTTCTCGTCGTCATTTTTTTCATTAGATTCGTTCGTGTACTTTCAGCATAGAAAAATGAATATCAAATATATATCAAATATCAAACATCGAGAGAGAATACTCTTAATTTCAAGAGAAGTACCTGACCGGTTTTCTTACAAAAAAGTAAAATGCAGCATCTACAAAATAAGTTGGAATTGTCAATTTCTTATAAGCTAAATGCCTATGAAACTTGCCAATTTGAATGCGCTGACATCGGACAATGTCCGATAGAGTTTTACTTGTCAAACTTTTGAGCTGTCACTTAGTTGTCGAAAAAGTACCCGAAATAGACCGTCAGCCCAAAAAAATTAAGAGAAGCTGCCTTCCAGCTGTTTTCCGTGTACGAAAGCATGTGTGTTATGTAATAGTAAATTAACCTTAATTAAATTAACCGCCATTTTTTTTACTGCTTCACATGTATTCACAGATAGGAAATTTAAGAGAGAATTTTAATTTTAAAATTTGCAGGGGAAATTGGGTAAGTGCGCGGGAGTTGACGGTCTATTTAATACTTAGTTTATGATTTTTATTCCTACTTGACATTTATTGTGAAATCTTCGAAAATCTAGAACATTTGGTAGTTTTGGCATTTTCGATGCCCTCGACCCTTCTCAGTAGTTCAAGCTCACGTTCTTCACGCGCAAGTTCTACTTAAACAAATATGTTAATTGTCAGTTGGCATTCTCTGCAAATCCCTGTAGATTTCTGTTTCAATCACTGTACGTTTCTGTCAAACGTGTTCTTAACTATTGTGTTCGCCCTGAAAGGTTCGGTTTTCCAACCATAATGCATTCGAACAGGTTAGGTAGTCAAATTTAGTCAAACTTCGTCGTTCCCTCGTACCCAATTTTTGCGCAAGGAAACGAATTAAAATTGAATTGAATTGAATCAAGTTGTTCCTAACATTCTTAAAAGAAAAAACTTTCCCAATATTGTACGTACATTTCTGTATGACGTTTTTCTGAAATGCATTCAAAAAATCCTATTTTAACAACATACAACATTTTAAGGAGGAAAGACGACATTTTCTGTCTGCTCCTGCAACTCTCACCGAGAAATATATTTCCACATGCTTTTGTTCATAGGTATACCTTTTTGATGGTCGCAATAAAACAAACGAATTATAAAAAAAAAATTAACAAAAACATTATCATTACCTTTTAAAGTATAACGCCGAAATGCATTCGTATTAAGTGATTATATCAATGTTCCCAGTTTTTTACTCTTTTTTATGTCAACATACTATTTTAGGGTGACTAACTAATTAAAAAACAAAAATATACGTATTGGATAACAGTAGTCAACACTGCCAAGCCAATGAAGTCAAATGACAAAAAAAAAAAATATTAGTATTAAATAAACATGTTTAATTGAACAATGCAGTCGATATTTATTTTTAAACATCAGACAACGGAGACAAAGACCTCAATAACATTGTGCAACCACCACAATGCCAAAGGACTACCAGTCATGATTGATTACAATACAGAAGTGAATTTTTTTGTTTTTTTTTTTTTGTATAAATCATACAAAAGGAAAGAAGAGAAGGCAAACCTACCGCTCCGGATTCCCAAATCAAAATTCCCAAGAAACTCGGCAGCTACTTAATCTTTAAAACTACAAACCTACCACGGTTGACATCCTTCCCAGAAGATGAATATTCCCATACGTATGTATGCACACAATCATATTGGCAGACAGACAAGTGCATTATCAAACTCTTAATAGGCTGAGCTCATTGACACCGTGCATAAATTTTTATTCACTGCCACTACCTTTTTTATTCAGTTACTGGTACAGAAGTCAAAACTATAACATTTTGCTCCTGCTCGGTAGACTGCTGGTGGTAAAGCCACGGCAGCTATCTCCGCCGTATGCAAGAAGGAAGAGGCAGGTAAAAAAGAACAACAAAAACAATCCAACAACACAGAAAAAGAAATAAGACAAAAAGAGTCAGAAAATAAAAAAATCTTTGGCGGTCCAAACCGGCTCCAGAATCACGGACTTTTTTCCATCGAGTACTTTATACTTACCTGGGTGTAGATCGAAGAAAGGCAACCACCTACCTTTACCTTTTCTCTTACTATACACCACCTTCTTTTGTTGAGTTTCTGGTTTTCCAAGATTAAAGTAAGCAACTTGAAGAATTTGAAGGTACACACAGCACTACCACTACCAAGTACCAACCGTCAACCTAACAACTGAACATGAAAAGAACCAAATAAAAAAAAAAAAACAGAAAGAAACAACAACAAATTAAAGAACGTTGAAGATGACGATGATGATAATGATAATGCCTCCTCTACCTGTACGAATTGACTATAATATTTTCACTGTTTCTCTACTTCTTAACTAAACTCAGCTCAGGTGAGCAAAGTGAATGTGTGCCCAAGATCTGATAGTTTCCAGGTATGTTTTCAATTATGCGTGCCGATTGGGTTGGAACTATTGCCTTTGCAAATTGAATTCAGGGTTCGATTACCGCCTCCGTGAGCCAGCAATACGTCACTGAATTATGCGGATCTTACGCGCAAAATAATAACAAGTTCCGTCACGTACAGTCAAAAAACTCTCGTTCATAATATCGATGAATAGCATTCATAGAGCTGAAATTAATTATTATTAAATTATTAGTACTTTAGTACTCGATCAGTGATGCGGCAATTCGGCGTCAGATAGTTTGAAGTACAGATATGTTTCTAGACCATTGATTGGTATCAACCACATGAATGAAGATAGTAGAAATCTGTTCGGCACTATAAAAACAGAAGAACCATTTCTTAACCTGAGTTCGGCAACTACTGCGAAGATATAGCTCGCACCTTGGGAATCTAAGGATCTGCAAATAGTTTTGCACTGCTCTTTTTTAGTATCAAGCTTTTGATTTTTAAAGTCAGTTTTGGGAAAACTTTTAGAATCTCCTTCGTTACCATCTAGGTTTCCAAGCGGAACTAAAAACCTATCTTTAATGTAAAATTTTGAATGCATCTATTTACCTGAATATATATTAGGAAACCGTTGCTACTTCGGTTTGGTAAAACAATTGTTATCAAAATTCCTAAAATCCCGAAGGACGAAATGTATTCATATATGCTTTCCAAAAACCCTCATCTATACAGTTCTGCTTTATAGTGCCGATTATGGGACGATGAGCCGAAAGGAGAGTTAATACTGGGCTCCTTCGAAGGAAAAATTCTTCGACGGATTTTTGGTCCACCAACTTTATGAACCAATGGCAATCCAAAAAGCCAAAATACGCCGATAACATTAACTGGGGCACATCGAGCGAATGGACAATGCTCCATCTGAAAGGATTTTCTAATCAAAGACCGCGGGTTCGAAAAGCAAATGAAGACCGGACTCCGTTTCAAAGACCAAGCCATCGCGGAAAACTGGAAGCAGCTTGAAAGGGATCGTAGAGGATGGGAGACTGCCGTATCTCAGGCAGAAACTCTCCACGGCGGACAAATTTGAAATTAAGAAAGTCGGTAAGGCCTGTTCAGGTATGAGCTTCAATTTAAATCTCTGTAAATGCTTTCGAGATATAAAAGGAGTCCAGGGGAAATGTTATATAAAAAAAACCTGCAGCGTTACTCTCATATTTTGTTTTTACAAAATCAATACAATGCGGACTTTCTTGTCCAAAAACAATGGCACCCATTCCTTCAACATACTCTTGCATTTTGGCTCTTTAGAATAAAAGAACTCGTGCGAGAAAAGCATTAATTCAATAGCAGCAACTTCACGGCTGATAATTCCTTGTAGAGCCTAAATTCTTCGGAGATTATTGCTGTGAATCCTCGACATAAGTTGGTTCAAAACGTCCGTGTGCCATAGGCCTAGCTTTTTGGATTAATTTGTGTAAGTTTAAAATTTTTGAAACGACTAGTCCCCTATAATTTTATGCTGAGCCGAATTGAAAAGCTTTTTCAGGACAGCTATACTCTCGGATGTTTGTGAGACGTTCTCACGAGAAGTAGAAAAAAAAGTGTCACTCGCGCAACGAACGTTTCGTTTCGTACGAATGATTCTCTATTCAAAAAGTTCCAATTGAAACAGTGATACAAGATCTTGGGTAATTACACATTTCGTGGGCATTTTACCTCCCAAAAAATCTAAAAGGCTGAAAAAGGACATTTTTCTATCTTTTATTAAAATCAATATTAATTTACTTCGAAGCCGTTTGAATTTTGAGTTTTGGGAAGACGTTTTTAGCATAAGCAACGCGTCTATTACGTTTGATTTATTTCTACATAAATTACAATCTCACATTTCGTATAGCGAACTCATAAATAGTGGAAGCCAAAAAAATAAATGTCTGAAGCCTTTACCTCTTCGGAAAAAAATAAAAAGAAAAATAAGCTCTGTGTCCAAGCAATACAAGACTCAAAACGTTTTATGTAAAGTTATGTCACGCGCTAAAATTGGAAATCCCTTTGTGTAGAGATAATTACTTCCGTAATAAATTATCAACAAGCCTTAGTAATCTTAAAAAGGAGTGGCGAATTGTTGATGAGATTCTCAATATAAAAAATTCTGATATGGATATAGTTTTAAATGTCAACAACCCAAATGTCTCTGACTCTTTTGAAATTGCTAACATTTTTAATAACCTTTTTTGTAACATAAGTTCTTTTCAAAACACATCATATAATAATTGTAGTTTTGCTTATACCAATGATATGGAGAGCCAACCTGAAAGTTTTTTCTGTGGACCATTTACTGCTCTAGAGATTCATAAAATATTTTTTTCTCTTAAAACATCAAATTCTACTTCTTCTGATAATATCTCAAGCTTTATGTTAAAAAAGATTTCGTTTCAAATTTCTGATGTTTTATGTTTAATAATAGTATACAGCAAGGTGTTTTTCCTAACTGCTTTAATACGGCAGTTGTAATGCCACTCTACAAAAAGGGTGATAGAACTATTTTCATTAACTATCGTCCTATATCTTTGTAATCGACATTTTCAAAAGTATTCGAGAGAGGTATTAAATCTAGAATGTTATCGTTTCTAAACAGAACACATTTCTTCAGCGACTGCCAATTTGGTTTCAAAAATGGAAGATCTACTGAAACAGCGCTGTTAAAATTAACTGGCGAGTTGTACAATAGCTTTAATCTATCTGAAATACCGGCTCACTTGTTTATTGATATAACTAAAGCCTTAAACATGGTTGATCACTCAATATTACTGGGCAAACTTTTTCATATAGGATTTAGAGGTAATAAATATACGATTGGTTTGCTTCTTATTTGAAAAATCGTAGGCAAGTAGTTAAAATTAAAAATGTCTACAGTACTTCGAAAAGCATTGATCTTGGTGTTCCACAAGGTTCAGTTTTGAGTCCAATTTTATTCTTGATATACATATGTATATTCATTGTTTGTTCAGCGTTTTTTAGGCAAAATTACAGCGTTTGCCGATGACACTGCTCTTTAATTTTCAAACACAAGTGATCTCGATTTGCTGAGAAAATGGTTCTTTAATCAGTGACAAAACTAAATTTATGTTTTTTAATAATAAAACGAAAATTTGTGATGTTTACCGCCTTATTATCACTCTCCAAGTTGCACACGCTTTTGCTTAAACAATATCAACGAAAATACCATAGCTTTTAATAATTTAAAATCTTGTTGCAATTATTGTTCTTGGATCGAGTGTGTTGACAATTTTAAATACTTGGGTATTGTTTTAGATAACAAGCTTTGTTGGATTAATCATACCATTTTCCTTAAACAGTGTCTCAATAAAGTGGTAAGACAACTCTATCATCTTAGTTTATACTGTCCGCGATCAATCAGAGAACTTGTTTATAATGGTCTTTTCAAATCGAAGCTGCAATATGGTATTCCTTGTTGGGTTTGTGCATATTTTAATAAAACGGAGCCACTACCCATAAAACAAAAGCATGCAATACGAATTTTACGTAAAGTAAATCGCAGATCTCCAAGTTTTTATTAATTCAAAAACTTGGAAATTCTTCCGTTAAGGCATCTATACTGCTACAAAGTCCTTAAAATATTCTTCGAAAACTCGGGTTTTTACTGTGTAAGAAACATAGAAAACGATAATTTACGGGTTAATACTAAAAGTTGGGTAACCGGTCCAACAATTTATAAGGCACATTTTGAACGATTCTACTTTGGCACCGCTCCCCGTTTGTTTAATTCGCTTCCAGATTCCATTAGGTGTGAGAGGGTTAAAATGTATTTTTAAAAGGTATTAAAAATTGATTATTTTCTTTTGATTACTCAACCGTAAATAGATTTTTTACCAATTAATATTGTTCATTTAGTGTCTTACCTTAAATGCATATTTTTCTTCTTTTCTTTATATTGTAAAATAATTGTTTTTTTTTTTATATTTTTCTGCTAATGTTTTCTATTTTTAATTCTCATTCAACAATTTTTATTTAATGTTTAGTACTTTCAACTCTTATCACTTCGAGAAAAGATTGTACGTAACTATTTCTTACCCACTATTTAATGAACTTGTATCCAAAAATTGTAATCTCAACTCATTGTAGTAAAGTATTAATTAAAGTAAGTAAAGTAAAGTATAAACAGTTTTTTTCTATACGAACATATTTTTTCACCAAATTACTAATTACTCTAAAACTAGTCAATGTAGCGCTACCATTATTTTCTGTTAACCTAGAGATTATACCAGATATTGTGTGCAAATCTCAGCCTTCCAGTTCTGAGTTCGGACAGAAGGGCAGACATCGTAGCGAAACTAATAAGATTTCGTTTTTCCTTTTCGGTACGGAACCTTAAATATCCACAAGATGTTATTTGTGTTTTTCCGGGGATCGAACCCCCTTGCTCAGTATTCCGGAGACCGATGTCTCAGTACTTAATGACTGACTTATTGGAAAAAAATATCCCAACATGAAAACATCGGCTTAGAGAAAGTGAAAGGGTGTCTCAAACAATTTCAAATAGGAAATCGCCTATAGTTTAGTGGTAATGGCTCGGATTTGAAACAGAAACTTAGCCACCCGAGCACATGCCACTTTCTTTATTACAAAACCTACCTTTTCGACAAACTCAATCTCGAGTTCGCTGCTCAACTCTTTTGCTATGACTAAATGTAAACACTTTTTGACGCAATACAGTCTAGTAACCGTGAGTAACCGAATCGAGTTGGATTTAAAATCCAATATAAAGTACAACTTGTACGTACAGCTGCGGACAATGAAGCTGAAGAATTTTATTTTGTTCGTTATCGCGCACTACGCACACGGCAAGGAAAAGAGAGCTCAGCTCTGAATAGCTACGGGCCACCACAGACAGGTTATACACTATTTCTTTACCTACCTATATAGGTTCGTATCTTGGAATGGAATCGAGAAAAAACCGAATAAAAAAACGTACACCAACAGCAACAACAACACGAAGAGAAACAGAAACGACAAACTAAACAAAAACCTAACTTTGAGCTCGGATCGGGTCTCAACCTCAAGCAATAACAGCAGCAGCAAGCGGCAGCAGCACACACGTTCACTTTTCAAATATTCTTATTCTCCATCCACCAAGCACCAAGTATCTGGTAGCTGAAACTGTCCCACTCTTCCAACAGGACATGCACACTACCCAGTTCGCTCTGGCTTTCGCATCTCATACGGACTTTTGGTAGCAGCAAGACCTAATCTCTCGCCAGTGTATGCCCCCAACAGAGTTTCGAGTTTGCTCTTCGATCAGTCTTAAAGAGTTGATCGTAGCTTGCGCACCTGTAGTTTAACTGTTTCAAGCGTCTTGAGAAATACACACCTACCTACCTAAACCGAGTCCAATGTCCGAGTGTTGGAGTAGTCGCGTCCATGTGTGCGGTATCTAGTTTTAAGTTTGTCTCGTTTCGGCCTGAAATTTCCTCCTGCTCACACGCAATTGGCATACTGGCGTGTGGGAAGAGATTGGGACTACTTGAGGAGCAAATTGGTAGCGCTAGCGTCAGCTCCCATTGAATTCATGTGAGGCACAAATCTCAGATACCTACCGAATGAAATTCCAAAACCTGATCCACTGCACCACTACATAACATCTGGATTACTGTGTGAGGCTCGCAATGGATTTTTGAATTAAGTGTGCGCGATGTATGAGAAGTGCGACAATTTAAGTGAATTTTATTAGTAAATTTCAATTCAATGATTAGTTGGTTGTTAAATTATGCACAAACGTACTTGCGTTCCTATACTTGACGGACGGAGGTGTGAAAAGCTACAAGTTATTTGCAATTGCAACACGCGTGTTTCTGTACTAGCCCGCGGGCATTAATCCAGTAGTTTCTGTTGGTGGTATTTAGCTAAGACGTTTAAAACTAAAAGAACTACCCAAGTGTAGTTTAGAGCGCATTGCTGCGGTTGAAAGGCTGAAAGTCGCGATCGCGACATAAGTTGAGTGGCCTAACGCGAACGCGGAGAAAAGTTGTTAATATATAAATCTGGTGCGCGACCGTTTGCGTGTGTTGGTGTCTGCTGCCACTGCCATTGCCACCGAACACAGTGTGATGCCATGTTGGGCTTTTGATCCCAAAATGCTACTATAGTAGGCCGCGGTGCAGACGCAGAGTGTCTCGAATATTTTGTACCTACAGTGAATGTGCATGGATTATAATGTGGATTACACTTGGCGAAATGGATTTTGGATTTAGGTCTTAATACGTTGCTCAGGGTGAGTTGGAAACCATTTCGTTTCATATTTGCGTTTACGGTACAGCGAAATCCACTTAGATGTGCAAATAAGCAAGAAATGAAAAGAACCTAGGTACACACACTCGGTTGCGCATTGTTTGCGCAGAGACGGTGCGGGTATTTACCAGCCGTACGAAGATGACGGAGAAAACGCTGAAAAAGGCTTTGTCCAGCCAGAGTCAGAGCTCGGAGCTATTTAGTGCAACACCGTTTGGTGTACACCGCGCCACGTCATGACCACGGACGTACTCGTACAGGAAGGCTAGTTCTGCTGCTCCCCTAATGGGTTCCTGATTACGATTATTCAGTGTATTCACCTACCAGAAAAGCACCTCTAACGCAACGGGCGGCAGCCATCATTATTATTTCACTGTGTGGAAAAGTTTTAAGCCTTTCGACCCTCTCTCGCCATCGCCATCAGCATCGATCTCTGTTTACTTTTATTCCTTCTTCTTTGCCACTTCATTTTCTCGTCTTTTTTTTTATTTTTTTCTGTCGTTCGTTTTATTGAATTTGGGTCCAGCAGTGGATGCTGGTGCTGCGACTCCGTACACCTATATATGCGGTCGCTGTTGAGTTTATTGTTATTGTTATTTTGTCCATTTGGGGATCGGGCTCTGGCTTATTGATCCACATTTTGTTTTTCCATCTGACGCTGCAAACTATATGCGAACGCTTTTGTTTATCTTCAAACTGTCTGTCTGCCAGTCCGTCAGAATGTGCAAGGTTTGCAACTGCGGTGCGTGCGTTCTTCTCTCATCGCAACTTTGACGACAGCAAACGAGTTTTTATTTACTTTGTAGATACCATTGACACATAATTAAAGTTGCCAAGTATTTAATGGAGAAACACAAGGGAGAGTCCTATGCATACTCGTATGCGTGCGGCTTGACCTTAAGCACACCACTTTTACCCGAGCTTAGAGAAAATAATTCACATAATCTCCCCCGAGGAAGTGGACAACAAGTGGATAGAGCCACAGGTGTAACAATGTGTACTTTGTTTTACCCAAACGAGATCTGGAACGCTTTAGGAATACGTGCTAGAAATCGTATATCCATCTCTTTCGAACGATGGCATTTTTAAATAATTTGGTAATGAAAAAGAGCGCGTATGTATCAAGCTTTACAAAACAGGGGTGTGCTGTCTATCATTGAGCTAAGAGCTTTTCATCATGATGGCTAAATACCTTACGGGCTATAACTGAAAACTACAAGTGTGCTCTTTAAGTAGGCAACTCTACAAAGAAGGTATGTTGGAAGTCAGTGATTCTGAATTGTTTTGCGAATTCTCAGTCATATTAAATCCCAAACTATGTAGATTTTCCCTTGGGCATCGAAATCTTCTTGTAACCAGTCGTATGTGTGTGAGGGGCCTGACGTTATTTAGGAATGTGATCTTCCCGCTTGCATAGTTCAAATGCAAATCACTATAACCATTATTGAAGGGGGGATTTTTCTTAAGGATGTGTATCCTAATGCCTGATGAAATCAAGTCTGAAGCTGAGTAGTGGCGCTGTCGAAAATCGGCCATTTGCGATTATTCGTACTTAAGCTTGAACTTAAAGGTCTCTTAATAGGACCGTAATCGTAGCAATTGTTTTGAATCGTGCTAAACTGAATGCAAGCAGCTATCGTCCCAGCTTTCTGCGCTGCTAAGTATGCAAGTACGTCTATGAAGGCATAGGCCTCTTTCGAATGTAGCGTCCGAAGTTTAACAAAGGTATTTTTAAGAGTATAGCCCGTCTTGAATTCTTCATTTCGTAGGCGCGTTTCTCTGACTAATACCGAGTCAGAAGTCTAGCTTTGAATATATCAATATTTTGATATTAGCCCTGTTTTTTGAGCTTCGATCTCAGCAAATTAAAGTAAAGTAGGATTCTCATTAGGCAATTGCAACAACTACGTTCTACTTGACACTTTGCGAACTCAGAGTAGTTGTTGCGATTGCGTGCTGAAAATCTTACTTTACTTTACTTTGCTGAAATCGAAGCTCAAAAACCCACGCCTATTGATAGCGTCTTTAATTGCAAGTAAGGTGTCGATAATCTTATGAAGGGTTGTCCATTTGTAATTTTATCGCATCTTGGACTTAAAGTTCACACAAGTTGCAAGTCCATTTCGCAAAATTATGAGGTCATTGAGAGTTGCGCTTAAGCCCGTATGACACTTAATTTTTTTTTGTATTTTTTTTTTCTTTTTAAATGTAACTAGAGTGGTACGAAAAATCAGAACGAAAATTCCCGAAAGGAGTGAGTGCGTCCACACCAACTTTATTAGTATAAACACCTCAAGAAATGCATTAAAAAGGTATTCAAATTACATTTTTCACCTGCAGCTTTTTTTTTTAACATTTCAAGATTATTTGAAAACAAATTCGTTTGAAAATTTGTGGCTGCCTTGCAAACAATTGCCTCCCCTTTCCTTTCGTAATACACTTTCAGTGTTTTTTTACACACCGCTGACTTTTCAACACGATACAAATGAGGAAAAGATGTAGTGTGATACGGGCTTTAATAAATTGGCTGTGGGGTATATAGTTTAACTAAATTTGACCGCCCATCCATTCCAATCTTCTTCATGGACGGTTTTTTTTTTCATTCTCGCACGGTCCTTCAAAGAACCTGAAGAGCAGCCCGGGTGCGTTCCTTTCAATTAATATGCCGACCTTGCTCTCTGACATTTAGGTTTAAAATTTAAGGTCTATTCATATGAGATCGAATACGTAGTTTTCTGACATTTCGTTCGCTTTTTAGTCGCAGATACTCGCGAATCAGTTCATTTTTAAGGTTAAGTTCGAATGCATTTTCCATTCGTGGGTTTGTAGATCGCGACTGGATTAAGTGCATTGTGAATAAAGTGTGACAGGTCGCGGCAATACAGCCATATTCTGCTATTCATCGGGGGGAATTTTTCTACAATTTTCACTGCACACTATTTTACTATTCATTCGAGTCGAATGTGGACCTACCTCGTTAGTGTCGGTAATACTGTGCGGTATTCTCTTATTCACGTGAACGCATACATTCTATACAATTCAGATCCGCCTGTCAAATGTTGCGGGTTTGAAATTAAATGCATCGTCTTTCTGGTTTGTGGTTGATAAAATGTTAGTAAAAAGTGCAGGTGGAAGATTCGATTCAACAATATTCAATACGTACTGGAATGTTTTTTTCTTAAGCGAGAGTTTTTGACAAACCTACGGTTTTGAAATAATTGATTTACCTAAAGGGTCTTCCAGTAAGATGTGTTATTTTGGTATTCAAAGAAAAATGCCATTTTTTGAGATAAATGATCGGATGTTTATTTCATAATAAAGAGAAAGATGTGCCGTTCATAATGAAAAACAACATCAGCCAAATGGCCACCACGAGCACGCATACAGGACCATATCCTTTTCATGAAATTTTCCATAACCAAATCGCAAAGTGGCTGCACTGTTTCCTCGATAGCCTCGCGAATTTTATCTTTGAAGTCTTGAATTGACGCTGGGCTGTTGGCGTAGTCCCTGGGCCTTACTTATAATCATTTTTAACCTCCACACTTAATATTTTGTAGGTCACAATATGCAATTTTGTATGAAAAATTTCGTCATTGTGAGTTCGAAAAATTTAGCCTTGGCACTAAAAATGATGATTGGTATCGCGGCTTATCTTTCACGTGACCCCAAAGGAAGAAGTCGCAAGGTGTTAAATCACAAGATCTCGGTGGCCAATTGTGATCACCTCTTCGAGAGATAACACGGTCCGGAAACTTTTCCCGTAAAAGATCAATGGTTTCGTTGCTTGTGTTTTTTCACCATTTTTGTAGTGAATTTTAATAATTTCAATGCGTTGTTGAAGCGTGTATCGTTCCATTTTTAGTAACGGCGTAGTTTCTACTTGTCAAATGTCAAAGAATAAAAGCTTCAAAAGTGACAGCTACCGAAATAGGGGTTCATTCACAATCACACCTCTCATTGGAGAACCCTTTATTAAAAATTGAAAATGAATCAACTAACGTTTCATCCGGCAGTTTCGTGATATCTTTTTTGGATTTTCGAACGTTTCTGCGAAGTTCTCTGTTTTATGATTCTCTTATTCCACTGTTTGAAGGTGGAAAAACAAAGTCCAAACTTCTTATGGATTTCACGTGAACCGCTGTTAACTTGAATGCCAAATTCGTTTGGATAATGTAGTTCACCCGCTGGATAGCAAAATGGAAAGGCAGAGTGAAAGGGAATCGAATGGGTGAATCGAATCTACGATTCACGTGAATAGCAGAATAGGGCTGATAGTTTTCAATTCGCGGGAAAATCGCTTTAATAGTAAATCTCACTATTTAAATCAATAAAGACTCAGGTTTTTTTTTAGACTAAATGTTAGATTAATTAAGTATAATGACAAATTCCGATTTGTTCGCAATTCACCTTTTTGCAATTTTCTCCCTTTAGGTTCCCCCTTCTGTGTCCAATCTAGAACCCAGATTTGAAGGCTTTTTTTTAAATAAAATATAATAAACAAAACTAGGTACAAAAACCATCATTATCTACATCCGTTTGCATCCGTTGACAATTGGAAACGAGTTTCGGTTGGTTTTTCATATCAACCACTTTCCATCAAGGTATCCATTTTTCTGGGTGTGTCTTTGAAACCACCCATTCCCCAGCCGAGTGACTTCTCGAAGACCCATTCAAAAGCTACCTTCCCATCTGTGTCGTGGTCGGCCTGCAGGCTTTCGCTATCCGTAACCTATTATTCACTACCCATTGTACTTCGACTAGATTTATCATCGGTTGGAGGTATTCACATTTTTCCACTTGCCCGAGGGATTTTTCCCGCATCCTTAAATCCCCTACTTAACGTATATACACCGATTACAGGTGCGATTCATCTATTGCAGCGTAATCGGATGAAATATATCTCTGACTGATGATTATCTCGAAAATGGGGTCCCCACACGATTAACTCAATTCGATCACCTCCAAATTTATCATTTCAACCGAGCGTGGCGGAGGAAATAATTAATTTTCTTCGGCCATCGAGAGGGCTCGAAATGGTTGGATAAAAAGGTACATGTATTGTGCACCGTTGTGGGGAACTCGTCTTACTCAAAGCTGAATGCATTTTGAGTGCTATTCTCTATCACTTTCTATTGTTTGAACTGGATTTTGTTGAATTTATAAATTGACCGTCAAGTGCGTTCAAATGTTTTGACAGGCAGAGTTAAATATTCTCTTTCGTGCGAATTGTGGTAGATCTTATTAAGCTCTGAGCCGTTCAGCCTTTTGCTGTTCTAATATTTGTTGGTATAATGATAAAAGTCAGATGGGAATGGAGTCATTTATAACTGAATTCAATATAAATTGCAAACTAGGGTTACGTAAGGCTCACGTCTGACTACAGCGCAAAGCAAAGGAAACGGAAATCAATTATGCAAACCGTCTACATAATCAGTTACCAAAAATACAATCCGCATTCATATTTTAACGGATTTATTGTTTCGCGTCATTAAAACGCCTCTTGTCAGTCTTAAACTATAAACCACTTCGAGACAAAAGGCAAATTGTACGGTTTTGTGTTTTAATTGTCCCGATTGTCCTACTTTTTAATGCAGGGCTAGAAACTAACCCACGCACTGTCGAAAGTGAGACATTTTTTGGCTTTCAAAATATCAGTTGGTGTTTAGAATACAGGAACATTTTACTGGACGTACTCGTCTTCAAGTTGTGGATATAGTTATTTCCAAAATTTGACAGGGTCGCCAGGAGCTTCAGCTTCGTTTGTGCAAACATTTTGATTCTATTTCAACAATTAGATTGAGAATTTTCCACAACAGACAAAAATATATACTTTCATAAGTTGTTTCGCTAAGAATCCAGTTTGATCGGGTCGACAACGTTCACACGAAGTGAGGCTATCCTACGTCGACTATGGTCAAACTTTTACAAAGAGATATGCGTTTGCTTTCGGTTGGTTGTGGATTCGGTTTTTTGTTAAAGTATCTATTTTTTTTAGCGACATTTAAGATAGAGTTAGCAATATCGCAGCGCTTTTTATTTTTGGCAGAAAGTTCTATTACGCAAATGTGGTGTACAATTCAGAATGCCCACAATACAAACAAATATAAAAGTTGCTTCCACTTTTATCCTTCCATACAAACGGGATATCCTTGATTGTGAAATTTCAGAACATAAACGTTGTTAAAAATGTAAACATACTAAAGTCCCAAGCGCGTCAATTTTTATTTGCCGAAACAAAATTAAACCGAATGCCCCTTCCTAAATACAAGCATCATCCCAACAGTTGCAATCACAAGCTCACCACCATGTAAAACTGTGACACTTGGCTTCCACTCTGTTGATAAACAACACTCCCAACTACCTATCTGCTTACCTGTAAGAACCCAAGCCGGTATCCCGCAAGGTAAGGCAAAAGCAGGTTTGTTTCGTTTCAAATGTTTGGATATAGAAGCCACTGCCTGTTTTTCTTATCTACGGCCATTCGATTATCATAAGCCAATAAAGATACCCGGGTACACTTTTGTCCCAAAAAACTACCACAGTATGCCTCGCACCCATATGCTTCTACGATAGCTAAATCATGGCGTCTTATCGGCCACCAACAATGCGGTGCGCAATGGAATAGGGGCAGCGAGGCAAGCAGAACAGACTGACGAAAAAAAAAAAATGCGAGAGCAAACAATCAGTCGTCAACATATATAATTAACTTTCCAGTGCGCGGTTGTCGTACAAAATTTTGAAAGTTTTAAAAAAATAAAAATATTGATAAGATTACGGGACAAACTATTTATCTAATTGGTATGTGTACTCTTTTTTGCAGATAGAGGCTTCTGGTAACAGTGACAGAGCGTAGGAGACGCAACAGCTTTCGAGTGTTTAGAACGTGAAATGAAAAAGGGATCATGCCGACAGAGAAGTCAGTAATTGACCATGGGAGTGTGCCGTTGGTGCGTTCGTCGCGAATGGAGCAGTTTCTGCAGTCGCCAACGAGTTCGAATTCCAGTTCAGATGTGCAGCGCAGTTCGTCGGGGGGTCGCGGCTCTTCGGTCCTAACGCCGGGCTCCTCGTATGAGTCGCAACTCGCCTACCAACACCATTTGGCCGCAGCGGCGGGGATAATAAACTCGTCTGGCCCCCAGTCGAGTCACCATCGGGAGATATCCGCGTTTGTGCCAGTGCTGCCATCGCGAAATCTCCGCGGTCCCGGTGCCCTCTATTCCGGAATAATGGACGGACCTGAGGGGCTGGGCAAAGACGTTATTGGCCAGGGGAAACGTGGATCCAGCTATGAGATAATCGCAATGATGGCTGACAAACGCAAGGAACTGGCGCTAAGGGAGGCCGCAGCAGCTGCAATGCTTCTGCCGCGTCCCGGTCAGGGGCCAGGTGGGCCCCCACAAGTGATGTACTCGCCGGCGGCGTACCTTGGCGGACCTGGACCATCGCCCACGTCAGCCGGCTCGTTCGCCTTTCCACCCTCGGCCGGCGCAAGTGGTCTCTTCCCACCGGGAGTACCACCCAGCATGCACGCCGGTCTGGATCGCAGACTTCTGCGCGCACCTGGACGTGCGTCGCGACCCAAGAAACAGTTCATATGCAAATTCTGCAACCGTCAATTCACCAAGTCATACAACTTGCTCATCCACGAGCGCACCCACACTGACGAGCGACCGTACTCCTGTGATATTTGCGGAAAGGCCTTCCGCCGTCAGGATCATCTGCGAGATCATAGGTAAGTTGTGTGCTGTTTGATATGTATTGTGCCAAGCCAAGTATGCATGGCGAATTTTACTACTCAACTACCAACTTCAGCCAGCCAGAGATAAATTCATAATTAATGGTGCGCGTTGCGTTCGTCTTATCGACCGGAATGCGCGCGTACACACCGACTCGTATAGGAGGAGGGTTTTATGACTGGCTCAGCAGTAAAATACTGAATCTACCTTTAAACACTCTTAAGGGGCAATAGTCAAATTAATGAGAACGAAAAGCGCGTTCTGCGGCTTACGATAGAAACCCGAATGCCCATTGAGGAAAACCTGTTCTAGTTCATCTCGCCAAACGCCATTCTGGTGATTGAATGTTCACGTGTGGAGCGTAAGCGATTCAGGGCAAGTGCCTTGTTCCGTGAACTGTAGTAGTCGTTCGTTGTATGCCATCCGTGTATGGGAATGAACATGTCGGTTGGTTAATTTATTCCAGCTCATAGGTTAGGGACAGAGTGACAGAGTGCGTCTGAGTTTTGATTCGCGAGTGAGTGTAGGGTAGGCAAACAGAAACAAGTAACCTAGGTGTTACAGTGAATTTGATTAACAAAAAGTGATATTCTTTGAAAATATTTCCTAAAGTAAGTGGGGGTGTATGCTGTAGAGAATTATGCTTACGACTTGAAAGGTTATAGAATTTTTCTTGTCAATCAAATTCCAAGGCGAAATTTTCAAATTTCAAGCAATTGAAGAAAATCCTGACGTTGTTTTGTCTTTTATTGGGCTATTTCGAGCAAATGACACTTATCGAGGGCACCAGTGATAGTGAGTCTTTCGAAAATTGAAGATCTTCTGTCCACATTCACCTTTCCTTACTGATTTCGGCTAGGACTGGGACCACGTGTCAACTGAGTTGAAAAATTATTGTCTACTAATTTACTGACATTTTCGGGGTAATATTTAAAAGAAAATTTCCTCCAAACTTCAGTGACAAAACACAAGTGTATCTTATTTCAAAGATTTAATAAATTCAAATTTAGTAGTGGGTATCATTTTCTTTTATATACTGTTAAGTGGCAACCTTCACGTTCTTCTATTCCAAGTGTCAACCTTTTCTTTTACATAATTCAACCATTTTGTTCCCCTTGAAATTAAAACATTAAAAAAAATTACAAACAAAAGAAACCGTGTAAAATATATGTAGAATCCTAATGAATAGTTTCTAGTTTCAGGATTTTGGGAAGATTTCTAACCAGGAAATTGGGTATACCTACATTCCAAACACTAAACTGGTGGTAAACTAAAGAGTCAACCATAATGTAAATTTGCGGGGCTAATCTAGAGCAACAAATGAATGAAAATCCAACAGAAGTGATGTCGGTTTAGAAGCCAATTATTATGGACTAAACCAGCCATTTTTTTTTTTATTGAAAAGTCGTAGGAAATAATTCGAGATGATAGCTTTTGATACCAATGGTGGTCGAAAAGTGACAAATTGTATACAAATACAATTTCTTCCTGCGACATTTGTTCCATGTCGCTTTACATATACATTTACTGAAATTATTTTGCTTCGGGCGCCAAATTTTATCACAATCACAACCACAAGTAAACGAACAATTCGTGACAGAGTTTTTAATGTAAAATTAAAAAAATGCTGTCACTTGACTTCTGGTTTCTGCTTAATTAAGCTTAGAGCGCAATTCATGCTTAATACGAGTTGACATTGCACGATGTTGCTGAATGGTTTTATATTTTCTGTATAGAATAAGAGATATTTTGTTAAAATATTCACATTAATTCTAAATTCAAATCTTTTTTCAAATCTAAATTCAAATACTTTTTTTCTCAATCTGTCAAAACCCAGACTGGGACTTTATCTACTCCTATCGAAGCAGATCTACCTACTACGCTTTTCGAAAGGGGTTTCAACACTGCCCCACTAAACAATTTCATTTGGACATTTGTTTAAACATTCAGATTAATTCTTAATGCAAATCAAACTCAAATACTTTTTTCTCGATCTGTCAAAACCCAGACTGGGACTTTATCTACTTCTATCGAAGCAGATCTAGCTACTCCGCTTTTCGCATGATATTTCAATACTGCCCCACCCTACGTTTTACAATCTATTCGTAATGTACCTAGAAGAGAAATGTTCATATCTCCCTCTGTCTCTGGGTGTAAAAGCGACTGGAAAAGATGTAAAGTTTATTGCAATTGACTTTTCATTAAAAAATGTATATCCCGTTTCCCGTCTGTCATGAAGCCACGAAGAATAGGTCAGTTTCCTGAAACGAATTTTAACCGATCATTGTTTAGGTCCGATACAAAATTCTCTCCAAAATTTAGCTGAGCTAAATTCAAGCGAATCCTTAGTAGCCCTAGAAAAAATATAAAATTTTTGTTTCAGAATGTACTTCATCTATCTGTCAGAATTAAGAGCGCCCGATTAATGGCTTGGAACATTTTCTCAAACTGCATTTTGACAGTTCTGTTGCGGAAAAGTAAGCAAGAATGAGTTTTTTTTATGAGCACCTCGACGACGAGTAGAATCTAAAATGTTTGAAATCACTTGAATTGTATTTTTAGAGGCCAAGCTGTTTTCTGTGACACTTATGACACTCTATGTCAAAATTTAGCTACCTATGAGTTTACCCACTGTTTGGAGCGAAAAATTGGAGAGCAGTTAAAATTTGTAGTTTAGCTCGTAGCAAGACGAACTTCTTTTTTTTGTTAGGATAGGATACATGTTTTCCAAAATGTTCATTTTGTTTTTATTTATTCATTTTCAATACAATAAATAAGGGTCGCTATGGTGTAGAGTGCTCAAGTTCACAACTGTTGGTCTTCCGCCAGCAGCTCTTAGGCATCCAGGCCAATCCCTATACGAGTAGGGAAGTAATTTCGGACTATCCGATGCCATAGAACGTCGTCTTGGAAAAGCCTTCGGGTTTTCTTCTCATCTTCGCCAAAAAAACTGGGCAAAATTAAGTTTTCGAAAATTGTTCGGTCATTTATTTCGCGCGCTAAAAAGCAGTGAATATATTTAATCGACGTCTGTACTGCTTGGCTAAGACTTTGTGCATGGGAGCTTAATTTAATCACGAACAGCGTACTTCGGCATAAGGTGCACCTCTGCATAGCTACCCACACTTATTTATTGTTGTTATTCCACAGCCTCGATTATGTAAATTTGTTAGGCAAATTGTTTGCTTGACAAATGAGGAAAAAGAACAAAACTATTGTGTTTGAGGTTTTGATTGCAAATCTACCCAAAAATTATTAAAAATTTCGTATTCACCTGACGTCTCTGTGTACACTCTTAAACTTTCTAATGAACGCCATGATGGATGTATCAGCAGTGTCGCGCACAGATTCATTTACCCGAAACGAATCAAAGGCGGGCCGCCTCGCCGCCAAATAATGTCATTAGCATTTCGAATGAAAAATACGAACGACGACGAGTAAACAGTTCCACAAAATTCAATTATAACCTTGTATGCTGTGTTGTTTGTCCATTTTTTTTTTGTCATATTTCCCAAAGCATACGGAAGAGCGTTTGCGCAAAGTTGGTAGCTGCAGAAGATTGAAAACCAAATTAATTTTAATTTACTTCTAGGTACATTCACTCGAAGGAGAAACCGTTCAAGTGCACAGAATGTGGCAAAGGATTCTGCCAATCACGAACGCTGGCAGTTCACAAGATCCTGCATATGGAGGAATCGCCGCACAAGTGCCCAGTCTGCAGCCGGAGCTTCAATCAGCGTTCAAACCTGAAGACTCATCTTCTGACGCACACCGACCACAAGCCGTACGAGTGTTCGTCCTGCGGTAAGGTGTTCCGTCGAAATTGTGATCTGAGGAGGCATGCGTTGACGCACGCCGTCGGGGACGTTCCGACTGAGGTCTTGGATGTCGGAGAAGAAGACGGTCAAAATGGCAGTGATGACGAGGACGATTCACTGTTGGAGGTAGACTCGCCAAGGCAGTCTCCGATCCAAAGGCATATATCGCCATCGCCCGACAACGTTGTCTCCGAAGTGGAAGAGAACAACTCGAATTCCGGAGAGAAGGCGGTAAGCAATGTGCAGCTTCAAAGCGCCGAGAGTGGGATCAAGCTCGACAGTTGCGAACTGGATGAACACGAAGATGACGAACCGGATGACGACGATGATGAACTGAACGAAGAAGAGGAGCGTTTTCTGCACCAGCTGAATGCCGAAAAGCGGAAAGAACGTGAAGAGGCAGTTACTCATTGCCACCACGAAGGTGGCGAGACTTATACGATGCGTCCCAATTTCTCCGACAGGGACAGAGACTACAACGACTTTCTTTGCAGCGGACAACTGCCGCCGCATTACGGAGCAAACCTAAACCCACATCCACATCTCCCGGCCAGACCTCCACTCATATCGGGCCTGGCACAATCCATCCACTCGCCGTCTTCGCACAAGCCGCCAGAGCCTTATATTCCCATGCTACACGTTCGTCGGGATCTGCATCACCAGAAGAACTCTTCCACCCCGCCGGTGAACTCGGACGCACTAAATGCCCACTCCGCACTGGACTCCATGCCGAGCTTCCTCGGCTCGATTCCCATTCGCAAGAGGCCGATCGGCCTGGATGGCGAACCGCATTTAGTAGCGCATAGGTCGCCACAATTCACCAGCCACGGCCACAGCCAGATGGCCATCAACATGACACGACAACACCACTCTCATCTGAAAAGCAAGGACGACTTGCCCTTACACGACATGGCTCCTCCATTGAGCACAAAGCCGACGAGAGAACACATCCAACCCATCATACACCCCGCAACGATCACTTCACAGATCCTGATCGAGCCAGGTCCACCTCCTGACATCGGTTTGCACCTCAACCCAGCGCCCAGTGTCCATTCGAACCCAGCACCAGCACCACCACCGCCACAGGTACAACCAACTCCACAGGCCGCAAGGGCCAACAATCAGCCTCCTCCTCCAAGACGAACCGGCTTCAGCATAGAGGACATCATGCGTCGCTGATGCTGCCTCCTTTACCATCTTAAACCGGCAGCTAGCCACCTACATAAGAACGAAAACCTATTAGATATGTGATTCAAAATTTATCTGTATACAACAACGTTTAGCGTAAGCCGAGCCGCAGTTGCCTTTTGCGACCGATATGCTCCCATGTTTGGGTTTGCCTTGTAGGAGCCGAAAAGGAGCCCTTTTATTAGAGTTAAGCTTCCGTTTAGTTTTAAGTCGTTGTTAAGGCTTGCCAAACACTAAGTGTTTACTTTACATTTTGTATTATCTTCCTAGCAAAGGGTCGCCTTTGTCCAAGTAGTGATGTAGCTGCACACCTTCGGCGAAATAAGTTGTGAACGCGCAATGTACGATTAGGTTTGCATACATAAATATTCTAAGTATAGATATACATAGTATAAGCTAAGGGATCAGATGGAGTTTCGAAAGTATTTTATTTGCCTCTGTAAACTTTTAAAGTTTTTCCATCATATTATTAATAAAAATAAAGTCTAAAGTAAAAGAAACATGGTTGTGGTTCTGATTTAATAGTAAAATGGATCTGCGAAGCTGATCTTGGACACAGACCTTCCAATTAGTCCGATCTGTTTAAGGTGACTCATCGGACTACTGACATAAGGCACTTGAATCGAACTTTTATCATTCGCCTTTGAATTGTGTGGAATGTAAAGGATCGTATACTTGTGGTTCAGAGAATACCTTCATACAACCGTAAAACTCATCTGTATTAAGGCGCTGAACTTGTTTATCACGAACGCGGAATTTGTTTGAACAAATAACGAAATTCTCCTGGAAATTGTGGACTTCGTAAATAGGGGGAACTTTTAGTCAGTATGGAATATATAAAAGGGGACGTTCTACTTTAGTAAGTCTGACAGCTTGTTGATTTTACAGGTCTGTTTCTTACTTATTGTCGTTCCTCAACTCGAAAAAATTCGTTAAAGAGTGCGCCCGCTCCACTGAGAAGCTTACGAGTTTTTACTCAACAAATTTCTTGGTGTAAGAACTGGAAAAGCTGTCCCTGTCAGTCAACTGATTATTGACAGATTGTTTGAATTTGGGCACATTCAAGAATCTAGTTATCTTGAGTCGACTTGATTGGTCTGGATAAGATATAACCTGAACGCAAAAACTAAACAGGTCGGGAACGTCACATTTTTTACATCAGCCACATGTGAGAACTGTCAACTTAATTTTTAGTCACGAATTTCTTGACTATATTCGGAGTACTTACTAAACCAAAATTCCTTTCGAAAGAAGCGACGAAATTCTTCCCCGCTGTAAGAAGAGACAATCTCCTTCGTTGCTATTTTAAATGCATTGTGCCTTTTTCCTCTTATCGAATGCGAGTAATCAGTACAAACTCTTTGACATACCCAGACACTTAAAAAAGAAATTCGATTAACTCCAAATCAGTTTCATCGCTAGATGAATCAACTTATATTGTTAATAAATTTGACATTTTCACGAAAAGATCGTACCAGTTTTTTGGTATCTGTCATTTTGAATAGATTACTATAAAAGCGTTCCCTAACTTTTTCGTATGGACTCATTCATAAATGCAAACTGGGCCCATTCATAAATGCAAGCTGTGCAAAGCAAACTCACTGCAAAGCAGGAAACACTGCGCAAATTGAAGTTGACAGTTTCCTGCAAAGCATGTGCTTACAAAGCACACATCAGATGTTTATTAACGAAGAACTGCATAAACTGCGAATTTACGTCGATCGCTGTCATTTTAATAAATAAATACCTCTTTATTCAATTTACTTATCTGTAGTATTTTCACCCGTTTTCAACAAATAGATATTAAATTATCAACAGCGCAATGACAGGTTATGCAAATGCAGTACGATTCTCACATCTGCACGATTGCGCTCAAAATTGCGCAATAAATAAGAATCTACTACATTTATGAATTCACTGCTAAGCATTAACGCAAAATCGTGCATTTGTGAACTCTCTGCTTAGCATATTTTGCGCAATATTGCTTTTATGAATGGGCGCTATCTCTCTGAGAGAGAATTCATTACCACGACTGCCATTTTGACAGTCTTTTTGCAATTCTTACAAAAGTAAAGGAACAAAGATCGCTCTCATGAACGGCTTTTTTAGTTGACGTTAATGGATAGGTCATGGGTAGCCGACGAATGTAGTGAAGAATTTCTTGTCTGAGTACAAAGTTGACAGTTGACAGTATGTATTGTGACTGACGTAGAAAGAGTGACGTTACCGACCCATCTAGTTTTGGCTTTCAGGGTACATGTAGTCCAGATAAATCTGGTCGGCTTAGGGAAAGAAGATCTTTAATGTGATGAAACCTTGTAAAAATTTTACTTTTTAAAAGTTCATCAAAAAGCATCAAAATCAAGACCGATTTTTACTGCGCTCTTCCAGGCTCTCATTTAGGCCTTATTCACTAGTCTTTTAGCTCAACTTTTAACTCAAATCTTAGTGACTTTTGTTAGCATAGTTAACAACGTGGACAATTGAACTTGAAATACGGTTCAGGTTCATTTTGTTAAAATCCATTGTCGCCAATTTCTACATCTTCATTCCGAATATTTTGTAGGTACTAACTAATGTTTGGTTAAACCCGAATTCGTTGAGAAAACTTACAATAAGTTTGCACCCTCCATATACTATAAATTAGTTACCTACTTTTTGGATAGGTACGGCTAACATAAAACTGCTGCTGGTCCATATTTGAGCTCACAATTTGAGAGTAAGGCTGATGGGGGTTCATCGCAAAATATTTAACATTGCAGGCTTTAACGGATATGGCCCAGTTTCGCTTCACCCATTTTGTACTTTGGAGATTCTAAGTGGCTTAGAAGATTCATATAATGGAAGCTTTTTGCATACAGCCCTACCGCATAAGTCCCATCTTTTTGCAGCCATTTGGCAGTACGATTTATATGAAAGGATCTACATATGAGTTCTGAATTCAAAGTCCATTCCAATTTTGATTCTAGTCAGGAAATACTGACTGCCGAAATTGAACCCACCGGTGTATTATCTCATCTCGTCTTGTCTAACACTCAATCCCCACTGAATACCAATATGTTGAAGGAAAGAACAAGGAAAAACACAGTTTACCATTTACGCGGACAGAATTTTCTATTTTAAAAGCAAAAAAGTGGAAGCCGAACTTTGAAAACCTGTCATTTGTCTCGCCTCTGTCTGTCTGCTGCATTGTTTTCACCCAACCCAGTTACCCTTTCTTTGCCTACACGAGCGGAACAAAAATGTAGCTCCTGCTTTACCTCCACTAATTAACTTAAAATTCACAAATGTTTATTTAAACACCGCAGCGCACAGGAGTAGTAGGTGCGCTTAACATTGGCCCGTGTTTATAAACCGAATCACGTAAGATGAGTGGCTTTTTGATTCCGTCATTTTTTGTTTGCATTTCCTCGAACTGGGCATGGTTGGCGTTGGCGGTCGGGTATTGCGGTTACGACGGTTACCATCCGCAAATAGGTTAACCTGAAGGAAACACACGTACTTGCCGCCATGTACGTGGAAATTGCACACAAAAAAATAATCAATTTCACTAAGTGAGATGAATACTTTCCGCTTTTGATTTTGTCATCCATCGGTAGGTAACAATTAAAACACAGTCATGCGATATGAATAATTGCATTTGTGGAACACACGTACCTGTATATGAACATTATTAATAAAGAAAATGATATCTCGGTCTTTGTATTGGATACACGAGCGGCTGCCTGGTGGAGTACAGAGACTCATCAAAGCACACCTCATAGTTGCGCCTTTGCAAAGTCTTATCAGCGGCGTCAAGTTCAAAATTACACAAAGATATTCTTGGTTAGTTTTTAATTGGAAATGGGCCAATGCTGATGGGATTTTACAAACCATGTTTATACGTAGGTGGATATTTTACAAATTTTAATTTAGTTCTTATTGGTAAGTAACAAAATAAAAGTTAAATATCGCAAAGGATAATTTTCAAAAAAAAAAACAACAGCTTAAGTCACTAAAGTCAATAGAGTAAAAAAAACTTTAAAATGCTCTCGTGAACAATGAGTAAAACAGACTTAAGAGATTTTCCCTTGTGACCACAGATTTTATGTAAAAGATGTAACCATTGTGAATTAGTCTGGGCACTACCAATAACTATTGGCACCGCACACTGCAAATAATTCTCGTAAATTAAAAAAAAAATGTGAAGGCTAGCCATTTATATTTGGTCTGCCACAGCAAAGGCCTCTTCTAACGCAGTAAAATGTTATTCCAAGTTTGCACGAAGGGAAGGTTGTCCTTGACCGAGCTGTCAAAGAGCTACCCTTTTGTAAGTCCCTAATCTAAGATACTGTTCAGTCCGCCTAGTCACAAATTAAAACGTATAACTGTATGAGCCTTACTAATTATTATTATTTTAAACCGACACATCCTCCCCTTAAATTCAAATTTCTAGTTCGTATAATCTGACTGGGATATTTACTTCAATGCTCCAGTTCTGAAAGTCAAACATTCTGCTTGACTAACGAATCTTGTACTACTGATTAGTCATTGGATTAAAGAGTATCTACCTAGCTTCCGCCCAAACTTTGATTTACTCAAATAAAATAATATTTTCAAATCGATACAGTAGGTTCGTTCGCGTACGCGGTTGGAATCGAACGCAATCGATATAAATCGATCGCAATCGCACAAAGTCTATACATGTATACTCATGAAAAATGACAGAGAAAAAGAAAATTAGCAAAATAACGAGTAACGAGTGGTTCCTTTCTTGGCTCGAAACAGCTCAGAGAATTTCAACCCGCGAGTACTGATAAATATGTCAATTGCACAAAGTTGTCAAGAGACAAATTCAAAATCCGTCTTAAAAATGAATTGCACAGAAAAATAAAATCTGTAAAAATATAGAAAATTTGATGAGACGGTCCAATGCTGTCTAGAACGTTTCATATGTTGCAAAAAGGTAAGTTATATATTTATTTGTGATATGGATTATAATGTCAAAGATGAAAGTTGCTCATAGTAGCTCGAAGTCTATCCACGTACTTTGGCGTATATTTTCCGCTCTCTGAGAGAGTTTTGCTCAAATTTTTGAGTTTGACAGATTTGTAGTGTTTGGGTCGGTAAAGTAGGCGAATAGACCAAGTATTTCAATTCATGCAAGTTAAGGAATCGATAATGAAAAACCTGCCACGAAATAGAAACACTTTATATGACATCCCGGTAAAATTATACGCCCTGATAAGAGAAAAAGGTTTGTATTCCACAGTCCACATACATAAAAAAATTGTGTTTTTTTTTTGTTTAGAGCACGATCGGAGCATGCTCTATGAGCTCAGAATAACTTGACCCAGCAGAGAAGTCTGAGTAAAATTCTGACAGCTACCCAAATGGATGCTGATCAGGAATGCTGGTAACAGAAAAAGAAAATAAAAATGCAGTCTTATTAGTAGTGTTCAATTTTCTTGAGCTAGAAAAGGAAAAACGCTTGAGCACTATTAAAGGCGCGTGGCTGTTTATTTATAGTTCCCAAAAGTAGTAAATACGATTCCAAAATTCATTTGGTAATTATTTTATGATTAAAATCTATCTTATATTAGTTAGGCAATAATTTCGTATTTCACTGCTGGATAATTCGCTTTTTTATTGTATCAAAATGGAAGTCAGTTAATCAATGGGAAATGGAAATCCGTGCAGTAACTGGTTTTCCAATGTTAGGCACAATAAATGCAACCTAATTCAACTCTTAATAGAATCAAGGAGTTTCACCATCTCTTAGATGTTCTTTTAGTCCTTTAATTTCTGTTCCAGTGAGCTGCACTGAAATGTTTTAGCTAAGAAACTAAATTTCCCATAGCTAACTTTATTCCCTTTTATTTACCCACTCATGTTATATTTTTATTTTCTATTGTATTGTTCCAATTTTAAAATATTTATACTGTCATTTTAAATGTATTTTCTCATTTAAGCTTAGTACCCTGTTCGCGCTAAATTTTAGCGTCCCTAGGTCTCCACTTCGATTCTCCACACCAAAGATAAATGGTCGCTAAATAATTATTTAGTATTTTGGTTTTGCGTTTTCTTTTATTTATCACGCTAACGTTCTCTGCGGTTTCTTCCAAAAAGTCAATAATAATCACAACACAAACTTTTTCTTCTGTCAAATCGAAGGATTTAATTTTTTCGCGAGCTAAATGAGTGGAGACTACGTGTCATCGGTCCATCTATATGAAGTTAAGAGTTTAGCGAGCAAACAGGATACTACTTTGCTAAACTGCCTCGCTAAATTGTATCTTTGTAGACATTTTTGTATGGGAGATAAAATTCAGCGCGAGCAGGATACCTAGCTTAGGGTGCACAGATTGCACTTCTCCGAATACCTCATACCTGTCAAGTGAACTCACCGAATTTCTTATGAATTTTTTACCATATTCCCACTACTACTCACATTGCTCTCCAAATGCATAAAAGAGATTTTAAAAAAAATTGTATTCAATACACCACCTCATTCTTACCGTAGGCTTCAGCGGAACGTCAGAGTCATTGGACAATTCGGCAGCTAGCACCGACTCCTCCTGGGCTTCCCCTTCATCTAAAAAGCAGAATACAAAATTTGAGAGCAAAGCGTAGTACGCTGCTCGAGCTAAACTAAATTTTATCTGGTCTCCAACTTTTCTCTCCAAACATCAGCTAAAGTCACTGCTAAATTTTGACATAGAGTAGGTGCCGTGGATAAGTGTCACAGAAAATAGCTGTGCTTTGAAAAAACTTCCTTCAAAAATTGAATTCTCTCTTATTTCAACAATTTCTCTTATTTCAACAACTTCTCGTCCATGTAATAATTAAAAAAGCTTATCCTTGCATAATTTTCCGCAACAGAACAGCAAATACACAACCATCTGCCACAATTTAGCTTGAGAAAATGTGCCGACCCATTAAATGGGCCCGCTAAATTTTGACAGACACATGAAGTACATTCTGAAACAAAAGTTTGATTATTTACCTCGACCTGCGTACCATTCAGCTAAATGGGTTCGCTTAAGCTTAGCTCAGCTAAATTTTGGAGAGAATTTTGTATGAGAGCTAAGATTTAGCTCGAGCAGCGTACTAAGCTTAAAGTTCCCAATCCACATCAAAATATACAAACAACGTATGGTTTGTGTACAAATCAACAATACACAACAATATTTGACAGCTTAAATATATAAAATCAATTGGGACGTTCGAGTATCTAGTTTAGTAAGTCTGACAGCTCTCTGAACTCTGACTAGATGTATCTCTGTTTTTATTGGTCATATGAACAGCTGTTTCAGTTGACGTTTATGGAGGGGTAACCGACGAATCTAGTCAAGAAATTCGTGACTGAGTACTAAGTTGGCAGTTTGCGTATGTGACGTAGGAAAAGTGTCGTTCCCGACCAGTCTAGTTTTTGCGTTTAGGTTACATCTCATCAAGACCAATCTAGTCGACTTAAGATAACTAAACATTAAAAAAAAAGGGATTATAAAATGAACTAGTACGCTGAATGCAGCCGTTCAATTTCATATTGAAATGCAACAACTCTATTGGGAAATTTTCGTAGCGTTTTAAAATATCGAAATTAGACAGAAACCATACTGCTAAGTAACTTTTGCACAAACCACACTTTCGGCTCCGTATCCACCGCTACATTGAGGAAAAGCGCTAGCAATAAATGGTTGCGATCTGTGATATCCCCTTCGCCTTCTTCTTCTTCTTCTTAACTCGTCGTGCACCACCTATTGGGGCATTTTTAAAGTATAATATTTTGATATGATATTTATTTACTGCAATGGTTGTTGTATTATATGAGAACAAAATGTTACACTGTTGTCCCGCAGCGCTACTACCCATTAAAAAGAAAATTCATACGAAGTGTGTTCATTAGGTATATTATTTATTTTTTCCTACTTGGCCGGTATAATTAAATCATTTCTTTTATATGAAAATGGAATTAACTGGCAACGCTATTTAGTTGTGTTGAATGCCAGTTGCATTATTTGATATTGACATACAGTTCCAAAGGAAAGAACTATGCAGCTAGTCTATGAAATATTTAATCGGACTTATTAACTAATACCATCATTTGGCTCTATTTTCTTTATAAATTTCACAACTTGGAGATTTAGTACAAAAATTAAAAGTCGAAACGGATCCGCGGTACAGTGGGGCCACAGAATATCTGGAAAAGACCATTATTTATATCAGGAATTATATTTTTTATTATAAAACTTGTAGTCTGCATAAAGTCCGATTCGAAGGGAATCGCTATTGGGGAATGAAGCCAATTATCTTTGCTTTAACTTGATTGGTATCGAACGGAAACGAAAAATATTCATAACTGGAAATATATATGCATATTGCGAGTAATTTTTAAAATAGTTCGGTGGCTTCAGACGCAAATAAACATGGAAAAGTGAAACCAGAGCTCAAAGATTGGTGAATTTTGCGATTGAAAAGTAATAAAATAGACTTGAGTAAAGAATTTTATTTAACAAACCAACAATAAACTCCGAATTAAAAGTGGTAACATCGAAAAAAAATATATAACCCCGGAAATTAAATTAAAGAAGGAAACGCGACTCTATTTTAAATCACCTTGAGAAATTAAAAATTAAGCCCGCGTTACGTCAAATTTTTAGATGCTAACTGACGTCTTCTAGCTAGGTTACTTGTGGACATTAATACAGGGAAGAGTGTTTGTCTCTCGCAGCTCTATGTCATCAAATTTAAATAAACCTCTTTTCTTTCTTTCCTCAATAATTTATTTGATTATTTATTTAAGTCTACCATTTTACAATTTACAGACTATATAATTAGATAAATTAAAAACAAAAAAAACTCTTTACATAAGAGAAAAAATATTTAAAAAAAAAAAATATTTAAATTTACTTCGAATGCTCCATTTTTCAAGTCCACATTCTAGGTCCCAACTTTGGAGAAGTTACAAAGCGTATTTTTTTTTAGCTTCGATCTCAGCAAAGCACAGTAAAGTAGGATTTTCAGCACTCAATTACAAAAACTAGTGTGATTCCTCGAAGTGTCAAGTAGAGCGTAGTTGCTGAAAATCCTACTTTACTTTGCTGAGTTTGGAGTTCAAAAAACAGGCCTACTGTACCTCCGCAGTCATCGGTTTGACTTAAAATTACTCAGCTTTTGCTAAAAAATCGGTCGTTAGTTAGATTACGTTTAAGGGACATCACTTCTGTAAACAAAAGCATCTACTAAGTATCAGCTTCTAGAATAGTCCTTGCTTTACCGCACTAGGGTACCTTTTTGTTGACCAATTGTGTGATGCCAATGGGAATTTATTAAATAGGTAAACCGTATTCCAGTTTCCAGGTTCAATATTTAGCGGTTTTTAAAAAAAAAGAGCTTCCACTCCTCGTAAGAATGATACCAAAACTTCATACACCACCAGAATTTGCTTGCTCCAAGGCAGTTGGCTACTTTTCGCTTGAAGAAATTTGACTATAAATCGATCTTCCCATACCAAGCGTCTCAAAGGACGACGTGCGTAAGTGGTATCTATTTCTCTCAACCAAACAATGTGCATCGTATCCATTCAACGTCTTTGTGCAATTTTTTCTTAACACAAAGCCACTTGATTGTTGCCGGCCGCCCAAGTGATGCAACCTACACTCCAGATTCACATATGACAGGATTACCGATCCTCAATCGATAAAAACGGATCCGCTCGTTATCCCATTGTTGAGAGCGTTTATTTTTTTTAATACGACATAAGTATCAACAGAATCACTTCAATGCGGGTAATAGTCACATTCATACCCAGCGCACCAGCACACGACATTTGTGTTTATATTTTTGTCACAAGCACAAACACTTGGCGACAATAGTAATAATTGCTGGTCGCTTGGGTTTGGGTTTTGGGCTCTCGAATTGCGTACACACATCCCGGCCACAACGAAGAAAGTCAACTGTCATTTCGCACCTTTCAATGGGACCTACTGTGTAGATGTCGTCCTGTGATTGTGTAAACCTCAATGGGCGACATTCGATCTATGAATTCCTTGAAAAGTTGCATTTCTGTTTTTTGTTTTGTCTCCGTTTCTCGGATATTTGAAAATACTCGGTAAGGATATGCAGCACCCAACAGCAATCTAATCTCCGAAGAAATTTAAACCCTGACAGCCAGCCTTGTTGTGGTCTTCATGTACCTAAACAAAGGATAAAAAAAAAAGGAACGCACATAAAAAATCATGTCCTCAATGTTTTGGGTAATTTCAGGACAATTATGAGCAAACACCATCCAATGGGCATGTAATAGAGAGCATTTTGCAGCAGAGGTACGTCGAGAGACCATGCGTGTGGTCCTTTGCATGGTCATACATTTGTCCACAAAGGAGAAGTCCCGTGTTTAATGAGGCGTAGAGAAGTGATAGAGAAATGGGTATCCTTGTTGATGTGGCTGATTGCCTTGTAACTGCTATTAGCACGGCAAGAAAGTATGGGGTCCTTCTTTTCATATATCAATGAATAGATTTCGTAAACAGTTCAATTTTTGGTGCCGCATGTAATGTTGGTGAGCTGCAGCAACGATAACGAGTATTATGCTGCGTGACATTTCATTTTGGACCAGTGAGCCTTGGGAACTTAATAGCCGGAAAATCCATATAACCATTATACTGATAAGACGATTTTGAGGAGCAACGCCGTAAGGGAGGTTGCCACACCATAGCCGGGCCTCGTTTCAATTTGTAGCCAATTCGACGCAGATTGGTCATATGAGTGTATGCGAAGTCCGAGAAAGTGTTCATGAGGTGTAGGACAAATTTATAGAACGAGTTTGTGACACGAGTTGAGACTTTGCTTGCCTGCAGGTCTTTGTGATTTGAAGACATTCCCAAGCGGTATGAATACGGTCTGATCAATTGACATGAAGTTTGTACCAGACTTGACCATGCATCTGCAGCCGACTTTCCCTCTGGGATAAGCTTCCAATTCGCCTTGGACGTGTGTCAGAGACATGTGAAGTACACTTACTCACGATCATTGTTAAACTTGTAAAGGTGTAAGACACTATCTGCGAGATCGAGACTGAGTCGTGTCACCCTCTTGAAAATACCATGTTAACGTGTTTGTTCAGTTGTGGACATACCATTTCTGATAAACGATTTCTGCACTAGCTAGTGTTCTGTGTTTAATAGTTTTGCGTCTCGATAACAGCTGTACATGTTTTAATTAACAAACTGTAAGGCTGGAGCGGTCAAATGACAGCAATTGAAAATAGCAAAACATGAAGACTAGCAAGTCTGACGTGCTATTGTGTCGGTTTCGGGTAAGGCGCTGACATTTATTTGTGTGCTGCTTTCTTAGAAATATTCTCCATTTGTTTGAAGTTCGCTTTAGGGGTAGCTCAATGCACATACACATACTTGGGTTGGTCTTATTCCGAGACGATATCAATCTTGGTTCAAGTGGAACCGTGATTTGCCCTAAAAGTATAATTACAGCCTGACAGGTTATTATGTTTGGACTTCCATCGGACTCATTTACACCGTCTTCTGAATTGCAAATGCGCTGCTGACAGATCGACTTTTTCATGAATTTGCGAGGGCCGCACCAAGAGCATTACCTCCCTAAACGACATCTGCAGAGCTCAAGCGAAGAACCGTTCTTGCGTCGAGCATATACCTATAAGTTAAGCCCTGTTCCAAATAGCGAAGGAATCATTGCAATCGTACCGTTTGTGCAGAGTAAGCCCTCGCCTTAAAGGAGTCACTCACAACAGACGATCTCTCTCAACCAATTTGGGGTGCCTATTGTAAGGCAAGTCCCAGACCCAGCTGGCTGTATGGTGTTGAGGCCGTGTTGTAAAGGCCCCCTCATTGAAGTTCCACCTTAACTCTAAGGCAAAGAAAAGAAAGAAGCAGAGGCTTCTGATAATCTACTATTACTTTCACAACTATCGGCATTTTGGGGAACATTTGCGTGGTCTGAACTGTTGCTCTTAAACTCGTAAATTAAGCACGGCTTTGGACACAATGGACCCAACTGATGGTCTACGTGAGCACTCATTAAGGGCCGTTTGCTGATACGATTCATAGCGAATTTAAGTGCCAAATAAACTCTTATGTGACAGTTTATGCTCTGAAAAAAGTCGCTCGTAAGTATTTAAGTAGAACTTAAACCGTTAAGAGTCGTATGACCAAACGGCCCTTACCCACCTAAGCATGGCTTGCTATAGGTACTTTCATATATAGTGCAAAGATTGACGTGATTACAGTTCTACTCCTGACCTACATCAAAATAGTTTCAGTCTTTTCCGTCCTCCCAAAAAAATTAAAATTTATGGTTTTTTAAAACCGGAGTAGCGTCCTTTTGTAACCGCAACTCATTAGACCTGTTTCTGGTCAAGGGCGTTATTTATTTTATTCTATTCTTGAAGATTTTCTGTCTGAGACGGGTTTTTATAGAGCTCGCTGGTCCTGTCTTGTGTGGGAAAGCATTGATGATGGACGAGAGTTCCTTTATCCAGTTGCGATATTGCAAATGCGACGAATGTCTGATTGACCCTATTAGGCCAGGAACCTGTGTTATTTCTGTTCTCTATTTATGTAGAACGTGGGTTGTTTTTGGCACAATTTGTCAACCTTCTCCATCTGAGATTGGCGTTCACTAGAAATTCTGAACTGCACGGTTTTGGACACGTTGGCTAGCAGTCCTTTCCACAAACAAATCCATGCCCAGTAACCCAACTCAAAGTAGCATTGGACTGATCAAACTATGAAAGCTCTGGCAGTCATTTTGAGGTTATATTGTCGTCGTGATGGCAGATTGGGTGTCATTGAGTCAGTGTCTATCGTTTGCCTGTCTTTGATTTGTTTGTTGGTTGTCTTTTTTGACAGCAGGCCTTTTACCTTATTATTATTATTATTATAATTGTTTCACATTAAGATTGCATCTTTGTGAAGGCTTTACAAAGAGCTTTCAAATTTAAAACAACTAAGTATAATGAAGACTAATTACACACAATAGATAAAAAAAACATTTGTGTTACATAAACTAAACAAATTACGCACATTAATAACTTTTATAAAAAATACATCTCTTTGACATGAACATATTACACATCCCTGGCCAACAGTGTTGCCATTCTGACCGGATTCCCGTCATATCTGACCGAAATCTTTTCCCTCTGACCGGAGAAAATTTTGAAATCCTATTAGACCGGATTTTTAACCGAACGAAAAAATTCTTTAACCGGAAAACCCTTTTTCTGACCTGAAAGATAATATTGTTCTATCACTAGACATAAAGGTCAGATTTCTATAATTTGAATGATATTTGGGCATACTTAACGAACACACTCACAATTTCATACAGAGACCAATTTATTGTGAATACTCCTAGAATACAGGTTACAGGGGATCCTCGCGGCTGTTTCATTTGACAGCTCCCACCAAGTGTGACTGATGGTGTGCATTTAAACACGCTGAAGTGACGACCATTTAGAATATTTTGCAATTTCGGTTTTGGTTTTACCAAATTCAAACGCCGACGTGGAGTGGAACGTTCCTTTTTCTGCAAAACGTTGGGATGCAAAGCTTTTCAAGTTTTTTTTTTTTTTTTGTTGTTTTATAAGCTTTAATTAAGATTAGTTTAGAAAATAAAAAAAAAAACTATATGCATATAATATAGTATAATTTTTTGTTAAAATATATTACTATATTCCATTTTAGACCGGACTTCTGGTAAAAAATTCTTATTTTATCTTTTGACCGAATTTAAAAAAAGAAAAATCGGTCATTCGGAGTAGCTTGAAATGTGCTCAATAAAACGTTTATTAAAGACATATCTTGTTAGGCTATTGTAAATAGCATTTAATTTACGACTAGTGTTGTAGTCAACATGGCAACCTCGCAACCATACAAAAGGATAGGTAGTATACGGGATTTAACAAGTATCATCTTAGTTTTAATAGTCAAAGATCTTTGTGTGGACCAGAGAAGTCGGATGCCATTGTATACCTTGCCAATTGTAGCCGCAACATGATCGGCCCAAGTAAGTGTAGTCATTAAAGATTGTCCCCAAGTTTTTAGCCTTTTGAACGTATTCAATTGATGACTGTTCTAACAAAGTTGGCAGAAAAGTAGATGTATTTAACTGATGCTTATAAATACAAAGAGTCTTTGACTTTGAAGGATTGAGCGACAAGTTGTGTTTAAGAGCCCACTGCTGGATCTTCATTAATTAATTGAGTGGTGCTATTAACCATATCCGACGGGCAGCACATAGTAGAATTTTTTATAATGTGTACTGTATATAATGTGTAATTATCAGCAATTCCTTATTTAGGAACAGATCTCGTTCAATGAATTTGAGGGCGATTTGCAGTTGATAATGCTACTTTAACTCGATTCTTTACATTCCATTTTATTTTGCCTTTTATTGTTTTAGCTATAGTAATAATTCATTTATTATTTTTACATCAACCGGTTCTAATAACCCAATAGGATTAAATTCAAATTTAGATAAAATTCCTTTTCATCCTTATTTTAGTTCATTCACATAAATTAAAAATAATATAGGGCCGCGAATAGAACCAGCAGGTACCCCAAGAAATGATGAAATTGTATTTCCTACAGCCACACATTGCTGACGGTCCACTAAGTACGACTGCAAGAGCTTGACGGACAGATTCGAAAATCGAAACGTATGAAACAGCTTCTGACAAAGAAGAGAATGGTCCAACGTGTCGAATTCTTTCGAGAAGTCCAACAACGTCAAAAACGTAGGGCTGTTTGCATCCAGGCCTTTGCGAATATCGTCGACAACTAGCAACAGTGCAGTCTTACAACTTCTTTTTGCACGAAAGCCGGATTGAGCGGAACTCAAAAGTTTATAGTTATTAAGATGCGCTTGCATCTGCTTTAAAACTCAAATACTTTGGACAATAACGGCAATATGCGATTGGTCTATATTCAGGGTTCATCTGATTTTGCGACTTAGGTATAGGAATTATGTTAGCCTTTTTACACGATGAGGGGTAATCACAAGTCGTCAGTATTTGGTTAAAAATATGAGTGATATATTTAAAAAGGAAGGAGAAGCTTTAAAAATGTAAGATTTCTTTCATCCAAAGCATAGCTTCGACCACATCTTCGTCCGTTAAGCGGGTAAAATTTAGGGTTGTCACATTATCATTAGCCGGGCTATATGAATAGTGCTTGGACATGTTTGGGGACTCGGGAAAGTCCGTTTTCGAACCACATCATTGTTCACTATAGCCGCAGGTTTTTTTGTGCGTGCCACCGTCAAGGCGGCTCTTAGTTGTTTTGAACTAAGACAGACAATGGTGGTCTGATTCGAATATCTCTCGAAATCTATATATATATATAAGTTGTTTCGAAAGCTGGTAGCCGGACCCGCTTTTGACCAGTTAATCTGCTGCCCCGTTTCCTTCTTCCGCGTTGAAGAACCCAAAAACATTATAGAGCGTGATAGTCGATCCCTCCCAATGACGGAAATGAACCGACTAACACTTTTATTAAGCACTCACCACCAGTTTAAATTTGTATCTCTCAGCTTACATGAATAGTTATTTAAAAGCGCTTCGTGCCAAAGATCCGCCCTTTAACACGAGCGAACTTAATGGCACCACCGACCGACGTAAGTTAATTGAAATCTCTCGGACTCGGACGAATGTACTTTTTAACTAATTTTGTACAAGGTATTCGCCCCAGCAACAGTTTTATTGATGGATAGGAACGAAATCTGTTTACCAACAGTCGTTCTGTTTAATCTCCCAAGTCACATCAGTGCTCGTTTTCGAACATACCGTGCGTAGGTAAGTATACGAGTTCCCAGAACCCTTTGAAGCGGGTAACCTCGTTATGTTCCTCGCCCATTGCATCAGCACACGATGTTCAGCATCAGCACAGCAGTCAGTATCCCTCCTCCACGGGGCCATGCTCTCCGAAGAGTAAATGAAAAGTTGATGGGATTTTTGTGTTTCGTTTCTGGTGCGCTTTCCACCCGTTGGCAATAGAGGGATGACAGCCCTGTTTGGCTGTTCCCATTTCCATTTGCATACTAATTCCAAGTTGACTTTTATTTCCTCCTTGTTTTCGCCCTCCCCCACTCTCCTGCAACACTGAACACAGGTCCTCCTCCCAAGGTATGAATAATTTTGAGTTGATTCTTTGAAGTCTCCCAAATTGAATTTCCAGCTTTTTTTCGTTACTTCCAGCCATGGAACAGTGTCAGAGCATATTGCCGAAGATTTTCAATTACAGATTGCCAGATTGAAGCGTAATTGACTTGTGTACCGATTTGAATCTGTGAAACAAATGCACCATGTCGCATCAATTTTACCGCACGTCACCATAATTGCTGCAAATTTTCCACATCATTATTTAGCCATATTGGGTAACCTTAGGAACTGCCCGCTCTCCGGGGAGACATAACCTCGAAACCCAAACCAAGCATAGTTACGATTATCTGCGCGTTGACAGAGGTCCTCCGCCTGTGAGGATTTTGCGAGAGTACTGACGATTTGGCGAGATCCCCTAAGACCTGCGATCATTTCCGAGATCTTTGTGCTCAGTGCGTCTCCCACTGGGTGCGTTAATGTGCCCGTTCGCCTACAATCCACTACCTGTAGGGCGTTCCGAAAAACCATAATGCTTGCCGGCAGGAAGTTCGTCGCGCTTCGACAAACGCACAATCGATATTTACACGGAAATATCGCATCGACATTGACGATTGACCGTGGAGGTCCTTGACTGTGCGCAAGAGGGCACAGTGCGAGCTACCATCCTGTGCCATTAATGATGGAAATTTAAAAATACAGAAGGTACAATAATTGAAGGCCCATAATGCTATAAAGTCATTCCTTTTGACGTTTTGTTCCTCGATTGGCAGTTGAGGATTTTGTGCGTTTTTCGAATGTCCTTTTTTACGATTACAAGACTGCTGTTTTTATGGCTCGACATCTCGAACACTGCAAGTCACATCTCTGGTGCAGTGTGTATTTGATAAATTTTATGATAATTAGGGGCCATAATTTCTAGGCACAACAATACGGCCGGTTCTGTGTTTGATTCCGGTGCGAGTGCTCGTTTTCGTTTTTGATTATCTACGGTTGCGCGGAGGGAGCGTTCTCGGGAAGGGCGTGCGTGCACCAGCACCGTCCTGGGATGTTTGCTTTTCGAATGAGGCCTCCGCGCATTCCGAGGAAGTGTTGCGACTTGCAACAATTGCAAGTTGTTTATTTTTACGCCTGCGCCAAGGCCACAGGGATGTGTGTATACCTACGTCCGCATTCCCGCTCGCGAATGCATGACAAATTGCGATGCAACCGATATAGTTGGCGCACATTGTCATGGCAGTTGGATATGACTGCTAATCAGTTACGAGTGGGCCTGCAGGCCCCTTAAGTCGCTGCGCCAGAAGTGGCCACTTGCTACTTCATGTCTTATCTGCGCTCATGACTTCTGTAGTTTACAAATCACTCGACAGTGGCGACGAACAAGACCCTCTCGAGGGCGTGTTTAATTAAATTGTCGAGTGTGCCAGCTCTAATTAGCTTAACGTCGTCGGTCGGTTCAGGAATGCGTTCCGGTGACGACTTGCACGTTCAAAGCTATAATCCGCAAAACAGATGCCACGCCAATGGCGGACACGTGAACCAATTTCTTGTGCAAACGAGATGACTCTGTTTGCCTGGTACACGGACACGGACGTGTAAAGTGAATGCCGCCCCAGGAAGTCGCCACTGCCATGCCACAGATACATGGAGCGGCGCTCTCAATTGATGCTCCTTTCGGACAAACAGAACGGCTACAAAACAGCTGTAGGACGATAATTAACGCAGATTAAATGCAAACATCGTAACGCCCGCCCGTTTATTATGCAATAAGCCAAAATGTTGCTGTGATCACGAAACTCGCATTTGCTGCCCATTGTGTGCGCGCCCTACATACAATAGGGTGGACCATCGACCATCGACAGGACACTACTTCAAAATCAATAACATTTCGATTTATACGAGCACGACCTTAATGAAGGACTGGCGAGGGTTTATAGAGGCGCATCGTGTTAAATCTTTTCTTTTTAATTAAGAACTTGTGCGTCCAACGAATGGGTAAGGAATCACGCGCAGACAAATGACGCCCCCACTCTTTGGCAAACTGTTTGTTCTGCTTGAAATGGCATATGGTGTTTGAATTAGGGCATGTTCCGAATGTACCTTTCGTCATTTAACTTGCAAATAGTCCTTGGCCGTTGGGTCGAATTTGGACACATGTTGTCAAACAGTGCGAATGGCAAATTGTCTCGGCAATAAATTTAAAATGCCGATCGGTGTTTGTTCCAGTGACTGCTATCGACAATCCGAAAGGTTTTGTTTGTGTCATATTGTTTGATGGCGTCTGAAAAAAAATTAAAAATTTGATGTTCTGCAGGCTTCGTATGTGAATTCATAAGGGTGTCCATAATTCACGCATTATTTGAATTTTGCGCCATTTAATAGTACAGTGATGCCAACAGAAAAAATAGATAACAATGTGACAGCTGACAGTTCGGGTTAGTAAAAATTGACCGCTACACGAAAGACCAACGCATGTTCATTGTTGAGCAATATTTTAAAAATAATTGTCAGCTACAATCTGCAATTTTCGTACAAAACATGGCCGTCCTAGTGACTTAAAACCTTCAACTGTGAAGAGAATATTTAAAAAATTCAGAGAGACTGGATCAATTGGCGATCTTAAACACTCTCGGTGGCCTGTCACAAGTCGTTCAAAAGAAAACATGTACAAAGCATTGCTGACAGTCGAGGAACATCAATTCGGCACCGTAGTCAAGAATAGGACATTTCTAGTAGCTCTCTACAGCGAATTCTCACTAAAACCCAGTTTTAGTGCCTAAATAGCAAAATGTTGGTGTGACCAACATGTGGTTTCAACAAGACGGTGCCACGTGCCATACAGCCAGAGAAACAATTCAATTACTGCATGAGTCATTTCCTAATCGTGTAATCGGCCGTTTTTACGATCAGAATCCATCCAGATCTTGCGATTTAACGCACTTTTGGACATTTTTCTTTAGGGTTTTTTGAAGTCAAAGGTCTACGCAAACAAGCCCACGCCTTAAAAGAGGAAATTGGGAGGTGTATTAATGAAATTCAGCCACATTTATGCGAAACGGACAATAAAAGAGTACGTACTTGTCAGCAAAGCCGTGGCGGTCATTTTTTATCCGAATCCATACATAACCCCAATCTGAATACTCTATGAATCAAAAAATGTAAGTTTTATCATTAAAAATCTGTATTTTCAAATCAAATTACATTTTGCGTGAATTATGGGACACCCTTTACATAGCCAGATGACCCCACCGGACATAGGTAGAAGATCGGTCCCGTCAAGCTTGGAGCTGGCATTAATAATAATTGGCGCAACAGGTCCGTATGGACCCAAGCCTAGCTTCTCACAACCATTCGTCTTGTGTGAGTTTTTTTTTTTTTATTTTTTGGGACGAATGGAAGGGATCTACAATTTTATGCCGAGTCCAAACGGCCAATTGAGAAGCTCTTTCATGACAGTTATACTCTCGGATGTTTGTCAGACGTTCGCGAGAGGTGGCGCAGTGAAAAAACCTTAAGTTGGAATTTGGGTTTTTCTCGGGATTCGAACCTGGGACCCCTCGCTTAGTAGTCCAACACACTAACCACTAAACCACTGCGCCATTATTGGAGCTGGCATTGCTTAACCAAATTTTGCCAAATGTCGGAATTTGTTACAAAATTGGCACCGGGACATAAGCCCACAAAGTATATAAGTTCATAATGGACGTTTGTCCGACTTCGGTGGGACTTATGTCCCTGCGCTCCTTGGGCAGGTTAGGGTTAGGTTAGGGTAGGTTGAAGTGGGTGCCACGTGACACTTAAATCATAAATAGGTCCGGTGTGTTTTGTTATAGCATCTGGATCATCCATAGAGTAGTAGGTAAAGGAAACAGCTGCTAATGAAGCTTAATTGAGTCTGAATCGGTATTGTAGTGGGTTTCCAAAATCACTACGGACCGCGCATGTTTTTTTTTTTTTGAGCGAGTATCCCCAACAGAAAAGGTTGGGGCAACGGTGTCGCATACTAGCTTCTCGCATTCATTCGTTTTGTGTGTGTATTTTTTTTTTTATATAAATAGATTTTTAGGACAAATGGATGGGACCTACAGCAGAATGACTGACGGAGCTCTTTTAGAAGTCAGTTAAACTCTCGAATATTATGGTCAGATATTCGCCTTAAGATGGAATTTGTGACCTCTTTGGAGACCTCTCACCCACTCAGCCACTGCGTCCGCATTTCTATACTAAAGGGTTTTTCAATTTTGACGCGTCTATGTTGGTAGCCTTTGGCGGCCATGTTGTTTTGGGGGTATCAGTCTTATCTGGTTTTATTATTCAGTTATTATTCTAGGACCGTCCTAGCACTTTGCCGCGGTACGTAAATGTGTGCCATGAGAACCCTAGCTAGTACAATTTCCAGCCAGTACAAGAGCTGGCTGGAGGGGCTTGTTGGTTGAGGCCGTGGTCCGTTGGTTGAGGTCAGAGGCCCGGACTGTAAGCGCCACCAAAAATACGTAAGTAAGTACAAGAAGTCGGTCTTTCGTTTGCTTCAGCAATGCGGACTTGGGCCTACATCCGTACAAGATCCAACTGACCCAGGAGCTCAAAGTTGACGACCGAACACAACGCCGTTTGGTTGCTGACTAAACTTCGGAAAGGGCCCCAATTTGGCCGCAAAATCATCTTAAGCGACGAAGCGCATTTTTGTATTAATGGCAATGGTAACAATATAAATTGGGACTACGCCAAACCCAACTTCAAAAAAGTTTCTGTTTAGTGCGGATTTTGGGCGGCTGGCGGCGTCATTGGCCCGTAATATTTTTAAAACCATATCAACAGCGAGCGCTACATAACGATATGCTTACCGATTTCCTTTGTTGTCAGCTCAACCAAGTCTAGCAAAATGAACGTAGGGAATGTAGTCTGCGATTTTCTAGCTTCGATTTGGCGAAGCACTAGTTATTCAGCAAATTTGAAGGCGGTCTATAATCGGTGTTGGTGGTATGGATACCACTGGGTCTTATTATTATGTGAAAGGGATTGTTGTACTGCGACCTTTTTGTGCATTGTTCCCCCTGCTTCCACCTCAGAGAGGTATATTTCCTCATAAGAGTCCCCTTCACAGTATAATTCCCTTCGGAATCATTTTAGAGGTTCTTGTACCACTGGGTCTTATCGTATTTCCGACTTGGACTGGAGATTCATGGACGAACGGATCAGAAGTCTATCTTATACTATTCAAAGGCAAAAATAGGCACGCATTTCAAAATGGCGACAATTATAAGAAAAACTAAACATCCCGCGCAGTAGAATAGTGTAGCTAATTCAAGATGGAAGAAGAGCTTGTCGGCTGAGAAATACGTCACAAGGGCAGTGTTCCCAGACTTTGAAGACTGTTTTATCCTTTTTTTGACCAGCAAAAGCATTCGACAAAAAAAATCCCTTTTTTCCCTAAATCAAAATTGCACTTAGGAAAATCATGAAAAAAATTAAAAAATGTAGCCCTTTTTATTAACAAGGTCAAAATATGTATATAGCACAAAAATATGTACAGTAAATTAATTTTTTATTAGACATAATTTGAAAACCAATGAATGCATTCAGTCAGATACACAAAATTTCGTACGCATAAACGTTCGATTCGCAGTTATTTTTGCTTGTTTAATAATGAACAATTCACTCTTTGAATTTTTTTCGTAATAAATACTTACTTAACGGGCTACCCGACCCGAGTCTATGCCAGGGAAGTTTTTTTTTTCGTAATAAATATAAGTTTTAATTTTATTTTTTGACAGAGATTCTTGATTTGTTTCCCCTTTTTCAGCTTGTCCGTCGTTTTCCCATTTTCATTCAAAATGCGGCAAAATTTTAACCTCAATCTGGGATCACTGGACTTATGACAGTTGGGGAGAATTACCTGCAGCTGGGGATGAGTTGTGACGAGTTAATGGGTATTGCAAGATACCCCATAGGAGAGCGAGTATGGGTAGTAGCAACAAGAAGAAACAGGATTCATGTCCATAAGTAACGGTCATAGTATTCACTCCGGTTGTAAATACGGTCAAAGTTAATTTTACAGCCGACCATTTAATCCACTTTTTTAAACCCGACAATTTAAATCCAAATCCATATAATATTCACTCAAAAACACGCATTAAACCAGCTGGATTAAAGATGGGCTTAAACGCGGATTTCACACAGTTTAAACCGATTTTAGCCCATTTTAAACCTACTAATGTCAAATTTCACAAAAATTAAATTTATTTTTTTGTTAGCCACTTTTAAATTGATTTGATTTGATTTGTGCACAGTTTTATTTTTAGATGCATTAGTTGTGGCGAAAAATATAAATAAACTCAAAATGATAATGAAACCCCCAACCCTGTGATCGTCGACGCACAAATATTCAACAACGAAGACGACCGATGTTGATTTAGCATCAAATGCTGTTTCATCAGCTCTCCGACAAATTGGTCTTAAGACAACATCATCATTTGACAAATCAAAGTCCATTTTTTAACCTTTTTGCTATTTTTTTTATCTTCTATTTCACTTTTCTACTTTTGGCATTTCCTGCGCCGTGCGAGCGAAGGAATGTCAATATTATGAAATGTACTGGCTGTACACCGCGATTGTGAGACCCATTCTTACCTACGGTTCAGTGGTTTGGTGGGAGGCGGTTAAAACCAAATCCTATCTTAAGAACCTGAACAAGGTGCAGAGAATTGCTTGTTTGGGTATAACAGGTGCAATTAAATCCACACCATAACTAGGTCTGGAAACGCTATTGACCCTGCAACCCATTGAGATATTCACGAAGAACGTGCGCCAGCCAAAGCCGCTCTCAAATTAAGAGAAAACAAAACTTGGGAGCCTGGTTACTGCGGACACTCAAGCATTCTTGAAGTTTTTGATCGGAAGGGACTTGAGAAATATTTCAGAATCACTATACCCATAAGACAAGACTGGAACTCACCCAGTACCATCATTAATGGTATATCCGTCTGCACGGATGGTTAAAAAAACAGAAAACAGTACGTGAGCCGGCGTATTCGCAGAAAGACTTGCTGTTAACCAGTCATTTCGACTGACTGATCACTGCAGTGTCTTCCAAGCTGAGATCTATGCGGTGAAGGAAGCAGCACAGACTATCTCATTACCAGCAATGGAAATAACCATCTGTGTGGACAGTCAAGCAGCACTTAAAGAAATCGGCTCCAACCTTGTTAATGCGAAATGTGTTACAGATTGCCCTTGGTGCTCAAAGCTATATGTCATCACGCAGTTCTACTCTGCTGGGTTCCTGGACACGTTAGGGGTGGAAGGGAACGAAAAAGCGGACGAATTGGCCAGATACGGCTCTGATATGAACCCTCAATTAGCGGACGGAGAGGTAGTACCGCCTTTCAACACTGCTAAGACGGCGTCAACACACAACTGGCTAAGGAACAATGGAGCAACACCTTCGGTTGCGTCATAACGCGAAGTCTGTAGCCTGTGGTTGACACTAAAAGATCAAAGTTCCTAGTCTCCCTTAATAGAAGTCAAATCCGGAAGCTCGTCGGGGTTTTAACCGGACACTGCACCATAGGAAACAGGGCTAAAAGGCTAAGACTTTTTGCAAATGACTTCTGCAGAAGAACAGGAAATAGAGTCCGTGGAACATCTTCTATGCCACTGCCAGCTTTACAGGAACGCCGCTCATCCTGTATGGGAGCAAGGTTCTTCGAAAGTTTGGACGACTTGGCGGGGGTACCCCTATCAGACATAAAACTATTCCTCAACAGATCGAAGTGGTTTTGTTAGCCACATGTCCTTACATGTACAAACAGGGTGCTCACAATGGGCCTTCACGGCTTCCAGGTGAAATTAGCATCTGATGCATAACTTCCCTCCCAACCTAACCTAACCTAACCTTACCGTAGGTACTTAAACTGGTCGCCGGAGTGCAGTTTAAATCGAATCGGAGTCAACGCTGTCAAGTTCAAAGAACTGGGTTTATGTTCGGGTGTAACGACTGAATATTATGGACTTGGGCTTAGTTTTTGGGTTGAACTCACTTAAATCCGGGCGTAAAATTTAACCCGAAATAAAGTGACTTGGCGTAAGTAAAAAAGGCACAACATCATACACTTCCTCGCCAGAGATAATTGAACACCCGGACAAGGTCGCTTACACTGAAATACTTCACCAAAAAAGTGTTAAAACTCACTTAAAGAAGTTTCTAGAAATGGAAAAGTGGTCGATTAACTCGAACTCGTTACAAAACTAATGAATTTTGAATGTCGTTTCCCCACTGGAATCGTGGAACGTATACTTCGATTTAAGTCCGATAACCCCTCTAGCAGTTTGATCCTTTGAACTTGTAAGGCTTTTTGTCTCAATTAAATAGACTCTACTCCAAATGCAATTCCGTTTGCTGATACGACTCATAGCGAATTTAAGTGCCCCATAAACTATTATGTGACGGTTTATGCCCCGAAAAAAGTAGCCTTTAAGTAAAGGGTCCGCCATATAACTTTTTTTTTTTTTAAATGCTATAAAAAAAACTACTGAATATTTTCTCAAATTTCTTTTTTTATTTGAAAGTACAATCCTTCCGGTTAATAATGGAAAATAATTTCATTCAAATGGCTGCCTCGGTTGGCCATGCAGTAGCCTACACGATCGGTCTAATTTTTAAGCACATTATCGATTGTGTGCAGCTGTATTTCACCAATGGCTTCACGAATATTGTCATTTAAAGCGTCAATTGTCTCTGGCATGTCGGCGTAACACTTACGGCACCCCACAAATAATAGTCCAACGGTGTCAAATCGCAGCTCCGCGGTGGCCAAACGACATCAGCTCCGTGCAATTTTCGCACACATTCTGCAACATTATCATGGTTTTCAAAGTAATGTCGCAATATTTCCCAGCGTTGTTCAAGCGTATACACAACCATATTCGTTCAGCGGAAGGATAAAACTAATTATCTGTCAAATCAGACATCAGCTAAGTGTTACCATTCGCGAAATAAGCACTAGTTGAAAAAAAAATTAGATGGCGGACCCTTTATTTAAGTAGAACTTAAATCGTTAAGAGTCGTGTGAGCAAACGGCCCTTAATATTTAACTAAAAAAATGTTTGAGCTCTCGGGGAGAAAAATGGAGTTTCAGGCGGTAAAAGTCATTCGGGTTGTCGCGGGAATCCAACAGGTTCTTTTTGACAGCGCGACAGTGATGCCAGATGACATCAGAACTCACCAGCACCATCTCCAGTCCCGAACGTATGGAAGACTTCTCACTAAGACCTTGATATTGTTTATGAAAAACTTCCCCGTATAACAGGGGGATCAATAAACTACCAAATCCAGTGATCCACTAAACACCCTTGCAGTCAAAGAAGTCGTCAGTTTTATGATATCTGATGTAGGTGTTGCGACCATTCTTCTTACCACTGCCCGGTGCAACTGGCAAGAACGCGCTGATCCTGCCGTGAAATACCAGGAATACTTCTGCGTGATGGCCGTGACAGGAATTGCCGCTTTGTTTACTTGGTTTTTGACAGCGTTTACGACCCAATTCTTCTTAGCTACCATTTAGTGCTTCTTTTTTTTTATTACATGAGCTTCTCTTTATATTCAAAATAGTCGATTGCACGCGACCTTTAACGTTTAACGTCCTTTCAGTGTGCCGGAGGTAGAATTCGAAGATTTATTGCGCGACTTCCTTTGAAGGAATCATCATACCTCATCATGGAATTGCTTTATGGGCTAATATTGAGAACTGCGACAAAAACACAACGGTGTATACCTCTTCTCTGACACGATGTCGCATTGTTCGTCAAATTTGTATGGAACTGTCAAGGACAACAACTGCTATTGCGACTCCGCAACGAAGTGCTCACTTAATTCATTCCGATAGCGCGCAGAGTGTCGCAGTCGCAGTCGCTGCTCGTTTCATAGCCTTTATCTGGCTGATAATTAAAAGGGGCAGTCAGTGCGTGTTCTTGTTTTGTGTGGTGGGCGTCTGCTGCTCGCCGTGTTTCCCATGGGACCCTCTGCGCATCCGACTCCAACTAGCTACACTTCAGCTATGGGCTCTCAGACCGATCGTTATGAGAATCAACTGTCGGGGCACCCAAGAGCACCCGATAAGAAGCAATCCAAACTAAGTACTTTTCCCCATTCCCGCATTCCAAATGAGTGCACGTTCAGCATCCCATATCGTGTATCCGCTAATTTTTAATAATTTCTTATTCAGCCCAACACAATGGGGGCCGCACAGCTACACAATATGATATTTCGGTTCACACAGCATCACACTCGTATCATCACACCGAATAATTGATGGCGGCTTTTGTGAGTCCATCACCTCTCGCTTGAGTGATAAATGACAGACTTTGTGTCATTAACTGGTGAATTATAAATGTACACAGTTAAGAATCGATACGCTGCTCATTGTGTGATCTGGCTGATGGGTACAGGCGAGCGCGCGAGATGAATCTTTTGGATTTGTTTTCTCTGCCGGAGACTATGCCTAAGTGTGGGTCGGTCGGATCCGCATTCGCTTTGTTCGCGCGACGACCCTACATGTTGACAAGGTGGTGCTCAGAGCGCGGCTCCGAACAATACCGGTACGTGTCTGGAATAAGAAAGAGATCTGTGCGATCGGTCTATTGAGATCGATGTAACTGATTGATAAATCGTTGTTGGGCTTTGTTTTGTGGTACAGAGAGAGAGAGGGGCTGCTCGCGATCGGCAGGTCTATTAATTTTCGTTTAAACGCATCAAGCGAAACATGCCAAGGTTAATTTCTTGGTATTGTTTGTTTAGTAGCAACGTCAGGACATGCATTCCTACCGTAATTGACAACAAATTAACTACTCGTATGAGTTAATTGTGTGCGCGTCAGTCAATTGGTAGGTGGTTCTTGCGTCAAATGAGTTTTCATGATGAACTTTACTGTGAAGCATACGTCAATCAGACGTTGCCAACCTGTCATTTCGAATCGTTGGAGTTCCAAATTTATTTTTGACGCAACTAGCGGGATTTGGAAAAGGAGGCCCTTGCAATTTTCCATGATTTTGGTTATTTTCCGAGTTTTTGTAAAGAACTTTTCATAGAAAGTTGCTCTGTTTTTAGTCAATGAAAGAGAGGGAGATGGAGATAGAGAGAAAGATGGTTGAATTTATAGGATTTTGCGTCCAAAATAAACGTGGAATGTTTACTTGTGGAGCAATCTTTGTTTGCTATCCTTTATAAGCCAGGTCCAAAGAACTTTACTGAAGCTTGTATACGTACTAGCTATACCTGTCACTTTGAACGCACGCAGAGCACTCCAAGCTACACCGAATATTTCGAATTCGTATTCGCATTCGAAAGCTGAAGTCAAATCTATTAGTTCCTCCTAACCAACATCAAACCTCGATGAAAAAGATTAAAAACAATCAAACGAAAATAACACGACACACACTTACCACCTGTCAATGTCAACGATTTTACATTGACAGGCACCTGTCAGCTGACATCTTGAATCGTAAAGTTTACGGTAAGCGAACTAAGCGTATAGAATCGAAAAATGTGCCATGAAAGACCGACAAGGGAATCAGGGGTTGTTCGGACGTTGAACAGTGAAAAAATTACCAAAGTTATGCTGTTTGCGATTACTGTTTATAGAAAAGCTCTTTAAAAATTCCGCAATTAAAAGAAACAACCGCCTTCATACGTAATTAAGGATTATATATTTTTTTAATGTGCCAAAAGTGAAGTTCTTATATATATTTTTCACTTTGTTTAAAAAAACTATTTTTGATAGGTTTGTCTTTCAGGAAACTTTAATTTCGAATGTATTCTTAACAAATACCTACACTGATTCTGATGAAATAAAAACCCAGTTAAATCCCTTGCGTTTGTGGTTACTGATTGAGTAAGTAGTATGAGTGTGATTCGTCAACGAATCCAAATCCACACACAAACTCCTTTTTATATGGGTACCTATGAAGAGCTAGAGAAGAGATGAGTTTAAGAAAAGCTTCAGCCATCCAGCGTTTAAGCACTGCATGCAAAATTAATTAAGGAAAACTCAGAAGGTATTTGAGAGTGACCAAACACAATCCAAACCCCCTTCATTAAGTACACGCAACCTTAGTCGAAGAGAACCCTATAAGCTCAAGAATCACCAAATCTGAGAGTAGAACAAGGTTCTACGAAGAGATAGGGCAAACTCTGTTCCCAATAAACACGAAAACAGTTGGAGCAACTGGTCCATATAGCAACCCAGGTCCGACTTTTAAGAACCTTCGAAAGTGTGGGTCGGGTATTTGTTCTTGGGGCAAATGGAAGGGACCTACATTAGTTTGTATATTGAGCCCCAAAAGCCCAATTGAGAAGTAGTCTCCAATTACTCTTCTTGGACTGTGAGGCAAGTGAAACAAACCTTCAGATTTAATTTTATGTGTGTCCCGGGATCGAGCCAAAAGTCCAGCAGACTACCTACGAACACAATGCGCTGATATGGCAACCGTATCTCATGCTCTATGTCAGTATTTTACGTTATTAGCTATCTATATCCCCTTCCATGATTGGGCATCCTGTAAATGAGAGTCTTGTAAAAGATAGGCTAAGGCGGAATATTGAAAATGATTTAAAAAGGAAGTCACCCACTCTGAAGAATTCGCACCTCTGCCACGACCTCCGGATCATTTTTAAAACTTACGTCTTACTCCATCTTGACACCAAAATTGTTAATGGCTTATTTGGTTGTAGATTCGCGGCCTTTTAGACTGAGCCTGAGATTGTTACTCTTGCACTTTTGACATATACTTTTCAAAGCGACTCCGTTTTTCGCTGATTTAAATAAACTTTTCAAATCATACTCCAAACGTTGCCTATTTAAAAGAGTTTCTTTCAGTTAAAGTAGTAGATAATTCCCCACAGTACTGGTCCCAAGACTCAACCCTGCGGTTTCCCCTCATTCTTCGAACTAATGTGAGGGATAAGCTGTAGATATATGGTCGTCATTGACACGTCAAGGTCCAGTGGGAAATATGATGAGTTATAATTCGAATCCTGATTGCAATCCAAGTCCTGATCTGTGTCGCCACAATTTCGTTTCTTTTTCAAAAGGAGATTCAGTTGATAAGAATTTTCTCAAGTAAGTTAGGCACAGCTTCGCCTTATCGAGTCAGTGTGATCCAAAGGCGCACAAACAATTCCCAACGGCGTCCGGCACGGAGTAGGAGTTGGCCCACATATACCTAAATGCAAAGTGTGAAAAACAGCCCAACAGACATGACGGCGCACCCATAAACTCGATGATTTAATACCTTAAACACATGCATCCCTCTGAGGATGCCAGCGGACCCATATGTACTGACTGACTGACCGAAAATGCACCCGATCTGGGACCCGTTGTCCTTCAGCGCCACTTAAACAAGTGCGATAGTTCGAGTGCCACGCATAGGCACTGTTGGAGGACGCCTACAAAACGATTTAGGGTGACACACTGAAATCGGACACCCATACAAGAAGTGGTCACACACTAGAGCAAAATATCCAAGAATACGGCTGCCCATAAATTACGTAATAGGAGTGGTTTGGGTATTTTGTAAAAATACCCGACCTCGTAATCTCATAAATCTATATGTGCCAGGCACCATGGCGTTCCGACTAAGCCCTTGAAATTTGTTTACACTACAACGGCTGGCTATCCCAGCCAGCGTAATGTGAGAGACAAATTGGCGCACTCGAGTAAATTTACGCAATGGCAACAAGTGTTGACGGTCTGGCTGGCTGTACACTTGCACTCGTCGTCGTGTAACCAAACACACCAATGTATCTGAGTATCTGCGCACCCATAATGTTCTGGGAAATGAATAGAACTACTAAAAAAAAATAAAGGGTCGGCTATAATTTCCCCATAACGCCACAGAGCTCCGCTGACAGATATACGATGTCGAAATGAAAACAAGGAGGGCACTTCAAATGGCTTCCTAATCTCTCTGTAATTAAAGACCCAAAAAGGGCCACTTACACGAAACGATATGCGAGACTGTTGAAAGCAAATCTGTCGCCTGGATTCCCATGGACATTTGAGAGGAAAAAAAATGGGAACATAAAAAAAAGCGATGCCAAAGACGTCCTTGAAACGATCACGCAAATTGGCATAATTCCCCGTACAGCGCGTAGTCAAGGACACCGGTACTTTCCGTTTTCATTTCGGCGTGCAAAACTGCAGCAATGACAGCGAATATATTTGGCAAATAGGCAGACCGGGACTCGCCCAAAACTTTTCCATCCGCAATTTTATTGCAACCATATAAAAGGGGTGTTCCGCGATGGCATTCCTCGGATCCCAATCAAAGGTTGTAGGGCGACTATTCAATTATTTTACCAGTAAACAGTGATTCAGCAGCCAGGTAACAAGGTATCTGCGCGGCTTTGCTAATCCTTTATGTGGAAATTTGCATCGCAGCCATCAGGTAGGCCAAAGAGTGTTATTGTCAACGATCCACCCCTTTACGCCGGTAGTCCAAACAATGAGGGCAATTGCCGCCTGAAATAGATATACCGGTTTAATGGCGATATTCGAATCCTTTCACAGATTTCATTACCGAGCCCCGCAGTGAGGGAACGCATAACCTTGGACTGGAATTGAGATTAAGATGAGTTGTTTCTTCTTTTCTTGGCCCTGCAAATATTTACGCATTTATGGCCGCATGCAGTGTGCACGCAAGGTCCTTGTAGAACCTCAATTAGACACACACACACCCGACCGAACAGCGACCTTCCCTCTCAATCGAGGCGAGTATTTTGAAAAAGGGTTATTCATTTTGACAAATCATTAGATTAATCCTTTCATCTGGACTTTGCCGGGGCTCATTTGTGGTGCAGTTAGCTTGATTTGTTTCCAAAACAAACACGAGTGTACCTGGAGCGGCGGCGGTGCACAGGGAGGTTCATTAGGTTTACCATTAAAGGGTTACGGTTCGTTGATGGGAATTGGAAGCGAAGTCTTTCTATTGGCTTGTCGACTTGGCGGAGAGATAAGCTGGCTACCCCAAATTGTGGCCACACACATATGTGTGTTTACTGATGGCGGCGACAATTATTTTTATGAATTAATATCACCGGTGATATTGGGGACCGCGCGCATTGCGGGTTTATTGGGTCGAGCCTAATCTAATGCCATACGGCACCGCCCACTGATTGTGGTGTCGAAAATATAATATACCGGCTGACGTCACGAAAAACGCTTAACAACAGCAACTTTGCTTAAGTGAAAGCCGTAAGTAAACAGCATAAACCTTGAGTACCTCTCTACATACTCGTATAATTTACCGATTTTGAAAGTCTTTGCACCGTATCTACTAATAACAAATTTTAGTCTCGACTTTAAATTTACGGAGGCTCACAACTGCGAAATTTATATAAAAAATATAGCCACTGTGAACTACTAAAATTGAGAGTCGAAACGATGTTTATTGGTAAGGCCCTTTGTTTCTAAATTTGACGACGCACAGGTGGGCAATGTAAAGGATTTGAAGGAAGTTGAATTGAAGTAAAACACGAAAGTTTTATGCACTTATACAGCTTTTCGATTACGGGTGGTAAGTAAAAAGTTTGCAAAAAGACAGCAAACGAGTCCTTCAGTAGGTACTTCCAAACGACATAAAAACTGAAAGTATTACGCAAATCAATTGTTAGTTTGGTAAAAACAGTTTACAAAAATACGGAACAACAAAATGAATTATCCATTTTATTTTTAACAATCACTGCAAAGCGCAATCAGAGAGTCAGCGACAATTCCTCTTATTCGAACTGCTTTAAAAATATATTGCACGTGCGACTTGTTCGTCGCTGTAGGGTAGAGTCGCTAGTGGCCGAACTTCTAAGGATTTTTCGTCATAAAATATATCACAGTAACAACAAATGTTAATATTTTCGAATAATTCTTAAAATAAATTATTCTTTATTAAATTCTTCGTGTGTAAAATGAAGAAAAATTGATTATTTTTATCAAAAAATTGTTTATTTAGATTTTAGTAAAAAAAAGTATTTTTTTTCCAGTGGCCGGCCCCTTGTTTCCTGTTTCCGGCCATCTCGTGTCCCATCTTCGGCCACCCAGTGAATATAGGGCTTAAATTGTTCAATATTTTTATTTAAATGTCTTATTACAGTAAAGTTAAGAAAAAAGAATTATTTTTATTATTAAAAATAAATAAAGAAAAAAACATTTGAAACAAATACACTAATTCCGACAGCAATTTCACTAACGCTTTGCCAGTGAATTCAAACAAAAACCTTCCCCCACGGAGCACCAGTCAAATGAGTTGATATCTCGAGAGCGACTGAGCCTCGCAACAAGAATTTTGACACATTAATAGAAAAGTTTAAGAAGACAATTTAAGACCAAAAACTTTGAAAGAGAACTATATACAATTCACTAATTACAACGAATTTTCTGAGAGGTGGCCGGCCACTGGGGAGGGCCTCAATAAATCTACTCTACCCTACAGGGGGTCGAAATTCAAATTTCTTTTTAAAAATGCAATAAAATAAACAAAATTAAACCTTTTAAATATATTACGGATTGCTTGGATAATATTGGCCTTAAGCGATTGAATCGGTTCCGGATTGTTGGCATAACATCGGTCCTTCCCCACAAAAAAAGGGTACAATAGGGTCAAATCGCAGTTGAGAGGCGGCCAATTGACATCGCTAAGACGGCTGATAACACGATTTGGGAATTTGGAGCGCAAAAGACCGATAGTGGCATAGGCTGTGTGGCATGGCGCGCCATCCTGCATGAACCATAGGTCGTCCAAAACCATGCATTGAATTTCAGTAAAAAAAAGAGTCGGTTATCAAGTCTCTGTAACGCCCACCGTTGACAGAAACGTTCCCAGCGTCATTTTCGAAGAAAAATGGTCCAATGATGCCATCACTCCACAATCCGCTCCAAACTGACACTCTCTGTGGACGCATTGGGTTCTCGCCAATAATGTGCGGGTTTTCCCCCAGATGCGGCAATTTTGCTTTTTAACGTAACCGCCGAGATGAAAATGCTGGATGCTTCATTTCATTTCATTTAAAATCACACTTTTCAAAAATCCCGCTTAAACAATTTTAAAACTAAAATCCCGGTTTTTTAAATACTGCCTCTGAAAATCCCGCTTATTGAAAATCCCGATCTATTATAAACCCGCTTTTTAAGATCCAGCTTTGCCCGTTTGTCAGAATTCCACTTGAATTTTAACTTCATCGTTCAAAATTTAATATTGCTTGTTTCCCATTTTCTAATAATAATAATATACAATTAAACTAACTGTAGAAAAGAAATTCTTTTGTTTCATTAATATTTTCAAAGCGCATAGTTATATCGAATTTTTTAAGATTTTTTTTTTTTTTTCGTGTAGCTAGGTGAAAATCGTTGAAAGACATCGCATGCGAGCTTTGCGATAGTGTGGGACTGGAAACACCCACTAAAAACACCCAGGGAAGGCATGGTGTTACCATCCTTCCAATGATCGCACCTAGTCGTCAGACTAATCAGCAATTTTGTTCTAATATGTACTAATGTACTTACGTACAGTTTTAAGGAACTAACTTTGGTTTGTTGCCTTTTGTTTTTTAATTCATTATCACTTTGTTAGTGTGATTATGTTGTTACATATTTCTTTTCTTTTTACCTAGTTAACTAGTTCAAAAGGTTTTACTCTACGTAATCTTCTAACTAAATTAGTATTATTAAGTAGTTGGACTACTTCTAAATTAGCATGGTTGCGAAGCCTAACTTCATGTCTTCTAGCGACCTTCCGAACCTCGTCCTCTACCATTTCAATTTTTAGATCCGTATGTAGATCAGCATTACGTATGTACCACGGCGCATTAACAATATTGCGTAATACTTTGTTTTGGAAGCATTGTATGCTTTGAAGGTTGGACTTACTTGTGCACCCCCATAATTGGAGGCCATATGTCCAAATTGGTTTTAATATTTGCTTGTAGAGAAGCAGTTTATTGTGAATTGAGAGGCATGAATACCTCCCTATGAGCCAATATATTTTAATGTATCGTAAATTTAGTTCATCACGTTTTTTCTTGACATGAGTTTTCCAGCGCAACTTTGCGTCCAAAGTCAAGCCTAAGTACTTAGCTGAGTTCGAATGCTGAACCACTTTATTATTTATATACACAGGTATGTGTTGTACGTGTTTATTTGTAAAGTTAACATGAACCGACTTCAGTTCATTTAATTTTATTTGCCATTTGTTGGTCCAATTAGATATATCATTTACTGTCCTTTGTAGTTTTTCGGTAACTTCCTGCACGGTTTTTCCTACTGCAAGTACAGCAGTATCGTCTGCAAAAGTGGCAACAGTAGTTTCTTCATTTTGTGGTAGGTCGTTCGTGTATAGGAGAAATAGTACAGGTCCCAACACACTTCCTTGCGGTACTTCAGCTTTAATGTGTTTCAATGCTGAGTATTCATCTTCTTGTTTAATTCTAAATAATCGTTGCATTATATAGGACTCCAGTATTTCAGAGTACTGTTTTGGAAGATATTTTTGTAGCTTACGGACTAATCCTTTGTGCCATACTTTATCAAAAGCCTGTGTTACATCAAGGAAGATGGTAGAGCATATTTGTTTTTCTTCTAAAGCCTTTTCTATTATATTAGTTATTCTGTGGACTTGATCTATAGTTGAATATTTATTTCTAAATCCGAACTGATGGTTTGGGATCAGTGTTTTTTCTTCTAGAATCGGATGGAGTCGTTTTAGAAGGATTTTTTCGAATAGCTTAGAAAGGATTGGCAGCAATGATATCGGCCGATATGACGTTACTTCACTGGGCAATTTGCCCGGCTTAGGTACCATAATAACTTCCGCGACCTTCCACATACGTGGAACATACCTTAGTCTGAACGCTGCATTTATTATCTGTGCCATTTTTTTCATACCTTTTTTAGGCAGTTTTTTCAGAATTTCACCCGTTATTAGATCAAATCCCGGAGCTTTTTTCCGGTTGATCTTTTCTTTTATTTCTTTGGCTATTTCCCTAGAGGTTACTGCTGGAATCGATCTCTCGTCTTCACACATTTCTTCCATTTGTTGGGAATTATCATTATCGTCATATGGCTGGAAGACATTTTCAATGTGTTCCGCGAATAGATCCGCCTTTTGTTTGTTTGTTTTAGCCCAGTTACCACTGCTGTTTTTCACTGGCGGAATGTATGCCGTTGGTCTTTTCATTTTTTTTGTAGCCTTCCACAGTGAGTATTGTGTACTATCATCGTTTGTCAGATTTGTAAGGTATCTTTCCATCGATGCATTTTTAAATTCTGCTATCTTTTTTCTGAGTTTATTGTTTAAACTATTAAGTCTATTTTTATTATTTATTTCATTTAATTTTTCAGTACCTGAATGAGCATTATTAATTTATTTATATTTATTTGTTGAATCGTTAAACACATGTATCTAATATTTTTCCTTTGTTAAAAATAACCACAGATTATATATTGATAAAATATTAAATCATGACAAAGTTTTGTTTTCACTTATTTCAATTTGTTTTTATTTATAAGGCAGTTTCTTTTATTCCCGCTTTTTTTTAAGAATCTATTTTTTTACAATTGAAACTAGATGTTTTATTTTAAAAAAAATCTCCACGGTTTTTTCCCGCTATTTTTAATAATCTACATCTAAATAAAAACATCTAATAAAAACAAGTCCTTATAATAACCGACTGTCTCGAGTGGTGCTCTTTGAGTTGATTGAGGTTTTATTCCATAAACTTTTCAGAGGCACCATAAACTTTTAAGCGTCACCCTACGGGATAGATCTTCTAATGCTGGCCTCGAATCGAAGACTTTGCGGCGCGGATATGGGCTTTTAAAATCCAAAAACCGAAAATAACATTTTTAAAGTCTTCTACAGAATTTTATTAGTTGTGCGGGCTAGGGCTTCTTTCATTTTCTGAAAAAGGGTATCTCAAGTTCCGGGGTCTTTAGACTTAAGTTCCAGTCATTGGCTACCAAGAGCAGAAGCCAATTTTTGTTGCAGTGACAGAGAGACTCTGGCAGCAGATTTCTACTGTCCCCAGCTTGGCCTCAAACCTACTTGGGTCAAGAGCATTGACTCTAACCACTATACTCACGCTTTGCCATTGCAAATTCGTAAAATTTAGCCCGGGCACTAAATAATAAACACGATTATTAGTTTCGCGGTCTTACTACTTTAAAGTTATAACTATAGCTGCGTCTTCTCTGGCGTACCGCTTTTCGCCGATTTTGGGTATCGCTACTCGTTGGCTCATAAAATTCTCTTTAGCTTAACAGGCATCAGTTAAAGTCGGATGTACCAATTTCTATCGTCGGCTGTCGGCATATAGTAGAACAGTGCTGCAACAGTCGTTGTGCGTTGGCCCCTCAGTTTTGCACAATTTTTTCAAGTTTAATGTTGAAGTAGTCGCATGTCTGTGCGTTGGCTCTTCTAAAATATTTTTCAGACATCAAAGTTATTAATGCAGCAGCGATCTTCCTCCATCGTCATCCGACCTACACAGAGGACGAGTTTTGGAGGGTTGCCAAAACTATAGACATGGCTATACAGCTCGTTTCTATTGATGCTGTCATTGAAGGCTTTGAATTCGGTGAAGGGAAGGTGAGTTTGTAAGTTTTTTGTCCAAATGTGAACCTTTATTCCACGATGCATATTCCTAGCCAATTATGGGACTTACGAAGGATTTTTAACAACAGTTTCTGTATCATCTTTTTTGCTGGCTGGGCAAATATTCGAGATTCCACTCGTCAGGCATCCATATAAATAAGTTGGTACAAGCTCCCTACTAACATATTTCCAGCTAGATAATTCGCGGGTAAATCGTCGGGCACAACAGCCTTGTCGGGCTTGAGTTGGGATATTTTTCATCCCATACATAGTTTCATTTTGATTGTCTATATTGAATGGTTCGTTCTGCATATACTGAGTATATCCGCAGTTAGTGTATGATGGTCTTCATTGCCGACTGGAGAACTGACATTTCCGGAGCGCTTGTAATTCTGTAGCAATGCCTTCCTCATGAGCTTCTGTAGGTACAAGGTTTGGTACCCCGACACGGTCTCTTTTAAGCTGGAATAGGTACTCGAACGTATTTTGGAGAAGCCTATTTTATCTTAGCACTTTCCTTTTCGTGGAGCTCTATAGATCTAGTCCTCTTCCGCAGCGCGAGTCGCTTTAAGCGCCTCTTGATTTACTAGTCGGCATTTTTCGACAGACCAGGGGTTTCGTGCTGGACCTAAAGTCATAAAGATGCCAAACATTTTCACATAAATCATACATGGTATCGTTTCATCATGTAGTTCCACCTTGAAACAGGATTAGGTACGCAAGTAAAAAAAGTTTTCATCAATTTCAGTTGGTATTGTCCACAGCGAGTGATTTACTCGATGTTTTAACTTGGCGACGCGACGGAAGGAATATTTTTTAAAACTTTACTGAGAACCAAAAATAGTAGTTGGCACCATGGATCTTGCTCGAATGCCTATTACCACAGCCATAAGATTCGCAAGATTACTGGATAAAAGCACGGGACAGGATTCCTTATTTTGAGGCTCGCCGTGGTGAATTAGTTTGCTCGCAAAGATTTTAAACAAATACGAAAAATATTCGCTCTATTTCAGACAGTATATTTAAAAGAGACTTCAGATTGTCAGTGAAATTCACTTAACCCGATTGGAGGTCCAAAGATGTGTTAAAAATATGTAAAACAAATATTTGAGTCCGCAGGGACCCTTCCTAATCTCACAGCCATTCGTTTTGTGTGAGTTTTTCATATGCTTGGGACGAATGGAAAGGATCTACAGACCTATGCCGAATCCGAACGGCTAATTGACAAGCTCTTTAATGACAGATATGCTCTCGGATGTTTGTCACAGGAAAAAAAGCCTTAAGTTTGAATTGGTTTTTCTTGGGGATTCGTCCATCAAAATAACCAATAAGCCACTGCACCGACCTAAGAACTGTTAGCCAATTAAAAACACACATTTTCGGGACGTTTGAGCTTTATGTCTGCGTTTCCCGCTTTAGTATTTTAGAACTAGGACATATTTACAAGTAGGTACTTACTAAATATTTTTTGACGCTTTTCTCATTATAAATAGGCAACTAAAATATTTTCTATTCAGATGACAAATATTCAAAGCCGGGCCTATACTCGAAAATACTTTTCAAGTCACAAATAAAGTCAATAACTCAATACATCGGCATACGGTCCACTAAAATGTTCACTAATACAGGTTTCACTTTTGTCCTTTGTATTAGAAATGCAGGAGCAAATAAAGGAGTCCCATCGTAAATCTGAAATCATTGCGTCCCTCAAATAAAACACCGCCAGGTTATTCCACAGCTCTGAGAATTAGGAACGCAAATTTGAAATTTGAATAGCAATGCTGATCTAAAAAGTATTCCATTTTTTACCTGAACCCTGAACCTCATCGGTTGCATTTTTTAATTGCACCCAGTTCCGTGTTTCACGAACTTCTTAAGTGGAACAATTTTTCCTCAGCTCCAGGAATAAAAATAGGTGCCCTAAAAAATCATCTTTACAATTGTATTTTTATTACGGCACCGCCTTGGTTGTTGTCCTAATTTTTTCTCTAAATGGTTCGTGTTTTATGATTTTTTTACTTAAATTTCCAAAAAAAAAAATCACTTAATTTTATGACATTATGGTAAACAGTGCTCGCCGTGGCAATTTTCAAGGAACCAACTTTACTGATGCAAATGCCAAGAGATGTGGACAGGGCATGCCTGCCCATCTAGAAGGACACTCGATATAACCATAGAGCGTCGCCGTGTCAAGTCATTTCGCGGTGTAGATACATGCCAATGCATTGTTTTGTTGACGAAAGAGCTCGTCTGGGTGCGGGTGCGAGCGGCATGTACTAAAATGTACCGCTAGATGTATATATGTGTAGCAGGTTAGAGACACTGTTAACTTTAATTTGCCGCCTTTTATGACGGCTGATCAAGCTTTAAAGATAAAGGCGCAGAGCGAGCACACCCCTCCCCCAATAAAAATATGCCCGTTCTAATAAAAGCGAAACATGAGTGATTGCAGATCCAATTTATTCACAATGTCACTGATCAAAGCGGCAACCAGATACATGCCGCCGCCTCATGGCGGCCTGGGGCGGGCGGCTGCTTATCAGTGCCAAACAGGTGACAGTAAAAAGTAGTTTTACCCGCGTAAATGGAAGTACTAATGAATGTCATCCGCAACGCCTTCAAACAGGCCGCGATACGAGTGCCTCGGCGTATCAGAGCGGAGCATTTCCCCGGAATCGAAAGAAGCGCTTTCTTTGTTCCCGGAGCGGTGTTCGTTCCTATATGCAATCGAGTTGGAACTCTGTGATTAGGGGACAAGCGATGCCTGATGTCATCGGGCCATGGCGGATTAGACGCGGAAATTACCACCCCGTTTCGGGAATATTAATCCTTTTCAGATGCGCACACGCATGGGAATCGGAAATCCTCTCAGTCGGTAGTGAATGCTGCCGAAAAACCAATCAGATTGTGCTGGTGCTGAAACAACAAGTTGCGTTCATTTTAACGCCATTTCGGTGCACAGGCTTGCAGCACCGTCCTTTGCGTGAGTTTGACTACGCGTGGGAATTTTCCTCCAACGACGGATGTGGTAAATGTGTGCGCAATGTTTGTGTTTGGTGTTTTTGTATCCGCCAAGCTAGTAGTCCTGCACCTGAGCGAAAACCTTTAGAAAACAAAACAAGTCGCAATTGATGTTTGACGGTCACCGCACAAGGATGAAGGTATTTCAGCAATTCGATGCCATATGTGCCAATGTTTCCGATAGTGTCCGCCGGTCTCTGATGGGCTTTATGCAAACAGGTGTGGCCCTCGAGATTTTCATAACTTTGAGGTTTGGAAAATAAAACACGCGCCGTGAATTTTGTTTGATGTTGACAATCGACGTTGTTTACATTTTTGTTTTTATACGGCCTACAAAGGTGCCGACACGTGTGGTGACATAATGGCTGGGCGAGGCATTGACATATACCTACGGATTGGTCACACAGATTTTAGTGATGTTTTACTGAAAATCACTTTTCATTCGGTATTCGAAATGCATTCATTCAGTTTTTGTTTTTAACAAAATTATAAACATGTGTTCTTAAAAAAACAGATCCCGAGATAGAGAGATAGAGTTCTCCATTCCGTCCAAATTTGAAGTATTACTAGAGTTCAAAAAAGTAAACAAATTTTGCGATTCGCACAATCATTTTTACAATTTTTGCCATAAAAAGGAAATATGCAGCGGAGGTTCTGTTCATTTCGAAGGGCAATTTTTAGTTCATCGACTAAAATTGACAAAAGAGTTCTATTCAAATTCATACTGTCGAGACTCTGGCGGTTTCAGATGTAGGACAAGAGGAAGCCAACGAAACATCTCGGAAACGTCAAAAAGAATTTCAGAATTTGTCGAGACTCTGGCAGTTTTAGATGTAAGAAGAAAGAAGCCAACGATTTAAAAAGAATTTCGGAAGTTGTTTCAAAAGTTCCTCGATGTACCTATTATTTTGGGTCTTACTTGACTTTCTTTCTGTGGCGCAATATCGGGCCACCTTTCGAGCATTTCTGGCCGTTTATACTAAATACCGTTGCAATGTTGCCCAAATTACTTCTGGTTTATCAGCATAAACGAGTGACTTCAACAAGCTCCAAAGGATAAAATCTAAAGGTCCATTTCTTAAAATCACATAATTGCAAAAATTTTGATATGAATACGTTCATGATTGCCGCATAATTCTTGAAGTCGCATATATCGTCCGTATTTTGAAACGAAAATTGTTAATGCAGACTCAGCTACCGTACCACCGGCCTCATTTTTAAGAAAGAAGATCCTTTGACGCCTGTAGAGCGTGTGCCGAACCAACCCGTTGGGTCTTTAGGATGGACGATGGGGTCTGGAGTGCCTAACTCTTGTGGTTTCGTCTTACTCCTTGATTGACCATTTTAACTTTCACCAAAGTCCTCAACCTAAAAAAAAATAAGCCTCATCGAAGATCAGTTAGGTGATAAATAAAACAAAAAAAAACTCAAGTTGGACGAATTGGCGATTTCAAAGTAAACTTAAAATTTGGTGGCGTTGTTCAAAGGTGTCGAAAAGCGAGGACTAAAAATGTTCTGGCTGAACGAGTCGGTTACAGTAAATGCAGCCGTCATATTCACAATAACAACTGAATGTAGTTTCAACTGAAAATGGTTGTAGATTTGAATCCATATGTTCAGTTTACAAGTTTTAAGAACTTTCTACAACATTTTGGTTGTAAATTTGACAAATTTGTGTCTGTATTTTTTAAAAACAAAAATTGACAAGCTACTGTCATTTAACAGCAATAAATTGAGATAATTCTTACAATTTCATAGAAAGCAAACTCTGTAAAACTTACAATTAATTGTGACTATGAAACCATTTGCTGTTTATTGCACAAATATGTCGTACAATTTAAAGTGGATATTTTTTTTTGGTGTCCAACACCCTCAAAAGTGCGACAAAGCCTCATTCAGACCAAAACAGCTAGAGATCCGAACTAGGTGCCCAATGTTTTAGCATGAATGAGCTAAGTTTGAATATAGTATTTGGCCAAAATGAAACCCCGACGGGGACAAAGCTAAACTGTATCTAATTTGAATTATAAAAATGATCGTGTGAATAAGTGGTCATTCAGTGTGGTTTTTTGAGTGGTGGCAAAAATGAGAAAGACCCTGGGAAACGAAGCTGGCTATCTACTCTGAATGATAAAAGAGGGAGGCATCCAATGGCTTTCATCACAGTACTGCATTGGGGCCTGAGTAGTCTACACGTTACACCGTTTCAAACTTGGAAGCAAATGAGTTTAATTACCTAAAAATATTATTTTGTTTTCTTGTAATTCATTTTTTGACACAGGAAAATAAAGGTATTGGCCGGTAGATATCCAGAAAAAATGAAATGAGCTCGGTACCTAATCAACTCAACCAAAAGCACAAAAAATGTACCCAAAAATGGTGAAAAAGAAGTATTTTTATAACTTCCCCGGTCTGACTGTTTTCGGAACATCATTGACTTTCATATACGACCAACACGGGGTCATTTATGTAAGCCTGGTCGCATGGAGTTGGTCTATCTTTTGCTCGTCTCTATTTGAAAAATGTCTGAAAACAAATATTCACATTTAACATGAGAAACTGTGAAATATTTTTTTTACTTGACGTCGGCTAACTGCGGCTTACCAAGTGGGTAATCCTACAAGCTATTTTTGGTAAAGCTATTCAAGGAAACTACATTCATCCACATTTTTTCATAAAGAGGTCAGTGGACTTAAACTTGAGACGTTCTTTAAGATTTTTCTGTTTCAACCCTTGTCAACAAATCAAATATGAGAAATTGTTTGCTAATAAAATAAATAGTTGGCGCAAGGCAAATAGCCACTCAGAAATTGATTAGTTTAGGTAAGTTGAGGTATAGGTACCTATAAAGCGTTTGCTGATAAAATTGTTCCTGCAGACTGTTGCGTACACCTTATGAAGTTCATAAGGCGGTACATAATTATAGCTTATAGATATTCAAAGGTTTTTTCACTGCGCCACCTCTCGCGAACGTCTGACAAACATCCGAGAGTATAACTGTCATGAAAGAGCTTCTCAATTGGCCGTTTGGACTCGGCATAAAATTGTAGATCCCTTCCATTCGTCCCAAAAATAAAAACTCACACAAGACGAATGGTTGTGAGAAGCTAGGCTTGGGTCCATACGGACCTGTATAACTAATGCACATGGGCTGCACAGACTTCAACTACCATAAGTCTGAGAATTACATTTTGCAACCGTTCAAAAAGGTGGCTGGATTCTGTATAGGTAGGTTGACAAAATGTTTGGTCGTGGCATTTGACTGCCAATGCCCATCACTGTTTAAAATTTGAAAACTTCAGCTCCCATGATTGTGGAAAAATAGGTTCAGTACAAGATTTTGAAAAAGTTTTGTTTTCATGTAGGAGGCGCCACGCCCACTTTCCCATTCTGACCAAACTATAACTTAATACATCTATGTACTTCTTCAAGTCCCAGATTATCTGCTTGCTAAATAAGATTAGATATAAGGTACGCCTTCGACTTTTTTGGACTTTAGTCGTGAAAATGTGAGTATTAGACAGACAAAGTTACTTAATAATTTAGGTAGATATATTAGTGTGATAAAGGAGTCCAAACTTTAGCAGAAACCTGGGTATACCTATGGAAAGTTATGTTTTCTCTGAAACGCCGAGGCCTTTATTTCAAATAAATATCATAAAGCAAACTCTTGTTTACATGAAGTCGGTGCTAGAATGGTATTTAATGCGTAAGTCATAGAAATCCTACAAAAATTTGGAGTCCTGCAGGTCAACGGAAGGTACCTACCTCTTAGGTACGGTAGGGAATCCGGACACTTAACGTACATATTTGTGGACGTTGATTCCAATTTCTTTTCTCACTATTAAAGCTGAAAGTTTTAGTGTTTATAAAAGTGGTGCTATTTGTTAATAATGCTGCGTTTATATTTTTTCAAATATTGCATTATGAATATTTATAAATAAATATAAATAATATAAATGATTTGGCAATAAAATAAATTCAAAAAGTTCGATTTGCTCAGAACTAATAGTCTCCTTATATGTAGTCTTATAGTCTCTTTTTATATTTCAGTATTCGGACACCAAAATTTTGTACCAAGTTTAAGTTATTTTTTTTTTCTCTCACATATTTTTATCTTACAATCAGATTTTAAAGGCTGAAATACATCAAATTTTGTATTTATTGTTACAAAACTCACTGATTTCCAGGGTTAAATCAAAAAGTTTTCCGACTGTTTAAAAGTTCGTTCGGGTACTTTTTTTGCAAACATAAACTTATTCAAATTTTGCTAAGAAAATTTGAAAAAATGAGAGAGAAATCCATTTCCCATCTTTTAATTTTTTGGTAATTTTCTACTCGCCGAATTTTGACTTACTGAAAAATGAAAACTGACAGCTCAAAAGTTTGACAAGTAAAACTCTATTTATTCTTCAACGATGTTGGAGGAAGTAGTTGTAATTGAATGTTCTTCTAGAATATCAGCGCATTCAAAATGTTAAGTTTAATAGGTATTTAGCTTATAAAAAAATACAATTCCAACTTATTTTGTAGATGCTGCAAAATGACATTACTTAAACTTTTTGTAAGAAAGCCGGTCAGGTACTTCTCTTGAAAATGAGAGATTTCTCTCTCGATTTCTGATATTTGACGTTTTTCATATTTCTATGCTGAAAGTATACGAACGAACAATCAACAATTAAATTCAATTTAATTTGTTTCATATTCATTTTCTACTTAAAAACTATTTAACAAATTTTTTTTTAAGACATGTAAAAATGAATAAATAAATGAACAAAAATAAATAAAGCCCAATCTACAACTATTAAATTCAGTGACGAAAGGCTACAAAACAAACAAGTTCATTAAGCCACTGACAGTGACGGGTTCTGTTTCATAAAACCTCGCTGTAATATTTTTTCGGGGCGATTGTTTTAAAACTATGTTTTAAAACAAGTTTTTTTTAGTTTGAATCTATTATGATTTTTGAACAGTTTGAAATGATCGTCCCTTAAAAAAAACGGCAGATATCGGCAAACCATGGAACAATCATGCTTATTTTGAGATTCGAACGAATAGTCAATTCTAACGAATGTCTCTATTCGTTCAAATGAACTTTGTGTATTTTGAGATTCGAACGAATAATATTCACTATCGAGAATGTCATAAAGTGAATTCAAATGAATTAAAATTTCGAAAACAGCTGTTTAACATTTTTATTTTATATAGAGTGAACATACTTTTGTTTTTTTATAGAGGCTTTTTTTCTTAATTGTTTTATTAAAACTATATATAAATATTTAAAATATTAACTGCTTATTGAGAAATATATGCTAAGGTATACAAAAAATGTTAAGTAGCAGTCTTATCGCAAATGGGACCCCAGGTTTAAAAATATTAAAGTGTGTTATTAGTAATATTTTGACACGCTTAAGTCTGAAATTTAAATATGAGCTACATAAAATAGGTTTTCAAGTTTTGTTATTAAGTTGCGAACCCATATTGTTTAAGTAAAGAATGCAAAAAGAATGTATATTATGTTATATTCAACCTCAAGCTTTTGCCGTTTTTTATTCAACTCAATTCTGTTCACACTACGTTTCAAATAAGGTTGCTGTATAAACAAAACAAAATTTTTCTTGATACAGTTTTTCTGTAAAGAATCGTTGACAAATAACAACAGACATGACGATTGTTTAATTTATGGGTGAAAGAAGAGAAAATTTCATACAGACGATGCCTCAAATCAATTTCCGAAAAAAAATCCCTTAGGAAAATGTGGAAAAACAACAATTATCCTTGCTTAGCGTTAGGAAAATACAGACGAATAAAAAATGACATTTGTTGCGAACGACTAGAAAGTCAAAATACACTCAACATTTGAATGAAAAATGAACTTTCGATTGATAGAATGAACTCCTATCTGTTCGAAAGTCAAAATACAGATTCTTCAAATTCGACACACTTTCGAAAGGAATCGAATCTCAAAATAAGCATGAATGTGTTCTACTTGCCGATTAATCTTTTACTCTTCAACCGGCCAAACAAAATTAAGTAAAAACAGAAAATTACATTCAAAAAAGGTGTCCGGAGATTGAAACTATAATACATATTTAAGTACCCGGACAGACATATTGCCATACCGAAAATAAAATACCAGGTAATACTGACAAAATTTAATTGTAAAATTTCTACAAAAATGGTTTTGATGAACTGAAAACAAATTTTATTTTATTTTATTATATTTTCAGAGGATACAATATAAATAAATGTATAGCGTCCGGATTTCAAGCCGGGGAACTATGCCCATATGGCTGTGAAAACAAATTGTTGTAATGATAAATGGAATTTATCAATACAACTTAAGTCTTATCAATTTGACCGATATTTTGTCAAACGGATAAAACATTTACTCCAAAACGACTTTATCAGATGAACAAAACACAATTTCCAGTTTAATAAATCGATATTGTATAAATTAAACAATTTTATTGTTAAATTAAAAAAAGTTTTTGTTATATCCATTAAAACAGAAACAAAAATCAGTTTTTTTTTAAATTGACAAATATTATGCAAAATGTGATAGCCAACCAAAAAAAAATACTACAAACATTCTGCTGAAATGAACATTTTTTTTACAGATTTGACATAAATTTTGTTCAATTAATAGCACCAGTGTTGAATTGAAAAAAATACAATTAAAACAGGGTAATCCTTTCAAATGCAATGCTTTCCATGGCGTCATTTATTATTTGACAAAGTTTCATGAAAAAGTGAACTCAACATTTTAAAAGTAAATAAATCCGGACAGGACAGGAAAAATGCAAAACCCCTTAAATATAAATTGGTTAGAATTGTAATTTGGTAATAGGTACAGGATTGTTTAATATGCATTTTATTATTCTAAATTAAATAGATCAAATATGACTTCAGAGATATGTTCGAGGATTCTTTAACCGAAACTAAAAGACGCAACTTTCAATTGCAACGGAGAAGACTACATCTACATCGTTGTCAGTGTTTAAGGTATAGCGGATCTCTTTCTTTTCAACTTAGATAAAGGCTTTCGGTACCATTATGTCTTAAAAGTAATAGCCTTTTTCTTAATTGTATATTTTGATATTTTCTAAAAAAAAATAAATTTAAAAATAATGTAATGTACCTATTTTTCCTTTTTTTAATAAATCTAAGTGCTAAAATTATTTGTTTTGCGTATCATTTATTAATATCTAATGCTATCTCCACATAACAATTTATTTGTTGAATCAACAAGTTTAAATTATGGAACTGAGATAATAATTCTATATAACCAGCAATATCCTTATAGATTCAGCAAAAGGCAGCTGTAGTACTGACAGATTATTTCTTTAATATCAAACAATATTTGTTGTTGATTTAACAAATTGACAAACATATTTGTTAATTGAAAAAAAAGATAAAGGTCAAATTGATAAATTTCTTCGCAAAATCAACAGCATTTTGATAAATTTAACAAAAAATTGTCATATGCACAAATAAACAATTTTTGTTGCCATAACATTTTTTTTTGTTATCACAACAAAAGTTTTAAGATAAAACTTATTAAAATTTTGTCAATTGTAATATAGAAACTTTTTGTAGGACGTATATTGAGAAAAAAATTCTTGAATCAAGCCTCAATTTTATCAAATATAGGTACCGGGGTTTTATTTTCAGTGACTTACAAAACTTTGGCCGAATATCTCATGAAAAACTGTGAACAAATTATCATAGGTACCTATTCACTTTTTTGAAAACACAAAGAAGTTACATTTTGTCGTTTAGCAACATTTAAAAGCGAATTTGTTTCTCCCCTCAAAATTTTAAGGGCCGTTTGCTCATACGACTCTTAACGATTTAAGTTCTACTTAAATACGTTTACTTTTTGTAGGGCATAAACTGTCACATAAGAGTTTATGTGGCACCTAATTTGCTATGAGTCGTATCAGCAAACGGCTCTTAGAGCCTGGGCAGCAAGTCCGGATATTGAAAATGCCCCTTCAATTTCAATCCGAACACTAAAAACGAGGTCAAACACATTGTTTTATTAAAATTTGTTCTGAATAATGCAAGTGATAGATGTACCTAGATATTCTACAAAAGGCTGCAGTCTTGCAAGTCATCGGTAAGTAGGAAGGTAGGTACCTATACCTCTATAATAATAACCAGAGTTATACCTACACTTAGGTGTTTACCAAGAAAGCTATTGTTGACGCATTACTGTAGGACAACTTTTAGCAAACAAACAACAATTTACCGGCTGTTCCCACAACTATAAGTGTACAGATCACTAGAGGTGGTAGGTTAACCTAATGACCAGCTTTGCACCCACTAATTATTTTACTTGCGAAACCTCTAAACCTAAAAATATGCACTCTTTATTTGGTGCCTATCTATCGGCTAGTAGGTACACCTAATCGCAAGCAAACAAGTTTAAAGGTTCCGATTTGTCACTTCACACCACCTTTGAAGTAATTACAGTTTATATGTAATGCATGCGCTAATTATATCTACATATACCTAGACCTAGGTACATTCATATGGAATGGTAAGTAGATACCTATGCACAAAGATCTAACTTGAAAAACCGCCATAAAACAAATTAAACGCTAAAAAGGTAGAGCGATAAGAAGTTCATTGTAAAACGCCACAATTGTTTTATTGATTTAAAATATTTTCATTGCAGTTCTAAGGAACCAAACATAGGTAGGTGTAGGTAATAAATGAATATATGGGTGGGTCTCTTTCTATAGCTTAAAAAAAATACACTCATACTCATTTCAGGCTTCTACGGATGCTCCATGGCCGCTGCCACTCCAACTGAATCCAAGCACCTGATGACAGGCATTAATTAATCGCTAATTAAATTCCTATAGCGCCCAGCCATCACCTGGCCGCCGAAGATAAATCAGTCCAAGGAAACCTCCCCTTCCCCGCACCAGATGTTATTGCATCAATTTCGATGCGAAAACTCTGCTCATTCCTCATCACATGGGAGAACAAAAAGCCACACGATGTCAGCAGCTATTTTTACGTCTTCCTAAGAAGCGACACGTGGAATCAACAAGGATAATACAAAGCAAACAATAGACGGCAAAAAAGCAAAAAAAAATACCCATCTAACCACAAGGACCAGCAAAAGGGATGCAGCAACACAATACAAAAAAAACACATAAACTACAGCGCGCATCACCATCAACCCCTATAACCGTGCACAGAGCACACACACACTCCATTATTTGCCTGCCGACGAACCGAACCGTGTATTATGCGCTGCCACCCGGTTGTCGATCAGGAGCCCAACAGTTTCCACTGACTTACCAGCCAGCAGGCAGCGCTGGCCAATCCGAAACCGAATACGCTCGCTGTTTGCACTTAGGTAGGCGGTTCCCAGTCACCATCTTTACCAAAACTGTTTGTTTAGCCCTCGCACACACGCACACAGCGGCACACCAACAACCCCCACCACCGCAAACCGAGTGCCTTTAAACAGGTCCGCAACTGACGATAAGTTGTTATTACTGAGCAAGATACGGCAGAGGCAAGACACGTTTTCCATTTAGTCTACTCACGGAGTCCGAAGAGTGAAGAGAGTTTTGCGTTTTCTCATACGCTTGCCAGTTGTTTCTGTTTGCCGTCGTTTATTGCATTACTCATTCTATTTTTTTTTTTTTTTCTTTTTTTGCCTTTTGAGGGTTGTTCCGCCACCAGTTTGGGAATACATTTTAGTTGTGTATCTGAGTTCGTCGGGATCGCACTGTGACCGATAAGCGCATAGAAAATAATTCAAATTTTAGCCGTAGTAGTGATAAGTGAAAAGAGAAAAGTGCCCGTGCAACTGAATGAACTAAATTGAACGGCACAGGCACAACAACACCGCACCAACTATGTCATCCACATCCGCTTCCCCAATAAGTAACATCACCGTTGACGAGATTCACATCAGACATCAAGGTAAGTCGCACCAACAGTCCGAGAGTGTTTTGCGAAAAAGTGTCTGACCGTGGTGTTCCTTTTACTTGTAGATTTCTCCCCGGAATACATCACAATCAAAGAGGAGCGCGCATCGAGTATTTCGCCGATTTTGACGCCGCCACACACGCCGACGGAAGATCGCATTCGAAAGATTCAACACAGCCCGCTGTACGAAATGGAGCAAATGCGCCACCAGCAGCAACACCACCACCAACAGCAGCTGCAGCAACAACAGATGCAGTCGGCACAGCACCCCATGCACTACCATAGCGTGCCAGTGCCGCTGCATCAGAACATCGAGCTCCAGCAGGAACAGCAACACCGGTTGTGGCTGCAAGCACAGATGGCGCAGCAGGCGCAACAGCAGCAGCAGCAGCACCACCACCACCACACCTACCCCCTGCCGTACAATCAAGCGCCGAATGGGGTCGCCATGGATGCGGCACAACACCAGGCGCTGCTGATGAACCAGTGGATCCGCAGTGCCGCGCTCTACCAACACCAGCACCAGCATCTGCACATCCGCCCATACCCGGATATGCAACGCATGCACCCCGGCGGAAGAGTGATGGGCGGCATGCCGCCCATGAAGATCGCCGGACCCAACGGAACCAGACCAAAGAAGCAATTCATTTGCAAGTACTGCAACCGCCACTTCACCAAGTCGTACAACCTGCTCATCCACGAGCGCACCCACACCGACGAGCGGCCCTACTCGTGCGACATCTGCGGCAAGGCGTTCCGCCGCCAGGACCATCTCCGCGACCACCGCTACATTCACTCCAAAGAGAAACCATTCAAGTGCACCGACTGCGGCAAGGGCTTCTGCCAATCGCGCACCCTAGCCGTCCACAAGGTGACCCACCTCGAGGAGGCGCCCCACAAATGCCCCATTTGCAACCGCACCTTCAACCAAAGAGCCAACCTGAAGACCCACATGCAGAGCCACGGCGCCCCCGACCACGAACAGCAGCCACAGACCGAGATCGAGGTCAAGCTGCCGTCGCCGGTGCTCGACCTCTCGCAAAAGACCATCATCCACCCGCACCCGCTGATGGCCGACAAGCCGAAGCGGCCGCTCGGCTTCACCATCGACGAGATCATGAAGAGGTAAGCCCCAACAGCGCGCTGGTCCTCCCCCCGGGAGGACGAAGGCTTCCAGTTCGAAACCAAACCAAAGCTGCCAGTGACCTGTTGTAGTTTGGTGCAGACACACCCGCCCGCAGAGGCGATCAACGCACTCACACGAGTTATCCCCATCAGGCCGAAGAAGGGAAAGGTCGGCGGACTCGTCGGCCACCTGATTAGCGACAACTATGCCAAAGTTTATAACGAGTATTATACGCGATTAGCTGTTTAGATATAGGAACCTGTTTATTAGTACCTAATGGCGGAGCGCTCTCTGCTCCAAGACTGATTTAGCTAGAGACTCTAGATGTTAAGTAGTAACAAATTGTAAGCCCGTAGTCATAAGCAAATACAAGCGTAGTAAATTATTATCATTATATGACACACCCAGACCTCCCTAATGTACTTGTAACTGTTCAGTGTTGCACCGTTTCAAACGGTAACTGCGCACAGATGAGGATTATTTATGTCAAAATGTGTGCAAAACTCACTAAAAATGCAAAAAGAACAACAAACAAAAGAAAACAACAGAGTGTTTAATTTTTTTTTCTATTTTATGTGCGCGCCGATACGAGCCAGAGATATGAGATACGGCAGCGGAAGCTATAGGTACCTACTTTTGATCAGACGCCTATCCGAAAGTGAACACAAACGCTGCGAGTGCCGATGCCGGCACAACCGACCGACAGTAATCAAATTCGATAACGCACGTTCGATCGATTTGTGCGCTTTTTTCGGTTTTTTTTTTTTCTCTTTTTCCTTTTTTTCTTTTCGATTTTATTACAATTTGTGTTTGAAGAAAAATATACAGCTACGTTTATATCGCGGGCGATAATAATATTTACGGTACTGTGCGGTGCTGTGCTTCTAAAATAAGCCGTCTGTTGATAAGGGCGATGACAGTGCAGTGTGTTTGGTTCCCAGAATTGGGCACTTTTCTTAACCAGTTTCAGAGCGCGACGACGCGGAGGAATGTGAGTCAACATTCAGCAGGAGTCCGGATGGATCTGAAGCACAACCAAGCCGGGTTGAAGGTAAGTACATTTTGACTGCTGTGCCAAGTTGGTTTAGGGTCTTGCAAATGGAAACGTGGTTCTATTCTGCAGGCGGGAGAGTTTTCACTTCTTTGGACTGAATACCTGCTCATAAGCTCTTTTCCAAAAAAGACTAAGTTTGAACAGCTTATAGGCCCTTCAAGGCTCTCTGGCAAATGTGTTGAAAGTTGTTTAAGTCCGGACTTTTTTCGAAAACGTGTGGTAAGACTTTGTGCGCGTGGGTTAGTCATATCTATTCCTTTCTAGTTTAGGTAGTTGTACCTATTTTTTTAGATTTTTCTTTTAGTACTTCTCTGCGGGAAAGACGAACTTATATCTTACGCTTCAACAGCTCACCGAGGTGCTTTTACAGATAGGTGCTTCTTCTGCATTTAAAACGCTGCAAATTTCAGTCTTTGTAAAAGAAGGTTCAGCTCTTAAGGTTTACAGTGAAAGATTAGGGTTTTGAGCGTAAATTTCAAGAATCGAAATATAGCCATTCAAAGTAAAGTACGGCGTAACGTCGACTGATAAATTTTTCATCTAAAGTCAGTCAAAGTTAAAAATCAGCTTTAGGAGAGGTTGAATATTTTTTTTTTAAATTTCCTGTTTTTTTTTTAAGTTTTGAAGTCGTCAACAAAATACCACTGTTGATACGCCAAAGGTAGGTGTATAACTTATCGACTCGAAGTTTTGACTTTTCTGTGGCAACAAGGAAAAACAGCATGAATCATTTTGAGTTATATGCGGGAAGACGACTTTTACTCTTTTTTCCTAATTCAAAACACAGCAACCATAAGAGATATTTGAAGGAAAAAAAATTGACATATAGAACAGGTTACTGTGCACCCGATCGTAGCATTAACTCAATTGAGACATAAGCCGACTTATGCTATTTTTCCTTGTTGCCACAGATTTGTGGGTCCCATTTTAGAAAAAAGTTACGTCTGCGGATTTTTTGAACTCTTATGAACGTAGTAAACTCCGGTTTTAGCATCCCAGTTGTTGTATTCATTGATATTAGTGATCATCGTTATGAATCCCGACTCAAAATTGTCGAATATTGAAAATATTTTAACGGTTTCCCTTGTATGGGGCGAAAACCTATCATGGACCTGTTTGGTGGGGGTTACATTTTACACTAAAACACAACTGCCCAAGCAAGACATATGCTGAAAAAAAGTCTTAAACTTCGATAAAAATGTTGCTGCCAACAATACACAAAAGTTTTAAGCAATTATACACTTTTTAAAGGGACTTTATCGGAGTTAAAAAAAGGGAAGCCCTAATTTGACAAATTAAGAAAATAATATTGTCATATGTGTACCTAACATTATTTTCTTAATTTATCAGGGCTACTATTTTTTTTAACTCCCATAAAGTCTCTTTGTAGATCCACTCGAATATTTTGCTCTGAAAACGATACAAGTTCGGTAAAGAAGAGAGGTTGTGTTTTTTTAAAAAGAAATCATTTTTGTAGGCATTTGCGGACAAAATTGAGTTCCACTTGGGTTTATAGTTTTGAAATTCGCCTACAACGAAGGTTCGTTGATATCTACGGTTGGAAATATATTTAAGAAAGAATCTGCATTCTAAAGACCTGGTTACCCTAGAGCAGGTATGCCAAAGATACGGCCCGCCGGCCATGACCGGCCTCCGAGACAATTACCTGTGGCGCGCGACATCAATTCGAGAGTCTTCTAATTTCATGCGCATTTCAATTACTGCCTCAATGCACCTGGTGTGTTTATATGTCAAGTTTCTGGATCATCAAAATAACATTTCGACTTCTTACAAAAATATTTGTTTCCTTAAATAATAATAGTAAAATATTTCGCATTTTATTTTCTATATGGTCCGCGGTCATGTTTAAGGTACAAACATTGGCACTTAACGAGTTTGAGTTTGACAGCCCTGCCCTAGAGCTTAAATGTTCCTCTAGATTAGACATGACGATTTTTTGAAGATCTATTTTTTTTGGTGTTAAATATAAATTTGGACAAAATCCCGATGAAAGCACACGAAGGACCATTTGAGAACTTTTCAGGTACATCATGTTTTTTTGAGAACTAAATCAAAATAATCTCTACAACACCCTTCTGCGTACGGACTGTAAGGATTTAAGTCTTTAGCTGAAACTTGTGTCCAAAATTAAAAAATAAATAAAACTAGAATAAGTCTTCTGAATATTGTGATGTGATGTAAGGTCACGGGTCGAGAAATAATATCTACTTACCTAGTTGGCGCTACACAGTCCGGGGTGGACCTGGGCCTAAACCAAACGCCTCTCCAGTTAGCGCGATTTTTGGCTAACTGCCTCTAGTTGCGCACTCCAAGTTGTTTGAGGTCCCCTTCCACTTTCGCGCGCCACCTAAGGCGAGGTCTTCCTCTACTGCGTTGTCACTCCGGCTTGGAATCGAAGACTCTTCGAGCCGGAGCGTTGGTGTCCATTCGCTCTACATGTCCCAGCCATCTTAGACTTCTGACACGTACTTTTCTGACTAGGTCCATGTCGCTGTACAGTTCGTTGTTAAGTCTCCCCCTCCAGAGCCCATCAACGCAAACTGGACCAAAAATCACACGAAGAGTTTGGCGTTCGAAACGACCAAGGAGCTCTTCATCCGACTTTGATAGGGTCCATGCTTCTGCACCATAGAGCAGGACTGGGTCTTATATAGGGTCTCCTTAGCATTTCTCGACAAGGTCTTACTAATCAATTGCCTTCTTAGGCCAAAGTGACAGCAGTTGGCAAGTGTGATTCTTCGCTTGATTTCTGAGGTGATGTCATTTCCAGAGTTAATAGCGGAGCCGAGGTAGACAAAGTTCCCAACTACCCCAAAGTTAAAGCTGTCTATCGTGACGTTCTGTCCGATTGGTCGATGTTGTGTGTCCCTTCTTGTTGACAGCATATATACTTTGTTTTTCCCTCATTCACCACTAAACCCATTTTTTCGGCATCTGTACTTATACTTGCAAGCGCACCAGTGACAGCTCGCTGTGTTCTGCCAAGGATGTCGATGTCGTCAGCGTATGCAAGTAGTTGCACAGACTTCTGGAAAATTGTGCCTCTGGTGTTGGCTTGCGAGTTTCGCGCAATCTTCTCAAGAATTATATTGAAAAAGTCACATGACAACGCGTCACCTTGTCTAAGTCCTTTTTTGACATATGCGGCCTTAAAATCGATAAACAAGTGGGTGGGTATCGACATGGACTTCTTGGGTTTTTTTCCAGGATCTGCCGTAGTGTGAATATTTGGTCGGTTGTGGACTTGCCGGGCCTAAAACCGCACTGATGGGGTCAATCAGTTCGTTGACTTATGGTTTCAGGCCATCACACAGTACGGCAGAAAGGATCTTCTACGCGATGTTAAGAAGACTGATGCCTTTATAGTTGGCGCAGTTTAGAGGGTCACCTTTCTTGTGGATCGGGATTCGTCAGGCATGCTTTCCTCTAACCAAATCTTGGACACGAGTTGGTGTATGCACTCTACCAAATCATCTCCCGCTGCCTTGAAACGCTCGGCAGGTAAGCCGTCTGGTCCGGCAGCCTTGTTGGGCTTCAGCTTGGATATTGTTATCCTCACTTCATTTTGGTCAGGTGGACGGAAATCTTGACTTACATCGCCGAGGTTGAATGGTACATTCTGCCTGACAGCTGAATTTATGTCGTCTTCGCCGTTTAACAGTGCAGAAATGGTTTTTCCATGTCCTCAGCACCGACTGTGATTCGAAATAATAGCCACATTAAAATATCATATATGCGGTGCCCTTAATGGATTGTAGGTAGTTGGTGCTCACGCCGATATGGGATTTATATGAGCAAAAGTTTAAATAATTTGCCGGAACCAATATTTCTTTTTTTAATACTAAATAAATAATTGGCGCAAAAGGGCCGTAGGGACCCTAGGCCTAGCTTCTCACAGCCATTCGTCTTGTGTGAGTTTTTATTTTTGGGACGAATGGAAGGGATCTAGAATTTTATGCCGAGTCCAAACGGCCAATTAAAAAGCTCTTTCATAACAGTTATACCTACTCTCGGATGTTTGTCAGACGTTCGCGAGAGGTGGCGCAGTGAAAAAAACCTTAAGTTGGAATTTGGGTTTTCTCGGGATTCGAACCTGGGACCCCTCGCTTAGTAGTACAACTGCACTAACCACTAAGCCACTGCGCCGACACTTCTTTTTTTACCTTAGGATTATCCGAGGGCCACCAAAGTCCTAGGTCCATTGGCACTGCTATGTTTGGCCCAATATTAGATGCTTGATGTTATTTTGGTGTCAAATGCCTTTGACAATTTCGGTAAATACATGGTTTAGGGTTGGTGTGCGCAATTTTCAAGTCTGGAAGCCTCGATTTTTTCTACTTGTTGAGCTGTCTTAACCTTAACAGGTTGGGAACATTTTCGAACTATGGAAAATCAATAAATGTCTTTGAACAGGATTCATTTACCTTCTGTTCCGGTAAAATAATAAATCAGATCTCATATTCTCTGAACGGAATCCTCTGCCAAATTGAAAATAATTCAGAGCCTAATGAGCCATAAGGCTGAAATTTAAACCATTTGTAGGTTTGGAAATGGGTGCATAAACAGCTCTTCATTTTCCAACGGAATGCAGAAGCTTTCAGGCTAAAAAATATCTCCTAGGTATGCAATTACCATTGAAAAAACTGAGCTCTAGTAACAAGACCAACTCTACGTTGTGACCAGAACCAAACTTAGGACAGATTTTAAAATAGCAAAGTTTCCGCTTGAAATATTGTTTTCCAAATATATTGAGCTATTATTTTGTACGCCCAGATGTAAATCGATCAAAAACAGCCTCCAGAAAAGTCTAGAACTTAATTTTCTGTCCATGGCCGAAGCAAGTATGAGAGCACGAGCCCATTTTAAAACTTAGGTACCTACTCCTCCACGTGGATCAAATTTCATTACAGGAATTGCTCTACGAAAACGAAATTTGAATGGACAATCAGAACGGTCCTAATTGTTCGTTGTAGATTTGATCCAACATCACCTGACAAGTTGGATTACCGGAAGCTGCAGTGCAACGAACTAGGTTCTCAAACATCAAGCTGGTAGCGTTTTCTCTCGTCGCAAACACCGATCCTGGTGTTTTTTCCCACAAATATCTCAATAATAGTTGGTGTGAGGTCTGTGTCGAAATTTATGCAAATCCAGAAGTATCCTTAGATGACGCTCGTCGCACACTTCACAGCGGTAGTGTCACTCCTTTTTTTCTGTGCGAGTGTAGTCAGAGGCTGATACTAGCTGCACCCACACTGTGGCTTGCCATTTGCCAGCAAAACAGCAACGAAGGAGGGCCGGCACTAAACAATGCGTCCGAGTCGCAGTTGGTTCACCGGGAGCGAGTATTGTCAGTGCGTTTGACAACCCATGGCGATTTAATGGCATCTATCCGGATGCTGTGTGACGTGATGTCATGATTCTGGTGGACCGAACCAGTCACCACCCATTGAGTGTGCCATTCACGCTATGGGGTGAGTGCAATTTGTGTTTTACCAAACAATTAAGTGCATCCTTATCAGCAAACATCAATATTCCCTGAAAATCCAGCCAGCAGGTAAGTGTGCGCATGTCCAACGTGATGGTCCCAACACCAGGACACCCTGTGGACAGCCCTTAAAACGCATGCAGATTTCTAGTACAAACAAACAGACAAATGACAACAAACAGGACGAACATGGATGGGCAGAAGGTCTTTGTTTTGTCACCAAATATGCTGGTGTCGCTTTGAAAGGATTCTCTCCGCAACTAGGGTGGTATTTCTTCTTCTTCTTTTTTACATGTATTCCTTGGCTCTCGGCGGGGCAGCTCCCGTCTTCCTGGGCCTATTCATGAAATCTCCTGGGAGTCAGATGACACGTTCGATCTAATGAGGGCAAATGCCCACCTTGTGGCATGCGCGCACATTGACAGACAGACGTTTTAATTATGACGAAGAGGTACCACCACCAGCTTGCCTCAAGGGACATTATGGAGAAAATTGAGATGTGCAGCGACGGGTCACCCTATTCCCAACCGATATATATTATCATTTATTGCTATCTTAGTACACCTACATACACCCAATAAGTGTGTTTGATTTTTATCGGGTCGGGTGTGTTTTTTTCGATTAAGCACTAAGCCCGCATATGCCGCAGAGCATCAAAGCGACTTCGACGGAATTCCATACACGCTCATAATTATATTGCAGCCTCAAGTGCTCATTGAGTTAACAGTAGTTCAATTGAGTAATTTTTATTGCAATTTCCTCGGCCACTACTGATAGATGGTCGAGCATACACACGCATGTGTGGTATCGATCAGCCATTTGGATTTGAATTCGGATTTGGATGTTGCCGCGGCGGAATTGTTCCCGCAACCTTTCAGATAAGACTTGTTTTTCGAGAGCTGATTTGTGGTAGGTCTATCTTCTGTGGGGAATTTATTAAATTTCTCCTCGAGAGATAAAACGACGGAGATACAGGAAAAATGTGCGTCGGAGTTCCCATAATTGGTTTATCGTATTTTAGTGGTCGGACAGAGGTGTAGACTCCGCTGGCGAGTGGTGAAACACGAGTGTTTGGTATTTAAATTCTCTAATCGGAAAGGGACGACGATTCTTGTTAAATGACTCGTATAAAAGCTTTCTTATCTGAAGCGGAAGGCATTTTGAAAATTTAGTGTGGGGTTGCGTGTCTTTTTTAAAGCGATGTGTTTTTTTGAGCAGTCTTTTAGGGAACTCACTCAGCATTTTTTGTGTTCATCGATTGGATTATATATTTTTGGAAAATAAACCTTTCGGAATTGGTACACTCTTTTAATGTCTTAACGTCCTATATGATGATCTTGTGAGGGGGGCCTTCGATGGTATTAGGTTAGAATTAGGATGAACGAACTCATTCATTTTCAGACGAATATCGTCGAAACGATAGATCTCCAAAAGTAGCAACTAAGTGTCAAAATTACCAGTTGGAGACCTTAATCCAGTTCAATTTCCACAAATGTAACGAAAGCTGACGATAGTGAAACAAATTCTGGCAGAATATAACTTCTTATGGTCATCAAAGTTTCAAAAACGATATCGGCCCGACGATTATTGTCATACGGAATCTGCCCCCCATAGTTTAGGTACCCAATTGAGTAACATACATTTTTCACTGCTAAGGACTTTAGCGAAAGCAGGAGTAGCAATGTTTTATATTGAGAAAGGAAATACACATTCTTAAGCTCATGCCACAAGCCAAGTGTTCAAACGTTGCTTGTTAATTACAATTGTTTTTGAATATTATTGACTTTATATGATGCGACGTGGCTTTTTCGAAGCCCAAACAGAAATGCCAAACTTTAGGAGGAGGTACATATAGCTTGGTTCAATCCTAGTTTAACAGCACAGGCTTAAACGTGACTCAAGTTTGAATGAAGACGAACGGATAAGTGTCACTCTTAAACATATTTACTATAGAGACTGTAGTTGCAATATACTCACCATAAATGGAGTTTAAAAAAAAATGGCAGTACTGTTTTTTAAGTGCTGTCAAGTTTTTGTTTCCCCTTAATAGCATTTGAGAATTTATTCTATTTTCAAAATGCGTTTTGAACGGGAAAGGTTAAGGGCCCTTAACTGAGCGAAAAATAAATGAATTTTTAAATTAAAAGTCACAGTGGCTTAGTGGTGAGTGTGTTGGATTACTAAGCGAGGGGTTCCAGGTTCGAATCCCGAGAAAACCCAAATTCCAACTTAAGGTTTTTTTCACTGCGCCACCTCTCGCGAATGTCTGACAAACATCCGAGAGTATAACTGTCATGAAAGAGCTTTTTAATTGGCCGTTTGGACTCGGCATAAAATTCTTGATCCCTTCCATTCGTCCCAAAAATAAAAACTCACACAAGACGAATGGTTGTGAGAAGCTAAGTCTAGGGTTCTACGGACCTGTTGCGCCAGTTATTTATTTTATTTTTTTTTAATTAAAAGGAAAACAAAAATTCGTATAGAAAAAATCGATTCTCAATATAGAGAAATGTGAAACAAAAATCCACCCTTGTACCGTGAACCAAGCAATAGCTCAAAGTCACGAAAATGTGCGTAGATTGAAGCAAGGAAATATTTTTGTATCTAAAATTTATACAAAAGTTAGGAAAAGGACAACAATAATTATCCGATTGTTTTTATTGCATAATTCCCATCACCAGAAATAGATTAAGACAGTTTCCATCAGTGCGCACTCAATGGACATTTTGCGAATATGTATGTCAAATCTTCAGTGCCGCCGGGCCCTTGACCGTCGCTATATCCGCATTCTACTGTACTTTTATTTCGTTCATTCGTGTTGCATTCGTTTAACGAAATTATTCGCCACCGGAGTTTTCGCACCGCAACTGTTGCGAGAGCTTTAAAAAGACCTGAACGACTGCCATTTCGATCTGGAGATGATTGTCGTGAAAATTTGTTCGCACTTGTTTTTGTTTACCGTGCGTATCGCGAAATTGGAAGACTTTTGTAAATCGGTGGAAAAGGAATATGAAAAACTGATAAATTACAGCGAATCTCGTTTCCTGGGCTTGGCAGCACTGCCCCCGATCAACGCTGGGTCGAATGTTTTCCACATTTCGACCAAAATAAGGTCCCGCACAACCACACCGTGGAAATCGTTTCGTACACCAAAATTAAACGCGTATTTTCTTTGATCAATCAGATTTGAAGCGATCAAAATAAAAATCGAAACATTGCGAAATCTTTTATACGTATACTGTACAACATCAAAATAACTAGTACAGAGTTTTCCGAATTTCCAAAGAAGCAGCCTCAAATGTTAAATGAAATTGCATCAGGGGACCCAACTCTGCATTTCGTTTCGAAAGTAACCTTTTTTCCGAAAACGAACGAATTGTACTCTCAATTTCGAAAGCCGAATGAAATTTAGAATTCCGAAATTGGAAATTCATATTATTTCAAATTATTTCCTGCATTTCGAAATTAATACAGAGAACCAACTTGAAAATGGAACGGAAAGCAATTTCGAATAAAATTTGTTAATGCTTCACATTAATTTAGAAACGTTTAATTTTAAATATTAAAAATACTTGAAATTCTTGTTTAAATTTATAATATAACTTCTTAAAAATATGTAGATGGTAGCATCGTTCTTTCTAAACAAATATCCGAATTAGGTACTAAGAGCAGTTTGCTCATACGACTCATAGCGAATTAAGTGCCACATAAACTCTTATGTGACAGTTTATACCCTACAAAAAGTAGCCCAAAAGTATTTAAGTAGAACGTAAATCGTTAAGAGTCGTATGAGCAAACGGCCCTAAATCATTTTGAATTATAGAAAGACCTATCTTTGTAATAGTGTGGACTGTAATTTTCATTAATTGATAAAAGAGTAAATAAAGAAAGAAGAGGGGCTTGTTCGTTGAAACCGCTTTCTAAGCCAGAACTATTTGATTTTCATTTTGACGATTTTCTTGACAAGAATTAAACAATAGTTGAAGTCCCAAAAACGCTGGTGGACAGGATTGACTTTCGGAACGAAATAGAGAGTACGTTCCCAGATGTAAGGTACGCGTTCGAGAAAACCAATCAATATCAATAAATTGATTGCACAGAATGACACTATTTCAAAATTTGTAAACATATCGACGAATCAACTGTATTAAAATTGCGTTTAAATAGTGAATGATGATGAAAACTTTTGCGCACGTAAATGAGCTCTTGGAAAGGTGGTCTTATCACACTAGTACCAAGTATCACAGTGGAAACCGTGCCATAATGTTTATTCATTATGACAGCTGTCCGAAATTTAAATACCTCATATTTATACTCGTAGTGTGGATTTCCACGTCTTGTCTGGAAGAAACATCAACTGTTGCGGCTACTTTTCTTAATGCGTAGTACAAATTTTCAAGTACATACTTTAATTTACAGTGCAGACAGACCCCGACTGGGAATTGAAGCAAGCAATATATTGTTTCCAAGCTCCTGTCATCCCAAGTCGATCTGTTTACTTTCGTTTTTTTCTTCAAATTTACACGATGGTCAAGGGTGAATTTTACATTTAAAGAAAAATTGGGATAGGTAAGTACCTTTCTTCATTTTCATCAACCTGAACACAAAACTGAAAAGTAAAACACAAATTCAGTGCAGCCAACTTCACTAACTTCGTACAATATATAAAAATAGATCGTTTGACATTTAACAAGAACATGAAGTTAGCTTCGAAGGAAGTTAGTTTACTTAAAATATTTTCTGTCAACTAAAAATGAATTAAGGTCTACTTTAAACCTAAAACGGGCCTGGTTAAAAATACAGATTTCGGAAAAGTATCAGCATAAACTGTAACAAGATAAGCTTATTAAAATTTCCTTTATTTTTTCATTCTTTTGTTCTCCTCCACATGGAGGTTTACGTTCCACTTTTTACATATTTTTAGGGTGCGTTCACACTTATTACCTAAAGAAAGTTCTGCGCGAAAAAATAAAAAATCTTGCTAGTTTAGAACATTATGGGTCCTTTTAATAATCATTTTTAACTTTTCCACTTAAAATCTCGGGAGTGAGTTGTGTCCTCACAATTGGTAATTGGAATATTTCACCATTGTAAGTTCATTAAATCGAGCCTGGTCACTAAATATTTGATTAGTATCTCGCAATGTGTGTTCCTCTGTCGTTGGTCGATCCAATTAGGTTTTCTTTCGCGGAAATACAAGGTGGCGCAAAAATAACCTTCCGATGTTTTTTGGCTGTAATTTAAAAAAAAAAAAGTGAAAAACTTTGATTCTTCTTGTGGATTATTTTTATTTGGTCTTTAAATTTTTTTTACATCAAGTCGAGAATATGATGTCATGTAAATGGCCGCCGCCACAGTTGATTGTCATTTGAGCCCTTTTTATGGCATTTTCCATCACTTTGGCCAAAACTTCCGGCGATAGGTCCTCACATTCTTGACGGATATTGTCTTTAAGAGCTGCAAGAGTCTGAGGCTTGTTGACATAAACCCGCCACTTCAAAAAGCCCCACAAAAAGAAGTCTGGAGCGGTCAAATCAGGCGATCTTGCGCGCTAGTGCAAATCGCCAAAAACGACCCGGCAACACCGCTTTCAGAATATCGGTTGTGGCTCGCGCAGTGTGTGCCGTAGCTCCGTCCTGTTTGAACCACATGTCCTCCAGTCCTAAATCGTCCAATTGCGGTAGAAAAAAATCGGTAAAGATGGCCCTATAGCGCGCACCGTTCACTGTTGTCGTTTGACCAGCGACGTTCTCGAAAAAAAATGGCCGCGTCAACAGAGGCGATATTCTCGGCACAACGGGCGCTCCGGGGCCCGCTACTCTTGGCAACGTCTCGTGTCGTGCCAGTCTCTTCGAGGCGAGCGGCTAAACGTCGCAGTGTTTCACCAGTAGGCGTTGGACGGCTAGGAAATCTGCGACGAAATTCACGTTGTGCCAAAGTCACCGACCGATTATTGATCAAATAAATAGTCACCAATATTCCGCGTTCTGGAGCAGTGTAGCGTAACATTGTTTATTAACGTGTATTTCGCATGTGTTTACTACACAAATGTCAAAACAGAACTGACATTAGAGGCCAATCGCAAAATTTATAGCATTTTCTGATAGGAGGATTACTTTTGCGCCACCTTGTATAATCGGCTTCAGTAAGCCCTTTGGTATACATCTGCGCATTCAAAGTCTCGATTTTATTCAGAAAGAAATGAAATTAATTCACGTGTAAAATTCGTACAATGCTTCTAAAACTTAAGTGAAAATACACAAACGGGGCTCTCTTAACTGGCGGTAGCTTGTTGTGTACTTCACCTAATCTAAGCCTATCGATGCATCTAGGGGTTTGGAGACCATCATAAGACGAACTTATTAAGTAAGTTCCTTTCTTTGTTATAACATCGGGCCCAATGCCTAAAATTTGAATAGGTTCAAACTTCAAATGGCAGGAGTCAGCTTTGATCATATTCTATTTTTTTAAAGGATCAACTACAAGTGCTCTACTTAGGCCCGAATTATGACATCCAAATTGTAATTTAAAACATACATGACAATTTCTGGGTCCATTCGTTCAGCCCTGAGTCCGAATCGTATCAACTACAAATTCGTTCTTCGTTTATATTTAAAATTGATTACAGACAACGTCGGTTCACGGGCAATGGAATTTCTCGATATAAATAAAAGAGACCTTCAGTTTTATATCGCTGCCCAAAATGTTGCAATCTTCAAACAAATTTGCTGTCGGAAGTTTGTCAATCGCTCTTGAAAGGTGAAAAAACCAAACTGTGCAGTTCGAAGTCGAGCCAACGAAGAAAAAATGAAAGCGTCTTCAAATTAGGGTCATACCTTAACCCATTTCCTACACATCTTATGCCTACTCGTAAGATCGTTTGCAATTTCAAGTTTCAACCGCACACACCACACATGCGATAAATCACCCAGAGAGCGAGAGAGAGAGAGATCTTCAGTGGAGGAAGTTTGTCGAATCAGATATAGCGCGATGCGTAGTCGTTGTAAATACCAAAAAGAGCCAAGACGAAAGCCCAACTGTCTGATGTGTCCGTACAGATAACGATTTTAGCATAATCTCCTGCGTGTGCGTACATGTTCCTACAGTCTATTGACAGAGCATAAAGCGACACCGATGACAAAGTGATTATTTGCAAACACGCCTAATACTGAGTTATGGCACCGATTCGCGGAACCGAACTACTGTGACCATTTAAAGTAACCAATAAATAATACTTGTATCTATTAGTTAACTTTTTTCCCACTGTTTGGATTTTGTTTAATTGCCCTGACATCTGTTGTCGGCAGCAGTATTTGTCTGCGTCGTCGGCCACTCCGCCGTCCATCATTTATGTATGGAGAACTTCTCAGCTCTGGGCCAACTGATTAATTGGATGATAATTATGGATAAACGTCATAAAGTCTGATGATTCTGATCAGCCAGCGTAGTGATGTAAACGCTCATCCGCCAATTAGTGAAACCTAAGAAACCTGTTCGCAGAGGACGGAGGTTGACGGTGATGTGCTGTGTGGCCTTTTTCTCTTGTTTTACGATGCGCCTTGGGTTGCGGGGACGTCCAAAAGCGGAATTTATGTCATTCCTAAATTGTTATGCTGGCAACCAGCACATGAACTGCCCGATCGGGAGCTATAAACAAAACCTATTCGAGTGTGCGTGGGTGTCCCCCGTCCAAATACTGTAGGCCGTCGACATCATTAACTGTTGTGCGTGTGTTTGTGTTTGTTTGGAGAAAGCTGTGTGTCGAATTTGAAGCAAATTTCCAGCGTGATTGACGCCGTGATCACTGATCAGCGATCAGTTCGCCAAACAAGCCATAATATTCGAGAATGGTGCGTGAAATCAAGTCACATCCACACCAGCCATTGTGACACCGCACATCAGTTGTTACATTGTGCGACAGTTTCCTTTGAAGAAGCCGTTTCGTTATGCAGCGCAGTTGCTTCCCTCGCAACTGTCCGTCGATTTCCCAGCCCTTTAGCGTTGTTTGATGGGCGGCAAGCACCGAACAAAGGGCTCAATAGAAGTGACATGGCCAAAATTTACACATGTATCCCACAAAATAGCGACACTCACTCTAGAGCTGAAAGATTGAGTGTGGCAGGTACCTTTGTCGCACTTGCCATGCTCTTGATGTAAATGTCTCATTTTGTTGGCCCGTTCGGCTCTTTGTTCGGCACGAATGCTGCTCTTTTCTATACTGTATACAAGGAGGCGCGCATTGCCGGCTCGTAAAGTTGCGCAGGTACACGCACACAATGCGTGTAGATTGATATATTGCCGAAAATAAATTACATCATTGTGTCATAGTCGAAATAAATGGGCTTCGCACAGAGACACCTTTGAGTCTGGTGCTGGTTTTGGGGGCATGGGACCTGGGTTCTGGGTAAAAACAAAACGGCCGAGCCGGAGTAGTAGTGGCAACTCCTACATGATTGTCCTTTGTTCGCGTTCAAATCGAAAATTAATTGCACAGGTGTGGAAACCGTAAGTGGTTATAAATAATTCGATGTTTGCACCCTTAGGCAGGAGATGAAAGTGAAAGGCGCTTGGAAGAGAATCGCCTTATCAGCCGCAAGTGCGTGAGAGGGTTGAGTTTTATATCGCCAGGGAGGGTCGCAACCATCATCAAGTTGATCGAGTGTGACCGCGTTTGCCTCGAAGGATGTGAAGGTTGCCGCCTCGTGAAGATCACCTTTTGATCAGAAGAACTGACAGAAGTGATATTTATAGGACTACCATAACCTGGCTGAATTATTTTCATATTTTCAAGACCTTGGGTGCGTCAACTACTTGACGCTCCAGAGTTATACAAATTGTGTAAATCCAGAGGGCTCTGCGAGCGTTCTACAGTCCGTGATACAAATCTTTGATGGTTCTCTTGGTTCAGTATTTTAATTTTGTAAAATTGTGTCCCCCAATTCATTTTAATTCGCTTTGGGTAGACTTTGAGTCTTTTGAGGTTTTCAATTATGTTCAAGTTTTTGTGAAAATTGAATCTGTTAGTAAATAGAACTGGAACTGGCGGATGTGACGTTTCCAAAAAAGTGTGATTGATATTTGGCGCGCTTTTCGGTCTTCAATTGCAGAGAGTGGCGATGTTTTAACAATTCACTGCGAGGGAGCTACTTTTATTTGACTAATTTTGGGACTAGGACTTTCCCTTGCTGTCAATTTACGTATTTGGAAGCTGCCAGTTTAGTTCAGCATAGGTCACACCTTAAATAAAAATTCATCAAATGCAGCTGCAAAAAAAGCCACAAACACGCATCTTTTTCACTTTCATCTGCAAAAGCCATTCTTGTACCGCAGATCACTGCACACAATTTACTTTTGGTTTTCAACTCTTTTCAACTTTTTTTTTTTTTTTTTTTTTTCAACTCGAAGAGTCAGCACTGTAGTGGAAAACCTAGCTGTGGCGCAAAAATGGAAAAAGGACAAACCGGAAGGAATTGAGTAACGATTGGGTTAAATAGAGAGTTTTGAAGGTTTAGTCCCTGCAAATAGCTCCGGTTAAATAAGTAAGTTCACTCAAGCTTTCACAACAATAAACGATATTTTATGCTAGACCTCACTGAGCCCTAAGCAAATAGGAAACAAGACATATAAGCAGGATGCGCGAGAGGAGCTATTGATTTTGAGCTATAGTGCTCTCAGAATAGTGCATACTGCATAGTGCTTCAAAAGCAGTTCTCTTAAAAATAAAAAAATCAATTTCCTAACCGCTGTGGCAAATTGGTTACGAGCGTCTTGCCTTTTATCGTTTATAAAATAACTTTTAAACTAGCGGAGATCAGTGTGACTGTGGCAGAGTTCTCAAAAGTCGGAAAAAGTGCCAATAACTTATTTAGAATTTTTGAACGACATTAAACAAGTATTGCTTCACTAAATACTAAAATAGTGTTGTGCGTTATATTTAAAATATTTTTATTTGGAAATAACAGCATTTGAAAAAAAATTGAAGCGCCTTTCCAACTAAAAATAGCAAAAAAATGTGGCATGCTCTCGAAAAAAGGGCCAAATTGCATCTTTAGTCACACAACGGTCACGCTGGTAGGGACTATATCTCTACATTTATCTTAAAATCGCTTGGCTGCTATTGTGCGGGCTTGGATTCGTTAAGGCATCACGCTAGAACTGCCCGCCCAATGGGTAAAGGTTTCTCAAACAACGGACTGAGTGCAGCAACATTTAGTTTGTATTTCAGTTTCATTGCAGTTAGCCAACTTACTCCAAAGATATGCGAGCTTAAGAATTTCTGAAAAAGGACCAATTTCATTGTTCGTCACGGCACATAGCACATACATCTTCGATGGGTCATGCAAATTGGAAAGTCGGCAGTGCACTTTTTCGAATCGAGGTTAGATAGATATTATTTGACCACAAAATTGTAGAATTGCATCTTTAGTTGATTTAGCTTTCTAAAAACCAAATTGACTCCGGTTGAAAAATTCACTGTAACTTAAAAAACTTATTGTTCTATTTTTGCACAAGCTTTTTAAAGATTTTGCTGAAAACAGGGAGAAGAGAAATGGGTCTCTAATTGCTGTTCGATAGGGGAACCCTTCTTAAATAAATTAACAACATCTGAACATTGAGGGCTTATGGAAAAATGTCCTGAAAGACAGAGCGGTGAAAAATATCTGCTAAAACATTAACTAAAAATCATGCTACACTTTTCACGCAGATGAATTGGATTTTTGTAGTCTTCTCGTGCTCAGTACTGCAAGAAAACTGTTTAATCATTTATCACTTCGAAAAATGTCCAAATCGACAAACAGAAGGGACAAAGACTTGAACTTGAACTACTGGCTATATTTGTCAAGTAGCAGTTGAGAACGTCGGCAATGACAAGTTTGTCTGGCACTTCACAGTCATCAATCGTATAACAGACGGGTTTCCCGAAGAAGAAGGCCTATTTATCAGGCTACAATGTCACTCACTTTTAAGGCTTCCCGACACTCACTTTTAAGGCTTACCGACACTCACTTTTAAGGCTTTAATTATTATATATAATTTTCAAACTTAAATTGCTAGGGTCCTTATAAAGCGGTGTGTCATAATGTAATTTTGATAGAAAACACAGATTTTTAACTACAAAGCTTAAATTTTTTATTGACTCATAGAGTATACAGATTGAGGTTATGTATGGAATAGCACATCGGATAAATGGCCGCCGTGGCTTCGCTGGCAAGTGGGTACTCTTTAATTGCAATTTTGTATGTCCGTTTCGCATAAATGTGGCTGAATTTCATTAATACAACTGCCAATTTCCGCTTTCAAGGCGATGGTGGTTGTGGGCTTGCTTTCATAGACCTTTGACTTTAAAAAATCCCAAAGAAAAAAGTTTAATAGCGTTAAATCGCAAGATGGCCAATTCCGATCGCAAAAACGGCCGATTACACGATTATGAAATGATTCATGCAGTAATTGAATTGTTTCTCTGGCTGTATGGCATGTGGCACCATCTTGTTGAAACCACATGTTGGTCACACCAACATTTTGCTATTTAGGCACTAAAACTGGGTTTTAGTGAGAATTCGCTGTAGAGAGCTACTAGAAATGTCCTATTCTTGACTACGGTGCCGAATTGATGTTCCTCGACTGTCAGCAATGCTCTCTGCATGTTTTCTTTTGAACGACTTGTGACAAGACACCCAGAGCCCTTCAGATCATTAATTGATCCAGTCTCCCTGAATTTTTCGATTATTCTCTTCACAGTTGAAGGTTTAAGTTCACTAGGACGGCCATGTTTTGTACGAAAATTGCGAACTGTACCTGACAAACCTTCAATATTTTTAAAATATTGCTCAACAATGAAAAATGCGTTGTAGCGCTTCATTTTTACTAACCCCGAACTGTCACCTGTCACATTGTTATCTTTTTTTTTGCGTTGGCATCACTGTACTATAAAATGGCGCAAAATTCAAATTTTGCGTAAATTATTGGACACCCTTTATAACATTTAAGCGAGTTTGTTTATAACTCCCTGAATTTTTCGATTATTCTCTTCACAGTTGAAGGTTTAAGTTCACTAGGACGGCCATGTTTTGTACGAAAATTGCGGACTGTACCTGACAAACCTTCAATATTTTTAAAATATTGCTCAACAATGAAAAATGCGTTGTAGCGCTTCATTTTTACTAGCCCCGAACTGTCAGCTGTCACATTGTTATCTTTTTTTTTGCGTTGGCATCACTGTACTATAAAATGGCGCAAAATTCAAATTTTGCGTAAAATATTGGACACCCTTTATAACATTTAAGTGAGTTTGTTTATAACTTTTATATTATTCAGTACGTGCTTCGAAATGCAGGGTCTGCGAGGCTTATTACACGACTTTTTGAAGGTAATTTTGAAGAGGCATTCTGCATGTGTTATTAGCAATAAATTAATTTAAAATAGAAGGTCTAGATAGCAATGAAAAAAATATCTCAAGTTGGACGTGTTTTCAAAAAACAGGGTAAGAAAATCTGCTACCAATTTTGACGAATATATTGCTCTTGGACTGAAAAATGGTTTCCAAAAAAAACCTTCAAAAAGTCGTTTATGGCATCAAAAATAAATTGTTTTTGTCCGTCCTTAATAGGTTTCGTAGGTGACTACGATTGAATGCGAATGTTGAATGTCATTCTGACACTAAAAACACGCAAAGGCAGCTACACTTTAAATTGCCAAAGCTCCTTACAAAATTCACCCACCCAGAAGAAATAAGAAAAGTTCTTAAAGAGGAAATGCTGCAACTTTGCAGATGCGAATGACGCCAAATCAAGGGCCATGGTCCAGTCTTCCATCTGCTTGCTTGATGCAGGCCTTCAATTAACACCAAATATCCTCTACTAAAGTTTGAACCCATCAATGGAGACGTTTCCCGTCGCATGTGTTTATGCAGCGATGTCCTATAGCCATTTTCAGTTTCCTGGTTCTGTGAGTCGTATAACACGATTGCCCAAATTCCACATCAACTCTTTCGAGTTTACCAACAGCAGTTACACAATTTGCACTTGCAGAATTGCAAGTTCCTGGAATGCACCAAAATGCAATGGCATCCATTGCAGATGGTAATTCTGGAACTATATGCACCCAAATTCAACGAACCGATTCGCATTCACTGGTCTGCCCCACAAAGTGGTCGGTGATGATTGGCTCGCATCTAGTGTGCCCGGCATTCCAGAGGCATTCCGCCCATATAGCCCCCAGGAATCCAACAATTTGTGTGCACAATCAAAGTCGCAGGGATTGATTTGCTGTTGTTGTTTGTAATTGAGCGCCTTCCCCCAATCGCTCTGGTGCATTATTGGAGTAAACGTTGAGTTAATTTCCCCGACTCCGTTTAGAAGCGGAGAACGGGTAAAAGTTCCCACACTTTTTACCCACAGAGAGAGAGAGATTGCCTTTGATTGCCTACTATATACTCTGACTGACTGACTGGCTATGGCTCTGTCTGTAGGTATGGTGATGGTGATGGGAGCCCGAGCCAGTGATTCTGGTAATTACGCCGCCGTTGTTTGTCGGCTGGGGAGTCGCTAAGTGACCGGCCGAAGGAGAAGGGCGAACACATGCATGCATGCTGTTGGCCCAAAACAATTTACCACATTGCACAGCGCGAACGCAAATTTGAATTCAGGTTACCACCACGCTTGACGGCAATTTGTGCTCCTACGTTCCCCGTCCGACACCATTGCGAGTGGCATTTGTCATAAAACGTGCATCTGGCCGATCTGGCGGCGGGGGATATCGTTGTTCTTCGTATACATATTTAGAGGCATATGTGAGAAAGGAATAAACACACTTGGAGTTCGACTTGGAGTTGGAGTGGAATTGGAATCCACCCCGAATTGCCTAATTCTCTGCGCGATTCCCATAAAGAACAAGATTGTTTCGTTTTAATTATGGGTTGCTGTGCGCGGAGCCTTCAGCGATGCTCAACGCTACTTCAGAGACAATATTTTTTTTTTTTTTTTTTTTTTTTTTTTTTTTGTAGGAGCACGGCAACAAATTCGTTCACTGTCGATTCCAAAAAATGCCACTGGCGATACGATACGAGTCGAGCAAATGACCTTTTAAATGCGTTATACGCGACCGGTGCCGATGTCGAAATTGGGGGCGATTTCGGAGAACGCTCTCGAGAAGGCAAAACAAAAGCAACGAGAACGAGGAATTAAATTGTCCAAATGAGCTGCAGCAGCAGCAGCACCAGCCACCAGCAGCAGGAAGGGGACGCGCCTCTAAATGCTCGCGGAGTTTGTCGGGGGCGATTCGGTATGGTATTCGTTTAAGGTCTTTTGGCTCGCACCGGCACAGCGCTGTTGCGCCGCGCGACTGTTTTAAATCCAAATAGCCAAGGGCTATAATTTCACCAAAATGATGATGCGAAGGCACAAAATGTAATCGCTGATCATAAAGTTCTTACAAAATGTTCAAAATAGGCTCAGCCCACGCTGAAAAGTTTGCAACTGCCTTAATTATAGGTGTGCTGTGGGTCTGGAATGTTGAGGCATTTATGTGCTTCACTTTCCTTGCCATCTTTAGATATACTTTGACCTGACTGCTGCTCGGATCTTTCGAGGAAAATGCTTAGTTTGTTTCAATTCGCATCAGTTGTGTGTGTTTTTAGCGCAAGATCTGACAGATATTCAAGGGTTCCTCTCCCATATGCAGAAGGGCATTAAATATCCATTTGCGTTGCCTAAGTAGAGGGGACAGGACTGGGTAGGCTTCCGAAGGTGTTCACATTGCAGTGCAATTCCCCCGCCAAATGAGTTATTGCCCACAAGTGGACTTTCGTGATTGAGTTTGCCAAACCAAAGTAATACCTTTCAGAAATGAAATGAATTCTGTGCTAGCTGGCAAAGTCCATTTGGACTTTGAATGGAAATTCATGGGCCTACTTTGGACAGAAAAATCAAGTTCGCTAGTCAACTCTTTTGTTTTTCTTACCGAAATTTACTAGTTTTCGGGATGGTTGGGTACAGGGCGCGTTTCATGTTTATGGCAGATTTCATTTGTCAATTCATCGAAGGCACCTACTGGAGCAACAATGTGGTTGAGCCATTGAAACATTTATTGAGAGAAAATTTTGGCGTATGGCTCATACGAGGTCTCCTTTCAGTGGCCACACCAGATCTTAAGCAAAGTCTTTCTCTACTTTTTCGATATGAATTAAAAAGCTAGGAATGAAACGTTGATGTACAATTGGTCTACATGTAGCAATGGAGATAGTGTGGCAGTTTGCGAAAATCAAATTTCTTTCCCAGATAGCGCTGACAAATTTTGCTACGCAAATTCCAGTGACACGCAAATCACCATCGTCAGCAAAAATACTGCAATTAAAAAGGAGTTTTTCATCCCCTCTAGGCGCTATCTAACCATGTATGAGTTCATAATTGTAAACAATGTTGCCCAAACCATGCAACAAATATTCAGGAATGCTTTTGTGAAAGCGGACACAGCACATACAGCTGGCTGAATGTGGCCGTCATGCATTGACAAAAATGAGTTCTTAACTGCATATATAAAAATAAGTCATAAATGATAAGTAAAACCCAATTTTGTCAATGACAACTCTGATCTGCGCTTTTAATTCCAAGGCGAAATTATATAAGGAGTTTTGTGCCATCATCGGAATATATTTTCTTCTCTTGCTTAATTGTAAATAGTACAATTTTTTTAATAATTCAACTTCATTAATTTTAAATTTTATTTTTTCTTAATAATTAAATAATTTGCAAAAATTGTACTTCCATTGTTTTCCAATGCGAAATTATATAAGGAGTTTTGTGCCATCATCGGAATATTTTTTCCTCTCTTACTTAATTTTAAATAGTACAATTTTTTTAATAATTCAATTTTATTTATTGTAAATTTTATTTTTTCTTAATAATTAAATAATTTGCAAAAATTGTACTTCCATTGTTTTCCAATGCGAAATTATATAAGGAGTTTTGTGCCATCATCGGAATATTTTTTCCTCTCTTACTTAATTTTAAATAGTACAATTTTTTTAATAATTCAATTTTATTTATTGTAAATTTTATTTTTTCTTAATAATTAAATAATTTGCAAAAATTTTACTTCCATTGTTTTCCAATGCGAAATTATATAAGGAGTTTTGTGCCATCATCGGAATATTTTTTCCTCTCTTACTTAATTTTAAATAGTACAATTTTTTTAATAATTCAATTTTATTTATTGTAAATTTTATTTTTTCTTAATAATTAAATAATTTGCAAAAATTGTACTTCCCAATTCCCTCCTGACATTTTTCTACAACGCGGCAACAAAACAAACACACATGTACTATTGACGTTGACTGTAAATTTCCTTTTATGAACGCGAGTACTTCCAAACTTTTGCAATGATATTGCAGTTCTTTTACAATAATGAGCAGCATTTTTCCATTTTTCCATTTATGAACTCGACAAATGTCCCTTAAAATTTGGTTTCTATAGAGGTATAGGAAGTCGAACTCACTAAAACAATTGACACAGTCTTGCCAGCCATAATAAATATTTTTTCTAGTCCATGAAACTATTCACATTTTCAGAGTTGTTTGGCATGACTTTTATCGTAATTCACTTTCAATTCGTTTGTGGATTCTAAAAACAGTTTATTCATTAGATTCCCGTAATCAACAGATTAACAGTGTCTCCACTAACTCACATCAAGTGAGTTTAATCTTCTTGTCGAAAATGTAATAAAAATAAAAATAATTTTACCATGTAGTAGCTTATCAGTTTATTAAGTAAAACTACTCCGAATACCTGGCTGCACTCGCGTATTTCTGTGTGGAAATCCTCTAAAACTTCTAAATTTCGAGATGTCATCAATTTGTTCTGAAGTCAGTGTTGGCATATTTATTTAAAGAGGTCTTTTCGAGGCAAATGCTAGAGACTTTCGAGCATATTCGGCTTAGAACCCATGAATATCTGCGTTGTCGTCCTGAATCTACAAAATGATTGAAAATTACATTTTGAGCGGATTTTCTTTGCTGAATATATATTTATTTCTAAATTCACTTTCTGGAAGTTAAAACGAATTTTATAATGTTTTAATCGTCTTTGGCTACTTATTTTATAACTTAAAATATTCAAATTATCTTAAAAATTTGAAAATGTACCTATTCGCCATCTAATTCGGTTTTGGGTACAACAGGGAAGAAGAAAGTTAACTCACCGCTAAATGCAAATTAAGGCATTTAATGACAGTTGACAGATTAAGTTTTGATCTTTTAAAAAAAACTTTATGAATAAGGTTTTCTGCAATTAAACCAAAATTAGCTCTAATTCAGCTTTAATTAAATGTTATTAATAAGGCCGAGTATGCATACATTTTCCGTCGCTTGTTAGTTTTCTACTGCTTGATTTGTGCCCGCAGGGATTTTGTTTTTCATTTTTGCAAAACGTATCTAGAAATACAATTATATACAGAGTTAAGCTTTTTTTTGGGAAATTAGTGCTGGAAATCTGACCTTTTGGTTGAATCTACTTGAATTTCTTATGATCAACTTGATGCAAATGAAGTGCCAGTACATGAATCGAAAGTGAACGCGAGCAGTGTTGCCATGTAGTAACAAATTTACCTTATTGTGGTTATTGAGTTCAAATGTTGAGCTCTTCTTCACCAAAATGGATCCACCTCGGATATTGAAAGACTATAAAGCGTCTTGGTTTTAAATAAAATTAATTATAATTTGTTTATTTAAGTACGGAAAAATTATAACCACTCAGAAAGTCGAAAGAAAAAGAAAAACTCTGTTTTAATTTTACGCATTTCAAAATAGAGAAAAAAACTATATGCAATGGGAAAGAGAGGGTTTTGATGGTTGTACTCAGAGATACAACAGTGGCAATTCTCTGGACAGAAACCATTTCGTGGGTAACCGGAATAAAACAGTTTTACGTGGGAAAATTAAAAAAGTTAAGAGAAATAAATATTTGCGCTGTCAAATATATGCGAATTATTGCCGTTGATGGGATGTATAACATTGACTTGTAAACAGTGTAGATAATTGCTTCCTTCATTGATTTTAGTAGATCTGTACTGTTTCTGTTAAAATAGTTTTGCTTATTTTATTCTATCACTGTTGGCTGTAAAAAGCTCTGAAAAATTAAAGATTACCTGTACAAAAATGCTGTATTCAAAATTGTTGTTAGAAATATATTATGAATGTTTTTCAATGTTTTTGGAAAATATGGTTTCAACTTAAAACTTGCGGACTCAGTGACAGCTGTTTTAAAATTTGTACTTTGCATTTTGTTCATAAATATTATAAACATGTTTAAAATGTTTAATACAAAAATTAAAAATAAATAGTTTGTCTAGGGAATGCATTATACCAATGTTGATAAAATGTATACATCTCTCACAACGATAAGGGTGAGGCACTGATGATTTTTTCTTAAATTGCCGCACCGCAAAATTAATTATTAGGTTCTATTGAGACAGACCCTATATTTATAGGAACTAGCGGCATACCTATTACCACACCCTTTGCTGACTAGCTATTGGAAGCATTCAAAGTGCTACCTATTGCACACTTTCTCTGATATATGTGGTCTGTGGCATTTGACATATTCGACCCTTTAACACTCGGTGGCTGCGATTTTTCTAATAATTTGAATTTTCAGGGTTTCGCGATAATTTTTTCGGCTTTCCCACCAATTAATTCGTTTAGGAACGTATTTATAAATTTATTTATTTATTTATTTATTTATTTCAAAGAATAGGTTCACAGTAAGATTACATCTTATAGTTTGTGAAGGCTTTAAAAGATTTAGAGTTCAAAAGCAAATTTAACATTAGATAGATGAGGACAGACTTTATATAATTAATTGGAAGCTTACATAAGAAAATTAATAACAAAAACAATAACAAAATATAATAATTGACAAATCTGTTAGATTTATATTTATGTATCAATTGAAGTGCAACATTTAAATAAATAAATAATTGGCGCAACAGGTCCGTAGGGACCCTAGGCCTAGCTTCTCACAACCATTCGTCTTGTGTGAGTTTTTATTTTTGGGACGAATGGAAGGGATCTACAATTTTATGCCGAGTCCAAACGGCCAATTGATAAGCTCTTTCATGACAGTTATACTCTCGGATGTTTGTCAGACGTTCGTGAGAGGTGGCGCAGTGAAAAAAAACCCTAAGTTGGATTTTGGGTTTTCTCGGGATTCGAACCTGGCACCCCTCGCTTAGTAGTCCAACACACTAACCACTAAGCTACTGCGCCGACGAACATTTGGCCACAGCAAATTCTTTTCCGTTTTGTCTATCTCAGTTTTTGCTGAAGATTCCAAACGTTTTAATGGGTATATCTATATAATATTCAAATTTGGGTGGAGTATTTATTTCCCTTCAAGGTAATAAGATTTCCCATTAAATTCCCCTTTTGCTCCTACCATAAATGAAATTTAAAGGGAAATACAAATTTCCCACGACATGCTAACACTGCTGTGAGTTTAAATAATAATTTGCTTAGTTTCTTTCAACTATTCGATAGCAATTGACAAAAATTGTCATCTTCTTCACACAATTCACGAATCGTCGAGTGCTGAGTGGAGTCCGAGACGATTGTCCACCGATTTTACAGAAATATTTTGCAGTGCAGTACAAAAAAACAAAGAAAATCTGAAAAATTTGGCACAAAAAACAGGATTTATTAACAAACATTCAATTACCCGATAACCAGGTCTTGAAATTTATAAATACCATTCAATCACTTTACAGATGACCAACCAATCGGACTAAAATTCGGACACAAATCGATTTTTTCCGACTCTTTCCATCGACAATGACAGACATTAACATCCGAGCGAGCTTCTCACTCGTTACAGCTCGAACCCACAAACACCCTTCTGCGCAGTGGGTCCTGGTAATTAACAAGATCAAGCAGTAAGTATTGCGTCGTTGGGAAAAACCTGCATGCCGCTTGCCCCAGCATGTAGAGAAACTAAGCCGCTTTCACATCGCATCTCATACTTAATCGCTCATCAGCGCAGGCGAGCAACATAATTTTCTCGAAACGCGCATATGCGTTCGCGTTAGCGCTCGCGTTGGTGTAAGTAATCTTAATTTGAATGCGCACTTCGATAGCGAATGTGTAGGTAGGCACAGGCGGTCACACGATCCGTGCGACGTTAGATGTAACCAGAGAGAGCAGTGAGAACCTCGCGCACTCTCGTTATCAGCATTGAAACGCGTTACTACGCACATATACAAATGCCAGCACAAGGAAACTGGATAAAACTTCATTAATCACACCCTTTTTATCGTTTTCAAATAAATTACAAACGGAACTATGAAAAATCGGCGCAGCTCGACAGAAATTACCCACAGGTTGCAGGTCCGTATGAGGCGCGCGTTGGCAAAGGATCACCTGCATCCGTAATGCTGACCACCAGCCTTTAGATCCGTCCTGATACCGAAATGGTAATTGACTTCTATATAAGTAAGAAATAAAATGAGAGAAACGAGAAACCCCACGGCTGTTGGAGTTGGATGGGAGTGCGACCGCAACCATAAGACACCGCACCGCCACCGACCGCCATCGCCACACCGAGAGGTGCGCGCTCGCGTCCAAGGAGTCCGCACTACAATTAAGTTTTTAATGTGTGTGATTGAAAAGCCAGACCTCCGCGGCAGTTGGTGATACTGATTCATCGTTTAGATAAAGCAGGTGACACTTTCCCAAACACCACCGTCCGGTCTGGCGCAGCAGCCCATTTGGACCATCGCCCAAGTGTGTGGCAAGACAACTGTCAACTATTAATTCTCGCGTCGCCCGTCCGTGTGGGCTAATTAGGAACACGGCCTACGAAATTGTTTCCTTGTAAGTTATGGCCAAATAGTTGGCTCGATTTGGAACTCTCTTCTTTGTCTCCGTCTGTCTGACTGTCTCACTGACTGCCTGCGTGCTTGGCGGTGGTGGTGGTCACCTCATCTCGACGGAATAAAGTCGTCTCAATCAAGCGGTCGTTTTCGTTGTCGTTGTCTCCGTGCATCGCATCGCTGGGTCAAATTTGCTGTCATCCTTTCAGTGTCAACGGAGTGAGGAGGACCCATCGATGCTGATCTGTATCAGCGAAGACAAATTTAGTTGTTTGGCCATCAGGCGACTTAATCGACAAATCAATTTGGAGACGTGATAATGAAATTAATTGAGGGTTGCTCTCAGGTCGGCTTTATCGTCACTCCGTCCTCGGAACTATGTTTCATGGCTTGGGGTTTATCAGTCTGACGACGGACTGCCCAAACAACATCATCGCGACGAGACCACCACCTTTGAGCGATTTAATTCGTTTTGGGTTTTTTTTTTTTTGTTTTTTTTTTGGAAACACGCTCGATGCGATCGCGGGACACTCGTACTCACATAAAACCGAGAATATATTGGGGACTCCTCCGTCGCGCCTCGCTTTGACAACGGTTTCGGTTTTATTTCCCGTGGGTGAGTGCATCGGATCGGGTTTCAACTTTCAAGTTTCGCTTCACCCATACCCACACACACACACTGTGCGTGTTGGGGCCGCTAATTGATGTCGATTTGGGCGAATCATGCGAGGGCCCGCTTGCCTAGAATTTAATTTAATTATCCTTTTACAATTTAATTGCGGTGTGCGAGTAATTAATGGCGGGCTGCTTAGGACTCGTGTAAAGCGCGAACATGCGACGCGGAGATAATGCGACTAATTTGTTTACACGCGCGTCGCACTTTGTGCATTTGCACGGTGACCTGGCGTTCAATGTCGCCAAATGAGCCTGCCCAGTGGGGGCTGACCGTGACGCGTATGACATTAGCAACTCTTCGGGGGACCGTTCCTGTCGTCAGTTTGATTAGCTGTGTTGGCAGATTTTTGAGATTCCTCCCTCCCTCCCTACTATATACATCCTGCATGCATCTGACATGCACTGTTCAGTGTTTAGCAATGCGCAAGCGCAGCGCATGAGCGGCGCAACCGCAACCGTAACCGTATATAGCGCAGCAGAAGATCCGTGGGAAATGACGTGTGCCCGCGAGCGTGTGCCGACCAATTTGACTCTTTGCCAACAAGAAGTAAACGAAGGTAATAATTCAAAAATCGTTGATGCTCTAGCAGGCGGCTCCTTATGGGAATCTGTTCGGGGACGGGGTTCATTCGGCCGGTCGGCCGGTCGGCCGGTCTGGTGAAATATTTTATTTTACTGCCCCTTATAAATAACTCTGTTCCTTTGAACTGTCTGGGTGCTCTGGACTCGGGAGTCGGGAGTAGCGAGCGCGGGGTAGGTCTGCGCGTTCGTGTCTCGGTTTCGGTCTTCCTCATTTTGACCTCTCTGCGATGTTGTGCTGCTGCGCGCGGTTGGCGCGGCGGTGCAATGGAAGGTTGGCCATTCATTTGGTTGGCTGCTGCCTAGTGGATCCGCGCATAGACGGCCAGCGTAACCAGTAATAAACTTACTTCAAGTAACCATATTGCACTCGCCAATCTGATGTGGCCGCGCGCAGGCGCAGCGCACCAGCCGACGATGGTCGGCTATATAGAAATCGCCGCAGGGTGAAATCGTCGCACGTAGAAGAATTTCAAGTTTTGCGCCAGTGTTGCACTTTTATTTGGTGGTTCTTCCATCTGCTTGATGTGGTTGTGCGTCGTCCTCTTGTTGTTGTTGTGCCGTCTTCACGACGACCGACGACCGGCGAAACAGAAACACTGCAGTGCAGTAAATGTGCGATGTGAACGGAAAATTATATTTAAAGTACCGTGAGAGTTTTTTAGGAATAAATTACGTGACTTTATTCGCAGTCCGAACATCCGAACAGAAATTGCAATCTTTTTCTTGTTTCTCGTTTGTTTGTTACCTCGCGAGGGGCTTCTTAATATGACTGGCTTTTGGAGCCACCCTGTCGTAGATGCACTGGTAATGAGTGCTTGCATAATGTCGCTGTCCTCGTTTCGCTATATAGTGCCTAAAGCCTCCCCTCCCAAAATGGAGCCCCACTATGGCGTGTGTGCATCAATTAGACTAATTGAGTTATGGAGTGGCGTTCTATCGCCACAAGATTGATTAATAACAAGCAGATACGGTGGTGAGGGCATATCACTGCAAAGTGCAGTAAGTTGTAATTAGAAACGTCTCATTAGGAATGCAAAGGTATCAATTACCGCTTTGATAAGTTAATTGAACTCAGATAGAGTTGGAATGGCAAATATGGCCGCGAGCGCACTGCATACTATACCTCATTCAACCGAACCAATTAATTTATGTATCAGCTTGTCTTTGGGAAAGGTGACAGGCTTCTTTGTTTGTGATAAGTGCTTGGGAATAATATGGTATTTTGAGCGGGTAGCAGCCTGCATCTTTCGGAACGGAAATGTGTACAAAAGAATGTACTGTCGAGCAAATGCCACCTTTTTTATAAACAGGAATATGGACTTTTGGGGGGTGTTGAACCGCACTCCACTTGAATCAATCATACAAATATCCGGTAAATATGTTTTGGGAACTGATTCCCTGTAAACGCTGTTCCATTAATCACAAGAAATGTTCTTAATGAGTTTTTAACAAATGCTAAAGCAAAGTTAGCGTGTGTTATTTTGAGTGACTGTGACCAGAGTGACTGTGACCAGATTGACTGTAACCGGAGTGACTGTGACCAGAATGACTGTGGTCAGAGTAACCATTTTGTGACTAAAGTCGCAATTTGGCACTTTTTTCGAGAGCCTGACACAATTTTATGCCGTTTTATGCCCTCTTTTAGGTGAAGAAGGCAATTCAAACATATTCCAAATGCTGTTCTTTCCCAATAAAAACCTTTTAAATGTTACGCAGTTGCCTGCCAAAACACTATTATAGTATTTAGCCAACCATTACTTGTTAAATATCGTTCAGAAATTCTAAATAAGCTAATCTGCTTCAGAAATGACACTTCTTTCCACATTGCCCCTTTTCCAATGTGCCGTACTAATAACAAATTTTAGTTTCGACTTTAAATATACGGAAGCTCACAATTGCGAAATTTGATTGGAAAATATAGCCACTGCACGGTTAAAAATATGGATGTGTTTTCTAATACATCCGCAGTATTACAGGTCTATGAAATACAAGAAAAATTGGTTGTGAATATTTCCAATTTATTAAACTTGTTCTGTAATATATTTAAATTCAAATTTAATAATTATTTCATTAAAATTCTCATTTTAACACGAATTTTCTGATCTTTAATCTCTAAATATTAAAATCTAGTATTTTTGTTCTACAATCTAACCCAGTCTATATTAAAATAATATTTCAATCAATAACTTATTAAAATTAAGTTATACTTGACCCTATTATTATTATTATTTTGTTATTATTATTTTTATTATTATTATTATCTCTATTTCTTTAAAAAACCTTAAAGCTATACAGAAGATTAATCAAAGTTCAGCATAAAGCTTTTTTTAAAGAATACAGATTTTAGCTGAAAAATGAAATAGTTACATACATTCTGTTGTCAGATATCTGACAAGAGGCGAATGTACGAATCATAGTCAACAAACAAGTATTAATTTATCGATGGGGATGCGATAAAATGCAGAGATGAAAAAAATAAAAAAAAATATTGAGTACAAAAATGTTTTCGAAAAATTTAGAAGAAAGAAATTCAGTAACAAAAAGAGAAAAAAAAATTAAACCAAAGGAATCAGCAAATCACCAATAATATCATAGTTTAAAGTAAAAAGCCAATACTTAACATTTTTAAGAAAAACAGATTTAACTCGTTGGCATCTTAGATTAAATAAACGAGGCATTTTGTTAAATAAACGGGGCGCAGTAACAATATAAAAGCGAGAAAAATGCGATCTTTTTATAGTGGGTACATTGACGAAATTTCTGGTGTTAATACGTAAATTTTGACAATCGTAAACCCTTGAGGAGTTATAGCTGGAATTTTCAAAAAATATTTTTGAAACCTTATAACAGTACAAATGTCTTAAAGGTAGAAAACCAAGACTTTTAAACAGCTCAAAACTATGAGTTCGACGATTAACCCTGCATAAGATACGGATAGAGGCTCTATTTTATTGGAATGGTACCACCCCAACAAGCTATACCATACTGAAGTTTAGATTTAAGTAGACCGTTATAGACTAGCTTTAAGACAGGCAAACTGCAATACAGACTAAGATGGTAAATATGCCTAACAGCACTGTTTAGATATTGCTTTAATAGCATAGTATGTTCTCTCCAACTGAGCTTATAATCCAAAGTAATACCTAAGTACTTAAAACTGTCTGCACGTTCGATTTCAAAGCAGTCAGCAGAGCAACGTGCATGGACATCAAAAGTGGGTATATTGTTATCGTGTGTACCGGAATTAATTAAACGGAATCTATTGCAATTGGGTGAATGGTAATGTAAAGGCATAACTTCACAGATTTTACCCATTATGTTAAAAAACATGAACTTTGTTTTATTGCTTATGACCAATTTGTGGAGTTTGAACCATCTCCTCATTAAATCTAGGTCATAATTAACATACAAAAAAATGTTAAGATAACACTTACCGTGATAAGACAAGGCGGTGTCATCGGCAAAAGCTGTAAGTTTACCTTTGAAAGGTTGAATGAAAAGCGAATTTACAAAAATTAAAAACAGAATGGGACCTAAAACAGATCCCTGTGGCACACCTATGTTGATGCGAACTTTTTCACTCAAACAACTCTTTGACTACGATTTTCTCAATAAGTAGTAAACCAGTCATGGATAAAACCTCTGAAACCAGCGTTATAAAGGTTACTAAGCAATGTCTTATTTGGTGATGTCAATGAACAGGGAAGCAAGGATATCAGATTCATTTAGACTATTATATATTTCATCGCACAGCTTTAATAAGGCATCTTCAGTAGATTTGCCACTGCGAAAACCAAACTGCGAATCACTGAAGAAACTTGATTTATTTAGGTAAGACAGCATTCTTGATTTGACCCCCTTCTCGAAGACTTTTGAAAAAACCGATAACATCTACTCTTATTACATTTTAATACGAACTTATTAAAGCCATCAACTACAATGCATTTGTTTTTAATACAGGATGTGAACCAAAATATCGGTATTACTTTTGAACTAAAATAAATTATTTTGTTGCTTGGTTAAAAATTTACGGTTAGTTTGAGCGTCCTCTTCAATGGAGTGGATGATTTGGATAAAGTTTATTTAAAAGAAAAATGTCTTAAAAATACAAACAAGTGAAAGTCGTGCTGAAAACGGGGTTACATGAATATCCAATGAGAATATTCTTCTTACAAGTAAGTAACTTTAGTGTCAAAGTATTCTTGTAAGAGTATATTTAATATTTGCTTTTTTTCTTAAGCTGTGAAGCGCAGAGATGTTGTAGTGGATTTGCTTTTTAAGATAAGGGCGGTCGATAGACTCGAGTTCGTTGTCTCAGAAATATAGCTATTACATTCCAAAAAGTAAGCAATTGACTGAATAAGTTATAAGATAATTCGGGCATACATGATTTATTTAAATTTCTAGAAAACTATACCTACCTACTAAAGGAAGCACAGCGGCACTCTATAGGATTAATTTTAAAGGGGATAAAAAAACACGTGAATTTGCTTACGCTTAACAATTTTCTATATGTATTGTAATTTTAAAAACCAATAAAATTGAATATTAAAATAAAATGTTGTCGGTGTTTGAAATATATCCCATAGATATTTAAATCAAATCCAAAGAAGTGTTAAAATATAATAAGATTGTATTATAATTTAATATTCCATGGGTTTATGAAGAGCAAAAGAAGTATTGAATTTGAGGTGAAAGTATTATATTTTATTCTGCAGTTTATTTAATTCGAATACAAAAGTATTAAAATTCTTTAATTTTTCAACATAAATAAGGTTTGGATTTAAATACTTTTGCATTGAAACCCATCTCCATCTATATTAAAAATGAATATTTCAGACATATTTTGCAATAGCAGACTATATTTAAAATCAATAAATATTATTTTTAATTAAATATTTAAAATTTTAATATTTTCTCGGCGTAGACTTATAATACAACCACAAAAATATTAAATTTAACGTCATAATTTTTAACCGTATGTGAACTACTAAAATTAAGAATGAAAACTAAACATTTTTATTGTTTTACCGCCTAAAGAGTTGCAATCGTTTTTATTCATAAAAGCATACAAAAAAAACACTTCCCGCAATTTAATTTTAAGCTTAAACTTCGTTCTAAGTGAGGTTAAAAACGTTTACGACAACGACTAGTTTTTGTAACTTAAGCCCATATGACACTACAATTTTTTTTTGCATTTTTTCTGCTTTTAAGATTAAACTAGAGCAGTATGAAAAATTAGAACGAAAATTCCCGATGTAGTAACGTCAAAAAAATGCATTAAAAATGTATTCAAATCACATTTTTAATTTTTTTTTCTTTGACATTTCAAGATTATTTTATAACAAATTCGTTTGAAAATTTGTGGTTGCTTTGCGGTGTGAAAGAAATCGTAATAAATACACTTTCGATTTCTTTCACACCGCTGACTTTTCAATATGATTAAAAATAAAAATAAAAATGATTAAAAAATAAAATAAAAATAAATAAAGAACATCTTTGAGAAGTTTTTCTTATTTTGCGCAGGAGTTCTCGAAAGTTCGTCAAAAATGTGTTTGAAAAACAACAATAAGAAGCTAAAGTTTTAAGCTGTCAACCAAATAAGGGGTTCTCTGTTCGTCTTAGGGAGTTGTATGAAATAATTTGTGACTAAGGTATACTTGTCCACCTTTGGGCAAAGGAATGTTCGCCTAAGGGTACTCAAAAATGAATCCATCTTTGGGACCTTTCGGCCCATGGGAACTGTCATTCCGTACAAACTTTCCAAGTCTCAAAACTTAAGAACGACTTGACAGTTTGTAAAATGCAAAACGGATCAACTCAACTATTTATATATGCCGAAGACGCCTGTACAACCGGTAATAAGCACTCGTCCCGTAACTCCTCAGGCGAATATCGTCGAAGCTATGGACCTCCATAACTAGCAACTAGGTACCAACAATTTCGAGTTTGCGAGCTTAATACAGTTCATTTTGCACAAATGTAATGAAAGATGAAGATAGTCATACAAATTCGTAAGTTATTATGATCACCAACATTTTATACACGATATCGTCCAGACGATATTGTTATGCGCAGTCTGCACTCAGATCTTTTTGCTATAAGGGCAGGACAAGCCAATGAATAAATTCCGACTTGTCATCCCTCTTACAGGGGTCTCAAACGACTATCTTGTTTTAAATTTCGTCAAGTCAAACCCTCTTTTTATATACCTCGCTCATAAAACTGTGGAGCTTTAGCCCTATTGTGTCACCTCTGTGCGTACATTAACTGCAGACCTCGTGACTCCTATAACCAAAAGGAGGCTGTGATACCATCTTTAATACGGCAAGAGCACATTGAAAAGGTATACAGTCAATTTTGGGACATCCAAGTTAGCTCTCGTACCGTGTATACAACGGAGCTGCAAGGACCTCTTTGAAGAGCTAATGCGCACAAGTCGCAAGCTTCTTCAGCTTCTCAAAAGGTTTGTATTAAGACAGAGCTGTCGGAAACTCATCAGAGAAGCTATGAAACCACATGGGAAGCTGGACAATGCATATAAAAATCATTGTTATACCAATAAAAAGCCAACCTTGTGGATATATTAGCCTCTTAGAAGCTTTTTATGCTAAGCCTGTGCAATCATTTGAGAGATCTATAGATCTCACAGCTGCCACAGTCCCCTAAAAGGCGGTAAATACCTATACATACCTCCGACCTATAATGACACGTCTGAACGGCACGGTGTCTTTGAAATGGCAATGAATTTTAGTAATTTTTATCAGGGCGGTTACATTTCCACTATACACAGAGATTTGGACTAAAAAACAATTGGACCCTACCAAAGAAATGATCAGATTGGCAGGACTGGTAAAACCTGTGAGCACTTATACGCTCGCTTCGAGCTAGCCAAAGCTTGATTCCTTAGTAAATAAGACTGCAGTATGCACTTCTGTTACTACCAGTTCTGTTATACCTACGGGCCTGAGTTTTCAGCCTCACAGATTATGCGACAAGGGTCTGCTTACATGATCATGTGTGGCCCTGCGTTACCTAAAAGCATACGTGGCTGCAGCTTAAGTACTGAAATATTGGCCATGGTCCTTTATCGAAATAAAACAACTCAAGTCTTTGCACAACAGAATGGACTTTCTTCAATCGAAAGGTTCATATCTTTCAACTTCATCTCGTTATCCTTCTCTCAAAGCGCGGCTACAATTTCTTATCGGTACGCTCTTTCAAGCCCTAGTATTTACTTCTTTTGAATCTTCATTTGTAAGTTCGGCTTCAAGGCCTCGTCTTCCCCATCTCGCACTAACATCCAGAACTATCGTATTTATAGAGATCTCTAAAGCGACAAAACCCATCAGCTGCTCCACTGTCCACAAGGTAAGTCAGCATTCCATGCTAGCATTTTCACCAAAGCCTGCTCTCGTCACTCTCACCACTCCAAAAGCAGTTTACATATTTAAGCAGCCTTATGTCGATGGCTAATTGAAAGCCGCTGCCCCAACTCCTTTACACACCCATTAAGCCATACTGCAGCCGTTGCGCTTTTATTTCGGCCAATTTGCACGTCAAAAGGCAAACGGTCAAATGCAAATAAAGCTCTTAATTACGCGCGCAGAGCACCTACCACACCGTACGCCGAATGCAGTAAGCCAACCCGACTGTCAGTTTATTTGCCGAACAACAAATCGAATCAACTTGAAGTTGAACGACTGTTCAAATCCCACAAACACGCATGCAAATTGTTGTTCGCATCGCGCGCACATGCCGCAGCCGATTGACAAATGAAAGCTAAACAACGCCTAATGGCGGTGTTTTGTTCAAAACACATGCACACGCAGTAAGTGCGCGCGAGCCTTCATTTCGTAAGAAATGTTGCCCAACAATATGAATTGATTGCACCATAGACCGGGGGAATTCAAATCGAGATCTATTGGCGATCCATTGACTCTCGGGGACCCCTGAGAGCGCGTGAAAATTCTCACCTATGGCCGAGCAATTGATCCATCAATTATATGCACTGTGTGTGTGTTGTGATCGTTCAAACATGTCGGCAGAAGATGATCCCGACAGATTTTGTCCAGATTACAAATGTTGAAAGATAGAAATTCGGGTTAGAGCCCTGCCGCGTCGCACCCATCGCCATCGCATCATCAAGCTGAGTAGCCCCACAAGAATGGCTTTAATTTAATTAACATTTCCTTCTCTTAGTCGGAGGAGGGTTTGTGTGCATCGAGCACCATTAATCACCGAATAACAACGAAACCGCCAACCCAAAAGCCGCGGGGAAACCCTTGCGCATCCCGTGGCTAAGTATCATTTCAGAGTCATGTGGAGCGCACAGCAGCACGAATATAGAAGCATACAGCACTCCAAGTGAATGGCCGTCCCAGCGGTAAGACCCTAGGTCAACTAGATCTCAGAATGCTAATTATCCCCGACTTGACCCCCGACAAGTCGCTCGGTATGTATATGCCTATGGACAGGTCCCTGGGCCATATAATACCGATTGGATTGCGCGCTCCTTCGTCGGCGAACATTATGTCGTCATAAGTTAAATATGAGCACTAGCACTAGGACGCGGGACGCCCAAGAAAGTGCACCTTTTACAGAGAAGTCAATCGGCTGCATATTGACGATGAAGTCAATCCCGTGGAACACCACTCTAGCGCTGCGCGATACTCAACCCAATAAAATTCGAACAGAACAACCCTGGCTCTGCGGTCTTATCTGCATCCCAAAGTTGCTGGGTTGGTTCGCATTTGACTGCGGCCGATGGTGTCCCAATCCCGATCCCATTCCATGGTATGGCATTTTAGTGCACGCTGGTGCCCAGATTCAAGTGAGGATCGGACGGCCGACGACCGGCGCGCAGGAGTATCGGCGACAATCTTCGTAAGTGTGAATAACATCGAGTTGCGATATCGGTTTTATGGGTGGCCCACATGTCAGGGGCCATAAAGTAGAAAATTATCACCTTTTAAATTGAAGAAATCCAAACAAATTGAAACGGATATCGTGTTTAAGTGCTATCATCATCATTCCCATTAGTTGTGGCTAATGTCCGGCTTGAATGTAGTTGAAGTGCGAGAGCGCTCGGCCGTAGGTTTGGCGCAGCGTATTACAGATGTGTGTGTTGTGCAGCCTATCTCTTGATGTGTACGCATACAGTGGGTGACGAAAGTGGGCAATTAATTGAGAGACGAGTTTCGGGTACGGCCAAGGATTCGTTTCATAAAATCCCTTCAAGATGGGCCACCATCCCTCCCATTTTACCCAACTTAGGCCTCAGTTATAGTCATACGTAAAATGGAACCGCAAGAGTTGGAACGGTTTGAAAATGAGGTATTTTTTTTCGCTAAGGCGGTCAGAGCAAAAATTCTGTCAGAAAATGTTTTCACTACGAAACCAATTTGTAACGAACACCAGCCTCATGCTTGAATGGAGTTGTGACAAGCAACAGAGGTTCGTGTTTGATGGTTTTAATTTTAGTTTTAAACATCTGGTGAAAGAACTCGGACGTGAACAACGTCAGGGGAAAGAAATTCAATAAAGAACAATAAGTGGTTTTTTGCATCTTTTCCACTCTAAAACAACTGTCTTTCATTTCTAAAAGATAATATTTAAGTTTGGAACTGAGCTACGATAAACAATTGCAACAAATCAGCCACCACTGATTGAATTCCATTAGAAAAACTGTTCTGACAGATGAAACAGTAGAGAAATGAAATATTTCAGTGGAATGATTTGTTTTTTTTTTTTTGTGGAATTAAGTGAGAATTTGATCGGAAGAAGTTTTTCATATGAAAAAAATGAGTAAATTGATTTTTCTTGAAAATTGAAAGATAATTTGTTTATGTTTGTTTTTGATAAACTAACTTTGTAATTCATAAGCAACATTGAGTTCAACCATTAGGTTTAAGGGGTCAAAAAGAGCAAACGAAATTTTTAGCGGTTTCGTTTTACGTTTGGCTAGAACTAGGGTCTTGCGCAAACTTGCAGCTTGAGTCGACTCCATACAATCGAAGACGAAGGAACGCACCGCATGGAATTTCAGATACCATGTGTGATTTGAGTATTACACAGACTTTTCCATAATAGTTTCAACGTGCGTCAACTCCCTAAAGGAAAACTGCAATCGTTCTTCCATTTGTTCCCATTTTGTTAGAGGAGATCTGTTTTTAACTTATTTATTTATTTATTAGCTCAGCTTCTGGAGGTAGCAAAATGGTGATTGTTAGCTCAAAAGACTCGGGGAAAAATTTCCTAAAAACCCTTTCAAGCTTTTCCGTATTGAGTTAGATTTGTGAATGTAAATTGCAAAATGATTCATTCATATAAAAAATAAAATAAAAAGCTCATACGACCAAAGGGACGAACTTTGTAAGAGTCTTTTTTCAACCATCCTCAGTATTTAATGATACTCCTTGCCAAATTTAAGTCGTCCGTCTTCTGTTTTATTTTTATTGGATTGGTTTTCATTTTTCCTATACCAACTCAAGAAAAAGAAGTTGGCAACCCTAGGAGGACGAATCTAGAAATTCCCTTCTTGTCGAAACCTCCATTTTTAAAATTGACGTGCAACCTGCAACACCTCTTAATATTTATCTCAAAAATCAATATTAAATCTGTATCATTTATGTTTATTGGTTAACAAATAATAATAATAATATAATAATATAATAATAAATCTGTATATGAAATCATTGTAAAACTTAATTAAGAATTATTTATTTTAATCTCTTTTAACTTTAGTTAGCATAAAGCCCTGGCTTTATATATATTTATTTTTTTTTGTTTATAATTGATTTATGTAACAATAAAGTTATAATAATAATAATAACAAATTTGACGCGTTCAAAGCTGAGGGAGGAGTGATTCTCACATTTTTCGGCATGCGCTTTGTTTAAGATTATCTTAGCAAAATAGGGTAAAGCAGTCGAAAGCTCAATAAAACCATTCTCAGTGACATTTGGATAAACTGTCAAAAACTGGTTCAATTGGTGTATGTGGACGTTCAAAGCTGAGGAGTGATTTCCACATTTTTCGGCATGCATTTTGTTTAATATTATCTTAGCAAAAAAGGGTAAAGCAGTCGAAAGCTCAACAAAAGGATTGCCAGTGACATTTGTATAAACTGTCAAAAACTGGTTCAATTGGTGTGGACGTTCAAAGCTGAGGAGTGATTTCCACATTTTTCGACATGCATTTTGTTTAAGATTATCTTAGCAAAAAAGGGTAAAGCAGTCGAAAGCTCAATAAAAGGATTCCCAGTGACATTTGGATAAACTGTCAAAAACTGGTTCAATTGGTGTGGACGTTCAAAGCTGAGGAGTGATTTCCACATTTTTCGACATGCATTTTGTTTAAGAATATCTTAGCAAACGAGGGTAAAGAGTCGAAAGCTCAACAAAACGATACCCAGTGATATTTGGATAAACTGTCAAAAACTGGTTTAACTGGTGTATATGAAAACTTTTGATTCTTCATGCTTCATATTCTCCTAGTTCCCGCTCGCTAAGAGTAGATGGCGCTGAAGCAGTTTCCTTGCATTGTCATGAACACATCACCAGAAAAGGTGTCAATGTCAACATGACGGTAACTTCCACGTCAATTCTACTAGGGATAAACAACTCAAGCAAATCTCCAGAAGTGTCGAGAGGTTTGGGTGTAGGAGATGGTTCTACTTAACGTTGCTTTACCTTAGAAAAGTGTCCAGTGTTGCAATTGAATATAAAAAGGAGGCTAAAATCCGCTTCAACTACAATTTTGGTCTATGCCAGTTGTTTCATTGTCTTTATCTCCATGCAGGTGGCTTAAAGCCCTCTCCAGGTATATCCTATATTTTATAGGAATTGACATCTTTTTTTGAAGAGTTTCTCAAACTTAGAACTTGCCTTGGCGTTCTCAGTACATTTATCAAATATCAACGCCATCTAGCAGTGGGATTACTATCCATCTTTGTTAAAAACGCTGACATTGCTAAAATAAAACACACAAAGACGTGACAAGAATGAAGGAAGGTAAAAGTTTAAGCAATTTCTCCTGCACACTAAAACAGTCTTCCAGACGTCAAACTTGTCACACTTTTGACTAAATTGTGACAAAGTTCGATGTTTAATACACTGGGGGAAGATTCCGTATATCAACGACCGTCTAAACGATATCGTTTTTGAAACTTTGATCACCAAAATAAGTCATATTCTGCTCGAATTTTTTTGACAAACATCAGCTGTCATTATATTCTTCGAAAATTAACTGGATTAAGCTCTCAAACTTGTAATTTTAGCACTTGGTTGCTAGTTTTGGAGTTCTATCGTTTCGACGATAATCGTCTGAAAAGTTACGGAATGAGTGCCCTGGTCAACTCTTCCGAACATCACATTGCGTTTGGATAGTTGCCCTCTGATGAAGGAAATGTTTCGTACAGCAACACTTTCGTCACCCACTGTCTGTGAGCCGATTGTCTGCTGACAAGAAGCCCCTTGCAGGAAGGAAACAGTATGCCGGTGCAGCAAATTCGATAGCGTCCATCGACAAGTATCCGCCGATCCCAACACAGACCGGGCATGCCATTAATATCAATACAGCCGGCGCAGTTGCTGGCAGAATGAGTGTCTCATATCCGCGTGAAAACGCGGAATTGATACGACTGCAGCCGATGCTGCTGCTGCCATACGACTGGGCGTTTCCACGCAAAAATAGTTCACTGGACCCCACGCTCGCTTGTTAAATGATACGCGAAGTGATCGTGTGCAGGTTCTGGAAATGTTATCTACTGAATTCCTGCTCCCTTGTCCCAAGTGCAGCAGCTCTATCTAAGTACCAATCTAATTTATGGCCGTACAATTGAGTCGTAGTCGCAGATACCGCATGTTAGATGGCCATTTCCTTCCACAGCCGATCCTGAGTCCTGACACACACGGACAACCAAAACAACAATTACAATTAACAATCGATTGCTGGCACTAATCAGGTAGGTAGGTATTGCGCCTTCGATTGGTAGTAGGTATAGTAGCAGCATTCCCGGCGACGACGTCACATTTTTTGGTGGTCATTAATCGGTGCTTGGACGAACTGGTTTGGCATTTCCATGGAATATTGTTTCAGTTGGAGCGGGCGGCCGCGCGCACGTTAAAAAGCCATAAACTACTCGACCGTGTTGGAATTGTATTTCAATAATTTATAACTATCCAGTTAATTTTTATGGCTGACCACTCACGGACCACCGGAGGGTCCGAGTCCGAGGTGGTGGCGCTCTTCTATCAAAAGGTCCCACAATGATTTCCATTTGAATGTCACAATAGATTTCTTTATTTCCTCTCCCCCATACATTGGCCGGGTTATTTACAGCCCGAACATCAGTGTCACATAAAAACCCGAATGCCCCCATAATATAACAACGAGTGTGCGAGACAATGGCAAGACGTAAATTTTGAGCTATGTTTTAATTGAGTCGAGATGCGCCGCAGCTTCGGGCTGCAACTGGAACTGCGGGACCGTTTGTGTCCATAAGTTGGAGGATTGTGTTTCCCCAGTGTTTTTATGTGTGTGTGTGTTTTTTTTTTGGCGAAAACAGACGCAGCGGGTTGATGTTGATGTGGATGGGAGAGTTTTTTTTTTACCCGTTCGAAACGATGACGTGGCGCATTCCTGTCACCCTATAGCAATCATCACCGTCGGAGCATCTCTGGCGCGCAGCGTGAACAGAGTCGCACTCGAGGAACATTCATCTTTTTGTTGGCGATGCCGAGCTGATGTTTCAATGCGAGAGGTCAACACATCGAACTATGACTTTGAGATTGACTGATGAAGAAAAACAAATTGTCTGCCAATGATCACGGTGAGGCGATCATCATTTGCCCAGTCATCATACACACCAAGCCTTTAAATCTCCCACAAAGATAAAAGGTGCTGCTCGCGCACCAAATCCACTTTTGGGGAGGCAAGACTTGGTCTTCTTCTGCTGCGTTCGTTTCGTTCCCGCTCCATCACCATATATCATTGTGTTGCCGGTTGCCGCGCCACCACTCCCACTTGAGCAGAGCACCACCGCGGCACACAATGGAAGGGCCGTTCCATTGATACTCGTATCAACCTCAAGCGATTGTCTGCGCTGTGATCTCCATCGCGGTACTGTCTCTTAAATGCAGCCCATTCAGGGTTCAAATCGCCGATCCTTTTGTGTCGAATCGATTCGAACCAATCCGCCAAGTACAACATTCGTCATTGTGATACGCTCCTGACGGTTGACAGTGTACGCGGAATTATCCGCACTTAAGCGCTGGCGCGGTGCCCCACAAAGGGCGTCGTCGGCCTGACCCACATCCCTGATGTGCAGCATACTTCACTGGACTTTACGGCTCCATCTGCCATCTGCCGTCTTCGTTTGATGGAAGTTAGCAAATTTTTGGTGTTATTAAGCGGCCCGTTTGGTGGTCAATGGTCATCGCCCGTTCGATTTGCAAGCATGTGCCAATTGGGATTCGGCACGCATGCCAAAACAAAAACCCTCTCAACGAACTTTTAATTGTGGCCGCCGCGCCGCGGAGCACATGCAATCCGACTTTTCCCACACACATAATCGTGTCTTGTCCGAGCATGGATTTCTCTATTATGCACCACTGTATCTTCATGACAAGCTGACTCTTAGTTGTCCATTATATGGGTGCCATCCCACGATGCGGACAATCACCATTGTGCGGACAAAAATGTTTGGTCATTTCGATTCAATGAGGTCCCTCGCATCACAATGGCCGATCAATGGAACTCCAAAGAAAATACCACATAACTTTCATTCTCGACCGGGGTGCCATGCTCAAGAGCACCAAGACCGACACTCTATGCCGACTGCAGCGTGGTGTTGCGGACGAATTAAACCAATGACAGAAATTAGTGAAATTTATTGTAACATGCACTCTGTGTCTGTTGTGCGTGTATAGATACCCTCTTGAATTTGGCCCAGAAAGGATCTCGGCTCCGAGAGAAGTGGCGATCGCATGACGTGTTTTCAACTTGGACGGGACGCACATTGTTTCGGTTGTAGGGGCAGCGCGAGCGGGTGCTTGAGAGCAGCATCGCATCGCATCGAATCGAATCGAATCGAATCGAATCGGATCGGATCGGATCTAGTGTGCCTATCGGTCGCACCATGCCCAAATTGTTAATAAAATAAATAAAAGCCAGGCGATACAATGTGGTTTCGTTTCGTGTGGTTTTCTTCGAAATCTCAGCGTTTTTCTTTTCATGTGGCACTTGCTTGGAGGCCCCTCTGCTCTTTGTTGTTGCGCGTGAAAGGTTTTTTTTTTCAGAGAAAAACATGAGCATTACCAGGCGATTGAAATAACAACAATAGACATGGATTGGTGGGGCTCCCTGCACCCTCCTGCTGCATCTCTTCATTACATGTTGCATTTAATTGATTGAAAATTTCGGTTACTTATGGGCCGTCATCACTATTGTCTTTAGATGGCATTGGCCATCGTCATATCCTCCGTGCGGTGCATCTGAGTAGCTGGTGTGGCGTACTTGAAGCTCCAAACTCTTGATAACAGAACCGAGCACATGTGTTTAACACAATTGCCGCATTTTGAGGTCTTTGTGCGAAGATTTATTTTGCTTTGACATCTCCGCCAACTTTCGCCTTTATGAACAAGAAATCGGCGTCAGAATCTGTTGCATGACGAGATCAACGACTCATCTGAGTTTCTAAGACCATAACCCCGCAATCTCACTCCATTTTGCTGTAAAGCAGGCGACCCGACTGTGAGACATACTTTAAGCGGTTATTCAGCTAAAGGTCGTTTCACTCTTCAGTTTGCAGGTCCTCGGTCCTCTTAATCGTGGGGGTGATTTTCATAAATCGCTGTACTTCGACGAGCTCAGGGAGCAGATTTTATTGAGCTCTCTGGTGCTAGTTCGTCACTGCGCTTGTGTAAAGGTGGCAAATCCTGTCATTGAGTCAGTCTGGTTCCATTCAGCAGTAGTTAGAACTGCAAGTAAAGGGCCTTTCATTAGCGACTTGACAAATTCAAACTTTCAGCGTGAACGCACCCTTAAGCCAATTACCGAACTGAAAATGTCAAAATATCCGGTAAAATCAAAATTTTTGGTAAAGGTCACGAGGGAAAAACAATTAAAATTTACTACCGAAATTCCGAGTCGGTGGTCGCAACTTTTCGTCAATTTTCGGCCGTAATTCTCGTCCCAGTAGACAAGCAATTCATGGTCTACTGAAAAAATTGAGTCGAAATATTAACTACTTGATGTTGCCGTGATCAGACTACGTTTTGCCCGAAGTGTTGAGAATATTGCTGCCGTAGAGCCGTCCGTCTTAAGGTTTTTTTCACGGCTCTCGCAAACGTCTGACAAACATCCGAGAGAAAAACTGTCATGAAAGAGCTTCTCAATTGGCCGTTTGGACTCGGCATACAATTGTAGATCCCTTCCATTCGTCCCAAAAATAAAAACTCACACAAGACGAATGGTTGTGAGAAGCTAGGCCTAGGGTCCCTACGGACCTGTTGCGCCAATTATTAAAAAAATTAAAAAGAGGCGTCCGTCGCAAACGAGACAAATCTGTTAGTTTCACGGCTTTCTCCAAAATTGGGCCTCTCCCAGACCAGATTATTGGGAATTTTGCGTAAGGCTCTTGGGCAAGACTCTTTAAAGATCAAGCTGACTCAAAAACTAAAGCCACTTGATCATATGAAGCGACGTACTTTGGGCTTTGGACATGATGGAGGAAAATGAAGAATTTCATCGCAAAATCGTCTTCAGCGATGAAGCGAATTTTTGGTTAAACGGCTTCGTTAATAAGCAATGTATGCATTACTGAACAGGTGAGAACCCTCATGTGCTTCCTGGAACAGCACCTCATCCGCAAACACTGTTTCGTGCGGTTTCCATGCCGGAGGCGTCATTGGGCCGTGTTTTTTCGTCGATGAAAATGACCGTCACGATACGGTAAATGGTATTCGGTACAGAGACATGTTGGGACGTTGTTTCTTTGAGCAATTGCATGAATTGGACATCAGTGGTATGTGGTTCCAACAAGACGGTGCCACAAGCCACACAGCGGTTGCTACAATCGAGTTATTGGAGTCTCAGTTCGGTGAACGTGTTATCTCTAGAAACGGACCCCTCTATTGGTGATTTAACGCCTCTAGCCTCTAGACCCTTTTTATGAGCCTACATTAAATCATTGGTCTATGCCAACAAGCCGGTGACGTCAGTGGAGCTCAGAGCCAATATTAAACAAGAAATAGCGGCCGTATCGGTCAAAAATGTGCGGCCGATTCTTCGAAAATTGAGCTCAACGTATCGACCGCTACGTACGTTCCCGTGGTGGACATATGAACGAAGTCGAACTCATTTCATAAATCTTTTGATAGGAATTCAAACCAGTACAATATTTTTTGATATATCTCAAGTATGCATTTTATTTAAAAAAGTTTACTTGTAAACTCAGCACAACATTCGGAAAAGCTCCTGGACTGAGGTGAAAATTAAGTGAACAGATTGGGGACTGTATTACGGCGGTAAGACTCCTCTACCCATCCAATTGCGGTTTTTGCGGTCCAAATATTCAGCAAAGTTTTCGGCGCTTAAAACAGTCGCTCGAAGTCAAATCTCCGTCAGAGATATCCGCAGTCGTGCCTTGGCTTCATCAAGCTTTGTTGCAAACACTAGTAGAGCTTTCTTTCAGCTAGAGAATTGTAAAAGTGCCTTACTTCGATCGCAACATGATCATCATTTTGGGTGACGCTTTGACAGATGATCTTGCGACAGCCTTTATGAACGTGAGGAAACCGCTTGCCATCTACGGTTTATAACTTGAATTCGACCTTGCATTACAAATTCGACCACAAGCTTGCTGACGAAATAATAAGCCGAATGAAATAAAAATGAGAATCATGAAGCCGGATGAAAAACAAAAGAGTTGCAGTGCGAACTTGACATTCCTAACTATGAAAAGAGTACGCGAAATCAAGTGACTCAAACACATTTAGCTGCTGAGTACTTTCCGCAGGGAAAAAATACAAAACTTGACACAGACCCAAGTACACACCCTTCTGTCGAGCTCAGTCTAATTAAATCAAATTTCGTTACTTAAGCCATCACCAGCTCGGCCCCTTTTCACTTCCAGCGACCACCAATCCTTGTTGTGGACTCTATCGTGCAGCCGGCCGGCGCGGCGATTAAACAACTCGCGTCCGCAACCAACCCGGGAGGGAGATCTGGATTCCCGCTCGCTCGGTTAATATGGAACCCCTAATTAAACAGTGGCCCTAAAATATGCATATGCGGTCAGCTTCTTGTACCCATATTTCATCTGGCCAGCGATATGTCAGCCTAAAGGTTCCACTTTGCATATATTTGCACCCATCCTCATTTCAGCGCGATTCCTTGCAGCGATTTGTGCTGCGTTCCTGCCATGCCCACCTTGTATGGGATCTTCGTGGATGTTGTTGGTTTTTTTGTTTTTTTTTTTTTTATTATTGTTATTATTGCGCGCTGCTTCTGCCACGCCAGAGCCACGGCCGCCAGCGGCTTAGAAAAGTGTCGGCTATTTTGGCGAAATATGGACAGAAAATGAAGAGGCTGTGAGAGATGGTAGCAGCCCATCTCCGGCTTCCAGTTAAATTAAGAAAATACATTTGCATGGCCATGACCACACCACGACCAACGACCACGGTCGACTGTTGGCAGACCCATATATGCGAAAAGGAGGACACGCTGACGTCTGTTCTCATACCCTGAAAGCTAATTAAAAATCGATAGACTCCTAAGTTGGCCGGCTGTCTTATAACTCATTCATTGCGCGACTGAGCGATGGCCCGGCACAGCTCTTTTGCGAGCACAATAAAAACGATGGCAGAATTCATTTCGGATTCTGCCTCCGGGCTTATACTCAATTCAGAAGCACAGCGGGAGTTCTAAGTAAATATTGTGGCCGTGTGATCGTTCCCCATATTCTCGCATAATCTTCCATTATCCGCTTCCAAATTAATAGACAATCAGTTCTGGTCTCATTCGGCGCGCGGATTATTCCCAATCCACACGGTATATCTCGCGATTTAATTTCAGACTTCATTTTGATTCGTTTGAAAGACGCATCGCCACTTGCAGCGACATATCGGCTTCGGCAGATGCTGTGGTTGCAGCCCACACCTATCCCTTTAATGAGGGTCATCATGATGATGGTGGAAAAGATGGAAAAAGCAACCACGCACCTTACATGCGTCCGTCCAACATATACCGAGTATCCAACTGTTTTCTGCCTAAAAATGCCGGGATTCCATCTTTCAACCCTACACGGATTGGATGCCACTCTCTGTGAAGACAAAAGGACACCGCGACTTGATCATCTTTTTATTGTTTCAGGGGTCGTTCGAGTGGTAGTCAGCGGTGCCTCATAACGAGGGTGCAATCAAACATTTCATAAAAATTTTCCAAAGTAGGTAAAAGAAGACATAAATAACTTACATGCCGGCCGGTCGGCGATGGCGTGGCGTTTTAGGGGATCCGCGCGTCGAACCTTTTCCCAGCATTAGCCTATCGGCTTTATGGGTTGCCTCGAAAATCGAAAATGTTAGTTATGCGTTTTTGATATTATTCTTCTCTCTTTCTGTTATAATAAATAAACAAAGGAATGGACATTTTTCTATTATCTATCCGGAGTCGTCGCCACAGGATCTAGAACAGATACTTGTTAGCATTCGGTAGTAAATATGCGTTTAATTTAAACGAAGCCTTTCGTTCCATTTGGAGTGTGGAGTGCGGTGTAGTCCTTTCTTTTGTGTGGATTAATGGCTCAGCATTATGTAAATTGGGAGGGGAGCAACAAACTGCACCATCAAATCAAATAAGTGAAAGAAAAAAACTTGTCAATTATGAATGCTCGTTATGGCGTCTGCTGCAGCGTGGAGAGCGTAGGTATGTTTAAACTGCATTTCTATTCAGAGATGGGCAACTTTAACGACCGCTACCATTAAATGGTCCACCTCCGGGGTGAAATTCATATTTATAGTCCTAAGTGGAACTTATTACCACCATCTCTACCGTTGTTCTCTGGTTTGCTTTCAAATAAGGGAATTTGAAAATTAACGGACACCGACAGAGCTAGTCTTTCATGTTCGAATATAAAAAACCCACAACTCCATTTGGTGGCTGTTACCAGGTGCAACTTTTTCCGCTAAACTGTCAATTTGATAGAATACAACAAAAATGGCAAGTCAAAGATTCACAAAAATCACAACCAGAACCGCAAGGCTCACCGCAACAGAACCAAGAAGCAAACTTCATTCAGTCACTTCCTTTTGGTACGGATCAGAAGTTCTTGACCAACCAAAAGTTCTGCCGCAATGGTAATATCTGTCCGGTGTCGAAGCCAAGAAGCATTTTGATGACCGCTCGTGCTGACTACCCAAAGTGAAACTCTAAAATGTGGAATAAATAAACTCAATATTGAATCTATTTAAGGATATTTTGCTTTCATCGGTTTGGTGTCAAGACAGCAACTCGCACTAGAAGAGTCACGAACATTGATTTTTTTATAAATTGACTACCTGACCCAGCGAAATATCAATTAGAATTAAATTAAACGAAGATCTTTTTCGAAAGTGCCGACGAAGTTCGTCCTCCTCCACGAAGGAACAATCTCCTCTACGTAATTCTTAATGCAGTTTTGCTATATTCCTTTTCTCGAATACTTCTAGTTCAATCAGTAAAAATTCGTCCTCATACTGGGATTTACCAATAAGACGTTTGATTAACTCCAAATCACTTTCATCACTAGATGAATTAACTAATAATAAATTAAAATTAGCCAAATCTTCGACACATAATTCAATTGGAATGACGTTTTAACGATTTTTCGTAGTATTTGTTGGAATTTTGGAATGATGTGCCTTTCAGTTTTAATAGATTACTACAAAAGTGTTTTCTATCTTCTTCGTAAGCGTCCCTCTCTGAAAGAGAATCTATCCCCAACACAGCCATTTTGACAGTCTTTTCCATTCTTACAAAGTTAGCCTTTGATTTTTCGCCTTAAATTCGTCACTTCAATGACATTTGATTTGACATTCTTCACAATCAAACGCTTTTCGTTACTAAGTATCGGTTGAGGTTGCGCAGCAAAATTATGACTGAGCCGACTTTCAATTTCAAATTGTGCCGAAACAAAATCAAATGCAGTTGGTTAACCTCATTCCTCAAAATGCAATTTCGGTAGATATCTGACCGCATGCAAAAGTCCTTCCAAATCAATTTGGAATGACGAAACGAAAAGATACCTTTCATACTGACAAACAAACAAATAAATAAATATTGCGGAAAATGCATTGCAATATTATATTATGATGTATATGACAGACGTCATTCAATAGCCCAATATTAACGCACCGAAGAAAGTTATATTGGACTGCGGAAGCATAACGAAACGCTAGCTAGATTTAAATAGAAAGGTGGTGTATATGTCCTTCGGTCTTGACGTCAAATAAAGTTCTGTTAATCTTAATCATCATTTGCACGAAGGGTGGCTCTCACTACACGATTTGCCTCCATATGATCGGCTCTTTCTTTTTGCGAAAACGCGTTTTTAAAGCAGGGCAATATTAGACGATTGTCAATTATGAAGTGTTCGTCTTTTCTTTGAATCGATATTTTCACCGTGAGCTTCCGTAAATTTAAAGTCGACACTACAATTTGTTATTATTACGGCGCGATGTGTCAAAAGAGAAGGCACTGAAAATATATGTCAAAGAACTGTCGAAAACTTTGGAGCGTTTGAAGTTGTGCGTGTTGGAAGTCTCTCATTCTCACTGCGCACTTGCACCACTATAGCTGTAAGTGAATTTGGCCGTGCCGGTCGAACGAATCGGAACATAACTTTTTGACACACTATTCAAGTGTCATCGCTCATCGGCACGTTCTTTTTCCTTTATACTATTATAATTGATGGCAGAAAAACAAAGGAGTAAACTTATTTAAAAATCGTAGCGCATAGCCAGCTTTCCCAGATGAGAAATCTGAAAATCGTGCTTTTCCACAATAAAAATCTTTTTTTTTTTTAAATAGAAAAAATATTAAATACAATTTTCAAGTATTTTAAACAAACTTTAATATTTATTTGTTTTCGACAAAATTGTAGTAGGTAGATATATACGTAAATATAAAACATAAGTAAATCACATAAATATCAAAAAAAAAAATGTGGTAAAAATTTAATGTAGGTTATCGATTTTTGTTAAATTTTGACATATATGTGAATAAAAATGACTTAGAATTTTATTGCTTATATTAAGATCATAGCAATTCGCTTAATTAAAGAGCACGAAATCCTTTGTAAAGATTAAAGCTTTTTTTCGCAGTATATAGCTCATAAGATATTATATCTTAAAGTGCATAGGCATTACAAGATAAATAAATAAATGAAATTTAACTTTCAACTGTTTCAGTACTCAACGATTACGAATTTTTGTTTATTTAAAATTTACAGCAGAAAATATTCTTTCAAAAGTTGCAGTGGAGGAATATGGAAGCATTGAATTGAAAATAAAATCTTTAAAGTAAAGTTTCCATTGGCTGATTTTACTAAAACATATTTCCAAAAATATATTAGATCGATTTTTTTTCATTTTTTTTTTAAATTTATGTTTCCTTACAGTTGATGGAAACTTTAGTAAAACAAAAATTGTACATGGGATCTGTTCGACTCACATTACCCATAATAATGGAGTTCAAACAAAAAAGAAAATAGAAAAGGTTGTTTTAATTTAAAATATTCGCAAATTCTTGATATCTTGAAATTTGATGAATTTGAGGTAAAAAGTCGTGTGCCTATTTTGGAGCTCAAAAATCTTAAAAAAGGTTATTTCTTGTAATGTAGTATCACTGCTAAGCTCATAGCGATAATTACTCAAATTTATATATAAATATAAAATAACTAAACATAAGTAAAATTGAAATCATATAAATAAAATTGGTGTAGTTCTGTTCGACTAAGATTGACGGCATGTCTTTAAATGCAAAAATCTTAGAAACTTTCAATATATTGTGGTGCATTTTTCACAGGCCTATAGAGGATACCTAGGCCTACAATCTCTACTTTGATTCAACTCTATATCTTTATTAATTTTGGAAAAATTGCACAAGAGTAATTTATTTTTTCGTTTCATTTTGCTTTTTTCTTTGTAACGCTTTGCGGTTGAAAATACTGAGAGCATTTAAGTATAGTAAATACCAGCTTATAGAGGACATCCGCAAGTACAACTTAGGATCTCAAAAAATTCGATAACTTAAAAGGTTTTTTTAGCCATATGGGCGAAGTTCCCCGGCTTAAAATCCGGACGGTATAAATTCATTTATATTGTATCCTCTGAAAATAAAATAAAATAAAAGGTTTTTAAATAAATAACAAAATTTGAAACATTTCTACGATTTTCACCTGAGTGAGTAGATATTCACTTCATTTTCAAATCAAACATACTAATTGCGCAATATATTGACATTTCTTTTAACCCTACTTTACTCCTGTGACGGAGAGGGAGACAGACAAAGGCAATACGCTGTGTGGTTTACCAAGAAAAAAAAAACAAAAGAAATGGCAAATATGTAGGAAAGGTTTATTTATCTCTGTTTTGCTTACAAAAGAAAAGTGTCTAGAAAGAAATGTCAAATAGGTATAGGTGCCAGTGATGCCAGATCGTGTTATTATTACATTAGGGAAAATTCCCGGTGATACACGTCGTACTGTTTATAAATGGTATTTGCAATTAAGATGAGATATTAAATTACAGTCCATGGCCTTCTTGCCCATAAATTTGAATTAAAAGTTGGAGTTCCCATTATGTTGCTTCGCAATTTGAATCCCCCAAGCTTTGTAATGGAACCAGATTGAGAGTGATTTCGTTGAAGCAAAACGTTATAGATGCTTTAATTTTAACTGGGTGTGGTAAAGGAGATACGGTATTTATACCAAGAATACAAATAATTCCCAGCAATTATCCACTTCAGTTTAAACGGATTCAATTTCCTATTAATGTTTGTTCTGCCATTACAATCTGGGTCAAACCTTAAGAAAAGCGGGAATTGAATTCACGGGCAGTCATAGATAATTATGTGGCATGATCCAGGGTAAGTAATGCAGGAAATATCACTATCTTAGCCGATAGAAACAAAACGGCTAATATGGTATACAAGGAAGCATTACATTAGTAAAAAAGTGAGTTCATAAAAATTTAAATAAAATTTTCACAAATTCTATAAATTGAAAATGATAAGAAATTGATTTTCACCTATTATAAAATTATTTTCTTTCATTTTCATTATCCAAAAAATATTAAATTATTTCCGATAAGTCCAACGACCAGGTGCAATGCCATGAAGATGAAGGCAGAGTGGACTTAGTATTGGGAGGTTTTTAAATACGGGTTCAAGTCCCTCACCATTTCAGAACGCTGCCTAGCGTTATACCTCTGCAATGTCTATTGATGATTTTTCCTTCGAGCGATTATCAAAAAAAAAAGAAATTGTGTCCCCTACAAGACAAATTCATAAACAATTTTTTTTTTAAATCAATAGTTCTGAAACCACATTTCGATCGGGCGAAGCCTGTACTAGTAAAAAAATATAATTACTAAAAAATCACTCCTCAACAGAAAAATGTAAAAGCGTGCAGAAAGCAGTTTTGTAAATTTCGAAATACGGATTACATTGTCATTAGTTGCGACTGAATCGCATAAAATAATCAACAATAGATCTTAACTGCAATTTATCCCTAAAAATGCTCATCTGCTATACTTTTCATTAGAGTTCAATGCTCGTTCTCTATTTAGGGCTTGCTTCAAAAATTTCAATACAGATTAACAAATCAGGAACAGATTGTGTTTGTCTTTGAACCTTGCTCGAAATGAACGAGTTTTACGTGTACGTATAACGCAGTCGTGCACATATTATTTTCTTATTTAAGGTATAAATTTACGAGTGTCACTTAAGGACAGCTGTGTTTTTCGTTTCTATAGTCAACTAATGTAAAAGATTAACATTTTTCCATCTTATAAAGGGTTTTCCAATAAGAGGTATAATTTTGGTATTAAAAAAAAGGAATTTTATGAGATAAATGATAGGATGTTTATTTCATAATAAAGATGAAGATATGCCGTTCATAATGAAAAACAACATCAGCCAAATGGCCACCACGAGCACGCATACAGGACCATATCCTTTTCATGACATTTTCGATAACCAAATCGCAAAGTGGCTGCCCTGTGTCCTCGATAGCCTCACGAATTTTATCTTTGAGGTCTTGAATCAACGCTCGGCTTTTGGCCTTACTAATAATCATTTTGAACCTCCACACTTAATATTTTGTAGGTCACAATATGCAATTTTGTATGAAAAATGTTGTCATTGTGAGTTCGTAAAATTTAGCCTTGACACTAAAAATGATGATTGGTATCGCTGCTTATCTTTCACGTGGCCCCAAAGGAAGAAGTCGCAAGGTGTTGAATCACAAGATCTCGGTGGCCAATTGTGATCACCTCTTCGAGAGATAACACGGTCCGGAGACTTTTCCCGTAAAAGATCAATGGTTTCGTTGCTTGTGTTTTTTCACCATTTTTGTAGTGAATTTTAATAATTTCAATGCGTTGTTGAAGCGTGTATCGTTCCATTTTTAGTAATGGCGTAGTTTCTACTTATTAAATGCCAAAGAATAAAAGCTTCCAAAGTCACAGCTACCGAAATAGCGGGTCATTCACAATAACACCTCTTATTGGAAAACCCTTTATTAGGTTAGGTTAGGTAAGTGGGTTCGGCAGATAGGAGGAATTTGTCTCTGGACACACTTAATCGGGCACAAATAATCGGTTGTGGTGCCCTTGGGGTATTACGACCCCCACACTATGGAAACCTATGAAACCGGGTGTCAGTTCATCAAATGTTGGCAAGCCTTCTATAGATCTTCTGCGTCTTCGAGAAAGTGTCTTCCCAAAATTCTGTGGCAGAGATTTTTTAAAAAAGTTTGAATTTTCCCAACTTGTCCTTAAATTTAAGAACGACATTAGAACAGAATCAGAGTGATTGTAGCAGCAGTGCATCCACGTTAATTTCGATGTAAACTGATTGTATGAACGGAACTAACGAAAGTATTGCAAACTGTCTAAATTTGTTTATTTGAAACAGTTTTATGAATTTTAAATATCACGTAGCACATGCCATTTGTAACCTCCTACATCCTTTGCTTTTCTACGTTCTGTACCTATTTTGACTCATTACCAATTTTTCACCTACTTTCTATCGAACTGAATTCGAAAGTCGATAGTCGATAAATTAAAACTACCTGAAACAAAAGCACTTACTAACGGAATGGCTGCTTAGTTCAAGTTAACATTTTTTTTCCAAGACCCTTTTACACAAAAAAAAGTAAATATTACTTTCCCATGCACTTATCTAAGGGTGCAGCCACAGAGCGATTGAGCAACGTCGCTCTAAAAAATTAAAACATATAAAATCGTATGGCGGCAGCCACGTAAGCCCTGAGCGATTAGCGATTTTCTTATAGGCAAGCGACGTCGCTCACTGTGTGACAGCTCCGTAATCTTGCATAATATTTTTTCTGTTTGCATGCATCAATTGTTTCTGAAATTCATGCATACGTGCCAAGTTTCGCGCAGCCAAGTTCTCTTATTACTCTTTTAGCGTCTCGTCGAAAAGCTTTTATCAGACTTGTTTATAACTCATAAAGGGGACTGTCGACTGTGTGCTGTCACTTCCTATCGCTTTATAAATTTATTAGCCATAAAAGCATCTATTCAAAGCGTGATCATCTGTCGGATTCAGCTTTTATTAGGATTTTCCTTATTATCGGCTTGCATTTGGGGGGCGCTTTATACCACTCGTCCAATCGAATTTTGAAAATGAGTCGGTTTCTCACACTCTCCACTGAGCCACAGGCGCATGTTTGGGCGATGTTTGTGCGATGGTCTTAAATTAATAAAATGTTGTTTATTTTTGTGCGTGATTGGTTTAAGCTTCAGTGGCAACATCCGAGACAGTGTTTTGACAGAAGACATTCATAAACATTTTTTTGCGCGAAATGCTATATCGTTTGATATTTTTTTTCTTAAAAATGTAAAAGTTGCCGACGCACTATGAAGACAGAGCTGCACTTAGGAAAATTGACGGGCACTATCGAATGAATGCGACTATCGATAGTTAGAAACTGAATGTTTTCGACTATCGAATGACTTTTCATTCAGTTAAAATGAAAGACAACTGAAAGACACGCAGAGACAGCAAAAGCCCGTCCTATCGATCATTTTGGTTTAAAGAGTTTTTAACACGAAATGTCAGAAAAGTTTTAGATTTGGAACGAGTAAATTTCAAATAAATAAACATATCGACAGGAAAAAGTAAATCGTTCAAGCAAGCACACCCACTATCGAAAGAAAATAGTAATTGAACGAAAAGGAATCGTTCAAACCTGCTATCTAATGAAAAAAGTAGTAGTTGAATAACTTTTCGTTCTTTACTATTTTTTGCAAATACTATGGAATGAACGAACTTTGAGCAACTGTCGAATAGGTCGACAGTTTTTATTCGACAGTCCCCAACAGAACTCAGGAACCCATCCTGGAAAAGTAAGGAGAGATTTAAAAATTAATAGACGGCGGAAAATTTGATTCTTTGTTCCTATAATTTTGCTTGGGTTGGGTGCTTTCCTGGTGGCAGAATCGTAGAAACGATACTGTTTTTGAAACTTTGATGACCATCGGAAGTTATATTCTGCCAGAATTTGTTTCACTATCGTCAGATTTCACTACATATGTGGAAATTAACTGGATTTAGGTCTCAAACTCGTAATTTTGGCACTTAGCTGCTGTGGAAACCCGTGCAATAGATCAATTGCATCAATTGGCCGAACGCTGATCTCATCCATGCTCATCCACTCTTATCGTGACTGACGCGGAGTTCAGACGTGCCTTGTAGCTGTTGTAACTTTTATTATCCATCCAATAAAATACTAATAGAAATCTGTTGGAAATCTTTGTTTATTATGATTTGGAGTATTACAGTTGCTATTACCGTTTCGACGATAATCGTCTGAAAAAATACGGAATGAGTTGGAGCTCACTATACGGTTTTCGGATTAGATGAAGCTGCTGAAATGAAGAAGTGGGGAACATTTGTGTTTGGTTTAAAGAGATCGCAAATGATGCATTTTGTTTGGTAATGCCTCTCATCGTTAAGCTTTCGATGGACATTTTATTTACTTAATGCACTGAAGTCGTCTTGTAATCGATATATTCGAAATCTTCTCTTTATTTTAGACCGTTCAGGTGACACGAGAGATCCAGATCGATACCTACCATATTTCAAATCAATTTCGAGGCCGCATATGGTAGTTGAGCTGCGTTTAGTTGTGGCATTTCTCAAAAAACGACTATGGAACGCTTACTGGTCCGCCAAGATCGATTAAGACATCAGCCAGACTTACTCCACCACCAGACGTTTCAAACATTTCGGCGCATCTTCAAAATGGTTTGATTCTAAGACGATATCGGGATCTTCTTCCTTCAAACCAATTTGTAAGCGTCCCTATAACATTCATGACATTCAACGCGGTTACTAGGGAAATATCAAAGGCGTCACACCAAAAGCGCAGTACAACTTGTCGTTGCGAAGCCAAGCTGTCTTGAAGTTCAATTGCATACTCTGTTCCATCAGTTCGATACATAACTGTCTTTTGCGTGGAATTACTCGCTCACTCGCTCACTCGCTTTTGCAAAAATGACTCATTATAAAAGACACAACACCTGCTGAAAGTCTTTACCACAGAACTGATCGGGATCAAGAACGACAAGCATCTCAGTTGCAAAAGTGTCTCTCAGGCGTCTGGAAAATATGACAGCTGATGAATTCTACGACAGAACAAACAGAACTGTGACGAAAAGTGACGGCTCTTGGTGGTTTGTTGCAGCAGACCCATCAGTCCCACGACCCCCAAGTTTCAGCGGGTAATTAGCTTGCTGCATTCGCAGTCGTCTCCCTATGGAACACCTCTATTAGTCAAGGCGATTCTGTTTGTTAGTTTTTGAATCTTCCACGAAAATAGTTCAGTTCGCCCTTCAACTCTTTTGTTTTATGACCATACCAGCGTCTTTCTGATCCCTTTTGTGACTCTCACGTCCAACCAATCTTCGCAAATGAGGTATCAAACGAAAGAAAATTTCATCGAGTAAAGAAGTCTTGTACCTCAATTCAATTCAATTCAATTTATTGTAATTTAAACAATGTACAAATAAGACTTGGTCTTTTATAGTACTTAAATTAGCAGATAATTTATAACATTAATGGAAACTAGGACTTAAAATTAATATAAACATTAGGGTACTTAAAAATAAGAAGCTTATTAGAAAGGATTGTGAAGAGAAGATGGTGAAATAAAGAATAGTACAAGAAATGAAAGAGGATTTGAAGTGAGTATTTGTTGCTTTTTTATTCGACGTATTCCATTACGGCATTTTTGAACTTAGTAGCCCCAATTATTTGTTTTGTTGTTGCCGGTAGCGAGTTCCAAAGCCTGGTGACATACACAAAGAAGAGACGCGAAGAGTTCAGATAGCTAGAGGAGGGCATTATAAGATTATGTGTTCTAGAGGACTGACCAAATTGTAGTTTTTCAAAAAGATACATGGGGGATCTGCTGTCAATAACTTTGTGCATGAATACAAGACATCTAATATCGAGAAACTGCTGAAACGTACAACCTCTTCTTTAAAAATATATGGTTTAGTTAAGAAAAATGCTCGGCTATTTGTCAATTTTTGAAAGCTCTTTCCAAGTGAAAAGACTGTTGAAAGTTGAGTTCAAAAATGATTTACCTCTCCCAGAATCGCCACAAGTTCCTCCTAATACTTGACATTCACCCCTTTGATGGTCTAAAAAATTGGCCGTGAGTAAGAGTCCGACCTACCTCCATTTCTGCAGAGAAACTTATTGTCACCCATTGACTCGGTTAGCACGGATTCCCTTGATCGATCTAAATTAATTTCAAACCTATTAAAACGGCTTCAATTGTGCAATAAATGTATAGTCTCTCCTATCCAATTCCAATTAGCACATTGTCGCTGAGTCGCCTCCTTCTGGTGGCTGTCTATCGCGGTTGCCGGCTGCCCGTATATAGACGCGTCCATTAATGACACGCCAACCATCCGTCCGGTGAGTTGTTGTCTTGTTTTGTTGTTTTCCTTTTGGTGGGTTTTTGTAATAGCGCGCTGGGTTACGACCGCACGTCCCACTCGAAGTTTTGTTTATTTCCGTAAAATGAAAGGAAACCTCACACATTTGCGGTCAATTCGACTGCGCACCGTTGAATAAATTGCGTTAATAAAACGAAGACTGATGGCCGGAGATCAGGAGAAAACCGCAGCGCCACAATTTAGCTTTTATGGCGACGGACCACTAATTGCTACAAGAGGCAACCATGTGATTATCACATGCGGTCACCTGCAACATCATCTCCGTTGTTGTCGTCATCGCCGTCGTCTTCTGTGTGGGCATATATGCGCGCGCGCACCACCGAAACCGCGCTATGACTCAAAATCAACCTTTGGCATCATCCAGCAGGCAGCAAGCAACCCTATGGGTGGAATGATTTATGGGGCGATGGGCCCCAGCTCACACTTGCGCTCTGCCAGCCGTCTGCAGCAACATTTTGTTGCTCGTAAATGTTCCGTGCGCCGCACCGCGAGTGAGATGCAGATGACTAAAACATGCGGCAACTGATGGCAACAAGTAAACAAGCTTGTCCACGTCATTGTCACTGATGCCATTGATACTATGATGGCGGCGCACACACACTTCTTGCCTCGTCGATGATTAGCGCGTGCAAATACCGCAAACGCACGATCCATATGCTAATTGTAACTCAATATCTCGCAGTGATATGCCCGTGTCGGGGAGCGATCTCCGTAAAATCAAAGCGGAATTCTCCGGTCACAACAGCGCCCAGGTACACCGTGCCAGTCCCGCAATCTCGGTTAAAGGTATACAGCATGCCAGGCCCGTCATATCGTCGTCGATCTGAGAGGGGCTCCATCATGACCCCCGCCGAGTATGACAAAGTGATGATCTGATCAGTCGCCGCTGTTTCTCTTCGTTAATTCGTTAAACATTAACATCCCACAGAAAATTTACATTAGGTTGATACTTCTGCGCGACTGTGCCAATACGATTTATCTCCCGATGCTTTCACATTTTTCCTTTGTTTCGTCGACGTCGCGGCGCATTTTCGGAACTGTGGCCGGGGGTTCGTTTGTAATCATTTTTCTCGGCCTTGTTCCGATCGACACATAAAAAATGCTCGCATCATTACCAAGCTGTGTCAATAATTAAGGCTATTAATCGTGCGGCCATTTATGAATGCACTAGGATGATGCGGCGCAGGATACCCGAATGCCCAAGCTGTCGGATAGCTCACCGAATAGCTCGGCGGCGCGAGAATGCCATATACAGTATACAGTGACAGTGGCCCCACCAAAATGGATAAATGGTGGCAAATTATTGGCAGGGCCGACGTGGTCGGACGAATCGTGGGAAACGCGCTCGCAGCCGGCCCCCATTTGGAGCAAATAAACATTTTGGACAGCTGAGGAGATTTTGAGGCAATTGAGTGAAGGTTGAGCGCGCTTTTGCCATCTGTGATGGACAGAACAATGGCCCGACGGAAATGGTATCTGCGGCCGATCTTTCTCTCTCTCTCTTTGATTGAGCCAAAGGTCTACCATACAATGCCAACATGGGAAGTGAACGGCGAACCCTTTCTGGGGTTCCTTCTGACGGTTTTCTGATTGAATTGCCAGCAATTTACATGTATACGTGTCGAATTGAATAATTGGGTGTTTGACATGTCCGCAGATGGGTTCGGCGGAAACTCGCCGTATTTTCGTATTTTGGGATCGAAATTCGATCGGGGTTGTGCGATGATTCACGGGAGTGGGACTTCAAGTTGGATGTACGTCTGAATGGTACTGTCGTGACCTAGAATGAGCTTGGGAACTAATGCCCCATTGATTGCTGGATTCTTCGTAAATTTTAATTCTTGTCTTCAGTCGATTAATTATTGTGAATTGGACTTCGCCGTCAGTAAGATCGTGTAAACACGGAGTGACACTTCACTAATCAAACGGCTGGCGATTTGTCGGAACTGATTTAATAAGCAATTTAAAAATCGTAGGCCATTAGAGTCGAAACGTGTTAGCGTTTCGCTGAACCAAATCCTATTCCTATGCAAATCAGCCGCAGTCATAATTTATGTTAATGCTCGGCAATTAGTTAGAGATTTTAATGTTTAAACAATATAAATATAAATGTTTTCGTAAGCAGATGCGCATGGGTAGAGGCAGTTCGGAGGCAAATAAATTAAAAGGTGTGACCTTGTCAACATGGATGCACGCACTAATTTTCTCGTTTAACTATGCAGACATTAATTGGTAAGCGGTCGGTGACCTGAGCATTTTTCTATTTTGATAAACGGCTCAGATAATCACTCGACTGTGACGCAAGGCACGAGAGTCTTTGACGTTAGTAAAGGTGGTGGTTGGGTTTTGTGCCTCAGAGTTCAGAGAGCATTGGGGTTATATTCGATTTGCATTTCCATCAGGCAGCGGAGTGTGATGGTGTATAATTTGTCTAAATTATTACTCAAGACGTTAGGCAAGATAAAAATAAATTGGACTCTCTTTTTATTCCAATTTATGAAAAAATCTATATTTACATTGCCAAAAGGAATACTTTCAAGTTAAGACATTTAGCCCATAAAAAAACATGTAGGTAAATGCTTCATTTCAAAACAAAGCAGGCAAAAATATATGCGAATTTTTAAAAAAAAAAATGTCCTGCATCAGAAACGTTTCCAAACGAATTCGCACACGGAAAACTCGCTTAGAACTAACCTCCAAGAGATATATTTTAAGAAATATACACGATTCTTACCCGACATTATTAACTTGCTACTGCAAGAGGATGAGTGTATTAAGTGCACAAAATTTGTCTTATTTTAAGAAACCCTTTTTCTATATAAAAGGATGAACTATATCTATTTCTTATAGTGATTCTTTTGACTCTAGTTTGAGTGAGTAACAATATTTTCGTCTTAAAAAAATAGCATTTTAGAGCATTTGGGATTTCTCATTTTTAGGTTTCTCATTTTGAGCAAACAAGTTGTTGATTAAGACTCCAATATATTTTTCCTCAATTTACGTCTCTTTTTTCATTTTGTAAAGGGTTTTTCAACAGGGACGCTACAAAAGTATAGCGACAGCAAACTACGCCGAATTTCTTGCCGCTCTTTTGACATTTCTCTTCAGTAAGGTTTGCCATTTCATGATGGAAAGATATACGAGCCAACAACTAGTCGAAATTATTAAAATTTACTACCGAAATTCGGAGTCAGTGGCCTCAACGTTAAGAGCGCTACGTCCAATTTATGGTCGTCATAATCGTCCTAGCTGGCAGATCAACAATTGAGCGTCTAGTGGAAAAATTTGAATCCACGGGCACAGTACAAATGTTCCCGTGCCAGTGAGACAAAGAAGTGCCCGTAGTGTCGAGAATATTGCTGCCGCTGAGGCTTCAGTTGAAGAAAGCCCAAATGTGTCGTTCTCAAGCGTTGGGCATCTCTGTGACGTCGTTGTGGCGAATTTTGCAAAAAGATCGTGACCTACATCCTTACAAGATTAAATTGACGCAAGAACTTAAGCCGCTTGACCACCAGAAGCGTCGTATGTTAGTGAATTGGGCTGAAAATGATTTGGACTTTCATCGAAAAATCATCTTCAGCGATGAGGCTCATTTCTGGTTGAATGGTTTCGTCAATAAAGAAAATATGGGGTATTGGTCAGGCAGCAATCCACACGCACCCCATGAGTCATCATTGCATCCCGAAAAAATTACGGTTTGGTGTGGTTTATGGGCCGGCGGCGTCATTGGGCCGTACTTCTTCCGTGATGATCAAGACCGGCACGTTACTGTGAATGGGAATCGCTACCGTTCAATGATAAACGAATATTTTTGGCCTATATGGACTTGGAGGACATGTGGATCCGACAGGACGTCGCCACAAGCCACACAGCGAATGTCACAATCAATTTATTGGAAACCAAGTTTGGAGAATGTGTTATCTCTCGAAATGGTCCAGTCGCTTGGCCGCCTCAGTCGTGCGATTTGACGCCGTTAGCCTATTTCCTGTGGGGCTACGTCAAGTCTATGCTCTATGCTAACAAGCCAGCGACAATTGGTGAACTTCGTACGAATATCGAACGTGAAATTGCAGCAGTATCGGCCGATTTATGCTTGAAAACCGTCGAAAATTGGGTTCAGCGTCTGGACTTCTGCAAGTGTGCCCGTGGTGGCCATGCAAAAGAACTCGAGTTCCATACATAATGGCATCGAACGTACTTTCACAGGAATAAAGAATTTCGTTGATATCCAAAACCGTTTTCGTTTAATTTAAAAACACTTTTGAAAAACCCTTTATTTCAAGTAGTTTGCATTTTATTTCAAAAAGAAGTTGTCAAGTCCCGAATGAAAGACCCTTTACGTACTATTCCTGGTTTCCTGACTCTCGTCTTCACCCTTATTTTCTGGCAATTATATAGAGCTAAAATAGCAATTTGCCATTCAATTCAATGAATTTCAGAGCCAGAGAAAGAACACTGCATCCCTCGTCGAAACTCTGAAAGAAATACGCTGTCGCTGGTTCTCGTCACAAAAACAAAAATACCTGCACCCATCTCTTGTGAGAACATGAATCCGAATCTACTGAACACCTTCATTAGTGATACTGATCAAATCAGTGTTCCTCAAGCTGCAACCTGAGCTGCGTAAGCCCATCAAGGCAAACTATACTCATCCGACGGTAATTTTGACTTCGGCGTGTAATCCCATAAGCGGGCTTAGGTCCATTCTGTTTCGGGAAAGCTGATCAGCACCCCATTAAGACTCATCTATCGGATTTACCACAGAAATGCCAGATAAGTATTCCAATTCCAGGGCACTTGATCTGCCGATGAATTCCGCGTAATCAGGACGAGATCATCTCGGTTTGCCAAATGGATTAAACACAATCGCTGGACGTGACATTTACCAACGATTCTTCTATTTACTCTCCCAAGCCGATAAGTGGCTCGCTTCGGGGGTGTTTGTTCCATTATCCTACGCTCTCCGAGCGTCCGAGCCATAAACGGACACGGTTGTGGGTTCGCAGCCGCTTCCATCGACAATAATCGAATCAAATATTTGACAGCAGCACAACGATGGGAGAAGAATTTATCCCATTACGCTGCCCGAATTTATTGCGGTCTGGGATAAACACTGTGCGGGCGGAAAGGCACTAATTTGAGCCGAGCGACGATCCTTATCAATCGCTGGAAAACCATCCAGCATTACCTGCTGCTTGTTGTTGAATTAAGGTTATCAGAGCGGCGGCGGCGGCGGCATCGATCTTTGGCAAGCACTGCAGCACACTGACACTGGTGCTAATGAGATCAAACCCGAATTGGTGAATTGCCGTGGCTCTGTTTCCGAGAATTGCCAAGTCTATTTGTTCGCCCGATGGACGGACGGACGGACGGACAATGTTTGCGCTCGGAATGGGCGGCCTTTGTCAAATGCGCGCAGCCGCGGCGCGGTGGTCACAGATCAGATCCTTCGATGATAAATAAGAATTAAGCCCTGTCATGGAAATAATTCCACCACAACGAGAGTGAAATGCATAAATTAAAGGACTCGACGACACAACTAGGCATATGTAGGCACTCGTAAGATCGGGCTCACGGATGCGATATGGCAGCGATCAGAGCTCATCGATCGCATTTTATCTGCTCGCTCGTGGACAGCGATTTCGAGTACTTACAAACAACTCTATAGGGGGCTATTTACGGAGCTAACTTAGCTAACCATAAGTCAACCCCTCGCAGCGAACGCAGTCATCGATGGTAGTAGGTAGGTGCATGGAGCGCTCCTTCCATCTTGCATGCGCGGCTGCCTGTCGTCTCTCGGCACTGTGTGTGCGCGAAAAAAAGCCTAATGCTGGACGTGATTACAGTCGATGTTCATTTTAGAATCAATATATCTTGCAATGGTCCTGCAGCCCGCCTGCCTGAGTTATCTTTCCGGGGTGCGCTCTCCGCCGAGCGGCTGTCGAAAAAATCAATAAATAAGTGCATGCACTAAGAGCCACCAGCAACCAGCCACCACCACACGGCTAAGGCGAGTCAAAGTCAAAGAAGAGCACTGCGCTGGCTGCTGTCGCGGCATATCCGGCGAAATAAATTTCATGCGCGCTCGCCCATTATGCAAGTAAAATTATTGATCAGTTGATCCCGACTGACACTCGCGCAAAGGACGCGATGTTTATTTTCGTTTCTCCTCTCCTTTCCCAACTCAAATATGTACCCGCGTATATCGCAAACGCAAACGCAGAGCGCAGGGCTGTCGGCAAATACCGCAACCGACCACCGACCGCCGCAGACTTTTAACGAACACGTGCAAAGTCGCTACCATCAAATGGGTCTAATCAACTGTCTATTAGTGCGGTGGGACTGTGACCCGTCAAGAGTTTGTTTTCCAGCTTCAGCTTCAGGTATATCTATTCGGATGTAATTCGGCTGATGGAACTGCAATTGTCTGCGCGGTATTTGCTCTCCGGTGAAGATCAAACATGCGCCATTCCCATTCGCGCTGGGAAACACGACTTGGGCTGGCATCAGTGGAAATACGAAATACGACGACCGCATTCAATGACGAGGCGGTTGATTAAGTCCTTTTTTTGCGTTCGCTTCAATTTAATTAAAATGTAACCCCGCGACATGGCATCCCGACAGAAACAATTCGAAATGTATATTCGCATTGTGCCCGCGGCGGCCCGAGGAGTCGAGTACGAGTACCCTTGGAGACACTCCCTGGAAAGGAAGAGCAAATGGGCCTCCACCCAGCGCGATTTCATTGATAAATTCGCATGGGACGGGGACCAGGCATCGAGCGCAACAGCCACTAGGACCATCCTGTGAGAGCGCCCAGCCGCAGCGCCGAGATACCATATCTAATGATGGGATGTTCACGTCGTCATCGTCATCGACAACTACGTCGACGTTGAAACAAAACAAAACAACGCAACGATGCAATCGCGAGCCCATTTACAAGACAATGCTGCGCGCGATGGCGATGGTGACGATCAACATGGCCAGGCGAACGTCGAAATTCCTTGCCATCATCGTTCACGTAGTCATCGTCGACATGGTTGTCGCTGTTGCTGTTGGGCGCTGTGCCCCTGTAGCTGTATACATCCGTACCTTGCATATATTCGAGTGCACATGTAGCGAGAGGCTTCAATTTTAGCGGTCGTGATCATGTAATTTCTGCCCACGCACTTACTCGGTGAGCACGCATCTTCTGCACTAATTCGCCATTTAAGACGTTCACTCGGTCGCTGCGCCTGCGCGCTGTGCATAATTGACGACAGCGCGCCGAAAGACCCATCAGGCCATCACACATTCGGATCGGATTAGAAGTCGCTTGGGCAAATGTTTGCTATCGCCGCGACGACGGCCATCTCTCGCCTCCAAGATGGCCGAAAACTACGAGCTATATAATTGAATACCTCGAATGGGGAACATAAAATTTGCATCCAAGTGGCCGCCTGCCACAACATGAACTACGACACTGAAAGGATGTGTGCGCATCGGACAGCAAACAGAACCGAACCGTAGATCCGTCTGTCAGTGTTTGGCGATCGGACACACTTTGAAGAGTGCCGCCGCTCCTCATCCTCATACTGCGGAAATCGCCCCACCATCCGTTGTAATTGATGTCAATTTTCGACGTATATATAGTTCCTGCAGGACACTCCGCTAAAACGTTTGCGAAGCCACAAAAACGTGCTTTTCGCATATCATCCAGCGGGAGCAGTTTGGCACTAAGTGAAGCGTCAAATCGGCAGATTGATAGGCGATGCCTGGGACCGTCGCATCGCGTCTGTGTGCGCTGACCACCTTGGCGCAGCTAAATAAGCCGTTCTGGGGTGGTTCCCTTCTAAGAAGCGCGCTGTACAATTCGAGAGCCATGTGTTCGTCACCTCTTTTCCGCCGTCTCTCTGTTTTTGTTCACTGGAATATCTCCCATTCTTCCCATTGTGACGGGTGGATGTTCACATGTGTATTGTTCGCTGTACATATTACTTGTAGGGTTCTTTTATTTTGGGTTTTGTTCCGTCCAAGAACCTGAATCAACGCATTCAATACCTTTCGATGGCAATAACGAAACATTATTGTTGGTGATGCAACAAAGGAAACCATTCAAGTCGCTTTGGAACGATTTTTAATCGAAATCAAAACAGAGTTACGTAAAAGGTGTTTGAGTGGTCGAGGGAGTTTTTTTTTTCTTTGGTCTGCACCGGGATCTCTTCGGTTTTTGTGTTATTTTGATAAAACACTATCGAGGACGAGTCGATATGTTTATTTATTTGTTTTGTCGTCATCGGGGAAAGAAATTCTCGAGCAATTCCGAGAGAGTTTGGAGTAAACGCGGTGCAGGTTTCTTGCTGATCTGTCAGGAGACATTGTCAGCAGACATTGTCAGCAGACAGTGACATGAGGGACAAGTTAGAATCGGCACATACCAGAATCTAGTTATTTTAAGACGACTGGTCTGGTTGAGATGTAACCTGAACGCAAAAACTAGATAGGTCGGGAAACGTCACTTTTTCTACGTCAGCCACATATGCGAACTGTCAACTTAGTACTCAGTCACGAATTTCTTGACTAGGTTCGTCGGCTACTCCTCCATAAACGTCAACTGAAACAGCTGCTCATACCAATTTCAGCCAATCAACATCGAGATACATCTAGTCAGCTGTCAGACTTACTAAACTAGATATTTGAACGACCCCAATGACTGTCCAAATATATACAAAAATCACGCTTTGGAAAATAAAAATATAATAACGGAGATTGCAGAAGTAGTGGTCCCAGAAAAAGGGGAAAACGAGGGGAATCTTAAGAAAGGGGAAAGAATAAAAAATCTATTTGAAAGTTAAATTGCTTAAAAAAAATTAAAAGCATTTCCATTATAAATAAATTTCCAAGTTTACTCAGAATGAAATGTTCACACTAAATATGAAAGAAATGTTCATACTAAAGATGGAAAAAAAAACCAGCCCATCGAACGTCTACGTAAGAATTTTTTTGTGATTTAATTTATGAATTAATTTTTATTTCTTAATAAAGCTTTTATTTTATTTTAGGTTTTTATAGAATTAGCTACCTGCTCCTTGCATAATATGTATATTTTTATGTTATAGCTTTTTAATGAAGACAACAATTAAAACAACTTAATTTTTTTTTTAATTTTTCATTTAAAAATTAAGCGAATTTTTCTTTTTTTTTTGAATTTAGGGGAACATTATCGCCTTTGCTGATAAAAAAAAGGGGAAAACAGTCTTCACAGCCTGGGACCATTGTGTACAAGGCTTGTGTCGTTTTCATTCCAATTCTTATGTTACTCCCATCTGGACTTGTGGCGGGTGGCGTTTGCTTGGAGTCCCATTATTAAACTTGGTCATTATTGAACTTATTAAACTAGCAATGTATTTGAAATAGCATATAACGTTGAAGGTGTTCAATTTCAGAAAATATTTGAATTCGAAATCTTCGGAATTAGTTGTCGAGTTGCGAAGAAATAAAATCTGGGCTCGAATCGCATCGTCCGTTAACGAGCATTACGTGAAAGAATTTGTTTTTGTTTCACTTGTAAAATGAACTTAATTCCGTGAACGTATAGCTCGTTCACGGAAGTGGTGATTCGACCCCTGAATGTTGGTCCCTCTACATTCCGATTGAGTGAAAAGCAGCGTTGCCATAAGTGCAGATTTGTCAGAATTTTTCAGATTTCCAATACAACTGCAGACTTTTAACAGCCAGAAATCTGCGCTTCAGATTTTGTCTGCGTTCGCAATAATATATTTTGATCTTTTTAAAAGATAATTTCAACATTTTTTGCACCCTTGCTTTTCCTTTCTGCTATCATTTTCGTATTTAGCTCTTTTTATTTTCCTTACTGTTATTTAAATAAGAAAGATTTGTGAAGTTCAATTTTTTTTTTTGTCATAATTTCAGATTTGTGCAAATATTTTATGGCAACACTGGTGAGCAGTTCTAACGAGATAAACAAATTGAAGTCCATATGAAAATTGATGTAAGATGATTTAATTTCGCGTGAAAAATAGCGAATAGAGACAAAATACGTTCTCATGCATGTCCTCGAATTTCATCCCACTTCGTGGAATGTTGCGTTCAGAAGGATTTAATAATCAAAAACTTGAACAATTTTGATCCGTTCCTGAATCGTGTAGCGCTCCATCGTAAAAGGCTTGAATATGACAGAACACAAAATGACAGTAAAATATTTTTAAATGTAAGCGCAATTGGCTGTCAAGCTTCTGCTTCAAAAGATTTGATTATTTCAACATATATATTCCCGTTTCCCAAATTGGAAAGCATGAAACTTTGTTTTTGTCGGTCCATTGTCCACTGGACTAAATCCAGTATAACCCATTTTACTAAAAATTCCTCGACTTTCTTAGAAAGCTGAAAATGCACTTAAGTGATGAGGAGTTTACAGTATCAGCACTCACCACGTCAGCAGCGAACATCTATCAGCTGATCCGAGCAAAGGCAGGGCAATAGTAACGAAACGGATAACTTGAACAAGGCCTTAAGCTCGGCCTGACTGTCGCTGCAGATGAAGTACTCCTACCGCTATTCCTAACAATAAAGTCGGCAGCCATTTTAAAGAAAATCATTTATCTCCGTTTGAAAAACAGAGCCGTTCTTGCTTGAACTCGAGTGCAGTTGAACATAGAATTTTAGATCTTATTCGTTTTAGAGAGGAACCGATTTCAAAGCGAGCGGTCTTCTATAGCACCTGCAGAAAGTACCTATTCTGATAATGACAGCTGACACAGTATCCACAGGTGCAAGTTCTAGTTGACGCAGTTTGTGAGTTCTCTGTTCTGTCGGGCTTTGTTACCCTTTTATAATCCATGTTTTTGTTTCGTGTAAAATCTACTTAATTCCGTAGACGTTCACGGAAATATTAATTCGGACCGAGTTCTTTAGGATCCATGCGATCAACTGTCATCGATGAGTTCACAATTGGAATAGTTAGCGTCTGGTTATGCAGAGTTTTGAACAGAGTTATCCAAAAATGCTTAGGTTTTTTTTGGACACAAATCCACCAACTCCCAACACTCATTTGTTTGTCTGTCGCCCATCTGTCGTCAAAATGACAGTCCTATTACATCAGCTCTCATTATGTTCGTACTTAAATTTGTCTGTAGGTAACCCCATAACGTCTTGCATTTAATTAATATATACCGCAGTCCTTTGTCAAACTTTTGTGGAAAAAAAACTGTCCAAATACCTACGAACATGACAGTGACAGCACAAACACAACACTAGAGCGCCTGTTTGGTTAATGACATTATTATGGCCGGTTTTACAGTGGCCACTTAAATGTAACTTCAGTTTCAAGGGGATAACCACTTAAGTATCACTCAACTCAGCTCGTGTTTCGCCTCATTTCAAAATACGTGCGAAAAACCACAGCAACACTGCAATACGGATGGGTGTTTTTTTTTTTTGACACGGACTTGACCACAATTAATGTATGGAAGTGCAAATTGAATTCAATGTTTAACTGAATATCGAATGCAACGTATCCAACTGAACTTGCGTTTGCAGAAGAGCTAAATGTTTATTTAAAATTACAAATTTATTTGTCTACATACCTCGTATTTAAGCTGGCAGCATTTCACCCAGCTGTCAAAGCAACGACAATAAGGCGTCAGTTATAGCCATACGTAAAATGAAACCGAAAAAGTGGGAACAGTGTGAAAATGCGTTTTTTTAACGTTTAAAAAACGAAAAAAATGTTCCCTACGAAAACAATTATGTGCAATAAAACAGAAAAAAAATTTTGACAGATGGAACAGTGAAGAAATTAAAAATTTCAGTGGAATGGTTTTTTTTTTGTGAAGCTGAGAATTTGATCGGGAAAAGTTTTTCGTATTAAAAAAATATTTTTCAACAAAGTTTAAGGATTATTTGTTTATGTTTATTTTTTTTTTGATTAACTAATAAGCAACATTTTACGACCAAGATTAAGTTCAACCATTAGGTTTAAGATGTCAAAAAAAGCAAAAGAACATTTCTTACGGTTTCGTTTGACGTATGGCTCCAACTGGGGCCTTGGTGCACAGCGTTTATTAAACATTGACTCAAGCAGTAGGCCGGGGAAATTTTAAACTAAACAAGATATAAGAGCACAGTACCTTCTTTGGTATACCAAAATGCAAAATCAAGAACGCTGCATCCAAAAAAAATTGTTGGACTACTAATCTATTGGTCCCAAGTTCGATCCTCGAAAAAAATAACAATTTCCATCCTAAGGTTTTTTACCACCCCGCCAGGTCTGACAAACAGGAAAGAGCTTCTCATTTAGCCATTTGGACTCGGCATAAAATTGAAGGTCCATTCCTTCCATTCGTCGGAAAAAGGTTGCTAGAAGCGTATACGAACAGCAATTTCTATTGAAACCTTGATGAATTTAAGTAAATCAATTTTGTAAAGTGTCATCCGAATAAGTATTCAAACAGTATTTATAAGCGACAAACGAGATATACGTTCGTTATTCGGCAATTCCCAAAGCGTTAGCCGCGGAGTAACTTCGATGCGTAAACAGTCTTAAAAATGCTTTACAACTTTCAGTGCTACTTGGTCCGCCTTTAAAAACAAATATTCTGTGAACAAAACTAAAACTCTGGAAAATCTTATAAAATACACAACTCAGAAAGGTTCAGAAAGGTGCTACGCTTTTTTGAAGGTACTACTATGAAGGTAGTCGAATTTTACCTTTTTAGCAGCAAATAGAGAATGGTTTTGATGAATATTTCTCTTTTTGGATAAGGCCTTGACAGATACTGCACAGGGTGTTTTTTATGTTCTAGGGTGCCCCGTGCAGTTACTATGCGAAGGTTTAATGGTCTTTGGAAGCTCAAATAAGGGTTTCCGGTGCACAAATAGCGGATATTTTGTTCTTTAACAACAACCCAGCCGAATCGAAATGCACTTGGTCCCTCATAATGATTTATTGTCAAAATTGGTGGTCTAAAAAAAACTCTAGCGATATTATTAACTGTCAACTGGTCAGAAGCAAATTGTAAACGAAAAAATGCGATCTAACAAACGTGATCCAAACTGAAAAGGCGGCCAAACATGTATTTGAAATCGACCTTAAAAGTAGAAAGCACCCTGTACCATTTGTGTGTCAGAATTAAACAATATACGCCAGAAGAAACGGCAACAACTTACATGCTCTGAAACTTTTACCCGTTATTGATAAAAGTTGAGTTGAGAATTATCAATTGTCGGTGATGGTGGCTCTTCTGGGGCAGAACTCTCTATTTCGGTCCGAAAGACCCTCCTATTCGAAATTGCTTTTTATTCCGTTCTTATGTACTCGGTAACACTTTTGAAATGCTAAAAAAATAATATTAAACAATAGTCGTGTTTTTTTTAGCTTCGTTCTCAGCAAAGCAAAGTAAAGTAAGATTTTCAGCAAACAAATTACAATAACTACTGCGAGTCTCGAAGTGTCAAGTACAGCGTAGTTGTTGTATTTGCGTGCTGAAAATCTTACTTTACTTTGCTTTGCTGAGAACGAAGCTCAAAAAAACAGGCCTAATATCAATTCCAATTTCGGAATTATTGTAAGTGTTGCCAGAGGGTTATGATGGAATATCCTAGATTGAACGTTAAAAAATCCCTTTTCGATGGACTTTATCGTTTTTTGTTAGAATAGCCCTCCCTCAAATAAGAAAATAAAAGATTCTCCCTTTCCCGACATTCTAAAAACAAGGAATAACCCCTCAAATAAAAAATATGCAGTTTTATTAAATTTACCTGTCGACAAAAGCAATAAAAAATCATTTTGGAAACAAAATATGAACAACAGCGAACTAATTGCAGATGATTTTGCTTCATTTCACTAGTGTTTGAAAATCGTTATTATATAGACCTTTTAACTATGAAAGAGAATTCCCTTTGATAGCTAAAATGTCCCTTTATCACTCGGCCATATTAAAATTCGCCGAAAATACCTCAAAAAGGGATCAATCGATCAAAAGTGGCATCACTGATGTCTAAAAGTAGTAGATTCCATTCCGCTTTCGAAATAGAGAGTAGGTACTTACTGTTCGTCCACTTTCGGAACGGGATATGCGAGTATGTAGGGTCCCAGTAACGTCAAATTATTGTATGACAACTGACGTTTGCTAGCTAACACATTTGTTAAATAAAACGAGAGTTTAAATGTTTTGCCAAACAACAGAAAAAAATACTAAATTTGCCAACTAAGAGCGATCGATTATTTGAATTTTGTATTAATTATCTGTTTTCGTCAGCGAGTTTATCTGGGAATGAAAGGCGAGGCATATTTCGTAGGTACATCAAAAATAGTTGCCATCGATGCATATGCGGAACGAAGAATCGCTAAAAGAGTCCTACTAACTAAATGTGAATATTTAGAGAAAGTTTTTGTGACTGCTCCTGGAAAACATGCGCAAACGTTTGGGGCTGAACATTTGAAGCTTTGCGCGCCACCTTCGTAGAGGTCTTCCCCTACTAATGCGTCGATCTTCTACGCTAGAATAAAAGCCGCTAATCTCTGAAGCATTTGCGCCTATTCCTAGGCATGTGAAACTCTCGGAAATTGAATCCTTTTCGAAAGGCACCCCTGAAGTAGTATTTCCGACGTTAACGAATTATTTTAGGTCTGAATCTTCGAGAGAAACGTTCATCAAAATCATCATTTTGACACAAACCGCATAAGTGAACAAACTTTGTCGAAAGTTATTTAAAAAATCGACATCCAATTGGATAGGTGATTTGGATTGTATAAATAGGAATGAAGTTGATTCATAAAGACAGTCTTGAACACACTCTTGACCCTGGATTAATTGCGGCATTTTTGCCGAGCTGCGCTTTATACAGCAACACAAAGCGTGCTACGCTAAAATAGCTTAGGGCACCGCCTTAGAGCAAACATTACACCTGACGGTCAAGTGAATAGGTCTGATTTTGAGTCCAATCAATTCGAGCCCAGTAAACCGAACTTTGCTGGCATCCAACTGTCAGAAGTCAGAGCCTGTGCGTCTTTGCAAACGTTCAATGGAACTAGTTCACCCAATGGTAGAAGTTCTGCCATAAAAGTTACCTGGCTTATACAAAATATATTGGAAAACAAATTAAACACCACATTGCATGCGAAATCTTCGCAAAAAAAAAAAGTATCACGCATATTCGCCTGGGTTTCCAGCAGCGAAAGTGATTCTTAACCATTTGCCTTCGCCTATTTATGCAAAAGATGTTCTTTTGGTCTGAATTAAAGCAGTCTCCATTTCATTTGTCACGTGAATAAAAATTTACAACATTTATTGACGAGTACACCAATCTGACTAATATTCGAATAAAATTGTTCGCCTATTGCACAATTCGCTTGCGAGTAATATCATCTTATTTATAGTTTATATACAGTTTCGCTACAGCAATAATACCATACGAACACACATTTAGATGCAGATACACGGTGCCGGTGCAGTAACAAACACTAAAGACACATACGTGGAAGCATCTGGAATTCCATCTTTGGACGGGCAAGCGCCTGCGAATTGCCAATGCGCCATCGGTGTGGTGAGGCACCATACGCCACGGACAGATGGATGGCAAACTATGCAAAATGAACTTTGGCGGTTTCGCGGACTCCAAGAAACATTTCAAAAGTCATCGGGGTCAACTTTATGTCTTGGGGCACTCAATTCACAGCAGGTTCTTCCGCTGTTGCTCATGAAATTTACGTTTAGGTTAGGTAGGTACACCGGCAAGGGATCGCTGACGCGCATTCATATCGCACACTGTGCACGAATGTGATGATGCCAATGGGTTGTTCCGTTGTTGTTGTTCTTCTTCTTCTTCGGGTACGTAAACGTAAACACTACATCTATCCGTGAAATGTGTCGCAGAATTTAATTTCATTACTGGAATTGTTTTGCAGCTATAAGAGTATGAGAGAGTTCTCTGCGGGGAATGTGACGGTATAAGGAGTTGAACAAGACTCTTGAATGACGTACTGGTTGAGTAATTCTAAAAACACTCGTAGAATGGGCTCTTGCGTTAATGTGGCCGAAGGAATGCCACTAGATAAGCGAAAGTTGTACAGCGCTACCCAAAAGAAAGACTTTGTAACTAGACTGCCACAATATCGCTGTCAGGGCCGCGTTCAAGCGCCAGCCATCAAGGTTACAGCCTACGGGTTTGCAGTGAAGACCCGTAGACCGATTTTACATCAAATACCACAAAGCTAAAGATAATTTTCAAGGCTGAGCAAGAGAGAGCATGCCAAAGACCGTAAGATCGGCTTTGGTCCGTCATGTGATGGCGCTTGAATGGACGGGGAAATATGTGAGGGGCCTTCAAGCGATCGAGTTGTCAGAAACTGAGAGTGAGACACTTTTATCAAAAAAGTACCGAAAGTATGTTTTGATGGCGCAAAGTGGTTCATACTTTGTATGTTGAAAGGCCTCATGTCATTTTGGACCTATTGCGCCAACAATTAAGTTTTTATTTTACAGACTTGAATGGTTTGTGCTTTTTGCAGGCATATGGGGGCCAACAAAAGCACATGGGCCTATGTGATTGAGGACTTTTCATTTGTTTCACTCCAGCATAACACTGCGATGATTATGGTCTTCCCATCAGTGACTTTGGGCTCTTTTTACGAGGTTTAATAGGCGGCCTTTAGCTCAATACTATGAGTATCCAATCTAGACTATTCCGACCATATTTAGAGTGGAAAAAGCGACATGCGCACGCCATCTTTCAAGATCAACAAAAGATCAATACACAAAAAATCAACAACGTCTGAGTTCACCGCTCCCTGGATTGTATTTGTGACCTGAGATGATAATAAATGCAACCATCTATTATATCGCATCGCTGTGGCTGTTCCGATAAAGTTAATTATACCATACCTCTGTTTTGCAAAAACATACGAGTATTATCCACTGAGTAGGTGTGTAGCATTCAAAATATTATGCCAAGTCATTTATCACTCGGATGGCGACTTCACATTGGCAATTAATTTCGAATTTCGATTCGAATCCGTTGACGTTGACAAGCCATTAATAAAAATAAGCTTGATAATTTCAGAGATTAGATTTTAACCGTTTGTCCGAATATTTATGCCTGTTGAAATGAAAAATGAGTCAGGGAAACTCTGTTCGTTTTTGGTTTCACTTTTTGACGTTACATGAGTAAACAAATAGAGTTGTCAGTGAATGCGTTGTTGACCTAAGTGCGGGTGATACAGAAGGTGGTTTCGGCGATAGCGGCCCATTAAAAATCTTATTAGAATCACGGAGACTTCTTTAATATATTCGTGAATCGGGCGAAGATTCATTTCACACCTTGAAGCAAGTAAATAAAGGCCGACCGACGTGGTCTCGTAGCCGATTTGTTCGAAAATGCCAGCTCATAAATTAAATATGAGAAACATCACAGAAACCTGGTTTTTAAGTGGTGTACATCATATAGGAATTTAATTGGCTGTTGGTGTTGAAAAAAACCTCAAAAACTGGGAAGATATGACCAAGGTTATGACTGTGCGGAAGGCGCGCAGTTCAAAATAGTGTTTTATGAAATGCCGCCTTTTTTATACCCTCCACAGGAAGGTATATTCACTTTGTCATAACAATTGTAACGCCAAGAAGGAGTCACCGGAGAATCAGGATCACATTCTGATTCGATTTAGCCATGTCTGTCTGTCTGTCTGTCTGTCTGTCTGTTGAAAGCACGATAGCGCCCAAAGGGATTGACATTATATTTAGTGAAAGAACTTCTTTTTATCGTCGTCAGGTTGGTATTGAAAATGGGCTATGTCGGTCAAGTAGTTCTGGTACCTCCCACACAAAACTAATATTAGAAAACACATGTTCAAAACACGATAGCGTCGAAAAGAATCTGCAGAGGCAAGTTAAATTTTGTGAGAGTACTTATTTTTATTGTCGTCAGGTTGGTGTTGAAAATGGGCTACGTCGGTCAAGTAGTTCTGGTACCTCCCATACAAAACCAATTTTGCATTGTATGCATTGGAGGGTATAAAAGCATCCGCCGGGCCGTTCATAACCCATTTTTACTTGTTTTTAATTGAAACCACTCGTCAAGCAGTATATTCCAATTTCCGATGAAACGAAAAAGCGACAGGAAACTGGAAGGGAAAGCACTCGATTGTGGGTACGAACTTCGAAGGGTCATTTCTGGCTTCGAAGGAGGTTTAAAAATACAGAGATCAGTTGCGTGCTTAAACATACTTTCGGTCTGGGATGTGTTTTCTTATTCTACCGATTTCTCAAACTATCACTGACCATTCTTACGCACTTGAAACGATCACTAATGCGACAAGACCCGACCCAAAGGTTCTCGGCTTCTATTCAATGGTTTGGTTCGATTCATTAGCGTGGCGCGCGACATTTGACAGTGTCAGTGTCACACAAGAAGAAGAAAACACCAAGTGACAGATGAAAAACAAATGCTAGGTATATAGTTTTCTATCTGTTAAAGTATGGGCTTCGCGACATACTCTAGAAAGCTGCTTGCTGTCTTTCATACATCATTAGAGTGGGTTAAATTGACTGCGACCTTAGCAGCTGCAGTATTGCTTGTTTTTAACTCGATTATTTATTGCATTTGACATCAGGAACTGCACCATCTTATGCGGGTCACTATAAGAAGAACAATCAAAATTCATCCCGCAGCTAATTGTCTCATCTGGCGTAACAACGAAGACATTTGTCAATAGTAACCATTGAGTAGGCACCTACCATCTTTCGGAAACAAAAAACTCTTTGGCCCGAAACTTTTTACCCCAATTCCAAATTATCAGCCTGCGGCATTCAAAAGGCTCATAAAATCTTATCACACATTTGTGAGAGATTCTCCTTCTTATGCGATGCAATTTCCCACACCCATAGGGCTTCATCTCCTGCCACTAACTTCTCTCCGTGCACCATATTAGCTGACCATCACGATCGCACGCCTCGACGCCAAACCACCTGACGCAAGAGTTTTGAGAAATCCCACACGAGCTGAACGCGAGATATCCGCAAGCGAATTCCTCCGCGGTGCTAAGTTCGACCCCAAATGACAGTAAAACGCAACCCAAATTTTACATTTAAGCATGTTGCACACACGGATATTATGTACACAAGGAATGAGGCCTTCATTACGATAATTCGCAATTGGTTCACAGCTTTAAAACCCAGACTTTATGTGCATGCACTTCAGTTATGGCTCACAATTACCTACCAAAATGCTTTCAGCTTCCACGCAAGTGAGTGGACGAAAAAAGCTACGTCCATCTTAATGGTTACAAATCAGTGCGGATTAAACGACCAAATGCCATGATCATGTCACATTTATCAAAGAATGAGCCACCATCAATTAAAAATTATTTTCCGACAAAATGGCATTTTAATTTGAAAATAAATTTTATAGTCACCGTTTTGCTTGTCGAACAGGGACTTCCACTCTGCGCACATAAATTTGCCAATTTACGAATCGAATGGCACGACGCGCCGACGAGTGGTCAGTGGATTTGGGGGGGGGGCAACAAGAAGAGAAACGGTAAAAGAGCTGCAGCAATTTAGTCCTGAGACTAATGAATTTCAGTTCCCACTGGTGCATTCCAATTACCCTTGATTGCTGTGCTTAACTGCATACGCGCGTTTGTATGGGAAGGTGTATACAAATTCGTAGATCAGGTATAACAGTTTTGCGAAATTGTTTAAATGAATTGTATGCTTTTGTTGGCTTTTTTAGAACTATTGTGGGAAAAGTTAAAACAAGGTTGGCGTTCGTGGCATTTGTTGTGAAATTTGCTGCTTTGCAGAGTTGTATAAGGTCGGTCCAAGCTTATTCTGTCATCTGTCAAGGCTTAGCAGTTTGTGTCCTTCTTTGAAGTAACAGTATTTTTGTTTCGTAGCCCAATGGGGAAGACTCTAAGTCTAGTATTGATATCGCCTTAGATTTGTCGAGGTTTTGTCATTTTTAGGGCTATGGATCGCCTCAAAAATGTTGCTGTCAAACTGCATTAAACGGTCTAGACATATAGGTTTTCGAAGTTAAAGTTTCAATTCATAGATAGTCAAACTAGTCCAAAATCTCCTATGCAATTACGGCCTGAAAGATAAAGAGGAGCGACCAAAGTTGACAATTCAGAAACGTCATCAATGACAGCATCATTTTGTCCACCTCTTTAAGTTAGGTTAAGTTGATGGTCTCCTACGCAATTAGGGCCTGAAAGATAACGAGGAGCGACCAAAGTTGCCAATTCAGAAACGTCATCAATGACAGCATTATTTTGTCCACCTCTTTAAGTTAAGCTAAGTTAATGGGTGGGTAGAGCAGAGCGAACCCTGCTATAATCCACTTAGGTTAACAACAACATATATCGGAAATAGAAATGCTTTCGATTTCGGTGAAATGGTGCCTGTGGATTATGGGTAAAAAATCGTCTTTTGCTTTATAGAAGACAAAATTGCATATTTGAAGCACTGCAGAACTTAAATAATAAGACAAAAGAAGTCAGCCATAACATTGAAACTGAAAGAAAAAAACAGATCCGCAACATACCGCGTTTTTGTTATATCATCTTCGTCTCAGTTGCCGTTTCTCTCCTTCTGTCGAGGAACAGGAATGTGAGTTCTGCTCTAAAATAAAGTGCTGCCATCGGTTTAGAAAGTGGAATGCAACCGATTAGAAGTTTCAGACAATCTATTAAACATGGAAACAAATTCGGACACAAAACAGAGCCTTGCGAACCTCCGGCAATTATATTGCCAGTTTCGAAACTTTTAACACTTTATAAATACAAGGTGGCGCAAAAATAACCTTCCGATGTTTTTTGGCTGTAATTTAAAAAAAAAAATGAAAAACTTTGATTCTTCTTGTGGATTATTTTTATTTGGTCTTTTAATTTTTTTTACATCAAGTCGAGAATATGATGTCATGTAAATGGCCGCCGCCACAGTTGATTGTCATTTGAGCCCTTTTTATGGCATTTTCCATCACTTTGGCCAAAACTTCCGGCGATAGGTCCTCACATTCTTGACGGATATTGTCTTTAAGAGCTGCAAGAGTCTGAGGCTTGTTGACATAAACCCGCGACTTCAAAAAGCCCCACAAAAAGAAGTCTGGAGCGGTCAAATCAGGCGATTTTGCGGGCTAGTGAAAATCGCCAAAATCGACCCGGGAACACCGCTTTCAGAAAACATGGCCCTATAGCGCGCACCGTTCACTGTTGTCGTTTGACCAGCGGCGTTCTCGAAAAAAAAATGGCCGCGTCAACAGAGGCGATATTCTCGGCACAACGGGCGCTCCGGGGCCTGCCACTCTTGGCAACGTCTCGTGTTGTGCCAATCTCTTCGAGGCGGCGGCTAAACGTCGCAGTGTTTCACCAGTAGGCGTTGGACGGCTAGGAAATCTGCGACGAAATTCACGTTGTGCCAAAGTCGCCGACCGATTATTGCTCAAATAAATAGTCACCAATATTCCGCGTTCTGAAGCAGTGTAGCGTAACATTGTTTATTAACCTTTATTTCGCATGTGTTTACTACACATATGTCAAAACAGAACTGACATTAGGGGCCAATCGCAAAATTTATAGCATTTTCTGATGGGAGGTTTACTTTTGCGCCACCTTGTAGATGCTGTCACCATGAAACGGAGGTAGGTAGGCTTCTCAATAATCAAAAAATAGTCAAAAAATAATGAGCAATGTTAGACGCATTTTTTTGTTTAATAATGAAAGGGTTTTGAAAACTATTTGGGTAGAAAAAATCTTTAAGCAACTGTGGTTATGGACGACAAAAATTTCAAAATCTTAAGCCAACAAAATCGGTGTGTATTCAGTCAAAATTCTTACTATAGGCAGTACAATTCTGATATGAAAAATAGTCCCCACATATAGGTAGGTACTGACCTGAAAATGATTTTTGAACAAAAACTGTTGGAATTTGTGAACATTTACCCCAACAACTACGAACCCTTGTGACGGCTTTGAATGCCTCATTTTGTTGTTCCTTTTTCTGTCCTAACGATCAACCCTTCAAAATGAAAAGATTGCCTTCCTTTGCACCGCTCTCGAACTCACCAATAGTTGCCTTTGGAGTGATCTCCAATGATTGGTAAACCGGAGCAAGTTGCGTGTAACCCAGTCGTGTATATTTCTATTTATTCATTGCAGTTATTTAATTGTTTAGGTAACAGGTATAAGTAATATTATTTGAGACGAATGGAAAGGACCTACAATTTTATTGCAACTCCAAACGTCTGTGTTGAGAAGGTTTATCAGGACAGTAAGACTGTAAGGCCCCGATGTTTGTCAGGCGTTCGCGAGAAATGCGCCTCATCGCAGTTACGGCTCTGTTATAAATTTTTGGGAATTTTAAGAAAATCTTTACATTTTTTGATTATTTCGAAAATGACGCCGGAATGTCTATTTGTCTTGTTGTGCCTTACTTCGCTAGACCAGGATGTTGTCTCGACTCGAAGCTATAACACGTCTTTGACTTGAACACGAACATTTATCTGGTTCAATCTGTTTTTAGTTTTTCATTTTCTAGATTATTTGAAGACAGCAAATGACATTTTCAAAAAATACAAAACATACAATTTAATTATTTATATTTCAATTTGAGCCAAGCTCAATTGTTTTGTAAAATTGTATAATGAAATAATACTCAAAATAAATAATACCTATACCTATTTAAACCTGGCAACGAATAAATAAGAACAAAGCCAGATGAGATTTTAAAAAATCCCACTAAATTAAAAATAAAACATTCCACCAAATTTCGGTCAATTGACGAAGAAGATCCACCCGTGGACTACTTGCTGCTGAATCGTCTAATCTATTGTCTTTTATTTTACATTAAAGCTCAAATACATTCGCGTAAATATATACTCAGTGAAAATAAAATTAATCCAATTTATTTATCTAAATTTAATTGACAGATGCACGTTCCGTCGGAACGGAAAATTCTCCGCAGCGCATACACTAGGCGTGTTTTTTGAGTAGGATTTTCAACACGCAATCACACCAACTACTCTGAGTTCTCAAGGTGTCAAGTAGAACGTAGTTTTTGTAACTGCCTGCTGAAAATCTTACTTTACTTTGCTTTGCTGAGATCGAAGCTAAAAAAAACAGGCCGTATGTCGGAACCTCAAGTCACATTCGAGGTATCCGCTTTCGGAAAAAAAAATAATGAAAATGCGATGCGACGCATTGATTTCACGTCCTCGTGTTGCCATATTGTTTTTTTCTCTTTATTGCTCACAATTACTAACAATTCACTGCAAATCGCAAATAAATTCCACGACTGATTGTTTTGTTGTCGGAGGATATCGGAAACAATGGGGACGTTCAAATATCTAGTTTAGTAAGTATGACAAATGTATCTCGGTTTTGATTGGGGGAAATCGGTCATATGAGCAGCTGTTTCAGTTGACGTTTATGGAGGGGTAGCCGACGAATCTAGTCAAGAAATTCGTGACTGAGTACTTAGTTGACAGTTCGCATATGTGGCTGACGTAGAAAAAGTGACGTTTCCCGACCAATCTAGTTTTTGCGTTCAGGTTACATCTCATCCAGACTGTTGGTGACTATGACGTCACAATAAAATCCCCAGAAAACACTAAATACATCCGCCGCTTAATACTGCTGAATCCAATTCTTGACGTATAATGACAGCAGAGATCCAAGGGATTTTTTCCCGCGATTTTACTATACTTTGTATACTTTGGCCCTAATAAAATGCTAATTATTATAACATTATTAGAAGCAGTTGGCCGTTTTATTTTTCTCAACCTTTTTTTCTTGGATTTACGACAAAGTTGAACCAGTATATGGAGTATGTGTGACATTTGTTGTATAGGAACAATTCTCCGAGCAGCTGTTCGGAAGAATGCCTCGCATCAAAAATCCTTCGAAACGTATAAAATCGGAGAATTTTCCGTTCCGTAAAATAGATCAGAGTACGCAGTCTCATTGCTTCTAGACTTAAACTCCTATTTTTAAGAAGTAGAAACCTTCCTTTTGACTATGCTAAGTTAGCAGACGCTCTAGGCAGGAACCAGTGTTCCCAGAGGAAAAATCTGAAAATCGTGGTTTTCCGTAGTAAAAAATCTTTTTTTCAAGATATTTTCAAAATATAAAGAGAAAGAAGCACAGAATAAAATTTTGAAGTATTTAAGTATTGCTTGTATTTATTTTTTCTACAAATTTGTAATATGCATGCATTATACATAAATTACATAAATATCTTGCTTTTAATTTAGACTTAGAATTTCAATGTTTTTATCAATATCATTTCAATTCGCTTCATTAAATCGCAACAAATCCTTTGCAAAGATTAAACTTTCAACTGTTTTACGAATTTTTGTTTTCTTAAAATGTATAGTAGAAAATATACTTTCAACTCTTGCAGATGTGGAGGCTATAAAATACTGAAAATAAAATATCTTAAGAGTGGATATGCGAAGTTTCCATGCGCTGTTTTTACTTATAAATATTTTTCCAAAAACATCACCAGTTGATAAAATATCAAATCCGTTGAATCCGTTTCTTTAGAGTTCGACTCACATTATACTACGGTGACCATCCGTTCATTATAATAATGAACAGTTCTGTATTTGAAAATTATGTTCACTACGAATTATTTTGTGTACAAAAATATAAAAATGTTCTGTATTTAAGAAGTTTTTCATTATTTGTTCTGCATTTCTTTTAAATTCTTAAAAACAATAACGTAAACATTAAAAAAATCAAAATTCAATTAACAATATGATGATGCTTACGTGCCCTCACTTGCTGAACTAAAAAATGAGTTTTACCAAATGAATGTTTAAATCCAGCCTTGCCGAAAGTACTCCCATAGAAGTATTGTACTACTTTCAACACCTCCGTACTCCCGTACTCCTCCTTTCACATTCGTACTCCTATTTTTGTTAAAGTCCTAAAATATCTTACACTTGCCGCAAAATGTAATTTTAACATTAATAAATTTAACTCAGCTCAAATTTAATGCAAATTTGGCAGCATTTGTATCTTCCAAACTGTCGTTAAAAAAGAATTTAAAAAAAAAAAGTGTCTATACTCCTATTTTTTTTTTAAATACTTTTCGGGCTGCAGTACTCCCTAATAATATTTCTCTCCGGCAACGCTGTTTAAATCTGCTCCTTTTTCTATTGTTCATTATTTGGAAATCTAAAGTATGGTCACCGTAATTATACATAATAATGCAATTACAGTAAAACCCGTATAAGTGCCTCTCGCTTAAGTGCCTAACTCGCATAAGTACCTATTGTTTTTGAGAACCAAAATTCTGAGGATTTTTTCATATAAAACTCATCGCTCAACTACCTTTCCCGCTTAATTGCCTTTTCTTTTGAATACTTTTATTGAAATTTACCTGAAAAAAATTCTTTTTTGAAATCAGCTGGAAAAATACAAAAGCTTTTTTTCTTTAGCGCTTCCTTGTGTTTCATGCTTTAAAAAATAAAAAAAAAAAACAATAATCTTAATCTACTACAATGGTGGAGACTGACTGGGTAGCTGTCACTGTCAAAATTTGAACTGTCAATTCAATTTTGTTTTGTTGCGAAGGTATGTAGATGTTTATTCTTAAGAATTGTGAAAAAGACCGAAAACTGACTTCAGTTCTATTATTTTTTATAAATTTAGAGATAAGTGCCTATGTGCAGTTAAGCGGATTTTTTTTATAACTGCCTAACCCGCATAAGTGCCTATCAAAACGGGGCATTTAAGGTGAGGCACTTATCCGGGTTTTACTGTAATAGAAAATGTTTTTCTTCAATTGTTTTATTTGTTATATTTCAAAATTAATTTGATATCAAAAATCTTAAAAAAAAAAAGAGATATATCTTGTAGTCTGGCATCACTGAAAAATGATGCCAGAAACAAATAAAATGAAAATAAATTTGCAGTAATTTCTTTGCAATAGCCGAACCACTGAACTTGCGTACATTCAGACGTTTGCTCCGCTTTCGCTAAAGGTTTAGCTGCGGAAAATAAAGTATTTTCTTTATGAGCTCTCCGGGTACGAGTATACTTGAACTTGGACCGATTAGTAATCCACGCTGAGCAACTCCGCCCGTGAAGCTAGACATAAGATGCACACGACTAAAGTCCCAACTCTTGTTTCAGAATTATTGTTAAGAGAACCCCAACAACAACCTGAAGTAGGAACTATAGCTATTTCGAATAGCACCACTTGTTCGTCACCAGAGACCAGACTAGTTTTAAGTGTTTTCTATTGAATAGCTGAATTTTATTTCAATTCAGTTGGGAAAAGGCGTGCATTGGCTTTTCCAGGGACCAAACTAAGTCGCCTTCGACCAACGTTTGTTTTATTTTATTTCGTAATGGTGTAATGGTTTTGGAAATTTGTTCCTGACACTGGAATACGATTTTTAAAGGTCCCCAATTTTAAATAGGTACAAGGGGGGATCGGAAAACAAAGCCACCCATCCAAGCCGAACAAATGGTTAGCCCTGATAAACCTGAAACTTGGCCCATTGTCCGTCGCAGTCGGGACGGAGATGCTAGTGTCAATTTATGACCACAGCCCCATTTGAATATGTAACCCTATACTCTGTTAGATTTTTATTTATGGAATATATTAAACTTGCCCATATCGTATGAGGTTTACCTATTCGGATAAACAATTCCACCAACATGTGCCCACTTGACAGAAATTTGTAATTCGAAGTTATTCAAATGGCTCTGCAACCGTTAGCAGACGTTTGACCTTTTCTATCAACCCCAAGCTCCACGATGACGCCTGCCAATCCGCACATGGCCCAAGCAGCTCCACTCACAAATCATTAAATCAAATCAGCATTTGCATCATGAGCAATGAACATTGAAATGCAAATTGTGCATCTATTAAAAGTTTGTCGGCTGCTCGCTATGGCTCGCTCTCTCGGCAAAGGAAAAGACTGCTCGGCTGTGTGGCTCGATGGGAAAACTTGTTTGGGGGAAAAATGTCATTCTTTATGCCGCTTCGAATCACACTTCAAACCGTGGCATTGTTTGGCTTGCTGCCTGCCTGCCTACGTCGTCATCGTCGTCGTCGACGTCGTTGGCCACAAAGTCGGCCGTGTCGTCGCAGAACAACAACCAACCTGTCGAATCGAATCGAAAACGTGTAAAACACTCACTACACACGTATTTGGCTACGTCAAGGTGCCCAAATGTGGACATGAGCAATATCTGCAGAATGCCATAAGCTTCACAGGTTTTCGAGAAGCAATCATCCACCTACCACCACCATCAGCGATCAGTGATCAGCAGCGGCAGCAAGAGGAATTCCTATAGCCAGCAAATCGACCATTAAACGTAAACCTTCCCCTTCTAACCCACACCATGCCAATTGCCTGTAGCACCACCACATTGCCACCGAAGGAGTACCACAATCCACAAGATCGGCTCCGGCTCCGGTAAGCGGTCGGCTCTCCGTATAGCGTAGGCACCTATAGAGCACGATCCACGAACGATCACCATCGCCAGCGACGGCAACAACAACAGCAACAGCAACAGCACACGTTCGCTCGTTATGGTTGCGATGGTTCTGTATTCTGTTTCTGTTTCTGTTGCTGTTGCTGTATGGGTTGGTGTGGCCGTTGTTGTTGCTGGGCTGGTTCGATCTCATCGCCGATCGCAGCGCAGCACAGGCACAGCGCAACGCCAGAGGTGTGTGAGTGAGAGAGGGGGCAGCACAGGTCCGTGTAGAGTACACGGTGCGGCGGACGTTTAGTTGTATCGTGGACTTTGCTAACATTGCGCGCGCATATACACAAAATCGACGCTCTCCAGAGTCAGTTGGTGGCTCAGTGCGTGGCAACAATTAACCGATAATCAACTGATTTCCATAAAATAATTGTGCACACATTTAATTAGAGCTTCGGCCGGCCGATCTTCGACGACGACACCGACGACGACGACGACGCCGCTTACGACAGATCGGGCTCCTTGAGTGTCGACGAGCGTGTCAGGAGCCAAGTACTTTCACACCGATGCCGCCGACAACGACGATGATGACAAAAGTCAATAAATAGGGTGCTGTTTGCTTTGTTTGACGTTGTTTTGCTTTCGTGTTGGTCTTCATATTTCGTATTCGTGGTATCGTTTCGTTTCGTTTCATTTCGTCATACTCGACTCGTACCTACATATAAATATCGTCGGTCGTCGTGTTTGTTCAATTGTTGTTGTTTTGTTGTTATTTTGTTTGCCTTGTGCTGTGACTTGTGAGCCATATCGTGATATAGATGTTGTTTGACAGATGCAGATGAATTATTCCAGATACAATAGCGCAGCGAATTGTTACGAGAAGAAGTGTTGTTAGTGTCCATCAAACGAAAGCGATCTGCATATACGTGATTTCGATTTGAGTGCGGAATTCGCTAAACAGTTGCTGGCCATCAATTGCGCGGCCCCGCCCCCGCCTCTTGTCCATGACTGCCGAGTGATTTATGGTCGCGTGTCATCTGTGAATTTCATGTTCATCGTGGTTGCAGAGTCCTTAGCTGGTTGTTGTCTATGCGTAGGTGTGCGCTGCGCTGCACTGAACACTGCGAACGAGTAGAAGAGTGGTATCCTGCTGTGCGCGGAACATTATGGAGCAAATTGCCGTGAGCGATATGCAGCACCAGCAGAGCACTGCGAGCCTGGTAACGACGAGCGCCGCTGCTGCTGCAGCCACAGACTACAATTGCTTATCAATTGTGGGTGGAAAAATGCGCAGCATGGCAACCGGAGGAGCAGGAGGAGGAGGCAGCAATCTGGCATCCGTCGTGGATATCGCAGAACCTGTTACTGTTGGTGCCGGTGGCGCTGAATCGTGTTCCGATGCCAATTCCCCCGCACTGTTCTCCGCGTCGAGAATGGCCAACTCAATGGCAAACAATGCGAGCAACGATCTGGCAGCTGCCGCTGCAGTGGTTCTCTCGCTACAAGGGACCATGGTGTCCAGTCTGCAGCAGGCGGCAATGCTTCCTGTTAACTCGCCCGCTGCGGCGGCACTCAACCTCCAAGCACTGGAGTCGTATCTGGCCCTGCAACGCATCACCGGCAAGTCGGATGTGTTTCGCAACAGCAACCAGGAGCAGGCGAAGTCGGACCTGGCCAGTGATCTCGGCGATTGTGATGATCTCAACCTACTGGACACCGACGAGCAGCTGTCGTTCGAATCGGCGATAGACGCGACCACAGTCGACGGCCTGCAAGGGCTCGACACAACCTACAACAATCTGATGATCAACGCCACCTACACCCCGTCGCACTCAGAGACTCTGCAGGCAGCGATGCTGCACGACAAGATGCTACTAAACTCTTCCCATCAGGCGGCGTCCAATGGCAGCTGCAAGCGCAATCTGCCCTCCTCGTCATCCGTCAAAAACCTGCCCAGTACGTCGCCCTCGTCCACCGCGACATCGGCGGCGGCGGCGGCGGCAGGATCCTCATCAACTGTCACAACCACCGCAGCCGCAGTGGTCATGGGAAACCAGCAACGATCCAAGAAGCAGTTCATCTGCAAGTTCTGCAATAGACAGTTCACCAAGTCGTACAACCTGCTCATCCACGAGCGCACCCACACCGACGAACGCCCCTACTCTTGTGATATTTGCGGCAAGGCCTTCCGCCGACAGGATCACCTCAGAGACCACAGGTTTGTTATGTACACTATACCTATGCAAATCCTTTGTTTGCCTTTGCTCTTTAGCTCTCAGCTCTTGCCCCCAAATGCCATTAATAACTGGCCGCAGACAGCCGAATAATTACCCCGGCATAAATCACCCCCAGTCGCAGTCGTCGTGGCACTTGTTGTGTTTATCTCTCACCCAAATCGACGCATTTATCAAACTGGGCACACACAACAAGGTCTTAGCCGTAATCTGGCCATTGTGTTCCGCTGTCGAAATTGAGATAGCGCGCACTGTTTGACAACAATAGCTCTATAATTACCGCGCGAATGTTGCGCGTACCGACGGCAAAACGACGACGGCCAGTCGCAAGGCTCATTACGGACAGAGAGGTATATCTGATCTGGTGGCGGTGGACCCAATAAATTGTCCGCCGTGTTTTGGGTCATTATGTCGTCCGAGAGGAAAAGGCTTAATCCTCCTTAAATCATCACTGGGACGGCGACACACACTCGCACACAATGTTAGAATGTGAATGAGTCAGGCGGAGATATACCTACAGCTGGGGGGATATATAGGGAGCCAATAAAAAGACGCGCGGTCCGCACTCGGCGCAGTCCGGTCCAATAAATAAAAATAATAATTGTCATATAAAAATGTTTCCAAAAATTTCCAAATTTGAGAATTCATATGCGGCCGGGCCATAAATTTGAAACGAAAACACCTACGAAGCATGGGGCGCCATCGGTTTCGGTTTTATGGGGTATCCCGGGGGACACGCACGCCGTGATTAGGGTTTCGGATATGCATATGCCATATACAGAAATAGTCCTCCCCCTTGGGGCGCGCTCATAACTCGGGCAATTTATTGCGGCTAAAACCAGTTGTGCGCTGCGCTGTGTGCGACACAAAACGATTCCTTATTTATTGAGATGCTAATTGAATTCCTTTCGTTGCAGGTACATCCACTCGAAGGAGAAGCCGTTCAAGTGCACCGAATGCGGAAAGGGCTTCTGCCAGTCGCGCACTCTGGCCGTGCACAAGATCCTGCACATGGAGGAGTCGCCGCACAAGTGTCCCGTGTGCAATCGCAGCTTTAACCAGCGCTCGAACCTGAAGACGCACCTTCTCACGCACACCAACATCAAGCCGTACAACTGCGGCTCCTGCGGCAAGGTGTTCCGCAGGAATTGTGATCTCCGGCGTCACAGCCTCACCCACAATCTGGCCTCCGGCGCTGTCGCCGAGTCCCAGGAGACAATAATCACCGTCGTCGACGGTCTCGTCGACAAGGATCAGATCGAGTAGTACCTACACTAGTTGCAGACTGTCCTCCTCCCTCTCACCATTGTGATCTTTCAAATCCTGGCATAGACTGTATATATAGTTTTTTTTTTTTTTTTCATTATCACGAGCTATACATGAGAGTGGCTTAGAGTTTAAGTAGGTTTAGGCATCAGGCGCAGGCCCACTATAGGTTAGGCTCTATAGATTCATAAGCGCACAAGTGGAATGTGTATTTTTTGAGAGAAACGAAATATATATGTTTACAGTTAGAGAGATGTGTGTTGCGTTCGCCTTTGAGTTTGGGTATCTATTTCAGATTCTTGGAACCATAAAGTGATCGACGCCCGATATGGATACGGAAATTCGATACTTTTTGAGCACGTGCCTCCGCCCCTCTTTGGCGATGGGAGCGAAGAGCGATCGCATGCATCCCAAACCTGTCTCTATGGTGAAGAGAAATCAGAAACTCATTCTTTATTCCGTATGACTAATTTAAGCGTATGCCTACGTAATTGCAAATTCCCCATCACCAGCGACGACGACGACGACGACGACACGATGAGATGATGGTGAAAACAAGAGCCACAAATCTTCCCTAAGTGGCTGTGCAGCAGAGCTTTCAGCCTGAACAAAGGAACCCTAATTTAAAAGTCGTGTTAGACGATTCGAAACGACCCGTGCGTGGGTTGCACGGAAGAAGCGAATATAAATACGTCGTCGTTGCCGTTGTCGTTGTCGCGTCGTCAGCATCGACAACATCAGTGTGTCTGATATCCGCAGACCGGAGCCCATAAATTCCACAATGGCCAGCGGTGGGGATTGGTCTCTTATCGCCTCTTTGTGCGGATGGGACCAGAAACAGAACCGAAATTCTCGGATGAAGCTAATTCGCTTTGCGCCAGCACCAATAAGGTGTGTCCCTGTCCCGCTGCAGATGAGACACATATTTGGAAGCGGCACATACATTTCCCGGTATAGGTAAGTGATTTGTGTATCTGCGCGCAGATATGGATGGGAAAAGCAAGCAAATGAGACAATTTGGGAAATTACATGTCGGCACCGATTGTCTTTGGTGTCGTCTATGACATCTGACAGTGTGAGCCGACACGACACCACAATTATCTATATCATCCGGGCCGCGCGAGGCGCACCGTTCTGTTTACCCAATTCGAAAAGTATCTCACCAATGAGAGTGACACGCCAGTGTTGGCATTGCCCATCGTCGTCGGTCGTCGTCGGTCGTCGTCGGTCGTCGTATGGATATTTTTTCACACCACGCGCTCAAATTTACTGAAGAAAGAGCGAGCGGACCTGGGCCTGGGTCATGCCATGCCGCATGCGGCCCGTCTCACGGTGCAGCGATGAGAAAATTATGATAGTTCAATATTTGTATTTGACAAACAATTATGGTCCTCAAGTGTCTATCTAGGCTTGAAGAATGCCGCGCACGGACACCACACAATTGTCGGCATGGCGGCGGAACTGCACAAGCACACCAGATACTCCTATACGTATAGGAAAGCCGCCCCAGCACACGATAGGGCTAATTTGGGCGATTTGTTTGAATTGGGAAATTTCTCGGAATCCCCGCTTTGGATGTGCTCAGATCAGCTTCAACTGCGGTTGGCCAGGACTAGGCTAAATGGAGCGTTTTATTGGCCTCGCGGATGGATGTGATCTTTTTTGTCCCTAATCGAGTCATCATTTTTATGAAATTTTATTACCGCTGACAAACACACAGCGATAGTATCTTATCTTGATTGTTGCCTTACACGACTGATAAGTACTTCACACCATGCCCGCATATATGTGCAGCTATGTGTCTTGGAATGGAAGGTGCGGCAGCCGTTGATTAACCGAACCGAAAACAATCAACTTCAAAGGTAATTACGCCGCCAATTTGTTATGTGTTTGATTGAATGCCGTCACAAGTTTGCCGGCAGAAAGGATCGCCAAAACTTGTGCGATTGTGTTCTTGCATTTCCTGCTTGATGTTGGTTTCCTTTTCGCTTGACAAGAATTTAACGACCTACCAGGGAAGCTACTCGTTTTCACACAGAGGGGTGACAATAATTCAATTAGACGAGCAAAAGCGCTCAAGTGCAACCCCTAAGCTGGTGTTGGGGTGAGAATTTTTGGTCTCTTTCAAAAACAACCCTCACAAGCTCAGTGTGTGTGTGTGTGCGATGCTGCCCAATTATCTCTGCAAGAGTTTGCATATTTTAAACAGGGTTTTTGAGACACGCCCTTTCAGCGAGACCGGGATCAGTGTCTCGCTGATTGCCCGTTTTGGTTTAACTTAATAGCGGATAAAATGTCAGATTAGGAACCGATCCGGGTGATGATAAGCGGAAAATCTCCGCTGATGATCATCACGTCATCACGTCGGGGTTGTGCATGGCCTTTTGAAGTAGTCATCATCATAGGAGTTGGCATCTGTTGTTGTCAGGCGGGGACGATCTATCAGGGATGCCAGCCATATACGGGGTGATTATAATTTCATTTTTAATCCTAAGGGCGGCAGGAAGTATCACCGGGAATGTTGTTATGCGAGGTAATTATATTTTCGATAGGGCTTGGGTGCTGGTCAGAGATGGAAGGCAGGGATAGAGAATGAGAATCCAAATGCAGATTTGTTTCTTTTGTTGGTGGCATTTAGGTAAAAAAAATTACTTTCAGTGCCTTTTTAAAAAAATTGATGCTATCAGCTTTTGGCGCAAAAGAAGCAGTGTTCCATGAAAAAAAATGGACGAGGAAAAGAGTTTGAGGAAGGAGGAGTATTAGGGCGGTTAAGAATTTCGAGCTCAAATTTTGCACAATTCGGTCTTCTCTTTAAGTGGAAGTACGACTTAGGGCCGTTTGCTCATACGACTCCTAACGATTTAAGGTATGGACTACTTTTTGTGGGCATAAACTGTCACAAAAGAGTTTATGTGGCACTCAAATTCGCTATGAGTCGTGTCAGCAAACGGCACTTAGACGCTGAGTTGATAGACAGGTACGAAGTAGGTATAAAGTTTGGCCTTGGCCACGAATCGATGCATTTGCAGCCGGGCGCATTCTGTAAGGGACACCCAGTAGCTTACTTCACAAGCTTACAAATTTGTAAGTTGCAAGCATCTTATCATAAAATTTGTAATTGTTTTGGTTTTAGTTTTGGTTTTGGTCCCATAATTCATGCAAAATGTAATTTTGATAGAAAATACAGATTTTTAATTAGAAGCGCTTCAATTTTTTATTGATTCATGGAATATACAGATTGGGGTTATGTATGGAATAGCACATCGGATAAATGGCCGCTTCGCTGGCAAGTAATAAATAAATAAAATAAATAATTGGCGCAACAGGTCCGTATGGACCCAAGCCTAGCTTCTCACAACCATTCGTCTTGTGTGAGTTTTTATTTTTGGGACGAATGGAAGGGATCTACAATTTTATGCCGAGTCCAAACGGCCAATTGAGAAGCTCTTTCATGACAGTTATACACTCGGATGTTTGTCAGACGTTCGCGAGAGGTGGCGCAGTGAAAAAAACCTTAAGTTGGAATTTGGGTTTTTCTCGGGATTCGAACCTGGGACCCCTCGCTTAGTAGTCCAACACACTAACCACTAAGCCACTGCGCCGTACGTACTCTTTTATTGAAATTTTCTATGTCAGTTTCGCATAAATGCGGCTGACATAGAAAATTTTCACAATTTCTCTTTCAAGGCATTGGTGGCAATGGGCTTGTTTACGTAGACCTTTGACTTCAAAAAACCCCAAAGAAAAAAGTTCAATGGCGTTAAATCGGCCAATTCCGAACGCAAAAACGGCCGATTACACGATTAGGAAATGACTCATGCAGTAATTGAATTGTTACTCTGGCTGTATGGTATGTGGCACCGTCTTGTGGAAACCACATGTTGGTCACACCAACATTTTGCAATTTAGGCACTAAAAACTGAGTTTTAGTGAGAATTCGCTGTAGAGAGCTTCTAGAAATGCCCAATTCTTGACTGCGGTGCCGAATTGATGTCCCTGGACTGTCTGTCTGAACGTCTGTCTGTTGAACGACTTATGACAGGACACCCAGAATGTTTAAGATCACTAATTGATCCAGTCTCCCTGAAATTTTAAATTATTCTCCTCACTGTTGATGGTTTGAAGTCCCCTATTACGGACAAATTTTGTACGAACATTGAGGAGTGTAGCTGAGAAACCTTAATTATTTTTCAAATATTGCTCAACAATGGCCGCATTCAAGAATCTAGTTATCTTAAGTCGACTAGATTGGTCTGGATGAGATGCAACCTGAACGCAAAACCTAGATTGGTCGGGAACGTCACTTTTTCTATGTCAGCCACATATGTGAACTGTCAACTTAGTACTCAGTCACGAATTTCTTGACTAGATTCGTCGGCTAGCCCTCCATAAACGTCAACTAAAACATCAGCTCATATGACCGATTTCGCCCAATCAAAACCGAGATACATCTAGTGAGAGAGCTTGTTAGACTTACTAAACTAGATACTTGATCGTCCCCAATGTTCTTACGTTTAGCGCTCCATTTTTACTAACCCCAAACTGTCAGCTGTCACATTATTATATTTGTATCCGTTGGCATCAGGTACTTAATATTAAATGGCGCAAAATGAACATTTTGAGTGAATTATGTTACAACTCTATATTTCGTTTCACAAAACTTTGGGTATTACAAACTTGTAGTTGTAGGTATTCTACAAAACGAGAATTTGTGAGAATATCTATTTCATTTATCGATTCATCAAAATTTATTTATATTTGTAGTTTACAAGTCGCTCGTTTGTAAAAATTATGCTTATTTGTGAGTTAACTTTTCACCAAAAAAAGCAAGAGTTTACAAAATGCAGTTCCTCGTCGGACAAGTTTACAATTTTGTGTGAATCAAAGCTTGGTAGAGGAAACAATTCCAATTATAAGAAAGCCCAGACGTCAACAACAACAACAAGGTAGCAGTGTTTACCCCCAAAATTGTAATAGTTACAAGCCACAATTACTAGACATGACTATTTGTCTTTCCAGCCGTAAGCCTTGGAGCTAGTGCTGTCAGTTTAAGACTAACTTGTACATTTATGTTTACTAGTTAATAAATAAATAATAATAATAATAATATTTGTCTTTTAGTCGGTATGCAAACCATAGATAGGCTTACCAAGTATTTAAAATCGCATCGTCTCAAAAGCAGAGTCACATAAAGCTTTCGCCACGTCAATGACTTGTTGAACAAACTTGTAGTTCACAAGAAAATCACTGACCCGTTGCATGTAAAGATTCGTAAACTTGGAACCGAACATTTTGTTTGCAACATGTTTTATTTTTCTTTCCATTCACAACTTTGTGAATTGTGTATATATTTTTTTTAATTTATGAAATTCGATTACAAATTTGTAGTTGTAATTTACAAGTTCACAATTGTGGCTGTAAATTGTTGATCTGTAAAATAAACTTCATTTTATCTATACATTATAAAGTTAGAAAAGTGTACATAGAAGGTGGATGAAGCAGGCAGTATTGACAGTCGATTGGTGACGATAAACGTCACATGGTAACAGACTCATCAAAATGGTAAAATGGTCAGAAAGTGGCTATACATTGTCAAAACTAGAAGTAGCCTCTGTCAGCAACTTCCAAATTGTTATTTACAATTATGAAGATGGGAAAAGCGAACTCGTCGATTCTTTTAGAAAATTTGTGGAAAAATGCTGATAAATAAAAATTTGTAAGATTGGTGAAATGGGTCATCAGGTCTTAGATGCGTTCTACTTATATGGTGCTGTGTCCATTGGACAATCGCACCTTTCATTCTCTGCGGTTGTCCAGACCAAGCGCTCTACCATCCGCGATTACTTTTTTCCTTGAAACGGAGGTATGGTCTTTCTTGTCGTCGCGAACCTAATGTGCTGGAGCATTATCGCTCATTTGATGAGGTCGATCAAGTGTAGTTCTGCCCTTTTCGCACTGCAGGCAGCTTCTGGCCTACTTTACTCGACACCATAAAACCAGACTGAAGAACGCATACGTAAAGCCTTACGACTCAGGAATTGTTTATAATAATAATTGGCGCAACAGGTCCGTATGGACCCAAGCCTAGCTTCTCACAACCATTCGTCTTGTGTGAGTTTTTTATTTTTGGGACGAATGGAAGGGATCTACAATTTTATGCCGAGTCCAAACGGCCAATTGAGAAGCTCTTTCATGACAGTTATACTCTCGGATGTTTGTCAGACGTTCGCGAGAGGTGGCGCAGCGAAAAAAACCTTAAGTTGGAATTTGGGTTTTTCTCGGGATTCGAACCTGGGACCCCTCGCTTAGTAGTCCAACACACTAACCACTAAGCCACTGCGCCAGCCATTTTTTTTTTTTTGTCAAACCGTTGTCGTTTCGTAACAGAAGTCACTCCACTGGGTGTACTCTGATGTCATTCGTTGAGTGAATTTTTACTCCGAGGTGAAGTAACTTCTTAGCCAAAACTTTATGGCAAAAATTCAACTACGCACTGAATTCTTTGAAATAAACCATCAAATTTAAGAAATACATAACTCCGAGTCACATCGCCTTTCTAATAAACATTTTCAAATTTAAAACAAAGTATTTTATGGGTCACAGTAAATAGTTTTGCATGGAAAGTTTTCCCTTGGAGGTAATTTATACCCTGTATGCGAAAAATGATTTCTAGTACCGCACATGGATATTCCAAATTTAAACAAATGAAATAATAAAAGTCAACTTACGCCGTAGTTATAGCCATAAGTAAAACGTAAAAATTTTCTTTTACTTTTTTTAACCACTTAAACCTAATGGTTGAACTCAATCTTCGTCTTAAAATGTTGCTTTTAATTAAAAAGTTAGTTTATCAAAAAAATCATAAACAAATGATCTTTAAATTTTCTAGAAAAATAATTTAGGTTCTCAAAAAAAAACCAAATCATTCCACTGAAATATTTCATTTCTTTACTGTTCCATCTGTCAGGAATTTTTCGACTGATGGAATTCAATCAGTGGTGGCTGGGTTCATAAACTAAGTATTAAATAGACCGTCAGCTCAGCCAATTTAAGAGAATTTGCCTACAAGCTGCTTTCTGTGTTACTATGTGGGAAAGTATATGTTCAATGTTAAAGTAAATTAGCTGCGCGCATACACTTGCACATAGAAACCTGACAGTTAATTCAGTTTTTTTTCTTTTATTACACCTCACATGAATTCACAGATAGGCAATTTATGAGAGAATTTTATTTTTAAAATTTAATGTGAGAATCGGCTAGGTGCGGGGGAGCTGCCGGTCTATTTAATACTTAGTTTATGGTTTATAAGGACTCTGAAATATACACAATATACAATCGCCCCGAAAAAGTTGCACTCAAAGTGCGATACTAAGAAAATAATCATATTTAGTGCCCAGGCTTAATTTTACGGACTTATAATGGAGAAATTTTCCATATAAAATTACCTATTGTGACCTAAAAAATATTTAGTTTGAAGGCTAAGAATGATTTTGAACTTTTATTTGTACTCATTGGCCGATTGAAATAAAACGAAAAAGGACTCTTGGATAAAAAAAATGAACTCTTAGTCTAAACTAATTTAATTTGGCTTAAAGTTCAGAAACAGTTAAATTCAAGTCACCGATACAAGGCAATTGTCAAAATTCTCAACATTTTTGCAGATTTGCATGTTACATGATTTACTTTCACTAATAACAGTTGGAGGGCTGACAGCTGAACCGAACCAAGTCATGAAATATAAAAAATGTAAGAACTTGTGCGAGATTCTCCGCAAAGTTTAACTCTATTCAGTTCCGTATCAAAAGAGTTTCAAATACAATGGATTTATACCAGTACAAGTGAACAAAAAGTGTTTTTTTTTTTTGCGGCCAACTCAATACTGACAAGGACCAATCAAATTCGGATTTAATGTTTGATTTGGCAGGAGAAATCTGAAATCTCAAATTAAAATCTGACATACCCAATCGAAAACCATGTAAGTCAAATCTAAAGTGGCATCTGTCAAATCAAATTATTTGAAATTCACACTGGGGCGAGTTTCAAGTTCCAAATTAGTAAAGTAAAGCAATATTTACTTTGGGGTTTTAGGGCTTGCCACACTTTGTGTGCATGCATTATGAATTTTCTATATGTCTAAGGTGTGGGGCGTTCATGAATTGGGACAGTCGAATAGCTGTAGGGTTGCATGTATTACCAACTAAAAGTTACACAAATCTTTTTGACTTTTCCAAATTTCTCATAGCTTTCTATGTCAAATCATAGCAATTTTTATTCATAGGGTTCACATCAACGACTACTTGAAGGTTGAAGCTCGCCTTTAGTGGAACAACAAAATTGAGTGACAATAGTTGGCAGAAGTTGGCTTTTGTTCAATTTATTTCATTTCTGTGAAATGCTAGGTGGGATTAAGAGCCAAAAGGGGACTTTAGATTCGATAATGCATGTTTAAAAAACATTTTTTATATGTGTGTCCATAATTAGTGCTTTTATCCGATTTTCGGAAGTTTCGGTGGATTGTTTTACAGGTTCTGTGTATGATGACGATATACGAGTACCTAAATATTTTTGTATCCTTTAATCCTTTCGGAAATGTTTTTAAAGTACTAAATGAAATTGAATGGTTATCATGAAAGAGCGTTATTAAGCAGGTAAACAAGTTCAAAGTCAAATTGAGGGCTTTCAGTAAACTTACAATTTGATTTCCTTAAAAATGAAAGAGGGAGGACTTAATTGGTTTAACAAAGTACACTTCTTCAATTGTTAAAGCTTAAGTACCCTGTTCGGGCTAAATTTTAGCTCCAATACAAAACTCTCTCCAAAATGTACCTGAGCTAAATTTAAGAGGATTCTTTAAGCCAAGTGGTACGCAGCCCGAGCCAAAAAATCAAACTTTTTTATCAGAATTCACTTCATGTATCTGTCAACATTTTGCGCGTCCATTTAATGGGTCGGCACATTTTCTCAAGCTAAATTTGGACAAATAACTGTGATCTGTTGCGTTTTCATACTGCAGAGAAGTAAGCACGTATGAGTTTTTTTAATAAATGTTTGAAATCAGAGAGAGTTGAATTTTTGTAAGTAAGTTATTTTACACCTGTTTTCTGTGACACTTATCCAAGGCGTGCTCTACGTCAAAATTTTGCTAGGATTTTATTGTTTGAAGCGAAAAGTTGGAGATCAGATAAAATTAAGTTTAGCTCGAGCAGCGTACTAAGCTTAAGCTAAAAATTGAGTAAGAGCAACGTATTGTTGAGCATGCAAACATTTTCATCAAAACCGAAAATTTGGTGTCCGAGTGTTGCTTCAAGTACCTACCTATTTTTATTATTAAATTCGTGTGGAAAATGAAAGAGGGAATCGTTTCAAAAATTGAAACTGCTCATACATTTTGAATAAAAATGTTGTACCCGCTTTTATGTAGACAACCTCTAGAAAGACAATGGGCCTTATTAATAAATATTTTTAACCTTCACACTAAATATTTTTCAGGTCACAATATGCAATTTTGTATGGAAAATTATGCTATTGTGAGTTCGAAAAAGTCGACGCAGTGGCTTAGTGGTTAGTGTGTTGGATTACTAAGCGAGGGGCCCCAGGTTCGAATCCCGAAAAAAACCCAAATTCCAACTTAAGGTTTTTTCACTGCGCCACCTCTCACGAACGTCTGACAAACATCCGAGAGTATAACTGTCATGAAAGAGCGTCCAATTGGCCGTTTAGACTCGGCATAAAATTTCCATTTGTCCCAAAAATAAAAACTCACACATGACGAATGATTGTGAGAAGCTGGGTCCCTGAGTTCGAAAAATTTAGCCTGGACACTAAAACTGATTATCAGTATAGCGGAATATATATAAAATTGAATAGAATTAAATTAAGTTGAGAATACATTTCTGTTCACATATCGCGTATGTGGTTTTCGAGAAAAATCCAAATATTGAAAAATATTGCTCCGAACTTATTTATAAACATCTCGAAATCGTTTGAAATTTTGTTCGAAAACGATATCTTCGTATACGAAAAAATAAAATACAATTAAGACCGAAAAAATACAACCGGAACTAAGCTTTGCTTACAGCCCACAGAGTTCATTTTCCATCCATGATTTGTTGTAATTGTTTTGGTAGGAAACAATTTTTTCCTACAGACGTAAAAAAAACTCATTTTCATGCTGTTCCGATTTTTTTTCGGTTGCATTTAACTGAGGCTTTATGGGGTTTTCATTATTGCGAACGCCAATTGGTGGAATTTTGTCGTTTTAACCTCAAAGTTCTTCCACGGTGTAAGGAGAAAGAGCTTCAACAGCGAGCTACCAGCGGCACCGACATTACAAAGTACTGAAAACTTCACCTATACAGAGCCCAAACGCTGGAAGGCACTTTCTCCATATTTTAGCTAATTCAACCGCACCGAAGTTTTTAATGCAGGGTTTAAGTAAATTATGTCAGCAGTTTTACTTTTGATGGCAAATTCTATAGGGGTTTTCTAAAGGGTGCTTTTTAAGAGTTAAGTTTTTCAGGTTGGCAGCACTGGTTAGTATAATGGCGTCCAAACGTCATCTGTCAAAGTGAAAAGTTTTCAGTATAACCTGCCATTTAATCATGGAAAGACTTAAAAACGAGCAACGATTGCAAACTATTGAAATTTATAATAAAAATTCGTGCTCTGTGACCATATTATGGTCGTCATAATCGACCTGGTGAATCCGTCAATGGCGAACGATATCGAGCCGTGGTACACGACTTTTTTTTGCCCCTGTTGGCTGAGTTGAACTTGTTTGACATGTGGTTTCATCAAGACGGTGCCACATGCGACACAGCTCGTGAAGCAATGGAAATGTTGAAGGATGAATTTGGTGAGCAGCTTATCTCTCGAAATGGCCCTGTGAGTTGGCGGCCAAGATCATGCGATTTAACGCCTCTTGATTGAAAGTCGTTAGTCTATGTGGACAAGCCGAACACGATTGAAGCCATACAGGATAACATAATACGCGTAATTCGTTGAATACACTCCGAAATGCTCAAAAAGTGACACCAAATTGGACCTTCCGAAAGGACCATTTGAAACGGAACCGCAAACAACATTTACATGAAGTTGTCTTTAAAACGTAGCCTTTTTATCGATTGCAATAAAAATGTTGAATATTTGATGCAAATTTGAGCGTTTTATTCGATTTTTAAAAAAACTTCGTTTAAAAAATCAACAAATTGTACATTTTTCAAGCCGAAAGCAGAGTCGCAAATTTTTTTTTAAAATATTATTGAAACAAATTGGATCGACCGAGGCGGGGGCAGGACATGTAGACCGAATGAGAGCCTAGAGAGTCTCGATTTCAAAAGCCATTACAAATGTTCAAAGTCATTAAAAGTTGTCAAATGATTGCATATTGCTTTTTCTCCTTCCCGACGGTACACATATTGTTCAAGGTTCTGTTCTTTTATTCGAAATTCGGAGTAGCTTCAGAGAGCTTCTTCATCCGAACATCGCTTTATCGTTGGTTGCTTAAAATCAGTTGTGAACCACTCGGTTGACGAAACAGAATTAACGAGAACTCCTATAACGATGTTGCGTTTGGCCTTACATTTTTTGATTCAGAGCGACGCGGTGGTTTACCTGCACTTGTCTTTAGAGAACTAGCACCTAATTGAAAATGAGTGGTTGGTATAATTTGTGTGCACGAGGAAGTTCAGTCAAATATTTGCATATAGTGACGAAGTTAACTTTATTACAGACGTAAAAACCAAAAAAAAAAACCGATTTCTTCCTAAAATTCCGTCAAACATCTGTCAAACAAATGCCGTCAGAATAAAAAACAAATAAGACAGCTATTTCGCTGCCAAACTACCTTTTCATGCGAAGCCACATCATAGGCGCCAACTTTGTGACTTGAGAGTGGAGACAAGTCCCAAATTCGACAAAGACTATAATTGACGGACCCCAACTGTAGCTGAAGTCCGCGACCCGTTCCAATGAATACGATTTCATTTCGATTTCATTCCGGCTAATTTGCATGATAACTCAATGGACGCGCGTATTTGCATGGGAAACCGTTTAAACGGACATTCGATACCCCTAGTCCGACCAAAGGCCAACTTCAGCCCATCGCACGCACATTCACATTCCGTCGGACTGTTGCCAAATTTTCCATAGGGCACTTGAGTGTCACTGACGGACGATAAACAGAAAAAGAGGAGTGCTATGCCCAAGCCATCGAACCAAGCCCCTTTTCAGGGCCACGACTATTTCGCCAGCCACCGTTTATTGGGCGCGATGGTGCTCTCAATGAGCAGCATCACTGTACGCTGCCATGTTAATGGTGAACTCGTGGTGACGCTACACATCCACCTCGGCTCTGAGATGGCATAAAACAGAAACCCCAGCAACGTGGGCCACATTCCAACAGCAAAAGCAACAGCGCACAGCACACCAGCACTATACAAGCGTCAGAGTGTATTCATTCAATTTGTGCTAGGCGTAGGCGTTTGGCTTTTCTGTATGGCCTGCGGGCATCATAGCCGATTGTATTTTGAGGAATATGAGAAGGCGTTCCAACGTCGAACAAATCTCGTACACCTACGACAAGCGCGAGTGTCCTTTTTCGCAAATCGCGGCACCACATAGGGTCTGTGGGTCTGCCCTCAGTGCATCCTTCTGATGCGCTGGGATCGCGAGTCAAGGGGTCACACCACATCCGGGTCAGATATACTCGCACCCATGGCGACTGCATCGATCGCAACCATTCGCGTATAGATCACCGCTGACGAGAGCTGTCCCGTTTAGTTTTTGCCACCTCTGGATGTAAATTTGGTAGATTTTTATTGTCTACCTACCTTGTTAGAGCGGGTGAATGATCACATACCGCATGCGGCTTGAATGGACATTGGGCGTTTCGAATTAGATTAAATTTGCATTCAAATTGACTGAAATTTGTACGGTGCCTGCTTCAGGTTCCCAATCTTTAATAGTTATGTTAAATTTGTCTACGGGGTTTCGGTTTCGGTTTCGGAATTATACTTTAAAATATTGCTCAAGCTGATCCCTGGCATTCCGATTTTGTCGTTTTGATTCCCATCGCTGACTGTGTGTATGTGTTTGTGTGTGCGCGCGCTTCGCTTTGTTTTGTTGGGCTCTTGTGTTTTACATTTTGTTGAATTAACTCGAATCCGGAAACTGAGAGTCGGTGCCGTTGTCTTTTTGTTAAGTGGAAATAGATGTTCGCTGGATCTTTGTTGAGGTGTCGCCTCGTTTGTAAAACGACAAAATATTTCATTTAGTTATCGAGATGTATTCGGGCGAATTCAATAGAGCAGGTTGTCGTTGTGTACCGCACCCCAATTATAGCCGACTTGGGTGGGCCGCCGCTCCAGCCATCAGGCCTCTCTCTCTCTTGATGACTAACCCGACTATTTTTCGGCTTCGGATACTCGTCGTTGTATAGTTATAAAAATCATAAAGTTAACATGATCAATAACCAGTCAATACAATTTGAAGAGCGCGCGCAGTTAAGTTTGATTTGTTAGACAAAAGTTGCTTCAAACAATGGCGAGATCGGTTGGGATCATTCGGAGCTAGGCTATAGATCGTCGACGGCCTAGAGTGTTGGCACATCAACTGATTGTTGTTTTAATATAAAGGCACTTGGGGGAAATTAAAATAACACACACAACTTGTTGTACAATAGCCGCGGAGGAGAAGGCTAAAAGAATGCCCTGGTTTTGGTTTGAATGCGGTGTGCGATACTGGCGGCCTTATTCAAATGCCTTGTGAACTGTATGTAGGCGAGGTTGTGGTTCCGAGAAATGCACAACGCTTCACACTTGTAGGGCTGTACTTGAGCGGCTGGTGCTTGTCACTATGCGGGTCCTAGTGATGGCTGCCAGGGGGCAGATTCCGTATATCAACGATTGTCTAAACGTTTCACGTTTTTGAAACTTTTATCCCCAAAATAAGTCATATTCTGCTCGAATTTCTTTGACAAACGTCAGCTTTCTTTGGATTATGCTGTCAAACTTGTAATTTTAGCACTTGGTTGCTATAGTTTTGGAGGTCTATCGTTTCGACGATAATCGTCTGAAAAGTTACGGAATGAGTGCCCAGATCCCTCTACGTCCTATTCTAGTATGAGCTATAGGGGGTTTATACCTCCAGAGTCGAGGTGGGCTGCAGTGCTGACTTGGGAAGCTACAAACTACCTTCCTTCTATTTGAAGAAGGATACTGCACCAACGACATCACCTTCGTATTAATTGGATGCCCTAAGAGCCATGTGAAGGGATCACGTAAAAGCTAACATTTTGGGTCGAAGATTCCTTCCTTAGTCAGGAACTATTACAGCCATGCATTGGGTGTTTGACATGGCATGCGGTAGAGCGAATGGACGTCAACAGTCCGGACCGTAGTCTTCGATTCTGTTCAAAGGGTCAACGAAGGCGAAGACCAGAAGAAGAGAAGTAGGAAACCTGTTAAAAGAAATATAACTCAGTTACCTTTGGTATAAAGTATCCTTTTGTCCAGTTTGCAGTGCCCATCAATCCTTTTTAAACAGTAAGGCTCTTCGCAAAAGAGTTAATATGGATGCATATGCCTCGTGAAAGCTGAAAAAGGTTCGGTGAACATCACGAGAAAGGAAGATGCTTCTGTTAAGGCATGTCTGCAACGCATCCTTAAGGTTCGTTGCACCAAACTCACCAGAAATTGTGGCATTAAACGTGTCAGAAGCGGTAGTAAGGTCAAAAACCAAATGGCATTTGGATAAGCATTCTGTCGAACTAAATACGCAGGTTGGCAGGCCAAGATCAACACTTTCAGCAAAGCAAGCGACCCAGAGGAAGTTGAAATATCTACGGCTGCAGCCCAAAAAAAATGGAAGAAATGTGTCCCTAGGAAATATGACGATGAATGATGTTTGTATCTATAGTTCAAAAATAGCGAAGCACTGAAAAGCGAACGGAAAGACACGGGAAGGTGGAGATTTAGGCGCAGTCCCGAAAAATCAATTCGGGACTTATGTCTCACTTTAGTGGAAATTAAGTAGCGAATTGATTTTTCGAGACTTATGTCTCACTTTAGTGGAAAATAAGTAGCGAATTGATTTTTCGAGACTTATGTCTCACTTTAGTGGAAAATAAGTAGCGAATTGATTTTTCGGGACTTATGTCTCACTTTACTGGAAAATAAGTAGCGAATTGATTTTTCGGGACTTATGTCTCACTTTAGTGGAAAATAAGTAGCGAATTGATTTTTCGGGACTTATGTCTCACTTTAGTGGAAAATAAGTAGCGAATTGATTTTTCGAGTCTTATGTCTCACTTCAGTCGAAAATAAGTAGCGAATTGATTGTTCGGGACTTGTGTCTCACTTTAGTGGAAAATAAGTAGCGAATTGATTTTTCGAGACTTATGTATCACTTTAGTGGAAAATAAGTAGCGAATTGATTTTTCGGGACTTGTGTCTCACTTTACTGAAAAATAAGTAGCGAATTGATTTTTCGGGACTTATGTCTCACTTTAGTGGAAAATAAGTTGCGAATTGATTTTTCGGGACTTGTGTCTCACTTTAGTGGAAAATAAGTAGCGAATTGATTTTTCGAGACTTATGTCTCACTTTAGTGGAAAATAAGTAGCGAATTGATTTTTCGAGACTTATGTCTCACTTTAGTGGAAAATAAGTAGCGAATTGATTTTTCGGGACTTATGTATCACTTTAGTGGAAAATAAGTAGCGAATTGATTTTTCGAGACTTGTGTCTCACTTTAGTGGAAAATAAGTAGCGAATTGATTTTTCGAGTCTTATGTCTCACTTCAGTCGAAAATAAGTAGCGAATTGATTGTTCGGGACTTGTGTCTCACTTTAGTGGAAAATAAGTAGCGAACTGATTTTTCGAGACTTATGTATCACTTTAGTGGAAAATAAGTAGCGAATTGATTTTTCGGGACTTATGTCTCACTTTAGTGGAAAATAAGTAGCGAATTGATTTTTCGGGACTTATGTCTCACTTTAGTCGAAAATAAGTAGCGAATTGATTTTTCGAGACTTATGTCTCACTTTAGTTGAAAATAAGTAGCGAATTGATTTTTCGAGACTTATGTCTCACTTTAGTGGAAAATAAGTAGCGAATTGATTTTTCGAGACTTATGTCTCACTTAAGTGGAAAATAAGTAGCGAATTGATTTTTCGGGACATATGACTCACTTTAGTGGCAAATAAGTAGCGAATTGATTTTTCGGGACTTATGTCTCACTTTAGTGGAAAATAAGTAACGAATTGATTTTTCGGGACTTATGTCTCACTTTAGTGGAAAATAAGTAGCGAATTGATTTTTCGAGACTTATGTCTCACTTTAGTGGAAAATAAGTTGCGAATTGATTTTTCGGGACTTATGTATCACTTTAGTGGAAAATAAGTAGCGAATTGATTTTTCGGGACTTATGTCTCACTTTAGTCGAAAATAAGTAGCGAATTGATTTTTCGAGACTTATGTCTCACTTTAGTCGAAAATAAGTAGCGAATTGATTTTTCGAGACTTATGTCTCACTTTAGTGGAAAATAAGTAGCGAATTGATTTTTCGAGACTTATGTCTCACTTTAGTGGAAAATAAGTTGCGAATTGATTTTTCGGGACTTGTGTCTCACTTTAGTGTAAAATAAGTAGCGAATTGATTTTTCGAGACTTATGTCTCACTTTAGTGTAAAATAAGTAGCGAATTGATTTTTCGGGACTTATGTATCACCTTAGTGGAAAATAAGTAGCGAATTGATTTTTCGAGACTTATGTCTCACTTTAGTGGAAAATAAGTAGCGAATTGATTTTTCGGGACTTATGTATCACTTTAGTGGAAAATAAGTAGCGAATTGATTTTTCGAGACTTATGTCCCGATGTCTCAAGTCATAAAGCTTGCAAACTTTATATGGGTCCGCAAACTTTCAGAAATTGAGTTTCAAACACTTAGGACTGTGACCACCTCGTTATGTATGTGTAATTTCTTTGATGGTCAGCTAACTGGCCACTCTTTATTATTTAATTAGAGTTACAGAGTTGCCAGCATATACAACAATGTAAGTCGAAGATCGTTATAGTAGTTGAATGGGGAAAGCGAAGGTGAACAATTTTTCAGGTTTAAATTAAGTTTGCCTTAAAAAAAAGACTGTACAGACCAAAAAAACGGCTGCTCGACAGCAAATACTGCTGTCGTCTTCTCTATTTAATTCCATAATTCATTGCCTATACTCAGAAGGAGCTTGGTCGAATGACAGTCGTCGCTTTCACGGCAAAGTGACAGAAGTCCAAAATGTATGATTTTAAGAAGCGACGTTTAAAGTTTTGCGTCACACTAAAATATTGTTTTCTTGTTAATAAAAAACAACACACAAAGTTCGTTTACATAAAATTGAAATATTTCTCTTCCTTTTTCAGATGGTATATAATTTTTTATAAAAAAGGCAAAATTTAAAAAAATAATTCTTCGGACTTACGACGTTTTGCGAAAAATCTGATTAGTGCTTATTTCGTTTTGGCCTGAAATCATATTATAATGCAAATAAAAAGTGTCGAAATGGCACCTGTTTGTTTTTTGTAGGTTGACATTTTTCGCAATACGCCGTTTTGGCGAAACAAACACAACCACTCGCCACGCACAACTAAAAAAATGACATTGAGGTACTAAGAGGTTCATTCTGACAGGGGAAAAGCAAAACTGATCAAAGCTGGTGACAAAAGCAGACTTTATAGAAGATGCCCTGACGACCCACAATATTGGCAAAATCCCGTGGACCGTGGTTAGTCGACATCCTTCCATTGCTTGGAGAGTTTTTAACTTGCGTAGAGTTCGAAAAGATTGTGAAAACTAGATCTGTGCATAAGCATAAGTTCATATAACTTTCTCGTGAGGCTTTGGTAAGAATTTAAGAATGAAATTTGGAGCCACATGCTGTACCGAAATTTTCGTAGGCAGGTCCTGAAGTTTGTGAAAGAATGTGATAAAAAATACCTCAAGTTGACCACAGCAATGCAGCCTCGAAAGCGCATTGTTCCGACGCCAATTAGCAGACAATAAACTGTGTTCCTTTTATAATTTGAAGCTGGTTGCCAGCTTTAGTAAAAATGTACAGCGTTCGTAAAACGTTACCAATAAACAATTAGACCTCCACATTTGCTAGTGCGACAACTTTCTTATAATCATTTTTTGTCATCGCAGAATTCAAATTTGTCTGATTCAGACAAAACTTATGTAGGAACTATGACGACAAGTACCTCGAAAAATCGACCCAAAAACGAATTTGAGACAAACACGATGGGCTACACTTTCAACTATAGGCAATTGCTCAATCGATCTCTCCATCCACTCAAGGTTTGTTTGGCACTTATTTCCATAGCACAGTCAGTGCGTCATCTACCTCCTCCTCCTCCTGCTGCTTTAACGGGGAGTCTTTGAGCAAACGTAGGTGTATACACCTGGCCCTATGACCAAGACCTCTCCATCTGCATAGTGTCACCGCGTCCATAACTGTTCCCCCGGTATTAATGACTTCTCTCACGCAAAGGCCCAACTTCGACCGAACAAATCATTGAAAAATTTAACGGATTATTGGATGAGTACGGCCAACAAAAAAGCCAAGACTACGAATAAAACGTTAAATGGGTTCTCGTACCATAAAGATAAAATAACCATAAAGCCGCACACTATGGTCCAACACTCTAAAACAAAACAACAAAAAATATATATATATATACTTTGGGATCGAAAGTGAGAACAACAAATGAAAACGTTAGAACTAAGCATTTCGTAGATTCATTATACTACCTCTACAGCAAATACCCATTATTTAGAGCCAATAAAACTTTGATATACAACCAGATAAGGCGAATTATTTTCCTGTGGATTGTGGTAGATTTCCATTGTTTTATTCGTGTGACAGTGCTTCGGGAAACTGACAGTCGGCTACATTTTTGGGCGCATCATAACATTTCGACAAAATCTGAGCCAAATTATGTTTCCGAGGTACTTAAGGAGATATTGCCTAATAAGCCATTAAAGATTATCTAAGGAGATAGGTGCTACCCGCACCAGACAAGCCAGTTGTCAGTATCGTTGCGTTGTCGGCGCTGCCTGTCAGTGTAGACATGTGAAATTCAGGTGTCACGCTCTTGCTGTTGAATTGTTTGCCAAGTATAAAATATATAAATAATAGTTCGACAAGCCTTAGTCTTATCGGCGGCGATGCGGTGTTGGCCTGCGTGATAAGACAGTAGGTTTTAGTGAAAAGCTGCGGGATGACTTGTAGTTATTCTGCACGGCAATTAAGCGAATAAATTATGTGCCAAATCACACTAATAAAATGTTTATGAAGAAGTAAGCGTACAGTTTGCTACCTTTTTTCGCTTAGCTTCTAGTAACTGATGGTAATATCATACTCAGCTCGGTCTGAATGAAGGGGTAGATAAACTTGTTTTGTTTTTACTCAGTGATGATGGCGATATCAAGATAGCTAGAGGTCAAATTTGGCAGACAAAAGACGGTAGAAACTATTTTCAATAACCATGCGCGGGTAGGTGATAGAGCCTGGAGCGCCACGCCGCCGCAACGCCCTTGAAAGAACACTAAAATCGGCCTTACTAATAATAATTTTTAACCTTCACACTGAATATTTTTTAGGTCACAATAGGTATGCAATTTTGTGTGGAAAATTATTCGAAAAATTTAACCTGGACACTAAAAATGATTATTAGCATCACGGAATGTGTTTAAAAAGTTGACGACACGAGCGATATTTACTACACCTGGCGACGGAATTAAATTTGTTGGAGGCCAACTGAAGCTTGCTTCACTGGAAAAACTGAATAAATGGAATAAGTTATAAATTTTGTGCACAGTTTTGACCAAAATTTAAATTTCTAAACAGGAAGGGAGTGCTAAACTTCTGATGAAATGAGAACTCGGACCGAAATTCTGCTACTAGGGTATAGTTCTAACGAGTGTCACTCGCCCCAACGTGGTTTAAGTACTGACATGGGATACCCATTGACAAGCAATTCGATTTGACACCGTCGCCAACTAGCTCAAGAGCAAGACCATAGCTGTCCAATACTAAAATGTTCCCTTTGATTCGTCTATGTTGTGTCTTGTGTGTCGCTTCTTTTCGACAGTCCGCAATACCAATAATTATATTTAGTGTCCAGGCTAAATTTTTCGAACTCACAATGGCGAAATTTTCCATACGAAATTGCATTTTGTGACCTACAACATGGGTAAAGTGAAGGCCTGGTGTACTATGAATGGGTTATATTTTAACATAACAAAATGCTCTGTTATGACTTTCAATAGAATCAAATCTCCGTTCATATTTGATTATAGTATACAAGGAAATTTACTTAAAAGAGTTACTGATCAAAAAGATCTAGGTGTTATATTTGATCCTGAATTACGCTTTGCATTACACATAGATTACATAATAAGCAAGGCTAATTGTATGCTGGGTTTTCTGTGTCGAAATTCTAAAGACTTTAACGATCCCTACACTCTTAAATCACTTTTTAATTCATTAATTCGTTCTATATTAGAATATGGTTGCGTTGTTTGGAATCCCTACTACCACAATGCTGAAGCTCGGATTGAAAAAATTCAGAAACGATTCACAAAATATGCTCTCAGAAAAATAAACTGGAATAATGATATTCCTCCTTATGAAGCAAGATGTGCGCTTATGAGTTTGAAACCTCTGGCAAAAAGAAGAACCTATTACTCAGTACTTTTTGCACATGATGTAATTACCGCTCATATTGATTGTTCGCTTTTATTATCATTGTTTAGTATATACACTCCTTTTCGCATTCTTCGGCCTAGAGAACTGTATTTTTTTTATGTTTCTCGGCACAGAACTAATTATGGTCAAAATGATCCCATAACTAAAGCTTGTGTCAATTATAATTTATATAATAATTCAATTGACTTCAATATGAGTAGAATACTTTGTAAAACTGCTATAATGAATTCACTGTAATCTAATGATTAAATATGTATGTATAAAATATGAATTTCTGTATTGATATTAGAAGTAGTCTAAAATAAGATAAACTTGTAAGACGAAATAAGTAAATAAATAAATAAATAAATAAATAAATAAATAGATATTAGTAAGGCCCAGTATTTTTTTGGTTTTGCCCTCATTTATGACTGAATAAATTTTGGCAGCTTCGGTCTGCAATCTGCAAATGTGGCTCGCTAAAGCGATGCCATTCGCATTGGGAAGTAATTATACATCCTTTCGATAGCACTGTGTTCTGGTGTTGGCTTGCGAGTTGAAGAGGTCGCATTCCAATGCAACACATTGGTTTCCCTAAAGAGTTCCGGCAGTGACTTGAATTTCGATATTACTAGCGCGCCATGCTAAAGTCCGCCATTAGTACTGTTGTCGCCATCACGCATTTGTTTAACGGTAGATCTCTTTAAAGTATTTCCAAGGCATCGGCAGTTGCACCTCTGCTAGAAGAAGGTAGTAGTCTGAGCGTATGTATAGGCAGCTCAAAGTGTTCAAGCCAATAAATCCCTTAGACACGGTGCAACATGATAAATTCGGTTGACAGTTTGGTGATCAAGAGGCAGCCATGTTCCATCTCATCAAATGGAAATGGGACGTTCAAGTATCAAGTATTTAATAAGTCTGACAGCTGTCTGACAACTGTCTGACTAGATGTATCTCGGTTTTGAAATCGGTCATATGAGCAGATGTTTCAGTTGACGTTTATGGAGGGGTAGCCGACGAATCTAGTCAAGAAATTCGTGGCTGAGTACTTAGTTGACAGTTCGCATATGTGGCTGACGCTGAAAAAGTGACGTTTCCCAACCAATCTAGTTTTTACGTTCAGGTTACATCTTATCCAGACGAATCTAGTCCCAATAAGTACCACGGTTTCAGTCACCGTGTGTCCCTCAGCGCCATTTTGATGAAACCACATCCGAACTATTGTCGTCGACATTTTTGAATGAAAAACTTTAATCAGAGCGCGGTAACGATGTCCATGACCCTGACCCACAGGAGAAATAAGGTTCGACGACACCAAAAAAATCTCCACCACTGTAAAATTTACAATATCTGTGTCTAATAAACAGCAAATGCATTCATATTTACAATTAATTGTAAGTTTAGCAGAGTTTGCTTTCATTTTAGCAATAGAATTGTAAAAATTATCGCAATTTCTTGTTGTAAATTTGACAACACAACCCACCACTGCAAATTTTACAATATCTGTCTGTTACAAAAAATTGTATAACTGTGTAATAAACAGCAAATACATTCATATTCACAATTAATTGTAAGTTTTGCAGAGTTTGCTTTCATTTTAGCAATAGAATTGTAAAAATTATCGCAATTTCTTGTTGTAAATTTGACAACACAACCCACCACTGCAAATTTTACAATATCTGTCTGTTACAAAAAATTGTATAACTGTGTAATAAACAGCAAATGCATTCATATTCACAATTAATTGTAAGTTTTGCAGAGTTTGCTTTCATTTTAGCAATAGAATTGTAAAAATTATCGCAATTTCTTGTCGTAAATTTAACAACACCGTTGTCAATTTTTGTTGTTAAATGTAAAAGTACAAATTTGTCAAATTTACAATAAAAATGCTGAAGGAAGTTCTTAAAAATACGTTAAAATCTACAACCATTTTCTGTTGAAACTAGATTGAGCTGTGCTTGTAAATTCAAATTTAATCATTAATTTTATTATTTTATTTTAAAAATAAATATAATGTCTACAAATGATGTATTAAATATCCAATTATTAACATTAAATATTAATTACTTGAATAAAAAGAATTTAAATTATTTGGTGTGTTTTTTTTTATTTCGGAGCAACCAGTGGAAACCAATTCACGAACAAAAGCTGTGTATAAGGCCAAAGAGCTGCGCATAGCGTATAAGACTCTACAAATTGAGTTGAAGATTTGACAATAGAAATTGCATTTTGGCTGCAAAGTTTTGTAAGTACTGACTTTTACTTTTGGTGGCGCTTACAGTCCGGAGGGAACCACGGCCTCAACCAACAAGCCCCTGCAGCCAGCTCGGTCCCTCGCTAGCTGCCTCCAGGTACGCACACCAAGTTGGTTGAGGTCGTGCTCCAATTGTGTGGGGTCTCCCTCTGCTGTGTTGTCCCTCAGGGGTGGATTCGAAGACTCGTCGGGCTGGTGCGATGTTGTCCATACGCTCCACGTGTCCCAGCCATCCCAGCGGTAGTATTTTTAGTTTTTTGGCCAGGTCAGCGTCGCTGTATACCCCGTATAGTTCGTCGTTGAAGCTTCTTCTCCACACTCCATCGTAACAAACTGGACCGAATATCACTCGAAGAATCTTTCTCTCAAAGCATTCCAGAAGGTTTTCATCCGCTTTTGACAGGGTCCATGTTTCTGCACCATACGGCAGGACCGGGATGACTAAGGTGAAGGTCTTATATAATATCTCCTTGGTTCTATGAGAGAGAGCTTTACTTTTTAGATGCCTTCTTAGCCATAGAAGATTAGATTGGCAAGAGCGATTTTTCGTGTGGTCTCTGCGCCGATGTCATATTGCGAAGTGACAGAGAAGCCCAGGTAAACAATGTCTTTAACTACTTCGAAGTTGTATCCGACCATCGTGACGTTTTGTCTGAGTCGCCGATGCTGAGAGTCCTTTGTCGTTGACAGCATATACTTCGTTTTGTCCTCATTAACCGCCAGACCCATTTTCGCCGCCTCCGTTTCGATACTTGGCACTGACAGCTCGCTGCGTTCTATCAATAATGTCAATATCATCAGCGTAGGCAAGTAGTCGAACGGACTTTTGAAAAATTGTTGAGTTTGTTAGTCTAAGTGAGTCTGAGTCTCTGTTGGCCGCCAATATACTGGAGGCATATGTCTGGCGTCGATCGCAACATGATCAATTTGGCTGACGGTTTGTTGATCTGGAGACCGCCAAGTCCCCCTTGTGTATGATGTGGAGTGGGAATCGTGTGCTGGCAATGATGACATTGGCCTGCACCCGTTTCCAGGGGTATTGACGTGCAGGTTGTGCTTTCCGACTGTAGAACCAAGGACGCCCTGGATGTCGGTTCGATAATGACAGTAAATGCAGTCAAATTAACAGCAGTTTTCAGCATATAACAACGATTTTTTTTGGGTGTAATTTAATTTGTGGAGTGTCTCCATATGAAATCCAAAAGTCCCACCGCCAGAGCTGCCGAAAGTACTACAATAGGAGTATTGTACTCCTTTTTCGTCAGCCGTACTCCGGTACTCCCTAATTGTGTTCATATTTTTAATTTTACTTTCTGAATATTTCATTAATATTTTTTTCGTGATTCGATTTTGTGACATTTGTGCCGAACACACTCTTTCTTCTGCAGCTATTTAAAGATTTGAAATGGAATAAAATAAACTTGAGAGATGTTAACGAAATATAGTTTTTAAATTTGAAAGGGCCATTCATGCCTTTATTTATGAAATGTACGATCGTTTATTTACTGTACGACGGCACGGATCCGACTGGTGCAAGTTTTGCCGCACCGGTTGTCTCGAATTTAACCACCAAACGTTGAAGAGTCGACTTTATAAAGGGCCACCGCGTCTGCCGTAAAATGGGCGCAACGTTTTCACTGACGGAAACTTATTTTGATACTAAAGTTGTGATAATAATCACCAGATAAGACAGACTCTACCAAAACAACATGGCCGCCACAGGGTTCCAACATCGAAACCGTCCCAATTGAAAAACGCTTAGCTAAAATTAAAGTTCTTAATTTTCGTTCTGTACTCCGCAAACAAGTTCTATTATGCTCCCCAAAGAAACTTGAAACGGCAGCCCTGATGACATACGAAGTCGAGTATGAGTTGCTCAAATCCACGACTGATTCCAAGGCAGGTTTGGTGTTAAACGTATCCATGTTGATTTGCCATTTATCCTGGCTCTTAGTGCCGGAAAGTGAACTCATTATGAGCTGCCAGAGATTCATCAAAGTTCGATCGTCATCAGAAGAGACACTTGCGATTTAGCCAGTTTTCAGTATGCAACTTAAGTGTCGATAAACTGTTTTCGATTTAACCCCACTTAACCATCATTAGTGTCCTGTCCATCTATCTAACAAGAGCGCAGTGTGGCACCTCTCGCATATTAATAAATAGGAGCGCGCGCCGTCACTATTTACTCGCCTGCTGCGCCTCCCCAATGAATGTATTGAGACCGCGTCGATATAAATAACCTCAATGTCGCCCAGAACTGCTACTGCCTTATTTGTGTCATTATTCTCCGGGCGGCTACATCTCGAGCGCCACGCATCCTTCACGTGCAAATTTATTCCCCAAGATTAAGCATTCGTATTCCACATTCGCATAGGCCAGAGCACATGTACTACACGCATGCGTAATGCATTTATTTGCGTTCCAGTGCGGTGCTGATCTGCCGCCAATCGGCAGCAGCCCCATAGACACCCGTACGCAGCGCGCCCATCTAACATGGATCGCGCAGTGGCAATAAAATCATCCGTCCCAGAGCGTCCAGTGCTGGTAGCCGTAGCCGTATAGCTGCTAGTATCCCAGTAGCGATGTTCACTTAAGAATTATATTTATCGTTCGCCCAGGCAAATTAGTAGTCGTGGCCGGCCGTATAAATGTATTCCTCGCGCACAATTTTGATTTGGCTCTTAATTTATTTGAGAATGCATTATTCCCGCATGTTTCAAAAATCATTAACAGGAGTAAGAGAACTCGGATATCTGATCCCTCCGTGGGGGACCGCGCCGCGCCGCGAAACCGGCCGCTCCACGTTGCGTATTATGATTTATGCGCGCTTTGGCATTGCAAGCTAAGCGAGTGAGATATCCTCTCCTCCTGATGCGGATGCGGCCGGCCTCAGTGCGCGTTCTGTGCTTTGCTTCGTACAATTACGGCTCAATAAGAAAGTGTTAATTCGCCTCTCATGTGTACAAATTGTGTTCATTCGCGTACAAGTGTTTAAATTTCACCTCGAGAGGCAGATCACGCTGGATGGACGCGTGTGTACATACAGTAGGTTGGCTTAGTCAGCGGATAATTATTTGTGTTGCGCGGTACGATATAGTTCGCCATCCCCATGTGTCCATGCAGGCCGAAATATATATAGTTTTAATCATGTCTCAGCAGAGCGCGCACGGGACGGAAGAAGCACCCATAACGAGCGTCCCGCAAATGCATTTGGATATTGGCAGGAGGCCCCGCTGCGAGGACATTCCTCTACCGTATATGCGATGCCATACTGTGTGTGTTTGGATCACCCCCAAGACACGATATTATAAATTTCATAATTCACGAAATATGTTAAAATGAGCGCAGTGCTATATTTTCGCTGGAAAGCGCTTTGTATGGGTGCGAGGCGATAGGTGGGCCATTGCCAAATGTCAAAACGAATAACAAAAAAATAAGGCAAGCAGCGCGAAGCATCATCCAGCAGCCGAACAAACGAACCAGGCAGAAGGAATCCTTCCAATTATTGTATTATGCCGAGCCGGGGCTTATTAGGGCCCCCGATACATATGGATGGATATACTGTCGGAAAACACCCCTGCGGTTTTTGTTTCCGCGCAGCGAGACAACCACTGCGCGCGCACAGTCAAGAAGGAGCTGCTGAACAAATGTCCGAGATGAATATATGGCAAAATAAATAAAAACATCATTTCCGTTTAACTTGCATTAATGTGATGTTCCCGAGCGGGCTCACAGGACGAGGCGACGCGACGCGACGCTCAGTCTCAGACTCTGACTCTGACTCTGACTCTGACTCTGATGGCCGAGTCCCATGCGAGCGAATGTTCAATTTCATTCGCTTCGTGCAGCGAAATCGAATGCAATTAATTTAACCATCGGACTGCGAGAGGCGAGTTAATATTTCGGAGTCGAAGTTGAAGTTGCCCATATCAGTCAAGTTCTCTAGGCAGCGCTAGTTCTCGTGGGGCTTGATGAATCGCGTCACGAGAGTGAGTCCATGCGTTGTCATTGCTTATTGGAAACGCCCGGGGCGAAAGTGATTTGTCGGCTGCCCATATAGGAGCGTGTGTTCGTCTTCGGGGAAGGTTTCATTGAGTAATGCTTTCACCCATTGATTGATGGCTAGTTGTGATGGACAAGTATTTGACTTGAGAGGAAGATAAAAGATGGGGCTGCGGGTCAAATAGCGCCGCTCGACCAGTTACTAATGCTTGGGCTGGCTTCTATTGCCAAACTGTTGGATTGGATTTCATTAGCAGCGTGGACGGTCTTTCCTCGAAAGGTGGCAGCTTTTAATGAGATGCTGCCGGTACCAGAATTCATTTCACTCAAAGAACTTGTCACGGATTCAAGTTGGATTGCGATTTCTATTGTCACGTTTTACGAAATGGCCCAATACGGGTGTGTAGGCGAAGCTTAGTCTTTATTTCCATCTCTCCAATAGGCAGTGTGACCAATTTAGCATATTTTCTTTTTCAGCATCTTTTTTTCAAATCATGACAGCATTTTTTGTTAGGATGTGTTCAAAACCAACAAGTGCCGACAAATATGTTTTCCAAATTATTATTTAATATTTTTAGTTATATTTTTATTTTTAAGCTTAGTATCCTGCTCGCGCTAAATTTTATCTCCCATACAAAAATGTCTACAAAGATAAAATTTAGCAAAGCAATATCCTGTTCGCTCGATAAATTCTTAACTTCATATAGATGGGCCGATGACAAGTCTCCACTCATTTAGCTCGCGAAATAAATGTCCGGTACATTAAATCGAAGATAAATTTTGACAAAATAAAAAGGAGGAAAAAGTTTGTGTTGCGATTATTATGGATTTGTCGGAGGAAACCGCAGAGAACGTTAGCGTGATAAATAAAAAAAAAAAACAAAACACAAAATAATTATTTAGCGACCTCAACATATTTTTAAATATAATTTAAAATTTATATCTTTGGTGTGGAGAATCGAAGTGGAGACTAGGGACGCTAAAACTTAGCGCGAGCAGGATACTAAGCTTCAAAACTGAAAGCGCTCAACTCATAAAAGTAAACAGTCCACCAGTTATCGAAACAGCGTGATTTCATGCTGTAGCCAGCGTTGCCAGATTGGGCGCTTTGTCATATCTCGGGCTATCTGTTTTCTTAAAAAAAAACGATAGAAATTTCTTCCATGATCGCCCAACACAATTTGGGCTATATATCGTTTAAGAGAATTTGTGTGAATTTGATTTGTTTTATTCCTTCTACAAAAAAGAAATATTTTCCAACAAACTTGCACTTTTCAAACTTGGCAGCACTCTTGCAGTCAAGTGACATCGAAGAGTCGTTCAAAGTCAAATAAAATTGGCGGTGCGCATAAGTGAGATGGGTAAGTGGGAAAAATACCAAAAGGAAGTACTTAAGGAATTGGGAACATTTTCAACGATTTTTAGGCTTCTTTTTGGGCAACGATTTTGGGCTACATTTTTGTAAGGTTTGGGTGCTAAAAACAACCAAATTCAGGCATCCCTGACTGTAGCAGGATTTTTGCTTAGCCAAATTATGACCTAAAATAATAGAAATAAAATCAAAACCGACGAACATTAGTGCGAACAGGGCATTACAATTCTCATTTGACAGTGAACTCTGAACACAGTCATTCAACGAATTCAGCTAATAATACATACTATTAATTTTTATTCAACGAACAGAGACTGAACTTAATTGAATTAAAATATTTTTTTATGTAATACATAGTAAGCGTCACGAAGTGATTTTTATTTTATAATACGTTTGATAAATATATCTTATTTTTTAGGAAAAACTTTTTTTGTTAATCTTTTGGGTTTTTAGAAGGTTTTGATTTAAAAAAAAGTATTTAGCATGATTTTAGCATTTTATTTATGCAAAAAAAAAACAGTGGCGGGAGTGCCGACATAAGTGAAAACTTTAACAATTACGTGTGTATTTTTTGAATTGTCAGGAAATATTTTATTGTGTAGGAAATACTTTTAAATGAAGTGTTTTTACATTTTAATTCATTTTTATAAGCCACTACTACAAATAATTGCAAACTAAGGCTTTTTCATGCCTTTTAGGCATTATTTCAACAGCTAAGGTTTTAAGGCTTGATTTCTTTTCAAAAAGGAATCTTTTTTTATTTTAAATATGTTATTTATTTGTATTTTGATTCAACGTACTGACTTTGTAATTTTTTGAACATTCGTAAAAAATCTTTTCCAAGAAAAAATTATATGTAACCTCGGTCTTAAAGAATGTGTTTCCACCATCACACTCTGTCCACTTTATCTGTCATTCTTTAAAAATAAGTCAATCGTCCACTTCCAGTAAGTGGAATGAAATTGGAAACAAATTTGAAAGCTGTTTGTTGCATAAATAAAAACTGTTTATTTTTTTATATTTGTGTTTAATTTTTGATTTATTGTTCCACTTTACCAAAAAAAAAAAATATTTTATGCATTACATTATTGAAAAGGGAATTTTTTTTCAAATTGGGCATTTTTTCGTCAAAAGTAGTTGGCAACGCGAACACTTTTGTCGGAACATTTTTAACAGAACTAAACATGAACAAATTAGAAACGCTATGTCCTCTGTCGAAAATGACAGACTGAATGAGTCATTGCGCACGTTTTCTGCATATCCAATAAGTGTCAAGGAAAAGCTTCTCTCGCATAAAATTCAAATATGCAAACGGAAGCGTAAATTTGGCGTTTTTGACTTTTTCTATAGAAACTAAAAAAAACTGCTGGGTAAAATGTAGCCTATGACAGTCTCTGTGTCACAAGCTGACCTGGTGCCTTGTTTCACGACGATCGGTTAAGGCGTTGGGGTGCGCAGGCGGAACAAACAACAAAATTCACTTACACACTTAAGTAGTATGCAGATTTATGGAAATAGTAGATCATTCGATAGAGACACACGGGCTACTCGAGCAGTTTCTCAAAGTAACAACAAATAAAACCAAGCAAGGTCATTGTTGTCGGAGTGGGAATCAAAACAAATAAAGTAAGAACTTTAAAAGGCGACCCTCTAGCCTGTTAGAGCCTTAATTTTGCGTTGGTTCTGTAATAAGAAGATCCTCTAATCTCTAACACAAAGATAAAATTCGTGAGGCTATCAAGGACACCGGGCAGCCACTTTGCGATTTGGTTATGGAAAATTTCATGAAAAGGATATGGTCCTATATGCGTACTCGTGGTGGCCATTTGGCTGATGTTGTTTTTCATTATTAACGGCATACCTTCCTCTTTATTAGGAAATAAACGTCCGATCATTTATCTCAAAAAATGACATTTTTCTTTGAATTCCAAAATAACACCTCTTATTGGAAAACCCTCTATAAGATGGATGATCTCGTTCAAGTGTCCAAAAAAAATCTGCAAGCATTCCCGGCGAGCATTTTCCTTGATATCTTTTCTCCATTGCAGTGATGTCTTGATGAAATCTTTCCCCGTGTTCGTCGCTCACATCGCCTAAGTTTTCTGGGACAAAGTCGAGATGGGAATGAACGAAATGAATCTTTAAGGACATGTTACACCTCAAGGCCTTATAGTTCTGTAGTAGTTAAGAAACAATCACTTCATAGTTTGCAGACTTTCTATTTCCTAAAAAGTTTGTCGCCACTTCAACAAAAAAAACCATGCATATTTTTTTTTTGTTTAATTTTGAAGAGTCAATGAATAGTCTTCATTTATCCGCTGAATAGTCAAACCCTTGTTTATTCATAAGCCCAGGCACATCCTTGCAATATGTAAGACAGCTTTCTTCTTCAAAAAAATTTATAAATTCAGCAAGAAACTTTGGTACTCGAATGAAGTAAATTCCATTCTTGAAGTCTGGAACCTAAGAGTTCAGTTTGAGCCTTAGATAAATTTAGGTCTCTAACTAAATCATTTAGTTCGCCTTGACGTATTAAAAGCGGTTCCTTTTCATTTATAACAAAATCCTGTGACGGAATGGTGGTCTGTGTTGAAGATTGTGATTCGATGTCGCTTTCCTTGTCCTCGGCATCAATTTCCATCTTTGGAGGTTGCGGTGGTGGGCAGTCTTTAGTACGAGGAAGCGGTTTAGTTACTGATTCCAAATCAGGATACACAATTTTATCTCTTGTTTTGTGAGAATATCCTTTAAGTTTCGTTAGACAGAAATAACAGTCCGTAACATGATCTTTTTGTTCCTTCCAAATCAGAGGTTTAGAAAATGGCATTGCTGGGTGGGCACCCTTAGACCATCCTCTTAAATAGCGTACACATCTTAACTTTGTGCCCAAGGTTTGTTAATAGTCTGCTGTATACTGCAGCAAAAATGTCAAAATACGACGCCATTTGCAAAAATGATAACGTCTTCCGATAGGGTGATATATTTTGCACCACCTTGAACTTGGACTTTAAGAAGTAAGTGGGGATTTGTTAAGACTATTTAAGGAGGTACAAAATGATTAGCCCTTTAAAGGCCAACAGCCGCTCTCACATATCTCTTTATAAAGTCTTACTGACACCGGAATGTCTGTTCTTCTAGAATCAAGACAAGGACAAGGCCCTTCATATTTTGGAGGTTGTACATCGGATCAACTGCTCTAGGTGTAAATTGCTCTCTATCACCAAAAAAAAAATTGTGACATCTAAAAAGGTGACTTCTATGCAGAGAAAAGTGCGTTTTTGGACGCGAGTTTGATTTCGAGAGCCAAACTTTGGCAACGAGTCCTCAGCCCCTAAGTTGTGAGTAAGTCCGAAAGGTCTTCTCGCAGTAGTATATCTGAGTGTCTCATACACAAATGGCTGAACCAACTTTGCAGACGTGTGTTACGGATAAACAGCAATACTAGAGCAGAGGCTATAACTAGGTTTAGGGACCCTAAGAATGCGAGACATGGACGCAGTGGACATCATATCCGACTAGTAATCGAAGGTCTCAGGATCATTGTACCGCTATCGAACGTTTGAGAATAATCGACTCATCTCGGCCGTTCGGATCGGCTTCTCCCAAGCAAACGCGTGCTTGGGAGAAGCTAGGCTTAGGTTGGAGTTGCGCCAACTATTTTCAGACAATGACCCCAAATAAAAATACTGCAGGTAACCATATCCGAACATAGCTTTAAAAATGATTTTCTCTTAACATATGCGGAACTAGATTTGTTAAGGCATTTCGGTTTAACAACTGACCCAATCCCCATTTCTAAGACATAAGAAAGTAACCCTTTAAGTGGAGCAACATTTAGGTCATAAATTTCATAACAGTGGAGTGGACAGACTACAGACTTCACCTTCGATTGGACATGACAGTTGAAGTTTTATTGGACTCCTAATGATAGTAACACCCAAAAAATGTCTCTGAATAAGACGGCCCTTTCTGCAGCCATTGACAGCGTTAATTCATAAGGCAGGCCAACAATAGGAACCTCCATAACAGACGGGCCCTGATGTACAACCTTCTCTTACTAAACAAACGTCACGAACGACTCCATTGCACAACATACCCACTTCTCAATGATGCTGCAAGATATCACCACGGGAAATTCCGATGCAATTGATATTCTTTTGAAATAAATCCCACCTTAGACGAAGTACCATACCCCAATCGGTGTGACATCAAGTGACATGTAACTCAATCGCATTTTAATAGCCGATTAACAATGGCATCCACACTTCCCATTCCATTCCATTCTGATGCGGAGCCCCCAGTCGAAACCCAATTCAAACGTAATTACTCTCGTTTCGAAACAATTAATAGACCAGTTTGGTGGGTCCACACGGCACGGACATGCACACGGACACGGAACTCGAACTACGATTCCCACCAAACGCAAATTCATAGCTCCGCCAGCCCAAACAAAGGAGCAAACTTGTTCCACACTCGTACACACTGTGAGACGCAGTCATCGGCTTATGTCGTCGTTTTATTGTTGTTTCGTCTTTCGTGTTACGTATGTAACGTGTATTCTGTCTTCGAGTTCCCATCTCGGCCGTGCGCCGTGCTCCGTTGTCGTCGTCGTCGTTGTCGTTGTTTTTGGGCATAAAATCCATTGCTCACATATGTTTAACTGGTGTCCATTGATGAGATGATTGTGTTAAATGTACAAACTGTGAACATGGATTTCATTTCAGTGTCCAATAGAGGGCGACAAGAGAAATTTTATTGCCTTGTGAAATTTGCGCCTATGGCCGTGTAGATTGTAGATTAGGCTCCGCATAAGTGGAGGCAATCAGCACATTCGCCAGGAGGTGCAATCTGGCAAAATGTGCTGAAGCGGCAGCGCTCCCTTATAGCAGCCAGGCCGATGTGAGGAACCACCGCAACCGCACCAGTGCGTTCCACTTGAAATGTGTTGCAAGTGGAGCGCCTGCTGAGGACCGGCCAACTATGCGCTGGCTTGGCGAGGCTCGCGCGCACTTGAGTGGGCGTCAGAAGCGCAAAGTATCTTGATAGCCCTGCAGCAGAGCACAGCCCGTAAATCAATGTGAAATATTTAATTCTTTATTTAGCCAAATTATTTTAATATTGTGGCGTTGAAATTTGATTCCGGGGCAGGAATTTCCCCACTGCGGATTATATCGTATGGGGTCGCGAGACAGGTAAGGGGCCGCCATGAGTAATTGATTGACAACAGGAACATAAATATACACGGTGCGCGTTCCGTTCCCACCGGCCATCGGGCGGCTGTGACAAATTGCTTGCGCGCACCTAAAAGGGCCATTGTTGCGCGGTTATAGCTAGTGTCAGCGACGACACCTTAATCTGACAGCTCTCACGCAATTATCGAATTTGTCAACAGTCAGTTTGGACGGTGCATTTGTCCCACAGCCGGGGAGTAATTAATCGACGGCTGTGGCACATGTATGCGGTTATCGCCATCTCTGACAAATCGCCGACTTATCCTATTCGGTGTCGACGAAAGGACATTCATTCACATTTTGGTTGGCGTTTGCACGGCGATGACAAATAGACGGCCATTAGGCAGTGCGTCAATTTGACATTGACCCAAAAACTCGAACTCGTCAAAAACCACGCACGATCCCCGGATTAGAATGCAAATATGCACAATGGCAGGGTAAACACGGTTCCTCCGAACGAGGGAATTTCAGCGGGCAAACAGACACAAACTATTAGTGCGGAGGTAAATTAATTAAAAGGTTCCCGGCCAGATAAGGAACTGAAATAAATCACACATTGTAGGACCGGCCGCCGCAGGTAAACGCGCGGTGTGTCGGTGCTCGGTGGTGTATGTTGGAAAACTCTTACCTGAGGGCCGAGGCGGACAGTGGAAATTAGCTGGCATGTCCAAACAAATAAGAAAATTACCGACCGACAACAAAGAACGAACATATTGAGATGTTGCGTTGCGTCTGTCCGATGCCCATAGAAGACGATGCACGATGCCTATCGCATACGCGGATGGATGTGGTCAGCGCTCTTGTGTAGTTAGTCAGTCATCGCGAAGCCCGATCGTGTTCGATCGGTCCGGTGACGCGATATCTGGACCCGAAATCAAAATAACTCTTCTGCGGTCAGTTGCGGACGGTTCTGTGCTGGATGCCAGCCATCAGATGCGTCCGAGGGCAATTTGTCGTCAAATCCATTATACAACGAGAGCTGATTGGATACAGATTTTTATTGAGGATCACCAATGCGAGTGTACCCAAGCGGAGCGCTAGCCCGGCATGGTTCTCATTCAAAACGAATCCGATGTTAGCGACTGATAATGTCAACTAAAAGGTCCATTCATCTTCTCATGTGCAGATTGTAGATTGGTTCGCCGATACGGCCCGCGAGCAGTATTTGTTTAGGCTGCATTTGCTAAATTGCTTCAGTGGATTGTATCGAGATGTATGGGTGCGGGTATGGAATGGAATGGAATACTCAAAAGTTCTATTTTATAGACTGGAGTTGATTTGGATCTTAACAAGATACAGATAGATATATTCTACGCGTGGCCGTTGCTGCAGGAATGCGGTTTTATCGTGCTCTTGCCAAAGGCTCGAAGTGTTGACACCTTGTTACGTTGTTATACGTACGGGGAGGAAGAATTTTTGGCACCGCTCAAACTGCTGAATGCGCATACTTTTTTAGCGACGCACTGATTACACGTGATGCTCAATATAGGTACACCATGTCGAGAACGAATTTTTCGTACAAGCCAAAAGCGACGACAAGTGAACAGGGCCCTCAAGAAATTAGTCGGCTTTTGGCCAAATCGGCTGGCTTACAAATCCACGTGGAGAGTCGAAGACCATTCGTAAGCATCTTGAACGTTGCAAATCTTGCACGACACAATTTTTTTCTATTTTGGCCTTTGAAAATATTTCAAATGCTTTTATTGCCAAATAAAAACCTTTAAAATCTATACCTACAGAGTTGCCTATCACAACACGAATCAATCCTTGTTAAATATCGTTCGAAAATGCTAAATTTGCTGAATAGCTTCAAAAACGACTCAAAAATGTTCACATTGACCCTTTTTCTTGCGACTTTTAAAATTAGTGCAGCAGTCACCCTGTTATTCAATTAGAAATGTATGAGCTCTACTTTGACGTAGCACCCGGTTGAACAAGATTATTTCTGGCTGTTGTGGCAACAGAACTCTCTACAGGTTTCCATCGTCCACAAGACTGGCAAAGCCAGGCGGATTTGGTAATAGTATAACAGACTTAGGTAAGAAGGCTTGATCTTACGACCTACACGCTGAGTATATGTCTTTCTCTGTCGAGGAAATATAGTTCTGCTATAATACGGAAGCCTTGAAGAAAGAGCATAAAAACAACGAATCAAGGCAACAAGACCTTGAACCTTGTAGAGATGAGCACGAAAACCTTGCAGTGGTGAGTCCGAGCCAGTGTTGTGCATATGAAAAGATACTGTCGAAGCAAAGACAGCACTTAATCTGCAGATGTAAGCCAGGCCAAATGAGAAGAAGATTGGAATGTCTAAAACTCAAGTTGAACAAGGCCGCTGAAGAATACGGGCTAGCAATCAACACATTTTCTTTTTTTTGAGAAATTCTTTGAACTTTTTATTGAGGAAAAGTGTTTTGGTCCTCTCTTTTTGTCGCTCGTCTGTATACATACGACATTTAAGTACGGGACCAACCTCCGGTCAAATGCTCCTTAAAAGTATCCACTCTCAAGTCTAAAGAAAATGCGTTCTAATAAGCATGTTTCACTAACAAGGTTTATAAAGACCCTTTTGAAAAGTCTGACAGTTACATAGTAAAGTTGTTCGAAATGCCAAAATAAATCACTCTTGGTATTATATCCAAATTTTATTTACCTTCCATTTGGAAAAAAGATGAGTAGATCATCTTTCGAAAACTACAAAGTAAAGAATGCACCACTTTACAAAAAATGATTTATACCGATTGTCAATTGTACAAGGGTCTTTTTTAAAAATATCCACACCTTTTGACCAATTTTTAAAGTTATTTACAAACCTACGAACAAGTCGATGGCTCCCTTATATTCATGCTTCTTTTGAGACTCGATTTCTTTCGAAAGTGTGTCGAATTCGAAGAATCTGTATTTTGACATTCGGTCAGATCAAGAATGAACTTCATTCGAAAGTTCATTATTCATTCGAATGTTGAGTGTATTTTGACTTTCTAATCGTCCGCAACAAATGTCATTTTTTATTCGTCTGTATTTTCCTAAACGCTAACTGCGATAATTGTTGTTATTCCGCATTTTCCTAGCGGATTTTTTTTTCAGAAATCGATTTGAGGCCAGCGATACTACTTTACTTCAATTGAAAAAATGTGTGGAAAAAAATTAAATCAGCTCCGTACTTCGCACTATTGTTAAATTCTTTATATCTACTTCACTTTAGAAATCCCTTGTTTAATTCGCTTCAATTTTAATAAAAAAAAACCTTAAATCTGATTCCAAAAACGAAATATTATTTAAAAAATGTTTTACACTCTTTCATGTTAGCCCAAATTCTCATTTGAAAAGGATAAATTGCATCAAACTTTGCTTTAAATACAAAATTTTTAACAATTTTCTGACTTTTACTATTGCTTGCCTTTGAATTTTCTGGCAAAGAGGTCATACTTTTGGTTTGGTTTTGGTTCAGTCTGTTTATGAAAAGTTCAGCCAAATACGTGAAAGAATTATACAAACGCGATGAAAAGATATTTTGAAAGAATTAAGAATGTGAATAAAGATTGGTACGCGAAATTATAATTTCATGAACATATGCACCGTTTATGATATTTTTTTTTCTAAAAAACTATGAACAATCAAGATTTGCAAAAAATAGTGGAGATGAATTATGAAGAAGACCATTTATTATTATTATTATTTTTTTTTTCTTTATTCTCAAAATTTATGAAGACTTTATTTTCATAATAAAAAAATATTGTTTAATCTTAAAACGTTTTTTTGAATAAGTTTTATATTTATTTGGAATTAAATATATCATTCAAACTTTTCTTGAATCTACTTCACTTTTTGGGTCAAATCTACTTCGCATTTTTTTTTTTTTGAATTGGTAACGCTGTTTGAGGCTTCCATTATTCTCCTTCCGTATGGAATTTTCTCTTCGTAATTCATAAACAAAACAATCGCCATGTCTATTGTCTTGTTATTGATCATCGATTGTATACAACAATCAAGAAAAATGTTGTTTTGATTTGAACCGTAACCATAATACAATAATTACTTTTAAATAATGTGACATTTGCCTCTATTTTTGTTTATACAAAATTTTTAGCTGCAATATTTATTACTAGTTTTGAAGATTATAAATTGTAACATGAGGATAATGAAATAAATAAATAAAAAATATATTTGGAAGGTAGCGTGAACAGAATTGAGTTGAATAAATAAAATCGAAAACTTGAGGTTAAATATAACAAAACCTTAATTTTTGTTTGGATTCTTTACTTGAATAATATGGATTCGCAATTTAATAAGACAATTTGAAAACCTATTTTCGGTTTAAATATGAGCTTAATATTTAAACTTAAGTCAGACTTACAGACTTTTATTACTAATAAAATATTTTAATATTCTTACACCTTGTCCCATTTGAAATAAGACTGCTACTTAACATTTTTTGTATTTTTTAGCATTTATTTCTCAATAAATTAAATTTTAAATATTTATGTACGAAAAGGTCCAGCCGACAAGTAAAGTTTCAAACCTCCGTTAGCTGAAACTAGAAAAAATATACATAGACAGCAGGCCATCCTTATGTACAATTCTTTTTGTCAGCTAGTCAAGTTCGAAAAACCGCCAAGTTAAGTTCGCTGAGTTTTACCTAAAAGTCGGTTTAAATTTTCTCTTGTTTTTTGTAAACCTTTTCTACTTAAACTATTACTAATTATGAACTATACCTGTATTAAATGAAATTGGGAATTAAATCGAAGGAAATTAATTTTTTCATTTAACTACATTTATAAAATTTTAACAAAATAATGAAATATAATATGAAATATATATAATGAAAATAAAAATGTCAAACAGCTGATTTCGAAAGTCAAATTCATTTGAATTCATTTTATGACATTCTCGATAATGAATATTATTCGTTCGAATCTCAAAATACACAAGGTTCATTCGAACGAATATAGACATTCGTTAAAATTGACTATTCGGTTGAATCTCGAAATATGCATGATTATTGGAAACCTTTAGCTGGCAACTTGTCAACTTCCGACAAAATTTGTTAGAGAAGTTTTTGCAAAATTTAAAACACCTTATAATGGCTTAAAAAAAATCAAAATCAGGTTTTCCGGATGTGCAATAAGCACTCAATACAAGGGAAGAATCTGTTTTCTAAAATTTGAATAAAGCTTCAGTTTTAATTTTTGGTCCTTTGCGTTTTTTGTTTATTCTAAATTGATAATTGCACAAATTCTGTCACATTTCCACTGATATTGACAGAAAGAGGAAATATTAGCAAAAAAGAGAATAGCAAACAAATTTCCACTTAGCTTGGATCCTCCAAGTCGCCGAGGCATGTATCTAACTGCTGCCACTTTTTTTCATTTTGAACATAAGGAGAATAAAACAAAAATGTTTTAAAACATTTTTTTTTCTGTAAAAATAGACAATAAGGACACAAAAAGAGTGAAAATAGCCTTAAAAACAAATTTGTTGTTTCCCGGTGCCCTTGAGAATTTAAAAGATCCAATTTTCAAGGTTTCCTAATTTTTTTTTTCAGTATATCCAAAGGTACCTATGCCATTTTTGTTCAGGAGGAACCGTAGCACTTAAGTCAATACTGGTAGAATTATGTGATAATCCATCACACGTTTTATAAAATGGGGAAGATATATAAAGCACTCACCAAATTTTTAATACGAGTGGGCTTGAGCAGTTAATGGTATGACCATCAATTCGGGGGTTCATAAATATCATAGGTATAGCACAATATCTCCGTCTTTTTTTGGTTACTCTCCAATAATTCTCCAGAACTTTTACAGATTTTTCTACATCTTTCGTTTTGGTTCTTTATTAAAATATTCTATCACGGAAATTCAGCTTTACATGGGCTAGGACTGGATAAACATGCTGGCTATGATCCTTTTATTCCATTTCATTGCACTGATTTTAATTTTCTTTTCTAAACCTAATTCGTCGCTGCTGAGACATAAATAATTATAAAACTTGGAAAGCAGAAAACTGTACTAAGAAAATCTATAAATTTGAATTATGCCTGTCTGTAGTTGTCATAGTGAACTACGTTTTTTAACTGAACAGTGAAATTGCATTTGATATGACAGTAATAAGTGTGAGAAGACCTTAACCTATTGAGGGGACATTATGCAACTATCCTTACCTCTGTTGATCTTAGCTTAAGCACAATTAATCAGTCAGTTTTCTGCTCAAAAAGAAGGAGTGTCCCGTATCAAAAGTCCTCGTCTCTTTTCCATAAAGGGAGCTTGTAAAATACAACGAAGGATTTGTTATCCCTCCTATTGAAATCAACCAGCTCTATCTTCTGTCAGTTTAAAACATAAATTGAAAGGCTCAAAACTTCAACGTTTTACCAAAGATTTTGACCTCCGCATATCGACCTGTTCGGGTGATGAACAAGCAGTATAAAAGTTACGGGTTGAGATTTCTGTTCTTGGCAACAACTGCGAAATCTGTTAAAAAGGTTCCGTACAAAGAAAACCACTGATCTTCAAAAACGTTACATAAGAAGTAAAGTTTTATTCAATTTTATGTACTTGTAATTGGCATTTGACAATAAATTTTATAATTTCCCTTATGGGATATTTGTTGTGGATGGGTGCATTCCACCTCATTGGTGCAGTGTTGCCGTCGTCACCATCAATGTTATCATCGACCCTATTCTGTCAACCTTTTTTTAGGTCAGGGCATCGTTATAAAGAAGGTTTTAAGAAAAAACCAGACTTTGCTTTTAACTCAAACGATAAAATAGAACAAAAACCTCGAACAAAAAATGAAAATTGTTAAGATTTTTCGAAAATTGGAAGTTTCCTAACTTGTTTTCCGTAAATGTAGTAATTTTCAACCCTTTATAAAAATTCACTCTGCATATTCTTTGATTATGCTCGGTTTTCCCAGACAGGATGATGTGACTTACAGGCCCTATAGAAATGCGAAACGAAAACCCCTTTCGCATTTAAAAACCAAAAAAAAAAACTAAAGAAATCGTGCGAAAGCAAAATTTTGCTCTTACTCGTTTCGTTTTATTTTTCCAACTCACAAAACCTTGAAAATTCGATTTTTCTTGCATCACCACGGAAAACGGAAACGTCAATGAGACAACGTTTTTTCGCTTCGGCACAAAACGAACATTTTTTTTCGTTTTCAAAATTAAATACGAGATGCTAGCCCTTCGTCCAAGCGACACGAAAGAACGTTTTCATCTTATGGAAACCCGCATCCATGAAACTTCAGTCTTAGTTGAAGGTTTACTGGCAGTTGTGTTGCCACTGGTCCTTTGCATTTATCATGTGGGCATTTTCGAGGGCCTAGTTTGTCACAATTTCGGTGGTTCCAATCATAAATAATTATAAAGCTTGGAAAGCAGAAAAATGTACTAAGAAAATCTATAAATTTGAATTATGCCTGTCTGTAGTTGTCAATCCACATAAACTGGTAAAACAATCAAGTGAGCAACTGCACCCATTCTACTGATTTGGAAGTCACTTTAGGACTGTTTTTCATAGCACATTTGATACCATTTAGAGCCGCTTCTGGCCAGTGTTTCGAAAACTATAACAGGACCTTTTCAGTCCTCTGGTCAATCCCTCTGTATAAAGATATGACAGTCGTGGGAAACATTTCCGCAGCTTGCTTCACAATTATTCATCACTCTAGCTCCACTGGCTGATATGTGCTCAGCCGTAACCCCCACAGACGCAGTTCCGTCGCTCATCCGGTGGGTGAACTGTGCGCTGCCCCATTCAACTTACGGCATTTATCGCGTGTCGTATCAGTCGACACGTCGACAATATTTTCCGCGCACTTAAGATGAAACAAATGTCATAAACACATCCGCAGCAGTGAACTTTGCCCTCGCAGCGCTGCGGTTCTATGCAAAGTCCGACCGGTGACTCCGTGTCTCCTTATCGAATCGCAGCAATCGCAGCGTCGCAATAAAATGTGCCTTTAGTACCGTGGCCATCTCCGACCAAACCGCCCGAACGCCTGAATATATAGTTGCTGCAGTAGTGCAGTGCATAGTACAACTTGCGCGCGCCCTTGGACTTGTCAACTTAATGACTCACAAGACCCCTAATTGAATGCTATCGTAATCAATATAAACATGTAAATTAAATCCTTGTAATTTAGTCTCCCTCTCGGCCGTCATCAAGGTGAACGGATTGCTGTGGCACCGAACAAGAACACCGAACCGATCGTCCGCGTTCCCATGCGCGGTAAGCCCTGCAGCACGCATTTCCAATTTAATATGCCCGCCGATGGGGCTGCGAACGCAGAAGTATACAGGGGGCTCTGGGAATGCGACTTAATGCGACTTGAAACTGTACAGAGACTTACGGGTATCTAAAGCGCGTTGATATGTGATAGGTCGGACATGCATCCAAGAGCTTATGGCATTCGTATAAAGACATCAAGCCACAGATGTCAGCTGGAGATATGTACTTAGTAGCAGCGCGCCAACGATGCAGATACACTTTCAGCGCCAACACCATTTAGAAGACATTCCGTGGATAACTTTTTGATGGGGGGACTCGCTGCGGGATAGGCGCACGTTCGCACAGGCGCACACACTGCTTGAATTTGTGCACACAGCAACCCATTGAACCGGCGCATATGGCATGCCATCTAATGCGAATGGCCTATGTCGGCGGCTGAAATGCCAAAGGTAAATAAATCAAGCGGCTTCCAACTTTAATCACGATCTCTTAAATTAAATCGCACACATCTCGGCACTAAGTCACTTGGCGGATCGGATGCGGATTGCGGATGGCGGATAGTGATGCCGCCGCATGCTAAGACGGCGACAGCGATCCCTGCCAATGATGATGTTGATGGCTGCTTTGACTGCTGCAGAGTATTACGGTGCTCTCGCGCGCTAAAATGACGTGCACGTATTCCGCGTGGTCACCACCGGTTGTCCGATTTAAACGATTTAAACTGAAGTTTTGCCAAATGCGATTAAAACGTCGCCGTCGCACTCGCGTATACGCATATCTGCGGTAATTTAATGCAGCTTATACCTACCTCGGCGAGAGCAATGGGCCAGTAATTACCGTATCGTCATAAAAGGCCCACTCGTCCGTCATGGCCTTCTTCGCGCTGGCCGGCCCCCTGTCACTGTCACCCCGCCATCGCAAATCAACCCCAAAATGAATGCACGACTCCGACCGCGTACAGTTCAAAAATTGGCGGTGATGGCACACACAAATGAAATGATTTCCTTTATTGGATTGCGCCGCACCGTTGACAGCGGCCACCCAGGCGAACCTCCGCCAGGGTATCAAATCTCCGAATCGACGAATTCGGCCTTTCAATTTCATTTATATCATCGTAATCAAAACAAAAATTCTGTGAAAACGCACTTAATTAAAAACGGAATTCCAGACAGCCATCCAGCATCAGCATCAGCGTCACAGAACGGAACCACAGATAAAACTCCAAATTCCACGAGAGTACGAGCATGTGAACGACTGCGACGACAACATGGACATGGGATGTGGACTGCTCGACTGGTGGACTGCTCAACTGGCGGACTGGCGGACATCAGTGGGCTAAATATGCCATGTGATAGCGAGATTATCCGCGATGTTGAAATGTTAAATTGAATCGCAGCGCAACAGCGGCAGCGATCTATAGTCTGGCAATTGCGATTGCGAAACCTCCTCGCGCTGACTGGGGGAGACTGGGCGCGAACAATAATTTGACAGTGGAGTGAAGTGGTGGCTTGCTCCCTAGGCCGCGCAGCGGCTCTGACGTTCGGCTGGGATTACTCGAACGAGTAATCCGCAGAATAAGTTGAGATTTAAACAGCCCCGATGTTCGCTGAATCGTGTAAGCATGCTGACCTAACTTCATCAATTTTATATATCGTCGAGTCGACTCGCGATGCGATATGAGAGGCGACCGTGAGCCATTGCCGAACCCCCTGTGAAGAGGATTGGCTTTAATTGATTTTGACATGTGACAAATCTTTCACTGGGGACGCTCTGTATATAGGCAGGCATACTCGATGGGATGGCGGTGGAGCCGATGGTGGTGGCTGGCGGACGCTGTGTGTGCGCGTATAGTGCGAGATCTTGCATCGATCTTTTCTTCGCAGTCGAATTGATCGGATCAGGATCGTCGCAATCGTGATCATCGCATGTGGACTGGTTGGTGATTGCGATGGCGACGAAGACAACATACCGGGACGGCACTGCCCTCATCATATTCGGTTCGATGGTTTATCGGCACTTTTGAAACGATTTTGCGTTGCGTTGTGCCGATGTGCGTCTGCGCGCACAGTGCGGTGGTATGTGTGGCCTGTCCTCCCCAAATTAACTCGCAACCCGTTGGAGGTCGCAATCAGAATACGATGATGGTTATTTATAGAGTTCTGTTTGTGCGATGAAAATATTTATACTTGGTACTCCAAGTTTTATATAGTTTATCGCACTTTGTTGCCGATTGTTGATTGCTGTATATATGTCGGTGCGACTTGCGCCCAGTTTTAATTGGTATAGTTGCTCGTTATCGTTTTATTCAGTTCTTCTGATGGAAGGTTACTGAAGTGGATCCAAGCTTCGTCAACATTCTTGCTCTTGTTTCGCTGTCATTGAGTTTTTGTCTTTGGGCGATTTTTCTCTTAGAGGTTCATATTGAACTTGTTGAACTTGTTCTCCCGTGTATAGGTTATATTACACTCCACTGGGGCAATCAGACGCCACCGGTCCAATGTACTAAAAAACTCGGTATCATCGATATTTCTGGATTTTCGTCGACTTAGAGCCAAGGATGCACTTCAGTGATGAGGAGAAGCTTAGAGTGTAAGCGGGGAAGATCTGCAACTTCAGCAAAGGCAGGACAATACAAGAGGAAATGACCCAAAGTCCCGTCAGAAGTGTCCCAATGCCAATAAGTTTACAGTCAAAGAAAGAATGCTGCTTATTTCTCTTGCCAGGCCTTCAGGATCTTCCATGTTTATTCTGCCCGCGCAAATATTGAAGAGCAATGCTGGCCCTAGGACCCACAAGGGGATTCAGGACAAAAGTAAGTAAGTAATGCCGTTCACAATGTTTTTGTTAAGAGACCATCGGAGAACGCGAGTGCAACCTTCATCCCAATCCAGGCTTAGCCTCTAGCTAAAGCCAGTTCTAAACGCAAGGAAAGTCAGTTGTAAACTGTCACAGCAGCCGGAGTTCCCGTTTGTCATTGCATCAGACGGAATATCCATCGAACCAGGGTTGTGGCAAAAGAATAGTGCAAGCTCATCAAAGCTCCAGTGCGAATCATACTAATAGCGGCCAATACCGGACGTCTTTTGGAGTTTAGTACATAAGCCACGAAGAATCTTGCCTTCCATTCTAAGCAAAAAAAAACCGGCGCATTAGCTACCAACGATCTTGTCACGGTCATCATTTATCTTTTTCCAAAAGGACCTTTGATAAGCCCCATGTCATGCCAAAAGCATGCTACTGCTGGATAACTGAGAGCGCCTTGGACGTCTTCGACTTGACTTGCTTTGCGCAGATCATTTCATCTGTTTAGAGACGCCTTTTGGCTCCGCCTGAGTCAGAACTCCATCTCGTAGTACGCAAAACATAGTTTGCCAAAGGTGCACTAGGAATGCGCGGACCATAATCTATTTTTGGCTCTTTGAGCAAAGTTAACCGCTTTAGATTAGGTATCCTCGAGTGTAGCATTGAGGTATGCAGCTGTGAAAGCAAACTTACGGCCTGAACTTGCAAACTCCTGCTGATGCATGCAAAAACAAATTCTTCCCAGACCATGGCCCTGATCCACTTGATCCAATAACTCCATTACTCCGCATGCTGTTTACTGAAGGGGCACATAGAGTGTCAAGTGACAAGTGTCAACTGTCAAGTGTCAAGTGTCAAGTGTCAAGTGTCAAGTGTCAAGTGTCAAGTGACAAGTGTCAAGTGTCAAGTGTCAAGTGTCAAGTGTCAAGTGTCAAGTGTCAAGTGACAAGTGTCAAGTGTCAAGTGTCAAGTGTCAAGTGTCAAGTGTCAAGCGACAAATGACAAGTGACTAGTGTAAAGTGTCAAGTGTCAAGTGTCAAGTGTCAAGTGTCAAGTGTCAAGTGTCAAGTGTCAAGTGTCAAGTGTCAAGTGTCAAGTGTCAAGTGTCAAGTGTCAAGTGTCAAGTGTCAAGTGTCAAGTGTCAAGTGTCAAGTGTTAAGTGTCAAGTGACAAGTGTCAAGTGTCAAGTGACAAGTGTCAAGTGACAAGTGTCTGCCTACCCACCCCCGCCTTACTCGCTTGCCCGCTCGCGACTGCGATTTATGTCAACCAGCGGTGCCAGATTCTACGATTTATCGTATTTTTACGATTTTAGGGCTTAAAACTTATTCCACGATGGTTGAGCTAAAAAAGCATTAAATTCCAAGATTTTTCAAATTGATCGAATGCAAAAATTCATTTGCATTTTTTTCCAAATAAATTCTAAAAATGTGAAGGTGAAGTAAAACCCGCTCATCTGTAGTCCTGCTTAATGCTTAAGTATGCTTTTTTAGTAAATGTACATGTACAGTTAGTGTACAGCCATGAACAATCTGTTTCGCAAAATGTTTATGTTGAAGCGTAGTACGCTGTTCGAGCTAAAATAAATTTTGTCTGGTCATCAAATTTTCTCTCCAAACATCAGCTAAAGTCCTAGCTAAATTTTGACATAAAGTACGCCAAGTGGATAAGTGTCACAGAAAACAGCTGTTCTTCGAAAAAACTTCATGTAATAATTAAAAAAACTCATCCTTGCTTCACGACGATCTGTCACAATTTAGCTTGAGAAAATGTGCCGACTCATTAAATGGTCACGATAAATTTTGACAGACATAGGCAGTACATTCTGAAACAATAGTTTGATTATTTAGCTCGAGCTGCGTACCGATCAGTGTAATGGGCTTGCTTAAATTTAGCTCAGCTAAATTTTGTAGAGAATTTTGTATGGGAGCGAAAATTTAGCTAGAGCAGCGTACTAAGCTTAAACAAAATGACGGAGCAGAAGTTAAACGATCTTGCTTTGTTTAACATAGAAGCTGATTTTTTATGCAAATTGGATTGCGAAGATTTAATAAATGATTTTGCTGTGCTTAAGTGTAGACGAGTTTTGTGTCACATTGTAAAACATTTATTTTATTAAAAAAATAACCTAAAACCGTTTTAAATGTTTTATTTAACGGCTTTATTATTCACTCCCTTTAATCCGGATTAAATATTACACCTGGGTTTAAGTGAGTTTAACCCAAAAACTAAACCCAAGTCCATAATATTCTCTCGTTAAACCCGAACATAAACCCAATTTTTTAAACTTGAAAGCGTTTAATCCGATTGGATTTAAACGCAATCAGGATACCAGCTTAAGTACATTAACTCGGGTTAAAACTGAATTTCATAATATTGACATTTCTTCGCTCACAAGAAATAAGAAATGTAGAAAAGGGGCATTGAAAAAAAAAGGCCAAGAAACTAAAAAAGGACTTCATTCTGGAAATGGACGAAATTAATGTTGATTGGTTCGTCTTCAGAAGACGAATTTTCGAAGAGCTGATGAAACAGCAGATGATGGTAAATCAACGTCTTCCTTGTCGTGGAATATATCGAATGCACAAGCGGGCGTGCGTTTGTGGTATGTTTTCGAAAATATTTCGTGCTGAAAAAGAGTAATTTTGGAGTCATTTTCGATGATTCGATAGAAATTTCGGCATAATTAATACACCTTAAAATATAACTGGGCCCAAAACAAATGAAATCAATTTTCAAGTGACAAACAAAAAGAAAATGTCATTACTTGTGAAATTTGACATTACGTGGGCTTAAAACGGATTAAAAACGGTTTAAAATGTTTTAAATCCGCATTTAAATCAATTTTTATTCCAGCGGGCTTAATGCATGTTTTTCATTGATATATGGACATAGGTTTAAAAATTAATGATCGGGTGTAGAACTATCTTAAACCTGAGTTACACCCGGAGTGAATAATATGGCCGTAAATGTCCAATCGTCCCTGAGACCTCGGAAAACATTATAAACTAGCCTTATAAGCTAGCTTTTAGTAAAACAATTTTCCAAATCAATTAAAAGTGGGAATAAAGTAAATTCATGAATTATGTCTGTAATGATGGGTGCTGAGAAAGGGGCGGCACATGGCCTGGGGCCTAGAGCGGCTAGGACTGCAAATCCGCCACTGGTTGTAGGGCAAGTGCGCAGTGCACCTGTAATGCCGACACAGGCAATCCGTTGAAGCTTGTTTGCCGTGGTTCGTTCAAGTACTTTCGGCCACCAGAAGACTGCCGCGTATACGAGAAAATGGGTCTTACCATCATTGTCGTATGGTTAGTGACCACAGCACTTTTGGACTCTGCGGATGTCTTAAAAGTTCTGTGCGTGTCTTTTGTCAATCGCAGTGGGATCCACCTTGACCAGATGACAGAGATTTTGGCCTATCGAAATGTGGGAGACACGTGCTTGATACCACGACAGCCCGACGCATTGCGAGGTAAATTAGACTTTGTCATTTACGGATGTTGATTTCCCTTACACTGTCCGTTTGGATCCTTCTTCGCTATTGCTTTTCCGCGCATTGGCAAGTCGCATTTCCTTCTAAATTCGGAGGATATATGAAAACTCAACTCAGTTTTTCAAAGTGCAATGCTTGATTGCAAAACTCCTCGACAACAATAACCAACTCTATATGCGAACGCAAATGTCCTATTAAGCGTCGCCCATCACTTTGCACCCCTCTCCTTCACCGATGAGGCTCTCTCACTCATTAGAGCTTATCAAATATATCTGCAGGCAGACTCACTTGATCCTTTATCTTATTGCATTTCATTTGTTTAGACTACGGCTTGGTGGGCCCCCCCCTCACATACACCCAAGATAACCTTGGACCCATAAGAATGTGGATGGCCGCCAATTGGGCAGCGCGTCTGGCCCATATAAATTCTATTTCGAACGCTGGCACCCAATTAAGCATTCTTTTTGCCCGTCAGCGCAAAACAGCCACCACCACCCATTCATAAGAGTATATCGTTTGTCACACACCACCAGAGAGAGAGAGCAGACGTCACCCCAAACGCTATCGCAAAGGAATAAATAATCAAATGTGTTTGACTTATCTTTATTGCCGAGACGGGGCCGAAACAAAAACCGCCGAAGAAACGAATTACTTTTCACTGAGAGGCCAAATAAAGAATCCCCCAAAAATGTAACCGCTTTTGTTGGAGGATTTATGACCCGCGAATAACATTTCTTTCTGCAAATTGAAAATCGAAAGATTTCTCGCTTCATTTTGGCGAGAAGGAGGCTCTCCTCCGCACGATTGCATATACGAAATATACGAAATACGAAATTCGACTGGTGGGACACTGCGAAGGCGAAAAGATTTGTCGTCACAAATAAGTTGAGATCGCTTATCGCGGGCGGCCAGTTGATTCTTCTCGGCCCGAGCACTGCGAACAAATATCTTTGGATCTGCTAAAGCTGTTGGAATGCCGATAAGTATCGGTTATAAACGACAGAGTGGACGACAACGACGATGCCGAGGTGCCAACAACAACGAGGACGAGGACGAGGAGAACGACAACGACGACGCGGACGACTATACTATAAGATCCTTTCTGTCCCGCGCGCTCAGAGTGACGTGTGCCAAAGCAATTTCGATTCAGCATGTGCTTCGCTTGCCTACCGTACCGGTCGTACTCTCGCCGTGGAATCCGGTGGTGAGGTCGCATGAATGAAGCTCCACCGGCACCGCGCCAGCGAAACCCCTAATGGGAATAGTATGTTAAGTATGCCCAACCCAAATGCTTGCACCGTAATAACTAGGCTCTGGGTTGTAAGAAACAAGGATCAAACAACATGCAAGACACCCAGAGCAAACAAGCTCACACAGGTAACGCGGTCCCCCCCCTCCACATCCATATGAGAACAAAATCCAAATTTCTTGTTAGATGAATTCCGACAAGATGTTTTCTGACACCTCTGGAAATTTACTTAACAACACCGAAACACATGCCCGCAAAGTTGCATTCTCCTTATCAGGTTTTTCTTGCTCCTGTCACGGCTTAACCTTACGGGGATCGTTTTTGTTGTTCTCCTCGCCTCGTTCTCGTTCTTGTTCGTTTTTTCTTTGCGCCAATTTTATGGACGTTTGACCACCACCACCGCATGGCCCGCATTTCTCAATGAAATGGATTTTGCTTTCTGCATTGTCTGCATCTGCGCACTGGCTGTGGTCGATCTCGATGGTGCTGGTGCTATATGAGCTGCACTGGCTGCCTTCAGTTTAGACGTACGTCAAGTTAATTATTGGCCGCGATGATGAATCCTGCTCGGGTCTATTTATATTGACTTGTCGCGTTGTCTGTCTGGGGGGAGTTCGCTCGCACTGTTCACATGCTGGGTCTGTTTGATTTTCAATTTGCCATTGCGCTTCCGGCAGTGGCTTTGGCTGGGCTGATGGCTCTCGAACTTTATAGAGTGCATGTCGCGATTAGTTGGCTATTTATCAAGCGACACATTAGCCCGCGGCAAATGTGCAAGTCCCTGCGATAAATTATGTTACAATCTGGGAGCGTACCTATGCGGGACTCCTACACTTATGTTCACTGGACTTGCAGATACTTTAATGTCCATGTTTTAGTGGCACACAGCCACAGCACAATGGACAGCTCCGAAGGGAACAACTTCTTTAAAATGGCGCATAAATATCACCGCGGCGCTGTTGTGTCATAGATCGGCTTCGTGACTCGTTTGGCTGTATAGATTCTACATATTTTGGAAGGTGTTGGGAGAAATTAAATTGTTCAACACGATGAGGATATCGTTTCCATTTTGGAATTTTGTTTAAGTGTGTCTGTGTATGCCTTCGATGGCCGGCACATTTATCTTTCAGATAAAGGGAATCTGGTGGTCAACGACAAGAGTATAATGCGCCGAGAGGGCAAATTATTCACTCAAACAAAAGAGTTGAGCGCCGAACGAGGGGGACGGTTTGTCAAATAAAGTGGATTCCTGTTGGGTAGCATTGTGTCGGACTTTTGGTGAATGGTGGTAGCAGCTGCCAAAATTACCCTTCAACCAGAGCAAAGTTGTTAGTTAAGTTCGAGCCAATACACTCAGTCTCTTACAGAAATCTGTGTATTGACCTTTGTGTTTGTTGCCAAACATTTTGAAATAATATCTCTCGCAGAAGATGCGCATGATGTCACCAATCACCATATATAAAGAATTGGTGTCGTATATTTGGCTTGTCATTATGGAGTTGATTGATTTCTGCTTAGCCCACGCAGGATAATAAAACAGCAACTGATTGACAAATAGCTCTCCAGCTTATCTGCTAGAAATTGTAATAAAGCAGAGACTAATCTGGCAGGGCAACAACTTGAAGTCGTTAAAGACCAAAGCTAGATATGCTACCGCGGCTAACTGTGCGTGAATAGATGTATAAAATATGCAGCACTGAAGTAGGCTCATAAAAATACCATATTTAGGTAATCTTAAGTGGCATCACTAAAAAATAGCACAAACTGCGTATATCAAAGCAGATGTTTATGCGAAAATGTTCATGGAACTGAGCGAACTGGAAAGAAAAATGCAAATCCAAAAATGGTGTCCAAAAAAAAATGGCTCAAAGTTGGATAAGTTTCCTAGCGGCATACGATTTTTAAAAGCTACATTCACAGGTTTATAAATCTGACAGCTTACAGTGTGACGTTGGCAGTGATTAGGCAAAGACTTTTTTTTTTTTTCAGTTGACGTATACGAAGGACTTTCCGACAAATATGGTCAAGAGATTCCTGATTAACTATACCTACTCAGTTGACATTCAATTGTGTCAAACTACCAGATTTCATGTTTGTTACCGGTTGTTGTAAATACTGCTGGACACTTTTCGATGAAAGATATATTTTAATATTTCGAAGGAGGTTTTGTATAATGTCGTTCAATGACACGCCTTGTTTTGAATATTCAAAGCGGAAAGAGGAGGATGGAGAAATGAAACGCTTGACGACCAGTTTAAGACTGACTTTATTCTTACAATACTTACGCTACTGTCTTACATACTAAATAGACAGAAATAAAAGTGCATGTAATACATAGTAGGTATAACCATACAGTGGGGCTAACAAGTAATGTTTTACATTCACATCAGTTTTTGGGGGAGCTTTTGGCCCAAATGTGTTTCTTTTTTACTTTACTTTTATCAGATTGCCACCACTTGAATAATTCTCAGTCAATACAAAAAAAGAGAATAACTATATCAGAGCCAACAGTACCTTAAATATTTTAAGCAGATTTTTCCTTCGTTCAAAAGCTGTGAAAAATCTTAAATCTGAACTTATTTCATCGAGCCTCGGTCTCGGCAATAAGTTGCAGTGCTCCCAGACTTAAAGGATGTTTTCCCTTTTTTTATCAGCAAAAGCACTAGTTTTCCTCTAAATTCGGAAAAAAAATTCCCCTTTTTCCCTAAGTGAAATTTGCACTTGTTTTCATGACAAATTCAACATTTTTTATTAATAAGTTTAAAATAAAGATATAACATAAAAATATACATATTAGAACAATAATTTCCTTTTCTATTGTAGAAATAGTAAATGAGTGAATCCATTCAGGCAGATAGGTACACAAAAGTTCTTACGCAGACACTCGATGGGCTGTCTCATCTGTTCATGTTTAATAATGAACAATTCATTCTTTGAAACTTTTGTCGTAAAGAAAATACGTTTTAGTTTTATCTTTGAACAATTTCACAGTTTTCTTTTTTTTCCCCCTTTTTGCAAGCTTGTCCCTCGTTTTCCCCTTCTTCATTCAAAATTGGCGCACATCCAAAGTACAACCTATTGGACGCTTTGGAGCGCAACGAATGAGAAGTATTTGCGATGTGCTTGTAAAGAAGTAAAGATCGACAGTGTTTTTCTAACGAAATGCGCCAATGGGGCCAGTGCGACCAACTTAGTATATTTTCTGCTAAATTTAGCAGAATTGTTTTATTTTTGCGATATTTTTTTCAAATCATGGAGGCATTTTTTTAGGATGATTTCATGCTTTAGGAGGAAAAATTAGCAGTATTTTGATTTAGCCAAATTATGAATTGAAATAATAAAATAAAATCGAAGCAGTGTGAACAAGGCATTACAATTCTCATTTCACACTGAACACAGCCATTCAACGAATTCAGCTAATAATAATATTATTCCTTTTTATTCAACGAATAGACACTGAACTTAATTGAAATAAAATATTTTTGTATGTAATACCTACATAGTAAGCGTCACGAAGTGATTTTTATTTAATGATATTTTTGTGAAATATTTATTTTTCTTAAAAAACCGATTTTTTGTTAATTTCTTCGGCTTATAGCAGGTTTTTTTTTATTTAAAAAAAATACTAAGCATGATTTTTAGCACTTTTTTATACAAAAAATAACACGCTATATCTACTCCTGAACTTTGCATGATTTCAAATATTGAATTGGTCACACTGTCTGGGGCTGACGAATACGAGTTGAGTGCAAATGTTTCTGCACCAAGTTAACACTCGATTTAGAGCGAATAGAAATAGTTTCGTCAAGTTAGTTACTAAATGTTGAATCCAGCGTTGCCGTTTGGCACCTTTTTGAGTCTCAAGAACTTGGCCCTCACGTTTTTAAGATTTTATTCTTTATTGAACGAAAAAGAATAAAATATGAAGAAATACAAATGTTTTTTTTTTTTTTGTTATAAAGAAATGTTTAAGCTGCTCTGTAATTTATTTCAGAAATATTATTATTTTATGTGGAGGCCCCTTTTTTGGCTCGGGCCCCTTTTCCCTTTCTGAAATTTTTCAGCGACAACGCTGGTTGAAATTGAATACCTAGTTTTCTCTGCTTTGGTGGCTCCGTTGGGTGACAGTATTCCGTAAGAAAAAACGCTGTCCTAATGAGAATCTTCTTGGAATGTTTTTGTTTTTCAAATGACGCATCAACATTTTTTGAACTAAAAATGTTTACCCCTTTAAATATTTCAACGTCAAATTAATGCTAAGGCCTCTTAATTTAACAGTAGGTAGGAGGGCGAGGTATAGCTAAAGGCATTTTAATTCAAAAATACATATCTAACAAAAGAGTCTGGCAACTCCCCACACATATTGCACCTTTGCAGAAGTCAGTCTATAGAATCACTACCATCTTCGATAACCAGCACATTATTGTTGCTTGCGTGCCTCATCAAAATGCGGTCATATACATACAAAAGTGACACTTCTTGTCAAAAACGCATGCAGCCACACTCTCCACAGATGGCGGTGTAAACGAAATTTTCCACTTATGTGGATTTTTCTGTTACAGCTAACGTTTCTGTCTGCAGCAAACTTTGCCTGATTATGTCTGGCTTTGCACCTGAAATGATCCCAACCGAATTTTAGGTAGCTCCTGACATTTAATTGCAGTATGCAGCACAGTCTGCACCCGACCTGACACAATTTCAATTAGTATCGTGCGGCCTTAAACCCGAAATTACCCAAAGAAAAATGGCCATCTTGTGTTTTGAAATGTTCATATCGATCAATTGCCATACGCGCGCATTCTAAAGGAGGGTCTCCCAGAAATTCACACGGTCAACCTTATCAAAAAAAAACAAAAAAAAAAAAAAAAAAACTGCTGGAGGAAAAAGAACACAACAAAGAAACAGACAAAAAGGGATTAAAAATTAAAGAACTACAATAAGAAGAGAGGGAAACAAAAAAGTGAAATGGGCATCGAAATTCAACCGAAAAATACTACCAATTAGGACTGCTTCTGATACGCAGGGACCAGGGACCCAAATTGAAGTCATCATTCTAAGCGGTCTGGAATTCCGAACCAAAGAAGATGCATTATTTTCCTCTCCCTTGACATTTTAATAACAGTCTTCGGGTCCTGAGCAATAGTAAACAGTTTTCTACGCGCCCACAATAAACAGCGATGCTCGTGCATCTATAGAGCAGAACCTAATCGGTAGGTAGGACCGAGCTGAAGATCGATGCTCATGGGGGCGGATGAAAGTGAAGAGATCACGTTCCAAAATTAAATTTTTCGACGGGACACGGGACTGGGCATGGATCCATTGCAATTACAGGTTCCATGGTCCAACACATAAATGCCTCGATTATTCGATATTAACTGTCGGAGCTCCTGTGCGAGACATATGCCAGACTGTGTGGATTGATTTTTGTCTGTCGCTGTGGAAGGTTGGTTATACCTACGTTACGCATGTGACAGGAATGCCGCCGACCTCAATATTTACCACAAATTTACAGCGAAAGACTACTGTCAGCAGCGCGAATTTTCTCTCACCTCTTGCGCAAGGCAACGTGATTCAGCTTCTGGTTGCGCTGAGATAGCCCGCCGCCAACCGCCACATCCGAGATGACTTATTGCGCAAGAGAGTGACGCGGCCAAGTCAGGTAAGCGCAGGTCCGCACAAGTCGTCACATCTACCTATTTGCATGTAATCAATTCAAAGCCCTTCCGCCCGAAAGGTTGAGAAACTTTTCCTTCGCACAGATAAGAATCACCACGCAGTGACAAACATGACAATCAGAACGGGCACCGGCACGGGCACGGGCACGGGCACACAATCACCCAATAATAAAAATGGCATGGGTGTACTCGTGTGATGCCATTTCGTAATTCGGGGTTGGTGCGCGACCGAAGTCAAAGTCATCGTCGCGCTGTTTATGATACAGCTGTCAGCGAGGCCTTAATCTGATCCGATCTGATATGACTTGCCTGATGCCATGGCCTGGAATTGACTTAATTGCAGCACGAACGCGCGGCTCGCTGTCACTGGGCTTCCTTATTAGATCTGCTTGATGCGATAATCGCGTTATTTAGTGGCAATTCGTCGGATTTTACGAGTAATTTTGCTGTGCATCAGCTCCGCTAAGTGGCGATTATTAGGCGGGGTATACCCAATACCCCTTGAGCATTCACTCACGTGTGACAGCAAATGTTTATGTTTCGTGAAACTTTGGAGACGCGCCATTAAAGACCTAAGACAATGATGTGCGCAATAAACGCCACGAATTGTCATACAAAGTCAGGTGGTTGTATATCCACAAGAGCTAGCGGGCCCCGGCCACTGTTCTTTTAATTGCCGGGGAGTAAAAGCTTTCGCTCGTATTTTATGGGTCATCTGAGGCTGGGATCTACCCCACTAAAGAGGTGTCAGCGTGCGCGATCGTCTTAAGTGGTTTTCGCTGAATTTGTTTACTCGGCGACTAACAATGTGTCAATGCAATTAGCACCGGTCGGTTGCAAATAAATTATGTAGGCTCCGGCATGGCCGGCCATGGCTGCTCTATTCGAAAGACATAACCTAAACCAGAGTCTACTTTGTTTATCTGATATCGGTCGCATCGCTAAGTGGTTTATTGACGCAAACAAACGCAACTTAGTTGAGTTGTTAACAGTAGCCGAGATCGTATTGATGAGTAATATAAATTTCGATTGTAACATTGTGGTGGATCTGCGGTTAGATATGGGATTAGTCATGATGAGGAAGGATGATCAACACACTGTATTTCTCACACCTATAAATCAGCACAGAAATGAGGTGAAGTTGACCTATTCATTCATTGGATTTGTATACAGATGGAGATCGTTTAAACAAAGTGTTCAAGTGAGAGCTGTGTCAGCACATATTATGTGACTATGCATTTATGAAATTTGGTGTCGGTTTCCGCGCATCCGTTCCAGTTATTGAGATTGGGCAGCAACCGCTGTCGATTCTTGGTGAACAATAAACAAGCATTGTCACTATAACAATCATCATCACCATCACCTAAAAACTGTTTTAAATCTGAGTATGCACATTTAATTATGTTTCGTTAAAATTCGATTAGCTGGGCCAAAGGTTTTTATTTCTTTATATGCGGCCTTTTTTCCTTCCTACACGGTCTTTTTATTTTATCCCAAAACGTCTTCTAAGAAATCAAAAGCTTTGACACTAATTTTCCCAAATCTCTACTTTAGAAGTTAAAGCTTAGTACGCTGCTCGAGCTAAATTTTCGCTCCTATACAAAATGCTGTCCAGAATTTAGCTGAGCTAAACTTAAGCGAACCCATTTAGCTGAGTGGTACGCAGCTCAAGCTAAAAATCAATCTTTTGTTTCATGTGTCTGTCAAAATTTAGCGTGCCCATTTAATGGGTCGGCACTTCTTCTCAAGCTAAATTGTGACAGATCGTTGTGTATTTGTTGTTCTGTTGCGGAAAAGTATGCAAGGATGTTCTTTTTAAGCTTTCTCCATTACGTAATAAAAGAAAGCTTTTTGTATTCGTACAAAATTTCGAACTCGAGATGTTCATCAATTCTGACATTACGATGATAGGCCAACTCAAAAAAGTGGATGGCAAAATTCTGTCCGTTTGTCTGTCTGTCTGTATGTCCCGATGCCTACAGCCTAAACGGCTACGCTGATTTCGTTCAAATTTCGGATTTGGAGTTTGGGGGCTTACAGTTCGGGGCCGTTTTTTTTTGCACGGTAACGCTTAAAATGAATGGTACTTCCCATACAAAATGTTTATACCAGTTTGATTTGTTCGAAGGCGGCTCTAACGATTTCAACCAAAATTGATATTTAAGCTTAAGTAGGTGCGGTTACCACGACTGCATACTCAGCTTTCCGCTAAAAAATCGAATAACGGTACTTTTGAAATTTGGACATATCTCGAAAACGGTCCATACGATTGCAACAAAAATTCATTTCTAAGGTCATCTCCAACTTAATGGCAAACTCCGTTTTTCTCTGTATTAACGTAAAATGGATTTTTGAAAAAAGTCTTTTTTTTTTTTAATTTAGTTTTCTTTAGTTTCCTTGAAAACGGCAACATCGATTTCGACCAAAATGCAAACATAGAGTAAAATTGATGTTATTAAAATTATTGCGTCCTTAATTTTCAATTCGATTCACCAAAAACTACTCATATCTCGAAAACCCCATTTTCGATTTGAAAAAAAAAACTTTAAAAACCCAGCAATGCTTACATCCCGAATAATAAGTTGTACTTGGTTTTAAGCTAAATAGTTAAGCAATTTTTTTTTTTTTAAGTATTTTTTAAACTGAACACTGCAATATTTGGTACTATCTTGTCAGCCAAAACCTCTTTAACGATTTTTATTGAGATGCTTATTAAGTATAATAAAAAGGCAAAATTTCGTTCGACCCAGTCGTGCACTTTATTAATTATTACATGGACGAGAAGTACCTAGAATCAGAAATAGTTGAAATAAGAGAAAATTAAATTTTTCAAGGAAGTATTTTTCAAAGAACAGCTGCTTTCTGTGACACTTATCAACGACGGCGTACTCTATGTCAAAATTTAGCTTTGATTTTAGCTAATGTTTGGAGAGAAAAGTTGGAGAGCAGCTGAAATATAATTTAGCTCGGGCAGCGTACTAAGCTGAAGAATTTAAATTTCCTTATGACACTCCAACAAACATCCCTTCATATTATTAACTGTAAATTATCTCCTCCACTTGTGAAGTGCACATAAAGCGAATTCCATTGCACGCACACTTGCTTATTTGATCGTCAAATGTCAAGCGCACAATGGAATCTCGCAAGTGAAACCTGAGCTCTGTATCCATCTTCGTGGGAAGATAGAGATAAGAGTTTGGTCGCACAGGCACTTAGTAGTAAGTTAGTTCTAATTCATTTGTTTGTTCTAATAAAGTCATCGAGAAATAAAGACGTCTATCATCCGTGATATAATTATATCGTCGAAAGCGCCATATGTATTTTATGTTTATGTACCTAATTCCCAAACTGTGCCCGAATATGTACAAGTTTCTGCTGTAAGTTGTTGGATAAAAGACTCAATTTGGCATCACTTAATTTTCCTCTACTTTTTTATAACCTCAATTGAAGTGTCAATAAAAGCTTCTCTCCTTTCAAGTCGTCGTGTTTTTATTTGAACTCCGGAATTTTACATTTTATTACAGATCCCATTATAAATATTATGAAAGTAAATATACTAGGAAATGTCTGCTTTTAAAAATTGTTATATCTGACACATTTTCTAAAAAAATTTGAACAAATTTGGTGTAAAGTGCTTTGCAATAATTTCAGAAATGTTTAAGCTGCTGAAGTTTATATTATGCACACGCATTTTTTTTAAGGATAAGTGTGAGTAATTTATGAAAAGATAAGTGCTTCCACTTTATAGAAAATCAGTTTATTTAAGGGTTCTCTCTTTCATAACGATTATGGTTATTACATTTTTAAATTTATCATGAAATTCAGTACATACACTGCAAAAAATTAAACCTATCAGAAAATATAAAGTTTTATGGAAAAAATTAGAGTGGCGGAAATTATTGCGGTAAAATCTTTATTGAATCAGCTCGAAACTGAATTGGGACATCCATTTCTGGTTGTGCTTAGAAATAAAAAAACTATGCTAGACAAACTCTCAAAGATAAATAAGCGCATTCACATTTTATATCCTTGTAAGGCGATAATAAGTGTTATCTAGGAGTATGAATGAACCAGCCATGGCATGCATATGCTTTCTCCACAAATACGGTTTGCTATAAAATACTATATATCTTTTGAGTCACTAAGCTTTACTATATGCGTAGTTCAAGTGGGAACACCGAAACTGCAGTTGGTTTATTAGCATTTTTAAATCTTTCATAAGTTAAAATGTAAAAATGAAAGTGAATTCCACTACTGCGATTCACTCCGCTTTACACAAATATAAGTGGGAACACTTCTTCTTATTTACTTTACATATATATATATTGATGCAGTTTTTGTCCAGGGCAACTTTTGCTATAAATTGAAAATAAACAATAAAATATACCTTTCCTATAAATCGTGATCTTTTATTAGCTCGGTTCGTACCAGTTAAACAAGAAACTACTTCAGTTTGCTTTTGTGTGGACATACTTAAAACCAGAAACGTTTTCTTAATTGGAGTGTGGAGATAAGGGAAAAGTATATTCGATAGCATTTTTATTAATGGATGGAAGAAAGTATACACACGCACTTTTTTACAACATTTGGGCCTATAGATTTCTACAGACTTTCGCGACAGAAAACTTTTAAAATGTACATGAATCCAAAATAACTACTTAACTTATCGATAGACCCGAGGCGGAAACCTATAGATTGGAGTTAAATTCTAGACCCAATGGCATTTTATTTCAAGAAATCTGCAGAAAAGAACAATCTCATATGAGCTCCAAATAACAATTCATTTTGCAGTGATTTGTCAATGTCATTTTATTAAGGGATTGTGTCTGTAAAGTGACAAAAGAAGGCCTTTTTGGTACTTTTTGCTACGTCAAAATCTTAAACTTCAAACTTCATGAGTGTCAAATGTCAATACCTTTACAATGCCCAATTAGATGCTAAACTCTGTAGGCACCTAACAATCCCTAGAATTTAAAAGAAAAACCCGTCAAGAAATGTTGCGCTATACTTATAATCATTTTTCTCCTTTGCACTAAATATTTTGTAGGTAGCAATTTTGTATGGAAAATTTACTCATTGTGAGTTCGAAAAATTTAGCCTGGCGGCAGATTCCGTATAACAATAATCGTCGGTATGATATCGTTTTCAAAATTTTGATGACCATAAGAAGTTATATTCTGCCCGAATTTGTTTCACTATCATCAGGTTGTTTCATTACATTTGTGGAAAATGAACTGGATTAAGGCCTCAAATTCGTAATTTTGGCACTTAGTTTCTACTTTTGGAGGTCTATCGTTTCGACGACAAATCGTCTGAAAATTACGGAATGAGTGCCCTGGACACTAAAAAAGATTATTAGTATCGCGGGTTGTGCTCTTCTTTTTACTTAATATCTTACCATCGGGTCTGAATTTCCATTCGTAAACCATTTCTAAAAATTTCACAACTCCCAATTTCCGCTTTCCAATAAAATATATATGACTGTCAAAATAAAACTTCCGTCGTACATTCAGCCGCTCATGGAAAAATCCATATCTACGGAAGCGATCCCATGGATTCCAACGGTATACCACACTATAGAAAAATTCCAGCAAAACCTTCTCTAAAATCAGCTTCATTCACAAATTGATCTGAAAATCTTCTACAAAAATAAAAAATCCAACAACAAATATTTTTTTTTCATTTAAGTAGTTTTTATTGTTTAAAAATCAAACAGTTAAATTAAATACAGACGTTTATTACATAATCTATAAATATTTTTCACTTTTTTTACAAACTTAGTGGTTTAAATTTTATTTTATTTATTTCGTTTATATTTTTAAATTATAATATAATAAAAAAAAATGCCAAAAAAATAATTGCAACTCACTGAGGGAATGTGCTTTGCAGTTAAAAGTTTTGATAAATTCTCTTAACTAAAAAAAAAAAAACTACATAAGCAAATAATTATTTTGTTTATTTTTTTTAGTTTAATAAATAATATTCAAAATACTCAAATTGGCATAGAAAAAAAAAAACGATTTAATAAGCGGAGAAAGAATTAAATGCATGTTCTGTGGGGATAAATGTGCCGTCCCTATAGTTTGTTCTTAAAATCTCTCCGTTCAAAAAGACCCACAAGATTCGCTTAATTGGCCTTTTCTAGAGAGACTTCCCGAAACTGAGACTGGAATAAATGTCCCCCCACTTAAAAAAAAAACTTTAAAACTTGTTTCCAAGTTTCCAAAAAAATAAAACAAACAATTCTTCAATTCAAAAACACGCAATGGTTTTGTTTGTACACACGTTATCCTATCCTTAAGTCCGAAACAGAGCGACAGACAGAAAGGAACTCTTTTTTTTTATAACATAGCTAAGAACTAAGCAGTGGAAGTTGTTGCAAGCTTTGCAGGCCGTTGCGGTTAGTAAGTGCGACCATACGCATCCACGTGTATCGTTCTGAAAGTAGAGTGTAATCAGTTTTAATTTTGTTGTTTTGTTTCTCTGCCAGACTAGCTTTCATCCAAAAGGTGTGTGAGTGTTTGTGCTCTGCAGATATTATAGAAACAGATTTAAAGAGACCACCACGAAAGTTTTCGAACCAAGAAATCGCACACCCGGCCCATTTAAAAGCATATACAAAGAAATTTAGAGAAAAGTAATAAACGATTTTGTTTTTCCGTTTTGTTAGTATATAGTTTTTCTTTTAATTTTTAAAATATATATATATATATATATGTGTGTGTATAAATAAGAAAGTTCTATGTACAATTTTGCTTTGTTTCGAATGTGAAACATTTCCTCTCTCTCTCAAAAAAAAAAACAAACATTATCAGTAAAATCAGTAAAATATATAGACTATGACTTAACACTAGTGGAATAGTTTATAAAAACAAAAAAAAAAGGTATTTATATAAATTCTTGCTTACAAAGTAAAATTATTTAAATTCATGTGCTCGTTAAGACGCACCGAGGAGGAAAATTGATTTTTATTTTTTTTTTTTGTAAATATAAAATGCAACAAAACGTTATTATGGTGTCCGTCAAGACTGTATACAGTTATGTTCTTCAAAGGTGGGCGCCATTAAATGCGTTTGAATTGTGACTCTAAGCTTGTAAATATATCCTGTTGTCTTTATAGTTAGAGAATTGAATTTATGTATAGGGTTTTGTTTATTATTTTTTTTGCGTTTGTTTTTTAACACCACCATCACCAATATAGACAGAGATCAGTGTTCACATCAGTGTTCTTATGAGTAGTAGTGCGTGCAACATATTTTATTTTATTTTAAAGGTTTTGTGCAAGATTCATCGCCAAACACACTGACTACATCTACAAAAAAAGAGAAAACATAGATACATATTTTTTTTTTTTTTCTGTAAATAAAAACAAAAGTGAAGTTGAAGAGTAAAGGTGAATGGATTAGTATGCATATGGGAAGAATTGAAGTTGGCTGTTGGGTCCTTTCATTACTTCTCAAACCAATTAGACATGCAGTGCTCAACACCGAGAGAAAGGACCCTTCAGGCGGATGAAAGGGAATAAAATGGCTGTTCAAGTTCTGTATCTGTCGAAGAGGGGGGTTGAAATTGGTTGCAAACAAAATATTCACATGCTTGATTTATGTGGTTAAAGCTTAAAAGATGTAGTATCGCACAACTCAACTCATCCTCGGACAAGTTCACTGTAGATTTGCGCAGGGTTGACGCTTACTGATAGAAAAAACACGTAAATATTAAAAATTGAACTTAAAGTTGTAGCTGCCAGCCTGAGATCGAGTTCCCTTCTAGTTAATTTGGTAGATTTGTATCAGTATGAGACGGTTGGAGGTGAGTTGTACACGATCTCAAAGAGTTTTGGGAGAGCGAGGAGGAATCAGGAAAAAAAAACAAAAAAGTTGGCGCAACCGTTTTGTGTGAGTTTTTAATTTTCGGGACGAATGAAAGGGATCTACAATTTTATGCCGAGTCCAAACGGCTAATTGAGTAGCTCCTTCATGACAGTTATACTCTCGGAAGTTTGTCAGACGTTCGCGAGAGGTGGCGCAGTGAAAAAGCCCTTAAGTTGGAATTTGAGATTTTTCGGGACTCGAACCAGAGACCCCTCGCTCAGCAGTGCAACACACTAACCACTAAGAATAGGACATCTGGCTTAAATTGTGCAGCGGGACGAGTTTTTTTCCTTAAACACCCCGGCTACTTTCATGTATTTATTTCGAACAAACCGGAGTTTTTTGCGAGTGACTGTTCGTTGTTTGACAGTTCCAACAAATTCCGCTTGGAAAGATATTTCCGTGTTTCCGCTGCCAGAAAGCGAACCTTGCATTCACAGTTATATTTTGAGGGATGATCGGTAGTCTACTGATTGAAGTGAACAGAATGGTTGACAGAAACAATTCAAAAATAGAAACGCAAAGTAACGAGTAACGAGTAAATTGCTTAGTGGACTTTAAACTGTAATTAGGTTTATTCGCGTACTTTCCCGAGCCCAACACTACAAATCTGTCAAACTACAAAACTCTCTCAGAGAGTTACTTTGAGCAATTGACATCTAATCCATATCACAAATAAATATATTACTTACAATTTTGCAACATTTGAAACGTTCTAGGACAACATTCGGCACCACCGAATTTTCTTTATTTTTACAGATTTCATTGTTCCGTGCAATTCATTTTTAAGACGGATTTTGAGTTTGTTTCTTGACAACTTTCTGCATTTGAAATATTTATCAGTACTGGCCAGTTGAAATTCTCTGAGCTGTTTCGAGCCAAGAGAGGAACCACTCGTTACTCGTTTTTTTGCTAATTTTCTCTTTTTCTGTCATTTTGGATGAGTACGTGTATAGACTCGATCGATTTATATCGATTGCGTTCGATTCAAACCGCGTACGCGAACAAACCTATAGTGTCAAATCGTAGAAATGAAAATTTGTATGGTTTTTGCAGAACATCGGAGAGTTTTTTGTGAGCATAAATGAATTTCTGTCCATCATTGGATCTAACTTTAACCAGCATAGGTTACGCCCTTACTCTTTGAACAAAGCCAGACAATAGATTTTTCACCCGGGTACTGACTTTGTCGTCAGATGCAACAATTTGACACATAGACAGCAGTGTTCGGCGATACAGGCAGTAAAAATGCAATAAATATGGTCACAGTTATCGCAATCATAATTGTAATCCTTATAGCTGTGTTTCCACGAGAAATCTGTCTGACAAAAGGAGTCACTCACAATTACTAACTCGTCAATTTCATTACCCAAAAGTCATGACCAGAGAAACTAAAAACTTCTCGTACAAAGAAAGGTATCAAAAATGCGCAGTTGATGTTGCTTTTTCAGTCACTATTCGTATAGACACCCAATTCGTATCATTAATCAAAGTAACGAGCGGCTAGTTCACAGTAGGTCCATTCGATTGAGTCTGAGTAAAAACAGTCGCCAAACATCGCAATTATGTGTTTTGACTCTAGGTCGTAGCAGAAACATTCAAAACGATCGCTGCCCGTTTTCTAGGTCGATGCTTAATTTGCTCGATAGATGGCAGTTCAATGAACCAGCTTACAACGAGAAAAACGCCTGCCTTGCCTAAGTAGCTCGGCTCGAAATTGTATACCTCATTCAGTGACTAGTTCTTGTTACAGCTGCCTGCCCATTTAGACAGCTCTTTTGTACTAAAAACCTCCCGATACAGATTACAGAACACGGACACAGGATGTGTGGAAGGACCCCTCCATATTTAAAAAAAAATCATTAATAACCCATCATGGAAAACTTACCTATGCTGGCGGAGATTGTCGCGTTGCTTGAAGTATTTCCCGCAAATTTCGCAGGAATACGTGATCTCGGGCGACTTGTGGGTGCGTTCGTGGATCATCAGATTGTAGGGTTTGGTGAAACGTCGCTGACAGTATTTGCATATGAATTCGCACTTCGGTCGCATCTTACGACGGAAGTCCGACCTGCAGTCGTCGTTGTCAATCCGCATTACAGCAAACATTTTGTCTTATTTCTATATATACTCCTGTATCGGATCGATGAAGCACACCAACAACAAAAACAATCGTCTGGAAAGAAACGAATCACACAAAACAATTTCAATTAGGTACGAGTATATATTGGCAAATGGAAAAATATATATTTTCGGATGAAATTCGATATCGCCGATGCGATGATACTGATGGTGACCTCAAGGCCATTGTTTTAGTCGCCAGCGAACCACCACCACCAGTAACTAATTGCGATTCGCGGAACCGATACCCGAGGGCCCTCATCGCGCGCACTCACATAAAGCAGCACCCCCTGCTGAGCGGCGAAACAAACGAGTCGCCTCCGCTCCAAATATAACTACCTGATTATTAATATGGCCAGCCCAAGAGAGACGAGAAGCAGCACATCGCCCAGCTTTTGGATATGGTATGCGGCATGCCAAATGCCACCCTAGGTCCGGCTCGATTTGGGGAGCATGGTCCGCCATTAATTGACAGAAAATGCTAAAATTTCAATTAGCCATTTGTTGTTGTGTGGAGCGTTTTAATTTGTTTATCATCCCACAACCACAATCCGAACAGCACACTGTGTGTGTCTTGTCTGCGCTCGGCTCGCTCTATTGTCGCAGCTTTTTTTGGAAGCTTAGACAACAACGGCGAGGTGACTGTTTTGGGCTTGTCACTTGGCGTGTATTATTGGTGCTGACACCGAAAACAAATTGAAGCCAGGTATTGACATTTACTGCGGCTGACAAAGTGGCTGAAGATTTAGTGTGCTGTTGGTGGCAACTTGGGTTTTTTTTTCTCTCTCTCTCTCATTTTTGTTCGGTTTTTGGTTCTTCGGTGATTAATAAGCGCGCCGATGTGGTTCCCATGGTATTGTATACATTTGGAATGCCGAGATGACAATGCCTCAGATGGGGGGACAGGGTCATAGCGCAATTATTACCAAAATCACAGCTGGATAGTGGGGGAAGAAAGACTGCTGCGTCTCGAACCCATACAAAAATATTCAAATTATCTTCATAATTTTGTGTAATTTTTTATTTTTATTGTGTTATTGGCTGGTTTTTATGGACTCTCTGCCGATGGTGGTGTTGGACGTCGTGGTCGTCGTCGTTGTCGTCGTTGTCGTCGTCATTGTCGACTTCTTTGTTCGATTTATCAAGGACTGTGAGAAAGGTCCACGATACAAAGACAAATCGTATATCTGGCGCTAAAGCCAGATTGAGCCCTGACAGAGAGTCCACAGCATTCGCCCTTCATCGTCGTCGCCGTGGTCGTCGTCATCGTCATGGTACGTGGCAAGTAAATTAAGCTGGAGAAACAACGCCGCATGAGACCATTGGTGTCTTAATCCGATGTTTCTGTTTGACCATCAGGTAATTAGATTTCTTTACTTGTGAGCCGGACGGTCACCAACGACAAGGTAATGAAAATCCATTAAGAATCTGCAAACATTGCCTTTGTCTCGAAGGCTTGCTGCTGAGAGAATTTCGAATTTCGAAGGCAAATGCCACGATTATCGTAATCCCAATGAGGAGGCATGCAGCATCCCTGCAGTTGGACGGGAGATGTATCTGCAGTTGCTGTTTATGCGCATGTGGCATTCCTTTAATGCTGCGTGAAATTAGATTTGTGAAACACACAATGACAGAACATTCCCAGCACTTCTCGGCTTCTCGCTAGGGAGCATATGCAACAAGGACAAGGAAAACCCTGAATTTCGGTGGTGTGAACCATCAGGTAAAAGGCAAGGTCCGATGTAGTTCAACAGTGTGACTTTTAAAAGTGATGCGATGTCCAGCTAAATGCTTCCTCTGAATTTTTTTGGGAGAGCCACCCTTTGCAGCTATACATACAACACACTGACACAAGAAGGATGGCAACTAGCAGCCACCTTTGGCTATCAGATTTATTTTGATTTTGGAGGTGGATCTGTGTGGCAATCAGAAAAGAAACTAGTTTCGTTCCTTTGTTGTCCCTAGAAAGGGAAACAGAAAAAATTGTAAAAGGCGAAGGAGGGAAAACTCCCAGGATTCTATTGGGTCTTGGTGAGATAATTTCCCATTTTTTGTGTTCGCCTTTTTGTGTTGGTTTCTCAGAAAACTCAAGTGGCCTCTCACATGTACAACAATGCAATCGAATTGTGATCATTGTTGTGTTTGTTGACTTTGGGCAGCCGCAACGCAACCCAAAGGACATGGCAGAAAAACGAAACGATTTCGATCGGTAAAGGTGGTAATTACAATCCGGGTCCTGACCGGACTATGCCGAAGATTAATGGTGAATGCGCGCGGGGACCTATTTCAACATTAATCTCAATCATTGCTGTCCCTTCGGAGTGACGAAGAGTGCTACCACACGCACTTAATGAGTGTCTTTATGGGGGTAGTTAAAATTGAGCAATTTACCTGCAGTCTATGGTGACTCAGTCAGTCCGAGGTCAGGGTGACAAGAGACTACTTATACAAATTGCAAATCGATTTTATAGTTGGATTGATGCTGTCGCCGATTTTTCTTCGGCATTGAGTTTGTATTGGTATTTTTGGAATTTCAATCGAGTATGCAAATGTTAATTAAAAATTCGCCATACGATACCTGCCGACCTACAGTGTGTGGGCCTACTGAGTTGGATTTTATTCGTTTCGGCGTTGCCTCACAGGGGTGCTAAAATTGCTGATTCACTGAGAAATTAATGCTGGCGATTAATCACGAATTCGCGGCACAAATCTGATGAAGATTTTTCGGTTTCTTCATTTTGATTAGATTTCATACGTTGTTTGGGTTTGAGCTGGAGCGTGTTTAAGAGGGTGGTATAGTGTCGGTGGTCGGGGCATTTGGGCAGCGCACTTTCAATGGTTACACTAAAGCCCTTCAACAGAAGACTGTCGAGATCTTTGAAATCAAATATAATAATGAATGTTTGCCAAGCTAGTTCTACAATTGTTGCAGTTTCTTTGGCAACTCGGAACAAATCAGCCAATTTTCAAATGCGTTTGCGCTTATGATTATTGGCAATGGCAATGAGCTAAAACTTCTAACGGGAAAGTTAGTGACCACTACCATGGAATAAACATTCGCAAAATTTCGTACGAAAATTTGATGGCAACACAAAAATTAAGACCATTTTAGAAGGGAATAAAAGTCAAATGACTTTCGACGTTAGTTTCTTTATGACGCGCATGAAATCAATTGACAGAAGATCCAATTTGTGTCATTATTATTCAGACCGCTGTCGTTTTCTATTGAGGGATATTTTAAAAGAGAAGTGAAGCTGTGGTTAGAATGACACAGATGTTCACAATATTTTCATGACTCATGTCAAAAGTCATAGTGATTTATGATTTTTGACAGGTCAAGTTCCATCTACCTACTTATCGTGTAAACTGGGCCTAACGGAAATGTTGTTCCGTTCACATAATGTCTTTTTCGGGCCACTTGAACTTTTGATAGTACCTGAATCAACTGAAATAACTGAAATACTTTGACATAAGGTTTCGTTTAATTACGATCATATTATAGTTCTGTCTTAAGCCCGACTGAGCTTTAATGAAGTTCCTGTTCAAAATTGCATGAAATTGAGCAAAGCATTTTACCCGAATGAATCTGTGAAGTTTGTGCTAAAGTCCAAACAGTCGGAGTGTACAATAATCTTTTGTAATTTTTTTAGTTCAATAAATGCGCGGCACGTTTTCTTAAACAGTTAATCTGTCAATCTAGGTCGATAAAAAAATTAGAAACACATCGGCAAACCCGTTTGAACTTAAATCGTTCCGAAACAATATGAAAAATGGAATACGCGACTAATTATTCGCTATATTTCGGTAGTCAAAATTGAGTTGTAATAAATAAAGATACTTGCACCGTTTAAAATCACACAACTCTGCGATATTCATGCAGGCACACAAATTAAGGCTATAAAGATTTGCATTGTCGTCAACAAAAACAGACAGCAGACAATGCTCCGATCGAAGAAATTCTCTTGCGTTGATGATGTGTCAAGATTTGGTAATTGCTCAGTCGCTTTTTAAGCCGATATGAATATTAATATAAACGTAAGATGAATGCAACTGCCTATACAATTAAGGTTATCAGCAACAGGTGTGAAAATTCGGTGACAGCTCCCTCTTCATGTAAGAGGATGAAATATAAATAAATAAGTCAATCAACTACAAATAATGTAGGCAGGTATGTGAATGAAGTGCCAATTTTCTCAATGTTATCTATTTGTACTTAGATTTAAAGAACTAGTGACAGATCTGATGCCTATGCCACCATTTTGTTTGCTTCAAATTGTGAACTACACTTTTTTACAGCAAACCATGCTAAACATTCTGTTTTGGCATTTGAAATATTGGATACAAAGATGAATAAACGACATAATCATCAGAAGTTGGTTATAACGACGGTGAAGGGACCGAAATAATGACAGGACATAATGAATCTAACCAAATGAAAGCAAAGTGGACGTTTTAAGCGACTGGTCGGTATAAGTGACTTCCACTTTAATAGGTAAATTAAGACAAAAAACAATGACATCCAAAGGCCGATCATTTTGTATATTTTTCCATTGATTGTTTATAGAATTTCAACTATCAACTTTCATATTGATATCGAATACGAAGTGTCCAAAATAGTTCCTCCCAAATAATGTTTATGTTTAGATAAAAATTATGCTTACTAAATGCAGTCTTGTGAAGCAAATGGCAATGGAACACATTTCTGCGGTAAAACTAAAACCACCAAGTCAGATAATGCGCCGGACGGAACCAGGGAACTAGGTAAATGCCTTCTGCTCGGTCGGCTGTTTAGAGTTTGCACCATAGATTGCGGCCGATCGAATTGGATCATCAGTTTAAGCTTTTTCTGAACATGAATATTTTTGGTAGGGCTTCAAACGTTCGACTCTCGCTTGTAAAGTTACGAAAAACGTTGGTTATGCTTCAATAAATTTTTATAATTAATGGAGAAATGTTTATTTAACTATAATCTACGTTAAAAATTTGAAATTAACAAACTTTATGCTAAGTAAAGTAAAATCAGAAAAAGTAAGGTTAGAATTATCGTTTTTGTTTCGTTTAAATCCAGATTAGACAACAGAAAAAGTACAAACCAATCTTAAAAAGAGTGAGTACCTACATTTTTACTTTGTGTTGATAATGAATCAATAAAATACGAACTGCTAGTAAATCGTAATACCTATGTAAGTCTAAGGTATAGACAGGTTAAGCCGATTGACTCAAAATTTAGTTGGACTGGCCTTAAAAAAAAGCATGCAATAAAGATGTACCTATTCTTTTGATGATCGGATGTTTCTAGTAGATATACATACGTAGGAACTTTACTTCTTTGAGCGAAATGTCAAAAACGCAATTCAATATTTAGGGAAAACACGCTTACGTAGATAACTGTGACGGAGCAAAACGTTTAGGTACCTACTTAAAGTACATTTTGACAGAATCTCAATAACGCAGATGGAACCGGGTACCTTAATGAACTTAAGAATCAGTATCACACTCAAAGTTGCACTTTCAGCTTGAGTGTTAGACGAATTGACAAATGTACAGTCAAAAAAATGCCAATGAAATGCTGAAATAACGCTCGGTGAACTAACTTTTGATGGCAAAGCTTGTAGACAATTCACTAAGGCCCGCCGTCAGACTCAGTACGCACATGCATACGACATTCTAACCGGCCAATCCAATCCACTTCATAGGTGCCTATACCGCCGATTAAAAGAAAATGAACACCAACTCTGAGCTCCGCCTTAAAGAGCCGAGGAAAAACCATTTTCCCGGAAACCTGGCCGACGACAAGTCTCCAGCTCCAGTCTCCACGCACCGTCGCGACATTTTGGCCGGCTGTCAACCGCTGTCAACGTGCACCTTCCCAATGTGATTGGTTTAGCTGACCAAACCAATCGAACAAAATCCACTAAGTGCGTGCCACACACCACCATCGCGGAAAGAACACTCGCCAATAAGAACGCGTAAAACCGGTAGTGCAAGCTCCTTACCAACACACCAACAGCACGTATCCACACTGCCGCGCGTATACACTGGCTTCTCCAGTCAAAGGGGGGTTTTGCGCATTTCTACCAAATAGCTAGGTATAGGGGCGCGTTCCGCCGCGTCGAGCAATAGGAATAAACGAGACTTACCTACCACACTAGCAAATCACGTCAAAAACTGCCGCACGAATTACACTTTAGACTCGAAGAAGAACTGCACATCACTGGCTTGAGCTGAGGTCTGACAATTTGATATTAAAAGAAACAGTTGCCGTACATACGGATACGCGCGTATTCAACTACGTTGTGCTGCTCACGAGCAAGAAGAGCAAAATGAAATAACTCCGACTGCGAGTGTGGCTCACTTCCACCGACTAGACTAATGGACTAATGCTACAGAGTGCCACCAGCTGTGCGGCCTCATCTCCTCACCTTCGCCCTCACCTGGTAAACACACAGCGCACCACTTACACCATTTCAACGAAGACGACGATGACTACCACCACCAACACTCATCACAGAGGTATGGGTGGAAATTACGCATAAGGAAACCCAAACCGATGAATGGACTGCTGCTGGGCAAACACACGTAAGTGAGACGAGACCAGAGACCTGTGTGTGCGCTGCAAGCGACTGCGGTCCTACTCGTCTTACCCGCAGAAGGAGGTGCTTAAGCCCGGTAGCTGAAAGAAACCCACTACACAACCAGCCACCAACACAACCAATGGAGCGCCCTATCTCCGATCGGCCCATATACGTATACACGACTGCCGACGAGCTCCAAAGTCACAGCTCCCTACACAGTAGCTGCGCATTTGGAGTCACGAGTGTGCGAAACACGAGCTACCATTGGTTGTTACGCACCACAGTAAATGTATCTAAAACAATATTCTATTCGTGTAAAGCCAACTTACCAACTGTAGAACGTCGAAAACGTATCTCGATCTCGATCGCGGTGGTGTCGGGTGACGGCGCTGTGGGTCCCAGTCGATTTTCAATCGGAATTCGAAAACGTATCTCCCAACAGAGGGCGACGGCAAAATGTAAAACAGAGTCCCAATTGGAAATGATATCTAATCGAAATCGATGGAAATAATTCGCGCGGAGCTAGTAGAACAACTGGCGACGGTCACAGCGACTACACAACGGAATCACAACTGAATCACTATCTGGTTGCGCAATGAATGCGGAGAGTAGGAGAGCCCGTGCGTTGAATTATTCAAATCTGTATCAACTCTAAATATTATTAATAAAGTATATTCCACTTCCGAACGCTTCCGTGCACGACGGCCAACTGCAAAGTTACGATCTCAACTTCAGCTTGATAGTTAACTGCTGCCCGTGTTCGCTCGGCTGCTGCTGCTGGTGCTGCTGCTGCTGATGGCTGCTGGCTGGCTGAGATGGTTGGCTGGTTAGCTGCGGCCGCAAAAAAAAACACACAACAGACATACGATAAAGCAACGACGACGACAACGACAACGACAGCGACGACGACGACGAACGAAAAAGATTAAACAAAACGTGAACGAGAAACGTATGAAGACACAACACCGATATAAATAAATAAAAATGTAAACTTTAACATATACCTCCTCCTCTTGCTATTAGTCAGCCGCGGAGGTCTGAGACGAGCATTGAAGAAGCCAAGTTTCGAGCTCCGGAGTTGGCATTGGGAAACCCGATCGGCCATACATGCACACAGGCACCTGGTGGTGGTAGTGGACCTATAATTTACATTTCCTGATTCGGCGGTTCGTTTATGTATACTGTTCGTGCCGCCGATTGGCGTGTTCCCCTTTTGGGATGGCAGCGGCGCTACGCTACGTCCCGATCGAGTCGGATCGAGTGCGAAGGGCGGATCCAACCAGGATATGCACTCGCTCCGCAGGTGCTGCCGCCTTACCCCTAAACGCAGCGAACTCCAGAGCCAAAATGTCGGCGAACAGTTTGGCAGCACATTTAAGTGCTGCCAATTTGCTTGGTTCCACCAATCCACCGGAATGTTGTGCATCGCCGTCGCGTCGATCGATCGCCCACTGTCGGTAGCCGCATCACTGCGGTTTGGGCGAACACCAGTAGCCATTTGTTGTCAAACCACATCTTCGAGGGGTTGCTGCGAGAGCTCGTTCCTCGCCACACACCGAAGCAGGCACCGCCCTTTTCGGCGCACACTCGTGCACAACAGGCGTGGCATCAACTGGCTCCCCATTATCTGCAGCCAGTTACCTTATGTGTCCGAGCTCCGAGGTATATACAACGGTGTGTGGCCTGCCGGAATTCAGTTTGTTTCCGTCTCTCTTCGCACATGCCATGGCAAAGGCAATTGGAACTGAATTGGGCTGGTGTGAGTATGAGTAGTTTCTTATTTGCTCACTTAATGGCAGGCACAGGCAGAGAGCTGTGTGAGAACAGGCCAAGGTAACGAAAAGAATAAGAAGGAACGACAAAATGAGAAGAGTAAACACGGGAAGCCGTGGCTCTGTTAATAATTGCGATGCGACTTCCATTGTTACGCAACGCCGTGGGAAACGCGTTTAATATGCACATATATTTGTGGAACTCTATATTTTGGTCATTTGCAAATCAAATTGGGAAACTTCAGATTAGAATCCGGCACTGCGCTCTGTTTTTGGATAGGTGCCTCTCAATACGGATCAAGGGGCAATTAAAACCGAAATGCTTTATTTGACTTGAAATGGTGCTCGAATGCACCCGAAGTCTTTGTGAGGCCGAGCTGCTTGGAATATTATCGCCTCAAAGTCGGTTAAAGTTGGGCAAATGAATTCAGCGCCGCTAATGTCATTGCTCGGCGAGTTTTATTGCGTCGAGGCAAATAAACTCTTTCAGTCGGCGGCCGTCGACGTTTCGCCGACAAATAGCTAGGTACCTATTGACGCAATTCCAGGAATTGCTCCCCAACTCCCCGGTGTTCGGGTGGTTTGCTAGGAGCGGGATTCTTTGAAGGGCGGCGATATGTACGACCATTTACAGAGCATAAATAGGTTAAGATGTTTGATGTGGATGGAACCACTAACCATATATGTAACTAATGTGATAAATGCACAACAGAAGTGAGATGTGTCAAAAAATAACTGTCATGGGTAGGTATCTCCTAAAGATTCAAAACTTTAGTTCATGTTGTGGGAAGTTACGTAGGTGGAGGAGACCTGTATGAGGGATAGAAGTGATGTGGCGATTAGACTTTTGCTCTTCCGGTAAGTGAAACTATGTTCAAGAAAAAGATTTTGACGATTCATGTGAAAATTTACATTTCTCAAATTGAGTCACTATAAAGTTTGAGGTTGAGTGTAGATAATGGGTTTCATTGACATAAAATGGATGATGGAACGATTTTTAGTGTTTTACTATTAAAAGGATGCGACTTCAGAAACTAACTTCCGTTGCCATACACGGTAACACTTTCGCGACTTAAAAGAGAAATAGGTTAGGCAGCTTTTTAAAAACTCGTTTTACTCACTGATGCTTGGAAAAAATCCGAAACGATTGCTATACAATGCGAAAAGTGTAAATCTCAACTGTCCGCACATAAAACGATAAAGATCTATAGAGAATGCAGGTCGGTGCTACTTCTTTCGTCACCAAACAACGGCCCCAGAAAGCCTCGTTTTCAACTTTCATCAGCCGCCATTTTGAATGTTTATTACGTTAGCGCAGTTACTAGTAGTAAGAGTGTGCTTTTCTATACTTAGCGAGAAATCTTACGTTAAGCCCCCGGACAACCCAAACATCACCTCAAGGCTTTTTAAACTGCAACTATAGTCTCGCGAAAATCTGACAAACATCCGAGTATAGATAGAACTGTTCTGAAAAAGCTTCTTTATTCGGCCTTGACAAAGAGTTGTGGTTAAGAAATCGCTCAAACGAGTGGTTTTAAGAAGCCAGGCTTAGTTTCACACTGAAATCATATAAGCGCATTAAAAGACCTTTCTTTTTTAACCCATTTTATACCTACATTAAATAAAAAACCGAAAGTACAACACATCATTTAAGTCAATGTCACCGTTGACAATTTGTACACATATGCATCTTGCTAACGATGACGAGTCAAAGCCAGAATTTGTTGGCTCGGACACTGCTGCAAAGCCCAAACGTTCCTCTGCCAGATTTTTATATAAGTACTGACGTATCAACTGTGCTACTGGATGTTCTTCTTTATCGACTTAAGGGTCAAACACAATGGAGTTAGTGAACTTAAACTAGTTCCGAACCAACAATGGACCAAAATCCATGTAAACTTTACCACATGAACATTGGCTTAAGCTGAATTACTCGCATGGATTCATACCCATCATAAAAAGGAAATCTATTGGCGTGTTTAATACCATCTTCAAAAAAATCATCTTCTGTACCTGAAAATTCTGACATCAAACGCAAAATTTAGTAAAAAATTAATCGAAAGGAGAGAACAAGGATTATCCTATCCATTGAAAATGATTTTCTTACAATTTTCTGGTGCTAAGACCGATTTAACAAATTTTTGAAGTGGACCGGAAGATAGCTTTTTTCCATACCAAGTTTGCTTGTTTTTTTATTACAATTTTTAAAATATTTTAATATATTAGTTACTGGAATATAATCTGTCATATGACGCAAAACCTCATTTACCAACCCAACAACAATCGATATCTACCCATTCGAGCTAGACCTCTTTTTATATTCGTGCGAGATGGCAATTTTGTTTGTGCGGAGTTTGACGTCTCGCTAGTGATAGAGAGGTCAATAAAACGCGGGCAATGTGTCATTTTGTAGGATTTTATATGCACCGCCAATAAAAGCAAAAACTAAGATATGGAGAACTTTTATACAATTCGAAATTCATTGAGTCGGTATTTAAATGTCAAAGATTGCCAACATTCTTGATAATTGCATAAAAGTAACCTAATCATTATAAGGGGAATTCCAAAACTGCAGTCATAAAGCTTATCGAAGATAAAATTCATTTGGCAGCACGCAAGTGTTTTAAACGGAAGTCGAGCAATTTGTATATTGCTTTCGAATTTGGAATATTCTGTATTCAACCTTTAGGGTTTTGGCAATGCCTACTGATAAAGTGTTTTACTGTCGATGAAAAAAAGATTTAATTCGTAGAAAAATAGGTTTGTAACAACTAGGATCCTAGGCCTAACTTCTGACTATCATTATTTTAATATAGAAAAGGCTATAAACGAAAGCTGTCTGGAGAAACAAGTGTTATATGCATTTTTCGGTTGGTTGACAGCTCGCCGCTCGCTCAATAGTCCAACACACGCAACGAAATTAAACATTTTAAGACCTTAATGCAGTGTTAATGCTTATGCACCCCTGACAAATGACGCTAACATTTTGGATGATATTTCAGTCCATTTTACATTTTATTTGTCAATAAAACAGCTTGATCTGTCATCTCTACGTTCCAAATTTGACCGTTTGGGTCATGAAATTTCAATAACTGAGTATCTGCAAAGTTGCCGCACAATATGCAGGAATCGCCAAAGTCGTACGTACCCTCTTGGTAATCGCCATTTGAATTCAAACTGCCAACAAATGTTTGTTCCTTGGGATACTTGATGAAAGCATTTTCCTGCAGCTTGTCATACACCCACTCGCCTTTATAGATACAACATTTTTGCGTCACATAAGTTCCACATCCGTGCCGAAAGATTCTTCTCTTGTTAGAGTCAATAGCGTAGTCTCCACAATATTGGTCTCCATTTGGAAATGTAAAATGTCCGTGCAATCGTTGAATAATATGCTCGTCGCTTGTCATTTTGAAAAGAAAATCAAAAGTGATTTTTATGTTTATAAAAATAAATATTTCTAAATATATACATGGGTATAAAAGTTTAGTGGGGATTGAGGTAGTTTTACGGTGAACATTTCCAAATATAAATTAATGGAGGTGCATTTAATAAAACATTCAGACTCGCACCCACCCTCATCGTTAAAAATGTCAGGACCAAAGAAAAGAGGACCTTTAATACTACGTTGAGTCCGAACGAACAGTTGAATTATAGAGCTGTCCCGGGATAATGTTATACTCTGGGATATTTTACAGACTTTCAGGACATGTTGCTTAATTAATGATTTTTCAGCTGTTAAACCTTAAACCTAATACTCCGCGCTAATAAGTTTAGCACACTAACCACTTACGACTTACGCATAGATAAGCGTCTTATTAATCGGGTGCCAAAACAAAACTATGAACAACCGATGATAGTTCGATTTTATGCATCATTAAACTGTCAATATAAAGTATGAGATAGGGACAATTAGTAAATTCCATTTTTCTTTTATTCAGGGCAGTGAAATACAATTCATCCATCACTGCCAAATCGGTAGTGGAATTTAAGTCACTACCATGCTATGCAGCATTTTGCTGACGTTTGATCTCATCTTACTGCCCAGCAAGCGAATTGCGATGAGAGTTCATTCTTTTATTAAAAATTATACAGAAAAGGTACAAAGGTTTGACGTAAATTTCGCATGTTCTTAATTATATTTACGACCGGAACTACCCTCTTCTATATATATTTGCATATTGTATCCCAATTAGAGTTGATTCTTTTGTTGGATATTGACGTGACTTTCCCGAGCTGAGGGCCTACTCTTTTTGATGAATTTTCTATATTTTTTTTTTGTAATAATATTAAAGTAAGATTTTTAGCACACAATTTACAATAACTACTGCGAGTCTCGAAGTGTCAAGTAGAGCGTAGTTGTTGTAATTGAGTGCTGAAAATCCTACTTTACTTTGCTTTGCTGAGAACGGAGCTAAAAAAAAAACAGGTTTAATGTTGCATAAAGTTTAAGAACAAAAGGAAATATTATCGACCAAATTACTTTGTAAATAAAGAAGTTATTACTTCGATGGACGAGTATCGTTCTATTACCTATTCATTTATAAATCGTGACACCAAAAAAACATATATTGTTATTATTTTCGTTAACAAATTGAGAGCAAAAAAAAAAATAATGATACCTAACATCTGATGAAAAAACACAATTCACATCTGCCCTCCGTACATACCTGTGAATGCAATGTATCTCGTTCCCGAGCACCAGAGAGCGCGCACTTCGTCCAGCTGATGTCACAACTCACAAATGTCATTCTACAGTTCTACCAACCTTCGAACTTTTCAATTTTGCTTGTGATGTGGCGATTGAGTGATTGAAAATTATATTTACTTTTTGTATTTAATAATAAGGAATACAATGTAAAATGATGAAGTTAACAAATCCATTAACCTGTTTAGTTATTTTTGCATTAATTGTACAAAACCATAGTATCTCAGAGAAGCGTCTATGTGTAGATGAAAAATGTGTTGGTAAGTGGCAACTCCTGCATCCATATCGTGTTTTTTTCTCTTCACTTCAATTTTTATTTGGAATTCAATTTTACAGGGGTAATATCATTGGCAACAAGCATCAAGAATTATGCGCCTCATCAAGAAGGTGTCTTACCCTTTAAAGCTAAAGCTGAAATCAAAGTAAAATCTAAGTCCGATTCAACCCTTTGGGGTGTAGAAATCGACGGAAAAGATGGCTACGCACCGAAAATGTTTATTCAAGAGTACAAAATCCTTCACCCTTTGGATACGTTGGTCGCGGGTACCCCTAAAATTCCAGCTCCAAAGGCAAGTAAGGCTAAATTAAAAAGCTCTGAAAAATCAAAGCCCCCATTAAAAGCTACGACTACTGCCCCACTTCCAACTGAGTTGGATAATGACAAGATTCTCACCGATGTCGGCGACTCTGTGCTTGTCACCCCATCACAACCAAGCGTAATTGTGGATGGAACTGCAATTCCTGTGGATGCTCCGCCAATGAAAAAGTCAGTGGACGTCGAAGATCAAGATGAGGGTATTGTGGAGGATATAGATTTTGATACGACAAACAAAAACACCTCGGCCAATGGACTTACAAAAGAAGATGATGAAGAGGAATATGACAGCGATGACGAGTATGATGATGATGAAGATGAAGAAGGTGATGATTTCATAGAGGAGGAAATCGACGAAGCAATTCCTCAAAAGCCAGTGGCGCTGAAAGCTGAATTAGTTACCGATCCCGAAAAGCAAGAAATTCCGTCAAATGGGTTCTACTCAAGCGTTCTGCAGACTGAAGCCTCTAAAACGGATCCGAATCCTAAAGTAGATACTAATTCAAACGAAAATGTAGTTACGCAGCAAGATTCTAAGCAAGCTCCAACAGTGGAAGTACCACAAGATCAACTGAATATGGCAGCTAGTGAGGTCAGTCATACTAAAAACGCCACTGACGTCTTAATCAAGCCAGCTGTAAGCGCTGAAGCATCCACAGATTCAAAGCCTGAAGTAGATAGCATTACTTTAAATGCAACAAGTACGGCTGACACCGACTCTGTAAAGGAAAACGCAGGAGAACCCTCTTTATTGCAAAATACAACCATATCAGACAAAGATTCACTAAAAGAACCTGAAGTGGAGGCAAAGATCGCTGTTATGAGTAACATCCCTGAAATAGTTGCCAATGAAACTGCGGTTGCAAACACAGAGGCGGATGTTGAAAACTCTGCTGTAACAGAGGATTCTACCAAAGTACCCGAACCTGTTGCAACCAATAGCTCCCAGCCAGCTGATGTACTGAACGATTTGGAAGAAGTACCGAGCAATTCAACTGCGAGTGTGAAGGAAGCAGCAGTTGGTGATATTGCTAGCCAGCCAATTGATGTAGCCAACAAAACCACTCCGCTGGTGGAGGATATCAAGGACCAGACTAAAAAGCAGGAAGATTTACAGTCAACAGCTCCAGAAATAGCAACAGAGACGTCCCCAAAGCTGGATGTTGCATCGGTTGAACAAGCGAAAGAAGCAACAAGTGAAGTGCCACCAGCCACTGATCAAAGCACCCCTCACCTCATTGATACAGTTACTGAAGTATCGGCTGAAGACCATGAATCCGACTTCATTCCCATTTTGGCTGAAGAATCAACTACAACTGCTACACCAGAAAATGATCACAGCACAGCTAGCACCGCGGATTCCCCGGCAGTACCACCCAATGAGCTAGCTGCTGTCCCCACTTCGGCGGAACCATCAACTGCAAGTGAAGCTTCATCAGTAAGTTCTGAGAGCGACCCAACAACGCCGACACCTGTGACTGTAACTGACACACCACTTCAAGCGAAGGATTTGGACTCTGTTCCCAATTTGACTGATTCACCAAAATACGCTAATCCCCCAGACATATCGGAACCAACAAAAGATGAACAGACAATTACTGCCACTCCCGATGTGGTCAAAACCGCCCCACCTCGAGTAGCTCTTCATGAGTTGCTCAAGAGTGCCGAAACTCGATCACTTAATCCAGGCAATCCGATCCCCGATTTACCGCCCGAAAACGAAGCCACCACCGATATTCCGGCGCCGACTGAACCAGCAATCGACGGTCCGAATGGTGCTGCAGAGGAATTTGATGTTACCACGCCGAATCCGATCCCCTCGGTAACCAAGACGGCACCTCAACAAGTTGGCCTTTTCCAGACCATCCTGGGCACAGTAAAGGGCTTCTTACCGTCGCAGGAGAACACACCCAGCACTGAGTTCAGAGATGAACTCGATCGAATACTCTTCCCCAATAAGGTGGAGGAGGAGGAGGTCCACAACGTGCCTAAGAGTACACTACCCGAAGAGTACTGCGAAAGAGGAGACGACTGTCCATCCACCTACCACGAAGAAGTTTATCATGTCGAAAGGGACCTCCTCACAAGTTTTTCCAATAGGGTTTTAGAACTCTTCGATTTGATTGTTTGTATGCTGATATCAGCTGCTGCGACTCTGCTCTTTACAATCGGCTACTACTGCATCGCACAATGTCGAAAAGAGAGCGAACTCATCTCGAAGCTGAATGTGGTAGAAAGGAGTTTGTTGGTTTCCCATAAGGAAGCGAACATACTCAAGCATGACCTGGGTGAGACACACGACAAGCTCGCGAGCATCGAAAACAATTCGTTCGGCTCGAACGACATGGTTATTGCAATTAAAAAGCAACTGGAGACTTGCGAGGAGGCGAAGGCCTCCCTGGAGGAGCAAGTTGTGTCACTGGAAAAGGTAAGCAACACGGATTCTATGGGATCTAGCTAAGTAATACGCTTGTTGTTCTTAAAAGGAATTGGAGAACGCCGCTGAAGCAGGATTGGAGCTCAATAAAATTGTGTCCGAACTGTTGAACAATCAAAGTGGAGACGAGTCCATCATTAGCAGTGTGGAGGAGCTGCAAAGGCAGCTAAATGAGCAGCAACGTAAGTTTGAATTATTGTGATTTGTTGTGTCGTTAATGCGATTTTCCATCACGTTCTCTTGCAGACACCATTCTGGAGATCAACGCAATCCTGGCTGATAAGAGTAGGGAAAACAGCGAACTCCAATTGATATTGGCCGAACAGAATGCCAAGTTTGGCGGCGAAATTGCATCCCTTCAGCAAGACAACGACGAACTGGAAGCCGAGAAAAATGTACTAAAGGCGAAACTGGATGAAATGAAGACTGAATTTGAGCTGGACATAACCAAAGCTTTGGAGGGAAAGAACGCTGAGATTAAGCGTCTGCAAGCTGACGTTGTGGGCCTAAGAAGCAATGTGGAGGAGGAGCACAGGAAGTGGCAAACAAGCGTAGCCAAAGTAGAGGTGAGTTGTAATTCATATGCACAAAGCAAAAATATATGCAAACTACTTACTTGCAGGCCCTGGAGGACTGTTTGAAGACTGTCAAGCGGGATCCTAGCGTAAAGGTTTCGCAAATCATTGATGTGGCGCATGTGCAAGCCGAACTACTCGACACAAAACGGCAAAAGAACTCTCTCAATGAGAAACTGGAATCAGAAATGGTAAGCAACTACCACGGGGTTAAAGTGATACAAATTTCAGAGTGATTTCCCATTCCAGGACACCCGGAAATTACTTGAAGACCAGGTCAATTCCTTCAGCCAAGAGGTGGAAAAACTAAAGCACGACTTTCATCAATCCGAGAAGGACAAGTTGGAGGCGCAAACCAGGCTGGAAGTCCTTTCGAATTACTTCAAAGACAAGGAAAACCAGTTGCAAAAGTATGTATTAGGTTGCCCAGTTTGCAGCGGCTGTTTTGACAAACGATTTTTCAGAGAACTTAGCTTGAAGGAAGCCATGTGGCTGAAGCAGCAAGGCGAAACAACCAGCACAGTTGACAGGCTGACGAACATGCAGGATGAAATTCAGACACTCAAGTAAGACTTTCAGTGGTTGCCTTCGGCAAATAAATAAACTCTCGCTTCTCAGGTCGCAGAATGACTCTTTGCGGGCAGAGATTGAGGCGCAGATTGCAGCTCACAAAGCTCAAATCGGAACTTTAGAGAATCGAGCCCACGAGACATGGTTGGCAGCGCGGCAGTCGGAGAGGAAGTACGAGGAAGCACGGTCCGATGCGACTGCCTTGCGTCGCAAATTAACCTCGCTTGTCGGTGGTAACAACCTTGCCAAAGATAACAATCGTAAGTGGACTGATTCGAGGAAATTCGAATGCGTAACAATTCTGATTGTATTCCTTAGTGGACGTGAACCTCGCTCCCGCAGACATGAACAATGCACCGTCTCCGCTGCATATGGAATCACCTGGCTCCCCAATGTTGGGACGAATGCCGCCATTCATTCCGCCACCGTTCATGGGACCACCACCACCACATTTTATGGGCATTCCGCCATTTATGCCGCCTGGAGAGATGCGCCCACCTCCTATGGGTCGCCTAATGTCCCCGCCTCCGCCTCCGGGAGCACCGCATTTGCACAGATATTCGCCCATTGACGACGATGACGACGACGAAATCCGCGAGAATAGTCGCGGCCACTGGAGAGACTCGTACTCGCCGCCACGCAACTCGTATCGCTACATACCAGACCGATACATGTACAACCCAGATATAATATCGAACTACGAAACCGAAACCGATTTCAGCCCACCGCCCAGCCCGCGAGAGCGGAGCCACCGATCTGGCTCCAGATCAGGCAGTTACAAGGCGTACTCTCCACCTCCCCAGTCAACTAACAACCAGAGCACGGATCGACCAAAAAAGTCTAGCAAAGGTACGCATGAGTAGGCTAACAGCGAATGCAGTTTTAGATTTGAAAATTATTTTAGACGGTAGCAGTGCGACGTGATGGTTGTCCCTTAGTGTGTTCGTTTGCGAAGAGGGTTTGACTAAATTCACCTTTCAAATGTGTTTCAAATGATATTGTAAGTTGACTGTCAATAGCGTTTTGTTTGTCTGTTGAGTTTCCTCTCATGTTGAGCTCCATCTTATTCTCATTTGTCTGCTGATTGTAATCATTTGCTGATAGATTGATCAACCTTATTTTTGGAGATGCCAACACTAACGAATCATCCTCTTGAAACATGTGCTTTCTTGAAGTGTTCAGTGAAGTCCTAGGTCAGTCCCACCAATCATGAACACAAAACAAATGACGCCCCCTCAAGAGCTCTCCATTCTCGAGTGACGAAGCGTTTCATGTGATCCTCAAAATTTAACTTTAGTTCTCGTTCACGGTCCCAAATGTCAGTCAATGTTATAACACAATGGGTAACAAAAAAATCTTATTTCTGAGGACGCCCGTTTTCAAAGACTTCCACACCTTGTCATGTCATATTTACGCCTACTTTGTACGGCTTGTGCTGCATCATCTGTTTCATTTACTAACCTTATTGTGTCTTCTTCTGTTTCATGTGCGGTAAAGGACAAATGAGCTCTGGATCGGAGAAGTCGTACAACTCGTGGAAAGGAAAGAGCAAGGGAATGGTTTAACATCAAAAATGAAGGAATTAGGAATTTACAATTAACAATTAACATTCTAGGATCTACATAATGTAATGAAATAAAATAAAATGATCGTTATTTGTTTTCTATGTTATTGCTATTATTTAAGCCAAACAGATTTTTTATTTTATTTTATCGAATCACAACAAAACGAACGAAACTGAATATTTAAACCGACCGGCACGTAGTCCTATGAAAATGTTCCCAAAATTGACGCATTTAGATTGTGTGTCTGAAACCATGTCATGTAAGGAAAATAAAATTGAAATTGGGAACAAACGTTTGTGGTGTTTGCGAAATAGATGTGTTCATTCAGGCTTCACTGTAGAGGGACGATTGGCGAATGATGTCATGATCGTATGCATGGACGAGCAGACCGATTTCAAGATTCAATTGCGATATGTCGTCTTTGAGTTTGGTGATTGCCTTTTTGATGTGAACCACTGAGCCTGCAATTGCATGGTGAAGGTAAGCGTGAGGGTATATTTAACAGAAAACTTACTTCCATCGGACATCAGTTGGCCGCGCTGTTCCATTTTTAACTTCTTGTTGTCGTTCTCCTGAACGACTGTTACTAGTTCCGTTGTAAGGGTTTCGGAATCTTGAACAATTTGTTTGCTGGCATGCTGAACGGCAGCCAGTTCAATGGAAACGTCCTTAAACTGTTTGATGAGGCCGTTCAACTCGTTGTTCAAGTGCTTCTCGCGACTTTCTATTTTATCCAAGTTGAACGTGAATTCGCTGTGTAATTTCTTCAGCTGAGATTGGGTTTCGTCGAAGATCTACGTAAAAAGATGAATGTTAATTAGTGCAAACAGGCATTTAGTGGTTTTACCCCGTCAATATTTTGCTTTAGGCTCTCGATTTGGTTTAGATGTGAACGCCAATCCCTGGAGTCAGCTTTGACCACGACTTTCAACTGTGGCAGCACCCTCTCTAGCTCTAATCGCCAGATTTCATGTTCTGTGAAATTGTCACCACCATAGTTCAAGTCATTACTTGGTTTGTTTTGACCGGAATACCAATTCAAATCTTTAAGGGAGCTCCCTCCGTTATCGCTGTCGTCACTGAAGGTGGTATTTTGCTCATCCTCTAGTTTCTCAAGTATTATTTCGGCATTGTCCTCAAGGAACTCGGGTGCAACTTCAATCTCCGCCTTTATGTGGTGGCGTTTGAATTGAATCTGTAAATGGAATTTGTAAGAGCAATCTCATGGCCCGCAAATAAAAGGAAACGTGTGGAATTGATAAAAATAAAAGCCTTTTCATACATTAGTTAGTATAATTATGCGATTTGTTTGAAAGTCAAATGCAAACCTCTTAAGAAAATAAAAATTACAAACTCGAACCAAATATTTACTGCAATTATGACATCACAAAAGTAACTGTCAATTGAAATATTTTTTATATCACATGCAATGGGATATGAAATTCAAACCGTCCACGCGCCATCTATTGTCGGGATTTTTCAGTACCTTTTCGGTTGACAGATTTAACCGATTTATTTTATTACATCTTTCGAAAATTGTTTGAATATTACATTAACAGTGTAAAACGCACATCACACATCAACAACCTGTTGGCTACTTGCTTACATACATACCTGTGATACCTTGACTGCTTGCGTTGCTAGGGAATCAAGAATGTACAAACAAATCGGTCCTGCACCTTGCATTAATTTACTAGTAGGCACGTCAACTACAATATCCTTTTTGAATGTGCAACCTTGTTAGCTAAGGACTTCAAATAAACACATTTTTTCTTACAATTTCGTGTAGAATTTTCAAAATCTTGTTGATTATCTCATTCGGATCTTCGTACTCCTGCGGTTGATCTATATTCTTGCCCAGTTTTCTCAAAAGCCATGCACACACAGAGGTAAACATAAAGAACTGTTCGCCGGGATTAAACGATTTTACAAAGTAAAATCTCGTAAGTGGCTTCATTTTCATTTCTTTCAACAAATGTTTTTCATACTGGAGAAGTTTTAGCTTTTCTATGAAGTCATCTGATTGAAATGTTGTAACTGATGGAATATTGGATTGTTCTTTTTCTAAAACTGATAGGAATTCACTCTGCATTTTTAAAAAAATGTCCTTTTTCTGTCTACTGCTTCAGGTGATAAAATGTAAAACAAAAACAGAGGCAAACCAGTCATTCTCGAACTGTATTGGACTTAAGGTTCCAACACATTAGGCCTGTTTTGTTGAGCAGCACAGTAAAGTAAAGTAAGATTTTCAGCACACAAATTACAACTACTGCGAGTCTCGAAGTGTCAAGTAGAGCGTAGTTGTTGTAATTGCGTACTGAAAATTCCTGTTTTGTTGAGCTTAGTTCTCAGCACAGTAAAGTAAAGTAAGATTTTCAGCACACAAATTACAACAACTACTGCGAGTCTCGAAGTGTCAAGTAGAGCGTAGTTGTTGTAATTGCGTACTGAAAATCTTACTTTACTTTGCTTTGCTGAGAACGAAGCTCAACAAAACAGGTCTAATGTGTTAGAACCTTAAGTCTGGCAATTGTAGCCAGCAAATTATTGAAAATTATTTCCCCGTAGAAATCAATGATCTATATAGAATCGGTGGAAATAAAGAGATCTTACAAGGCTGAGAAAATCTGACGCATAGAAAAGACGATAGACAAATCTTTTGTCTCAGGAAATGACTACATACTGAGGAGATAAAACCGACCCATTTATAGTTTTAAGAGCTGTGTGTGTTATATGTACGTTTTCATATACAGATGTCAGCATCTGTCCGTTTTATTTTAGTTTTCTGCTTCCACTATTGGTAGCACTTGTTTTTAAAAAGGCTGCGCTGAAAATTGAAAACTGTCAAAAATTGTTTGCACCGCTCGTGGTTTGTTTAAAATCTTCTTTTGCCAAAATATAACACAAAAAATACTAAATACACTACGAATAATGGTCGAAGAAATAGACATACATTCTATAACTGTTGAGGACTTGCAGGATGAGTATCAAAAGTTAAGGGAACGTTATTCTCAACTTCTCATCATCAATGAAGAGGATACCCAGCGTATCCATGAACTGCGAAGGAGTTTGGAAACTGCAAATGCTGCTGAGGCATACCTTGTTCACGAACTAGAACAATTATCTTCCGTTCAAACATCGCAGGACGATGCGTTATTACATAAAAAGCAGAACGAAATAGATGACCTAAAAAAGAGGCAAAGTTTGCTGCTGACTGAAAATGAAGAATTGCAACAGGACATTGCCGATATGCGCACTGAAAATGAGAAGCTGCATCAACAAATTAAAGAACTAACTTTGGCATCTCATCCTGCCGAGATTACCTATAGAATTCCACCGGAACACTTGGAACTGAGAGAGAAGCTAGAAATGGAAAACTTGGAGCTCCTTGCGAAATTGGACGAAACGCATGAAAGTGTTATAAAGTTTACTCTGTCGTTAGCCGAAAAGGAGGTAATAAATTCCAAAAACTTAATTGAATAGATCTTTATTGTTAAATATTTTTTTTAAATAGAAACACATTGAGATCCTTAAAGATCAAGTTCTGTGTTTAGAGGAGAACCTGCAATCCAAACGTGAAGAAGTCGAGGAAAAGTCGCATTTACTTGAGAGCACCCAAGAACAAGTGGTGGAAATGAATACCAAAATCGCTATGCTGACCTCATTCCCTGACAATGCTGGTAAGTTTTGTTTAAATAAATCTGTGGTTGCCTTGAGAATGACATTTTCTATTTTCTATTGAACAGACCGCAAAGGAAATTCGTTATTTGCTGAAGTCGACGATCAAAGGCAGGCGATGAAACAACTTTTGGCCGTACAGAAGAAAAGCTATTCGCAGATGCGTAAAATCTATAACGATAGCCAACATGAGATTCGACGGCTCAGGAGGGAAAATGTTGCAATGCACAACGAACTCGAAACTTGCAGTAGTATATTCTGTAGCGCTGATAAAACCTACAAACGTAAGTTAACATATGCAACGCAGCTACCATTGTATGAATTTTGAGCATTGGCGCTTTCCTTGCTAGCGTTATCTCCTTTCAACAAGCGAAAGCAAGCTAACACTACCTACCTTCACCACTTCAGCTTAATTTTTGACTGTTTCTTCTCTTCTTCTTTTTTAGAAAGACTAAACGAAAGAATTCTTCAGCTTTTTAAGCAAAATGAAGATCTGGAAAAAAAGCTCTTACTCACTGAAAAGGAACTAATCTCTCTGGCCAACGATAAAGGGGTTGCATGGTTGGACTCCATGTTACTATTCTGCAAGTATGCCCTTTCAAAGATTTTCTATTTAGCTCATCAATTGAGAGTAACCGCGGTTCACATTTCGTTTGCCAAGTTTCTAATCTAAGTTGAAACCGAAATCAATGTGCACATGCATTAGTCGTATTTATTAAGTGTTACTATTTATTACATAGTATGTATGTATTTAATTTTAAGTGTATTTATTAAGAGAACGAACTGTGGCTCGTGTGTGATTAAAATATTTAATTTTAAAGACAAGAAACCGAAGAACTGAAGAAGGAACTGCGTAGTAATCGAATACAAAAAGGCCAACTCGAGGAACGTCTGCGCAACTCGCAACAGGATTTGGCTAAGTAAATAGTGTCATACATTTGGCATACGTTATGCTTTAAATATTTTAATCACAGGTGGAGATTTGAAGCTTTGAAGACAAGGTGTATTATAATTAATCGTGAGGGCTTGCTAACAGACAACAATATCGAATTTAAAATGTTTACCAACAGAGATGTAACATTCACGCCGAATGAACTAGAAAATGTCAAGCCGAATTTGGGCATGGGGAATCGAGTTGTAAGAGAAAACACTATTTCAGGTGATGACAGTAAAAGTGTGAATGTTGTCAGAGCTGTAGCACGCAGAGATTCGGTAATTGTATTGGAGGATGATGATGCGCGGTTAGAAGAATCTCCAAAATCACCCCAATTAATTGACATCGCAGCAATTAAACTTGAGAGCTGTGATGTGCCGCCTGAAGAAACTAAAGCCCAACAGATTGTTGATATTTGTGAGGAAACGAATATTATTGTCAAGGCAGAATGCCCACAATCGCCAAATGCAAGTTCCAAAACAGAAGGGCTAACAACAGAATCAACAAATTCACTAGAGCATCTCAAAAATAATCTGCCATGTAAAGGCGAAGCGACCGATGAAGAAGAAGACAAGGAGAACGTATTTCTTTCTCCTATAACTGAAAATGTGCCAACAATTTGTGCCAAAAACGTCGTAGCAAATGCCAGTAAAAACAGATCGATTGACGGCGATCTGAAACCAAAAACATCGATACTGGTAACTGGCAAAAAGAATATCTTAGGTGACGAAAGCAACTTTAAGACTGTGCATTTCGAAACAGGTGCCAAATCCGAACAGTCAAAACCAAAGTGCGTGTGCAAATCGACGCGTACGAAGTCAAATGTTATTGTTCAAACGATTATTCTAGGTTCTAGACATAAGAGGGAACCAGGTGTTCCGTCTAAACCACAGTAATTTGTTATATTATTGTTTTCAAAATATATTACATAATATCACGATAATCAATGACCTAAATGTTCTATAGGGTATGTGCTTTTTTACGTAAAATGTAAGATCCTTATATTTACCTGTATTGCAAACGCAAAGCTATTTCATTTTTTTTTCTCTGTTGTACACTTTTTTATTCAAAGTCAAATTTAACAAATATAACTGCTTGTATTGCAAACTAAAAAAATCCTTTTATTTTAAAGGCTCGTGCCAAATGTGGGTTTAATCGATAGTCTACCATTTCCATATTTAGCAAACCATTAAACCGTTTATTTCGGTTAAAAATTCAAACGCAAAACTTGTTTTAATTCTTTGTAACAAGTGCGACCCTGCTTTCAGTCAGTTGCAGTTCGCTATCGGCGATAGTGATGTTATATTGTTCGTAAAGCACCAGAAACCGCAAATTAATCATGAAGCTAGTGTTTTGCATTTGCATTAAGCGAAATTAAGGTCTGCTTGGCTGACTAATACAAAATTCATTCCGCATACTTGACCTACTTTTACTTTGAAGAGCTGTGCAAGGGCAGAAAATAAGAGAATATTTTCATCTCCTGGGGCCCTACTCTGTATCTCGTTTCGAAAGTAATATTTTTCGAAAATTAACGTTTTGTACTCTCTATTGCGAAAGCTGAATGAAATTTAAATTTCCGAAAGTATTACAGAGTACCAACTTAAAGGCAATTTCGAATAGGATTGGCTTTCGGAACGAAATAGAGAGTAGAGCCCCTGATAGTCAGCTAACTGCTCCAAAAATGCACATTATTTGGCTTGAAAAATATATTGGATCCATATCACACCCAGCCCATCATTGCTACGCAGATTTCTGGCAATGGGAGCTTTTATGGCAGCTGTTATACAAATTGCAAATATTTGCACGTACTTATGTCACTCCTGAACCGCGGTCATATCTATTAGGTACCGCACAAAGACGAGACTCTTTTTTAGTAGCACAAACGGTGTCTATGAATACAACGTTTCGTAAACAAAATGAAATGATTTCAGATTCTGTGTAACCAGCTTTTAAGTACATGGTCCAAAGTTTATTGAAAAACTACAAGGTACAAATAAATAAGTACAAAAATAACTACAAGTTTTGTTTCACTACGAGTGTATGTCATTCGTATCGACATTCGGATCAACGTACTTAAGATGATCATAGTAGCAATTGCCAGTATTGTTGGTGTAGTCAATTATTTCCTCATAGATCTTTGCCGCGTTTTGACGTGGCGTTTCCTCGTAAGTGAGATTCAGCTTACTGCAGATCTTGTTGCTGTGGTCGGTGCAGTTGCACCCAGTCATCGGGACCTCGTACCCTTGGTTAAGGGTCACTGCGGTGTTATTGTGCGGCAATTGTCGCACTATATCAAACCGCTCCGCGGACCCTCGCATCAAGGGTAAATTTCTATAATAGGACCAGTGAAACACCTTCTGGCAGTTTATCCACAGATACAATAAGACGAACAAAAGTGCTATTCCCAGTGGAAGCATGAACACTATAACCAGAGCTTCTGCCTTTTGATTTCGCTTAGATTCCCTCGGCCCTCCATACACGATAGTAAACGAAGGAGTGGCATTTTTCTTTCCACTTATTAGGTAATCGGGACTGCTATCCGGCGGATAGGTCATGCATTCCAACCCATTCACGTTGATTTTTGAAATGAACTTCTCATAGCGAAAGACACGGTATTGTTCTGGCATTCTGTAGGAGACATTCACTAACCAGATGCAGTTCCAGGGATTCCCATCTATAAGGATACGCAAATTCGTGCTCAATGCAAGTGTGTCAGTGATGTCATCAATGTGCCTCAAGTCGTTACCCCGCAAATCAATCGAGTGCATGTGAGTCAGAGAGCTTTCGAAAGCCGACATCGATATGATTTTCAGTTTATTTTTCTGCAAATAGACACAGTCCAGATGACGAAGCTGGGCGAATTGCGGAATTGGCAACTGCGTTAGATTATTTGAACTCAAATCCAAAACCTGCAAATGTGTGCAGTTTTCCAACGAGAAATCTTTCAGTAAATTGGCGCTTAAGTTTAACCACACAAGCATATCATGTCCCTTGATGGTTGCGGACGTGAGGCCGCAATTGGTAATGGTGAGATTCTTTAAGGTTGGGGGCGCATTTACAATAAATTGTTCGCCCTCGAAAGTCGCCTCATCAATCGCAAGTTCATCCAAGTTCACGGGAAGATTGAGCAATAATTCAGTCGTAAGTCTATCGACATTGCTAACACAAAGTCTTTCCAGGCGCAGAAGATCTTTGAATATATTTCCATACCGGATGCGAAGATTTCCTTCTTCAATCAGCCGTATCTCCCTCAATCTGTGCAATCCTCTAAATGCCTCCCCATCAATATGCCTCAGATTGTTGTTATAGAAATGTAAGATCTCCACTCCCTTAAGATTGGCAATGCTAGTGTCACTGACTCTCGCAAATTCGTTATGCTCGAAGATGACATTCTGCAGCACTGTCCCAGACTCACAGATGATCTCATAGATTTCGTCGAAATGGAAATTCTTCAAGTTCAGCGTAGTTATCTTACCGCAATTGGGAATGTATTCAAATCCGAATGTATTCGCGTTCAAGGCTGCTCCACATCCATCTAGCGTGACGGTGCTGATATTTTCGTAGCGACGTTTCAGCACGTTGTTGGCTGTTTCGTCTACGATTTTCTCTGCGGCAGAGCAATTGACTGTTATGGGAAGTATGTTGCCCGACAGAAATTGTAAATTCGCCGCGATAAGGCATTCGTTCGTACTCCAACAAGTATTCGATGTAACTTCGTAATCACTTTCTGTATCGCTACCGTGTGCCCCCACACTGAGCATCGATCGCGACACCAGGGCGAGGACACAATAAATAGTAATATCGGAGAAGCACAGCATTTTCGCTTGTTCTCGATCCGATTCGCACTGGCCATAGAACGGGAGAGTCCATCGAAACAGACTGAGATTTTTGAAATTTTGATTTTCAATGAAATTCGGTCAGAGCCAAAGTGTCGACACATAAAATGATGCTACACAGTGGTGCTGATAATTATTGGTCGATTGGGTATTTTTTTTTTCTAAATTGTTTTAAGTTTTTGTTTAAATATTAAACAAGTATGTTAAGTGTATATTATTCGAATTCGAATATTACTATATAAGGTAATAGTTGGTCTTGCGATTGCGTCTAGGAGATGTTTCCCATTCAGCAATATTTGATGTTACTGCGCGAGTGAAAATTTCCTAACCCTCTGCTAACTCCCAGATAGCGGCATAATACGCAAAATTGTCTGAAACTATATAACACTGAGTTGTATTCCCTATGGCGTAGTCCCAACACTGGGGCCCTACTCTCTATTTCGTTCCGAAAGTCAATCCTATTCGAAATTGCTCTCCGTTCCGCTTTTAAGTTGGTACTATGTAATGCTTTCGAAATGGAAGAAATAATTTCCAATAATATGAATTTCTATCCGAGTAGTAGTACATTTCATTCGACTTTTGAAATAGAGAGCACAAAACGTTCATTTTCGAAAAACTTTGCTTTCGAAACGAGATACAGAAGGCCTGTTTTTTTCAGCTTCGATCTCAGCAAAGCAAAGTAAAGTAGGATTTTCAACAACTACGTTCTACTTGACACTTTAAGAACTCAGAGGTGTTGCGATTGCGTGCTGAAAATCCTACTTTACTTTGCTTTGCTGAGATCGAAGCTCAAAAAAATACACCTAGAGTAGGGCTGACAAATAACGCGTTTGTTTCGCATTAAGGGTCCATATTCGAATTTACTCCTAGAGATAGTCCTAAAAGGGGAAAAGACGCATTGCGGATATTGTCAGTCAAAGAATAAATGAGTCTACTTTCCCCTGAGAACTAATTAAATACAAAATAAAGTCTATAGCTCAAACCAGGTTTCTGTTACACTCTCGTCAGCATAATTGCGACTTTTAGAAGGAATAAAAAGCTGCTCTGGAAAAATGCTTGGCACTCATTCCGTATTTTTTGAGACTATTACCGTCGAAACGATAGCCCTCCAAAAGTAGCAACTAAGTGCCAAACCAGGTGTCTGTTACACTCTCTTCAACATAATTGCGACTTTTAGAAGGAATAAAAAGCTGCTCTGGAAAAATGCTGGGCACTTATTCCGTATTTTTTGAGACTATAACCGTCGAAACGATAGCCCTCCAAAAGTAGCAACTAAGTGCCAAAATTACGAGTTTGAGACCTTACTCCAGTTTATTTTGCACAAAAGTAATGAAAGCTGGCGATAGTTAAACAAATTCGGGCAGAATAAAACTTCTTATGGTCATCAAAGTTCCAAAAACCATATCGTCCCGACGATTATTGTTATACGGAATCTGCGCCCTGTTTTCTGTATCCAAAATGGTACTCTGTAGAAAAGACACTCAGCCCTTAGACACGGAGTGATATTCAAGTTCAACCGCAAACGAGTTTCCCAAGGCAAGATCTAAAGAACTAGAACCGAAACCTTTATCAGATTTAAGAAGATCCATCAAAAGTTCCGATCCGATGATTTTGTCGTCGCATGTCCTAACTTTTACTATTTTGTCCTCGGGTATTAGTCTTCAACTGACAACAGCTGTCAACCTTTTATAATAACAGAACATAGAAGTACATTCATTCACATTTGATTAACAGCAGTTTGAAAATGTCGTTATTCAACTGGAAGAACGTTTTCTACCACCACTGTATATTAATTCCATTTCAACCCTACCTATTGACTGATTAAAATTTGCTCAGCATGAGTTTTTCTTTCAAACACAACTGCCCGGTATTAAAATACGCTTTTCATATTCTGCTCTCACAAAAGCGCCAGGCTATTTTTAAAACTCGCAGTGATTTTTCTCTGCCTTCCATTACAGCACAGCGGGCTGGTACTATCCAAAAAAATAAAAGTGCCAATATTCAAATTTTCTGCACAAGAAATAAGTGTACGTAATTTATTTCTGGGAAGTGGGCGCAACGCATTTGATTTGTTTACATGCGCAAAATACGTAGTTCGATTAAGTTTGCGAAAATATTTACAACACCTTTTAATATCGGACCTTGAACTCGATTAGTGTGCGTTCGGTATTAAAAGGTGCGGTAAAAATTCCCTTAAGGATGGAGGCAACCCAACTGAGCGGTAGGTGCCTGATCTTAGGAAGAACTACGAGTAGACCCTCCTAAGAGCAGGCACATTAAAACGATGCAATGCTTGAATTTTCTAAGTGGCTTTTGCGGGTGTAACCTGAGCACCAGACAGGGAATAAATGTGTCTTCTGAGAATGCGGATGTGCTTTTGGGATACTTCGAAATTATGTACAAGGGTGCTCAGCTTCATGTTTAGATCTGCAATCAGTTTGTCGCGTTCCTCCAGAAGGACGTTCGTTGAGTTTCGTCTTTGGTTGAGCTCAATTTCCAGATCTACTATCTTCTTTCGAAGAAGACGCTGCTTAGTCTCTCCGCGTTCCCTTTGGCGACATACGTTCTTCGAGCTTGTTGTTTTCAAATCATCATTCAGCCCTTTAAGCTTTGTCAATTCCTCGAACAGTGATCGTTTCTCTGTCTTGAGAACGTTATTCTGAGTTCGAAATATTTTCAAATCCCGTTCGGATGTTTTTATCCTGTTCAGTGTCTTGATCCTCTTATGACTTGCTTCTTCTAGTTTTGCGCGCGTTTCAGCTAGCTCCAGCTTTACCTGCTGAAGTCTAGATACCAGGCTAGAGTTGTCTTTGCTCAACTTGTCAGCTTTAGCTTTATCTGCTTTTGCGGCTCCTGGCAGGTGGGAGACTTGTCGGATTTTGTTCCTAAATTGTTCTTGCAAAGAGTTCATGTTCACATTCAGCTCGTTTTCCAGTTGTGCGTTGGTGGTGTGTAGCTGCTTTATTTCATATTTCTGCGATAGTACAATGCTTTGAGCTTGCAAATACCTTGAATGGGAAATGTTCATTTGCTCTTGTTGCTCTTTTATTAAGTTCCGAAATTTTTCTTGCTCTCCTTGGAGCGTTTTGACGATTCCGTATAGCTTTCTTAGCTCGCCTGTATCTCTTGAATCCACTGGCGGGGACTTAAATATGTGTTTTAAAGTTTTTAGAATCAGTTTCAGTTCTTTCTTGCTGTCCTTTGCATGGGGAATATTTTCCTTGTCTCCCATTTCGTGATCACCTCTTTGTTGGGACTTGTTGCGTTTGTTAAGTTTGATAAGTGATTGCCCTTCAGGTGTTTGTAGTGAATGAAACACTTGAGTACACTTTCTTTCTAAGGCATTGTCCGAAGAGTCGTCTTCGTCATCTTCGAACTGGAAGAGTGTACAAGAGCTTGCAGATGAAATATCCTCGTTTGCAGAAAATAGTCGTAGATCTCTGGTTGAGTTTTTCAATGAACCGTTCCCGGCTATATTCTTACATTTTAGCGCGGTTTGCATTATTTGTTTTGCTTTACCGTTTTTGTTTAAGCGAAGGGTGGGTGATTTACAATAATCGCTTGTGCAGCTGAGGGAAATATCTCTCTCTGCTTGACGGGCACTTTGATGGTGGGCAACATTGAGCATTGAAAAGGTATTTGGTAAGAAATTCGTGTCCACATGGAAGGAAGGACTCACACAGTCTCCACTTTGAGATAATGCCATTTTTGAATTTACGTGCAACTTTTCAAAGTAATAGGTACCTGAAAAGTTTACTTAAGTAGACCATCGTGTTAAAGAATATTATGTCGTATTTACCTAGACAACAAACGAACCAAAAAAGCTTAACAACAAATTTAACAAATACTCGTAAACAGCTAACAATTTATGATAATCTGACAAAAGAGTCAGTGCTCTTACTATTTGAAGTGAACGGAGGTCGATCTTGAAATTCCTATCTATATCTACATAGGTATACTTACTTACTTAACGGGCCCCGACCCGTGAAGAGTCTCTGCCTGGGACACTGTAGCCTTCCATTCTCTGCGATCCCCGGCACACTGCTTCCAGTTATCCAGACCAGCGCTCTGGCATCCGCGATGGCTTGGTCTTTGAAACGGAGGTTCGGTCTTCCTTCCGACGTGGATTCGAAGAGCTGGGGCATTATTGTCCGTTAGCTCGATGTGGCCGAACCAATGTAGTCGACGTATTTTGGCCTTTTGGACTACATCCACATCTTGGTACAGCCCATAGAGTTCGCGGTTGTATCTTCTCCTCCATTCGCCCTCCTCGCACACAGGACCAAAAAATGTAAACACATAAACTTTTTTATAGTCGCGAATCGGGATGCTGATGATAAGTGCATTTATAGTGTGTTCAGTGGCTACTTTGGTTAGGTTGAGTGGGTTTGTGAGATCGTCACAAAAGACCAGGCACAAAGACGAGCCCATCGCCACCCCCAGTCAGTGGCTAATTTTTACAAAAAAAATAATAATGAATAAAAAGGAATAACAAAAACGCAAGCTGAAATAATATCGACGCAACTTCGAAGCCACGATAATCGGAACGACGCAAAGCGATGTTTTGGTCTTGTACAAGCATTAGCAAAACTATGTACATGCAAATTGCGTAGCAATCTCTCGTCCGAATGTATGCCTATGATAAGATGATAGAATTAGTGATCCATTTTAGCTGCTCAACTTCAACAACCCCATAAGGAGGATAGACACAATTCTAGAGCTATCTAGGGGCCCAATGTCTTAACAGCACTTTATTAAAAACTACTTGCTTCAGATTTTACTTTGCTAATCAGGAAATATTTATAATTGTTTACGTTGCAAGGAAAATATTTTCTTTTCAGTGAAATCGAAAATATTGAACAAATTCCTAGTGTCGTACACGAAATTCCAAATTTCTGTAAAAGTTGATTATTTTTTGAAATTTATTTGGTATACAAAAAGTAAAAAAACAATCGTAAAAAGAAAACCTTCCTTCTCATTTAATTGAAATAAAATCATGGAGCCGTTACAAAGTGCAGCAGACATGACTGAGGAAAACTTCGAAACAGAGTTGAATGAAACTGTTGTTGAGCCCTTGAACGAGGAAACGGGGATGGATGAAATGATCGAGGATGAAGACTCCGAGAAGGTATGCGTCAGTAAGTTAGTTTGTCGGCTTTTTGTTTCAAGTTCGTTTTTTTTTTTCAGAGTGATTCTGTCACTGGAATGAGTGCGGTTGACAAAGAGAAGCATAAACTTGAGTATCTACAATTAATTAAAGAAATCGAGGCTCAAAACAAGATTGTGGATGAACTCAAGGAAGAAATTATGAAAAGCTGTGAAAGGCCAGGTTTGACAAAGTGCGAATTGCGAGAAATTAAGAAACTGAGAGCTTGCGTTGAAAATGAGAACCTTAAACTGCAGTGCATGCTGCAAAGGGCTATTCAGATGCAGAATGAAAATCCCAGCCATTTGTGGAAAGAAATACCGATAGTTACTACATTCGAAGAAGATGTTTACCCACAAACGGGGAATTGCAATGTAATGGGATCATTGGGTTTGATGCGTCAGGGTGCGGTGAATGAGAAAGGGGATCTTTGCAACGTATGCTCTAAAAGGTCGAAAAATAAAAAACATTCGTGTCGTTCAGACGATGATCTGAACAGCGAAACATGCCAGCTTTTTGAAGAGATGGCTCATAAAGACCAAATGGTAGAATTTCTGAGCAACAAGTTGCATCTTTTACAACGTGAACTCTATCGCCAAGGCGCGCAGACAAAAAAGTCTAACCAAAACAAAAGGGCAGAACGACTCTGTGGTATGGGAGAGAGCTTAGAGGAGAAAATATCGAGCATGCAAGACGCTGTGGAAATGCTTAAGGCAGATATAAAACGCTTTTGCAAAGAGAAGCGAACACGAAACGAAATGCGTACGGGAGAACCGATTCATAAGAAGGCCAACGACCTGCGGCAGCTTAAACAAGACTATGCTAAGCTACTGGTAGACTATGCCAAAAAAGAGCGTCAGCTAATGGAGTTCGAAAATCGGTCAAAAAGTTACTGCGGTGGTAAAAATGGGGGTAATTCTGACAGTGTCGATGAAGTTGAGCTTAAATTGCTCCGTGAGAAGGTGAACGACCTGCGGGACGAACAGGACGAGTACACCTGCATCATAAAAGAGCAGGCTGAGCAGCTCGATGATTACCGCAAAAAATACCTTGATGCACAACAAAAAGTAGAAGAGCAAAAGTGTATGCTGGAGAAAATTGACATGAACAACAAACGCATTGAAGGTCAAATCGAAGGTGAGGTCAAGCGGATAAAGGCAAAATTCAGAGAGCAACTCAGTGAATTGTCTCAGTATCCGAAACTTTTGGAAAATGAACAAATTAAACTTGCCTCTGCATGTAAGGATAGGGAAGAGTTGGAAGGGAAACTGATAGTAGTCTGCAAAGAGTTAAAGACCCTCAAGGAGCAAATGACTACGAAAGAGGACAAACCCGATTGTAGCCAAAAGCTGGCTAAATACGAACAAGAATTGATTCTGCTTCAGAATAAGACGGAGGAACTCGACAAAGAAAAGGCAGTTGTATGTGAGCAGTTACTTAAAGCACAGCAGGACTTGGATACGATGCGGAGCGAATCGGCGAAAATAATAACCAGCACCAAGGAGCGGTTCGAAATGTCCAAGATCTCAATGTGCTCCCAAATAGACACACTCGAGAAAGAACTGGCCCAATGCCGCGCAAATGCCTACCTATCGGTAACAGATCGAGAAGCTGTCATCAAGGAGATGCAAAGTCAACTGAGCACACTGTCCTACAGCTTCGATTCGGCTCAAAAACAAATAAAAACTCTCAAGAACCACATCAGTTTTTTGTCCAATGATCAATGTATTCCAATAAAATGTTGAACTACTAAACACTTTAGAATTGATTCCGCAAATTGTTTTTCTACTTGGACAAAATTACTAAAATAACATTTAGAGTGATTTGACTGCCAGCCGCTTCATCTTGGGGGCTTTCTTCTTGGCCTGTCTCTTCTGCTCCTTGAGCTCCCAGCGCCGTTGTTTCTCTGGGTCGTCTTCGGCCAGAACACGTTCCTTTTCTTGCTTGCGTTTGTCTTCTCGGCGTTGAGCGGCAGCCTCAGCACGCGCCGCATGGGTGCTCTTCAGGAATTCCTCCTCAACACGTAGACGGTTCTTCTCAGCCTTTGCTTTGCCCTAGAGAAAAATAAATGCGTTAGCAACTGACTCTCCTTTGAATCGTTCGCAATTCACTTACATCCTTGGACAAACGATAACACTTCAACTTCTCCATTATGTAAAAGACCAAAACAAGCAAAGGCTTCACCGATTCCATGTCGCAGTTCTTAGGAAGGTTAAAGCCGGCCATAAGCATACGCTTTACTTCGGGCTGTTTTAAATTATTCGGATCATCCTGTTGGACTGGTCCGCTGAATTGATCGGAAATGTGAATATAATCAATTAAATTCTGATATTTGCTAAGCACAGCTAAAACACGCGACTCTAACAACGCCGATGTGGCTTCAGGTATCTCAGATAGCACGCTAAATCCACTTGGTACATTATATCTATCCTCTGGTTTATTGACTAGAATACAGTATTTGCTCTGCAAAAGAAGAAAATATTCAAAAAAAAAAACCGGCAAGGTCAAACCAAATATGTACACACCAAATCAGCAAGTTCTTTGAAGAACTTGGCGACTGTCTTCTTCGAGCCAACACAGAAAACAAAGGAATCCATTGCGTCTTTAGAGATTTCCACTTTTATATGAATTTGATCTTGTTGTGGTCTCATTAGACCAGCTACTAGTGCTACGAGATCCTGGCGTTTAATCATTTTCAATTCAACCAGCATGCCTTCGCAACAAGTTCTTCCAGAGCACCACAAGGTGTAGAGACTTTCGCTCTCCTTACTTAGTCCGGGATTTTCATTCTCTATTTTCCCATCGTCACCTGGTAAGTACAAATTGTTAGTTTATAAAACAGTGTCTACATTTATCTCTTCAAGATCATACCCACTAAGACAAAGTTGTCTTCCAGCAGCGTTCTGTGCGTGTTCAACCAAAGGTGTGCTAATTTTGAGTTTTTGGACTTTCCAAAGAAGAAGTTGGCAAAGTACGTCATTAGACCAGCTAACATAAGCATTTCCATCCAGTAAGAGTCCCAATGAGTTCTTTAAAGTGAAAAATATTTAATGGGTTGGGTAGTGTTTTGATTACCAAGTCAGCATGTCATAAATATAATGTTTTATTTCCAAAACCTGGTGTACATAAGCGCTTTCTATCTCCTACTTACTTACACTAAGCATCCCTGAAGAGAATTATCTTTTTACTACAACCTGTTCCGAAAATTAAAGCTGTGCTTATCTAAATAGATTATTATTGCATTATGTATTACTAACACATATCTCTGATTTCAAAACGAAGTAAGGTACTATGTACATAGATAAAGTACGTTCTTTGATTTAGAGGTCTCATGGAATTAGCGCCTAATCAATTATGTCTTACCTAAAGTGAAGTGGAATTTTGGCAACAGTTAATTTTGGTTCAGGTGCCTTTTGGTCTGTAGGTAGATCTTTAACATCACCTCCATCGAAACCCTCGAATTCCTCTTCATCTTGAAAATGTTCAAACTCGTTGTCGTCGTCCTCAACGACGCCGTCCTCTTCATCATCATTCATAGTAGCGAAATCATTGTCTGATTTTTTAATAGCTACTGGGACTTCCTTTGGGGTTAAGTCCTCATCGTTCTCTTTAAAATCGCCGACGGTATCGCCGTTGCCATTAAATTCTTCTTCATCTGTATCAAAGTCTTCGAATTCAGCAAAATCACTGTCCTCAAAAGAGTTGTCGGCCGCGGTTATTGATATTCTATCGCAGTAAAAGTATAACGATAGAAAAATAAGCAACACCGATAGTTTCATCTGTAAATGGAAAATATATGTATGTACTTCGATGGGGAAACTTGGAATTATACACTTATCTACGGATAACCTAAAAGAACTATAAATTGGGTCATCTCACAGTCTACTCTTACCTTTAACGTTTTGAGTTCTACGGATTATGGAAAATAGGGGAGGTTAAATCGAAATCAATTAAGTGTGTGCTACTTTTTATGTTGTTTCATTTAAATACTAATTAAAATACTTTCATCTTTATTTCTGAAATTAGTAAATTTAGACCGATTCCGCGAATATTTGACAGCTTAACGAGGGTCTGTATGGGCTGCATCTATTGAAATATTCCAACAACAATTAAGTGGTATAAATAAAATTCACCATTTAAACACGTCACCGATTTAGTTCAGGCATTCAAATGAGTAATATATAAATTTTTTGCATAAATCGGTTTGAAATTAAAAGTAGACACAAAACCAAAGATAATGAAATTATAGGGATATAAAATTTTCCAGTGGAAAGGCGACTGCCTAGAAGCTGTTTTCCCGAAAAATTCATGATGTCACGCACACTTGTTCATTTCTTTTCTAGTTAGGTATGTGAGTTCATAAATTGAATTTTTTAATGCTAGAATTCGGTATTCTTAATATATGTATTTTACTATTTTCTTTTTTCATTTTAATCAAACAACGCGATGCAAGATGATTCTTGGATGACCATTCGCAACATGCTATGGTTTTGTGGGGGATACAGTAAGACGTACGAAAGATATCCTTCTCTTGCAATTCATTCATCTCTGCACCAAACTCTAATGTCTAATCTCGATTTTTGTTTAAACAATTGTAAGCCCTAACCCCTAGGTCAATGTTATTTAAATAAAAGAGGGAAACAAAAAGAGATTCATTTTGGCATTCAATAATGGAATAAAGAGGAGAACAAACGTAATTAATCATTTTAAAGAAGACGGAATTAATGATTTTAAATTAACAATTATATTTTGAGTGTTATTGGAATGCTAACGTCATAAAGATCAATACAAGTTTCATGGAAAGCAATGTCCAGCAATTATTCCTTGGGCAATGAAATGTCGGCGGCTGCAAATTAGAAATGTAAACTGTAACTGACTCAAATAGTAGAGATTGAGGCGTTTGTCAATTTGCTGTCCGTATTTTTGTTATAGGTAAAAAAAAACAATCCCTACTGAATAATCGTAGAGCCATGAAATGTTGGCGATGTTGTCCTATATGTATTTTTGCAGGCGCCAATGCATGCCTACTAGCTACTGAAATAGAAACAGAAGCAACATGCCTATACACAGGTACCGCAAGGGCAAATCAAACAACAATTTCCTTAAAGTGAACCAATATTCTTTTTTATTATTTTGTCAAGTTCAACAGGATTAAACGCCACAAAATCTAACGTAATAACAGGCCTTTCGATGATTTTAATACCGTAGCAACTTCAACTGATGGCGACTGCTTGTAGACTGTCGCTGATATCATTTTTAATTAATTTCAACTTGGTTTCGACATCTATTTTAGAAGATTCTAACTTAAGCTTGTATCCATTTATTTCGGTTTGTACTGAAGTCAAATCCTCGGCGTCCTCCACAAAGGTTTCGAACGCTTTCCACCACTCAGCAAGATTGTTACCAGTATCCAATCGTCTGTATGTGCTGGATGGTCTGTCTACGTGAAAAGTTGCAATATCTTCCAGAATTTCCTCCACTGTGGGAGCCTTCGGTGGTTTAATAGCATTTTTATTTTTCTTAAACATTTTTGCACTTTTATCAGCAAGTTTTATTAGAAATTGGGATCGAGAACAAAAATCAACAACTATTTTTTCCCTAATTTGTAACACCAAACTGACATTTTGTTATAAGCGAACAGTTACATGAGTACTCTTTCATTTGATCCAGGGATACCGCTGTATTATTTCGATAGCATTTTTTTTATTCATAATTGATTTATAACGTACCTACCTACCTACCCCCTTCTAAAGGAAATATTTGTATACATAGTTGTTGTAATTGCGTTCTGAAAATCGTACTTTACTTTACTTCGTTCAAAGCGATTAAAAATTTTACCAAAATGCCAACTGTTAGTAGATTTACCATTGAAAATATGATAGTTTATATTAGGCATGTTTTTTTGAGCAATTACAACAACTACGCTCTACTTGACACTTCGAGATTCGCAGTAGTTATTGTAATTTGTGTGCTGAAGATCTTACTTTACTTTGCTTTGCTGAGAACGAAGCTCAATAAAACACGCCTATTGTAAATAATAGATGGAACCAACAAAAAATTAAATAAAAATCGTAATGCATTTACTACCTCATTAATTGAAGATGTACTGGAAGGTTCGGATGGAATTCACTCCGAATTTTAAAAATATTGGACAGACTTACTTCCTTGTTCAACTTATATATATCCCTTTAATAAAATAAGTCTATCGATCTTATAAGTGGCGCAGTGTTTTTTTTTTTGTGACGTAAAAAAATTTAAACTGAACTGTCGTCACCATTATCCTTGTTGTTACCCTTATTTTAGGACCACCTTTTTTCCGGTATTTTTTTTACCTTTTGGTATATTGCTGAGTATTGTCCAACCGATCACAACTTCGAAAATCTAACTATATTTTTGTTGGAAGTTAGGTTAAACATACACCTTATGCCATTAATGTAATGGCTTCAAACGCATAGATCATAGATGCAACATTCAGGTAACACAATTTAGTTATATTTATTAAATTAACAAGTACACTTTTAAACCAATGCCTGAGGAAAGTACTAACCGGGTTAGTAACGATTCTGGAACGTAGGATCCGAACAATAAGCAATGCAACTGCATGGGTATCCTGTAAAAATTACCATATATTAATTTTTGTTTACAGAAATCAAATAGAAAACTTCTCTCAAACATTATTTATACAATCTTATGTGTGAAATTGCAAGATTTGATTTATATAATCAACAGTAACTTAAGTTTTAATTAAAATATCATTATAAAACCATTAATTATCAAAGACAAGTGAAAAGTTATGCTCAATCGGTAAAGACCCTTTTTAGACATTTCCTAATGAGAGCAATGACAAGTACTCATTTGAAATCGATTTGTGGAAAAGATCAGGTATTATTGCAAAAACCCAACATTTTTTTTAAATTATTCACTTGCCTTGAGGTTTGCACGATAAGTGTTCTTTAATGTATTGGCACGGGCATATATATTTAGCACAATGCCGGCCGGGTTGAGCTGCATTTACATCCAGTAGACCACGCAAAACATCATTGCCCCAGCGGGACACGTATCGCAAAAATATTCGCCATCCGAATTCCTGTAATCGCGAAAGCATGAATAAAAATGAAAATTTCTAGAAGAAAATTGTTTATAGAGTTTCTATTCCGAAGAGAAAAACACAGCCCAGCAATTGGAATTCACATTCATTTATTATGTAATGCCACTAAAAAACGCTCTAAATTAAAACAAAAGTATTTAAGTATCTCGCAAATTAAAGCCAACACCCTAAACAGTTAATGCCACAACACTGATTTCTTTGGCTTTGAGTCTTTATCTTGTTTCGAAGGATCTCTTCTTCATATTGGCACGGACATATAGACGATTGCAGATGGCGTGGGGTTTCATGAACGCCCGCTTCTTGGACGGTCCAATCCAATCTTCTTCTAAGGAAATCTTTACCCCACCGCTGAAGGTAGCTGAGGTAAATTTCTTGTGCTATTGCCTATATAGAGTGAATGGGGAAAATATTAATCATCATAAGGAATTCTACATGACCACAAAGAACACAGATACAAGCGGGTCTTACGGAAACTAAGGCCTATATGAATAAGTTGGTAAAAAGACGTGACGACTTAAAGCATGTCTTGTGTATAAACGTCTAAGGCTCACCTGTTTCCTAGATAGTCTCATTGGGTTGCTACCCTGGATTACAATGTCGTTCACGTCCAAGTCTAATTTTGACTCCCATCCCGATTGAAGGTTGTGGCCATTTTGTTCGGTCTGTTCTAAGAAATTGTTCAAAAACGCTACACACTGCGTCGAATCAAAGTACAAAAAGCACAAGTTCACTTTGTGACATGATATCTTCCCTCTGTCGTCCAGGACGAGAAGGATTTTGTGTTTGATCAACTGTTTATTAACGCGCGCTAAGCATTTCTCCAAGCCCCGTGATAGTCGTAATTTCATCCACATGCACAAAAATATGGCTGCAGCATTGAGGAAAAGCCACCCAACTCCTAGTGAAAACAGAGCGACACCCTGGAGGCCTGAGAATAACATCGTTAGCAGGACGCAAAATGCGAACAGGATCCAGCACACCAAAACGCGTTTATAGCAAATGTTGTATGTTGTGAACCTGTAGTCGTTCACTAGTGTTTCCATTGCGTTTACATACTCCTCAACCGTTAGCTGGAATTGGTGGTTGTTTGTATGCTTGTTTTTAATTGTGTGGATTAATTGTTCTGACTTACTGTTAGTCCCTGGGCCATTAATTCTTCCGGTACTAGTTCTGGACGGAATATTGCCGGAGTTATCCACGGCCATTTGGTATTACAAGGAAGCAATGTTACTATAACGTCTCCATTCGCTGCGAGATTGAAAAATTTAAGATTTGAGCTTCTAGCGTACAAGCTTTCTCTTACCGAATCCTTCACGAATTGTGCCAGTAGAGAGTTCGATGGTTCGCATTGTTGAACTTATTGGAATGGAGACATCGTTTTTCGGCACTGTCGGCGCCGCTACACTATTTGAGGTTTTTTTGGTTGAATTTGTGATGTTGGAGGAAGAAATTGGCTTGTCAGGTGTGGACGCATTGTTAAGGTTTACGTGCGTGCTCTCAGTGTTTAATACTGCTGGTGTGATGTCTACTGAAATGACTGGTGTGCTCTAAAATTCAAAATTATAATTTTTTAAATATATCCTTCTATAAGTTAAAACGAATACTACAGTTATGCTGTTTTTGAACCACAGGTTTTTAGGAACTGAAGATCTAGGCTTTTTCACGGCTCATTTGTTTTTAATGAATGAAAAAAACTATTGAACCAAAAATAAATCTTTGAGTACCGCTTCTTCGACTTAAAGGCCAATAGTGTAAGTAATCAATTTGTTTTTCTTGAGTTCGGAATTAGCTGCCCTATCCTTGGTATCAATGCACAACCTTTTGAAATTAGTTTTTCAAAGTTTTCGTTATCTTTCGACTAGAAGAAATGGTCCGAGGATATCGTGTTGCCGCACAAACAAATTTAATGTGGTTTTCGATTGCGCTTCTTCAGATTTCAGATTTCGTGTGTTTAATCGAACATAGAAACCTTTCTTGCTCTTTTCCTGTTGTTGATATTCGTGCGGTTCGAATATGTGTAACCTTTGACACTTTTCTAAACGTTTTGCATTCACTGGTTAAGCTTTATATTAAAACTTTCTAAATTTGCGCCCAGATTGATTTCTAAACATTTGTACATAAATAATTAACAAAAGTAAATCCACCCGATGCAATGCATTTCTTTGCAGTTGAAAAATTTCATGAAAACGTAAACAAACTCCAATAGTTGTCTAACTCAAACGTACTTGTATTGGTAAATCTGAAGCAAATCTGAGAAAAAATCCAGATTAACAAAAGTGCTCTGAAATCTGAAAAATATGAACATAAAAATTGCTCTGAGAGCAAAAAAGTGCTCTTAGAGAGCCCAATCGATTACCACATAAATTTCGTAAACCTTTTTCCGCCCTGATCTTTTTTCTCTGCAGAATAAATAGTCTACTACTCCAAATCTTATACACAACGATTTGTGCTCAAACAAGAGCGGGAACAGCCCTAATTTTTAGTTTGAAAACGTACTCAAGATATGCCAAAGTACGGCATCATTTTTGACCTTATATTATTATGTGTAGTGAAAATGTTGCCAATGAGCTCGCTAAATTTAAGAAGAACACTGAATACAATAAGTGCTATTGTTTTAAAAAAAAACATCCCCGCATACAAAATCTAATTTTTGAATGACATAATCTGTTCCTTATTCGTTGACCTTCTACGTATTAGTTAAAGTTATCTCAAGCACATTTTAGTTCGACTCGCAATAAAAAAAAAAATCTACACTCCATAAGTATTTCAACTTTAAATTCTTAACCGCATTTGGAAAATTAATATATTTGTATGCAAATCAGGAGCACACCTTGCTGTATGCGAATCACATCAAGCAGCATCATTATCTTACATTAATGGAATATTTTAACAAAAATCAAAAGAACACTAAACGGAAATTTGAGCCACGCTCTTGCGAGAATAGCTCTAGATTTAAACCGAAGCAATGTTATAGGAAACCCGAAGAAGAGATAATGAAATTAACGTAGATAGACTTTTACAAGTTAAATCACTGAAATTTGATATGGGAACGCTAATTTATAACTATCACCTGACATTTTGCATGACGCGATGTTCAACCGAGGGTACAGTGACTTGTCGAAGTTGCTTCATATCTTCATATGTGGTTGCACCAAACCAAGTTGGTATTCGATAAACAGTAACAACAATGCAATTGATAACAAGTGCATATCTACACTTTTGCCAAGTCAAACAGACAAACCAGTCATCCTCCATTATGGGTCTACCTCTACAGGTTTCCCCGCGATTTGATGACTGACTTTGGTTGTGTTTCTCTCTGTTCACTTTCATTTACGTAAGTAGGCTAAACATATAAACTTGTACACTTTACTTGTTTTGTATAAGATATGGTCAATTCATTTGGATCTCCGGCAAAAGCGAAAATCTCTTACAGCACGTGACATGAGACATGAATGCATTACGTCCATATTCCGCACAGGTGAAATTGAAAGCATCACGCACCTAGTACGTTTTATTTCCTGCTTCCGCCTTCCAATTGGAAAATGTCAGGAATAGTTACACTTAGGTACACCCTAAACTGCACTTGCAGCCACATCGGCTCGTCATTAAGGTTTCGGTTTACACTCTGGCTTTATTCATGTGTAACTAACTATCCATATCACTGGTTTTCCCCCATTTTTGTCGCCTAACCTAGAAACGCAAAATTCGAATTTTGTCCAATGTTATAGAGAAAATTTGTTTGCGATCGATAAAAGATGTTGTATGCCTTGCTATATCCGAGGCATATAAGTTATATAACCTATTTTAGCAGTTGTTTACTATCTTTCTACAAAGTTCACACCGCACAAGTCGTTCGTGTGTATCTACATTATAGGTAGTTTAATATTAGCAAGGTGCGAGTGCGACCTACCTGCGCAGGAGATTTTGATCGTGTAGTAGTTATCGGGGGGGCCATTGTTGGGGAACGCTGTCTCTGTTGCACTGCTGGCTTGGCCGCATTACGCTGTGATGGTGGTGGTGGAGATAACTTGTTTGCTACCACTGGTGCTGGTGCTGCTGCTGTTGTTGTTGTTTCTGTTTTTATAGGTGCTTCTAATGTTAGATGTGTTTCCGTGGCGCTCAGTGCATTTTCAATTGTGTTTGTGTTCTTTTCTTCCGTTTCGTCATCGAATTTCACCCATGTTCTTTTGTTAGCACTGCCCTCAACACTAGTATCCACTGGGTTAATGATTCCCGATTTGGGACTTCCTTCCGCCAGCCGGATATCTTCATGACCGTTTTGTGCGGTTTGATTTTCACTCGTTGCATCACTCATCGCACTAACAATATTATTTTATTCTATACACTTGATTGGAGTTATCTTATTTATCTTAACAGAGATACGTAGTTACTTTCGGGTTTTTGTCTATATTTTGGAGGAGCAACTGTTTTCCGACCTTTTACCACACCCAAACCGAAATAACAACTAAACTAAAGTCCGACTAGACTTTCTCAGGTGTTCTCTCACCGCGACGCGAATACCTTCGTTCTGAGCTTCTCATTCACAATTAAATGCCAGCTCAGTATGAATACTGGAAGCCGTGACAATCGGATTAAAAAAGAAACACCGATTATTGCTGTGCTGCGCTGGTATGAATGTAAAATTGGGGAAGGCAAAAAATCGAACTTGAACTCTCTTAGGTCTCAGCTATACGATTTTAAAGAGAAAAAGTAAGTTAAGCTTGGGCGTTTGGTTTCAAAGCGGTCGTTTGCGGCGAGTGTTGTAAACATAGCTCAAAGTCTCTTACCATATATTTTGCTCTCTTTAATTATACTAATCAAGCAGGTGATAAATGCGAGTTGGATTAGTGAGGGTATACTTTATTTTCACATTTCTGTATGGAGCATGTGTACTCGTATGTGTATGTAGATATGATTATTCGCAGCATCTCCACAGCGTTACAATAATTTTGCTTTTTGTTATCTTTGCGATATCAATTACTCATGCACTAGCTGTGTATTGCGAATTTCGCTTTAAAAAATAAAATAACAAAAAAAAAACATTCCGCCATACTTAACAAAAGGGAATTAATCTCGTATGGCGTACGCGAGCCCTACTGTTTCGCAGCGAAGAGGAGACACAAAGAACGCTCAACGTTCTTTTTAATTTTCTCATTATTATTGTGAAATCGAAAAATATCGATTTCCTTTAATTTGATATTGTGCGAAGTATATAAAGAATTATGGAAAGTAGAATACGGATACACGTCTGCATCACACCATGGTGTGCATTTGGAGAAAGGGCAAACATGGAGAAGAACGATTGGCGGAGTCGACAAATGTAAACCAAGGTTTGCATTCCAAAAATAATTGCATAAGTAGTAGGCTATTGATCGAGGCATTGATGGCCTGCTTTCAGTGTCAGCAATGATGAGCCGGAAGCTAACGACCATAGACGAACCATATTTGGGTATGGTAATGAGTTAACGACTTTAAGCGGTGTGTCATCTTTTGATTGGTACAATTGTATGTATAGCAGAACCACTATTCAGATATGACAATTTGCTAGCTCTCATCAGGCGAGCTCGAGCATTATGAGCGCGCTCTGAACCGAGCGTGCTCAGATCGTTCTGATGTATTTATGAAACGCAATTGAGCATATAGCTGTCATTTGTTATAAAGAAAATGTATAAATTGAATATTTATTAATGGTTATTTATTAAATTGGTCAACCTTCAGTTCCAGAACAACAAGGTTCGTCCGCCATTTTAATTATTTTGTTAATCCTGTTTTTTTTTTCTGTCAAATTTTACTGTCAGTGTATAATCAGCGTTTCACTCAGCCTGCTCAGTCAATTTATTATGGCCTCATAGAGCGCGCTCTGATTATGCTCTGAACGAAAAAATAAACACAAATTCTGAGCTCTGATCAGTGTTGTTATGGATATTGTTTGAGAATCGTATATTTTCTCGGTTCAAAATCGTATCTGTCGTATTTTCTAATTTTAAAATTCATTTAAGTCATTTTGTACTTAATTTGAGTGTTATTTTATAATACCGGACAGTTGTTGTTCACTCCGGCTGTAAATCAGGTTTAAGTTAATTTTACACCCGACCATTGAATCCGATTGTTTAGAACCTGACAATTTAAATCTATATCCATAATATTCACTCGAAAACATGCATTACGCCCGCTGGATTAAATATGGATTTAAACGCGGACTTAAAACAGTTTAAACCTACGTAATGTCAAATTTTATAAACATTTGCATTTGTTTTTTGTTGTTTGTCACTTGGAAATTTATTTCATTTGTTTTGAGCCCAGTTTTATTTTAAGGTTATGCCGAAATGTTTGGCGAATCATGTCAAAAATGTCTCTTTTTGTAGGCGGAAACATTTCCAAAAATTATCACACCGTTATAGTCGACGCATACCCGCTCCTTGCATTCGATATATTCGACTACAAGGACGACGTTGTTGTTTCATCAGTTCTTCGACAAATTCGTCTTCAGACGATAAAGACATCATCATAAATGTTTTTTACTTTTTTACTCTTCTTATTTCTTGTGCCCTGCGGTCGAAAAGATGTCAACATTATGAAATTGAGTTTTAACTCGAGTTAAAGTACTGAAACTTGTCTTCGGAGTGCAGTTTAAATTCAGTCGGATTAAACGCCGTCAAGTTTAAAAAAATTGTGTTTAAATTCGGCTTTAACGACTGAATATTATGGACTTGGATTTAATTTTTTGGGTTAAACTCACTTAAATCGGGGTGTAAACTTTAACCCTGATAAAAGTGAGTGAATAATATGGCCGTAAAAGTAGCCATTGCAAATTTGACATAACGCAGCAGTAGCATATAGCAAGTACGGCTACCACTATCTAGTCTATCACGCAAAAATAAACAAAAAAGGGTATGCTCAGTAATCGATTCCGGCTAATTGCAAAGGGATGTGTTGGTAAGGTAAAGTCATATTAAATGCAGTTCTAAATTTTTGTGGGTTCTTTTTCTGGAATTGTATTTTATTTATCGAGTTTTATTTCGGTTTACCCATCGGATTTAATGTTTGTATACTATCGGAAAAAATCGGAAAAATATTTAAGAAATCGTAGAAATTGGGGCGAAAAAAGCAAAAATCGGAGAGTCGTATCAACCTTCGAAATCGTAACATTTACGATAAACACGACCACATAACAACGCTGGCTCTGATCAACGCTGTCGAAATGGATACTATAGTATCATTTGGATAATTTTACCACATCCCTATTTAACGAATAAATTGCACATCTAGGTCTGTCAAATAATTTTGATTTTATAATTATCTATCTGTTCGGTGTTCGCACACCAGTCTCTTCGCTTTACTCTTTCAGCCGTTTGTAGCAGTGGAAGTGATTGAAGCTTATGTCGTTTTGATTTGGCAAACAGATCAATCTTTTTGAGAAAAAATCATTTATTTTTTTGACCGAGATTGCTTTTCATGTTCGATTTGCCACAAAAATCAATTTTTTTTTATGTCAGATCACTTTTGAGAAATCCCAATTTTTTTCAGATTAACACCAATGTTTATGACACACAGTTGGCGCCCTGGCGGTATGGGATTGAGTTTTTATATTAAATTATTACGAACTGCATTACTATAAATGTGTGAAAATCAATTGAAATGGATTTCCAGTGCAAGAGAAAAAAATGTTTTTCTTTTTTAGTTCAGAGCACAACCTGAACTGTTATACAAAAAGTTCGTGTTTCTTTTTTAGCTCAGATACACCAGAGCTCAGAATTTGTGTTTCTTGTTGCTCTGGAACTGAAGGTTAACCAATTTAATAAACAACAATTAATAAATATCTATTCAATCTATACGCATATACTTTATTACAAATGACAGCTATGTGCTCAAGTGTGTTTCATAATTACATCAGAACGATCTGAGTACGCTCTGGTCAGAGCGCGGTCATAATGCTCGAGCTCGGTTCAGAACTCAGCTCTGAACTAAAAAAGAAAAACGCCTTTTGATAAATATAACGATTGTTATCGAACTAGCAGAACCCGCCGGTTTTGTTTTGAACAACTATATGCAGTTTCTATACACATATTTCTGAACTACAACCATGGGTTGTTTTTGCTTTGGCATTTTAACATTCGAAATAGTCTCAGAAAATCGTTGTCAATCATCAATATTCAAAAGAACGACTTATTGTTAATTTAGTTTTTGAACTTTTATATTTCACGATCATATTGATCCGGATCGAAAACCTCCTTTATTCTATTCCAAAGAAACATAAAAGCCAGCTCCAGATTATTCACAGCTTTTAAACTCACTATGTAACCCTTTTGGGGTTTAATCTAATTGAATATAATCTGCCCGCTGGAAACTAGTTGAAGTAGTTGAACTTAAAAATCAATTTTACAATACATTCACACTAAGAGTTGCGATCGGATCAAAAATACTTACTTACAGTCCGTGGTGGACCCGGGCCTCAACACCTCTCCAGTTACTGCTATCTTCGGCTAACTGCCTCCAGTTGCGCCAAGTTAATTGAGGTCCCATTCCACTTGCGCGCGCCACCTAAGATAAGTTTTTCCCCTGCTGCGGTTTCACTCCGGGTCGGAATCGAAGACTCTTCGGGCCGTATAGCGTTGGTGTCCATTCGCTCTACATGTCCAAGCCATCTTAGACGACTATTGCATACTTTTCTGACCAGGTCGATGTCGTTGTAGAGCTCGTAGAGTTTGCTGTTTTCCTCCTCAAAATGGTATGGCAATGAATGGTGTGTTCCTTCTTGTTGACAGCATATATTTTGTTTTACCCTCATTTACCACTAAACCCTCATTTTTGCCGCTCTTCTACTAATCATTGCAACCGCACCAGTGACAGCTCGCTGTGTTTTCTCGAAAATACGCATACATCGGCTTAAAATCGTTCGCTTCTCACAACCATTTGTGTGAACGCGATGCTAGAACAAGCCAAAATTTATGTCCACCCGCAAATTAAGAGCAAAGGCTATTCACTTCATTAACGATTCAAGTTATTGCCATTGTTAAATGCTTGGTCAGTTTTGTAACCAAATACAATATCCAATCGACGTGCGTAACTTCAAAATAATCGCTAGGTTGGCTTACAAGTTTTGGACTGCCAAATTTCACTCGGAAAAGTTGGTCTTTAAAACCTTTAATTCAATTGTACCTTTCCTTTCCGCATTTTAAACAGTAAGGTTACTTTATTTCACTATGACCTATACTTACTCACACTCAATGTAGATTTGAGCAACACAATTTTACTGCGGCGTATCCATATAACTGTTCTAAACACAGCATATCCCTCTCTATGCAAGAACTTGCTTTGAAAAAAAAAATTTTTCTTTTGCAGGCAACATACTGAAGGCATCTGTTTGTAATCGAAGGATAAAATGAAAAACCCATCTGCAAGCAATTGATAAGGGAACTGGCGAAGTGTGAAATTATAGCTCTGATTGAATTTAGCGCTTTTCATAAAATGGTTTTTCATGGTGGTAAAAGTTGTGTCGATGAAATGGAAATATCATTTTGTGTCTGTCTCTTGAGTAGTCCAGTCGAACCCAAGTATGGAAGAAGCTTCCGTACAACTCGTGGAACTCCTCTCAAAGTGTAAGGAATCGAAAATAAGTCCTTGGCAGCTGAGGTCTTCAGGGGTGCTACTTAAAAAACACAACTGCATTCAGTTGAAGAAGGACGGAGTCATTTTAATAACTGTTATCTTAGTCGCGGTTTTGTGGCTAGCTCTTCCTTTTATTCCGAAGGACACTCAGGTAAATATCATCAAAGGCCATAGAATTTGTTGACTCAAAACGCCAAGCCGCACCTACTCCCAACAGTGCTTAATTGGTTTACCTGACAGTGTTCGAAAAGCGTTTAGGCCGTCTCTCGCTTGTGAATTTTGTCAAAGTGTTTCGAACGTTCAAAAAGTTAAAAAAATCTCCCGCGATGAGTTCGAGAAGAGATTTGCGTATTCAGGGACTCCTGTTATTGTCGCGGATGCAACATCAAACTGGAGCGCTTTATCGGTAAAACTGTTTTATAATTTTATGTTGACAATCTTAAAACTGATTGGAATTACAATTCACGAAAAGACTTTTGACTACTGGTACTTCAAGGATACATACAATCAAGCCAAACAAAAGCAGAAGGTTCTGAACTGTCAATTTTTTCCTTATAAATCTGGTTTCAAAAATCTTTACGAGGCATTGGAAAACCCGCCTGAATACTTTGATTCAACGAAAAAGGCATGGTATTTCGGATGGAGTAATTGCAACCCTGAAACTGCAGAAGAACTACGAAAGCATTATGGCAGACCGTACTTCCTCCCGGAAACTTCGGAAAACAATGCGGTTGATTGGATTTTTATGGGAACCTCAGGCTTGGGCGCTCACATGCATGTATTTCAAAGGCATTTTCATTTGTTTCAATCATGCATTTAAAAGAGATTTTTAACATTTAGGTCGATAATGTGCGGCTACCGTCATGGCAAGCCCAACTGTCCGGAAGTAAAAAATGGATTTTAATGCCGCCGCCAGAGTGTTATTTTGTGTGCAAACAAGTGGAAGTCGTGGTGGATGAAGGCGATATTAGTAAGACATAAAAATGATATGATATGATATGAAGGGAGACAAGAAATATTTATTACATTTTATTAGTTATTTTAGACACGAACAAGTGGTATCACCAAACCGTTGTACTTCCTGGGAAAATGAGTATAACCATAGGAGCTGAGTACGATTGATAAATATTAAGTTAACTCTGTTAAGTAGTGCTTGGACTATCAAGGGCTTTTATTTTTAATCATGTAATTTAACAAAATAAATGTATTAAGCCAGTTTTTCTCTGTCTTTTTAAAATGTCTTCTCTTAAAAATCGGTCACTGTATTTAATAAAAAGAATTTTTGCTGAACCTACAATAAGGTAAACTATACAACTCGGTCGTACAATTTCAAAAACATCCCATCGAAAGACGCAAATACTGAAAATTGCGGTTAAAGCTTAAAGCCCTGGGGCCTGTAACAGAACGCAAGTAGTTGTAGGACAAGTGAATTTCGACAACATGTCAAAGATTGTGTTACACAAAACGAAAAGTCCGCGAGAACTGCGACAATTGTCGCGATGAAAGCTGACAAGTGGGAAATTATATAATTTCCCTCTTTCTGTAACAGAACACGACAAGTGTCAAGACACACTAAACTTGTCGAACTGTGGTTCAATGAGAACAAGTGATCTGAATATTGCCAAAAATTGACAAGTGCATCATTTGTGTAATTAACATATTAATTCGAATGTTACTTATTTAGTAAGTACTTACAATTGTGCGTTTGTTAACATTTTGCCAAAATACGTCCCACGTACGTCCAATTCTTATTTTGCGCAAAAACATTTAGGCTTTTTGCCAGGCTGTCTATTTCCTTCCACTTTGTACATTTATTTTCGTTTGTTAGGACACCACTGAAAGCTTATGAGTCGCCTTCCATAAGGTGCTTTGTATTCTATCTACCTGGCAGTCAAATACGTTGCCACAGCGGATGCGACGGATTCTATGGGTTGGGCCCTTTAAAGTGTATTACGAAAGGGGTAGCAATTGTTTGCAAAGCAACCACAAATTTACAAAGGAATTTATTTTCTAATAATCCTGAAATGTAAAAAAAAAAAACTGCCAACAGCTGAAAAATGTAATTTGAATACATTTTGAATGCATTTTTTTGACGTTTCTACATTTAAGAAAGTTGGTGTCTACGCACTCACTCCTATCGGGAATTTTCGTTCTAATTTTTCGTACTGCTCTAGTTTAATTTTTAAAGTCTGAAAAATGCAAAAAAAATGTAGTGTCATACGGACTTAATGTTATGATGCAAATGATATTTCACACTTCATTTTGAACCGCCAAATAAAATTGATTGATGGCCTGAGTCGTAAGTAAAATAATATATTTTGTAATAACTTGCCAATTTTACTTGGGTTTGCAGTAACAAATGCATAACAAATGCAAAGCAGCGCAAAAGCATTCGTAACCTGGCATCAGAAAAGCAGTATGCATTCACAATGCGCATTTTTTGACGTTTTGGAATTCAGTCGTTATGTTACAAAATTACATTATAAGGTGACGGCTTAAAATGGTTATTAGTAAGGCCGAGTGTGTTCATCTGTTTCAGACATAGCCCTTGCGTTGTTGACGGCCTGCCTGTAAAAAATACCTTTAATGTGTTTTCAGCTTTTGAGAGCTGGATTAACAATAGAGTAACTAGTTCAGGCCCTGCATTTTTAGAGTTTGAAAGAAAATAAAACACACGGTTTACATTTATTCACATTATTCTTTATACCTTAGTTTTATTTCAACCTTATAGCATATTTAATTATTTTACAAATATAATTTACAAAAATAAGTTTAAAGGTACATTTGAATGAAGAAACAAACAACTAATTTAAAATATGAAAACAAAACAAAAAATCAGATTCCTTTGAGATCCCAATGTTTTTATATCAATTGAACTGGACTTTCTAGCTGAGCAGATAGAATCAATTACAAAAAATACCTTTTCTAAACAAAATTGAGCTATATTCAACAAATGAGCAAGCGATAGATAACTGACAGTTATTTTAAGTAGTTTGTATACATTCACATCCATTCCTATTGCAATACTTTCAGAAATACAACTTCGTGCACTTAAACGTACCTATAACTCTTCTACTTAAAAACAAAAATATTTAATTGACTATAAAAAAAAAATATCTTACAAAAATTACACAGAATACCTTACCACTTCCAAAAATGAACAAAACACAGTTGTAAACAAAATAAAGAAAATAATACAAAAAAAAAAATAAAATAATATTCGAGCACATCGATTAGGGGCGAGTTAATTGACCATTTGCTATGGCTCTCGACGAAACGAGAAACAAAATTTCAACATATCGACAGGTACAGGAACTAAGCGAATACTAGGGCCGCGGTTGACAAAACTAATTATCGGTAGCAACGTCAATTTCTTAGCATTCTCCTACCAGTAAAATACAATTTACCTATACATTGACTATTAACACCTATAGGTTAGTTAAAATGGTTTCATCACATTTAGGGGGTTTTGTATAACACTCAACGGTTAGTTGCTTACATTCATTTAATTGTTATTATCGTTATTTTTTGTTTGTTTTACTTACAGTTAAGAACAGTAAACTAGACCTCTTATTGTAAAGTTGTTTCAAAAAAAAAAAAAACAAAATTCCTTACGAGATTCCTGTCTCCTTTCAAAAGAGTATAAAATAAAAAACACTACAGAGATTCCGAAGGAGCCCTTTTTCACTTTAGTAATAAGTATCAGTCGTTTAATATGCTCAATTAACGGGCAGTTGCTGGTGAGAGCTGGAACGTCTATTCCGTTGCACATTTCGCGCGTTCAGTGGATATTGTCGAGGAAAGAGAATCAGCGACGATCCTAGGGCTAGAGTGTTGGGCGCTTTTTGACTGCCCGGTAGACTGACAAACACAGTGCCGACAGCGGCGTAGCTGTCGAAGGTCGGTTCGATAGCAACCAGCCGTATCGGGGGATTGGCTGACTGGGATGAGGATGAAGAGAGGACTTTGATTCGGCCGCGACGAGGGAAGGGCATTGGGCTCTCTGTGTCGTTGCACATTGTGAGGAAAACACATGCGAACGGTCGCTTGGCCATATGAAGCATTTCGACGATATGACGACGGCGAGCACGTCGCAGATCAGCGGCCTGTTTTGCCTTCCACGCAACCACGCAAATCGCAAGAAAGAGGAAAAAGCATGAGAAAAATACTGAAAAGAATACAAACAAATCGATATGTAGTTGATCCTGTCGAAATACGATTGAGCCATAGCTGTGATCTGATCCAGCACTGGCCCGTAGAGCTATGAAGAACCGCGTTGCGCTCAAGTTGTGCGCATTCTGAGGCAGTGTAAGAACAAGTCGATTTTTCAGACCGAACAGTCGTAAGAGCGTGTTGCATTGGTTTAGCGTAACGTGCGTACTCAATTCCCTGGCGTGTTTGTCTTTCACATAGAAACCCGTCCCACCAAGCGATTTGCAGTCGTGTATGTGCGGAGTCCAGAAGAGTTTCTGTTCGCTTATCATCGTTTTTATTGTGACGTTTTCGTATTTCGGTTGCGCAATGTTCAGTGGGTAGGATAGTTGCGACCTTGACACCCATCGATATCGATTGTCTAGAAATACTGAATGATGGCCTGATGTATCGTTATTCTCCACAATGAAAGAATCGTCCTGTGGTGACATGAACACATCAAGCTCTCCTTGTGTTACGTCGATAAGGATGCGAATGTCGACATTCATAAAGCGTGGTTGTATGACAAAGAATACTGTTTGGCCTGGGCGGAGCGGTGCTGGTTTCGCTTTACATTCCTCTGAAAAGACAAACAATTCCATGTAATTTGAACGACTTTAAATAGGCTCTACTTACCAATGGGTTTGGCATCGAAACACATTCTCGACTCCACGGTTATCTGCTTGTAGCACTGATGACCGTCAATAGGGTTACCGGCATACGAGTCGCGGCATTTCGAGCACTGAACCATCCAGCAGAGTTGGGCCGAATTCTTTCCGCCACCTGCTGTACATGTGGCGTCACTTTCCGTATTGTTGCCGCAATTACATTTCTCTCCTGTAACCGGGTCACAAATATTTCCGTGACCATGACACTGGCAGGGTCTGCATTCTTTGCGCAAGTCGTCGGTTCCTCGGAAAAAGCCAGTTAAACAAGTGTCACAGCGGCTGCCGTCGGTGAAATTGCTACATCGGAGGCAGGTGGCATTCGCCTCCGGACCTTGAGGTAAAATTTTCTCCAAGTCGTCTCTGGTCATGTTGAAAACTACCGGATCAAATTCCGCGTTGACACAGACGTCAGTGTGGCCATTGCAGTAATCCAAGCACGGTATACAGTTCTTGCCCTCCTTGGGGTTCCCGACGAACAGTGGCTGACACTTTTCGCACTGAGCGCCCATTGTGTTGTTGTGACACTTTATACACGAGTCCAATTTGTCAGGCCCTTCGCAGTTGGAGTGGCCATTGCACTGACACTGTATACTGCAATTTGCGCCAACATAGCCGAAGAAACAATCGCACTTGTTGGGCTTGACGCACTTGCCCCGAACACAGCCCTGCGAGCACACTGGCGCACATGAACCGTTCTCCTCGCGATATCCCTCAGCACAGATGCATTGATAGCCAAAGTGTGAGTCCACGCATTTCTCCGACACCGGGTCGCAGTTGTGATGGCCGTTGTTGCACTCGTTCTCCGCTGGGCATTGCACATAGTTCCACGTAAGACTGCTAGAGATATTGAGCAACGAACTGTTGCTTGCTGTCGGATATACAAGTTCACATGTGGAGGCGGATTGATTTTCCAATGACACCTCCAAAGATCCCTCCGTGCAGACGCCCTCTCCATTTTCGCCATCCTTTGAACACCATCCACAGTGAGCGTGCTTTAAACAAGTCGCGCATTGAGTATAGACATCGCATGGCTCAGGGCAATATTCGATATCACTTGAATCCAACACTAGGCCACATACACCTCCAGCGCAGAAGAGCGGTTGTGTCCGCGGAGATATACACGCGTTTAGCATAGCGGACCATCTACAGTTTTTGGGGTTCTCCCGTTCCGTTGTTAAACAGCTACTGCAGTTGGAGAAGTTGCTGCACGCCGGCGGGCAGCTACCTATCACCTTGTACTGGTTTTTTTCGACGAGCTCCTTTGTGATGCACTCCGTGATACCAACGTCGTTCAGCGCCCATTCACAGTATTCATTCGCCAAGCAATTTTCGCAGTGCAGAGTGTGGCACTGCGGCTGGGGACAGAGGCTAAGTAGCCCTACACTTGTGTGTTGAGTGCACCAGGTACTTTGACGCTCGCAATCGCTTCCAGCTGCTACACAGCGCCCTTTTATACCACAGTCATCACACCATTGGCAAATCGGTGTCGCTTCGTTATGAGTCGGCCAAGATGCGAGACACGCCGTACATGTTGTGAAAGTTGAACAGTTTCTCCTCGACATCCAAGCATCATCGCAGAGAGCGCCATTATTGTACACCAGCGTACCGTTGCCAGCATCACAAACATCAGCATTCCCTTCGGAAAAGCAAAACGTTGTCGTCTCCTCTTCTGCCCCAACACTGCAGAAACTACACCCCATGTAGTGGCGACACAGATACTTTCCTGCACTCCAGAACTGGCAGATGTCGTCGGGCAGTCCAACTTTTATCACCTGGCTCTGCGTGCTACCGTCCCATCCGCCAACAACGTATATGGCCTTGTTGTCCTGATCGATGCTGACACCCTCTGCGAAAGTATACTGCGGTAGCTTTCCCAAGATGTCCACATCTTCCGTCAAGCGCACCCATTGATTGCACTCATATATGTAGGCGACAAGGACGTCACTGGCGTTGTAGGGCTTTGTTCGGCCTCCGTAAATAATCATGTAGTTCTCTGTTGTTACTGCTGAATGAAAATATCGACCGCGGGGGAGGCTGCTCTCAGGCCTATTTAGTTCTCTGAATACTGGCAGCTCTGTCCACGTTATCTTTTGCAGATTGAGGGCGTACAACTTGTTTTGGATTTCGCCGGAAGCATAGCCACCAAACACGTACACAATATTTGATGTAGCGTGGTAGACTGCACTGTGGCCAAACAGCACAGGCATCTGCACGCCGAGGGCCAGCAGCCGTTCCCAACGAGCTGCATCCAAATTGAACTCCCACAGCTCCAACTGGTTGACTATTTTGTCGGAGGATATGCCTCCAATCAGTAATAAGGACTCTCTGTCGTGCTTTTTGATAAATGTGAGTGTGTGTCCTGCCAGTGGTGGCGGGCGCTCGTTCGTGTAGAAATCTATCTCATCCCACCGCTGGTTTTGGATGGAGAATTGCCAAAAATCATCCAGAACTTGTGTTCGCGATGATTTATTTTTTTCGAACCGCGACAGACCGCCATAGATGTAAATTGTTTGCTTTGCCAGGTAGATTTCGGCAGCGTGGAAGTACCGGCCAAGAGGCATCTTTGCGTCAGGTGTAGATTCAACCGCTACCTGCACCCATGTGTTGTTCTTTGTATCAAACTGACGAATGTCATTTAAAGGGCCGTTCGACAGCGAGTAACCGCCAAACATCCACAGCGAACCGCGTTTGTCAGCGCTCAAGGAATGACCAAAGCGAGGAATGGTTTTCTTCAAATGCTCCAAGGAATCACTGACAAAGAGGGTGTTAAAAAGCTCAGTGACTTGTAGGAGATTATTCCTAATGGCAGTGCCACAGTCTGGACCTCCATAATTTGAGGTGCAAAGACACCGCCCGTACTGTGGGTCGCAGTAACCTCTCGACAGCTCCGAATTACAATTGTTGGGACAGATGCGAACTTCGCATTTTGGACCGACATATCCTGGCGGGCAAATACACTTTCCTTTTTCGTCACACACGTGTGGATCAAGGCATGTCCTGGCGGCACAATTTTTTACGTTGTACAAAGCGTTGAACCCAAAATTGTCGCCGCCTTGCTTGTAGTGCACCGTTAAGTGGCCCGAATGAGCCTCAATTACCCGCTGTGATGTGTAAGGGCTGCACACGATTCCCACTAGCTGCCGTTGCTGACTAGTGCCAGTGAGGTCGGGCAGGCTATCATAAATATACACCGCGTTCTCGTCACAATTCATCACCAAGCTTGACCATTCAAACTCCATTTGAATGATGGTGTCAGGCTCGGCTACTGCCGGTACTGGCGACACCAACCACAGGCATTCGCGCACCTCGGCGCCACCCCAAGGACTCTTGTAAGACTGATACGAACCAATACCGTGTTTGCCCACAGAAGTCAGTATTCCACGACTCTCGCATTGGAAGTAGCACTGGCCGCCGTCTCGAGGGTCACCGTAGTAGTCCTGGTTGCACACATCACACTTGAAGCCGTCGGTGTTGTCTTTGCAGAAGCACTCGCCATTGCGCGCATCACAAATGCCCAGATCTTGATTTCCATGGCCATTACACTCACATGGGTGGCATCCCTCCACAGATGTTGCGTTTCCGTAGCTTCCGGGACGGCAGCGCTCGCATCGTTCGCCTTCTGTCCACGCCTGGCACTGATCGCACTTTCCGATGCGTTCGTTACAAGTGGAATGGTTGTTGCAGCCGCAGTTCACTGAGCAATCGTCGCCAGTCCAGCCTAGGTCGCATCTGCACACGTAGTCTGGCAAGCCAGAACAATGTCCATGTGAGCAAGACTCGTAACAAGTTCGAATACAGGAAATGCGCCCGTCACCTATATAACCACGACGACAATGGCAGCTAAATGATCCATGGGTATTTGTGCATTTCGCTTCTTTATGGCAGTCATGAAGGCCGAGCCCACACTCATCCACATCCGGACATTGTGAATAGGCCCACTCTGCTTCGTCGTGGACCGTGGTGTTCAACATCACCGAACAGTTCCCAAAAGGCCGACTAAAGTCTCCTTGCATGCAGACGCCTTCTATTGGGTTGTCCCTGTCGAAACACCATCCACAGTTTAAAGTTTTCAAGCACGAAGAACAATTGGAGTGCTGAGAACAGGACTTGCATTGTTGCGGCTTGGGTTTCTCAATGGTGTTCACCATCAGTGGGGAAGGAGTTTCATGAACAGCAGACGGTGGCACAATAGATTGGTCCATCCACTCCCGACACATGCCAAACTGGTATTCACTTGTATAAACCGCAAAGCTAAAACACTGCGAGTTCGCTTCACACCAGACGCAGCGACCCCGGTCATTGAGGCACTCCGAACATGTATTCCTCAGTCGACAGGGCATTGGGCACTGATCCATATCTCGAATTCCAGTTGGGGACTTACCCAGCCGAGAGCAACGGGCGTCTTCAGCCCACCACTCACAGAGTTTTGTGTCTATGCATTCTTCACAAGAAATGTAATTGGAACAATTATTGCACTGCCCAGGCTGTGTGATTAAGTATCTCCAGGAAGTGGTCTCCTCATTTGTCACAGCGCACTCTTTGGTCTCGTTGATGGCCCTAGAGAAGCATTTGCTATTAAGTTCACACCAACCGCAAGCGGCATCTGTCAAGCACTGAAGGCAATTCGTATACTGCTCGCAGTTTCCGAAGAAGTACGGTTCGAGATATTCAAATGTGAACGCCTTCAGATTGCCGTGACTGGAGTGCTGCAACTCCATTTGGCTCTTCTGATGGCCGCTGAACACATTGCCTGCGTCAATTTTTCGCCTCGCTTGGAAGTCAATCAGGAAGGCCAGCTCCATGCTGGGAGTCTTTACAGTTTTGCAAAACGACTGTGTGGTGGTTTGATTCGATATGTCTTCCAGGGAATCAAGGGTCGTTCCCAGACCCGCCCTAAGTACGGAAGACGAGTAACTTGTGCATATCTGAAATTCAGCTGGTTCCCAATTTTTGGGCGGCCTCACAAAACCCATTAGGCGGGCCATCATCTCTCCACTAAATTGATGCTCCATTTGGGTGGTCGCGGTCGGGAACGCAAAGTCGACCATAGTCGCATTTACAATTGCCACAAAGTCTGGCATTGTCAGATTCACCGGATAGTGGTACTTAATATACGTAAGCCCTGGACGACGGTCTTGATATGTACACTGTTCTGGGCTCAAAACTTCGGTGCCTTTGTCGCCCCACCAGCCTGGGGTGTGAGATGGGGTGTCCTCGCCACACACTCCGTAGTTGTCGTCTCGGTGGTGACACCTTGCGTTTTGTACGCACCACGTGCACTCGTTCAATCCCAGTTTACTGGCTACACTAAAATAGCTCGCCGAAGAGGACCATTGCGTACCGTGCACCAAACACGAGTGGCAATCTCCCAGCGATGGGCATATTCCCGGGCATCGTGTTATCTGCAAGTTCGTCGTGCAATTAGCTCCAATTGTACGTCCATAGCAGCTGCTGTCGGCAGAGCACCAACCGCATTCTGGATCCGATAAGCATGCCGTATGCGAGATGTGTAGTCTGCATGACTTTTCAGGGTTGTAGATGTCATTTTGAACTCGCAATACCTGCGGCAGCTCATATGCAAACAGATCAGCGTTCACATTGCCATGGTAACCGCCTACAATGAGCAGGGAATTGTTGAGCCTTAAGGATGCTGCGTGTGCGAAAACGCCCTGTTTCTTGGGATACGGACGTTTGTCATTTGAGACTTCTTGGTTTATCCAAATATGACAGCTGAGATGGTACCAGTACATTTGGTTGTCGTAGCAGATTTCCTCTTTGTTGTGCCGGTGGGTGTAACCGCCGAAGACAATCATGTGGTTGCCGGATATCGTGGCTGTGTGAAATGCGCGTTCTCGCGGTATGTTTGTGTCGCGCAGTGCTGTTTTTGGATAAAGGATTTCAGTCCAATGGAACTTGTCCAATTGAAAGGAGTAAATGCGGTCGGAAAGTTTCGAGAATCTTGCCACACTCGTCATTATACCGCCAAACACAATCAGCGAGTTGGAATGCTGGTAGTATACGGTTGAATGAGCTGCCAAGCGGACGTCCAACGATTTCCCCCCTCGCGGGTTTATCGCCACCCACTGCTCGTCATTGTCGTCTTCACCTGTCGGTACTTTAATCCGAAATATCCTTAAACAGAAAATATTCAAATGTGAGTAGGCAAGTAAACGTCACTTAAGATTTTATGTATTTAAAAGAGCAGTGGAGAAACGCGTAGGCGCGTTAGTTGCCCCGACATTTTTGTCGCGTAGTTGTCTTGTAAATGCGAGACAAACACGACGTGATTTTTTTTTTTTTTTTTTTTGATTCGGGTTGAGGACGTTGAAGTTGTTTGTTAACATATGAAGGAATGTTCACACAAAATCAGCGATCCGTGAACGAGATCGTTGTAAGAGCAGTGTCAAATCACTTACGCTGGGCCTGGGAATTGCAGTGATAAAAATCGCTCACTAATACATATATGCAACAATGAAAACGTTGCAAGTATGACACTTCAGATTTAATTGGCTATGCGAAATAAAGTAAGAGCTTGGGAATGAAAACACGTAAGTGCTTGGCATTGTGAAGCGTTACTGAAAAATTAAAGGGCAATCAACAGGCCCGGCAATGATTTCAGGGTCAACCCATATTCCAGCTTTGACTTCAGTTCGAGTCGATGTACCAACGAACTCCACATATTTACTTCGCTTCGGAAATTAATAGCATATGCTTTGGAATTTGACCTTCTGAAGTTTGAACTCACCTTGAAGAAAAGTCTCCTGTTTCCAGGGTCCCTCCGAAAACGTATAAATACTCTCCAGCACGGTTGATGGAATGCCTTGCCACTGCAGGTGGCTTAAGTACAGAGTTCTTAGCAATTAGCCGCCATTTTCCCCCGCTTTCAGTTGTGTTGTAAAACCAGAGATCGTTGCAAAAACTACCATTCTCAAGTTTTCCGCCGAAAATTACGAACCCATCTAAACGAAACGAAAAACGCTATTCACAGTCTGCCATAGCTGATTTTCTGACACTCACCTGGCACATTGTCAGCTGCATGCCCATAGCGAGCCTGCGGCTTGTTGTCCGTTACGTTTTCCAATATATCTTCGAAAATGCTCAAATGCTCCACCGTTTCGTTGCTGTACGAACGAATTCTGCGTTGGTTCAGATTGCTTTTCGCCAAAGTGTGAAGTACATTTGTAAAGAATGACACGTTGCTATTGAGGCCCCACAATTTAGCTTCGTCCTCGTTTCGATTCGAGAGCACTGCCTGCAGCAGTGTACGATCGATTTTTTGTGGCTGGTAGAAGTGATGTCGATTATGCAGTGGAATTCCCCACTCGTCTTCCCATTGGCTTGTGTTGAAACGATAAATCTGTGGAACTCGAAATAGTTATAGAAATTTCTATGTATATATACTCATGCGACATACCTGTAACGAATCCAATACGTGATTCAAGTCATATCCACCAAACACGTAGAGAGAGTCTTGCTCTTCTACATAAACGGATGTGTGCGCTGCTCTAGGTGTCAGTCCTTCGGAGTCAGCCGCCAACCAACGCCAGTTACTGCCATTCGGATTTACGAACAGGTCACATAATTTTCCAGTATATCCCTAAGGAGGAAAAGTGGAGTCTGTTTAGTTTGCAAATCCAAGTGAGGTCGCTGTGTCCGGAATCGATTCGTTGTTGTTGCCCATTATTGACAACAAGAACAAGTGTTCCTACAGCGTTCTTATGTATTTGACATTTTAATACGATCTAGATTTGCGAGAAAATAGGGTTCAACAAACCATCAATTTGTTTAATCATTTTGAGCCTGTGCGAGACCATTTTGCTTTTTCTGTATTGAAATCAAAACCTAGTGGTACGGGGGTAAAGACGACCCGACTCGCTAATCAGGTTAGACAACAACTAATATAGACAACACAACAATCATAACAAATAAATATCACGCTCTTTCTCCCGTTACCGGTTTTTAGTTTCTGTTTAACGTCCAAACAAATTGTTAACTTTTTCTAATCAATTCAAATAAATTCATTGACGTCACACCGAGTGGGTAAACGTACCTCTTCACATTTGCACATTCCATTTATGCACTTGCCGCGCCCAAAGAGTTCTCCGCATTTGTCCGGACATGCTTCATCCTTACAATCGGGGCCCACCCATTCTCCATGACACACACACTGATGGCCAACACACTTTCCGTGGTTGTGACAGTTATTCAGGCAATTTGAAATGTAGTACGACGCTCGAAATCCATCTAGAACATAATTTGTATCACTGTACAGCAGAATTAACATCTAAAATGAGCAAGAATAAATTTATTGTTGTCGTCCCCATCCATTAAAGTGATTGGACCTTACACTTCCTGAGCTAGCCACGAGACGTTGAGGTTCCGTGCGCCCGCTAAAACTGCCAAGCAGGGTGGCATTGAAAGAGTCTCCATCATACACATAAATATAGTCGTACGAGCATTCTGTTCCCATGCTGTGAAACGTGAGCGTGATGAATTGACTCTCGTTTCTGGCCTTGATCAGCCATTCGCAGTGCGAGTCTTGGGTGTAATTAAAACCGGCTGGGCCATCGGAAATTTCCCCAAAGGGTTCGGTAAACACTTTTCTACTTCTATCGCATGGCTGGAAGTGGGTGGGGGACGGAAGTAGAGCTATTCGTTCGCACCAAGCAAAGTGCTCTTTTAATATTAATAAATGGGCGCAAATATGGATCACCCAAGGTGAAATTAAATTCAGTTTCGCTTTTGGACGATATCCGAACATCCACATCACTGTTGCAATTAAAATTGACTCGAAACTTGAGGTAAGTTAATTTATGCACATTTTGTTGCTTCGAAATTATTGTATTATTGCGTTCTTGTGTTGCGCTATTGTTTTCCCTTATAAAAACTAGAAATTATGAAGAAATGGATGGTGTTCAGTACCAAAAACTCGCGGAATCTATTAACATCACCATGCTAACAGCGAAGTAGCGTTAATTTAATTTATTTCTTGTTTATTTTTGTTTGTTTCACTGGGCTTATCTTTGGGCGAGATGTAGGTTTACTTTTGCAAATCAGTTTGACACCAAATGACAAGAGAAGACTGTTCCTACTAAGCGGCAGTGTAGATTGGCCCTCACGTACTGCATTGCCATTAGGAATACTGTTCTCGTAGATATGGTAGTTTAAGATGATTGCACTGCTACTACCGTAGCTGCTCAAATACAAGCGTATGAACAAAATTAAAATGGGCCGAATTTGAATACCCCTATCATTTTCGACTAGGCATAGTTGTTTATATATTAGCAATTTTATTTTATTTTAAAATAAATCAAATAAATATTAAATGAAATAACCTCCAGCTACCTGGGCTGACACTGTTATATTTAAACTTCTATATTAATTGATATCAAGTTTTATGTTACTTTTTAACATTTCATTTGTATGAAATATCTATTTAGATCATATGTGATAACATAAAAAAAAATCTAATAGTAAATTTCCTTTATTATTACATGAAATATACCTAATTCGACAATTTGTGTCAGCAAAATTTCATTTCAAACTGTACACAAGTAATCTACCCTATCGTTGCTATTCGTTGATACACAAATGACAGGTGGGCACTGTCAATTGTGACGTGACACCTGAAATTATATTTATTTTTCTTAATTATACGGCCGTGTATTTTTTCCCTTCGGGATGTGGTTTTCTTTTCCTAATTTACACATGTTTTTGCATACAATCGATTTCAATTTGATGCAGTAATATTAATATTAAGACACCCTTGATTAGTCACCAAAAATACATCGAAAAACATGGAGATACCCGACCTACACGCGCCGGTCGACTTTAACAAGGTGCGTAAAGATAACGAAAAACAAAATGCTCTAATGAACCCTCTTGTAATTTTCTTATAGTCCTTGGACGATATGACGCCCGAAGAAAGAATAAGGCAAGTAGTTTGCATCATTATTGTCCGATGAGTATGCATAAAAACTTATATTTTTTTATCTAATAGGGCAGAGCACCAATTGATGCACGAGAAACACAAGGGTCATGAATCGATGCACTCGGAGATGGTCCTCATATTGGTCTTTACTCTTATTATAGCACAAATAGTTCTAGTCGAATGGAAGAAGCGTCATTACAAATCATATTCTGTAGGATTAATATTTTTGTTAATTTTTCGATGTGATTACCTTTTGTGTTGCAGGCCCTCACCTTGTTGGGAATGTGGATTGTACCGCTTGCCATATCATTTTTCTACGTTTGGTTCCGTTTCATAATAGTATGGTCGGTGTTTTCGTTAATTACTGCCGTCGTTATGAGAAAGGCGATCAGTAAACCCATTGAGGGCACGACGCCTAGGTGAGTGCTCTTTATAGTATGCAAAAATCATTGGTAACAAACTTATTTACCCTCAGGCTTGTGTATAAATGGTTCTACTTTATTTATAAATTAAGCTATGGCTTAGGAATCATAGGCTATCTGATCATGATGGCAACCTTCTTAGGTTTCAACTTTATATTTAGTCAACCACCTAATGTCTGGATGGATGTTGGACTGTTATGTCTATTCTATGGGCTTTACATTGGTGTCTTGGGCCGTGATATATCTGAAATATGTTCGGATAAAATGGCTTCTCATATTGGAGTAAGCTTTGCTACATTTCTTATCTACGGCATACTTAAAACTATCGTTTTCTTCACAGTATTATACTCCCCAGGGAATGCCGACCAGACATCTAGAGGAAAACGTTTGTGCAGTTTGTGGTAACCAGTTATTTGTTAGTGAAAAGGAAGAGGGTATCATTGAAAACACTTACAAACTTTCATGCAATCATGTTTTCCACGAGTTTTGCATCCGAGGATGGTGCATTGTTGGCAAAAAACAGACATGTCCGTATTGTAAAGAAAAAGTTGACCTTAAGAAGATGTTTTGCAACCCGTAAGTTAATTAACGCGACTTCAATTTGTTGTAGAAACATAGGTTCTTTTCATTTTAGATGGGAACGCCCACATGTGCTTTACGGACGCTTATTAGACTGGATCCGATGGCTGGTAGCATGGCAACCCCTGATTTTCTTCATCGTGCAGGGTATTAACTGGGCTCTGGGCCTAGAGTAAACCAGATTTCGTTATTTCAAAGAGAATTGGAAATAAAACATTTAGCCGCACTGCACTTTAAGATATTTGTTATCATTTCCGTGTACGTTGTAATTTTAATATTTTCCTAGAAAGCCTTATACAAAATTCTAATTTATTTGTAAATAAAGACAAGGTGAACCGAAATTTTAATGGAACCGTTGAGTTTATAAACATGAATATTTTTGTGTAAACGAAACATGCGTCGGCAGAGGTCGATACGTACAAAAGGCTACTTCTTCTTTTCAACGGTCACGATTCATATGTATATGGCAGTATAGAACAATTTTATGGAATAGAACTCTATTCCAACTTACTCATTTACATAAAACTAGTAGAATGCATGAACTGAACACAAGTCTTAGGTCCTTGAATTAGTCCGCCTGAATCCAAACTTAGTGGATGAAACCATTTAGACACTTCTGATGTATTATTTCTGTTACATAGAAATGTTGTATGATCAACAGTCATACATTAATGTATTATTATTCAAGAATTTCAGTACAATATAATTGGAATCAGAATATGTAGTAGTTCTTTGCAAACGAAAGAATAAATTTAAATCAAACAAAATCGAACGCCTGAATGTTGTCATATGTGAAACATTTTTGTTGACGTGTTGTTATCATGTGCCTCACACAGAGCCTCAAGAACTTTAACTTTTAGAAGGCACTGGCTTACATGTCAGTTTTCGTTTTTTTTTTTCATTGTAATTCTGACATGCAGGAATAGAAGTGATTTCCTGATCGCTGACGACCGGATTACCAATATATTTTGTTTGCATTTTTCTACTAATTTAGTGAATTAAACTACAAAATATTACTTTAAATTCAATATGATATGTACACGACTTCTGGGGCGCAATATACAGGCATACCGTCAGGCTTTGACTTTGGTTGGTAGGAACAGATATTGCTTTCCGGATTGTAAGTAATATTTTAGGTTATATTTCACAAAATGATTTAACCTTTTTTTTTCAGCTGAAAGTAAAATTGTTTCATCAGCTGTGTTAAGCCGCAATTTGTATCAAACGGTAAAAAAACGAGCACTTGAGGCTCGCGCAAAATCAAAAAGAACTGAATATCCCATTAATCGTCCCTGTCCTGAACCTGCCAATTCCAATGAAAAAGAAAAAGAAACCACTCGAAAAGTGTTTCCTTAGCTAATTTTATTTTATTTAAACATGTTCACGTGTTCTCTAATTACAGCCGAACTGCAGAACCGTACAAGGCAGCCAGAATCTTAAAGACGATGGGTCTAAGTCGGCAACACCCGGATCGTCGGAGAGCGGAGGAGGAAATAATCTCAAGTGGATTTTAGCGGCACTAGCGGCGACTGGTGCTGGTGCAGCTGCATGGTTCCTCTTGGGAGGAGATGAATCGAAAAAGAAGGGAGACCAAAGTGCTTCAGCGAGTACTGCTAAGAGGGGTGAGTTATAAATATTTATCTATTTATCTTATACCAACACATCTTTTGAAAACATTCATAGTATTGATATACATGTAATGTAAGATCAAAAACATTTAACTTCGCTGATAATAAGACTAGACTTTAATGACCATTCAACAATCAATTTCTTCTTCATTCTTTCTGTTTTACTTTTAGTTCCCGAAAACTCGAAAGATATACCAAATAAGGTTCCATACCTTCTTGTAGGAGGTGGAACGGCAAGTTTTTCAGCATTCCGAGCGATCAAATCTAATGATCCAAAGGCCAAAGTTCTGGTTATAAGTAACGAATTTCTTAAGCCGTACATGAGACCGCCACTATCCAAAGAACTTTGGTACGCATCTGAGCCTGGTGTAGTGCCCAAAGACTATCGTTTCAAGCAATGGACGGGAGCCGAAAGAAGGTATACTCAGTGTAAATTCAAAACGTTGGAATAAATATTAAAGCCATTTGCAGTTTGTTTTTCGAACCGGACGAGTTCTTCATCGATCCTACAAAGCTTACAGATTCCCCTAACGGTGGTATTGCTGTGGCTCAAGGTTACACTGTGAAGAAAATCGATCCAAAGAAACGCACTGCAACACTTACCGATGGTACAGAAATTGAGTACGAAAAATGTTTGCTGGCGACAGGGTGCACGCCCAAGAATTTGCCAGTTTTCGAAAACGCGCCTAAGAACGTCCAGGACAGAATAATGTTCTATCGATCGCCGAATGACTTTGAGAAGCTAAAAAAACTCCTCGACGAAAAGAAGTCAATCACTGTCATTGGAAATGGTTTCCTAGGAAGCGAATTGTGTTGTTCCCTTGCGAGTTATTCGAAAAATTCGAAAGTGAAAATAAACCAAATCTACCCCGAGTCGGGAAACATGTCGAAGGTCCTTCCCGAATACCTCAGCAAATGGACTACGAAAAAGGTTGAGCAGCAAGGTGTGTGCGTTGTCCCAGGTGTGCAAGTGAAAGAAGTCAATAAGGAACAGAATAGCTTAAAGTTGACCCTCAGCAATGGGCAGACCATTCTTACTGATGTAACAGTTGTATGCGTTGGGTGTGAGGCGAACACAGACATCGCTGCTATATCAGCGCTAGAAGTTGATGGTGATATGGGTGGATTTGTCGTCAATGCAGAATTGGAAGCGAGACATAATCTATTTGCGGTATGTGTGTTTGAATTATTCCTCAACTTAAGAACTCATAAACATTGGCTTTCTTTAATAAGGCTGGAGATGCATCATGCTTTTATGACCCCTTGCTAGGAAGAAGACGATTGGAGCACCACGATCATTCTGTAATATCCGGCCGGTTAGCAGGCGAGAATATGGTTGCCAGAAACGACATAAGTAAGTTGAGATGATTGTTTGTTCCTTGGGTATATTAAAATAATTTTGCTTGCAGAAAAACCATATGAACATCAGAGTATGTTCTGGTCGGATCTGGGACCGGCGATTGGTTATGAGGGCATCGGTAGGACTGATGCCTCTCTGCCAACAGTGGGTGTATTTGCCTTGCCCTCCAAAGAAGATAGAAAAACAGATAATTTGGAGCCCATAGAAGAGAATTCAGCCGACAAACAGACACCAAAAGCCCCCGCGGAAGTTAAAATAGAGAGCCCGTCTGTGACTGCTACGGAATCCCAAGAAAATGACTACGGCAGAGGGGTCATATTTTATCTGAAGGATGACAAGATTGTGGGCATTATTCTGTGGAATATATTCAACCGTATAGGTCTCGCCAGGACTATTGTGAAACAGAACAAATCCTACAAGGACCTGAACGAAGTGGCCAAACTGTTCGAGATCCATTCGTGAAAATTGTCGGGGTTTCTTGCCTGTGCTTTACATTATGTCGTTAATTTTTTAAAATAACTTGTAAGTGTATCTAAGTCATGTTTGCATTTCCGGAGATAATGCGTCAGCACAACTTTTTCGGGCAAATTTAAAGCATGAATGAAAGTGTTTTTCAAAATAGTTGTTATTTTTCGGGGAAGTTTTTTGGCTGAGACGTAATTTCTTTTGACATTCATACCCGTGAACGCTTTTACCTGTACATATAAAATAATTATAAAATTCGTCGATTAGAAGTATACAATGTGAGTTTTTTTTGCGCTAAGTATGTTCCTATATCGAGCCAATATTCTGCGAATTTATATTGAGAGTCTCTGTTGAGATTTGACAAGGCTTAGCCACTTATGATCGCGTAATAATTTGCTCAAATGCTGGGAGGAGCAATAAATTGCTTTCCAGATAAGATGACTGTGTAAATTGGATAACCATCTGGTTTGAGGTGAGCGATTGTTTTATAAATTTGTTTTGGAAATGAAACATTATCTGTTTGGGATCGTAATTATACAAAGCATGCCTCTTACAGTCAATTTGCATTGGCTCTCATTACTTAGACATATTTGCGATTCATCACAATTTTATCAGTTGTTTAACTTTAGACTTAAGAGCGTGTCTCAAATCAACAAATGTTGAAGGTGATAATTCTCTAATGAGATGACAGAAAGAAGATGACATAACATTTCCTTTTTTCTAACTTATAGAAGCCGGCAGCGGCTGAGCTATCTAAGAGTCAATAAACACAACTAGAATGCCGACCTATCCCTATAAAATATTGCATAATCTGCAGAAGAGATAACAAGTCTTCTTGTTGATTTCGTCTGGGAATTCATCATTTGTTAAACTAATCCATATCCACATAAACCGAATTAAGGATTGCGCAGGACTGATGTGTTTATAACATTTAATTTAAATCGTATAAGAGGAAGACTTGGAGGTGAGACAGGATTTTAAACTTCTTTAGAACAATATTGTTTTTCCTTTTCTGTAAACGAGTATTTTTTTAAAACCTGACTGAATTCGTTTTGGCTTTGCTTGCATGTAAAATACACAAAGTACAGCGACATCAATTATTAATGGAAGTTACTATTCGGCGGGTGTTCTTAGCAAAGCGGTTAATGGCTTTGGACCTTACTAATAATCATTTTTAACCTCCGCACTAAATATTTTGTAGGTCACAATATGCAATTTTGTATAGAAAATTTCACCATTTTGAGCTCTAAATACTAAAAATGATTATTAGTATCGCGGTTTGTTTCGTATTATTACGAATGAGTATGTATACGAAAAAGACAGTGGGGCATAGGCAAGGTTTCCGTAAATTAAATTACTGCTACTTGAAACAACAGCAACTTTCTTTCTCTGATTCCAATATAGAACCGCGCTCTTGTGTTTTCAAAAACATAATGCTTAAACGTTATGCTAGGGTGTTCACCGAACCCTATGCGCTAAAAATGTTATATTTGACGTTTGTTCGATCGCTCTTGGAATATGCGTCCAGTGTTTGGTGTCCATACTACAATACTCATGTTGTAAGAATCGCAGGTATTCAAAAAAGATTTCTTAGGTTTGCCCTCAGACGTCTTCCTTGATCTGATATTAATAACTTACCCTCTTACAACTTATTGGACTCGAGTCCCTAGAGGTTAGGAGAAAGGTCTCAAGAGTTGTTATTCTTCACAGAATACTTAATGGGGAGATTCACTGTCCTGATATTTTAAGTCTTTTAGCTCTTAATGTTCCATCGCTTAATTTGCGTAATAACAGATTCTTTTATATTCCTCGTTCTCTTACTAAATACGGTAGATCCTCCTCTTTCAATGTTTTAATGTTATTGTATAATCATTGTGCATCTTTAATTGACAATACACATTATTAAAATCCATCTTGTTCAATTGTTTCCAGCTGTAATTGTATTGCTCAAATTTTAATTAGTTTTGTACTTGCATTTTGTTTCTGTATTATTATTTTTTTTTAACATAATTTTTCCTCAATTTTAGTCTTTTTTTTTTCATTTGTACTATGCTACTCTAAAGAAGGTCTAGTACCTTATTGACAAACAAATAAATAAATAAAGTACATTTCGTGATTTAATTTAGGAGAAAGTCATCTCTTTAAATCCAAACGTATATAATACTAAACTGAGCAAACAAAGCAACCATAAAAAAGCTATTCTGAAATTAAACACGGACTTTATTAGTCAACGTTTGCATAAATAACAGGTCTTGGATAACAGAATAATTGTTTCCAAACAAACACTTTGATTGAAGCCATAGACACATTGGGCCTTACTAATAATCATTTTTAACCTACAAACTATAAATTTTGTAGGTCACAGTATGCAATTTTGTATGGGAAATTTCGCCATTTTGAGTTCGAAAATATTAGCGTGGACACTAAAAATCATTATTAGTATCGCGGATTTTAAACACCACCGCTAATACATCATCGCACCAATGATAGTGTATCAATGCTAAGCAGTGAATTCTACGTACCTTCCACACAGAACAGACACTTTTTAGGCACCGGTTTCGAAATTTCATTATGACTGGACTAAGTAATCGCCTGGACTAAGGGGGCCGGTATTTATTCAGAAGAGCTGGAACTTGCCCGTCACATTAGCCTCGGGAAATACACTTCAGTATACCAGGCTGAGATGATTGCTTTGCTTCATGCGTTGGACTACTTACTTGAGTGTCAGGTGGAAGGAAGAAATATCCTTATAGCACTGGACAATCAGGCGGTGATCAGATGCATGGAACAAACAAACATCACAACATCATTGGCACTGGAATGTGTCAATAAGGGTTCATCTAAAAATGAAGTAACACTGACTTGGGTACGGGGACACATAGGGATCGAAGGCAATGAAAAGGCGGACTCCCTTGCAAGACAGGGGTCAACTGAAAAGTTGCTGGGACCAGAACCATTCTCTTCAATTGGCAGAGGAATGGTAGAACAGCTGATTCACAAATGGATCACGGCAGAACACCTGAGAAGGTGGTCAACCGTGGAACAATGTAGACAAGCTAAAATGGCAATAAAGTGGCCGACCTGCTCCACTCAAAGAAGGGTTCTAAGTATGAGTCGAGGAACATTGAAATGGGTGGTGGCTTTGTCTACAGGACATGGTAATTTCGGGTATCACTTATGGAAAATGGGCCTTATAGAGGATGATACCTGTAGACTGGAGGAATCTGAGACAGCGGCACATATACTGTGTCAATGTCCAGCGTTGGCTGGCAGAAGAATGTGGATCTTGGGACACCAATGGGTCGAGACCCAGTCGATGAAACAGATCTCCCATAAACAGATTCTAGCGTTAACACTAGGAATTAAGCCCAGAGAAGAACTGTGGAGAAATCCAGAGAGTCTCTCTGAGTAAGATTTACAGTGGTAGAGAGACGAAAAGAGACCCGACAATCTATCGAAATCTATCCCTTTCCGACCCACCTTACTCATTTGTGAGATGTGTTTTAAAAAATATATTTTAGACTTATAGTTGAACATTTCATTTAAAAGCCCAAAAACAGCGATCGTGTTATGTGTTCTCTTTGCTTCGCATAACTGTACATACAAGATTTTTTTTTTTATTTTTTCCGTTAATCCTATATTAAAAAAATACAAATAGCAAAGTTTCACCCTAATCGAGCAATGTTTTTGTATTTGGGTCTGAAAGGGCTATATATATATATATAAGTAATCGCTCGGATAATGATTTTTATGTTGGTTCTTCTCGTCACCGGACATAAGATTTTATGTAAAAACTTTCTTTATTGATTAGAAAATGTATAGCTATTCCAGTTTCTTATGAAACATCATATAACTACAATATGCTGCACCTAAATTTTGGTTCTTTTCACCATCTGCTACAGTCCGTTAAGGTCAAACAACGTCACCGAAAGAAAAACAAAAACAAGCAGCGTCACCTACAAGCCACATCTCATAAGAACTCAACGCCGCAACACCTACGCACGCCTTGGCACTAAGCAGCGAAAACAACAAGTCTTATTTGCGGCCCCCTAAGTGATTAAGGTTTGTTTAAGCCCGAGCCTGACAAGAAAAATGTCAAAATGAAAACAAGGAAAAAAAAAAGACCAAAGGTGCTTCTTTGATTCTGGGTACACAGATACAGATGCAGGCACTGCAACGAAATCAAAGTCTGGATCTGCTTGTCGTCTGCGCCTCGTTAGAGCTTTAAAACGAACTGGTTACACTAACAAGCTACGAAAAAGAAAAGAAAAACACGAAAACGAAATTGGAATACGATCTTCTAGCAGAGTTCTTTACAAACTTCAGGTACCTAACCAACTATCGTACACAAGCACACACCATCCAGAGCGGGCAAAATAAAAATAATGTAAGCGCATTTTGGTCTTCGTGTATATGTTTACTCACAAACACACAAACACCGTAAAACAAGGTGATTAGCAAACTTGTTAGACACCAAACTCAATTTCTGCCGCTTTAGCTCCCATCGCCGTCACTTCCACTCGCTCAGTTCCGTGCTTGTGGGTTCAAAAAGATACAAAATGCAATTGGATACTTTTCCCACAGTATCAGCAAAAAGCTTACATACTATTTGCAGGCACCTGTGGTAGGTATTTCTCCATCTTCGCTCAGTCTTAAAAGTTACTCTTCTACAGGACTTAGATTTTCGGAATGCTCTTCAAAACCCCACTAAGACATTCCACAGATAATGCAGGTTATGTAATTTTTTGGATGTTTTATATTCTACCACTTTCGGTTGCGTAATAACAAATTGTTCTCACAACAACTCCACATAATCCATTCGCCTGTTTGAGTTTTATATTTGGGACGAATGGAAGCGACCAATAATGTTCGACTAGTTTTGAATGGAGGATTTTTTTTCAGCATAACTCTTTATAATTTTAATTTTTCGGCGATTAGCAAACCAGTACCTAATGCCTTTGATAAGTGCAAAACATTTTTGAAAACAACTGCTCAAAGAACTTTTACCTACTCCAAACATACACTATTTGTAAGATATTTAATGTCGTTTTCCATTGGGACAAAAAATCAATTTTTTTTTTTGATTCGGATCACTTTTTGCAGATCTCGATATTTTTTCAGACTTACACATACCACAAATACAGGACAGCTGTTTTACGTCATTTAAAGAAGTTTGTTTTAAAACAAATGTGCAAAGTTCCGTGAAAACCAAAATAAAGAAATATATAAACAGCAATGGACATAGTTTTGGAGGAATTATTATCTTCATTGTCTTCCTCAAACTACGAAACTACGAATCACCGAAACTACTCCATTTGTATCTACAACAGAGGAAACATTTTTCAAGCCGATTTCCATGGTTGATTTTACCAAACACAAATGCAATTTGAGCAGCTGATATTGTTGTCAAATAACGCACTAATCCATTCACAAAAGCAGATCAATTTCGTTGCATGTTCCATGAGCCGCATAAAATCTGAGATCTGAAAAAGATTTTTGGTGGTCCCAATGGAAAACGACATAAGTGTCTTACTCTTTAAATTTATGCTGATTGAGAATTAAAAAGTATAAAAAAAAAAACAGTATACAGTTTTGTGCCCTAAATATTTGAGCCAGTCATTTTTAGCGCGCTTTCCATAGGATTTTTGATTTTGTAAAAGAAAATTTAAAAAAAATGCAAGGCCTTCTAGGTTAGGTTGAAGTCGCTGTCGGCTAGCCGACGTATTTAGACCAATATAAGGACCCTTGACCTTCTAACAAATCAAACATTTTTACCAGCCCGATCTAAGGCAGTTACCATCTTTCCAATTGGAATACTTTTCCGCCCTACTGTTAAACACAAACATCTTTTGCTTCCTCTCTTCGTCTTCAGGGAGGGAACGGGAATTGGGAACGTTTGCTGTAGGCGCAATCGCACAGCAGAACTACTTGGCTTCTTTACTACGTCCACAGTCTGGTGTCTGCTACACGTTCACCGCCGGTCCCACTCAGTCAGAAGTGAGCTGTTGCGTCGTCGTGACGTGGGATCTCGGCCTTAATTTACTCACCTATGTTTGTGTTCGGATTTATATAGCTATCGTTACCTTGTGTAGTAGATTTTTGATAGTACTATTAATTGCAGTTGCTTTCGCATAGCTATCTATTTGCGGGAGAACGGTTTTCGGCGGTTAAAAGTATAGATTCACCTCACCAGCATCATGGTTTTGTTATGAGATACATCCTCCTGCGGTGTAAAAGATCTTTTAAGAACAACGATATTCAGAGAATTCCAGTGTGATGTTCTTGTGGTTCTTCCTTGAATGTGCGTAGTGCGTTGACTCTTTATTTTGTTTGTCAGTACGACACGTTATAATATACAAACCACAGTGTCAGAGAATACGAACACCGGGCTTAGTGATATTTGCTTCGGGAGATCAGAGTTTAAAGTCGATCGCTCCGGGTGTGAAAATTCGATTGCTAACGTTCGGTTGTATTTTTAACAACGAAACGAGTTATGGCTAAGTTGCACGCAGCACTTTGTACATTTGCGCTCTTAGTTAGTGCTGGAAACTTAGCAGATGCAGATTTGGTTCCAAGAGTTTGTGAGCCAATTCGAATCGAGTTGTGTCGCGGCATCGGCTACAATGAAACTTCGATGCCAAATATGGTGGGACACGAATTACAGACCGATGTCGATTTTACATTACAGACATTTGCGCCGTTGATCGAGTATATTTGCAGCACGCAGCTCAAGCTGTTCTTGTGCGCGGCGTATGTGCCAATGTGCACTCCGAAGGTCCCAGTGCCAATTGGACCTTGCAGAAGTTTGTGTGAGTCTGTGCGGACTCGATGTCATCCTGTTCTGCAGGGCTTCGGATTCCCTTGGCCACCAGCTTTGGACTGCAACCGCTTCCCGAAGGAGAACAACCATGAGCACATGTGTATGGAGGGGCCTGGCGAAATAGGAGTTGGTATGCCTCCGCCAATATCGAAAGTCACGTCCTTCCAGCAGCCGGGCTGCCAAGGTCTGGCCAAATCTCATCTGTACATTCGTCTGAACCGTTCTGGTCGCTGTGCTCCCCTTTGTGAGGCAGACATTCTCTTTGATCAAAGGGAGAAGCACTTGGCTGAAATGTGGGTGACCACATGGAGTTATGCAGCTCTAGGAATTGCAGTTATAGCCACTCTGTGCTTGATCATGTCCGACACAAAGTGGGATCGCATTCTTACACCACTGGTCACCTGTCACAGCCTAGTGGCCGTAGGGTGGACTGTGAGATTCGTCTCAGGACGCAACACAACAGCTTGCGGCTATGATCCGCAGTTGCCGAATGTTTCCTTACTCCTCATCGATGGACTATCGAATGCATCATGTGCGGCCACCTTTCTCCTGCGCTACTACTTTGGCATGTCAGCCAGTGTTTGGTAAGTACACACCTCTATTTACGGCTTAATTATTCGTCTTACAAACCTAATTATATGGACAACATTATGCCACACAATACAGAGTAATTGCTCAACGGATAGCTGTTGTCGTCGACCACTACCGAAAGCAATAACTTTTGCATTCCCAGATTAGATATAATCGGTGAACATGGTTTCCTTCTTAATTGTATGTACAAACACACTCACAAATACCAATGGCTAAGATAAAACCTACCCACGTAGCCGCATATTTTTCCTCCCATCGATTTCATTCAGGTATACCGCATCGCAATAAAGTTGATACCACGCACTGTCAAAAATCATTTACCTATATACAATTACAGGGAAAAAAAAACCAAAATGTTTCGGTTGAAACCATTCGAAGTTTGTTTAACGATAACGATAACGAAAATATTGTTGAAATAGTCGTAGATAAAGTACGTCAGCCGATACAAACATTCCCCTTTTAATATTGATTTCTGCACGTATAGAGCGATAAGGATATAGCTCGTATTATTAATAACGGAATCTGATCGAGGAAGCCGTCAACTAACGTCTGCAAATATTTATTTAAGCTTCTAAAAAGAACCTATCACCCTCGCAAGAAATGGAAAAAATATAATTCGAAGACGATTTCGTTTGGAGACGAATATTTTTTTTTTGTTGAGGAACTCAAATAGGAAACGGAAATTATTGCTCTGCCGCAATGGATGCATTTAATGCGTAGTCACGATTGTAATAATTGCAGTCCTTTGAGATCAAAACAAGCGGATAGACGCACACACACGCACATAAGTGGAGATAAACAATTTCGTAATGGTTACCCAGAATGGCATTATTGGATGGTCACCCATAATAGCGCAGTGGCCGGCCTCAGACTGCCCTGCCTACGACTATACAGAGATACTCTCCTTTCATTTAGTAGAATGATATGCAGGTCCGATTGTGATCTACGATCGTATGAGAATAACGCAGAACGCAGCCTGGATTCCAGTGCAGGCACTCGCTATGCGAAACTTCAAGTGTTAGCTGAGTTTTACTTGTACCAGCTTTAGGTGGAATTTTTTTTCTTCAGTGGCCAATGATCCGATCTTTGTCTGACTACTAAGAGGCTTGTGGGGGCAAGTTTTAATCAGCGTAAACAAATACTGATCCCTAATACAAAAGTTATGGCCTTTTTGGAACTGTTTTGCCTCAAAAATTGCTCGCTAGTGTGAATCATAGTCGCGCCCTCTCAAACTTTGGGATACATATTTGCCGTGGTCGAGACCTCTTAAAGACGCATAAATGAGCACTTCAGATACGCTGTAGATATTGGCCACAGTCAAGAATATAGTTATCTGAAGTCGACTAGATTGGTCTGGATGAGATGTAACCTGAACTCAAAAACTAGATTGTGCGGGAACGTCAACGGGCTGCCTACGTCAGCCACAAATGCGAACTGTCAACTTAGTACTCAGTCACGAATTTCTTGATTAGATTCGTCGGCTACCACTCCATAAACGTCAACTGAAACAGCTGCTCATCTGACCGATTTCCCCCAATCAAAACCGAGATAGATCTAGTCAGAGAGCTGTCAAACTTACTAAACTAGATACTTGAACGTCCCCATTCTTTTCATTTATCGGCCCCTCTCAAGTTCATCATTTCTGGGGTAAGGAACTCGATTATCTTTATCGGTACTCGTCTTGAGAATAAAAGGCAGGCAATGTATTGTACTTAATGGCTGTCTTTATGAAGAACTTTGGAAGCTTACTTGGAATATAGTTTCTAAAACATGGGCGCGTTTTACGGAACTCCCACCCGCCGGAACTTTCCCGGGAATGCTTCTCAATTTAACCATTCGGAGAGGGCATAATATTATTGATCCCTTGCATTTTTTAAATGCGAATGGTAGAAGTGTTTGGAATCTATGTACACCTGTTGCACTAACTGTAGTTTTGTTGTAGACAAGGGGTCCTTAAAGTCCCAAATTAGATTATTATAGACATTCGTTAACTCTCCATCCTATTCTAACCTGTATAAGTCTTATAATTTGGAACTAACCTATTTTTGGACTTAGCTTTTGACCTCAGTGAATAACTGTTATAATCTAAGACTGGTAAGTATTGAAGTAAATTTCTAGCATGTAATTAAAAATTGAATTAAGGGACTTTGCAGGTTTACGAGATCGAGAAGTAGACCACGACTCATTTTCATATGTTCCACCTATTCAAGGGTTGCTCGTGATGCTCAAATGGGTCCTTCATGACCAGGAGGCTCTCATTTGTTTGTTGGCCTATGTAAATCGGATTTATTATGTTATGTCTCCAGTCAGAGAGTGTTCAAATGTTTTTTTCTGTACAATTTAGGAGGTTAAAAACCTTCCAACATTTCAAATTGTCAATCTTGATGATGATTTCTTGGACATGCTTTTAAAATTTCGTTTTCACTGCGTGACACTAATAATCATATTTAGATTTATCAAACTCACGAAATTTTCCATATAAAATTAGGCACAAAATATTTAGTGTGAGGGTTAAAAATGATTGATAGTAAGGACCATTACTTACTTCTAAAAATAATACAGCTGCCGTTTGCGTTTACATAGCAAGGGCACCCGCAATTGTAGTAGGTAAAATTGCCATCAATTGGGGACTAAAGCTCACTCAACTGTTTACCCTGGCGTAGTCCCCGATCGAGTGAACAGTTCCGGAGTCTAGTACTTTTTCCAAAACGATTCCATTGTACCCAGATAAAGTAGGTACCCTTATCGTATCTTTTGCTTACAAAGTTGCTCCGCCTACATCGATCGTGATCGATGAACAAATAAACAAAAACCACTGAGTAAAACTGTCACGTACAAACTCGTTCGCGGCCTGTCCAAGGTAGTTCTTTCAGAATTTATTACACGTTAAAAACAAAAAAGGGCCACAAAGAATGTATTCAAACGAGATGTAGACGAGGCTGTTGCGCTGCTGCAAGATGTTTTTCCATTCCTATTGAACAATTTAAAGAAGAAAAACAAAATACACGAAAAGAAGAAGAAAATAAAAAACAATAATAATAACGAGAAATGGCCGAGAGGTATAGAAATCCCCTAGGTACCCGTACCCGAGCCGTACCTACGCCTTACCATCAAGAACAACCAACCAGCACAGCAAGCAAGCAGCTCACTCGCAAGCGACCATATTCACCGTCAGCATCTTGTCGATGTATCCCATGTCCGTGCGGCCCAACACACAATGGAAAAGAATTACAACAACAAAACCGCTGAAGATGAAGGTACTTGTACCCGCGGTAAAGATACATATCAGCATTTAACAGGGAATGCCAGGTTTTTTCATTTCATTTTTTTACTGTTTTTGTTTGGTTGAGACGTGCAGCCGAGCTCCTAACGATATCCGTGTTCATGTTCGCCTTTAAAAAAGGAAACCAAGTAGGTGCATACAGAAATCAGAATAAATAAATTTGCGTTAAGCTCCAGCTGAGTCTGTACAGTCTGTGGTGTGCATGCCATCTACATCCCGACGATTCCCAGTCGCAGACTCACACAATTGGAAACCACGATCGTGCTTCTGCACCATATACACATGCAGAGTAGGTATAGTACACCTTGGATCGTACCTCGGCCTCGGCTGAATAGTGGTGTGCTAACGAAGCGACTGCGCAACGAGCCAGTGATAAATCGAATTTGTTGCTTGGAAATTTATAGGGCGCATGCATACTCGCTGTAAGTGCAGAACAAAAAGAGTGGCAAAACGCCTTCGAAACAGATTTGTAGCATAGCTAACCAGCCGCCAGGCGGACAGGGTGCTATTATTCGAGCCTTCGCCTATGGACGCACAGACACTGGGACGTCATAATTCATTCGTTCTAGGATATGACTTGTATCTCGCATCGTGTTGGCAATTAATTGCAATTGCAATTGCGAGACCAAATAATGAACTCTGGAGATGGAGAACGCAAATCGAACTGGTTCTGAAAATTATCATAAACTGCATACGACCGGCAATAGCGCGATCTCGTCCGGCTAATGACTGCTTGTTGACCTGGCTGTTAAGATCGTACACAGCTCCGTGATCGGGCTTGAAATGGGACAGATATTTTTCGAACCTTTTCTTTATTTACCTTTCGTTGTACGCTCGAGATTTTTCGATTCGAATTCCTCTGCCTCTTCACAGGACTCGGTTGTGTTTATTGGTTTTAAATTATAGCTCTTCGATTTTATTGTGTTTTTTTTCTTTCTGTTGTTGTGTTATTCTCCTCTCCCGCGGTCCATCCTCATTAGAATTCAGAGATCTCGTTTTTGGTTTGCATAAATAATTGGGCCTTTAGTGGCTGCAGCTCTTGTTAAATGGACAAACATAAAATCGAAGAGAATATATTATGTTCTTGGCTTTGGGTTGGATTTCGTCCCATTTCAAGTGTATGAGTATGAGGATCTGAGGTGGGCATACCTCGTTAGCCACAGGCCGGATGAACAAAGAAAAATACCAAACCAGTCCAACGATCACGCCCTCAGACGATAGGAGCGTTCTATGCGTGTACTTGCTGCAATTAATTACAGTAATTAATCCGTTCGGATATGCTAAGTCAAACAAACAACACAGCAATTACAAAACTGATTGTATAATAAATTTGGAGCCCATCCCGGCGCGGTTACCTTGGCTCCTCATTAATTTACATTTTGGGGGTGCTTTCCTCGAGTCCTCTCCACGAAAATCAACAAACAAACTGTCATCACTCACAAACGGTGTGTTTAAAAAATTGCTTCGGTTTTTCTAGATTTTAAAAATGCCTTTGGAAATTGGAATGTGCGCGTACTAAGTAAGGAAATTGATTTCAAATTCTTTGATTTGTGTGTTCATCAAGTTTATTTCCAATGTTTGTTTATTTCCAACTATTTTTACCAAATGATCTACATCCATAGATCGGAGGGTTGGGGGAGCACGATCGGTGCCAAAATATCAAATCGATCGAGGTGCACTTGATCTCGGCTCCTGCATCTACTGCGAGTTGTAACTTTTGTAACATATAGCAATTACGAGCTGTATGATGTGGGCTAATGACGAGCACCCAAGCGAATTGAGAACGAATACGGAAGATCAGCGATCATCAACCTGCAGCTGGTAATTGTATGTATATTTACGTACAGTGAGCCGCCGCGCTGGCCGCGAGGAAAGATAAGACACGAGGCGCTCGGTTGTGTGTATACTGGGTATACGCCACATCCAGATACAGTAACTAAGCTGTCGATAGATAAATTATTATTGCTGCTGCTGCTGAGTCACAAGATCTGTTTACGTATAGCTTGAATGGGCGCGCACGCACACATAAACACAGAGGAGTACCCAGTACCCACAACCCACCTATACAAGTAGTTTTTGAATATTTATTTATTGTTATTTGTTATACAACGACACGGAGAGATAGCAGAAAACGAGTACGCGGGTACACGAGTGTTTCCTTGTAAATCACCTGCTATCGGCGGACGATATCGCGCTGGCCCCATCCGTGCAGCCATTTGGGGAGCATGAATGCATCGGAACCTAATTATTACATGTGTTGTCACATGTGACAGTTCTACGATTAGCGGGCTGCGATCCTCCTGTTCAGCTGTCGAGAAATGCAATAAAACTGCTTGTAATTAAGATAAGGTAAGCATAGTCTGCATTTTCTTGGCCACATGTATGCGTATTCTTGTCCCCACATGAGCCCGCTGCAGTGCTCACAGACTGCTCGTGTATAGGGAGCGGTTGAGCTCGTTTAAATTTCATTCGTCTACTTCACTTATCTCGTGCATGGATCGCGGTTTACATCGGTTGATTGTTATGACCACATTTGGCCGAGGGAAACAAACAGCCAAAGCAACAAACTTGGATGTTGGATACTGCCATCGCCCTGGCATGTCGGCCGTTGGCGGTAGAAGAGGTGAGCGAAATCAATTCCGAGCTGCCCGGCCCTCTCTGCAAGTTAAATGGGTGCCTTGATGAGGTGATGATGCTATAGCAGGTTCTGGTGGTCGTGGTGTGCTTCCTTGGGCTTCCCGCTCGCTCAGTGTGTGTGCATATGCATTCCGGGCAATCTTTCATCCTCTTCGTTTGGCTGCGTGTACAGACTGTAGAGCGGAGAGATGATTTCTCGGTGTGATGGCAATCTTTAGCACGAACACGATACATGCGCATACCGATTAGGCTCAGCTCATTAATTCGAAAAGTCCATATTTTGTTGCACGGCCATTTTTCGTGGCTTGGTATTCTTAGGTAGATGCACCCCCGATGGTGTTCTCGTGTTTGGATTACCTTTCATAGAGGATCTGTTTACATTGGGCCGGAACGGAACCCCAACCCAATACTGCCACTGCGATATTATTTCCTTTGCGAGTAAATATTTACCCAATAACACGTACGCTGTCTGAGGCGTATTGCATTGCTCAAGTATCGTGTAAGGGGGCCCGGCATCAACATTCAACAACGACCGACAGCAGACAAATTTGTTGGGTTGAAGAGTTGAAAAAGTGCTGCGGCTGCCGCTGGGTGGCATAGTGTACTTCCAGAGTTTGTCCTCTTTCAGTGATAGGCGTGTTGTTTGGTTTATTTGTTTTTTTTTTTGTTTTCTTCTTGGACTAATAACAAATGTCTTGTTAATCTTTTACGTAGGTGGTCCATTCTATGTCTGGAATGGCATCGTGGCGTTCGTCAAACAAGGAGTGAATATTGTGAACCCGCTAACGCGTTGGGCCTTATTCCCGGAGTGAATTGCCAGCGACCTGCAGCCAAAAGTACAACCGGGTCATTGCGGAAGAATCAGGACACGTACAGCAATGTGGCTCAGGTAGCTGCTTGGGGATTGCCGGCGTTGCAGACTGTTGCAGTTCTGGTGACACGGCTGGTGGATGCTGATGAGCTGTTGGGTAAGTAGATTCTTTTTTAAAGACCCATAGATTACTGAAATTTATGTTCAAAGGGTCTAATATTTAGAGTAAGCAATACATTTTACAAGAGTCTGCTTATGTGCATATCTCTTAGACTGCCTTTGGATCTTTCTAAAGCGCTTTCTATTACGGAACGCAATTTTTATATCTCCAAAGGAACGTATCTCCTCAAATAGTCCATACAAATAAATTAATAAATCAGGTGATCTGGGAGACCAAGCGAAGTTCGATAATTATTGAACATTTATCACATGTTTTCAGAGCTGCACTTGCACTTGTTTTGAAAAAATACGAGCGATGGATCAGCAAAATTAATCTAACTTACATCCGAAGTTATAGCATGGTTAAATAAAGCAGTTTTTGTTATCCTTACTCAGTTTTTTCCACACAATTTTGTTGAAATTCAATCTTGCACTCTATCTGTTTTTAAAGCCAAATACCTAGTGATGTGCATTCAGTAAGTGTCAAGCCCAAACGCTTTCGTTTTCGGTTGAAGAAAAGAATTGCCCTTTCGCCGAAAAGAGCAAATCTAGAAGTGCTCTTTGTATGTATTCTATGTTTTATTGAAAAATAAAGTTCACTTCCAGGTAAATTCATACAATTCTTAACACAACAGAAGTGTCTGGAATATTTTTCGAGAATTGCCCTGAACTCACCAACACACACTAGCAAAATGTCAGATTGAAATGTTTGTTGTGTTATTAGAAACAAATTTTTCGCTATTTGATCCCAAAATATACAATTATGCGTGCATTTTGTAAGCTTAAATTGAAATATATATTGATTTGGCTCATTAAAACATTTAAATTTTGTGTAGAAAACAAAACAAAAAAGTAGCAACAGAAAATCAAATCTCACCACTATTACAAAAGCGCTCCAACGAATTTCATTGAAGAGCAATTATGAATTTCGGGGCAGTTCTCTCGGATCTTCAATGAAAAACGCCAGTAAAGGTTTCGGCTTCACACAGATAGATCTTTCAAAAGGGATTACATTCAAATCGTGCCATCATTTTTGACTCAACACTTGCAGAATCTTGCTGTCAATGTCATCGATAGAAACTGCAGGGATAATGTAGAAAACGTGACAGGTCTCGCTCTCGACTATTTCTGTAACATGCTTCAACTGAATACATGACAAAACATTTGATTTGAAATCAATTCGAGTTTGTTACCGTTTTTCTTCAGAGAAAGTCAATCAATCTCGGTATCCGATAATGATTAGTGTATTTATTAGGTCCCTTTTCCTGCTGCAAATCGAATTCAAATTTCTCTGCCACCATAACTTTCGACAACACACAATAATGAATGTGTTGAAAACTCAATCTTGAATGCTCACAGACATAACGAGAGATCATTTACCACGAGTTTATTTTTAGACGAAAAGCCACTAAAAACAAGCGGAAGTGTGTCAAACCGCTCACCGAAGAGCGCCAAACTAAGCGATCTGAATCAGAATGCACACATCTGTTATATCCGCAGAATTTACTGGAAAACTAATTACGACGCGAAACGCGAAAGATTAGACAACTTTCAAGGCCGGACAGCGTGTGCTGGCTGAAAGCAATATCCATTTCGCTTTCACGGCTAATGGAGTGCAGATGTTCGCATCAATGTGCCATTAATGTTGCGTACATCATATTGTATTACTGGACTTGACTTCAGCATTCATGTCGAATTCATTGAACTCCCTTGAATTCAGACACTAATGCTGTTCTCGTCATAGGACCCACCCCACACCTATATTCGACAATCGGATATTGAACGGCTTCGCAGGTGAAAATCCGTATATATGGTCGACGTGCCGATGCCGGTTGCTCCATTGTGTGTGTTCACCGAAGTCGTATCTTGTTCTTTAGTTGAACCCAGTCTACTTATTCAGTGGAAAGCTCTTGTGAAAGGAATCCTTTGTTTCATGGTCCGCCGACGCGGTGGTGGGTAACTCGATACCTTGCACCAGCACACAGGAAACCCACGGAGACGTTTCGTCTTCGTTTTTCGAGTGAATTAATTTTTTGCGCCGATTGATAAATGCGAGGGTAGCTGTATTTAATGTTCTATAGCTGTGTTATTAAGTACTGCAGCAATGCAAATTAAGTCTTTTCGTGCGTTAAAGTATCAGATGGCCATTTCCTATTAATTTTATGTGTTTTCTCGTTTGCAGGTGCCTGTTTCGTTGGCAACCAATCGGATAGAGGACTACGGATACTAGTGGCGACACCTTTATTCTGCTACTGGATTTTTGGTTCCGTCAACTTGTTTGCGGGATATTTAGTACATCGTCGAAGCCCCCTGTTGCCGGCATACGGACCTCGTTCTGCGCCAATTAACGTCAAGACTCAGAAGGCGGTCAACATGAAAGGTGTGGGGACGTTTTTATTTATCTACTGCATCCCGTGTGCTCTACTCTTGATTGCCGTCTTCTACGAATTCGCCAATAGCGATGTGTGGCTTAACTTGCCTGCGCCAGCTTACGAACCTGTGGCAGGTGTTAAGGCGCCCATGTGGCCGTTCATGACCAGAGCCTTTATGGAACTTATGCTTGGGGTGGTGTCTTCGTCATGGGTCCTAGGTCCAAGAATAGCAAATATGTACAAAAATCAAATGACGCCCAAGTGCAAGCACACACCAACAAAATATCCTCCAGCGCCGGCCTACAGTACCGCATCATATCAGACCGTTCGTCAGTCACCCAGTACAGCCATTTCAATGGATAAGATTTCGAGGTATTCATCGGTACGAAAATATCCTACGACCCATATGCCTAGGCAAGGTTCATCGCGTGGCGGTTATAAAATGCCGCAACAGACATTCGGGCGTTACGGTAATGAGACTGTTCTGTAGAACCGTTTCCAACTCGCGATCGCAGGAGTCTGCTATGTTTATATGTGATATGTTCCTTAAAAGGGATCCTGAAGGGTCGATATTCGCCTAAAAGGTGACTGCTGGAAGGACTACCATTTGACTATTAGTTTCATAAATTATATATATATTTTTTTTCATAATTTAATATAAAATAAGAATATTAACTGTATAATTAAAAGTTAATTTATATTTGTAAGAATTGTACTAAATCGAAAAACTAGTTTTTAAAACTTTGTGCCATTAAATTTAAAATGTTGAATGCAAATGACACCCTAACCTAACCTACTTTCTATTTGATTGGTATTACATTAATATCAAAACAATGTAATCAATAAATGTAAAATATAAGTGCTTCAATAAATAGAACTGAATATTTCCTAGAACGTTAAAAAAGTAGCTTTTTAACATGCAGCGAGCGAAACTTGTTTGGTTGAAGTAAGTGAAATGATTTGGGATGTAGGTACACCCTGTTTTCAAACTCAGCTTTCAGTTGGTATAGGTAAGCAATTGAAACACACACGCAGCATAATAAAAATACAATTTTCACTCGGTTGAAATCCGTTTTTATTTATTTTTCCAAAATGGAGGACTGGGAATGTAAAAATTGTTAAATTTGACTTTCAGCCATGGTTCCTACTTGGACTGCGCTTTCAAAATTAAACGACTGTTGGGTTATACTGGAATATTCCTTGTAACTAAATAAGTATTTGTGTTAGCTGAATAAAACGCCAACAACTTTCTATCAGATGGAGCAGTATAATGTGGTTTTCGATTGGGCTTCTTCAGATTTCAGATTTCGTGTCTAATCGAACATAAAATCGTCAATTGCTCTTGTGTTGATATTCGTGCGGTTTTAATATGTGTAGCCCTCGACGTATTTATTTATTATTATTATTAGCCCTCGACTGTGTAGCATTCACTGCTTAAATTTTATATTAAAACATTCTAAATTTGCACCCAGATTGATTTCTAAACATACAAAAATCCACCAGATGCAATGCGTTTCTTTTCAGTTGAAAAATTTCACGAAAAAGTAAACCAACTCCACTAGTTGTCAAACTCAAACGCACTTGACTTGGTAAATCTGAAGAAAAATCCAGATTCGCAAAAGTGCTCTGAAATCTGACCAAGATTGTATATTTTTGTACCAAACGAACGTTAAAATTGATCTGAAAGCAAAAAAAGTGATTTAAGAGCGCCCAATCGAATAGTACATAAATCACCTAACAATTTAGAATCATGTGTGACAGTTTTTTGATATTTCGTAACATTAACTGGCAAATAGACTACAAGCCACTAAACGGACTGGGTTTCGGCACGTTAAACGAAAACAAATATCGCCATTTCGTGTGAGCATAGGAAATTTTTGAAGTCTAAAAACAAAAAAAAAACTTAATAATATCGTCCATGGCGGAATGCGGTGGACCTCATCCCATTACATTGTAAGATATAATTAAATTTGGTTTTAGAGTCACCTTGTGCTTTCTTCCACCGTTTTCTCTATCGCACACAAGATGTCGCTATACGTTTTTGTTTACATTCTTCCATCAGATTTTGACAATTGTTTGACAGAAAGACACCAATTAGGCGCGAAAGTTAACTGAACCGAACGGCGATGTTGTGATTTGTAAATTTAAAATAAACAAATAACTAAATTATTGAAACTGTTTTGTTATAAGTAAAATGGACCAATATCCAACAGAAGAAGAAGAGTATGAACTCCAATACCAGGATGAGTTGCAGATGCTCGATGAAAGTAAGTATGGAACTTTCCACGTCCAACTAGAAACTGAAATAAACATTATTTCTAGTACCGGATGCGCAAATAATAAACATAGAACCAACACCATGTTGTTCCAAAAGTATAACACAATTATCGGCAAACAACAGCCTCCTGGAATCACCTCATCTTTCACAGATCTCTGGTCCGGTAAATCGCCGGCTCTTTGGTACGCCGACTGGGACGTCGAAAAGGGCTTTCTCTACTCCAATAGGCAAACGAATGCCTGCAATTGAAGAAGTCTTACATGTACCGAACCCAATCGAAGAAGAACTCCAAAATATTGGACTTAGCAAAAAGCGACGGCTTGAAAGAGATCTTTTTGGAGACATTGACGATCTAGACGGTAATGTGACGTACGTAGACCAAGAGGCAAAGAAAAAAAAGCTTGATGAAGAACGAGATCGAGAAGCAATAGCTAAAGTTATAGAAGCAAGGCGGTTGCATCGTGTTTTGTCCAACGCATTGAAGAAGCCAAAAGTCAGTCAACTAGATGCTATACACGCCTTCAAGATGAGAAATCTGTCTTATAGTGTTCCACAGTAAGTACAAATTCGTTTCAATAGTCAACAGCATGCGGATGGTCTTGTTGCAGATGGCCATTTATACCACTGCAGCGCAGTGACCAGGAGCGGGTGTATTGTCGCTATCATTCGGCGGAGTACGAAACAAAACACATCAACGACATCAACGTATTCAGCAAAGGATACCGTGGACTCTTGGGCGAGTCGAAAGAGGACATTTGGAATGACGCTAGAGAGATTGTAGGTATAAGAGACAGAAAAGGCGAGAATTTGTGTTTTTACAATGTTTCTTTGTAGGTGCTACGAAGAATGACTACAAGCAGTACTCAGAATATGAATCCCTCCGCCATTATTGATGTGCCTGAGCAAGGTCTAGTCGGTGGAACAAACCTATGGGTTGAGAAGTACAAGCCACGGAAGTACATTGAATTGCTCTCCGACGAAGGAACCAATAGGAGTCTCCTATTCTGGCTAAAAATGTGGGACAAGGTTGTGTTCGGCAAGTAAGTTGATTACCATAATGGTTGTTTTTAAGTAAGCTTACGCTTCTTCAATTGATGTAGACAATTCATACCAAAAGAAGAGAAAGTATCTGCAAAAGGCTACAGCAACTTCAACAAGGCAACGGGTAAGTTCGAGGTAAACGGAGGTTGGAAGAAAACCAGAAAACCAACTTTGAACACTAAAACCGATAGCCTTGGTCGACCAATGCAGAAGATTGCCCTTCTATGTGGACCTCCGGGCTTGGGCAAGACAACCTTAGCACATACAATTGCCCGACACGCCGGCTACCAAGTGAGGGAGGTGAATGCCTCTGACGACAGAAGTCCCGAAGCGTTTCAAATGGCATTAGAGAACGGCACTCAAATGACTTCTGTTCTAAATGCAGATAAGAAACCCAACTGCATAATCCTAGGTTCGCCACTGATGCTTCTAAGAATTCCGATTTGAAAACTCGTATGTATTTCAGATGAGATCGACGGGGCTCCAAGGCAGTCGATAGAATTTTTGATTCGCTTCACCTCGGACAGTGTTGTTGCTAAAGCAAGCAAAAAGGGCGCCAAAGCGCAAAAGAATGTCTTGAAACGGCCCATTATATGTATTTGCAATGACTTGTACGAGCCTTCGCTGCGGCAATTGCGTCAGGTGGCCTTTGTGGTAACATTCCCGCCCATCAACTCTTCTCGCCTCGCCGAAAGGTAAAAGGGAACTCTGCTGATCAAAGTACAACTTATAGATAGCTTTGTTTACAGGTTGGGGGAAATAGCTAAAAAGGAGCGCATCAAGACAGATTTTGGAACCCTAATCACCCTATCGGAGAAGTCTGGAAACGATGTTCGTTCTTGTATATCCACGATGCAGTTCTTTAAGTATGATTTATCTTTTTATTTGAACATTTTGGCACAGCGTATTTATAACACAGTGCAATGAAAAAGGCAATCACCCTCTCGGATGTGCTAAACAGCAATTTTGGCCTGAAGGATCGACATAGAGGTCTATTTGACGTGTGGACATCCATATTTAAGGTACCGATACTTGACTTTAAAGTGTGTGCTGCTAATTGTTGGCGTTTTTTAGATTCAAAGGCCTCAAAAACAGCTAGATGCTTCTGGTGCCACAGATGGCGGACCACTGGTAACAATGACGGATATGAGCAATGCGACGCGGATGCGGCATGTTCTCGATGTTGTTCACTCAGGCGGTGACTACAATATGTAAGTGAAAAGGGAATCGTAAAAGAATCCGTAATGAGATGAGTTCCCTTGCATTGCAGATTGATTCAGGGCGTTTACGAAAACTATCTTCAACAGAAGATGCCAGATCCCAACATGGATGGTGTTGCAGATGCGACGCGATGGTTCTGCTTTTCGGACATTGTGCACCATCATATTAAGCATCTCCAGAACTACACCGTTTATCCATACTTGCAGTTTGGATTCGTCATCTGGCATTTGCTGTTTGCCAGTTTAGCATGGCCCAATGTCAGTTTTCCACTGCGAGGAAATGAAGTGAGTACATAATGGTGGTTGCCGAATTAAACCCAACCCCGGAGGGTATGATTGCAAATACCGGACATTGTTTTTCAGCAGACTGTAATCGAATGAGTTTTTTTATAGCTCGATCGCGTCCCGAGTGAGTTGCTGCCTTCTTTTTCAGTGATAAATGAGTCGTAAGTGTCTCAAAACAGCACCTACAACATCTGGTGGTACATCTGAACCCATAAACGGTGACGTAGTAAATAGGTCATCTGCAAAAAGTTGCATTATTAAATAGGAGGTCACATTCCCTAACTTAGAACCGTCACCGTCTTCTAATAGGAGTACTTAAAACAATCATTCGTGAGCACGAAAACGTTTCCGCCTTACAGAATCTGACCCCTGGACTCGATTCTGAGACTCAAACGGACGCAGTGGTATCTCACATGTCTCTTAAATTCTCCCAAATCCGGTAGACGATCCAATTCTTGTCATGTTTTGGTCGGAGAAGAACCGGATAAGAAATAACCTTCTTTTTAAATCTTTTTCTTAATTGTATGCAGTTTCATGAGAAAGAAAGAAAGTTCCATTCGTTTCTATACATATGTATGTATGACATAGCACAACGAACTTGCCGCCGGTGATGTCCTCAGAAGATAAAGCGACTCATTCGCTCTGGCAAAACTCATTAAGTCCCCTCTTGTTGCATGGCATACTTAGAACCTAATAACATTTAATGGAAATTCGCACATTCATTCATTTTTGAAACTCATAATTCCTTGAATACCGACGTACTCCTCTATGCTGTATCTATTTATCAACAAGAATATTATTTTCTCATCCTTTAACCATCCAATTTTGTTATGAACAGCACATTGCAATCAAATAAAAGTCTATTTGGAGGCTCTCTTCATGCTTCAAACGCTACCTAGCTGAATCAAGAACCACGCAAGAGTGTGATGAGTCTGCACTTGTTTGCTTGGCAACTCACACATGCTCTGGGGACCTCGACATACCCCATAGTAGAGCAAAGCAGAACAGAAATAATGTATTGAGTCACCATTCATTCATCTACACAAACTTGGCCGCCTAAATGCTCGCTTTTGTTTCCAATTGCCAAGAACGGGGCACGGGGGGCTGATGTTGGTGCTCTGGGTGGATACCAAACGCTGATGGGGACATAAATTATGCAATCTTCATTACCCTTTAGTGAGATAAAAATGACGAAAATAAAATCTATCCTTTTATGTCTTTATCCTTTTAATGAACATTTTTCCTTACCCCACTGCGCCGCAGTAGCGCAATAGAGAGCAGCACATCAGCAGCAGCCCCAAATCGAGGACCCGTGTGTGTACACAGCACATGTCATCATATTATTTTGAAAAGATTTTCCATAAAAATTCCCTAACAAAGAATTTCTTTGGTTAAATAAATGATGAGCCGGGGATGTGTTTGCACAATTTGCAGAAATTGAGAGAGAAATTTCACAATTAAACTGTGGGCGTTGGGCATTTTCGATTCTGATGCAGTTAAGTGGCGAATTAAAAATGCATCCAGCAATTAGGGGCCGCATTCAGCATGCCAATGAAATTATTTAAACACAGGAAATCTGTTCCTCTATTTCAGTTTAACCAGAAGACAACGACTCAAAAGCAGATATTCCAATCGCTGAGAAGGGGCATTACCTGTAGCGCAGCTGGCATTGGGCAGGGTAAAGTTGTTCTGATCGAAACCGTGCCGTTGCTCAAGCGAATTTTGTCGCCGAAAATGCGTTCGGTTGCAGCCCAACTTTTGACAGAGAAGTGAGTATGCTCTACGAGGGTTCTTTCAGTCGGAATAACATTGGATTGATTGTCTAGAGAAAAGGCAGAGTTTACTCACACAATAAACATTATGGTTGATATGGGCATATCGTTTAACCAGGTAAGGAACCCCGATGGAACCATGAAGTACCACATAGAACCCGATTTGGATGTTTTGGCACAATTTCCTGGTAATTTGAATGTAAACTAATTTCTTTATTCAATCCTAAACTGTGCATGAACCCGTATAGGTTTTGTGGGCATAACACTAAGCTACCTGGGAAAGCAGCTTCTGGGACGGGAGATAGAGCTTGAGCGCATGAGAAGATCGGCACCAAAAATATCCGGGGCCCAAGGAGAGACGAGCAAAAAGAACTTGGAAAGGGCCGCGTCTGCTTTGCACGAAGAAAAGGTGGCGAATTTTTTGCAAAAGCTTGTACCTAAGAGAGTTGATGTCAATCCTAATAAAAAGAAGAAGGTATGTTATCTTCCTTTTAACGTTTTGTGGCCAACAAACATTGGGTTTTGTTTGATGAATTAGTTAAGTTAAAACTGAGTCGGTAAGGGAGAGTTTTTTTTTGTTAAGGCGTTTAGCCAGCAAAAGTTAAGCAAGACTTCATTGTATAGATCAGTAGAAAAAAGACAGTTGATATGCGCTATCATGAACAGAAAAAAAGCAAAACAAAACATACAGATGCTTGGGGAGACCCGGTGAGCTCAAATGCACTTTCCATTTAAATTGCATTTCTACTGTAGAAAAAGTTTACCATACTAACCATAAATTGCCTTCCTTTGTTCAGCGTGCGTACGAATAACGAATATGTTAAGGTCAACCTCAATCCCCGTTGAAAGCAAATTTAAACTTTCGAATTTACTTGACTGAACGCCAGAAATGGGTTTTCTAAAAAAGGCAAATTTGAGTTTGTTTGGCAATAGAGTTTCTAGCACCACAACGACTTCCATCGCTTAACCCTTCCCGCCCTTCACTTGTTCCGTCAAAACCGCAATGGCGGTGTAGTAAAGGGAATCGCAACACATTGGCTTACACAATATTCCACCCTTGTTGCTTGGTGCATAGTTTCAACCCCTTTGATATTTATATCTATCCGCCCCTTAAATTAATATTCAATTGCAGGATAAGGGAGAACAAATGCGGATGTCCTACACTGAGCAATGGTTTCGAGTGCAAAAAGAACTGTTGGCGGAAGTCGGACTGCTCCATAGTGTTCTGTGCCGAAATTATTCTAATTATATCGATTTATTGACGTAGACTTTGATTTCCTGAGCTAAAATCCTTGAAAAATCCCCCAGGGAGACGGGATATTCGTAATGGCATTGGCTTGCCATACCAGTGATGCTTCTTTGGTTGTGCAAATTCCATCACAGTGGATTTGATTTCCTTTCTTAAAAGGATCACAGCCAAAAACAAGAAGTTATTTGCTTGCTTTCAGTGGCAGGTTTTTAATGCCAATAAATCAATTATACTTTGCTGTTGGTATTTGCAATGTTAGTCCAAGGGGTGTGCTAGTGTCATCTACCTTTATCCATACCAACGCCGCATTCAATGTATCCGAAATCCCTGATGGGATTTTGAAAAATGACTCGACCATAATGGAGGATTACCAAATAAATAAGAGTGCATAAAAGATCTATGAAAACATTTATTTCGTTTAAGAAGTTGATCCGTTTTCCCAATTGGTGTTGCTTTTCCGAATTGTCATGACCCGAATTATAACTTTTCGGCGCAGCTCATCCGCGAAGAGTTTATTTGGCGAACAACATTCCGGAGCTTTATTTAATAAAATGGTATAGCCCGCAACAATCAGTTAATCCAAATTAAAACAATAATTCTTTGTTACTCGACAGAGGAGTTGGTACATCGAATCGCACAAACCTATACCCGCACAGAGATAGGTTGCGAAATTGCCATTGTGTCCTTCGTGCACCTTCCGAACGTTGGATAGATTTCAACTTTTGAAGCGGAAAGCTCAAGTATTCGGCTTCCACAAACATAATTATAAAGTTAAATTGAAAATAAATCCTTTTGTTTCGAAGCGAGGGATATTTGATGCTCGGGGCTATACCGTCCACAGCAATATAGTTCAATTTTCGAATTGTCTGGCTGAGTGTGTTTGTATGATACCTACCCCCGTATATAGTACGAGTGTGTATATGCCAGTCAGTACAATGCAATGAACATTTTTGTAATTTATTTTCTTTTTTATTTCGCAGGTCCTTAGAGACTTCTTTGGCAGAATAATAGAGAAATCTGCAGCGGAATTGGCGAAAGAGGGTACGTTTATAAATTATTTCGTGTGTATAGATAGTTGCTACTTAGCGTTACATTTTCTTATTCCAGCCGAACTGGATCCAGTCGTTAAGAGCCCCATTTGGTATAAATATAAGCTGGGCTTTACCAACGCCGTCCGCAAAGACATTCACATGAACGAATTGTTGTAGTTTAGTAATATAAGGAGTGTGATAACAGTTTTTCTTAGTCTCGCAATAAATAAATTGAAGCGTGGGTGAGTGCGACATACATTTTTTTTGTGTTATTTAGGTAGGTGCATGCTGGATTTGCACTTAACGCAAATTTATGTAAACAAACTGTGTGATTCTATGAATGATGAAATGTGAAATAGTGTCAAGATGACAACTTTTATATATGTGTAGCTTTGTTCCTTTGTGTATTCGGTTTGTTAGCTTAAACAGCATTTGCAACCACAAGAAACTTCAGTGCATTTTACAAAGATAAGACGATCGTAACTGATCTTCACCTTGTTTGTTAAAATAGCGCCCGCCAGTGAAGAAATTCTAAATGAATACCAACTTCACAGTAAAGGTGGTGCCCTGGTTTATTTCTTTGTTTCTTAATCGAGTCAAGTTTTAATTGTTCAACAGGTGTGCCATTCACAAGGAGTATGCCATTGCAACTTGCATCTGCTATAAAACTGTGATCACCCGGCCACTGAGTATCAGTAGCATCACTTGCAATCGCTCCGAATAATCACAAAAATTATCTCATTTAATTTGTACATATAACAAGGTAACTCCTAGAATGCAGTATAGGATAATTTTCGCTTTGCTGGTCCTTGCGGTAGCTGCGTCTGCCTCAGGTAAGTTCACCAACGCTCACTAAGTCTGCAATGCTATAAAAACACAATCGAATCCATAGATTGCTGGTCAGATCTCGATCCTGGACCATGTAGAGCCTTCTTGGAAGTCTGGGGTTTTAACCCATACACAAACGAATGTGAACGATTTATTTATGGCGGATGCCAAGGCAATGGCAATCGATACCAGTCCATTACCCAATGTGAACAATCATGCAAGGGGTAACTCTTCCAATCTATTATTCTCCTAATTCATTAACTTCAAATACAAAGTCTATTATTGCAAAGAAATTGTTGGATTTATTTATTTTTTAATCGGCTTACAAGCTGACTCACAAGCAGTTTTAATCCCAAACCTATTGTCGTTGCCCCTACAGCCACCGTATGCGAATTCCTCACATTCCTTAGTCGTTGGATTGTAGTAGAATCTAGGGAGCTTCATTCGGCATGGCCCCGTCTCCAGAGGTAACGCACACTTGGGATCTACGAGGTTCAACGAAGTTCCACGAAAATTAATCAATCTGCGATCTACGTCATTATAAATAATTAACAAACCTGGTTTTGCACAATTGGTCGCGTCAAATTGGACCACGAACACAAGTGTAAGCAAATACAATACAGTTAACAAAAGAGGACGCATATCAAGTGCGATAAGTGGTACACAATCTACAACTGAATGGACAAGCAAGTGTATTCTGTTAATCAGCTTCACAACTGAATATTTATTACTCTGAATAATTGGGCGTAAAATAATAAACATCGCATCAATCAGAGGGAAATAATTAAATAATTTTTCAGATTCGCAGCACATTCATGGATGGTAAATTCGAAAAAAAGATGCTTCATAATTTGCGACAACTAGAAATAAGCTGGAACTGTTCTCCTTTTCTGTGCTCGTGGGTCTTTTTTCTGAAACCGCGATGTTACTAACCGGAGGCCCGATTAGGCATACGACGCATTCTTATGCTATGGTATGTAAACGGCAACTTCTGATGACATACTCATAATCAAATTCGTGTTTTGTATTCCGACGAGTGCTGATAGCGAAATATTGCTCGGCATTACAAAAAACCTTGTTCGGCTAGGGTATTGAACCGAAACAGCAAATAACAAAGTTTAGAAGACAAAATTACACACAGAATGTGGAAACTCAAGTTGAGACGAATCATCTGGCAGTGTTTTTGTTTGGTTGCCTTGAGTTCGATAGTTCATAGCCTCGCTAAAAGGCTCGCTCAATCATTGAGATATGTTCTATTTCCATCTATGATGGCCTGTACACCGACTGACTTCCTACCGAGATCCGTTTTGGCGCATAATAATTTTTGTGTCGAGGTTTAATTTATAAAGTTGCCATATAGAATGATCTCTTGTGACCTATACATTTATTATAAAAGACGAAGGACACGAATAGTGGTTAGTGTGTTGGACTACTAAGCGAGGAGTCCCAGGTTCAAATCCCGAAAAAACCCAAATTCCAACTTAAGGTTTTTTTCACTGCGCCACCTCTCGCGAAAGTTTGACAAACATCCGAGTGTATAACTGTCAGGAAAGAGATTCTCAATTGGCCGTTTGGACCAGGGTTGCCAGAAGTTTGTTGGCTTTAGGCGCCCAAACTTTGAAAAATTGTAGCCCAATATTGTTGCCCTTAAAGTAGCCCAAATATCGTTAAAAATAAGAGTTTTTTCCCGATTTTTTATGTATTTTTTTTTCGTACTTTTCCCACTTTCTCATTTTATGCGCCGCGACCATAAACAAACTTGGTTGTGTTAAATCCAAATGTCATGCAAAAGAGATTGGTGTACGTGCAATACGATGTCATATGAAGGCAAAAGTGCTGCCAAATTTAAAAAATGCGGATTCGTTGGAAAATATTTTTTTTTAGTTTTGTGAAATAATAAAACAATCAAAAATAACAAAACAGAAAATACAACGATAAGTAGCCCAAAATTGCGTTGGGCGCTCATGGAAGAAATTTGTATCGTTTTTTAAGAAAAAAGATAGCCCAAAATACGATAAAGCTCCCAATCTGGCATCTCTGGTTTGGACTCGGCGTTAAATTGTATATCCCTTCCATTCGTCCCAAAAAATAAAAACTCCCACAAGACGAATGGTTGTGAGAAGCTAGGCCTAGGGTCTCTACGGGCCTGTTGCGCCAACTATAAAAAAAAAGTTTTGTCCAGTGGTAGTGGTATAATAGTGATAGCTGCTTATATGTTATGTAAAATATTGGAAACAAAATTACACACAGCATTACATCTCTGTACACGTTCCCAACAAACAACAAATCAAGCAAGTATATTTGGGGCCTTACTAATAATCATTTTTAACCTCCACATTATATATTTTGTAGTTCACACAATATGCAATTTTGTATGGAAAAATTTTGTGAGATCGGAAAAGTAAGGCGTGGACACTAAAAATGATTATTAGTATCGCCATTTGTTAAGTGAATGCAGTGAAAGTGGTTATTAACTATTAGATAAGTTATTACGCATGTCATCTGGTTGTCGGCAAGTAATCTAGATCACAAAACAGTTTTATATGGGAAATTTTCGCTATTGGCATTTCGGAAAATTTAACCTCGACTGTATAAATGATTCTTAGGCAGATTCTTGGGTCAACTTTGACCTGATTATTCCTCGCCGGCCCACAAACCCAACCTAACCTAACCTAGGCAGTATCATAAATTTCTATATTCGAAAAATATTTTCATGTATCGAATATGAAAACTTTAATACTATTCTGCTTCTTCGTAACCCCCTTAATGCAAACCGATGGCTGTTTTCAAATTATTCTCCTTCTAATCTCAGTTCTGATGTTGTCCTATTTGACCGCAATTAATCCATCCTAAAAGTAAATTATTAAGCGTCTGTCTGCACCTTGTCTCTCTGTGTACAATGTCTGTCTGTTTGCATTTGTTGCCTTTGTTTCTATACGAACTTGTAAGTAGGTCCATCAGGTCCACTTCTAAGAAGAATATAGGTTTGATTATATTAGGCAGCTTTGTTTAAAGTCAATCGAAAGGTTCATGTGCGCTTTATATTTTTAGTATGATGGAAGTCGTTTACCTACCTTTTCGAACAGTTTTATTTATGCCGTATATAGAAAAGACAGACTTGAGTTTTCTCAGAGTCAAACAATTTGCGCAGAAAGCGTCTGAAAAGGTGGCGCATTTCAAAATTAATCTTTGTTTTTGCCACACTAATAACTGAAAATATATTTAACATACGCTTTGCAACAACTTTGATGCGATGGCCAGTTATCAAAGGGGCAGATTCGGACAATAATAATCGTCTGGACGATATCATTCTTAATACTTTTGGCCGAATTTTTTTCACTATCGTCCGCTTTCATTACATTTGTGGAAAATGAACTGAATTAGCATCTCAGAGTCTTATTTTTTGAGTCTGTAGTTGTTATAGTTTTAGGGCCGTTTGCTCAAACGACTCTTAACGATTTAAGTGGGCTAGTTTTTTCAGGGCATAAACTGTCACATAAGAGTTTATGTGGCACTTAAATTCGCTATGAGTCGTATCAGCAAACGGCCCTTAAGAGGTCTATCGTTTAGATGCTATTCATCTGAAATTTTACTGAATACATATAAGCCAGTACAACTTTTTTCAATAAACAGCTGTCATGGCTTCCTAGCAACCCCGAAATGGAATAAAAAATAATAACCGAATAGCTAATAACCCTTACGCGCCTAATACTACGGTACTGACTTAATAGCGCAAGGTCTTGCTCGTATAGGATCAGAACAATAGTCAAAAATGTGGACAGAGACAACATCATCACCTGATTGCTGAATTATTAAAAAAATGCTTTGTTGTTTTCGAATTATTTACAAAAGATGCCCAATGTCTCAATTATCTCGGATTTATTTGCCTGCTGTATCAGTTTGAACAATTCAACACACACACGCTCAAGAATTATTTATTAAAAACAATAAAAGAAAGTAAACAGCTGCTTTTTTTTTATTGACCCCATAAAATTGAGTTCATGACCGACCGCCAAGTCCAAAAACCGATTGTATCGCTTGGAACATGTTAATTCGTCTATGACGGTGACAGCTGTGCTCTGCCGGCCGCTTCGATTGGTTCCTTGCATTTCTTGATGCACTCCAGCTGCGTTGGAAAACTATGCGCATTTCCGGGCTTCAGATAGCAACCGTCTGTTTCATATTTTTGACACTTCTTGGACATTATGTCAAAGAAATAACCAGCGAACGCCTTTCGACACACTCCCACAGCATACGGTTCCATTCCAACACATTCCCCTGTGAAACCCAAATAAAAGTATACAATACGAATGTCAGACACAGGCACTATATAATTAACTTACTTGGTATTTCGTACGAGTTGACATAGTTGAAGGTCGCCCATAGCAGTACAATTCGTATTAACTTCAAAAAATCCATTTGCGTCAAGGCGATGTGACATGTGACAGGTCCGCAGCTCAAGCTAAAAATGCCCATCTTTCGGCTAACCGAAATGGGTAAGACGCAATGCACAATACGACGATTTCGCCGTATCAGGATGGTTCATGGAAAGTCAATCCCTGAGCAGCAGACTCTTCCCTGGAACACAATCTCAGGGCCAATGAACTCAAATTGAAAAATCGCAATTCATCGATGCGCTGCTTTGTTTCAGCGTTTTTCATTTATTACTTATTTTGCGTTACAATTGATAAAACTCATATAAATGACAATCGACCTTCAGATACCCCTACATGATTTTTCGCACTCCCTCATGGTGTCGAAACGATTTTCGTTGCCACCACAGCCGCCGTAGATAAATTCTAAGCACTTTCCAGAGACGGGATCGTATGCGTAGCTGGGCACAAATCCAAAACACCTGCCAGCCGTCATGGGTAGGCGACACTTTTCTGAGTAATGGAGATGGAAGGGTGTCACAAGAGCTTCTTTTAAATGTCGTAAAGCAAATCAAAATGTATACCTCGCCTTAGAACAGCATTGGCCTCTGAGCTGGCAGCAAGAATAGCCAGTGACACTATTAAGACTAGACTGCTGTTCATCGTAGAGTGTGTTGTGATTTAATTTAGTATTTCACAAGAAAACAGTTTCAGTGAACGTAACGATTAGCAATTTAGCTGAAAAAAAGTTAAACAAATAAACAAACGAACAAAATGTGATCAAGTCCACGAATTAGCCATAAACTACTGAGTGCAGACAGCTGGAGTGTGAAGTGGCTCATTTTAAGCTTAAGGTGATCTCTTCGGATTGCGCTTTTATCGACTTAAAGTTGACAGACAGGTGCGGGCAGCGAGAAGCTTTATAAATGACGATAATGTTGGGCATCGCATATCTAATGAACCCGCCGATGGGAAACTTTCGTTTTCAGAATTTTAATTGCCTGTCGCGGCGGCGTGAAGTTTTTTTTGATCGTCTCGCTGGTTGGTTACGTATTTAGGTACATGTTTTGACGTCACTACCGGTTGCGTTTACCTTGTACTGACACAGTCCCTGGGGAAAGGCAATCGTATTCACTCGTTGCACGATTGCGTGAGATGAATAAGGTTATCTAATCGCGTGTCTAGTGCTATATCTATTGGTATATTGATGAGATGATTGTTTGCATTTTTTTGTGTAAACATGTTTTCATTTCCGATTCTGGAAACTGGTTTATTTTTTTTTCCCATCTTATAAGCTTATTTTAATATTTTATTTGTCAACATTGACAATTTTTGTTTTAAAATTAATACAAGGTGGGTCAAAAGAAATCACCCTATTGGAAGATGCTCTTATTTTTGCAACTGACCGCCAATGTCAAATCTGTTTTGACATTTGTGGACCAGACAGATGTAGAATACAGGTGAACAAGCCATGGAGCGATACACTCCCAAAGAACGCGGAATAATCGTGTCTATTTTTTTGCGTAACAATTCGTCTATGTTGTGTTGGCGCAGAGCGAGTTTTGTTTCGCCGATTCCACGGCCGTCCGACACCGACTGGGCAAACACTGCGCCGTTTGGCCACCAACCTTGAAGAGTATGGGACCACACGAGACGCTGCCAAGAGTGGTCGGCCCCGGAGCGCCCGTTGTGTCGAGAATATCGCCGCTGTTGACGAGGATGTCGAGCTGTCGCCGGAAACATCGACCAGACGCCGTGCCTCGCAATTAGCCATCAGCCGGTCGTCCCTAGGGCGAATTTTGGTCAAAGACTTGCGCATGTTCCCGTACAAAGTCCAGTCCGTGCATCAACTGCTGCCTGTCGACGGCGGCTGTAACGCGTGTAACCTACGCCCAAGCCATCCTCAATCTCGAGGACGAAGTGGACGATTTTTCGACGAACAAGCAAAACAAAAAAGCGGGCCATTACACCCGCTCAAAGTTACTGCATGGTGCGCTGTTCACGCTGAACGAGTCATCGGGCCATTTTTTTTTCGAGAACGCCGCTGGTCAAAAGACAACAGTGGACGGTGAGCGCTATTAGACCATGTAAACGGCGCCCATTTGGCCGATATCATCTTCTCAATTAAATTCTAAAGGTTCAAATAAACATAATCAAAAAACAGAATCGAGGTTTTTCAATTAGAAAAAAAATGAGAGCCAAACAACATCGGATGACTTCTTTTTGTATTTAAATCGGCGGCTTTCAGTATGGGGGCGGATTTGAATTTTTCATAAAACAAGAATGGTTTGACATATTCGACTTTTTTTTTTGAAGCAGTAATAGAACTCAAGTGTCTACTACGGCTTTGTTAACTCTGACACACCCGATCGCTCCAATACTTGACAAATATCGGCGTACAAACTACCCAAAGTCTGTGAATTGTCGGCATAACCTTTGCGTTTGCGGACCTTGTCCCAAAGAAAATATTCTTGGGGGTGTCAAACCGCAAACCTCATCCACAATGATAATCCAATCGCCAAACCTATCCTTCAGAAAACAGATCGCATGATTAGCTGTCTGGCTGTTGATATGTTGGTTTGTTAACAAAGCCATATCGACAAGACTTTAAAATCGAAATCCGTCGAATGAGTTGGCCGATTGCGATTAAATGAAAGCTTGATGTTGCTCCATTCACCTCTTTGTTATGTCAAAGAAATTCATACAGATTTAAATGATTAACGTGATGCTGTAACAAGCCACATACCTACAGGCAAACAATTTCATTTTATGTAGGTCAAGTATTGATACATACATAAAAATAAATATTCGCCATGAGGTTGAAAACTTCAACCCTTTCGCTGTCGCGCATATTTTTCAAATATTAAAACTGATTTTGCCCTTCGAACGTATAATCCAATTTTTAAAATTTCGGCTCTTATAGCTTTCTTACTAATATAAGGTTGGTTCTGGTCATAAACTAAGTATTAAATAAACCGTCAGCTCCCGCGCACCTACCCGATTCCCCCCGCAAATTTTTAAAATAAAATTCTCTCTTAAATCGCCTATCTGTGAATGCATGTGAAGCGCAAAAAAAAATTCTTAATGGCGGGGGTGTTATAAAAGGAAAAAAACTGAACGAACTGTCAGGTTGCTATGTGCAAGTGTATGCGGCTAATTTACTTTAACATGGCACACATACTTTCCCACATAGTAACACGGAAAACACCTTGTAGGCAAATTCTCTTAAGTTGGCTGAGCTGACAGTCTATTTAATACTTAGTTTATGGTTCTGGTACTGTAAAATTATTAACAATTTGCTAAGAAATTGTGCGAATGCGACCACGTAATGAGAAAATTGAAAAAAAGAATGAAAGAGAAATCCATTTCCACTCTTTTCATTTTTTTCGAACTCGCCGAATTTCGACTTAAGCCTAGCATGCTGTTCCAGGAAAGCTAAAATTAAGCGCCTCTCCAATGTTTCTCTCCACCACTTCGCTTAATGTTCGCTTAATTTTGACAGTGTAAGTTCCGTCAAAAAAAAAAACTTTGCTGGTAAAGCTGATTGACTTTAATAGATCTATTTCCTTATTTGTACTTCTACAGCTCCCTCTTCATAAACCTCTTCCATTACTCCTCGTTAAAATATTCCATTTAACAACAACGATTTTCTAACCATTCTCCATACTGTTAATTCGCTTTCGTTTGAAATTTTATTGCGAATGCCGATATTTTATCTGATCTATCAAAATATAGCTGTGGAAAAATATGTATTTTGCATTAATACGCTAATTTAAATTCTGTAGAGATTCTTCGTACAGTGGCTTAAAAATTTAGCTTGAACTACGTACTGCTTGGCTTAACTGCTTTGCTTAATTTTATCTTTGGAGACATTTTTAATTTAAGCGCGAGCAGCGTACTAGGCTTTACTGAAAAATGAAAACTGACAACTAAGTGTCAGCTCAAAAGTTTGACAAGTAAAACTCTATTTATTTTCGTCTTCAACAATGTCTGAGGAAGAAGTTGTAATTGAATGTTCGCCTAGAACATTTCAGCACATTCAAAATGTTAAGTTTAGCTTATAAAAAATTCTTATAGTTAATTTACTTATTTTGTAGATGCTGCATTTTACGATAATAGGCCTGTTTTTTCGAGCTTCGATCTAAACAAAGGAAAGTAAAGTAGGATTTTCGGCGCGGAATTACAACAAATACTGTGAGTCCTCGAAGTGTCAAGTAGAGCGTAGTTGTTGTAATTGTGTGCTGAAAATCCTACTTTATTTGTTAAAATTTTTGTAAGAAAACCGGTCAGTTACTTGTACTTCTCTTGAAATTGAGAGATTTCTCTCTGGATTTTTGATATTTGACGTTTTTCATTTTTCTATGCTGAAAGTAGCTGAACGAACCTATTATGATAGATTACGGACACCTGAAATTCGGAATAACCACAGAAAAGTAGAGTTCTTTGTCATAAGTAACTTCCGAGAGTGCCTTCAATTGGTACTTCCGCTTCAGCTACAGCAGATAACTTTATTAAATATCTAAAGTTAAGAACATTTTCTACATTTATAGAGAAGTTTTTGACATAAAGGTTTCAATGGAAATTTACGTATTTGGAATATTGTAGTGGCTATCAGTTCTTTTTGTCACTAAAAGGAATAAATTTTAGTAGATAAACATTTAAAATAAACTCAACTTGCGTTCACTTGTCGTTCCTTGCAATAAGGAATTATTGTATTTTCAGTACCGCAAGTATTATCGTATCGTCAATGAAAGCGATTAGTCGTCTCTTGCCGGGGGGGTTTAACTTGTAACTTCTCGCTCAGAATTCAACACTGAATTATAGAATATAGATGATTGAATCTGGAATTAAGATAAAATCGGGTCGTCTCCGCAATGGCGGAACGATGAGACGACTTTTTTCCCTCGGCACTTTGTTTAATAATTGGGACTCCTTTCCTATTTTTCAAAAGTTTCAAAACTTTCAGGTTCATACCCACCTAACATTTTAATGTAGTTTCGACAGTAAACATCCGTGTGGGACTAGTTTTAAGGGTTGATACGTTTCTTTCAATGGGTATAATGTTATTGTAGTCACTGCCGGATTAGGTCAGCGCGGGGCCTGTAGCAAATTCTATCAAGGGGCCCTTATATTGCTTTATCTTATGAAGTTTATGGCATTAAATAAAACAAAACTGCTACAAATAAAATTTTCTTGATATAATTTTGGCAAATTTATAAATACCTAATACTGTTCATGTCGACTTCCCTAAGTATTCACTATTCATTAAAGTGAGGTTTTTATAACCTGAGGCTTTTCGTTAAATAGATATGTACTTTGTTGCAGTCAAAAAGTGTTGGTGTGCAGGGCCCGTAGCATTTGGTACTCTTGCTACGTGGCTAATTCGCCACTGATTATAGTTATGTTACTTACTCTTATTTTATGGCGCAACCGACTACACTTTTTTTTTGTCAGGAGGGGTAGAGTAGGAATCGAAAAGACTGTCACATACAGTGTTGGCCAAAACTAAAGCACGAAAAGATGTCGCTTTGGAAAAAAGTAAAGAAAATTAAAAAAACCTTCGACAACTTTCTAGATTTATTTTTTTTACAAAACAATATATATCAGTTAGCAATTTCTGATAACCCTTAACTTATTTAAAATATATAAACATAAACTAAATTTCATTAAAAACTAAGTGGACAAAACTAAAGCACATGCACCCTAGATTTAGAACAAGATGATGAGATTTTACCGTTTACTTTCAAAATGCTACGAATTCACCGTTTCATTCTATCAAGCTTGATTTAAGCAAAGGTGAAAAAAAGTAGTTTTGTTTCATCGGCTTTGCATATCGAATATTAGAATTTATTTAAAAAAGACATGCGCGCAATAAGTATTCCGAACAAATGAAACAAAAAATAGTGTCCGATTTTAATAACTGCGAATCCGTTACATTTATTGCCAATAAATTTGATGTAAGCCATACAGTTATTTCTCGCATTATTTCTCGATTCCGCGACCGGGGAAATATGCAAACGGTTCATAGTGGTGGTAGACCCCGAAAAACGACCAGTCGCGAAGACAAAAGGATCATCAGATTAATAAAAAAGGACCCCTTCATATCGTCCACGTGTATTCAAAAAGAATTAGGTTTAGATATCTCAAGCAGGACGATTCGGCTTGATGGTGGCTTGTCGTCATATCGAGCAGTAAAAAAGCCATTTATTGCTCAAAGGAATCGACGTGCAAGACTTGAATTTGCAAAGGCACATTTAAACTGGACTGTGGCAAAATGGAGAACAGTGCTTTTCTCTGATGAATCCAAATTCAATTTGAAGGGATCTGACGGATTTCGAACGGTACGTAGACCAAAGGGGGAGCGACTAAATCCAGGATTCACAAAGTCCACAATTAAGCACGGAGGAGGGAATATAATTGACTGGGGATGTTTTTCCAGTCAAGGAGTCGGGCCGATTCATAAGATTAGTGGAATAATGGATCGTTTCGTATACCGAAAGATCCTGCAAAGTGTCATGCTTCCTCATGCTGAGGAGAATATGCCGTTGGGATGGATCTTCCAACATGTCAACGATCCTAAACATACTGCAAATCTTGTGAAGGATTGGCTTAATAAAACCAAAATTACAGTTATGAAGTGGCCAGCACAATTACCTGATCTCAATCCTATAGAGAATCTATGGGAAATTGTAGATCAGAGAATTGATCGTACAAAATGCTCCAATTTAGGCTCACTGCTCGAACAGGATCAAATTGCCTGGAATAACATCCCCACGCACATTATTGACAACCTTATTGGCTCCATGCCTCGACGATGTGCTGCAGTGATCAGAAATAATGGATACGCCACCAAATATTAGTAAAAAATATTTTTTTTTTATTTTTTTTTATTTATGAATTCTGAAATGTGCTTTAGTTGTTCACTTAGATTTTAATGAAATCTAGTTTATGTTTATATATTTTAAATAAGTTAAGGGTTATAAGAAAATTGTTTATAAGACATTGAAGACTGATATATATTGTTTAAAAAAAAAAATAAAGCTAGAAAGTTATCCAAGGTTTTTTGAATTTTCTTTGCTTTTTTCCAAAGCGACATCTTTTCGTGCTTTAGTTTCGGCGAACACTGTATATAAAAACTGAAAAAGTGAAAGTTCAGGGCAAGATGTTTCTGTATAACCAAAAAAAGTATATTTGTCAGCTTTTTTCTAATTTAAGATGAATAGCTTCGCGTACCTTGAAACAAAGCTGGGTAAATCTTTTAAGAGTTGTAGTGCGTATTTACTCCCTCGAGCATTGCTAGCGAACACTTTCTCGTGGGCACTTTTGTACTATAGTCAAACCCAGCTTAGGCTCTATATCAAACAGCAATTTAATGTAGTACAGAGCTTATCTTAACAAACTCGTGGGAATATGTACAGCCAATCACCATATGGGGACCTGAATTAGATTATATACCGTGGCGTTGCATAACACAACTCGCTCTGTATTGCGGCAGTATTTACATAATTGCCTGTTCGCAAAGAGGCCACCATTCAACTTTGATACAGAAGAGTAAAAAAAAAACTCAAACATCCGGCATTTTACATACAAAAGAAAAAACCTAAATATAATTTATTTAAAACTATGTCACAAGATACACATTTACACACAGCAGCAAGAACAACACAACTAGTTAGCTAAATCTTCAGGGGGAGCTGAACCCGCCTGTGGAGCCGTCGCCGTGAGCTATTGCAAATCCTCTCGCAGTCTTCCAAGGTAGTGAATATCCTTTTGTCTGTGCTGCAGCCCAAGTACTTGCAGCGTTCAGTCTCAGCGTCATAGTATATGCCCAGTGTGGATGTAACGCAAAGTCCATTTATCGTCGGTCTTCGGTCGCAAATTTCTAAAAAAATTCAACTCGTATACAAGTCGCCGAATAGCGCAACAAAAGCCTTACTTGTCCTGGACCATACTGTCGCGACACAGGAGAACGCGTACAAGAAGAAAATCACCAACTTCATCGTTGTTCGAGTTCCAAGCAATACTGATAAAATTCTTTTTGTTTTATTCGCGTCCCTCTATTTCAGAGCTGTTCTTGATGCGATCACGGTTCTTTTACTAACTTTGACTTTTTTCTGTCCACAACTAATTTATTCTCCTCCGGCAGTCTCTTATCGCTGCATTCAACACAGAAAACGAATCCATTCCGACCAATTCGTCACATTGATAAACAAAAGAAAAAAAGCGAAAAAAAAATATATATACAACGACCGACGTCCCGCAGCCAGCTAATCGCTGTAGCAAGTAACCCCAGAACAAACAAAAAAAAAACAGTCGCGAGATACGTGAATGATCCCAATAAAGTCAAGGCATGACTTTTAAGTATGTGCACTCTGGTCAATCGATCTCGAATATGCAAAATGTGAGCTGCTTTTGTCGAATTGAATTGAGTGTGCCCACGGGCGGCGGCTGTCAATGTGAGACTGATCGCCAAAGCAAAGTCCCTCTCGCACAACCATGGGCGCTTATAATTCCCTCACACCGGCTACAACCGGTGGAGACTCGAACCGAAACCAGAATTGCTGCGCATCTTCCACTCCATCCTGTGGCCCCAAAAGAATACAAATAAAACTCCGCACTTATCAACACTGAGAGAGAGAGAGAGAGCGAGATTAGGCTCCCGCCCCGCCCCGCCCGTACATACATAAATGATCGTCGTATAGTCTTTATTCATAATACAGAGTTACACATAGATACACGAAATACTGGAGCTTCTTTCGCTCAATGTTACTGAGTGATGTAGATATCCTGAATGCGTCGCGTCCGATACACACAGGTCGCCAAACAGTCGTCACGCGAGCCAAAGCTTTGTCCGGAAATCGTGCGACATCCGCCCACCTCGTAGCGCTCGCAATAGTTCGTGCGCGGATCGTAGTAGAAGCCTTCCATGTCGATCGTGCAATGACCTTCGGACCTCGGTGGCGGCTTCATGCAGTAACCTAAGGAATCAAATCGCGCCGCATTAGTCACTAGAGTGTTTATATTTGCGGCATTTTTTACTAGGCACGGGATTGTAAATGTAAGCACCGACCACTGGTGCGGGCTTCTGCATCATGATGAGCGCGAAGATCAGCAGCACAGCGAGGAGGCGCCTCATGGTAGATATCGTTCGGGGTAAAAAGTTTCACTGGCTGTGTGACTGCCCCTTTCGTTGGGTACTTGCATCGACTTCCCTCGCGAAGGCACTTCAGTTATCAGTTTGCAGCTGATAAGCCTTATCGGCGGCGGCTCAACCATCGCACGGCTTGGCACTGGAAACGATCTCGTATACTTTTGAGTGTGTCTCAGCGTTACTTGCTGGATTTTCAAAACGCCCTTATCTGCTGCCCTGACCCGCTGTTATTCATGCGGCTCATGTACTTATCAGCAGATTTTGCTAAAGTCACTCCCAAACGAGTGTGTCACGAAGCACGACTTCGTTTCAGTCATTAGTCAAAGTAACTCGATGTGGAGCACCGGAAGCAACATGAAGCTCTGACTTGGATGGGTCTTCTACTGTTTTGGGCTGTTTCTGTTTGGTCATGGTTGCAGCCGATAAACCAGGCAAGTAGGCTGGTATAAATTGAGTTTTTAACTGGAACACCAGCATACGAGTGTTGCTATGGCTTCCCCACTTCAAGGATTTTCGTATAACTCAGCAGCGGACGAGTGTGTGGAGTTCGGTTATGGAGGATGTCATGGGAATAGCAACCGCTTTGAGTCACAGAAATCCTGCGAAGCGGCTTGCAAATAATGCTGTCTTCGAGTTGACAAGTCGAGGTTAAAGTCGACGACAATTTTGAATTTTAAAATGTTGTCCTTCAATTTGCTGTGTATCTTAAATTGTGTTCAGTGTAGTACGTTTTGAGTATGAACAAACATTGAGGGTCTCGATAACGTTGGAATAAAAAAACACATCTTAAAAATATAGCAGCAACTGGATTCGAAAAGCTCGGCGTAGAGCAAGCGTTTCGAACAAAACGTCAGTCCGTACACTGAAAGAAAATGATAGTCCACACTCGTTCAAACGGAAGAGTGGGGTTACATGTTTTGAACCCGATGCAGTCACTTTGGGGTTCAAGCACAAAGCTAAGCACGAATGATTTGTTCGAATTTGCGGAAGTAATTAGTTCGTGCACGCGAAAGTGTTTCAACGTTTCAAAATGCCGACCCTGGGGCCCTAATCTCTATTTCGTTCCGAAAGTCAATCCTATTCCGTTCCGTTTTAAGTTGGTACTCTGTAATACTTTCAAAATTCTGAATTGGAGTAGTAGTATATTTCATTCGGCTTTCGAAATAGAGAGTACAAAAAATTATTTTTTGAAAAATGTTACTTTCAAAACGAGATACACAATTGAGCCCCTGGTTTGCAATGACTGCTCGCCATTAAGCCTTTATCACGCGCAACTCTTCCTCAAAGGGGTGTGGCTACGCCAAATCTCCTTTAATCTGTATACTCTTGGCGTTGCATATGTTTGGCAATGGGAATTTCGCCTCTTTGAAATGTGTAAGCAATCCACGGGCAGTGTACGGACTTGGGGAAATTATTTTTTGAAAAAGTGCATTAAATTCAAATTTTGCAGTAGATTTTTGTTTTTTCGTATTTTTTTTGCAATTTGCTTTTATGTTTTATAAATCATTTGTGTTAAACCTTTTTTTTTATCCATTCATACCGCCTATTCAATTGTAGTTGATGAATGTATACTGGCGGTTATTTCATTTATTGAATGCTACCTGTCCACCAATTTTGAATTTAAGTGATGCCAGAATTTATATATTTCGTATTGAATATAAATACGGATTTGAAATTAAATCTAAAACGCATTTTTACATACAAAAACAAATAACTTATTCTTATTCAAAACGACGAACCGTGGTATGGTCACGACATAAAGTTTTAATGTAATCTTGAACTAGCTATAATAGATACAGTTTTCGCTTTGGCATCATTTATTTCGTTTTTTTTTGTGTTTTCCCTTTCTTTTTACGTAGAATCAGACCTTGGCATTCGAAAGAGATCAGAATGTAATATCGGTTGTCTTTTCACTGTCAGACTTCATTTAATGTTTGCCGCCTTTGTTGCTAAGACCTATACTTACGGCCATATTATTCACTCCCTTTAATCCGGGTTAAAGTTTACACCTGGGTTTAAGTGAGTTTATCCCAAGTCCATGATATTCACTCGTTAAACCCGAACATAAACACAGTTTTTTAAACTTGACAGCGTTTAATCCGCTTGGACTTAAACGCAATCCGGAGAACGGTTTAACTCGGGTAGAAACTCAATTTCATAATATTGACAATTCTTTGCTCGCAAGAAATAAGAAAAGTAGAAAAGGGGAATAGAAAAAAAAGGACTTCATTCTGGAAATGGATGAAATTAATGTTGATGTCTTCGTCTTCAGATGACGAATTTGTCGAAGAGCTGATGAAACAGCAGATGATGGTAAATCAACTGAACTGTCAACTTGTCGTCGAATATATGGAATGCACAAGCGGGCTCGCGTCGGCGATTATTATGTGGAATATTTTCGGAAATATTTCGTGCTGAAAAAAGAGTAACTAAATTCGAATATTCTATAGAAATTTCGGCATAATTAATGCACCTTAAATTATACCTGGGCCCAAAACAAATGAAATGAATTTCCAAGTGACAAACAACAAGAAAAAAATCATTATTTGTGAAATTTGACATTACGTGGGTTTAAAACGGATTAAAAAAGGTTTAAAGTGTTTTAAATCCGCATTTGAATCCATTTTTAAACCAGCGGGTGTAATGCATGTTTTTCAGTGAATAATATAGGTTTAAATTATCGGGTTTAAAAATTGCGGATTAATGATCGGGTGTAAAATTAACTTAAACTTGAGTTACACCCGGAGTGAATAATATGGCCGTTAAAGTCTCCATCTGGGACCCTAATAAAAGATAACATTTTCCTCCTAAAGTTATTAAAAAAGAGATCACTTGTAAAAAAATAGAGGACAAAAAAGAGTGAACAAAATTAAAAAAAAATACACTCAGAAGTGACACGAGGAGTATTTTTTATGGCTACATTCAAGAATCTAGTTATCTTAAGTCGACTAGATGGGTCTGGATAAGAAGCAGCCTGAACGCAAAAACCAGATTGGTCGGTAACGTCACTTTGCCTACGTCAGCCACGAATGTGAACTGTCAACTTAGTACTCAGTCACGAATTTCTTGATTAAATTCGTCGGCTATCCCTCCATAAACGTCAACTGAAACAGCTGCTCATATGGCCGATTTTCTCCAATCAAAACTGAGATAGATCTAGTCAGAGAGCTGTCAGACTTATTAAACTACATACTTGAACGTCCCCAATGTTCCAGTATGAAAGTTAACGTTTGGGTTGACAGTCGCAAGCCGCCAGCCCTAAGCTACTTTCTGACTTAATGAAAAATAAGTGGGTACGCCGTTTTCCATTGGAATTTTCAGATTTTGCTCTCAGATTTCAGATTTTTCGTGCCCAATGGAACATAAAATGAGATTTTTTATTTGCATTTGTGGTGGTGCGTGATTTAAAAGTCAGCTGTCACTTAAATTGTAATTTGTGTTTATAAAAACCCATTCAATTTGTGTTGATAGTCATTGCAGCGGCCAAATGTAAATGTTTCCTATTTTTCACAGACTAGCCGTCTAAATACGTATATAATAATAATAACACACTTCAAAGTTTGACAAATGCGAAAGGTTTTGGTGATAGTAAAAGTAGGTGTAAATCAAGCTAAGAAATCGAGATTCGCAAAATTGCTCTGACTCTGAAAAAAGTGTTCTTTTTTTTGCGGCCAATTTAACATCAAATCTGACAGCCAGCTGATTTCGAGAGCAGAAAAACTCGAGGAAAAACTGCTCTGAATCTGCTAAAGTGCTTTTTCTATCCCAATAGAAAACGACAGTAGTTTTTTGAATTGTTTAAGTAGAAATACCTAACACCCAATCTTTTGGAAAATGAAATAAAATTTATGTAATTTAAAAAAAAGATAGACATTTATGGAAAAATGAGAGCAAAAATAGATACGAAATAAAAAAGATAGTGCAAACAAGATCGGACCGCAAAAAGAGAACATTTTCTCTTTTAAAGAAGTATACTTACGGTGACCATACTTAAGTATTCCAAATAATGAACAATAGAAAAAGAAACAGATTTAAACGCAATATTTAACTACACAATTCTTCATTTGGTAAAACTCAAATAGTACCCATTTTTTAGTACTAGATTAGTTTGCTCGTTCAGCAACTGACAACAACATTTTGTTCATTGCAATTTCGTTTTCTTAATGTTTACGTTATTGGTTTTAAGAATTTAAAAGAAATACAGAACAAATAATAAACAACTTCTAAAATACAGAACATTTATATGTTCTTGTACACAAAATAATTCGTAATGAACACCGTCTTCAAATACAGAACTGTTCATTAATATAATGAACGGATGGTCACCGTACTTATACTGCATGTGTGTCTCTTTCCTTCTAAAGTGCATTTGACCTTTCACTGATTTTAAACACGCAGAATTGTAACAGCAGCTTTTATTTGCTGTACATATTTCTTTAATTGGAATATTTATTTATTTTTATAATTAACAGTGATATACCTCTATTGTGGTTTCTATTAAAAGAAATTTACGTATAGGGCATATTACCACCTGCTCAAGACGGAGTGCAGCTTTTTCTTATGTTCCGATGAATTTCCTTTAGTTAGTTTCACTTGTTGAATTCAATTTTGATCTCACTGCCCTATTTTTCTTATCTCTACAATGTTTTGACGTAGCAGTAGTATATAAAATCTAAGTGCAGCACATTTTCGATTCCGGTCTCCGTTGTCAGTTTCACTCGAAATTTAGTTAGTGTCAAGTGAAGTTCATCTTTCCGTCTATATCGCATCATGAAATTGGTTTTTGGACTGTTGTTGGTTATCTTCAGCTGTTTTGCTGCGATCAAAGCCAAACGAGCAGGTAAACATAACTACTCGAAATAAATTATGTGCATAGCTTAGATTTGTGTTTAAATTTCTCCCACCAACTCAGCATCCTGCCTGCTACGCCACTCCATGAATGGCAACGGACAAGTCTCATGTGAAGCATTCATCCCATCTTGGTCGTACAACGCAGAACAGGATCAGTGTGTCCAATTCGTCTATGGCGGATGTCAAGGAAACGCTAATCGTTTCGGCTCCAAACGATCGTGCGAAAGGGCGTGTAAACTTTAAATCTTGAATAAATATAGGAAAAACGTCTTAATTTACACTGTCGAACTTCTTCTCTAAATCGATGGATAGCTAGTCAAGGTTGGTATACTCGACCGAGTAGGATCAAGAGTGGAAACTGGCTTTTGGCATTTGGCATTTGGTAGCCCTGGCACCTCAGACTGGTCCAAATCTTTGCCAAAAAAGACTTACCCGTCCGAAATAAGTTGGTGACCAACTTTCAACTGGTACTGTCTTATTGGATGCGATGCATAATCATCGGTACCACCTTCCAGAGCACTGGTGGAGTTACGCTGTGCTCTTCTGTTCATTCGGTATAAAGACTAGGTAGGGTAGAGCCACTATAGCTGAAGTGCGAGTTTGCAATGTGATATTTAAGGCATTTAAGCTCGTCATCGAATATTCAAATATATAAATATTGGACACAACGAGTCCGTCTATCCCAAAAGCTTCTACCAGTCATTCATGTGTCCATATTTCTTAACACGAATGGAGGGAACTTACAATTCTAGCCAAGCACATATTTTTTTAAATCTTGAAAAGCTGTCGCAGGGCAGGTACACACTTTTGGGTGCTTGTCTAACGTTCGTCAGTGGTTATATATTGTAGTTTGTATATTTACGGCAGTTAAACTTGGTCCAATATAGTAACAGGTGAGTCTTTGTGTCCACGTCAAGTGATTGTTGGTTGGATTTTTATAGCACACCACTTGAGAACCTTGGAAGATGATTCCTCCTATGACAAGCAAGAAAAATCGGCGCTAAGAAAAAAAGTGTCATTTCTAAAGCTACTCGGCGAATTTAGAAATTTCGCACGATATTTAACAGGCAGGCTCTCAAAAAGTTCTAAATTGCGGCTTGAGTTGCACATCGGTCACGCTGTCTTTGTGGCGTAGTTTGTGGCGCGCAGTTGTTTGTAGACGATGTCATCCTCAGCCGTTTGTCAGCAAAATGATGATGATACCGCTTGCGCTTTTAGTTTCCAACCAATCAAGACTATAAAGGCTTTCGAAGTTATTTTGATTGTTCGCCAATCGGTGTAGGTTTTTTTCGCCTGCGAACAATAGTACAGCAACTTGTGACTATAAGACCTAACACAATAAGACAATCTGCCTAATACCTAATATTGCCTTCTATGTCTTCGCTACATATATTGTTAACGGGGGCGATGTAGATCCCCACCGTAAACGTTAATTGCAACACCTGACCTTAACGTTTTTGGTGGCTTAAGCTTTCTTTTGAGACCTCTAAGATTGATTTAAGAGCATCCTTCGGACACTCAGCACTGGTATAGTGCCTGATACTCAGTACCGAAGTCAGTAGTAGCATATCGGTTCATGTTCTCCGTAGGGTTCCATTACGGTTTGTCGAGTCTAAAGCTTTGCCACAAATTGCTACGGTCTTCCATTCAGAAGCCAGCCGTGTCCTCACCATTTTGAAGCCAGTAGCCATAAGTTTCTTATCGAGGCGATAATTATCGCTTCGATAACTTTGGGGTAACGCATTAGGATCTATATCCACTAACCGAAGCTATATCGTGTGGCAATTCATTCTGACCGTACCCATGTATAACAATCAGCCGTCTTCGACTTGGTCCGATACACTTGGTGTTTTTGTTTTTATTTTTGCGAGACATATCCAAATTTGTTCTGTGCACCTAGTTTAAGGCGACATTCTGTCCTCGTTGGTGGATTCACTAGCTCTCAATGAAAGACCCTTGAAGTTCTGACCAATTTCGAACACAGACTTGTGTCGGCCTCGTTAAGCATCTCCTTCATTGCCTATAGGGCATATGACCAGTCGCTTCCGACGAACTGCAGCTTCTCCGTAAATGTTTTCGTGAATTTCCTTTAGTTAGTTTCACTTGTTGAGTTTTGATCTCACTGCCCTATTTGTCTTATCTCCATAATGTTTTGACGAAGCATCTGGCATGTGTATCAAATCTAACATGCAACACAGTTTCCGTTCCGGCCTCAGTTTTCACAAGAGATTTAGCCAGTGTCAAGTGAAGTTCATCTTTCCGTCGATATCGCATCATGAAATTCTTTTTTGGACTACTGTTGGCTATCGCCAGCTGTTATGCCGTGTTTGGAGCCCAACGAGCAGGTATATTCAACTGCAAAAAATAAGTTATTATGTAGATTTGTAGTTTTATTTTTATTTAAACAGCATCCTGCCTGCAGCGCCACTCCATGAACGGTAATGGACTCATCGCATGTCAGGCGTACATTCCGTCTTGGTCGTACAACGCGGAAGAGGACAAGTGTGTCCAATTCGTCTATGGCGGATGTCAAGGGAACGCCAATCGTTTTGGCTCTGAACAAGAGTGTCAATCGGCCTGTAAACTTTAAATTCGATTTTGAATAAAACCTACATCTTCTGTTCAAGAGATACACTTCAAAGTCGTTTATTTCAAATGATTTCTAATTTTCTTTTATTTGTATTTCTTTTTTTGCAATGTAACATGTTTCGTTAAGTGTTTTGTTTTATTTTTCTATACCTTATATTGAACATAGCTAAAGATTAAGACTTGCAAATGTCGAAAGTTGTGCAATATTTGAGCGAGAAGATTCTAAACGAAATGGTAAAATATTTTTCTTCATAAAAATCTATGTTAAAATACTGAAGCAATGGAAATAAAGTGACTTAAGATGACTAAAAAAACAAAACTCTAGAGATAAGGAAAGTGCTAATGTCATCATTGGTTTGTTGTTGATTGGTGATGCAGACGTTGGTTCAACAAAAAAGAACCGCCACTAAATACCTGAATCTTTCGAAAACGGTGGCTTGTTAGCAAGTCGACAAAATTGCACACAAATTTCAGAAGTAAACACTGTCAGTTGCCTCGGTGCCGGTAGTATTTCTGGTTGTCACTGGTATTAGATTGTTTCTTATTCATCCATCTTAAGGTCTCATATTATAACAACAAATTAATGCAATAATCAAGGTTACTATAAAAGCACTTTCAAAAATGAAACTATATAGGTGTTGGAAAATGGGAGCGTAAGCTGGCTTACCACTTGTTGGGAAGCAGCGATAGGAAATTGATTTGAATTTAATTGCCTTGTTGAGAGAATATTAATGATTTTGTAAGCAAACACTTAATTAGGGCTATATCTATTTCGAAAAGGCAGTCAATGTGTGCTTATTTGGTATTGAGACAGAGTCATGCTCTGTAAAACAGGTAAGAGTCGCTTGGGCAATTAATAATTGAATTTGACGACTACGAGCAAGAGTTTTTTTCTAAATTCAAGATGTTACAAGGAACAGAATTTTTGTATTCAATAACAATTGCTACTTGACGCAAGGAGAGTAGCAGCAGTAGGGGCTTGTTCATTTAACGGCAAAAGGTTCACTTCTTAACAGGAGAAATCAATTATATCTGTTCACCGGCAATAAACGGAGCAATAGCCGCATTCAAGAATCTAGTTATCTTAAGTCGACTAGATTGGTCTGGATGAGACGTAACCTGAACGCGAAAACTAGATTGGTCGGAAACGTCACATTGTCCTACATCAGCCACGTACGCGAAATGCCAACTTAGTACTTAGTCACGAATTTCTTGACTATATTCGTCGGTTACCCTTCCATAAACGTCAACTGAAACAGCTGCTCATATGACCGATTTCCCCCAATCAAAACCGAGACAGTCAGAGAGCTGTCAGACTTACTAAACTTGATACTTGAACGTCCCCAATGTCTGACATAATTCAACTCACTAAAAGGAATATCTCGCTGTACTGGTGGTGTAGTTCCAAATAGTTATTGTTCCAGATAAATAAAAAACTTGTTATTCTCCCAAACAACAGAGCAAACATGAAAATTGTTTCACCAAAAAACCGCTTAAAGAAGTATTACGATGAATCCTATTAAATTAAAAGCTTAAACTTAAACAAAAAGACGCAAGTCAAAAGAACTTCTTCAATTCAATGAAAGTCGAAGACGTGGTGGTTTTTTGGTAGCGAAAGTTGTGCAAAATGCCAGTTTGACTGCGGCTCTGAGGGCTAACTACACGTTGTTTCCAACATTGGCGCTAGCGCTCTTGGTTCAGAGCGGAATAAATTGGGAACAAATTGCAAGAAGCAGAAATAAATTATGTTTTTTATTGGTTTCATTATTTGCAATGAGGAATTTAAAAATAACTTTTTCAAATATAATACATTTCGCCTTATAAGTTGAACAAGGAAATAAATTTGTTCAATAGCTGCCTTATGAAATATTTGCAAAATTTGCAGGAAATTCCATCTTATCTTGCACCCTTGCTATCGTTCAGATGATTTGGATCGTACAGTACATCTTCCAGTTTTGGTCTCAAAACGGCGCTCAATACGTTGTTCGTGTTTTTCTCTCGTACGGGAAATACAGCCACTTAAACCAACCAACATCTTCCAGGGGGCAGATTCCGTATAACAAAAATCGTTGTGACGATATCGTTTTTGAAACTTTGATCACCAAAATAAGTCATATTCTGCTCGAATGTTTTTGACAAACGTCAGCTTTCATTACATTTGTGGATAATGAGTTGGATTAAGGTCTCAAACTCGTAATTTTGGCAGTTAGTGGCTACTTTTGGACGATAATCGTCCGAAAAATTACCGAACGAGTGCCCATTGAATCTAGACAAAATATCATTTGAAAATTTGTTAAACTGCACAGAAAATTTTGTTGAATGAAACATATCTAGGCAAAAGTGGTATTGCATAAAAAAACAAATGCAAAACAACAGAAAAAAATCATTCGCCATCAATATACAAAAATTGGAGTAACAAATGCAACACAATACGATTTTTTATTAATTTTGTTTTGGTTCCATCTAATGAACCACCACATTTTCGATGCGACATCTATTGTAAAAAATTCCGCGACAGTTTGAATTTCAGCCGTTTTACTTAGCAAATCTGCTAACATCCAACAGGTGTCGCTAGCATTCTATGGAGAAATCCAAGATGGCTTGCATTTTGTTAAACTTTTTATTCGCTTTTTCATAGAGCGCTAGTAATGTTGAAGTCATTTTTTTGGGCAGAACTTGTATTGAACTGACATTTCACTAGCAGCCCATAAATGTGGTATGTCAATGGTTATCCTGTTCCTGTTGTCAGAAAGAGTCAATAAGTTACAAATTTACAAGTGGACTGATATATTATCTTCCAGGTTACCCCCTGTGCTTTGTTTTTGACAGTTCTTTGACATTTATGTTCAGCATTGTTTGACAAATTTTAAGCAGATTTGCATAAGAAGGACGCTTCTTTATCTCGATAGCTTCTTAGCGGGGGTTTGGTGCTGATACACCGTCAACTACTTGGGCCTTGGAAGGCAGTATTCTGTGCGATATCAGGAGGATGGAGCCACAAGTGCTCAGAGAGGTAGATCAAAATTGGACCTTAAAAAACAGTCGAAGATCTGCTCGAAATCTTGTTCTAATCACAATGTCATCAATCGAGCTTCATAATGAAATACAAGCAACGAACATGGAAGCTTAACTGTTCCACACAGCCTAAAATCAGTCACCGTATTCCTTCTAACCTCAAACAAAAATCGACAACACCAACAACTGAACTTATCTCCATCACATAATGAATACAAAAATTGCTGAATAAACCTATATATTGGCGCTAAAAAGTAAAAACTATATTTTACAATATTGTACAGATAAGGATATACCACCGCGGATTTCCTTTGTCTAATCTACATTCTCGCCGACGGTGTTCGGCTGGTGGTTATGGCCATGCGATGGCTGCTGTGGTTGCTGATGGTGCTGGTGGTGCTGAATGTCAGACGCATTGTTGTTGTTGTTTGTCATGCCGTTCATGGTGGTGGCTGTCATATCTTGGGCCTCGTTTTTCCGATTGTTATTCAGCGCATGGTGTAAACTCAGTGGCGGAAGATGCAGACCGGGAAAAGCCAACCCTGCAGCAGCGGCAGCATGCAGTGACTGCAACAGGGCAGCTGAATGCTCTTGGGCCTTGCGCCGCAGCTCAGCAACAGAGCTGGAACGCGGGTCCGAGTGGTTGGAAATTGGCGGCGAGCCCGGTGAGTTCGATGACGAAACTGGCACCGATGGTGGTTTTATCGGGCAACACGAGCACAGTCCGGGAAAGGCTGAAAGTACAAACAAATGACACATCAAAAGGATACTTTACATTTATAGTTTCTGTATATATTATCCGCGTTACACACTCCGGTGCGCGCACATAAATCTTCGATTACAGGTCGACGCCTGCACCTGATGCTGGCCACAGCAGAGCGCTGTGACGAGTGCTGTCATTAAAAGTTAATTTCACTAAAAGCGAGTGCCCGCTGAAAGTTAAACTACTCTTCAGGGAAATTCCTTTAAAATTTGATAAAGCTCCACGTAATGAAATTTAATTATGACAAAAGGAGCTACTGCACGAGCAGCAGACGAGTAATGTTACGATGGCATGAGGCATCAAACCTGTCTGGTGTAGTGTCAGGTGTTTCCCTGGTTTCCATAAAATGAAATGTAATATTCCGTAATGGAATGGAATCTGCTGTCACTCTTCCATGGGAAAATCTAAAATGAAAGGCAGGGGGTGGGAACGAAAGCGGATCGCTTGCATTGATTGACAGTCATCAAATCTCTAAACATAGCTACTCCGATTGAATTTGGAATAATCCGTCTTATGCTTCAGTGACAGCCATCGGGGTGTGGGCGGAAGTTTTTGAGTGGCACTGCGCGCGGAAAACGGAAAACAGAAAAGCAGAAAAGCAGGGAAAACTTACCTTTTAGTCCTGGGAACAGCGGCTGGGAGAACTGCGAACTCAGCGATGCCAAGTGATGATGGGGTAGAAAGAGCGGCTGATTGGATCGTTGTGCAGCAGCTGTATCGAGTACCGGTCGAAAGCCCCCATTACTGAAAGCAAATAATTCGATTAGTCAACATTAATGGTCTCTTTTTGAATGTCGTCGCTTAATTAGTCTGCCATCACACAAAACAACTATACGCACGCAGAGCACAGCACAGCACAGTCGAGTCACATGATTGAGTTGGCAATTGTCGCGCATATTAAATTAAAATTAATTAATTTCCAACTGAAATTAATTAGCATGCTCCATAGCCCCGTTACCCAAAATATGAATTATTTAATTTTCTCAAATTGAAATGGATGGATGGCCTGGCGTCTGTTTGTGACGACGACGACGATAACGTACTGGAACACAGAAATAGAGATTTCGTTGCATGAGCGCGTTCTGGGTGTCGTAACACGCCGCCAAAGAAGAACGTTTGTTTCCATTTGACATAATTGACACCCGACATGCCATGCGGGCCTAGATAACGGTTAGGCGTGTGTAAAACCCTTTTCCAGTGCCACCGAGATGTGATCACATACAATGCCATCATCATAAATGCTGTCATCTATCAAATCCACCCGAGCAGATGGAGCGATTTGTGCTGGCATCATCTTATTTGGATACAATTCAATTTTTCGCGCACAAGACACTCACTCAATTAATTGTTAATTGAGTCTAATTGAAGTATATTTTTTAATTGCATTAATAATACGATAAAAAAAGGAGCATGTTCTACGAAAAGATGAACCAATACAAAGACGGACGCGATGCCCGTTGCACCAGAGATTGCTGGATTGGGCATTACTAAAAATCGTTTTTAACCTTCAAACTAAATATTTTGTCACAATGGGTAATATTATCTGATAAATTTCGACATTGTGAGTTCATAAAACATAGCCTGGACATTAAATATGATTATTAGTATCGCGAACTGACTTTGTTTGAATTTTTAATCGGGCTTAGTATAAGTGCTGCCAAGTTATCCATGAAGTCAACATTTTAGTTTTCTATGCCTTAGAGATGTTTCCGAGATTTTTTTGACGATGATGTAGGTACATAATATCGGAGCTAGCTATCAGCGAAATTGTCAGTCAATTTTGCTGCTCCTATTCACTGTGCCTATATCAAATAAGAAATTGCAGCTGAGGGCTAAAGTGTTTTTTCAGTCGATTCCTCCGATTATGTCGATTCACCTATGTTCTCTACAACACTGGCTCTGTCCGGGATCAATTGCCTGAAGATCGAATTGACAGAAATATGCGTACCGCTATATATCTGGCAAAAGAGGAACATTTGGTTTAAGAAGAACGTCCCTTACAAGATAGGTACACATTCGCATAAAGAATGCTAGGGAGTTTGACAACTGACAGATAAAAAGGAGAACGTACGCTTGTACAATTTCCAAGAAGACTATAGAGTACCTGTATCAAAATAAAATCTCTCGAACATTTATAGCCCTTGATTTAATTTTCTACTGCTTTATTAATAGCGGTGGTAAATTATTGTACAAAATTTATGTAATATTCAACCTTTAATGACCTCCCGCGTTTCCTATAGCTTTTAGACAGGTCGCATCCGACAAGCCGTTTAGGCAGCCCCTCGCGTCTTCTTTCTCTTCCTAAACCTTGTGTTTAAAAAAAGAAACAAGTAAAAGTGTTACCATCGGCCTGGCCGATGCTTTGATACCCTCCACCGCATACAAGTCATGCAAAATTGGTTTTGTATGGGAGGTACCACAACAACTTGACCGCCATAGCCGAATTTTAATATCAACCTGACGACGATAAAAGTAAGTCCTCTCACAAAATTTCACTTGCCTAGGTCGATTTGTTTCGAAGCTATCCTGTTTTCAACAAACCGAGAGACACATGGGTCTAATACTGATTTTGTATGGAAAGTACCAGAACTACTTGACCGACACAGTCCATTTTCAATACCAACCTGACGACGATAAAAACAAGTCCTTTCTTGCCGCCTGTATTCTTAAATAATAAGCAACTTAAATTTGTAGATACTGTCACCAACCTTGGTTTCAAGTTAAATCGCTCTCTTTCCGCCGTCGACCATACAAACTACGTTATTGGGCGAATATATGCTGGGCTGCGTAAACTTAGGTTATCCTCAAGTTTTACTCCAGTTGACACTAAGCTTAGGTTAATAAAAACGCTATTTATCCCTATTATTGATTATGCTACTATTGTTTACTGCAAGCTTGATTCCCATTCTCAGCACAAGTTGCTTGTTGCGTTTAATGATTTGATTAGGTACGTGTATGGGCTACGTCGATTTGAACACATTTCACACTATCACAAACTGGTTCTTGGTTGTACGTTTCAGCAGTTTCTCGATATTAGATGTCTTGTATTCATGCACAAAGTTATTGACAGCAGATCCCCCATGTATCTTTTTGAAAAACTACAATTTGGTCAGTCCTCTAGAACACATAATCTTATAATGCCCTCCTCTAGCTATCTGAACTCTTCGCGTCTCTTCTTTGTGTATGTCACCAGGCTTTGGAACTCGCTACCGGCAACAACAAAACAAATAATTGGGGCTACTAAGTTCAAAAATGCCGTAATGGAATACGTCGAATAAAAAAGCAACAAATACTCACTTCAAATCCTCTTTCATTTCTTGTACTATTCTTCATTTCACCATCTTCTCTTCACAATCCTTTCTAATAAGCTTCTTATTTTTAAGTACCCTAATGTTTATATTAATTTTAAGTCCTAGTTTCCATTAATGTTATAAATTATCTGCTAATTTAAGTACTATAAAAGACCAAGTCTTATTTGTACATTGTTTAAATTACAATAAATTGAATTGAATTGAATTGAAATTGAAATTTCATTCGCCTATGTCAATTCCTTTGGGCGCTATCGTGCTTTCAACAGACAGACAGACAGACCGACGGACATGGCTAAATCGATTCAGAATTATATATAATTTATGAGGTCTCCGGTGACTCCTTATTGGCGTTACAAATGCAATGACAAAGTGCATATACCATCCTGTGGAAGGTATAAAAACAGTAGCACTCCGGGAGTGCTGACAGAAGTTGAACAATTACGTGTGTATTTTTTGAATCGTCAGGAAATATTTTATTGTTTGGGAAATACTTTTAAATGAAGTGTTTTGTTTTTATAAATTATTATTAACTACTACTACTGCCAACTAAGGCTTTTTAATGTCTTTATGCATTATTTTATTAGCTGGCTTAAAGGCTTGTTTTTTTAATATGCTAGTTTGATTTTTACAAAAATTCAATAGAATAAAATTACGTGACTTTTTTTTATTTTAAATATGTTGTTAATTTTTTAAACGTTTTTAAAAAATATTCAACAAAACGAAAAAAAATTATATGTAACCTTGGTCTTAAAAAATGTGTTGCCATCGTCAAACTCTGTCCATTTTCCGAACGCTTTATCTGTCATTCTTTAAATATAATTCAAGCGTTCACTTCCACGTAAGTGGAATGAAATTTGAAAGTTTTTTGTTGTATAAGTAAAAATTGTTTTTCTTTATTTTTTTATATTTGTGTTTAGTTTTTGATTCATTGTTCCACTTTAACCAAAAAAATGTATTTTTGGCATCACTTTATTGAAAAAGGCATCTTCAAGTTACGCATTTCTTCGTCAAAACTGGTTGGCAACGCGAACATTGGCGTCGCAACCAAAGATAATGGAATACAGGGATTTCGTCAAAACTGGTTGGCAACGAGAACACTGGTGTCGGAACATCGGTGTCGCGAGTTCATTGGGTTTTTCCAATCTCAAAAATGCACCTAAAAAAGTTTTCACTAAATAACACAATAAGTTCCTTGTGTTTGGAAAAAACTTTATTTCGCTGTGAGTGCAACTGGATCACATATATAGTCAGAGATGCGACATAGGTTCTCTTAAGTGAAGAGAATTGTGAAGGGATCGCACCAGCGACCGTTTAATGAATTGTCTGTGGTGGCACCAGCAGCTCGAGTGTATTTACATGGACAGAAGGCGCAGCTCAGTACGTTTTTTTAGGAGAACCGCATACCTTACCACACATTAGAATAGGCAGCCTTCTTTAGAACATGGAAGCGCCCCTTATTCAACATTGGACGAACAAGTTGAGTCACTTTCTTGAGGTATCAACGAGGTACTTCATCTCTAAGTAAGTCCTTCCCTACATTTAAGTGCAGAAGTAACACCTTGCTGCAGGATTCTCGATGCGGACTGAGTTTAGGCGTTATAAGTTCGCCTTTTGCATTACACAAAAAAAAGTACTGAATTACAAAAAATTAAAATAGGATCAAGCTAAAAGAGTGATATTTCCACTTTTGCTTATTCCTCCTCGTTGGTCTGCATTCACTTCTAAATTTCACTCGCTTTAAGGGCACAGTATTCTCAGTGGGAACCATATGGCGATTCTGGCTCATCAAGGCTACGCCAATCGATGGTATTTGAAAAGTTCTCAAAAGCTCAACACAAACATTGGAACTTTGTAACGTTCCTTGTCATCGCTGTCCATAGCAATAGCGGGGCAGAACCGTTGAGTGATACGATTTTCCCTTGATTCTCAGTCCCAAAAGACTACAAATTGTTCAAAATGTACTTTTACATTACTTTTGTCGAGAGACTTAAGTTTTAGCTTCTAAGCCAGTGGAAGAACCTCTCCTCAAACCAATTTTAATTCGATGTACTTTCCAATTTCCGATGAGTTTAAATATTTCGCATCATTGCGCTTGTAGCTAAATCTCTATCTAGATAACCTAATAAATAAATAATGAACCTCTGTTAGTTGCTGTCAATTCGGAAGCCCAAAATTGTCAGCACGATCGCTAAAATGACACACTCCTAATACATAAGCACGGGCAGTCGGATTTTTCACTTTCCGAAACTGCCAGCCAAATGACCCATAAAAGCTGTACCGCGCCCTCTTCCGGGGACAACAAATTTTCAAACAATACACCTTTTCAGAACGTAGTTCTGTTCCGGACAAAAACTTTTCTTAATCCCAACCATCAACTTTTAATTGATTGCGAAATCATCAAGTTAAAAAGTGATAAAATCCCAAACTAATTAATTCCTTTGCAATCATCGCAACTGCCGCAAACTTCACTCCACTCTACCGCACTCCGTCTGTTCATGTAAATTTAAAAATTCAATCAGCACAAACTCTAAAAACGAAAAACGAAAAGCGACAAAAAGACGACCGACTCTGCTCCAGAAAAAAAAGGAGAAAAAAAAAAAACTAAAAACCCTGACACGGCGCGCTCTGCAGATGCTCATCTAACCCCTCCCCGCGCCCCTTGCAACTGCAACTACGGTGGAAAATATTGAAAAACTTTTCACAACGCATTCCGCATTAACGAATGCAAAGCTGAACGCTTTAGACAGCAACTGCACGCTGCAGAAGCAGATCCAGTCGCCTCCACTCCCGGCCCGATTGCGTTTCCCCGCGCTCATGCAAATAGAAATGCAGACTAGGAAAAATCATTTTTGATTATAATTTTTCACCGAGCAACATGAAAATGCAATTTTCCAATTTTACCCCGAACGGCTCTCCTCTCGAGCGCGCACGTCTCACTCGGGAGGGATAATGCAAAGAATACCCTGCACCATACCGTCCGCCATCCTTGCTCGGCGATGATATCCTTGGCGTATTATGGCAGCGCCATCAATTTTGCATGAGAATAAAACTTTTTATTGCAAATTTCTTTCATTTTTACCGCCCACGCCCACCCATTGCCGAGCGCGCTGCTATGCTACATTATTAGTCAGGCAATTTTCGGGGGAAATATAATAATTTCCATTGGAATATTAAATTTGCAGAGTACTTGTGTAGACACGGCAGTGGGTGGGTGGAGCGGACTATCCGCCCCTCGCTCCTCATACGACCGCTGGTCGGTGCGGGTGCGGAGCTTAGAAGGCAGGTTGAGTCCTGAATCCCCTCGCAATTGTGGTCGCAACGAAAGTTAAGTGGAAACCTGTAGGATATTTAAAATTCAAAAATTATTACATTTGCCGGGCACGAAAAGTGTGAGAGAGAGAGCACAGGAAAAATAGGACAGAAAAAAAAACGCACAACTTTATGGCGCGCTGTGCAGGATCAGGATTCCGGTGAAACTCTACCGCGACCACGAACAAATGAAAATTTCATCAACCTGTGTCCAGGCCAAAGTAGAGTCGTGGACGTTTTGTAGCTTTTGGCCGGCGACGTTTCCGCATGAATAAATTTCGAAACACAATTTCATGCGGCAAACGGAGGTTTTCCCATTTTTGTGCGCCACGGATTTGAAACCATCCCCCACTCGTCGGTGGTCCTCGGTGCATGGTATGGCCGATGGTGTTTTGACAATATGCCGCCGCACAGAGATGTGTCGCCCAAAAGCCCTAAATTAAATGAAAATCCTATTAGAGGTTTACAGCATGGCTTTGTGAGTTTTTACGTTATCAACTTAATCCATCCACCAGACAGGCGGGGGGCGGTTGGGGGGGCCCCACACAAAAAGCGACTCGTTTAGTTGGGGAATTTAGAATCAGCGCCGCATCAACAACACAAATCTCAGTGGAATAGTTTTTTACGCGCCCCATTCTGATGCCGGTGCGCCGGCAAGTCAACGACTTAGAAGCGCACCTATACTCGTACAAGAGCAGGCTTTTGGCTAAAGTAGAGTACATATAATTAAGGGAATTTGTTGCGACGATAAATGTCCGTAATTAAGCACTCATCCTCTTGCGTAATTTAATTTCGCATGCACATTATCCCCGAGGAGCAGAGTCGTTAGGCTCTTGTTTGCTAAATTTGTTGTTTGCTTCATTCCATTTGCCAGCACTCCAAGTCTCACTCTTGTTCGTCTATTACCCTTGCAGCAATTTTTGTTAATTAAGAAAAATCCTGGAGGAACACGTCACGTCGCATCACATATAAGCAGATGCACTGTAGCTACCTCTCAACAATGCAGCCTACAAACAGAAATAAAAGCCTCGCATTGTTATGGAATTTTCTCACGTTTGATGCCACCAACATAAGGGAAGTTGTCTGCAGCGCAGACGACGGATGCACATTTTTGAGTGCTGGCACATTACATACTCGTAGATATACGACGACGACAGTCTCGTTTGCCGACCAGAAGACAAGACGGGACAAACAAAACACTTTCAGGAATTATTCAGAAATCTTTTCTAAAATATAAGGGGGTTGGCAGAATGCAGAGAACTCAAACGATATATAGCTGCGTCCTTCTAATGCCGGAAGAGAAATGAATTTTACCCCAGTATGCTGTAGATCCTTTGCATTTGAAGATTGCAAGATATATACTCGTGGATGCAGCAGAACGGCAGGGAGGGGAAAGGGCGGCTTTCGGGCTTTCAGTGCCACAATGCTCTCAATGATGCAAACTATATCCTATAGATAAATCGGGTTGCTGGTGCACCCCATCATTACAGTCGACGCTTTCGCAATTTGCGCCAGAACAATCCGAGCCGAATTAAGACTTCCTTTCTCTTCAGTTGCCATTGGACTTTCATCCGTTCGCCTGTGTTGGCTGTGTGAGTGCAAACGCCCAGCCCAACTGGGAGGCATTTGCCTGTAATTGCATTCTAAGGCGGTATCGGTGTTCTTTCGCAGAGGATTCTATTCGGTAACCTAGGAGGTGCTCTCAAATGGGGTTAGTTTCACTTTACTGATGAAAGAAAGGCCTGTACTTCGCCCTATCGTACGGACACAGGATGCTAGATAATACGAAATCAGCAATACTGACCCGCAGTCGGCGGGGAATTTCTGCAGCACACGTTGGTCGTTCGTACAATCAACATGCATATAAGGCAAAGTTTCTTCTTCACTGCACTTTGCATCTACCACAAATAGTTTGAACCTGCTTCTTAAACAAACAGAATGCAACAAAAATTCTATATCTGATCGTTCCCTTGACCGGGACCGGATTGCAACTTGCAAGTTGATTAAATTCCCCGTATCGAATGTTTTATAGAAAAAGTTCGGACACCCACTTCATGTTGGAATGTCGCCTGTGGAAAAAGTCCTTTTTCGCATTCACCGATGAATTAACTGTGTCCAGTGTTGAGCCATGCTCTGTGGGAACAGATTCATTTCCCAAATAAGCTGTAAAAGTGACCACAGCCGGTCTAAAATTCGACTAAAACATGTTTCTTTGTTTTGAAACAAAAAAAAAAAACAAACCGCATATAATCGGTTTGAATCGCACCCATCCAATTGAGAGACAAATAAAAAGCCATGTCCCACCCAGAATTACACCCGCGATGACACATCAGAAACGCGCATACATGCCACTTTGATAAATTTCAATTAATTAACCCAATTAAATGGAAATTCAAGAGAAATTCCGTTACCATATGAATATGTAACCAACTAATTCATTTTGTCGATTAAACCAATTAAAAGAAGACACTTTCTGCTAAACTTTCCCATAGCATCCCGCCCGATACAATTTCATTCAGCCATAAACTTGTATACAAGTATGCGTGAATAAAAAGTATATAGGATTGGCGACGGGTGGACCCATTCGCCACCCCCCAACACCAGCAGTATGTATACGGCGTCTTTACGGAATTACCACTGCGCCGCCCTCTGCACAATTAGAGAGCAGAATCCTTTTTGTTTTTTGTGTGTGTTCATCTTTTAACTTTTAACACTCGCGAAAGATCAAGTGAAGACTTAAATTAATTTCGAATTACGAAATTGTGTAGCTCGTTGATGGCGTTTGCCAAGATTAAGACTAAATGAATTATTGAAAAGTACAAATCTCGTGCTCTGAGGTGAAAATTCTATTTCGGTCCTTTTTTTTTTTCTGTCTCACGCACTCTGCTGATGCGACTAAGCTGGAACAGAAGCGGAACCATTGAGAGACAGCGACGTGTAAACAAGCGAAAAAGTTTCAGGAAGTTGTGTCTGTCTTTCCACTCTGCGAATTTGCTGCTTGCTCACAACCGCAAGCGCTAATTTAATATTAATCTCAACTGGGATTAGGTATTTATGATCAAAGGCATCATTTCAGCAAATAATTTCATTTGACGATAATTAGCTGAATTTTTTATCATGTACGAGATATGCGATATGAAAGCATAGACGTGGAGGATCGGTTTTCTCAAAACTAGGTTACGCATTTTGTGACAAAGGAAATTCGAAAATTCAAACTTATACCCTCAGTTTTGGCAAAAAGAGTACTATAGTAAAACTGGATTTCTCTGAGAGAGCATAGGGCAGAACGGTGCGCAGGATTTTTTTGGGGGCCATGAGACTCAATTCAAAAATGTTTTCCAATTGATTACATAAAAGAATTTTTCTGTTAAGCTATAAGTTGTAGGAGGGCGAGCCCCTGAGCCCGCCACTGCTTATGCCACTGGCATCGGGCTTAGTGAAGCAACATTTGGCTTTTATTTCATCGCAATCGGCGAACCTGTTTGGAAGACAACAATTCAAGAAGGTAATGTGAGTGATACGAAAAATAACACTCGTCCTTCTTTAAATTTTGAAAGATAAAAACATTTTTTTCATAAACTTTTTAGGCTTGTTCTGTCAGTGCCGTAGTCAGGATTTAGTTTCAAAATCTTACGAGCAATTCTTTAAACAAAAAAACTATATAAATTCCTTCAGTCCCCCTGGCATTTTGGTACAACATATCTATACAGGGTGGGCCAAATTGAAGTTTCTTTTTAAAATGCAAAAAAGAACAAAATTAAGTGTTTTCCATGTAGTCTGACTTTATTAGTAAGAGCAAATATTCCCATTTATTAAGGAACACAACGTCGTTCAATTGGCTACCTCGGCTGGCTTCGCAGTAGCGCATTCTGTCACTCCATTTTTCCAAGACCTTGTTGATGGTTTCGGGCTGTAGCTCACGGATTGCTTGGATGATATTGGCTTTAAGTGCGCTTGAATTTTTTCCGGATTGTTGGCATAACATCGGTCCTTCAAGGTCATCCACAAAAAATGGATCAAATCGCAGCTCTGCGGCGGCCTATTGACATCGCCAAGACGGCTGATAACACGATTGGGGAATTTGTTGCGCGAAAGACCGATTGTGGCATGGACTGTGTGGCGCCATCCTGCATGAACCCGAGGTTGTCCAAATTCATGTCTTCAATTTCAGTAAAAAAAAAAGTCGGTTAACATGGCTCTGTAACGCCCACCGTTGACCGAAACGTTGCTCCCAGCCTCATTTTCAAAGGAAAATGGTCCAGTGATGCCAATACTCCACTCAGTCACATTCTCGTCTGTGCGCACCGTACGCCGACGGGGACCATGAGTGTTGTCCACTAGCATACCAGTCTCACGAACTTTTTGCACAAACTTGCGTACAGTAGGCTTCATTTCGGCCCAAACTTTTTCACAAAAAACGAACTGTTTGGGCTACCCAGCACTCACTTTGGATATACGTTTTCAATATCTCCCAACGTTTTTCAAACGTTCATTTCGTTCCGCGGAGGTATGGTACTGACTTTCTGTCAAGATTACGAGCGGGAACCAGCTGCTAGTGTCAAAATAACCTATGATTTAAGAAGAAACCACTAGATGGTCCGACCTTTATATAGGACCTTCTTCTATGGCTTCTCACACCCATTCGTTGGTTTTTATTTTTTGCGTGGGACAAAATATATTTTACTGTATATCCTGTTCTTTTACTGACCACTTTCTGTCAAATGTGCCAATTACCTGTACAAGGCGTAAGAAAATCGCTCATCTCGTTAGATCAACGACTTGGACAACTCGTTAGAGTTACTCGTTGCTTTGCTAGTTTTTGTATTTTTCTTTGATTTTTGATGAGCTATGTTGATTTTAGCAATTTAAATTTACAGAGTTTGCACCGAAATAAGTGCCCCATTAATGCACCACAGAGTCAATTTTGTTGTTCCTAAAAATTTGACGGAATATTGACAAAAATATGTACCAACATCGGGCTTAATATTTTCCCAGTTTTGATTTGTAAGACCTTGTCTGATCCGGCCAAGAGAAATTTAGAACGACAAACGAATCTTCCCGAAAGCAATTTGTTAAAATACAAAAAAAAGAAAACCTTCGCAAAAATATCACTTTACTATTTGATGATCTTGTTGAGTGGTGGTGCCGACGGTCTAAGCAAAAGTGTCTAAAATTCTGATGACAAAAATTTTTAGTTTAGTTTAGTTTAGTTTAGTTTATTATTTCATCAAGTTGAATACAATCTCTTAGACTAAGATAAGTTAATACATAATTTTTCTGCTGGTGGGTACCTAACATTCATTTTCATTAGCTGAAATATAATTAAACACTATTAAAAGATAATGTTGAAATATTATTTAATAACATAGATTTAAAGATATCTCTCGAAAGATTATAATTAAAATCAACTAAGTTACAAATTAGATTAGCTTCCCTGATGCAACGTGATAATGGTTCATTTCTTCCATAATTGCTACGATGAAACTGTTCATAAATTAAAAATCGACAACGTGTAGTTCTTGATGGTGCATTACCTTCACTCACTAAAGCTAGCAACGGAGGACACTTTATATGAGATGTAATAATATCTCTTATAAACATCACGGAAAAGTATACCCTGCGATCTTTAAGAGTTTGCATTCCAAATAATAAACACCTACTATTATAGGATGGCCTTGGAATTCTCCAATTTAACTTGAAAAAAGCATATGTTGTAAATTTTCTCTGTACTTTCTCAATTCTCTCCATTGAATTGTTATAGTAAGGATTCCAAACAATGCTGCAATACTCCAGAACTGATCTTACTAGAGAAATATATAAGGACTTTAGGGTGTATGGATCTGAGAATTCTCTGGTGTTTCTTTTAATAAAACCAAGCATTCGGTTAGCTTTATTAATTAAAAATGCCAGGAAGTGTATCCCAGGAAAATCAAAAGCACGCAGCTTAGGCAAATGGTACTAGATTATTACAAATTGTACCAAATATGGCCTGAAGGGCTGTTTACATTAATGATTATTTTTATAGCAAGACTTGAGAGGCAAGTTAACTTATTAATTATTATAGCATGACTTGGGAAGCAAGTTCAGCTAAACAGAGCTCCCTGTGCTGTATTTGAAGAAATAAAATTAAAACTCGATATTTCTATAAACAAAAGTGAAAAATGTGATTCAAAAATAACTTCCTTATGCAAATTTTCCGAATGAGTAAAAACAAGGACGTTTCTTAGGAAGCACAGGGTAAAAAGAATTTTTGTAACTTTCATGACTGAGTGTGGCACTGCGTATTATTTCGCGCGTTACCGGATTTACTTCTTTATAATTAAAACACTTTAAGTTTTTACGATACTCCTATGCGACCATCTTGGTTGCCGGCTACGTTTATTCTGAACTCTTTTTTACCTACCATCTGTCAAAAAGACCCATCAAAATTATTACATTACAATTTGTCTAAATGGTAGGTAAGGAAGTGTCTAGTTTAGTTTAGTTTAGTTTAGTTTAGTTTAGTTTATTTCATCAAGTTGAATACAATCTCTTAGACTAAGATAAGTTAATACATAATTTTTCTGCTGGTGGGTACCTAACATTCATTTTCATTAGCTGAAATATAATTAAACACTATTAAAAGATAATGTTGAAATATTATTTAATAACATAGATTTAAAGATATCTCTCGAAAGATTATAATTAAAATCAACTAAGTTACAAATTAGATTAGCTTCCCTGATGCAACGTGATAATGGTTCATTTCTTCCATAATTGCTACGATGAAACTGTTCATAAATTAAAAATCGACAACGTGTAGTTCTTGATGGTGCATTACCTTCACTCACTAAAGCTAGCAACGGAGGACACTTTATATGAGATGTAATAATATCTCTTATAAACATCACGGAAAAGTATACCCTGCGATCTTTAAGAGTTTGCATTCCAAATAATAAACACCTACTATTATAGGATGGCCTTGGAATTCTCCAATTTAACTTGAAAAAAGCATATGTTGTAAATTTTCTCTGTACTTTCTCAATTCTTTCCATTGAATTGTTATAGTAAGGATTCCAAACAATGCTGCAATACTCCAGAACTGATCTTACTAGAGAAATATATAAGGACTTTAGGGTGTATGGATCTGAGAATTCTCTGGTGTTTCTTTTAATAAAACCAAGCATTCGGTTAGCTTTATTAATCATATAGTCATAGTGTGGTAAGAATGACAGAGTTGTGTCCAAGATTACCCCTAAATCTTTCTTCCTTCTAACTCTCTCTAGATTAATGTTATTGATATTATAATCGAACAAAATTGGATTATGTTTCCTGAAACACGACAAAACTTGACATTTTGAAATGTTAAGAAGAAGGTGATTCAGTTGACACCAATGATGAAGTCTCGCCAAATCTTTTAAGAGAAGACGACAGTCCGATTCACATCTTATCTTACGATAGAGTTTGAGATCATCCGCAAACAAAAGGCAATTCGAATCAATAAACAAACCGGGTATGTCATTGACGAATAACAAAAATAATAATGGTCCCAAATGACTTCCTTGTGGGACCCCTGACGGAACTGAAATGTTATTTGAGACCAAATTAAGAATTTTTACTATTTGGATTCTACCCGTCAGATATGACTCCAACCACTTTAGTAACGCAGAATGGATACCTAGAGAAAGTAATTTATGAAGTAGAACTTGATGATTTATTCTGTCAAATGCTTTCGCAAAATCAGTAAAAATAATATCAGTTTGCCACATATTTTCCATATTCGATATGATGACGTTAGTCATTAAAACTAGGTTTGTTGCAGTCGATTTACCAGATATAAAACCATGTTGTGAAACTGATATGTGATTCTGAACCAAATGTGATAGTTTATTACAAACTATTTTCTCAAATAGTTTTGGTATAGCTGAAATCTTACATATTGGCCTGTAGTTTGTTATTTCATGCTTTGACCCGGATTTAAAAATGGGAGACAAAAACGAAATTTTCCACCCATCCAAAAACTGTCCTTCTACAAGAGAAAGGTTGAAAATTATTGAAAGTGGCTCAACTAACGCAATTGCACACTTCTTTAAAAGAATAGCAGGTATTCCGTCGGGCCCTTCTCCTTTACTAGCATCCAATGCTGATAAAGCCTCCTCTATTTCCAGTGGACTAAGAACAATCGAACCGATATCGACAACTCTACTAATAGAAGGCATTTCTTGCAAGGAGGGAGCGTCCAATGAATACACCGATTGAAAATAGTTTGCGAATAAGTTGCAGATTTGTGGCACCTCACTAGTCGTTGAGTCGAGGTACTTCATGCAACTTGGTATTCCGTTAGACTTTCGCTTAGAGTTTATGAAATTCCAAAAAAGTTTACTGTTGGATTTTAAGTCACTCTCAACTGATAACAAATAATTTCGATACAAAAATTTATTCAAAACATCGAACTCACGTTGGCGATTATAGTAATTAATGCGCAGATCTAAATTTCCTTTATCAATTTTATAAAGTTTGTATGCTTTATTTTTCTTGTTTTTGAGATTATTCAATCTTTTGTTATACCAGGCCGGACTAATGTTATTATTTAATCGTTTTTTAGGTACATATAACTCAATTGCATCTTTTAAAATGCTTGAGAAAACGGAATAAGTGTTTTCCAAGCTCAATGAACTCAAAATATTTTGCCATGAGAAAGACAACAAATAATCAACCATTGCATCATAGTTAGCTTTTCGAAAGTTATATATAGTCTTTTGATTGGATATTACTTTCTTTATATAATGATAAAAATAGATATTACCATCAATTGCAATATGATGGATTGAATTTTCAATGACCGGGAAGTTGGACTTATCAAGACAAATATTATACTCAATATCCACGAAAATCAGATCAAGTATCCGGTTTAAACTATTACGTTGAGAATTTATTTGAATTAAATTATATTGACCCAAAAAGTCTATAACAAAGGATTCTATTTCAGTTGAAACATTAAAAGGAACCAAATACATGTCTTCCAAGTCCAACGTCCATTCTAAGTTACAAAGATTGAAATCGCCCGCCAATAGAATATGTTCCGAACTTTTAAGATCTTCTAATATTGACTTTAAATTATTTAAATGCGCGCTGTATAGATTTAAATTACTCCTTGGTGGAATATAACTTGCAGAAACAAATAATTCTGATTCACCTATTTTAACACGTACTATAAGTTGATCAATGTCTAGGTCGGAGTTAGAAGAGTTTGATTCCAAGTCAATTAAACTACATGCCAGTGAAGCACGAATAGCAACCAATACTCCTCCACCTCTTTCCATCCCTGTCATTTGGCTAGATCTATCTTTTCTAAATACTGTGTAATAAATGGGAAAACATTCAACACTTAAATGATTATCTGTTAACCAAGTTTCAGTTAGAATAATAATATCATACGTATACGAAGAAAACGAGACAAAAATATGTTCTAATCTGGTCCTTAACCCACCAACATTTTGATAATATAATGTTACATTTTCAAAACTACTTGATGATGTATTTGGCAATCCAGCAGGAACATTTTGGTGATCATCATTTCCATCTTTATCGGTAGCAAATGATGTTACGAAGGATTGACTGCTTTGGGAGCTCTGTCGTTTTTTGGATGATGTATAAATGGCTTTACTTTAACACCCCAAGGCCATAATGAAGCATCACTCATAAGTTGGTCATAACAGTCAGATGGAACACTTAATTTAAAATTAATGAATTTAATATCGGATGGGGAAATGTCTTTTTTTATTAATTTAAAACACTTAAAGGCATTGAAGGGTATACTGGATCGGGCTGATATGTGGTTGATAATATCATCCGGCAGAGTATTAACATTAAACTTCGTAAGATGAAGCCATTTAGAAGAAGTTAATGCATTGAGTGAGCTACAACCTGTCCCAACAAGTTCCTTTGCAGCATGTTTCTTTATCTCTACATTTAATTCTGTTTCCAAGATAACGATGGGAGGCTCGATTTGGTCGTCATGTTTACTCCTAACACTACCTTCTGTGTTAAATCGCAGTCCGGAAGAATCGTCAACAGCAATAATTGATTTTGCATTTTGTTCACTAACTCCACTGCGCTCAGTCATTGACCCAACATAATCGACGTCATCAAGAGATGATACGATTTCGTTTTCATCTCCTTCACTAGCAACCATATTAGCGTGGCTGCATTGACTCGTTGTAGCAGTAACCTCTAGCCCAGATGTTTGAGCATGAACACCACGCGAGTTATCATCAATTTCTGTATCAACCTCGATATGTTCATGAGAGAGATCAGCATTGGTGCTCAAAACCGGTTTGTTTTTTACTCTCTTGTCGTCATTTGAGCTCGCAAACATCGCAAGAGCGCTAACAGCAGGGGTTTTGGTGGTAGGTACTATATTATGACAGATCAAATTCTGACTCGATGCACCGGTGTGGGAGAACTTCGGCAAATTAACGGACGGAGAGAGGGGCATAGCATTTGGAGAAAAGCAAACCAAATTAGCTCCGTTGCTTCGCACATTAGAAGGTGAAATTTTTTGTTTTAATTTTCTAATGTTTTGCAATGCAGGGGAGATTATTTTATTTTGTGGGTTAATGGAAAGATCAACGACTTTTCCTTTATTTTTGCTTCGCGTTTTTCTTTCTTCATTTGTATGCACTTCACTAATGTTGACGTTGCTATTAAGATCATTATTTAGAAATAGATGAGGAAACTCAACTTTGAGAATATTTAAGTTTTGATTAATGTTAACGACGAGTGCTTCGAAAGTTTGAATGCGCGTGGATAAGCTACTGGAGCAACACTTTTCGCACTTGAAGAAAATATTTGTCTTTGATTTGAGGATGTTAAAATCAGTTTTTTTCATTTTCGCACAGGTTGAATGCTGCAACGAATTACAGATACCACACGATATTGAATCAATGGATTCGACTTTCTTACAAATTATACAATTTTTCATGTTATGGAAGTTGTAAAAGAAACGACCGTCGCAGTGAACAGTGAAATAAGAAGTGTCGGTAATGACGTACAAATTTAGGGTGCTACACTGAGTGAATAACGCAAAATGCCACCCATTCCTTTGTTGCAATTGTGTCTTTAATTCTATGATTTGTACCAGAGAAGGTATAATCTATAAATATCCTTCCAAGGGGCAGCGGAGTGCTGTGGGCAATTTTTAAGAAAAAAATTTGATAACCCAGCAGAAAATTCCCACTTTCTTCGCTAAAATTTCCTTTAAGTGTTTTTGTATACCTGGACTTTTTATTTATCTACCAAAATAAAATAAATTGATATGGTACATTTACACAAATAAGCAGTAAGTGTAAATTAAGATAACATAGCTACTGTACTCAAATAAAACTCCTTAAATAAAAAAATAACCCCCTGAATGTTCCAAATAAATGAGGCGTTAAACAAAAATCCTCAATTGTAATAAAAACCAAAACTTATGGTGAACTAAATCGAGAACGGCTGTGCCTTTTTTATCCCATTGTTGCCAGTGTTTCGCCTCGTTTCAAAAGGGCTTCCCTGTCGAGTGAGCAAAATAAAAAAAAAAGAGAAGAGAAAAACCAAAACATTCCCACTCCATGGGGGTGGTAAGTACGGATAATAGATCCCTTAAAAAGCAGGATTTGTTTGTTTTCCTCGATTGTCAATACAGCAGCAGCGTCTAAGGGGTGTTTATCCTGTCGTTATATTCGCATGACCGAATCGGAATTGCCATTGTAACGTTTATGAATTGCTAATTCACCCTTACTTGTGTGGCGGTGTACTTAATATTCAATGTGATATTTTTTATCTGAACATCCCATTGGAAATGGTTTGAAAAGTGTGTGTATCTATTCAATATGTGATTATGAAGTGTAACGCCGGACATCCGATGGGTTAATAAATCATCTAATGATGACAAACAACAATGTTGCTGGTGACCATTGCGGAAGTAGGTTGAGGAATATTAAATTGATAAAAAATGAAGACGTAATTGGAAATTTATTTTAATGGGCTCTGTTCGTAAGTAGGTTCTAACAACAGCTGTTCAAAGCCAAAATGCAAAAAGCTGAATATTTTCTTATTCAATAGGACATGGAGAACGCGTTTGATTGATGAATATTTTGTTTGCCACTTTCAGTTGGCATTAAGACAATTTGCTCATGTACGGTGTGCTCAGTTTGTGGGTTACTCTTTGCATTTCCTGAGCACTCAAATACAGGGTCGTTCATTTCGTGGTTTCAAGTTGGTAGGCATTTGACACCTGTCAAACTCAGATTTTATTTGAAGTGTCATGAATGTTGAATGTTTGCTATTTACCATAACGAATCGCTTAAAAATCGAACAACGCGTTAAAATTATTAAAACTTACTACAAACTTACTACAAGACGGGGTAACCAACAATTATGGTGTTATTGCGTGAGAAGTTTCCTGGTCGCGTAATTTCACGTTTTGGCGCCGTCAATTGGCCACCAAGATCATGCGATTTGACACCGCTAGATTTTTTTCTGTGGGGCTACGCAAAAGACCGTGTTTACGTGAATAATCCCCGAACTCTAGATGCATTAAAAAACAACATTACTCAAGTTATTCCTGAGATACCACCCGAAATGTGCGAAAAAGTGGTTAAAAATGACCTCCAAAGAATCGCATGCTGCGAATCTTCCCGGCCATTTCAATGAAATTTTATTTCACACTTAATGTCAGTCCAAACTTTATAATGGAATAAAATTTTCATCAAAAATGTAGGTGTGTTTTATTTAGCTTCACTTTCGAAACCGAAACATGAATGACTCTTTATATTCCCAATTTATGAATGCGATCAAAAACTTCGTCTCAACTTCTGGGAAAACGTCTCTGATCTGAGACAATCCAAAATGTTAATTAAGCCGTACTGCTACAAGGAAATTCTTAGGCTCAATAAGGATAACATAAGTAAAGTGGTGGGCTTCCTCACAGGCCATTATGGCTTAAGATACCACCTGAACAAAATGGGCCCGTGTCCGGAGACAGAATGCAGATTCTCTCTGGAAGATATAGAATTCTCCAAACACATCTTCTGAGACATTTCGGCATTCGGCTCGGCATTTCATTAGTTAAGAAAACGTGTCTTTAACAGAGAGACTCGTATACTAGCAGATCTAATGAACTCTGCTACTAAGGACTTGTTGGCCTTCATTAAGGAGGTCACTCGTCTCTTAGATTAACCTTTCTCCATGGATACAACAGATCTTTTAGGTCGCAGTGTCAGTCAACAGGACATAGGTTTATGTTGTTTATAAAAGAATTGACTGTCTGTGCGGTAACGAATTTAGACTTTTGGTGCTTTATCGCTATTCCATTTCTGTTAAGTGTTGTGCTTAAAAGTTTCTTCAGAAACTACAATTTCTAAAATTGGGTTGGGCGTCTTTCAAATATTCTAATTCTGATGGCTACACAGACACACCCAAGCTAACAATTCAAATAAAGGACGATATTTATTAAAACAAAAATATTGTTAATAGATGTAGTTTTCGGTTTTCGTCCAAAGAAATATTTATTTCCCTCCGCATATTGCTTAAATTACCAGAATATTTCTAAATTTATTTTATGAATAGATGTCACTGCGGACAGCTTTTACTTTAAATCCTTAATGTTTACCCTGAAAGTCCGTTTTTCAATGTACATTTTTTCTTTTTTTTTATAAATTATTTTATGTCTACAGAGACTTAAAAGAGAGTACAGTGATTCCCGGATGATAAGTGACCCTCGCTTAATTGCATTCCTTGTTTAATTCAGCCGAGAACTGAACAAATAAAGCTTTCCATAAGAAATGTACAGAATTTTTACCGTTTTAATGCGTACCGCTTAAATAAGTTAACTGGTTAATTGCACTAAAAGTAAAGCTTCTCGTAAAACTTCATACAAACATCTTCCAGTTAAATGCACACATACAACAAAACCATTGAATATTTTTAGTGCTTACAGCTTTAATAAAATCAAAGACAGTTGTCAAATGAATTGCCAAATTGTTATGACATATGTTAACAGTGCGCCAAAATATCAAAGTTTCGTGATTTAGTGCATATGTGAACATGATGATAAAAACACTTTATTGTGTTTTCAAGGCAATAAAACGGGGCTTTCCTTATTTGGACGACAGTACACTTGAGCGGGATTCTCGTAATTGCGTTCCTCGGACAAATGCGTTTAAAAGTATACACTTTCCCCGACGCAACAATCTGGGGATTTCTGTCAGAGACAAATCATACTATTATAGTATTGTCTCTGATTACTGTAGTTGCATTAAATAAACTTTCGCAAAGCAATAAAAGCTGATAGAAGAAAGCACAATTCTAATAAGAATAACTTTTACACCCTTCTGTCATTTTTTACACTTTGACACCAGCTCTTTCACAATTGCGTTCCTCTTTATTTAAACGCCAAACATTTTTTTTAAAACAACATAAACAGTCTTTTTTTTACCCAGGGCATTGTTTTTTTAGGAAAAAAAATCCATAAATATAGCACGAACTATAATAACTTTAAATTATCAGCTGATAAATGAGGATCTGAGTACACATTTTATGTTGATTAACAGCCCGATTTTGTCAAACCTCACTGATACCTCACTAGTAACGAAACCTTCACAGGGTGAGGTGAAATTGATTTTGTGAGGTCTTCGTATTCTGGCAGCACACTCACAACTTGTGAGACTCACACAACCAATCGAAATTGTGATCTCCTATGGAGCAAGTGACAAAATACAAAACCAGTCATAAGCGCTCAAAAATGAGAATATTTGTATTTGAAGGCATTTGTTTCCCCTTTCCAAGTATTTATAGAGCCAAACCTGAAATTTTACGCTATATTTATTAACTTTTCGGGGAAAATTAATTGTATTGTATAAATTGTACAAAAAAACTGAGAAATGTGGAGATTTTGAATTGTGACAAATGTCGTTAATATTTTATTTTCTTTGTTTGTAAAACATTTCAGTGTCAATAATTCGCATATTTTCTTAATAAATTTGTTTTTCTTTATTCAATTAATGGTGTAGATATAATATTTTGTTTTTATATCCCACAAAATTGAAGTGATAATAATCTACCGATTGTGGGGTGAATTTGTTGTGAGCAATATCGGAGAATACGAAAAATGTTATCGAATCACAAACCTCGCAAGGAAATCAACCTCTCAGGAGAGAATCGGGCTGTAAATTTCCCATTGAATTACAGTGGATTACTGTTTTTCCCCCCTTTTCCGTTTTTACTGCGTATCAATAATATCAAGATATGTTTCCTACGACTTACAACACCAATCAAGTTGTTCCGAGCGGGCTAAATTTGGCTGTGTTCACAAACGTAGTTGGCGTACTTTGCCATTTGTTGTTTCTCATTTTATTTTATTTAAAGGAAGTATATTTTAAATGTTTCAGCAAAAAGCAATGATTCGGGCATATGATGTTTTGTGAGCTGTGACGTATCTGCACAGAATAAGAGAAATTGCAAAGCACTTCTGGCGGATTCGTGAACACAAAACAGCGTCATGCACATGTTTTCTCTTTCGACTATATCTCTAGGTAGGCAGGAGAAAGTGAAACTGATAGTTGCCTTAAATATTTCCATCATTCATGAGTCGGACATGCGGTCTTTGTAATCGGAAAAACTGAGTCGGTAAAATACTCCTAAAAAATCGGAAATTGCTCTTCAGAGCTGCTGGGAATAATTTGTGCACTGGCTCATAAGTGGAAGCACAAAATAGACGCTTGATTGCTGTCTTCAAAAAAATAAATATTTGGCTCGATTTAGTTCACTACAAGTTTTTCAACTCCAAATCGATCCTTAGGCCTGACTTCTAACTACCATTTAGATTTAGATTTTAAATTCAGATTTTGATCTAGATTAAGAGTTAGATTTAGAATTAGATTAGATTAGTGTACAATTTACGTTCCCAACCTCTTGTCAAAACGTAGACAAACGAAAGATGCAAACGAGAGATCCAGTCCAGCACACTAAGCCCACTGAAACACTGTCATTGATTACTTACCTCGTACAATATCCACTTGCGACTTCAACTCCAAGTAGCTGTCAAAAGTGAAGGCGAAAGCGAATAACCCAATTAAGTCATTTCATTTTCCCTTAAATTCCGCTGCAATTAAATTCGTAATAAATTGTAACCATCCCCCTTGACAAGGAACAACAACTTCATTAATGATCGCTAATTATGTACGTATCATTAGCCTCCCCTTGTCGCACAGTGAGCTATGGCACTGTGACAACCGACGCCCAGTGCAGCAAAACCATCAACATCTCATAAATATTCAGAGGAATCTGTGACATTTTTCCCTTTTGGTTGGCCCATTGTCACCCCCAAAAGAGCCAGAGACGCAAAAGTATTGTATAAGCACATCAGGACGATTGGCAATTGATTTAGAAACACATCGTGTCGACTGAAACCGGAAGGACGTTTGATCCAAAAGAAAGTAGATAACTATAAAGCAACTCTGATTTCATTTCCTCCCAGACAATCAAGGCAGTTATCGCATCCACAGAAACGAGCACTAAAGCGAAGGCGGAGGAATTTTCATCCCTTCGAGTGGGTTGTGTATATTTGCGCCCAGGATGCGCCCCTTCGCGAGCAGACCGAGATACATGCTGATGTACTGCCACTCTGTCATGGGGTGGAGAGTTTCTTTTTTATTCTGTCGGGCAAGTTGCGCACGCGTCCACCCAGCGGGCGGTCCGGCAATTACGTGTTTATATACCAAAACATTTTGCCACCATTTTATGTGGATTTTCCTACTTGCTCCTAATGACATTAGAAAGGATGCCGATGCCGAGGCAGCTAAAGAGATGCTGCTGGGATTGTTTAGCAGTTAGGTGGTTACGGGTATGGCAGCGGAAGCGACATTGGTAATGGTAATGTCCTTTTGTTTGTTCGCTCGTTCGTTGCATGACTTCTCGCTCTTGTTTTTATCCCTTCTCTGTGTGTGCCGAAAGTTCTCTGAACAGGATGTGAGCGAAGGAAGTGTGCATTCTCGAGCGTTGTTCCAACTCGATAAACGTACGGCCCAGCATTTTTGTTTTGGGCTCACAAATCTAATGATTTCGATTGCCGGCACGTGCAGATCATTATGCTTAATCAAACAGCATAATAAACAACACCGGAAGATAAAGGGCGCATTCAGTCTCCGCCGAGTGCGATGCGTGATGGCAGTATTTATTTAGTTTTGGTACTTACCTTTCGGTGAAGCTGTTAAATATGTGATTGCTAAACGTCGATGTCGACATGGACTGGGGGGCTCGTGATGTCAGCGACATGGGGCCGCCGACTTCGATTGGGGAGTCGGTGTTGTTGGAGTTGGTTGGGCTGGTTCCGGAATTCTGCGGAGTTCGTACGCCCGGCGATGGGGACCCCGCACTTATCGAACCGCCCGATTGCGAAGCTGATTGGGTGAGGTGCGTTGAGGACAAGGGTCGTTCGGGATCCGAGTCCATCCGGGGACTGGTGGGCGGCGGGCTGTGTGAACTGCGGGGATCGTCATCGATTTCTCCGGTGATGTCGGGCGATGAGTCTCGGCTGTCTTCCATCTGTCAGAAAGAGAAGTGCGGTCTTCATAGTCAGTGTGCAAATGCAGGTAGGTATAACTTACTTTGTCGAGGGAAATTGATCCATCGCCACCGTTCTCACGCTTGCGTTGTTCATCTTTAAGGCGTTCGGCTTTCCGCCACTTGGCACGTCGGTTTTGAAACCAAACCTGAAAAGAAAGTAAAGTCACCATTAGTTTTGCATTGCGAAAGAAGCAAGCGCCCCATAAGAAATGACAGTGTTTATAGTATAGGCTGTGTGAAGTTCGTCTCTGCAGTTAAAGTAGGGTTAAGTTCAACTTTTGCTAAATGGGTATAATGGAATGGCTGAAATAAATCCTTTTTCTATTCTAGGCAAATGCGCCTTGTTTGAAACACATTTTAATTTCAATATTACAACCCTGTTCTCACTAAAAACAAATAACCCAACCGAATTTTGTTACCGGTCCATTAGTCGTAGAAATGTTGAGAAGACTGTGATAACTCGGTGCTTTCCAGAGCCCGATAGATAGCCTGCCAAAAAATGTATTCTTGCGTAAACGAAAAATCATAAATCGTCCCGTGTAATGCGATGCAATCAAAAAGTCATCAGCTACCGGAATGCGTAAGTGGTGTGGTCCATTCAACGGATCTTCTTTCTCTCGCGGCGGATATACCTCAGTTTTCGCCTGGGCACTCATTCCGTAACTTTTCAGACAAAACTAGCAACGCACGTGTTTTCGTTATTAAGTGTTCCTAAAAAAGTAAAAGAGTGAAAAATTGGAAAAAGTGCCAGTGTTAACAAACTCTTTCGAACCAATTTTTAAGACTATATCGAGTAAAACTATCAATTTATCTAAAGAGGAATACTTTAATCAAATAAATAATAATAACTGCGATATTAGAGTCATATGGGCATAGTTCCCCGGCTTAAAATCCGGATGGTATAAATTCATTTATATTGTATCCTCTGAAAATAAAATAAATTAAACTAAAAACTGCGATATTAATTTTAAAAATTGTGAAAATGAAGTTTTTTTTAAAAGTAGACTTTATGTAAGTAACTCGTATTTAGCTCTTGATCAGGACATTAACAAAGACAGCTGTGAACTGTATAAAATAAAATTATTTGTTATTCAGAATGCACGTATTTATGTTATGTGCCAACCAATTCTTACCCGTGGGTTTGACAGTCATTTCCAATCATTTGAAGTTGGTATTACTAAATACTATGGTAATAAAAAAGATTTCTGATTTTAGTAGTCCACCCTTACACTTGTATCCATTAAATAATGGACAGACATATTTTAGATTTAAGCCCATTTAAGCGTTTTTCTTACAATAAATAAATATGTTTTAAAAAGAAAAAAATTGTTTCATTTTCTTAAACAGGAAAGTGACGGAGTTGATAATAAATTCGACAAATAAAACTTTGCAATCTTAAATTAGGATGTGACATTCTTGAAGCATTCCAAAAAAATTAATATAAGGATATCTTGTTCTTATTTAAATATTTAAAAGTTTATTTCATTATTTTTACTGCTGATAAACAGGTAAAAAATAAAGTGATGGTGAGCTTAATTTAAGCTCGCATATTCTTTATTGCGTTATGTTTAAGAATAAATAAGCTTATTTTAAGTTTACAATGATTTGAAATCAAGTTGTGGCATTCTTAAAATAAAAAACAACTTTCGGCTTTAATTTAAACTGTTATAGAACAATCTTAAAATAAGAATTGTTTTTTGATTAACCAAAAACGCACTCAACGTAAGATTTTTGCACTTGGATTAATAATTTCCGAGCTTAACAGACTTTCGTCGACGGATAGGCTTGATCTGACACTGATTATCTTGATTTTATCTCGTTTTTCCCTGAGTGTACTAAAGGAAGCACGAAGGAAGGATAAAAGAACACGGGAATTCGCCTACGCCTGACAATTTTCTATATGTATTATATTTTAATATTCCATGTGTTTATAAAAGGCCAAAGAAGTATTGAATGAACCAGAGGTCGTCCAAATTCATGTCTTCCGTTGACCGAAACGTTGTTCCCAGCCTCATTTTCGAAGAAAAATGGTCCAGTGATGCCAATACTCCACTCAGTCATATTCTCGTCTGTGCGCACCGTACGCCGACGGGGACCATGAGTGTTGTCCACTAGCATACCAGTCTCACTAACTTTTTGCACAAACTTGCGAACGGCAGGCTTCATTTCGGCCCAAACTTCTTTTTAAAAAACGAACTGTTTAGGCTACCTCACTTTGGAAATAAGTTTTCAATATTTCCCAACGTTGTTCAGGCGTAAAGCGACTCATTTCGTTCCGCGGAGGTATGATACTGATTTTCTGTCAATATTTCGAGCCGCAAACAGCTGTCAGTGTCAAAATAACCCATGATTTAAAAAGAAACCACTAGATGACCCACCTTTTATATGCCTGAACCCTTCTTTTCAAAAGATTCAGAGATTCCTTAAATTAATTTAAGTGTTTTATTCAGTAGGCATAGCTTTGTTATATGTGTCTGGCCTGGGTCGATGAATTTTGTTTTTCTAAACGAATCAAGGATACAAATCGAAACCCGTGATAGCCTATTGCCATGCACACATGAAACACAATAGAATTTGCCATATCAAATCGAGTTTCCAACTCCAATTTCATGCACCCAAGGAGCTCGTATCACATCACATGAAATGATTGGAAAAGTTTTAAAAGTTTCCCAGCCTCAAGAGCTCCTTGCGGAATTTACAAGACTTCCAAATCTACTTCGCCCCGATTGTAAATTCAAATTTGAATGTGCTCTCTCTTCTGTCACAAAGATATAATGCAAACTGTTCCATCAGTCGTCCTCTGATTGCCTGCTGTGGCAAACAACAAATAAATAAAATCACATATCCAATTTATTTGCGCAGAACGGAATTTATCAAAACAATATCATTATCCTTGTGCGGCACATACACCCGCACATGCAGCTGTTGGCATCTGGCCGCACCGCAAGTGGATGAGAAACATAAATTATTTATTTAACTAATGAGACAATCATTTTCTTTGCAATGATTTCCCTTCCGCATTGTTATACCGAGAGAGAGAGAGAGAGAGAGAGAGAGTTGGAGAGCCCGACACTCGCACAGCCAAGTAAATATAGTATTTCCTAATCAAAATTCAAATTGGATGTTTCCGCATATAGGGCCAAGTTTCCCGAGCCTTGCTAACGCAAACACATGCCTCGAAGACGCCAGGCACACATCCGCAAACTTCAGCGCCAACGGGTGTGGTGTGTCTTGTAATCATGGCTATAATTTCAATTGTTCTATTAGGGATTATATTGCCGGCTGAGAGGGTGGGGCTCAATTACCCCTCCGGCTAGGGGTTGAATACCGCACACAACACAGCAATGCCGTAAAAGGGACCAAAACGAAAGCGAAAACGAAAACAATTGAAAAGGATTCCCCCGCGCGCCGTACACATTGTAATAAATAAAACCTTTGCTGGATTTTCGTTCGGTATCCACCCACTTTCGGGGGAACATAACATTCCTTAATGGCAAACAAGATGTACGCCCTGCACTTACGGCGCGTCGCCGGAGTGTACTGAGGGGCTTTTGGAATTTATTGTGTTTCGCGACCTTTCTGGACGGAGTGGAGACGTCAAGAAGACGCCTCTCAGGCATCTCGCAAGGAGATGCGAAGACAATAAAGAGGGCTTCTCGCCAAAGTGAGTTATAACAATTTCATATTTCAATGAACTTCACGGAAATTGAATTATTCAGAGGGTTGGATGGCATCAAATCAGCCGGGCTAAGCCTCGGCCCATATGTACAAACAAAGTCGAGTCGAATGGAAATTTAAAATTCTCGCTCTAATGATCGACACACACAACGTGAAGTGCTGCGCCTCGAGCCATTCACGTCCATCTACGGCGCAAGGCTCCTGTTGTTCTCAATTGTCGCCTGCCAGTTGCTACAATGTTTATCGAAACACCGCACACAATAAAGCAGAAACAACAAACAAACAGCCAAAACAAACGAAACAGAAACTAATCTGTAAATAATGACGAGCCCTGGCAAGGGTGGCGACGGCAAATATACCCGTCAAGCGGTAAGTGGTTCGGGTAATTTAGACCGACCCAACTGAATCATACCGGCATCATGAATATAATTACATGTGTGTTTTTCTTGTTACACAATCGATGAATCGAATCGCAGCCGGGAGGGGTGTTGCGTTCAAACCGCAGTCAAATTTGCGCCCTGATGCTGCGGATAGTCCTTCACCCCACTGCTGAGCGTGTAACAAACCACTCTTCAAGTGGAATGAACGAACAGATGTGTTAACTATGAGCGTGTTCGGTGCGTGTACCCCTTTCGGCGGCGAACTTCGATCTTGGAATCTAGCCATCAGTTAGCATCAGCATTAAAGGATTATTCGACCAAATGCAATTACCTTCAACCCCTTTGGCCGGCAGCGCGTACGGCTTTGAATCGCTAATGGGTTGGTGGTTCCCGGGCGGCATCGGCATAGCTACCGACCAATTTGCCACTGAGCGTTGAGTTTGAGCTAATTCTCAATTTCTTTCTCCTTGTGTTGTAGTTTTACGTATATGCGGAAGGGGATAAAGTTGTAACTTCGGCTGAGGGGTGGTGTATGGCTGGCAAGTCAAGTGCATGATTGTTTTGCACCCACATAATGAGATGTTCCTTTGTGCGGGGTTTAGGAACGGAATGACTTTTGAACGCTTGATTTGTGTGGAAATTTTGTTTATCGCCAAAGTCAATGCTGGCTGGTGTAGCGAACCGATTTGTAACGAACAAAACTCGTGCAAACGAAACTAACAAGGGCCGTCACGTTTTTCCAGAGAGCAGAATATTAAATCCCCACTCGAAGATTGTGGTTTCTTCAACCAGATCCAAGTAGGACATTGCCACAGTCTAAGTAACTGATCCTAAGACTTGCTCTGAGATTGCGATTGGTGTTTACGAACGCGGATTGGTATGCAGAGTTTGTTGGAAAATGGTCAGCCGGGAAAGTCCGACAGATAGAAGTGACAGTAGATCTCTGCACTCTTTGCACGACGGAGCATTTGAATTAGGCATCATTTACACTCAGTGATGCCAGACTACAAGATATATCTTCTTTTTTTTTTCAAGATTTTTGAGCTCCAAAATATGTACAAAACTTTTTACCTTAAATTCATCACATTTCAAGATTTTTTCCAAATCTAACAAATTAACTCAACATTTTCTATTGAAGGAAAACATTTCCTAGGAATTGCATTTTTATAAACCTAGTCCAGCCATAAATTCTGTTACAAATATAAAGCGACATAAAAAAAAAGAGTAAACATTTTGAATTGTTTTTTTTCTGCATTTATTAGATAATACAAGGTGGCGCAAAAGTAATCCTCCTATCAGAAAATGCTATAAATTTTGCGATTGGCCCCTAACACATGCGAAATACACGTTAATAAACAATGTTACGCTACACTACTACAGAACGCGGAATATTGGTGACTATTTATTTGAGCAATAGTCGGTCGGTGACTTTGGCACAACGTGAATTTCGTCGCAGATATCCTAGCCGTCCAACGCCTACTGGTGAAACACTGCGACGTTTAGCCGCTCGCCTCGAAGAGACTGGCACAACTCGAGATGCTGCCAGGCGTGGCAGACCCCGGAGTAGCCGTTCTGCAGAGAATATTGCTGCTGTAGCCGAAGATGTCATGGAAGCGCCGTCGACATCGACCAGACGACGTGTCACGCAAATGGGTATCAGTCGACGGTCTTTACAGCGAATTTTGGTACATGATTTGAAGATGTTTCCGTACAAAGTCCAGACGGTGCATCAGCTGTTAGCTGCTGACCGCCAATCGCTCAAGCCATCCTTAATCACCACCAAGAGGAAGATGATTTTTCATCAAAAATAATCATGAGTGATGAGGCCCATTTCCATCTTAGCGGGTACGTAAATAAGCAAAATTTACGCTTCTGGGGCACTGAAAATCCGCGTGTTAGCCACGAAGAGCCATTACACCCGCTCAAAGTCACTGTATGGTGTGCTGTTTTCGCTGGAGGAGTCATCGGACCTTTTTTCTTCGAAGACGTCGCGGGCCAAACGGTTACTGTGAATGGTGAGCGCTACAGAGCAATGATCAACGAGTTCTTTTTGCCGCAACTTGATGAATTGGGATTGGAAAACATGTGGTTCCAACAGGACGGTGCAACGGTACACACTGCACGTGCCACAACCGATATGCTGAAGGATGCATTTCCCGGGCGCCTAATCTCCCGTTTTGGCGATTTGCACTGGCCAGCAAGATCGCCTGATTTGACCGCTCCAGACTTCTTTTTGTGGGGCTTTTTGAAGTCGCGGGTTTATGTCAACAAGCCTCAGACTCTTGCAGCTCTTAAAGACAATATCCGTCAAAAATGTGAGGACCTATCGCCGGAAGTTTTGGCCAAAGTGATGGAAAATGCCATAAAAAGGGCTCAAATGACAATCAACTGTGGCGGCGGCCATTTACATGACATCATATTCTCGAATTGATGTAAAAAAAATTAAAAGACCAAATAAAAATAATCCACCAGAAGAATCAAAGTTTTTATTTTTTTTTTTAAATTACAGCCAAAAAACTCCGGAAGGTTATTTTTGCGCCACCTTGCAATATTGGTAATTTGAAAAAAAATACATCACTCGAAATGACCACGTTTTGTCTTAATATAAGCTCTCAAACGTGTTGGCCATTGAGCTATTGCGGCACGTACTATTTCCATGGACATCGTTGATCCCAAATTTATGTGGAGTGTTTGGCAAGCCTTGATCTCCAATTCTGACTATATACTATAATCCAATGGGTTCACCGAAAAAAAAACTAAACCGAAAGGATTTTGGTTTAATTTAACCTCAAATTACTTTGAATCATCGTTGTAGTTGGTTTTCAATTGGATCAACTCGTTTTCTGTTTGAAATAAATGTATTCAATGTAAATTTTTTAATCAGATACCTATTTGAATTAAACTTATAAACACGTTCGTCTAACTGAATCTAGATCCCAATTTTTGAACGGAAATCTGTTTAAATTAAAATCAAAATATTTAAGACTTTTGAATGAGTTTCTTAAAATCAAATGAAATTCTATTTTCTCTATGTGATTGTAGTTGGAAAAACTAAATAGAAATCTGTTTGAGTTAAAATGATTTATGATTTAAATATATATTTTTGTATATATGTATGTATTTGTTCATTTCGCTTATAACCCATAATGTAACTTTATTCATCAAGATTGATGTGGAACCTGGTAAAACATATGTAAGCAACGTAATAAAACTACCGATTTCCATTTATTGAATAAGTGTAGTTTTATTGACACATTTTTTTTACAAAAACTTGTTTCTAAAATAACATTTTCCGTTATTAATTGGATTGATATGTAAGGGCGGACTCGTAAAATAGGAGACATTCTTTATTTTCAGGGTCTTACACAGCTTTTTTCCAATCTCAAAAGACAAATGCAGGAAACACTGATGTCAAATGCCACTCCTCCAAAAGGTCATGAATACCATTATAATCCTGATTCACATCTGTCGAAATCACGTACACTGTGCTTGAGACGTCTAAATTTCCCACTGATGAGTTAGTGTCCGCGATCTTATTTTCCATTGCAGAAACAGGATAATTAAAAATGTTGACCGACATAATCAACGCACTTTTATTAAATGCCACTTTTCACTGCACTTGATTGACGAATTAATTCAACGGTGCTTTAACAAAACATGTTTATTCAAACATGTTCATGGTCAACATAAATGTAAATCGGTTGGAATACAAATATTTAAGGTCTAAAAAATTTAAACATTTCCTCTTGTTGATGCAACAATACTATTTTCAAATTGTAAACAATTTATTGTTTGTGTAGCAATATATTGCTCTGACATTTTTAATTGTTGAAGTAAGAATACAAATTGTTGGCTTTTACTAACAATTTATTTTTGACGCAACAACTAATTGCTCTTATGGTTGTAACATTTTTATTTTTGTTTTGAAAATGTAGATTCTTACATCACCACCAACACTACCATTCTTTAATCAACAATTAAGATTTTTGGGTTCATTTTAACCAATGAAAATTGTTGGCATAAAGTATAAAATTCTTGGCAAAACAACGTTTTTTTCTGAGTGTTCCGAAGGTAATTTCTTCGAATACGTTCACGCACAGCTTCTACTACCGCACTCGTTTGTGCGACGCGTGGACGACCACCTCTTGGCCTGTCCTCCACTTCCGACATATCACTGAATCGACCAATAGTTCGATAAACGAACATTCTCGATATTCCGAGAAGTTTTAGCAAATTAAAGATTTGGCCAGAACTCTTTCGGCTCTTATGCAACGCTATAACCGCGATTCTGTTTTCACCCCACCCCATGTTAATTGACTGCGAACTGAAACCAAACTGGATTCTATTCATTAGTTAAGAATGTACATGTTTAGAAAAAAAAGCTAACGGGTCTATTCCAAGTGGAAATTTTAAGAGATGGGCGCTGATAATTTGGTAACAGATTTTATAGCAGTACTAGGTATAATGCGAGTCGAACAAAGCCCATGCACGGTTTCTGTTTTTCGTTTTCATCAACTCTAAAGAAACACAAGTTTCAACGGATTTAATATTTTTGTAAAAAAATATTTACTAGTGGCAACCTCGTATATCCATCCACTCTAGAGAGATTTTATTTTGAAGGAATATTTCCTGCTGTAAATTTAAATAAAACAAAAATTCGTAATCGTTTGGGTACTGAAACAGTTGAAAGTTTAATCTTTGCAAAGGATTTGTTGCGATTTAATAAAACCAATTGAAACGATATTAATATAAGCAATGAAATTCCAAGTCACTTAGTTCATTATTCAAAAGTTTAAGAAAGCAATAACATTAATTTATGACCAAAGTTTATTTTTTTTTCAATGATTTATGTATAATCTATGTAAAGGGTGTCGCATAATTCACACAAAATTTAATTTTGATAGAAAATACAATACAAGTATGCAGATTGGGATTATGTGTGGAATAGCAAATGGCCGCCACGGCTGTGCTGGCAAGTACGTACTCTTTTATTGAAATTTTCTATGACCGTTTCGCATAAATGTGGCTGAATTTCATTGATAAACCTCCCAATTTCCTCTTCCAGGGCGTTGGTGGTCGTGGACTTGTTTGACTTAAAAGAAACCCCAAAGAAATAAGTCCAATGGCGTTAAATGACAAGATCCGGATGGCCAATTCTGATCGCAAAAACGGGCGATTACACGATTAGGAAACGACTCAAGCAGTAATTGAATTTTTTCTCTTACTGTACGGTTAGTGGCAAAACTACATGTTGTTCACATTACATATTTTGTAATTTAGGCACTAAAAACTGGGGTAACATGTCACGATAACGAACAGCATTAATTGTTACTGCCTGACCAGCCGCATTTTCGAAGAAGGATGGTCCGATAATGCCTGCAGCCCAAAATCCGCACCCAACAGTCACGCGTTGTGGATGCATTTGTTCCTCAACAATTACTCGTGGGTTTTCTGAATCTCTGCGGCTATAAAAGCAGGAATATTGACCCTGAGCCACTCCTGCGTGGTTTTGGCTTTATACGCCAGAGCCAGAGGGTTCTGAACCCCAACTGTGACAATTTTGACCATTAACGAAGCCATCAACATGAAAATTAACTTCATCACTGAAGCTGAAATTGAACCTTCATTATTTTTGAAATGTTGCCCAACAATGACAAAGCGTTGTTCTTTCATATAGCGCTCCGTTTTTACTAACCCCGAACTGTCAGCTGTTGCCGCAAAGCGTTGCCACAAAGAACAAAATATTGAGGGCCATTTGCAAAAAGTGCGGGCCAATTTCCTTCAGTGAAAACTAAAAATATAAAATGAAAAGAGCTAAGGCAACATAAATATAAAGTGACAGGTACAAGTCAAAAAATACGAATTTAAATTATTATGACGGGAACAAACGAAAATGAAATGTCAGTCAGAATGAATGAATTCAGTGGCGCTTTCAATATGTGAACTTGGTTATTGCTAATTTTTGTGATGATATAGCAAAGTGTGCTATTTAGAATATTTTGTTTAAGGAATACAAAAAAATGAGATATGCGGGTCATAAAAAGCAGAGGGCCAAATGGCCCGATCGGACACGTTGTGGCAATGCTGACTGTCACATTGTTATATTTTTTGCCAACACTGTACTATTAAATGTCGCAGTAATTCAAATTTTGCGTCAATTATGGGGCACCGTTTATAATATCCACCGACTATAATTTTGTCGAAAAAATGAGTACAAGTTTTATTTAAAGTACTTGAAAATGTTTTTTTTTATTTCGTTCTTTTTATATTTTGAAAGGATCTTGGAAAAAAAAAATGTTTGTATTTTGGAAAAACACGATTTTCAGATTTTTCACCTTGAAACATTTTTTTACACTACCAGAGGATCTGCACAGCATTTAACCTCAATAGCTTCGGCACACTCTACATAAACTTGAAAGATGACAAATGCATCGCTGATGACAAGTGCTAGGGATACTCTGCAATAAAAGTTAATTCCCAAATAGATTCGCATTAGACAGCGCAATACGAAGCTACAGTTGAAGCTCTATATCCTGATAAGCGGGTCTATAGAATGGGCACGAAATGAAGCTTCTATAGCTAGTCTATTGCGCACTAACCTATACGTCACTCACTCAGTTTCCTTCTCTAAGTCTGCCGCTTTTTCGTAACCCACTCAGAGGCCTCTGTCAGTGTGTAGTCTTTCTGTTTATTTCTACCCTAGCTGCTCTACAAGCAAGGTATAACCACTCCCGCTTTCTGTCGGTTTTTCGGAGTTTGTAATTACTACCCAAGGGCGTTTTCGCTTTTTATTTCATCTTAGTTTGGAGCCGCAGACCAACGAGTTGTATATTCTACCAGAAGAAGAGCTACCCTGCCCATTTCCTGTCGCTTTTGCGTTACATCGGAGTTTGGGATTACTTCAAAAGTTCACAGTTGAATATTAGAACGATTTTTGAAAGCACTTCGAAGCAGCCTGTTCCGCAAAACAGAGTTTTTAGTGGCGACCCATATTTTTATTCATATTCTGCGTATTTTACTCTCAAATGACCACTTAGCCCCCACCTTAAAATGTAGTAAAACACATTTTGTTGTCAAACATTTCCATCAACATTTGCAACTGCTTCAAAAAGTGTCATCCGGTTGAAGGCGAAATATAGCAAACCCTGCTGCAAAACGCCTCCAATACATAATTCATATCCCCATGCTCCTTATCCGCCAAACGTAATTGCTAAAATGGAAAATAATACCCAACCTAATAATAATATTCAAAAAGGATTAATCTCGGACAACATCAAGTCCTCCAAAGGAATAACTGAAAAACGTAAAATAAAACATAAGAAAGAATAAAGCAGCCAACCCCAAAGAAATAAAAAAAAAAAAACTGAATCGAATAAGAAGTCATCTCCGTCGCAATGAAATATGTACATAAATGCGAAAAAAAGGATCCGACGCAATACTCGCAGACGGACGCATTTTTTCCTCCTTCACGTGAATTATTAAACCTAAGTCCCGTTGAGAATATTCACAACAAGATTATAAAATCTCCCGCCGACTTTGTCTAAATTTCAACTCGAAACGAAACCGAAATGGAAATGAAATTATAATGTCCATTTCTATTAGGGAAAATTAGATATTTTCTTCCCCAAAAAAAAGAAGCATAACGTAATATAAATCTTCTCCTTTTATTTATATTTTTTTTTCTCTGCCTACCAGGCCCAACAAGCCGCCGCCTCACTCCGGCGCCAAGGTAGGAAAACCATTTTGAACAATTTAGATTGGTGTCAAGTTTCAAGAGCGTGTGCGCGTCCGTGGTGCGTACTCCTGCCAAATGATGGTTTGTATATTCCACAAGATACCCCGAACAAGAAGTTTCCACCCTTATCAAAGGAGACCTCCGAGAGACGTAGGTATCAGTGTAAGTAGAAAAAAACCTCATTGAATTTTATTAAATCCCCTTTTAGGCGAATTGAAAAAAAAAAGAAAAGAACCAGCTTCTCAAGAATTACTTTGCGGCAGTTAGAGAGACAGGACATCGTCTTTCCTAATTTGATAAGGAGGCTTTTGTGGTTTGGCTTAGCTCTCTGTGACAGGAGTCAAACGTGGACCACTTTCCAATGGGCTCCAGTCACATGTGTGTGAAAGTGTCGGTTTGACGCGTGCACGTGTTGCAGCCCAGTTCGACGTATCAAGTGTCAAATTTGTTGTGCTCCTTTTAATTCTGTTTTTCCATTTGAGTTTTCTTTGAAAAGCGTGCAAAAGCAATTTCACAAACGGATATTTGTCAATCTGTCGGCTCAAGTGGTGGGAAAATTAGAAACCAACCAAGGGGTGGTTCTGCTTCTGATGCCGATGCGACAGCCGCACCAGCACATGGTGCAGAACTTCGCCAATTAATCCGTGAGAATTAATGTAAAGTTTATTGTTTAATTGCCCCATGCGCCGGCAAACGTTGCACCCTTTGACGACTGCGCCCGGAACAAAGCAACGCGTCTGAGTGAAAATTGCATTTGCTGAAAATTACACGGAAGCGCAAACAGTAATTGGAGGGCCCAACTTGAGGGCCTCTCTGCATGCAAACAATTTAATTCGGTTCAAAACACAAACCTATGCGATGCCAACTGTTTCAATTTGTGTATGGGCCATTGTTTCAGCAAAACAAACCCAAACAGAAACCAAGTGCACGTCCTCCAAGAAGTGTCTCAATACTCGTGGTAATTGTGTTGCTTATGATATAATCAGGCGCTGCTAATACTAACAAAACCCCCTCGAGAGGAACAAGCGCGCATATACGAAATCCTTTTAGGCCGCCTCACGTTGCCCGTGTAATTGCTCCGGAAATACGAGATTCTACGGCAAATAGGTAGGCACTCCACATGTCGTTCTCGTTAGTTCCCATTATGTGTACGTTAGGGGTAAGCTTCCTCGTTTGGTGATAATTTTTCTTGATACACATATACTCGTAGCTAGACGTGTGCTTTGACACTCATGCGAATATGTGTGAAATGGAAATGAGGCAATTGCCACATTGCCAAGACCACTTGCAGTCTTACATGCAGCAGGGGAAGTGCCCACTAATTGGATAGTTCCTCAGAAAGCATGTAGCTGTGATTCGAAAGAAAGAAAAAAAACACAAATTGCACCGACTTATTAAAGCGGTTATAACGACAACCACTGAAGGAAAAGTGCCACGATAATAGCTTATAAAAATGGAAAATTGTGCTAATTGGTGTGCTAAAGTAGAACCCCCTCTCGAGGAGTGGATCTTTCAAGTCCTATTCTTGACGGCAAAGCATTTTAAGCAATTTCTGTCATATCATTGAGTTAATGGCTTCGTTCGAGTGGGCAAATGGACCGACTTGGTTGATGCGCTGAGCGCTGAACACCTCGAAGTCGGGGTCATGCCTGGGACGAGGTCGAGGAGTTTGTTTTGCGTCGGCAGTATTTTTTGGAAAGCGGCATCAGATTTCTAACCAATATGCGGGGAAATAAGGCGAGACATGGATCGGAACATGAGGAACTTCGAGGAATAATATCCCTGCCTTGGACTAGTATAGGTTTGAGACGATACGAAAAGGGTATTTCAGGAGCACAGTAGGTATAGACAAGGGAAATACTGCGCAAAGATGCACGACTAAGTGGGGTTTTGATGTGCAGCTCATGAGACACCGCGGCATACCTTAAACTGATCTTAAGAAACCCTTCTCTGGTAGAAAAATTTAAGTCCACTTGCCGTGACCAGAGTGAACAAATATACCAAAACCCCGATTAGCGTCATTTATTGGGACCAGAAAAACACGACGCAAATCGAAATACCGATTTTTTATATTAATTCAAATAATAAAAAAAAATAAAACCAAATAAAAAATCAATAAATTCTACAGTAAACATAACTTCATGTTAATCCCCTTTTAACAAAAAAAATAAATTATAAAAAAAAAAAGGAATAACAAAAACGCAAACTCAAATAATATCGACGCAAATTCGAAAATACGACATTTTGTGAACGACGCAAACTCAAATAAAAACAACGCAGCTTTGAAACCACTATCATTTTTAAATGACGCAACTTCGAAACGACGCAAAACGACGTTTTGGTGCTCCAAATTTACGACGGGGGATTAATAGCAGAGCTACAGATAAATGGCTCAATGAATACAACTTTAGTTGAATTTTGTGTTCAGAGAGACTACATCATCTCTTGTGTTCATCTGAGAATCCTATGCGATATACATTTTATAGGACATGCATACGGTGACCTTTTTTTTACGAGCGAAACCCGGAACAAAAATGTGAAAACACATAACAGCACACCAATGGTCAAAAATAATACAAAATTCTGTATTTATAAAAAAAAAAACGGGACAGGCTATTGAAATACGGGACGTATGGTCACCGTAGGCATGCCTAACGTCGGCGTCGTTGCGAGTGTCAATAGAAAAATGCCTCACTAAAAAACAAACGAAAGAACACATTATTTATCTGGAGGAATGTATGCGAATACTAGTCTCATTAATATGCAAACTTCCAGAAGAGAGATATGCGAACTAGGGGGTAGAAAATGCACGAAGAATGATTAACTATTTCAAATAGGGTTGTACTTCTTGAATTTAAATAACTTCTCTCTCACAACAAAAATTCTGAAATGCTTTCTTAAAAAATCTGGAATGACCCCATATTCGTTTGACTCTCCTCCGCCATTAGAGGGGGGATTCATATGAGTTGGTCGACGTTTTACGCTGATAGCAATTGTCACTTGCAATTTTCTAAAACTTAAACAAATTTCCTAGTTTAACTAATAAAAATTCAAACATTGACTTAATGTCACTAAAAAAATCAGCTTAAAAATCGATCCAGAAGTTGTAGATATACAGGTTCCTAGTTGTACATATTTATTTCCTTCAGAAAATTTGTAAGGATGGCAGCACTGATTGGGTGCGTAACTTGAAATTCTGTTGTCGCATCGCGTCATCCGTGATCGAGCAATAAGTGACGGAATTCCTTTTTGTTTCTTTAGTAAAGTCGACAAATTCCCTTACGGATGTGACATTAGGGCTCTGATTTTGACAGCCAGGCACGCACGATTAAATAATATGCAGCGTCGAATTATTTCTCTATGGACAGTTAATTTAATTTTTCCGAAACTACTATTTTTTTTTATTTGAAAATTAAGTGTTGTGTATTTGAAGATGAATTTTTTGTTTTCCTTTTCACAAATTTAGCAAACGGTAAACGAAATTTCGAATTTCGTTACTTCAGGGCTCAAATCGCTACTTTCGTGAACGAGCTATGCGTTCACGGAATTCAGTTGATTTTACATGAGAAACAAAAACAAATTCCGTCACGTAATGCTCGTTCACGGACGACGCAATTCGACCCCAGCTTTTACAACTAGTGTTAAGAGGCTTTTGTAAATGAAATTCCCATGCTGAGAGATCAAAATTTCCCGACCTATTTTAGAGAAATACATACAACTTTTCCACTCACTACAAACAGCCATAAATCAGCGAATAATACAACCTCTGTGAAAAGTAACTTGTAAAAAGAGTTCATGTTGACCAAGAAGTTGCTGTAGCTTTTTTTTTAAATTGTTTCATTTTTAGAATGCACGCTGTATGTATGAATGTATTATATTTAAAATTGACACTGCTGCGGGAATCGTTTTATAGAAAGCAAAGGGTTTTTGCCTGCCTCAGGCTGTCTTGAATTTGTTGCGACATATTGTTTACTATTGAATCAATTTTATTGGTTTGGTTACGCAACTTAATATGATTTCACTCTCATCATTTGTTTACCGCTCTCTCATTTTGATTATTTACTATATACGTTAATAATTGATTCATAATCTGACAGCCCATAGAGAATGCATTTTTTAAAACTACGTAGAGGAGTTTTTTTTTATACACTTTTAATCGTATTTAACAGCCCATTCAAAAAGTCCATAGGATGACACATAGATGGCGTTACTAGAATTGTTTCTGTGGGAACACACTGGCCCTCTAGGTATGAGTACACTGAACCTGAATTTGACTCCAACTAATTCTTTGAATAAAAGATGGTGGTTCTTGGTTCTTGGTAGTCGAGAAGAATTGGTCGCGCAATTAATTTTACCTCTTAATTTTTGTAATAATTTTTGATTATACGTTTGCTTTAAATAAAAACAATAAGTGTGAATTTAATTAAGAAATTCCACATTTCCATATGATTTTTATTTAGTACTAGCCTTAAAACGATAAGTGTATAAATTTGACAGCAATCTGACAGTTGATTCGTGAGTTGTAACATTTTGTGTGAAGCAACTTTTGCTATTGAAAAAAATGGAAAAAAGTGAATTTCGAGTTTTGATAAAGCAGGGCTTTTTGATGAAAAAAAAATCAGTGGAATCCAAACAATAGCTTGATAAACATTTTCCGGACTCTGCTGAGGCTGTTATTCCAGAAAACATAAAAAAAAATCCACAAATTGGTTATGAACGATCGCAAATTAAAGGTGCACGAGCTAGCTGGCACTGTAAAGATACCAAATGATATCGTTTTTACCATTTAACACGAACATTTGGGAATGCGAAAGCTCTGTGCAAAATGGGTGCCGCGTGAGCTCACAGTCGACCAAAAACAACAACGAATTGATGCTTCAGAGGAGCGTTTGGCGCTGTTAAACCGCAATAAAATCGAATTCTATCGTCGATAACATGGCTTTGTATTTATGAAGGCTGCTTAAAAGTTATCAACTGGTGACGCTGAAGTTACGTCATATTTTTGTAAACGTCGACTTGTGTTAGCTTACTAAATTGTAAATATTTTTCATAAATACGGGGGCTTAAGTTTATTTCGGGTTATGTTCAATGAAAAATGGAGATGTCTTTGAATTTCAATTCTGAATTTCCTTTCATTTAATTTCAGGAAATAAAAATTGTTTTAATTTAACGAGCCTCGAAAATGGAAATATTTTACATTTATTTGATCCCCTTTTGCTCGATACCGAAAATCTCCGTTCAGAGGTAGAACTCAAACGGGACTGCTGTTTCTATCTAAGAAGCTAAGTGCTGAAACTGGGGATTTATGTTTGGAGCAATGGAAGGAACCTTTACAATTCGATGTCGGTATACGAATTTAAAGCTTTCTGGGAATTATTATTATTATTATGTGAGAGAGGTTGTTGTACTGCGACCATTTGGTCTATTGTACCCCCTGCTGACGCCTCATAAGAGTTCACTTAAATTTGAATTCCTTTCGGAAATCATTTTAGAGGTTCTTGTACTCTCGTTTATGCATTTTTCTATTTAGAGAAAAAGACTCACCTGTACTCGAGCTTCTGTTAGGTTAATTTTCATTGCGAGATCCTCACGTGTGAACACATCTGGGTAGTGAGTTTGTGCAAATGCAGTCTCCAATTCTTCTAGCTGTAAACGAACATACAAACATACAAACATTATCAATCAATAAAATGCACAGCGTCACTTACTTGTTGCAAAGTAAACGTCGTTCGATTCCGTCTCTGCTTTCGCCTAACAAAGGTCTCATCATGGATGGCAGGGTGATAGGAGTAACTTGTGTCTGAAACGAAAAGAAAAATACGAAAATGAACTAAGCACTAAGCTCCTTAAAACCGCCAGCAGATGAGCCAACTGGAAACAGTCTCTATACACTTCACACTGTTCTCTATTGGTGATCCTGTTGGAAAGTATTCAAAAAAACACTGTCCTCCTGATGCTTGACCAAATTAAGCACTTAGGAGAGGATTTTCAACCCCTCATAATCCGCCCCCACGAGATTGACTCAAATTGTTCTTTGCACTCCTGACAGCAGCACACAAAGTACGTCCGTTTTATAACCGCACCACACCGAGGGAAGGTAATTATTTTATAAAATATTGTTGTACCTCATACAGCCCAATCATCATCAAGCACTTTTCACCATTGTACTCAACGAAATTGGGAAAAGTGAAAGCCGAGCATGGCCATCGATATTAAAAATTCCAAACTTCTGACATGGCCTCTCAACGAAGGTTGTCTTCTTAAATTCTCTTGAAATTAATTTTCAATTTCACTTAAATAATTAATTAGCAAGAGCAAATTACAAAATTCAATTGTAGTGTGCTCAAGTTCAAACGGTGTTCTCTCACTCGTTCTCCTCTATCCTCGGGGCAGGGATAATCGGATTTAGTAATTACGAATTTGTTGGGTCCCGAAGGGCAACAGTTTCGGAATTATTTTCATTTTTTTGCCTACACATGGTAGGCGTGGATATTACCCTTTAGCAGCATCTAAAGTGTAAAAAACAAACAGATGCGTTTAGGGGGAAGGTTCATGTTTCAAATGTAAGTGGCAGGTATGAGTAGATACCGTATTCCTTTAACATTATTACAAATTTGAAATTCCATTAATTGTAAATAAAGCTTTAAACGGATTTTGGAAAATCTCTGCCCCATCGAATGTGGGTTAGAACAACAATTTTACGAGTAGGAACACAAACCGTTGTGTGTAGTCTCAATTCTGTCCGCCATTTTGTTCAATGATGGTATGCGGTACTTGAATGAGAAATTTAACCTTAAATTTTTATTTTATCGATTCGAAAGTGGGTAATTGTTTGAATGAATTGACAATAAATTGATTTGATTTTCTTCTTGCTGTACTGTGCAAAGTGCAATACAAATTTCTGTATGAAATTGCAGTGCTGCCAACCACTTTGTTCAATGAATTTGTATATTCACCACGTAACGCGATGTAAATTTATCTTTTGAAACAAATATTTAAGGTTGACATGAACATAACCTACGAAAAATTGTAATTTTTGGTATCGAAATATGGTGGGCATTATTGCAGCTTTAATTAAAATAATTGTAATGCATGTAATGTAAATGCACCAGCAGAGTTGTGCTCTGTAAGCACAATGAAGGCAGCTAATTTTAGGTTAATTTAAGTGGTACTCGATTGGGCGCTCTCAGAACACTTTTTATATGCGTTTGGTACAAAAAAAAGCAATCCTTTTCAGATTCCAGAGCACCTTTTGCGAATCTGAATTTTTTCTCAGATTTGCTTCAGATTTACCAATACAAGTACGTTTGAGTTTGCCAACTAGTGGAGTTGGTTTACGTTTTCGTGAAATTTTTCAACTGAAAAGAAACGCATTGCATCGGGTGAATCTAGGGTTTTCCAATAAGAGGTGTTATTTTGGTATTCAAAGAAAAATGCCATTTTTTGAGATAGATGATCGGATGTTTATTTCATAATAAAGAGGAAGGTATGCCGTTAATAATGAAAAACAACATCAGCCAAATAGCCACCACGAGCACGCATACAGGACCCTATCCTTTTCATGAAATTTTCCATAACAAAATCGCAAAGTGGCTGCCCTATGTCCTCGATAACCTCACGAATTTTATATTTGAGGTCTTGAATCGACGCTGGGCTGTTGGCGTAGACCTTATCTGTCTTATCTTGGGTTTTCCAAGCCCCAGATGCGACAGTTTTGCTTGTTGACGTAGCCACCGAGGTGGAAATGGGCCTCGCCAGTCAAGATGATTTTTCGATGGAATTCCGGATCATTTTCATGCATTTCAAGGACCCAATCAGCAAAGACACGACGTTGTTGATGATCGGCCGGCTTGAGTTCTTGTGTTAACTGAACTTTATAAGCCAAGTCTTTATGCAAAATACGGTGTAATGACGTTTGTGGAATGCCCAATTCCAAAGAACGACGAGGAATGGACAAACCTGGGTTTTCTTCAACACTTTGGGCTACAGCAGCAATATTCTCAGTTATTCTTGAGCGACGTGCACGGGTTTTATTCTTCACATCACTAACTTGTCCCAACAGCTCGAATTTTTCCACCAATTTCTGTATTGCGGTCCGACAAGGTGCTTCACGACGACCAAAATTGCTTTAGATTTTCACCATTTTTGTAGTGAATTTTAATAATTTCAATGCGTTGCTGAAGCATGTATCATTCCATTTTTAGTAATGGCGTAGTTTCTACTTCTTGTCAAATGTCAAAGAATAAAAGCTTCAAAAGTGTAGTTGTCAGCGGGTCATTCACAATAACACCTCTCATTGGAAAATCCTTTATTTATTTTTGTTAATTATTTATGTACAAATGTTTAGAAACCAATCGGGGTGCAAATTTAATATAAAATTTAAGCAGTGAATGCAAAATGCTTAGGAAAGTGTCAAAGGCTACACATATGCGGACCGCAGTAATATCAACACAAATAAGAGCAAGTGACGTTTTTATGTTCGATTAGACACACAAAATCTGAAATCTGAGAGCGAATCTGAAGGAGCCCAATCGAAAACCACATTAGTGTACTTTTATTCACAATATGGCGGTGACATTTGTTTTATACCAAAAAGATTAGGAAAGAACTGCATCTAACTTCGTATGGCTCGATCGCCCTCTGGTGATAATTTACAAGAGGTCTGTTCCTTTACTTTTGTAGTACGAATGGAAAAGACTGTGAAAATGGCAGTGGTGGAGAAATTAATTCTCTCACCGAGAGAGACACTCACTAAAAAGTTAGGGAACGCTTTTGTAGTAATCTATGAACATGACAGATAAACAATTAAAAAAAGTCGTATAAACTCGAAGAATTTGCTAATTAACGAGCAAAATTAGTCGATTTATCTAGTAGGGTCTAGTCACCCTGAATTAATCGAACTTCTTCTTTATAAATTTGCGTATATGAAGGAGTTTGTACTGACTGAACTATAAGCATTCAAGAAGAGGAAACAGCGACATGGCATTCAAAATTTCATGGAGGAGATTGCCCTTTCTTACATCGAGGAAAAATTTCGTCGCTACTTTCAAAAAGAATTTTAGGAGAACATTCAATTTTATTTTCCCGCCAGTTAGTACCATTTTAATACGCAAGAAATCAAAACAAGTGCACTCATGTGTCAAATAGGACAACAAATTTCAAATCAGCTGTGAATTGTAAGGTGATTGACAGCTTTTTCAATTCTCACACCAAGAAATTTGTTGAGTACAAATTTGAACGATTCTCAGTGGAGGGGTAATATTTATTTATTTATTTATTGATTTATTTATTTATTTATTTATTTGTTTCAAAGAATAGGTTCACAGTAAGATTACATCTTATAGTTATAGTTATAGGGGTAATATCTAGCTCTCTTTTCGAGTTCAGCAATGGCATTGAGTAAAAATTCGTAAGAATTAGTAAAAATTCGTAAGAATTAGTAAAAGTTCGTAGGATTTAAAAGTAAAGGAACAGACCAAAGATAAGGGTCAGATCGCACCATTTAAAGTTAACACACGGCTACTTGACATTTAAAAAACCAGTGATGAAGTGGAAATAAGGAGAATTCAAGATTCAAAAGAGACAGACAGAAACGTAGAGAAAGGGAGAGAGGGAGAGTCGTTTGAATGGATATGTCAGTTCGGCATTCGTAAAGACTGAAAAATTCTGTGATTTTGTTTTTTGAAAAGGTATACCTACATCAAACGACAAAAACTTGGTGGAGATGCTCTTTCGTTTCCAAAGAACATAAGTTATACCAATTGGCAATGATTTCCGTGTCGTTAATGTTATTTTGATACTTCTGAAGTTAGTGACGGCTCTTTTCAAAGTTGCTTACACTGATGGCTGTGGGACTTTTTTTGGAATTGGCTAAAAGTCTTATTTCACGGTGAAGGTGTTCGATAAGTCAAGCGTTTTTGTTGATGAACATCTTTTTAAAACAAGTTGAGGGACCTCTTCCATCTTTACCTATAAATTTATGAATTGATTTTGGACTCGAGCTACTGAATGGGTCTGACTGAAAAATCTTGATACGGCCTCAACAGACTTTCAGTGAGACTGAGCCCTATCTGGCAAGGTTGGGTTTGCTGCAGATTAGTTTGAATTTCCTATCAGCGCCTAGATACGTGAAGAAGAGTTGTAATTGTTGATGAGGCATAGGTTAATGGGTGGGTGCGGCAGAGCAAGCCCCGCAGCACCCCACTTAGGTCCATGTGGACCCATTGTGATGTTTGTTGAGGCATGGTGTTTAATTCTTTTAACGAAGGATCGAACCGATTTACAAGTTCTTGAGATTATCTCCTTAGTCCATGGGATCAGACGCCTATCGCCGACTGACTGACAGAATGTACCGACGACCGAGAAGTATGTGGTGATGGCCGCAAGCTTAATATCCTTCTAATCAAGTAAATTGCATAGTGGTCCTGGGTGGAGGTTCAACTGGGATGGTGTCGAACATATTAATAATACATTCGGATCGGATATTGCAGTGTTTTGTTTGTCCGGCGGAATTTACGAATATTGTTAGACCATGCATCGGCTGTTTGTAAGGACTTCGGCTTTACTTGAAAGGTGTTAGGCGCCACAACGCGAAATCATTTTTTTCTTTCAGTCGGAGCCGCATAAGTCGGTTGATTCTAGAAACCCCTGCACAACAACGAGTTCAAGCGCTCTTTAAAAAAATGAATTTTTACCTCTTCAATGATCGATTATCTACTGTCGAATTATACTTCCGAGTTATATTTCGTTAGCTGGAGGTCTACGGGAATTTAAATTGTCTGAGGCCGCCGACCAATTTAAGGTAGGTTCATCCTCGCTTTTGTCTTTCTTCGACAGATAATCATTTCTGGCCGAGACAATTCACCAACGAACTGTGTTAGCTTACAGCTGTAATGTACCAAAACAGAAACAATAATCATTATCCTCCGCAAAGCCCCAAATTAAAATATATATACGTGCGAAGAAACATTTTATTACTCGAGACAATAATCCGATAAATACATCTCACATCAACCCGTACACATCGCACGAGGAGATTAAATATTCCTTGTACAACATTATCTCAACACATGGGTTTGTCTCGTAGCATACCACCACCGACCGCACCATCACATGTCATGTCATTGTCGACTTGGCTCGTTGGCATTAAGTTCGTTCGGCCAACAAGAGGTGGTAGAAACATCACCACCATTAGCCAGGACATAGTGTATCTGTATACATTTTGTTGTTGATGATTATCGTTACATAAAGGACGTAATTCGATTTTCAGACAGTTGGTATAACCATCATTAAAGGATTTCCACTCGACGACCCTCCTCTGCCACTGGATAATTGAATTTCCATATTGAGTTCGAAGGATTCACAACGTCAGAATCAGGAGAATCGAAAATCAATTCAACGTTGCCATCCGAGCACCCCGTGTGCGTTTGGCTGTCGTATCGGATGTCACGATTCCACACACACACACACACACACTCACACAAATACACTGAAAGCTGCTCTGCAAGGACTTAGGCCAAAACTAATATAACGCTCGTTATGAAAATTGCTTGTAATCTCGTTGCTCTAAGCATGGGATGAGTGCTTCTCTGAGGTGGTGGCAATAATTGGAGTGACTGTGTGCCGAGGGATGGACCGACTCGCTCTCGCCCTCTCTCTCTCTAGTACAGTAACTTATCTTCCACTTATTTTTTATTCTTTTTATGAATTTTAATAGAGATATGCAAATTGGAAACATTGCTGTAAAAATGTTTGCTCTTTTTGCTGGCAAACCCTTCAACAACGGTGCAGTGATGAGTATCGCTTTCAATGAGCCCTCTTCTGCCTTCTGCCTCTCCATTGTGTCCTCCTCGCTGTAGCTCTAGCCAGACGGGATTGGCTGGGGCGAATCGACGCGAGAGAATGTTTTAAGTGTCACATTCTCGATAGCAAATTGAATTTGTCATAATCGGGGCATTTGAGCCTTTTCTCTGTCGTGTCCTTAGAAAACAAAAAATTCAATTTCGAATGGAAATCAGGTTTTCTTTGATTTCGTCGTCGTCGATGTGATATTCACACCAGAAGGGTGAACGATGATTTTTTGATTTTTATCAGAGATTTTCGACAGAGCAGAAGGGCGAGAGATCAGATCCATGTTCAGGTCACTCGTCACTTCGCATAAATTATTACGTTTCGAGACACTAAATGCAATAACTTGACACCTTTGAGCGATCCAGCATCCAGAGTGTCTTCTCAGATGAGAAGTTCGCACACATGCCCGTAGATTTGAATTAATTAGAACGAGACTACCTATATGCACACATTAGGGTAAAGTAATTTTAGCATTTCTTGCTAATGCGCTTCCAAGTTCTCGAGATTATCTCATTAGTCCATGGGATCAGACACCTAGACCAATATCGACGACCGACTGACAGAATGTGTAATGTAACGACGACCGAGAAGTATGTGCTGATGGCCGCAAGCTTAATATCCTTCTAATCAAGTAAATGGCATAGTATGGTGCTGGGTGGGGGTGCGACTGGGATGGCGTCGAACTGATTAATAATGCATTCGGGTCGAGATGCCTTATTGCACATTCCGACACCGACACCGACACCTTTGGCAGAGCACCTCTTCCGCACGGAACAACGTGCATGCGCTTAGACATTCACGTCAACTGTACATATAAACTAATGGAATCCCCAACACTTAGGATTAGCCGCACCCTGCAGCTGCAGCCCGATAGACTTGACAATTCGGTTATTTGATTAAAGGAATTTTTCATGAGTACGCACACCAGCTCGATTTGCATGCGCTAAATAATTCGCGGAAATGGATCGGAATCTCGGAGCAATCGCACTCAATCGCTTGTAATGGCAATCCAATACCTTTGAGATGCAAGCAGCCGACATCGGCGTGTCGACACACTGACGCACCTGCACATTCCTGTGCCTGTTGTGGCCATGGGCATGGAGTATAGGCACATCGCATCGATCGATTCGGAAGGAGTGCAGGGATTTACGTGCGGAATTTCATGGGATGGTGCGCCAGAAAGAATCTCCTAATGGAATTCGTCGGCGCAAATTATGATACATATTTCACGGGCGTAATACAATCAATTGTCACCTCGAGTCGAGCGTGAAAGCAAGCGAAATTTGCATTTTTATTTTCCAGCCGCTCCCCCTTAATGGATATGGACGCATATGGACCGTCAAAACAATGGCCATCATTGCCTGGCATTCAAATGAACAGTCACACTAATTGTCCTTAAAGGCTTCGAGTTCGAGTTTGAGTGTATGTGCAGTGTCGCTCGATGGAATCCCAGTGGAGCGCAAGCAAATTGAATAGAAAAATTAAACTGCTAACATCGTTTGCGGAATCTAACTGGGGAAATGTTGGACATTTTAATCCCTGTCACTGTCACAGATACAACTACTGTGTGGAGAGACTTGTTGAACCCTATGTATACGGACATACTTTTAGCGGCAAACTTCTCAACATAGTGGAACTGTGCAACTAATCGAGTTTTTGCCATATCCAAATGATATCGAATTTCATCCCTTTGGGCGAGGGTCTCCTCAATCTAGATCGAACAAGTTTCGAAACTTAATTTGCGTTAATTCCGACGAAAACTGATGAACAAAGTAGCACGAGTGCATTAGGTATGCACGGATCCCTGTGTGGCTGTGTGAGCGCCTAACTGTGTTAGATAAAGTTGTGCTGTGATAATAACGTGTTCACGAGATTCTCTGTCGTAGAGGTAGAGTTGTTGAGCGCACATATGCTCATAAATCAATAGATAGACGTAGAGTGCTCATCGTAAGCTTATCTCTGGCGAGAATCTACGATAAGTACTGTACTAACACACAGATAGAAGAGTAACTCGATATCTCCCTGATTCGATAATTCAGTAATGTGTGCATGGCGCATCATTCGGGGATATAGGGATGTGTTATCTGTAACTTTCTATCTAACTTCATTAGCAAAACGAATGGCAACATACGTACATGGATGTGTGGCAGCAAACGGATATTCCAAAGATGACAGCCGCGGTGGATGGGGTCCGGCAGGATGTAACGCCGGCGGACAGTGATAGCAGAACATTCCTCTTCCCGCCGCTGCAGGACCCAGCTGAAAGAAATTAAAGAAAAATATTGAGTGTGTGTATGAAGTATTGAGGCTAGAGAATTGAATATAACTAGTGTTGACGTGTGGGTTTATCCTTTGGGGGCATAGACATTCTTGGATTACGAATAATTGAATACAGGCTGTGGGACAAATTGCTTTTGCCTTGAGGGGGACAGCGAAAGTCGAGTTTATAAATGGTTACTCGATTTGACTTAGGAATGAGCTCTAAGTCTGACTTATATCTGTCCTTTTACCTATATATATATGTACATGAATGCAGAAGTTACACCTATGTGGACGAGTCTTAAGTTCGAGGAATTTGAAAAATAAAGAAATACCGTCCACTGAATTGGATTTACTAGTAAACTCAAGTTCGCTGTTTAACTCTTTTGTTTTTATTTAATATGAGGAATCGAGGGGCACCACTGTTTTTTTTTTCGGCAGCAGTTGGTATCGATTTCAATCCCACAATTAAAGTCCAATTCCTATGAGTTGTTATTGAGAAGACTATTATTTTTAAACAAACAAAACTGGGCTTGTTTTTTGTTACCTAACGTTGCTCTTTATATATGGTTTGGTCTGAGCCTAAACTCGGAAATATCTCTAAGGGCCGTTTGCTGATACTACTCATAGCGAATTTAAGTGCCACACAAACTGACAGTTTATGCCCTAAAAAAAGTAGCCCATAAGTATTTAAGTAGAACTTAAATCGTTAAGAGTCATATGAGCAAACGGCCCTTAAACTTATATACCTAAGTTTTTAGATTGTTGTTGATCAGTTGTTGAGATTTTAAAGTAACATTACTCAATATCTAAGTCGGAGGGAAGACCTTATTTTATACAAAATGTAGCCGCTTTCTCTTTTCCTTTGTTGCAAGGAACTGTATTAAAAATCAAATAAATAGTTGGCGCACAGTTCCGTAGGGACCCCAGGGCTAGCTTCTCACAACCATTCGTTTTGTGTGAGTTTTCGATATTTTGGGACGATTGGAAGGGATCGACAATTTTATGCCGATTCCAAACGGCTAATTGTAAGCTCTTTTCGACACTTATTCTCTATGATGTTTGTCAGACGTTCGCGAGAAGTAACGCGTGCAATAAAATGGAATTTGTTTTTTTTTTAGGGAATTGAACCTCGCTTAGTAGTCTAACATACTAATCACTAAGCCTACAAAAGGAATTGTATGTATTGCTTAGATATATTCTTGCTTATAGACTGTGAGTGTGACTGCCCTTCAGTGTAACTGGCTTAGTTGTGGTCACCACTGATGGAAATATAGGCGCTGGGACATAAGGCCCAGGGACATAATGCCCAATTTTTACTTTTGGGAGTTATGTCCCATTTAAGTGGGACATAACTCCCAAATTCGATTTACGTCTTTCTCAAGCAAAAGAGTTTTATTAGTTTCTTTTGTCGAATTCTTCAAAGAAACTTATAAAATTCTAGTTTTTGAGAATTTGAGAAAATAAAACTAAAAAATCGCGCGATTTTTCTCTTACTAGAATTTTATAAGTTTCTTTTCTCAAACAAAAGAGTTTTATTAGTTTCTTTTGTCAAATTCTTCAAAGAAACTTATAAAATTCTAGTTTTTGAAAATTTGAGAAAATAAAACTAAAAAATCGCGCGATTTTTCTCTAACTAGAATTTTGTAAGTTTCTTTTCTCAAACAAAAGAGTTTTATTAGTTTCTTTTGTCGAATTCTTCAAAGAAACTTATAAAATTCTAGTTTTTGAGAATTTGAGAAAATAAAACTAAAAAATCGCGCGATTTTTCTCTTACTAGAATTTTATAAGTTTCTTTTCTCAAACAAAAGAGTTTTATTAGTTTCTTTTGTCAAATTCTTCAAAGAAACTTATAAAATTCTAGTTTTTGAAAATTTGAGAAAATAAAACTAAAAAATCGCGCGATTTTTCTCTAACTAGAATTTTGTAAGTTTCTTTTCTCAAACAAAAGAGTTTTATTAGTTTCTTTTATCGAATTCTTCAAAGAAACTTATAAAATTCTAGTTTTTGAGAATTTGAGAAAATAAAACTAAAAAATCGCGCGATTTTTCTCTAACTAGAATTTTATAAGTTTCTTTTCTCAAACAAAAGAGTTTTATTAGTTTCTTTTGTCGAATTCTTCAAAGAAACTTATAAAATTCTAGTTTTTGAGAATTTGAGAAAATAAAACTAAAAAATCGCGCGATTTTTCTCTAACTAGAATTTTATAAGTTTCTTTTCTCAAACAAAAGAGTTTTATTAGTTTCTTTTGTCGAATTATTTAAAGAAACTTATAAAATTGCCGATTTTTTTTTTTGTTCAATATTTGGATAAATTATATTGAAATGTTTTGTTTGTTCTGTTTTTGTTATATGAAATGTTGAAAATACTTCATTTATATTTTGTTTATTGCATTTAATTTACTTTGTCTGTTTATTTTGAATATATATATATATATTTTTGTTTTCCCTATGTCATTTTCGTTCAAATAAGACATCAAAAAATTATTGAAATCTTTTTACTCTTTTACCTATGCCTCTAAAAAATTTGATACTTATGTCCCATTTTTAACAAAAAATGTTTTGGCCCAAATTCAAATTCGGCCTTAATGGGACATAAGCCCCAAAAATAAAAATTGGGCTTTATGTGTCTGGGCCTTATGTCTCTGCGCCGGAAATATATTGACACAAATTTGATGAAATGATGAGGTTATGTATGCTGTGAGCGACCAACAATGAGCCTTCCTTAAGGCAACTTGAATTTCATATGTCTCCTAATTAAGTTGATCGTAATTGCGTTGGAACAAAAACTAACGGCCTTAATAATAATCAAACATGATTTTTCAGCTGCCAGCTTTGGTAAATATTTACAGCATTTGTGACACGGTACCTGTTTTGTCCAAGAACTGTGTTAGATTAACACAAACGGAAAACTGTGCAAATGAGAATAAATTTCCCGTTGAAATAATTTTTTGTTTGAAACGGATGAAAATTAAAAGAAAACACATGGTAATTTTCGAACAACGTTATAACAATGGGGTTTTATTGCGAGAATGATTTTATGTGTTATTTACATTGGCTTATTTATACTTCAGAAGTATAGAGTTATTTGCCAAGTGTCAAGTAAATTCTATATCTTATTATTTACATTTTTTATACGACACAGTTTAACTTTATATTGAGAGAAAATAAATTACAATAGTTTTATAAATTTGTATCCGGAATAATACCAATAAACAAACACATTTGCTAGTGCGACAACTTCTTTGAATCTATTACATTTGTTGTCATTACAAAATTAAAATTTCGTAATCTATTTTCCTGAAAAACAAAGTCAATGGTTTATTTCATTAGGATTTTATTCTAAAAAAAGGGAATATATAAATTCCAATTAAATTTGCCCAAGAGATATATTTAAAATGCCTTTTGAAGTTTATTATAAGCAAAAATAAAACACAAAATAGGAAATGCACAAAATATCCGCTGATCTGTCAAATATCATACGCAAATCATTTATGCCTTATCGTTCTCTTTCGGACACAATTTTCGGATACTTTATATAGTACGCTTTCCTTTGTTTTCGAATACTTCACGATTGACTTATGAGTGAATTTTTGCGAAATAAGATCTGTTTCAAATTATTCAATAAACGAAACACCGTTTAATTGAATGCTTTGATTTATTCGTAAGCTGATTATGCAAACCAAAGCTTTTTAGTATAAAAATTGAATCGTTAGCAAGTGAATATTTTTGAATATAAAAACAATAGCCGGCTAATTTATTTTCCAATAAATTAAACACTCAGATAGGAAGCCATACGCGTTTAAAGGACCTATCGCTTCCGTTTTTTTTTTGTATTTCAATCTACCAAGCAACGAAACAGTGCTTGCAGTAGTATATAGAGTGATAAAATAAGTACCTTTTGATCTTTTAAAAACTGTATAGCTTGTATTACATAGAAACGGCCAAAATTTTAAATTCTTTCCGAAAAATATAAAGCCGTGAACATACTCTTACACAAAAGCTGTCCTGTGTATAGCGCGTATTCATAGAGGAGAAAGCAGGACAGCTTTTGTGTAAAAGTACCTCAATTTTCTCACACAAACCATCGATTCATTAGAAATTATCATTCTAGCTTCTAGGGTAACAAACTCCTTTTCCAAAGAGGGTTTGTTTGCAGTTATATATCTACCTGGTACTAAGAAATGTAAAAAAATAAGGTATTCAGGTACGAGCTGTTCAATCTTAATTGAACAAATATTTCATTCACGGTTAAACATGTGGGAATGTATTAAAAAAATACATCCTATGCAATACAAGAAAATTTGGTTTTCAATATTTCCAATTTGTTAAACTTTTGCTGTAATATATTCATATTAAATTTTAATATAATTGTTTCATTAAAATGCTCATTTTAATACGAATTTTCTGAACTTTATTCTCTAAAGCTTAGTATCCTACTCACGCTAAATTTTATCTCGCATACAAAAATGTCTACAAAGATTAAATTTAGCGAAGCAGTTTAGCAAAGCAGTATCCTGTTCGCTCGCTAAATTCTTAACTTCATATAGATGGGCCGATGACATGTCTCCACTCAATTGGCTCGCGAAATAAATGTCCGGTACATTAAATCGAAGATAAATTTTGACATAAGAAAAAGGAGAAAAAAGTTTGTGTTGTGATTATTATGGATTTTTCGGAGGAAACCGCAGAGAAAGTTAGCGTGATAAATAAAAATAAACGCAAAACCAAAATTCAAAATATTTATTTAGCGATCATTTATTTTAGGTGTGGAGAATCGAAGTGGAGACTAGGGACGCTGAAATTTAAGCTAAAGATTAAAATCCAGAATTTTTGTTCTACAATCTAACTCGGTCTATATTAAAATAATATTTCAATCATGAACTTATTACAATTAAGTTATATAGTTGAGCTGACATATAGCACGTAATCTGATTATATTTTAGTACAAACTTATTAATGCCATCAATTCCAATGCATTTGCATTTGGTTTTAATACAGGATCTGAACCAACGTGAATTGATCTAAATATATCGGTATTATTTTTGAACCCAAATATATTATTTTAAGAATTTAGAGTTAGTTTAAGCGTCCTACTCAATGGAGTGGATAATTTCGATAAAGTTTATTTAAAAGAAAAATGTTTTAAAAATACAAGTCATGCAGAAAACGGGGTTACATTGATATCCAATGAGAATGTTCTTCTTACAAGTAAGTCACTGTAATTTTAAAGTAGTCTTGTAAGAGTTTATAATATTTGATTTTTTTTTTCTAAAGTTGCGAAGATGTTGCTAGTGGATTTATTTTGAAGATAAGGGCGGTCTAGGGATTCGAGTTCATTGTCTCAGAAAAAAAGCTATATATATTCCAAAAAGCAAGCAATTTACTGAATAATTAATAAGATAATTTGGGCATACATGAGTTATCCTTAATTTAAATTTCTAGAAAAATATATCTACTAAAGGAAGTTCAGCGGCACTATATAGGACTATTTTCAAAGGGTATAAAAGAACACGGGAATTTGCCTACGCTTGACAATTTTCTATATGTATTGTAATATTCAAAACCACTAAAAATTAATATTAAAATAAAATATTTTCGGTGTTCAAATATATCAAATAGACAATTAAATCAAATCTAAAAAGAACTAATCAAATATAAAAAGACTGTATTATATTTTAATATTTTATGTGTTTATAAAAAGCCAAAGAAGTATTGAATTTGAGGTGAAAGTATTATATTTTAATCTGCAGTTAATTTAATAGAAATGTATTAAAATTCTGTAATTTTTCAATATAAACAAGGGTTGAATTTAAATACTTTTGCATCGAAACACATCTCCATCTATATTAAAATTTAATATTTCAGACATGGTTTGTAATTATTTAAAATTAATAAATCTTTTATTAGTTTTTTAATTGGAATACATGCAAAATATTTAATATTTTCTCGGCGTTGACTTATATACAACAATAATAAATTTAACGCCAGGATTTTCAACCGTGCACTTTTAGGATCAATTTCACAAAACGATGGGCTCCATTTTTTGATATTTTTTGATCACCTGAATGTACTTTCCTTCGTGCGATCTACTTCGTACCTTTGACAGCACATTTCCATAACAAATACAAATTAAATTTTAGCTCAACTGCTTTCCTCTAAATTTAATTACATCCAATTAGACTGGCGTTCAAATTCTCTGTGCATTTGTGTACTTAATTTGTCCATAATTGCCCTCATTTTTTGGGATTCATCCTGCGCACCCTACAACAAATAACATCGCTGCCCGGCTAAATCATAAATTATAACACGAACAAATAAAAACAACATTCAATCAGATGCAGCCAACAAAAAAATTACTAAGAAAATTCAACTTCAAGTGGAACACATTCAGCATTTTGATTAAGGGCACTTGTAAGGCCTGACTTCTCTCGACGTACAAACACAGATCTTACCCTTCTCGCGCGAGGGCCTCCAACACGCATCTTGTACACTACGCTCGATTGTTATTATTGAATTAACAATAATTCCCCACACTCGGGAAAGCAAAGTCTACAAAAAAAAATAAAACAACAAAAAAAGACAATGAAACGGAGCAGCGTATTACTGGCAAGACCGCGCACTGTCCCAGTTACGAGTTAATTTAATGAGATTAGTGCCTCTCAATTGTGCTATTTACGCGAGTAGTGCGGTGACTCGTGTCGCTAATTTCGTTGTTTAAGTGACGCAGATGTTGCTGGAATTTCGGGTTCACAAAATTGCATTCCGAGATGAGTTTGAAGGCTCACGACGACGCAGGATCTACTGCGTCCAGACTACAAGCTGGGAACCCCAACTACGCAGCCTCCTTTCATGTTGCATCAAGCCAGCCAGTGACGCCAATTACACTAATTTATGCGCGCATTCACATGCAGTAAAATGCAATTTCCCTTGATTAATTTGAATTAACTAAATTAAAACGAAACACATGTCCGCGTTGTGTTCTCCTATCCGGCGGAGTGCACTTTTCTACAAATTGCCATCCGGATGATGGATGCACATTTGCAGCCCCCAGCACTCCACTTGCATTCGAATTTAATGAGGCGGTCTTGCTGCTCCAACATGACATCATTGGCCAATTGTTTGCATGCCAAACCTTGGAAAGAGAGTGTCCTTCCTATCAGCTACCGGCGATCATATAAATCACTAAGCCATCCACCCACGAAGCTACCAGCACTTAGGCCCGATTTGCCACTAGATCGTACCTAACTCAAACGACCTTGCCGGAGAGATGCTGCAACATTGGCATTAGCATCACCATCCAGCCCACGGACCTCCGGCGACCAGATTAAAATAGTCACACTTAAAACTTTCAATTATTCAATTGGATGTGGACGACGATGTGACGATGTGACGATGCAACGTTCGCTCGCTCACAGCACTCGTTCTCTCTGTGCCGGTGTATGTGTTCTGCTCATTTTGGATTCCAAAATCTGATTCCATTTGCCTGTGATCGCTAATGCCCAGGTATCATTGCAAATAATATAATTTGTTGCTAAAATTTCGTGAAATATCATCAGCATCACCACTAGCAGTCGACATGGACACCGCACCGGCTAAACAGATGTGCCACAGGCACAGAGCCTTGCAAATTGGCTGTGGACGGTGGGCACTTGCCACTCGGTCGTGTTTTCCATTTTCCCCGATGATGATAACGACGACGACAGCGACGTCGGATTAGATTTGAGTGGAAATTGCATTTTAAACGCACCAAATCGTCACCGCTCAGCGATGATTAAGCGAACGTAGGCACTACCCAAATGGAAGGCCATCGCCACCAGCACACATGGGCTCCATTTGTCCACGGCACATGTAGTAATTCCCTCTAAAAGGGTCTGCTTTCTATCTAACCATGTGCACTTATATAATGGACTCTGCCAGCCAGCAGCAGCAACAGGAGAACAAAAAAGAAAACACACAAACACAATGGCACGGAATTACGAATTAAAACCGGTTGGTGTTGGGGTTGCCGCTGCAGAAGGGATGAAACGGCGAACAACCGAAATTCCGGTGGGGACGCATACAGATATTGTTATTTTAAATTTCATTCCGTAATGAAAATCTATGAACGCCTGTATGTCCTTTCCCCACGTTGCCGCAGCGGTGAAGGTCTCTTCCTCTTCCGGGGTTAACTTCATCATTCCGCTCAAGCTCAGGTGCAAATTATTCGCACAAATTAAGCTGAAACAGTCGAGAGCGCACTAGCAGCAGCAGCAGCAGCGTGTTCGGGTAATAAATTCACAAAAGTTGGAGAATAATTCAAATAAATTAAAAAATTATTATTCACATTTGCTCTGGACCGTGTATGGAGCGAGTGACTACGGTAGCAGGTATACCGTATACACCTACTGGGACTCGGTGGGAGTGTGCAATTACTTAAATCGTCTGCTCTGGAGTTACACAATTCAAATTGGCTGCGCTGTGTGGATGTGCCAGGGACTTGTTTCGGGGGTTTTTTCAATTAGGATATTATTTCTTTTTTGCGCCCCCCCCCCTTTTTAGGAGTGGGATTTGTTGGATACGTTGGCAGGGCGGGGACATCTACCAACTTTTGACCGCCCCGGCGAGAAACTATATAAATCAAGCAACCCAACGAGAGTTATGCACTAAGTGTAGTTGCAAATAACGAGAAAGCAATTATTTACAAAGTGTTTTCAAAAATGCCCAGTGAGGTAGGTGGGGGTCGAAACTGAATATTCATAGCTTTTAATAGAGAAGCGCACACGGATAGAGTTGGCGGCGATTTAGAAGTGATGCACCGAATTGAAAGTTTACAATAACGACAACATATTCTGGGCGCCTGTTTGGTGTGTGCGCAGGCTTCGACAGCTGAAACAGGCGACTGTTTCGGTGAGAACATTGCGCGGAAACCCGATTTTGAGTGCACTGAAATATTGGCACTTTCTACAATTTAGACTAGGACATAGGTTTAAGTCAGCCATGCTAACTAGGGCTTTTTCATGCCTTTTAGTCATTTTTTCATTAGCTAAGACTTGTTTTTTTTTCAAAAGGAATTTTTTTTTTATTTCAAATATATTTTTAATTTTGTTTTTGATTCAACATACTGACATTTTACTTTGTAAAGATTCTTAAAAAATCTTGGCCAAAAATAATTTTATATGTAACCTTGGTCTTAAAGAATCAAGGGTATCGTGAACAAATTCCGATGGAAATGTTTCCCTTGTCAGCAATGTAAATCAGATTGCTGAATTGAAAATATTCCGTGGGAAATATTATTCCCGATAGGGGTTAATGTGTTTCCATCCTCAAATTCAGACCATTTTCCCAACACTTTATCTGTCATTCTTTAAAAATAATTCCAGCTTCCACTGAGTGGAATGAAATTGGTAACAAATTTCAAAGCTGTTTGTTGTATGAAAAAAAATAATATTTTTATTTTATTTTTTTTTTTATATTTGTATTTAATTTTTGATTTATTGTTCCACTTTACCTTAAAAAATATATTAGGTTTTTTTTTATTGAAAAGGCACCTTTTTTAACCAAGTTAGGCATTTTTCCGTCAAAAGTAGTTGGCAGTGCTTTAAAAATGTTCGATTTATAAAATAGGAATAGCCTAACAAACTGTGTTCCGACACAAATTCAGTCATAAATCAATCGTGAAGGATTAGAAAACAAAGGAAAGTGTACTATAAAAAGTACCAAAAATTGTGTCCGATCGAAGGAGAGGGCATTACTGATTTGCATATGACATTTGACAGATTAGCTATTATTTTGTGCATTTCCTATTTTGTGTTTTGTTTTTTGCTCATAATAAGCCTCAAACAAATTTCCGATTTATATATATTCCTTTTCTTCGAATAAAATCCTCGTTCTGAAATAAAACATTGACCTTGTTTTTCACGAAAACAAATTATGAAATTTGAATTCTGCGATCACAAAAAATGTAATAGATTCTAAGAAAGTTGTCGCACTACCAAATGTGGAGGTCTAATTGTTTCACTAATGCTGTACATTTTTACTAAAGCTGGCAACCAGCTAATCGTCGACATTAGTGTTTGATTATTAGAAAGGCCGATAGAGTTGAAATAAAGTGGAGATTGTAGGCCTAGGTATCCTCTATAGGCCTGTGAAAAGTGCACCAGAAAAATTGAGCAGTTTCCAAGATTTTCGCGTTTAAAGACAGTCAAATTCAGTCTAATACTATGTTCCCACCAACGTAATTTGGCTAAAGTGATTTATAAATCACAAAAGGCGTCTCCACCGAACTTTAAGTGATTTAGTGTGACATTTTTGTCGACTTTGACATTAGGTGTCCAACCAACCAGATAGTTATTTGTTTGTTGTTCTTTCGGTTTTTTTGCCATACCTGCCAAGAATAAAACAGTTTTTCATTGCATGAACTTAATAAAAATATAAAAAACTCACCGAAACACGAACAAAATTAGAAAATTGAATTTGAAATAATTTTTTTGACAGTTTTTCTTTCTTTTTTGTTAGCTGAATAAAGTGCTGAAGTAAATAACAGGTATGTTCGATTTTATTTTGTGTGGATTTGCGATGACAGATACGTAATTAAAATTTAAACACATATAAATCACGTAAATATAAATCACGAAAATGTGTGATAAATCACGTAATTTATGAGATGATTTAGCTAAATCAAGTTGATTTAGCTAAATCACGTTGGTGGGAACATGATATAAGTCGAACAGAACTACGCCAATTTTATTTATATGATTTATTTATTTATTTGTTTGTCAACAACCATACTGTTAGTTCTTGTGGTGTGCCAACTGTACGGAGATTGCCGCTGATGATTTAGAGTCGGTTGCGGAAGATCGAGAGATTTGTAGGGATAACTCGAGCATTCTATACCCACGACTCTTTTGATAGGTAAATGGGACATTTGAATATGACGATGATGATGGTGATGTCAAACAAAGCGACCATCATCATATAGTGGACCATTTTTCATTTTCATGCTGGGGGATCTTTGTAGCAGAACTGGTTAATGCGGATTTCATTCGATTTCTATCGTCTAAAGTTCCTTTGATAGTTTTATTGGAAAGGCGAAGGACTTTTGTGCAACACCGCCAACAGCCTTGGAAAAACGTAGGGTTAACCCACTGGTGGTAAGATGGGTGGACAATATGTTGAATACAAGTGCGATTAATATTCAGACGGGAACCTCAAAACTCACAGGAAGGGTAAGCAGAGATTGCCCACAAGGAGGTGTTCTCTCACCTACACTGTGGACTCTCTTCTCGACAGCCTTGAGGCGACGGGCTTCACACAGTGAGATATGCCGACGACACAGCAATAATGGCCAGAGGCAAGTTCATGGACGTCACCGCAGATATCATGAGGAACGCACTCAGAGCGGTTGAGCGGTGGTGTCTGGAACACGGGCTCTCCATTAATGCGGGGAAAATAGATCTAATAGTCTTCACTAGGAAGAGGAAAAATCTGGAATTTCGGACCTTAACACTTTTCGGATCGGAACTAACAATGACTAAGAAGGTTAAGTATTTGGGAGTCTATCTAGATACTGAACTTACTTGGAACTAACATGTTCAGGAGAAGGTCCGGAAGGCAAAAAGGGTACTACATCAGTGCAAACGTGTATGTGGACAGAGGTGGGGACTCTCGCCTAGGTCAGCATACTGGATGTATACGATGATAACTAGACCCATTATCACGTACGCCTCGGTTATATGGTGGGCGAAAGCCTCTCAGAAAACCGTCAGAAAGGGTTCAACGATTAGCATGTATAGGAATTACAGGTGCAATACGTACAACCCCAACATGCGCATTGGAGGTCATCACGGGGATATTACCGCTGGACTTATTTATTAAGAAAACAGCGGCCCAAACGGCACTTCGTTTGCATCGAGATGCGAAATGGCACAATCGTGGTACGATCTATGGACATAGGAAGATCCTGGAACTTGTCAAAAACGAGAGTAGGGAGCTGAACATGCCTATGGATCGAATAAAAAGGGTGCGTATTATGGAAAGAATTCACAAAACTCGTATTCAGGACGGATTACTTCCAGAAAAAAGAAATGGTGCAATAGTGATTTTCACGGATGGATCCTTGATGGATGGCGGAGCGGGGGCCGGGAACTTTCAGAAGAGCTGGAACTTGCCCGTCACATTAGCCTCGGGAAATACACTTCAGTATACCAGGCTGAGATGATTGCTTTGCTTCATGCGTTGGACTACTTACTTGAGTGTCAGGTGGAAGGAAGAAATATCCTTATAGCACTGGACAATCAGATGCATGGAACAAACAAACATCACAAATTCATTGGCACTGGAATGTGTACTTAATCTCAATAAGTGTTCATCTAAAAAATGAAGTAACACTGACTTGGGTGCGGGGACACATAGGGATCAAAGGCAATGAAAAGGCGGACTCCCAGGGGTCAACTGAAAAGTTGCTGGGACCAGAACCATTCTCTTCAATTGGCAGAGGAATGGTAGAACAGCTGATTCACAAATGGATCACGGCAGAACACCTGAGAAGGTGGTCAACCGTGGAACAATGTAGACAAGCTAAAATGGCAATAAAGTGGCCGACCTGCTCCACTCAAAGAAGGGTTTTAAGTATGAGTCGAGGAACATTGAAATGGGTGGTGGTTTTGTCTACAGGACATGGTAATTTCGGGTATCACTTAAGGAAAATGGGCCTTATAGAGGATGATACCTGTAGACTATGCCTGGAGGAATCTGAGACAGCGGCACATATACTGTGTCAATGTCCAGCGTTGGCTGGCAGAAGAACGAGGATCTTGGGACAGATCTCCCATAAACAGATTCTAGCGCTAACACTAGGAATTAAGCCCAGAGAAGAACTGTGGAGAAATCCAGAGAGTCTCTCTGAGTAAGATTTACAGTGGTAGAGAGACGAAAAGAGACCCGAAAATGGTGTTCTGATTCGAATATCTCTCCAAATCTATATATATATATTGTGCAACACCGACCACCTCAATCTACCTGTCGACTTAACAATCTGTAAACAAGACTACAGTCTCTTTCGATTGTTCAAAACCGAAAACGTAGAACAATGTGAAGCACGATCTTGTAAAAATCAGGACCTATACGCCAGCGAACAGCATCATGTCGGAACTAAGGATTTGATAACTTATTCCCATTAACGATTTGATAACTTATTTTTTAAATAAAATGCAAACTACTTGAGATATCTCAAAAATGAATGGAAAAGATTTATGAATGGAATTCGACTTCGTTCACATGTCCACCATGGGAACGTATTCAGCGGTCGATACGTTGAACCCAATTTTCGACGACTCGGCCGCACGTTTCGACCGACACGGCCGCTATTTCTCGTTCAGTATTTGGCTCTGAGCTACTCCAACGCCGCCGGCTTGGTGGCATAGACCAAAGATTTTATGTAGCCCCATAGAAAAAAATTTAGAGTCGTTAAGTCAGACGATCTCGGCGGCCAATAGACGGGTCCGTTTCTTGAGGTTCACCGAACTGAGACTTCAATAACTCGATTGTTGCACCCGCAGTGTGGCTTGTGGCACCACATACCACTGATGCCCAATTCATGCAATTGCTTAAGGAAACAACGTTCCAACAGGTCTCTATGGCGAATACCATTTACCGTAACGTGGCGGTCATTTTCACCGACGAAAAAAAAACGGCCACCGGCATGAAAACCGCACCAAACAGTGTTTGCGGATGAGGTGCTTTTTCAGGAAGCTCATGAGGGTTCTCACCTGTCCAGTAACGTATATTTTGCTTTTTGACGAAGTCGTCAGCGCTTCATCGCTGAAGATGATTTTGCGATGAAATTCTTCATTTTCCTCCATTATGTGCAGAGCCCAATTCGAGAACGTACGTCGCTTCATATGATCAAGTTCTTGAGTCAGCTTGATCTTGTAAGGGTGCAGGCCAAGATCCTCACCCAAAATTCGCCATAATGTGGGTCTGGGAGAGGCCCAATTCTTGAGAACGCCGTGAAATTGACAGATTTAGCTTGTTTGCGACGGCAGCAATATTCTTTACACTTCGGGAAACATCAATATTCTGACTCAATTTTTCCGACTAGAATTGCTTGGCTACTGGGACGAGAATTTCGGCCGAAAATTGGCGTTAAAGCTCGGAATTTCTGTAGTAAATGTAAATTATTTGTAAACACTGTTCCCGTGTGTACTTCAACACGATGAAAATGTTGGTTTTACTGAATATTTTGACAGTGACAGGTCGGCAATCGGTTTAAGGGTGCATTGCCTAATGAAGGACCCCTTTATATGCATGAATCACGAAATAAACTCGCTAAAATTTCTCATCAAACATGAACATGAAATGCATCCCTTGCGCATCATCGGCATCGAAAATAGCATACCAAGGTCACATACAATTTACATGCATGCACTCTCCGAGTGCACGGTCTCCTCTCGGTACATGCGCCGCGGCCGCTGCCTCGCATTCGAATCAGACTCCTTCAATCAGATTTCAATTATTACTGTCAATTGCACCTTAAATTCGATTCAATTAGAAATTATTGATGCGCTCACAGCGCACGACAAATACATTCGATTCGATTTGATTAAACGCAGCGGCCGCACAAACCACACGAGTGTTTGCCCCATCATCAAGCCAGACAGGCGCGCACTGTCATCGTGGCACATCTATGTATGGACTTCGGTGCTCTGTATGTGTGCGCCAGTGCAGTTTGGTTGCACAAGTGCTGCATCATGTTCCTCTTTCTCTGTATAATAACGCGGTTGATTAAATTGTCCTTAAACAAATCAATTGGCTGGCACAAATTAATTGCATTTTCTCTCCCGACAACGTCGATCACGATGCACAGTATACCAGTAAGTGTGCCCGTGCCCGTGCGTGCATATATCCCGCTTGAACAAAGCGAATTCCTGCTCTCCGATATGGGCATGGTGCATGGATATGCGTGCCTCTGCCAATACTGGTATGACATTCTCTGGTAAACACTCGACACGAATTACTGTGTGTGATTCAATCAAATTGCCCTAAATTAATATTAATTCGATGGCTTTATTGGATGCGAGACTGAGTGGGCTCAGCGCTCACAGATTTTCCATCTAAGACCCGCCGAAGATGAACCTGTGCATCAGCTGGCCGACGCGACGATCGCCCGCACAAACCTTGCACGAAACTGTGACAATTCCAATTAAGCAGCATGGCTGCCGCCCACAATAATCACCACACCACATGCACCACCACCCCGAATCACTCTAACCCATATACTGGCTACTACCTACTACCTACTCGTTGTCGTATAGTGCAAAATTAAAATGGAAATGGAAATGGAAATGGAAATGGAAATGGAAATGGAAAATCTAAAGTGCAAATTATCACCGAGATTATTTACAATCCACGTGCGATTCCATAATGGCATCAGAACTGATATTGCACTTAATTCACTTTGGACTTTAGAGAGAGGTATCATCAACACTAGCGGCCCGGCTCGGCCAGTTAGCCCACATTCGGTGTGTGGTGGCGGCTAGGTGTAGGCAGTGCCACTGCCAGTGCCAGTGCTCAGTGGACGGAATGACCTGCAATCTGGCGGAATGAAAATTCGCATCATAATCAGATATAAGTTTGACGGCGGTGGCGACTCTGATGCACCAGCACTTGCTGCAACTATACAAAGTGTACTGGTGTACGAGTGTACGCGGCCCTCTGTCGCGTCGCGTTGGTCGGCCGGGCCATTAGCAGCAGCAGCCAATTTGCCATAACAGTACACACTGATGGTGACGACCGACGGTGTTACACTTCGCTCATATCCGACATCCGTCGACGTTGTATAGTCGTCTGCTAAATTGAGGCAATTGTTTTTGAATTTGATTGTGGCAATTGAGCGTAGGTAACGTGAACGTGAAGCGCATGGTCACTTTGAGTTTCGGTGGTTATAGTTGTTTACTGGCCGTCTCCTCATCGGCATCGGTATCGGTATGTGCTGTGCTACGACGATTATGACAACGATATCTACCCGCGACGACGTTTGCTAAATTTTAAATTCAATTACGCTCCGTAACGACATAATTTTCGCTGGGCTCGTTGTGCTTTCATCCGCTGCGCTGCGAGTGTGACACGAAAATCCTCTGTCACTATTCCGCGTGCCATGATACGGCACTAGGCATGATATACAATGTCTTAGGCTGCAGCTTATGTTGTCAATTGCTCGGTGCACACCCTTTGCAACCCTTTGAGTCGATTGGTACATCAGTTTGACGGTACCAGCGGGTGCATTTGATTAACCACCCTCCGCAAAACACACACAACTGTATAGCAGGGGTGGCCATGGGCATGGGCGTTGGAAAAAGCATCGCGCCGCCACTGCCAGTGCTGCTCCATAGACGGCGGCGACATTGCTTAATCGAATTTCCGCAATTTTGTTCAATAATTTCTTTATTGAATTGCGAAAGCGACAAAAAAAACAAGACACAGAATAATCGAACAGAAAAACGCCCGCCAAAAGGACTGACCGCCGCCGCCAGTTTTAATTAATTTGTGGCTTATCAATTCAATTCAGCTATGGCAGTTGTGTGTGTGTGCGTTTTGTTTTTGCTGTCCGCGTTTCCATTTCGCTGTACACATTCTTCGATGGAAGAACTTTTTAATTTGCCTATACAGGCCATACTTCGATCGGGTGATGACATCCGCAGCGCTGCTGTTGGTCCGCATGTCGAGATGGTGGAGATGGTGGAGTTGGACTCCCTTTCAATCTGCGGCCATCTTTTTGCCATGGGCAGCCGGCTACCACTGCTTGGCCCCGATGGTTGTTTAATTACAATCAATTATTCAAACTGCATTTTAATTGATCACTTTTTGGCTTTTCGGATTGAATTTTCGATCGAGTGGAAAACTTGCGTCCGCCCGCCGACCATCCGATGTCGAATCATATTTATTTAATTAAGCCTGCCTGCCGACCGGCCCACTTAATCCGATATTGCTCATGCAATTTTTAAGGATTTGGCTGTGGCGCGTTGTTTTTCGGGTGGGTCATGCATAAAAATAGCCCATATCCGCGGATGCAGGAGGTGGTGGGGGGGGGGGGCCTCATTACATAATCGCTATTGGATATCGGGCCGCATTTAATCGATGATGTTTCTGGGAAAACGCTTAATTGAAACAAATTAGCTTAGGTAAGCGGGCCATATTCATTAGCGCGCATTATAATTTGAATTGAATTTGTTTTCCCAAATTAATCTTTACACATTCATACCGGTATAAAGGATGTGTGCGATGCTATCGCGAATACCCATGTGGAAGGGACCACTTGAGAGGAGCGTGCAAATTCACAGGCGAGGTATGAAACAAAACACTTCAGCGAATGAAAGGAGCGGACTTCTTGAGACGATCGTTTGCACAAAGATCGCGATTTTATCGCCGATTAAGAGGATAAGCTCAAAGTGAGGAGTGCATAATGACATTATGCTTAAGAAATTCAATAATGATGAGGAAGTGAGAAGAATTGGTGTGTTTTTCCTTTCTGGGAAGGGTTTTGTCTTCAAGATGATCTGCCATACTTGATGAGGGAAAACACTCGAGTGTTCTGTTGTGGCGTTCATTCGAAAAAGGTGGTCTTAAAATGATTCCATTTAAATCTCATTGGATATAGAAAAGTTTTCGTTGCAGTCTTGGAGTTTGCAGTCAATTGAATGTCGGTCCTGGAAATTGTCTGTCTCCATATCTTCAAGGCGTCGTGATTTGCAGGCTTCAAGTCTAGAAGTCCCACCTTCTTGTGAGTACTGGCCTATTCCTCGTCTTATGACAGGCATTTGAAGCGCCATTTTGTCTACTCTACAATTTCGGATCAAACCATTTTTATGCTGATCCGTTGTTTCGCGCTTGATCACTGTCTCTGTCCCTGTCCCTATACCTATTGATATTTTCAATTGAGCCAACGTAAACTCACTCTGGCCGCATATTTGTTGAGCTTCACACATTGACAGATTGCATTTGAAGATCGTCTGCTGATCACAGCCTGATTGTCCGGCTCCAGCCTTTTACAAGTGATCTTCCCTTGCGCCTAAATTTCTGTCCAGTAATTCATCGCAAGAGCTTTCATTTCGACTTGATACAATATTGTGGAACGAGGTTTTTGTTACAATATACAGATGACCTCGTATTTCGGATAACACATCTGCGGCCCATGTCAACCATATCTCTGTTAAATTGAAAGCACTGGATGTCGGGTCGATTATGACAATGAATGCAGTCGATTTAACAGCGGTTTTCAACATTTCTACAACTTTTTTTTTGGGTGTTTTCGAAAATGAACTTTTTGTACTCTCTATTTCGAAAGCCGAATGAAATATACTACTACTCCGATTCAGAATTCCGGAAGTATTACAAAGTACCAATTTAAAAACGGAACGGAAAGCAATTTCGAATAGGATTGACTTTTGAAAATAAATAGAGAGCAGGGCTGCTGGTCCCGTTTTAGCGTCCACCAAGGAAGTTTTTTTTTACGTTCCATTAGTGAAAATAATGATTTCTCGAACCGATTTGAGGAACCGAGATATCTATCGGTAAAGCGGTTTCAATTCATCCAAATTCACACTAAGTTCACTGATCTCATATCTGATGAAGTCCCGTGGATAGTTCGACGTCCGCACAAATAACCGTACCACCGATTTGGCGAAAGTGCTGCCAATGCCGTCATACTCCGAAAAAAAAATATTTTCTAGATCACAATATGCAATTTTGTATGCAAAATTGTGAGATCGAAAAATTTAGCCTGGACAAAAAAATGATTGTTAGTATTGCGGACTGTATCTAGTGTTCTGATATTTAAAAGTGAAAGGGTGAAAGAGAATCAGTTGGCGCGTTAAGCGCCAGGTTTTTCTGAGACATCTATGCGAATTGGATAAGTAGTTTAAATGTTATGAGTAATTTTTATATTTGTATACCCTCCACCAGGAAGGGAATCGATTTAGCCATATCATACAAATCAATATTAGAAAACACATGTTGAAAACACGATAGCGTCGAAAAGAAACCACATAGGCAAGTGAAATTTTGTGACCGAACTTATTATTATTGTCGTCAAGTTGGTATTAAAAATGGGCTATGTCGGTCAAGTAGTTCTGGTACTTCCCATACAAAATCAATATTAGGCCCATTTGTTTCTCTGTCTGTTGAAAACAGGATAGCTTCAAAACAAATCGACCTAGACAAGTGAAATTTTGTGAAAGGACATACTTTTATCGTCGTCAGGTTGATATTAAAATTGGGCTATGTCGGTCAAGTAGTTCTGGTACTTCCCATACAAAATCAATATTAGGCCCATGTGTCTCTCTGTCTGTTGAAAACACGATAGCGTCGAAAAGAAACCCATAGGCAAGTGAAATTTTGTGACCGAACTTATTATTATTGTCGTCAAGTTGGTATTAAAAATGGGCTATGTCGGTCAAGTAGTTCTGGTACTTCCCATACAAAATCAATATTAGGCCCATGTGTCTCTCTGTCTGTTGAAAACACGGTAGCGTCGAAAAGAAACCACATAGGCAAGTGAAATTTTGTGACCGAACTTATTATTATTGTCGTCAAGTTGGTATTAAAAATGGGCTATGTCGGTCAAGTAGTTCTGGTACTTCCCATACAAAATCAATATTAGGCCCATGTGTCTCTCTGTCTGTTGAAAACAGGATAGCTTCAAAACAAATCGACCTAGACAAGTGAAATTTTGTGAAAGGACTTGCTTTTATCGTCGTCAGGTTGATATTAAAATTGGGCTATGTCGGTCAAGTAGGTCTGGTACCTCCCATACAAAACCAATTTTGCATGACTTGTATGCAGTGGAGGGTATCAAAGCATCGGCCAGGCCTATGGTAACACTTTTATTTGTTTTTACTATTTTTTATCAATTTGCTTTACAAAGTCGTCTTAGAATTAAAATTAACCAAAGAGACCGAGAGGAGAGCGATTCACTAATGGCGTTTTTCATTGAAGATCTAAGTGAATTTGGAATTGCTATTTTCAATGAAATTCGTTTAAGCAACATTTATAATATTAGTAGAAGCCATTTGTGAGATTTGGTTTTCTGTTTCTCCTTTGTTTTGTTTATTACATATGAATGTTTTAATGGGCCAAATCAATATATGTATTTTAACTTAAGTTTACATTGTATATGTTCGGATACAGCGAAAAATTTGTTTCTAATAAAGCTTTGTGCGCTGCTTGAGCTAAATTTTAGCCCCCATGCAAAATGCTCTCCAAAATTTAAAGCGAGTTCCTTCAGCCGAGTGGTACGCAGCTCGCGCAAAAAAATCAAACTTGTACTTCATTTATCTGTCAAAACTTAGCGTGGCCATTTAATGGATCGGCGCATTTTCTCAAGCTAAATTGTGACAGATGCAAGAATGAGCTTTTTTATTTAATTATTACAAATGTCTCGTACCTAGAATCTGAAATAATTGAAATAAGAGAGAATTCCATTTTTAAAGGAGGTGTTTTTTGACAATTATCCACAGCGTACCGTATGTCAAAATTTAGTTGGATTCTAGCCAATATTTGGAGAGAAAATTTGGAGATCAGCTAAAATTTAGCTAAGCTCGAGCAGCGTACTTAGCTTAATAAAAGAAACATTTCAATCTGACATCTTGCTAGTGTGAGTTGGTGAGTTAAGGGAAATTCGTTAGAATTGACTTGGAAGTGCACTTTTTTTCAATGAATCATAGAATACACAGAAATAGCACTTTTGGATTTGTATTTTTCATAGAGAGAGCAATTATTTTCTTCAATCGAAAACGCCGTAAGTCGAAATTGACAGCAATGTCGTTCTGTCAGACGCTCGTACACTAAGCAACAAAACCGCATGGTTCTGTTTGTTTTATATTTCGTATTATTCTACAAAACCTACATTTGTTTCATAATTTTATTTTCTTATGTAAAGCAAAGTGAGATACTTGAAGTTTTAACTAAAAAATGACAACTTCGCAAGTGCAATTTCGTTCATGCAAATTGTCAACGAAATCACTATATGGAAATTGCTTTCACAATATTTGGAATAGCTATTCCTATTTTGAACTGTTTTTTTTTCTAAATTTGTCTCTAACTAACACTAGATTGTAAGGGGGAGGTGAAAACAAGTTGCCATATCACTGCGGCGAGTGGGCCTATTGTGATTTGTAATACTAATCCAATGGTGGTTTGGACGTCTTCGCTCGCGAGTTTGTACAGATGTCAAAAATCATATAACACAGAAAACATGGACCACAACAATCAGTTCTCGTTGAAAGACTCAAAAAAATGTTCTTTGACAGTTTTAAAAATCTGGAAAATGCATAAAAACATTTTTCGGTTCATGCCCTCAAACTTCAAATCGTTGTCGGGCGGTACACTTTGCGATTTCTTTCTTTCGGCTCTAATTAATTGAAGTAAGGTTTGTATAAAATTTAGTTTTTTTCTAATGCTAATGTCGATACACAGATCCTTTGTGAATCAGCTTTCTAAATCCGACGGCAATTACATGTTTCGTATGCAAGTCAGTGACGTGTATAATATTAAAGAAGTGTTTCAACTGTTGGTACTACTGGTGAACTACTGGAATGGAGGCAACTTGAGTTCCCAATCATTGCATAACATAACCTCACAAAAAAATTATATTTTCTATTTAATATTTTTCTTCTGATTTCTGTCTTCTGAAAGTAACTTGGTTAAAAAGTTTAACCTGGTCATTTTAGTTTTGCATTTTTTTTCAATATGGCTGCTGTTCGAGATGAAAATTATACACCGAGAGAAAAACTCTGTGAAATGTCCTTATAAAATCTAAATTTTCAGAGGACACACCGAAGATTTCGACTGTTGGGATAGTCGTACAAAAATACTCAGCTTAAATAGAGATAAAGGTGTCGAATGTCTGCGTAAGTAGCGTCGGTTTCGGGACGTAATGTCCCTTGTTAAATATCCAAGTGATGAAATTGCTTTAAATTTTAATTTTTGCGAATTTCGAATGTTCAGTATAGGTACCCAAACTGTAAAAACTCTAGTAGGTTGCGGCTGCACAACGAACATTGTTTTAAATCTCTTTTTTTATGCAGTTGTAGTTTTGCACAGCTCACAATCACAAGGCGAGGAGTAATTTCAAAACGTTAGTAAATTACCTACCAAACTTAGGTATGTCCTGCCGATTTTGATTCATTTAATGTTTATAAGAAAATGAAGTTAGCTTTTGTTCCAGGACATACTGCCAGAAAAACAAATATAAGCCACTGCAGGTCTTTTTCGAATTCGATGATTCTTTTCATAAATTAAAAGCCAAAAGGAGCTTGATATAAAAAAATTCTCATTTAACTAGGTGTGTGAAGAGAACTGAATCCTACAGCCAAAGAAAATAATTCTAATCTTCAACAGAAAATCAGTAAATAAGCTCAAGTGCTGTGACAGCTTTTTAAAATTGAAATTATTCCATAGCCTCATCTTCTCTACACTTTATATGAACATTTAAGGATAACAACTGCAACCATCAGGTACAAATGAAGTCTAAACCACAATTTAGTCCTGCAAAACACCCACAAACCTTTGTTCCTATTTTTTGTATCAGAAAAACAACCGCAGTGATCAACATAAAGGATCATGGAAGGCGATTCTGATGTATTTATGAGGGAAGTTGTTCACCGATTTATTCTCAAACCCTAAACAAGTCGTGTCAATTTGATGTGACGAAACTGGACTTCATCTGGGTAAATATACCTACATAAACCAAATTACAGCCTCACATCGTGAGCCCTTCAAGTTCAAGTGTCTCTGTTTCATAAAGTAATTACCTTGTTCCCGTCCGTGAAAATTTTGTCGAAATTAGATTAGCGGGTTCCTGGAGGAAGCCCCGCCGCACGTCCTTGCGTAAAAAAGTTTAATTAGCAAACAAACCAGTGTGCACACCGATTGCTCGATGCAATTATTCGCCGTCAAAGTCACTCTCACGCTCACTCTCTCTCTCTGTCTCGCTTAATCCTCAGACACTTTTAACCGAACACAAACACAAACTTTTCATACGAATTCGTGGCGCTGGCACTCACGTCCTCGCTAAAGGATGGGATCTGTCCTTCGCACAATCAAGTACTTAATTATCCTCGAAAAGAGCAGCAAGCACAATGCACTGCGTGACAGGTGAACCGCCCGCACAAGTCCTTCTCGTCGTACCTGTAGTCGATGTTGGGAAACAATTTAACTTTTCCGAAAAGTTTTCATCACTCAAGTTTAAATTGGAAAAACGGCACAACACACACTCACACACACAGAGACACAGACCGCACCGCAGCACAGAAAGTTACGCTCCCGCACAGGTAAGTAAATCAAATTTTCTAACTCGGGAATCGGGATATGGATATGCACTTCCCGATGAACTTTGTCTTCTGATGCGTAGGGACGACGGCGTCCGACGGCAACGAGGCTTACGTAACACAATCGCACACAAGATCGCTTGTTGCACGCAGCAGGGCGCACATGAAGAGAGTTTGTCAAAGACCGCACACGGAAAACACACTGCGATTGAACAATCTGCGACGACCTTCTCGGGACGAGTGTGCGAATGAAATCAACCACGTCAGCGATTGTCACGAGGGTTTATTTCACTGTGAAACGTTCTGTCGTAAATGGCGGACGGCGTCAGCGACAATGGGGTTGTTTGCTCAATTCACCCCAATTGAGCTCTCTCTCTTGTGCTGCTGCTGCTGGCGTCGGACTTGGACACGCCTCCTCTTCCTTTTGAATGTGTGGGTGTGCATGCATGGAATTGCTCTTTTACGAGAAATTTCCCCGCAGCTTTGGGCCTGCGCTTAGAGACGCCTGTGTCACTTGGACTGTCGGCTTTTGTTTTGTTTGGACGGTTTTCTTGGTTTTCCCCATCATGGATGAGCTACTATCACCACCTATGGAGCCGCCATTAAACGAAGAAAATTTTCTCGTTTTCCTCGCTTTGAAATTCAATTTGCATTATGGAATCGAGTTGGGGATGAATGAAGGAAGAGCTGGCTGCCGGCGTGGTGGAGCAACGGGTCAGAGAGGAAGTGGGAGTATGTTTGCCTTGGTCCGTACTCAATTTGTGGGGCTGGCAACATTGCGAAGAGATTTCTGGTGTGGCTCTGGCGATGATGCTGTGCTGTACGGCGGATTGTCAGGGGGCACGGATGACAAGGAAGAAATTACTCACAAAGGCATTTATTTGGGAGATCATTTCTGACAACTCAATTTATTTGTATTAATTTTCTTCTGTTGTTCTCCGGCAGGTAGGGGTGAGTGCGAGTGGGATCCCGAAACGAGCTGTTACGTATAGGTATACCGTGTGTGTAGGTGTCTACATTGTTATTTCGATTTTGAATTGGGTAGGAAGTTTTTGTTTTTTTTTTTTCTTTTGAGAGTGTCGCAGGATTCCGATAACTAATTGGTTTCGTAAATTAGTTTAGGTCAGGAGGGAATTGGACTTCACAAATAGGATGTATGAAGGGAAGTTGCTGGATTATGGGAGGGCTTTTATAAATTTGGTATAGTTACTAATATATCTTTCAGTGTGAGTTGTCCTTGCTTTAGAAAAATCGACGTTTAATCGTTAAAGTTGTGTCCTCAGCTACTTAAGCCTCTGGCAACAGCTGCCTTATCACAGTTACCACCGCTTCACCTAGTCTTCCTATAGAGGCTCAACTAGCTGTGATTAAACGCCAACCTAACCTCACAAAAGTGAAATAACCTTCAAAACGAAAGCCAAATTTTAAACAAGTTGCGTGGAGTGAGTCAAGTTTGAAACTCCTCAGTAGCATGATCAATTCCTGATTGTCTGCGAATTGCACTATGAAGTGGACAAAACGCTCAGGAAAATTGTCGATCTAAGTCCCGATTCTGATTTCGGTTAGACAACTTTCATTTTTAATTGGCGCTCTTTCTTGTAGGTCTTCATTATTTACCGGAGTCGAAAGTTAGAAACAAATTACAATTGACAAAAGCACCTAAGTATTTCTTAAGAAAAAAAGGAACACCTTTATAAAATCCCGCACTCGCAATAAATAAGCCTGCGAAGCTTCTTTCCGTCTGAAGATAGAGGTCCAGGTATAAATTAAATTATAGCGCTTGAACTGAAAGTCTTACCGAGATATACCTCCCTAGCAAACAGACCTTACTATTTTTAGTGCTGATACATAAAATAGGAAGTGGATCAGTGAAAATGTTTGAAAGCTTCAAGACCATAACACTTTTTAGTTTTTTATACTTGATCCTGGAAGGCCACGTATTTTATTCCTTGGAAAAATAGATCTCGTGGGTTTAATCAGAAATGCCATTACGATGAAAGAAGAACGCCAAAAAGTCGCTGCAGTCTAAGCGACTTAATGGATTTGCTTCAAAATTTGTACCTACCTTGGCCACACATCGAAGAACAATATAAATTTAATCTTTAGGTCTAAAGCAAACAGTTCCAGTTCAAGGACTTATTATTTTTTTTATGACAACCTCTTTCGAAGCCCCAAATACCTTTATATACCTTTTCTGAACATTCGATTTTTGGAAAGCGATTATGCAACTGAAAGAACTGCGTATAGACAAAAGTTCAGGATGCTGTACTTCAGGTGTACAGGCATCTTCAAACGGGGCGAACGTGCATATTTCTGTTTATTTTTAAAGAAATGCGATTCCTTAGAAACCGCCAGCCGCATTGCTTTGAAACGTTGCACTTTGCTAGAAAAGCAAGAATTGTTAGACAGGTTTCTTTTTTTCATTTTCCAAGATCACCTTTTCACCTTGGTAGGTTAGAGATATGTATGCGCTCTCCAGTATATTTCCAATATATATTTCTAACACCTATCATAGTAAAGTACTGTGATAGGGAATAGAAACTAAGTGGGCACGTTACGCCTTGGAGACATGTTGGTCCAGTAGCCTGATTTTAGTAGGCAACACCTAACGCGGTTTCAACAATTGTGTGGAAGGAAATATTTTGTTACCCAAATAGTTGCAAAATCAACCCACTTGTTCTTGGTATAAGACAGGACTCAGAGAATGGAGATTTATAGTCAATAGATTTAAAAAAAAATATTTTTATTCGATTATCCAATCGAAATTGCTTCAATAAATAAATCAAACAAATATGTGTCATCGTGCATTACATGACGTTTAAAGCTTAAATTATTTTCTGAGGCAATTTCTGTGACCGATAATGAGGGAGAGACCACATCAGTTAAATATGTACCATTCAGAAAGATATGCAATCTCTGTAAAGAACTTGCTCTGATGGATTGCTCCGTAGTTAGCCAATTTGGAGACGTAGAAACTGAAACTCATCACATTCACTCAGGAAAAAAAAATATTGTTAAGCGAAGAATATTGATATTTTTAAAAAAAAATTAAACAAAATAAAAGTTATTGCTTTAACTATTATTTTACTAACAAGAACTCGTTTCTTAAGTTTCAAGAATCAATTATTCAGCGTAAGAATAATATACTCCCCATAACCATTTTCTTGTGTCATTGCCAAAGAATTTCATTCTAAAAGCAAAAATTTTGATGTAAGAGTTAATTTTAACCAACGAAAATACTTTCTGATTGTTCGCTGCCGATCTCAGTTTTCCACATACTGTATTCAAAGGGCGAGTAAAAAAATACACTCGAGGTATGGTTGGTTTAAGTGGCTGTATTTCCCGTACGAGGGAAAGACACAAATAACGCATTGAGCGCCGTTTTGAGACCACAACTCACGGAAACCTTAGAAATAAAGGGGAAGAAGGACGATGAGGGAACTTACAACCAGCCAGAGGAGTTAAGAAATTTGATGATCTTATTGAAATGAATACTTTGGATGGCCGAAAGGTCATCATAAAAGGGATGACCTAGAGCACTGTGTCTGGTTTTGGCTAGGGCCGGAAACTCACAAAGAAGATGAAACACTGTTTCACTCTTATTTGTGTCTGCGCAACTACGGCGGTGGGCGTTATGGGGGATGCCAAGTTTGGCTGCGTGAGTTCCTAAGGGCCAATGGCCCGTACTAATTGCCGTTAGTCTGGCGACATCTACACGCGTTCTGGCTAAGAGGTTGTTTGTTCTGGCATCATCATAGGTTGGCCAAATTTTTCTCGAAATGGCACAGCTCGTCAGGTTCAACCATCTGGTCTCCGCCCTTGAGGTGCAGTACAGGAGGATTTCTCTCTTAACGTATCCCAGCGGAGGGAAGACTTCCTCCGCTAGAGACACGGACATAGTAGAGCCAGGTCTGGCAAGTTCATCAGCTTTCTCATTCCCCTCTATGTTCCTATGGCCAGGAACCCAGACGAGAGTGATTTCAAACAGATGACAAGCCCTGGCAAGCGTCTCCCTGCAGTCCACAACAAGTTTGCACGTCGATTTAGTTGCCCCGACAGCCTTAATCGCGGCCTGACTGTCGACGAAGATGCCTATTTTTCTTCTGGGTGAAGTTACGTTAAGAAGCAGTCTACACACTCGAGGTATACAAGAGGATGGACTTAAAGAGGGTGATGCGATGTAGCCGCTTTTAAATGCGCGACTTGTGCTTTAAATGTAAATGATTAATTGATCTTGACGCTTTTGTTTTTCAATTAGTCGAACCCATTGAAAGTGGTGCCCAGGGTCCAGTGCATTCCTGCTACTCTACACAGCCATAAGCATTAGGCAGCAACACCGAACCCACTAGCAGGGCTGGTCTAGTTTATTACTCTGGCCTGCTAACCCCCCCCCCCCCCCCCCTTGTGGTATCACAATGGAACTACATTAATTTTGGTCCAAGTGTGTCTTTCCAGACAGCCACCTTACCTAACCTAACCTAACCTATATCTACCAACTTTTGACATCATAGGACATTTTGCGACCGACTATCTACATCAAGCTATACACTGAAAACAAAACCCTGGTATATTTGATAAAAATGAGGCCTCAGCAAAATGTTTGCAATATACGTCCAACAAAATGTTTCTATCAAATTGAGAATTTTTTTAAAAATTTTAAAAGTTTTATCTTGTTTATGAGACAAGATAAAATTTTTGTTGTGATAACAAAAAAAATTGTTATGGTAACGAAAATTATGCAATTTTTTTGTAAAATTTACCAAAATTTTGATGATTTTGCGAAGAATTTTATCAGTTTGACCTTTAATTTTGTTTAATAAACAAAAAAGTTGTTAATACCATACAAATCGTTTGTAATTTTAATAAATCAACAGCAAATATTGTTGATTTGACAGAAATAATCTGTCAGTAGGTACTACAGTTGTCCTTTGTCGAATTTATAAAAATATTACTGAATATTTAGAATTATTATCTCAGTTCCATAATTTTAATTTTTTTATTCAACAAATAAATTGTATTAATTATTTATTAATGAGATATATAAGTTTTGCAATTAGATTTATTTAAAAAAAATATTTTTACTGGACAACATATAAAATATCAAAATAGGCATAAATATAAAATTAAAAAAAAATAAAAGAGGCTATTTTTAAGACATAATGATACCGAAAACCTTTATCTAACTTGAAAATAGAAAGATCCGCTATACTTTAAACACCGACAACGATGTAGATGTAGCCATCTCCTTCACTATTTAAAGTTGCGTCTTTTAGTCTCGGTTAAAGTATCCGGGAACATAGCGTTAAGTAAATTTGATCTATTTAATTAGGGATAATGTCGAAAGTTCAGCTATTAAAGATAATGGACTGAAAGGTTGTTACTGCTTTAAGAAGTGCCATCATGAAAACGCGGTCTTTATTTTTTCTTTTGTATTTTTTGTTTTGTTGACTTCAATCTTATCGTTCTTAAAACAAATTAAAATTAAAAATCTATAAGTTCCTAAACAATGAAAACATTTTCATGAAAAAAAGGAGATTAACAAGTTAAAAGAAGGAAGTATAAAACTGAGTGCCGATGTAGCTTCTTTATAGCGTGGCACATACATAGCTGCACGTGGCATAACTCCATTGTCGTTTGTTGCCCCATTCCGCAGTATGAGTAAGGTGTTCAAGTTTCTCTTTTACAAAAGATACCGCTGCCGTTTCGACTCAATAATAAAATGCATATTAAACAATCCTATATAACCAAATTGCAATTCTTACCAATTTATATCTAAGGGGTTGTTCACATGTTTTCCATTTTTTCTGTCCTCATCCATAAACGGATTTATTTACTTTTAAATGTTGAACTCACTTTTTTTGGGAATTTTTATGCACATTAACAGACTACTTTACTTGGCTTGTCAAATAATAAATGACGCCATCAAAAGCACTGCATTTAAAGGATTACCCTGTTTAAATTGCAATTTTTTCAATTCAAAATTTGGGTTATTTAACAAAATTTATTTCAAATCTGCAAACGAAAATGTTCATTTCAACAGAATTTTTGTAGTTTTTGTTTTAACCAACATTTTGCATAAGTTTCGTCAATTTGACAAAATTCATTTTTGATTCTGTTTTAATGGATATTACAAAAACTTTGTTAATTCAACAATAAAATTGTTTAATTGACACAATATCGATTTGTTAAATTGAAAATTGTGTTTTGTTAATCAGACAAAGTAGTTTTGTGGCAAACGTCTTATCCGTTTGACAAAATATCCTTCAAATTGATAAAACTTTATGTTGTATTGATAAATTTCATTAAAACAAAACAATTTTTGTTGAAATTTTACAATTGAATTTTGTCAATATTACTTGGTATTTTATTTTCAGTGTACTCTTGCGGAAACCTACTAAAAACTTGTCCAATGTACCTATCACTTGTGCTGACTAAAACAACATTTAGGATGTTGCTAGGATAATTCGACATAACCATAGGCTGACTTTGCAAAATCTAGATACCAAACGATGAACGGAGCTCTTACGACTTAAAAGGCCCAACATCTCCAAGGTCGTGGATACTGCTAGGATAATTCGACATAACCATAGGCTGACTTTGCCAAATCTAGATACCAAACAATAGAAGCTCTTACGACTTAAAGGCCCCAACATCTACAAGGCCGTGAATGCCATTAACGGGCGTGCTCGCACCAACGACTTCTGCAGAAGCTCTAATTCAGAGACGATGAGATGAGGAGGAATGCATCATCCATTGCCCTTGTCAATCTCATGAAAGCTTGCTCAGGTAACTGTTTGTTAAATGATCTTAGTACCAAGGTTATCCCAGCTGGTGCTGGTTTTTCTTAGTCAGCAAAGGTGTCTGTCCATCACAATCAGGGTCGATTGAAGGCCTCAGTACTTTTCATCGAAAGCCGCACTTAAAACTAACGACCCACCTCTTAGATAATTGCTTGCGATCTGTGCGTTCATATATCTATTTGCGTGCCTATTCTGTGCCTTTCCCACACCCACCCATCTACTTTCCAATGTTTAATCAGCTAAAACTACTCGCATCTAAGTGATTTCATTTTGCTGGCTGAATTTATTCGCTTGACTAAGCGACCAACTATACAACGCTACATTCCTCCACATACAATATAAATTACGAGTAGGTTTAGGTACTAGGAGTGTCATCCTTTAGAGACAACAAAAGATCCATTAATATCTGTTACAAGAAAAATCACCAGAGTGACAAAACACAAACAACAAACAGAGGAATTACTCGAAGCCAAGTGTATACAGTTTCCATTTGACTTCATTTCAATTTATCTCCTCCTGGAGCCACAATCAATTTTCCTTAATTTCATCAGATTTAGATTGCCCTGCTCTCCGCACCCACACATAGGTACGAGCACGAGTATAACCCGCCAATCCCACACAATACCTATATCTAACACAAATGTAGCGAGTGGCTGGCGGGGGGCTGCTGTTCGTTCACCCACACAGCCATTCTTCAGGGGAAGAAACAATGCTCGGCGAGGAAATGTCCCTAACACTCGCCCATTTTTATTTCTCTATTTACCTTTTCTTTTCCTCTGTTTCCTGGAGGATGGATGAAGAAAGTCTTCTCAATGTTGTCGCAGGGACACAATGACGGCAAGGCAAGGGCGACCTCGCATGCCACCACCACCCACCACTACACAAGCAATTCGAAGATTGCTCCCCACAAGTAATCGGCTTCATTCGAAGTTTTTTTTTCTTTTTCGGTGTATAACTTTCGATTATGTGGATGGTTTCGGGTGTTTCGTGCGACTACCTATACCTATACCCCGCATATCTGATGTATCAATGGGGGTGAGGGCGAAAGACAAACGGGCGGCGGTGAGTAATGGGATAAACGATCCCGTTTGCCTGTTTGCCACTGCGCTGCTGAGCTTCTTGTGTTCTGTGTTGTATACCGACAACAGCATATAGCGACATAGCTCCCGAAAAGCCCCAGCTCCAGCACGGGCATACCACACCAATACCAACCCTTAATCGTTTATTTTATTTTTTGTGCGAAACTGATGTAATTTATATGGGCACTTGACTGTTTAAATTGCCTTTCGAGGAAATTTTATATTACACTTAAGTTTAATGGAAAATAATTAATTTCATTCCGACTGCGTTTATGGTTTTATTTTACGGCCGGAACCGACATCACCACGACACGGTGGGGTACGCGGCAAACGGTCTACGGACTGGAGCTGAGCGAGTAGCATTTGCGTGAGTTATTGTGCGGCAGTTGAGGGTTAAAATGTTTCATTTCTTCGGTGGGTCGGCCGCGGCCATTACTTTCAGCTGACTGTATATGTGTACAGTAGGTACTAGGTACCGTAAGACGAAGATCTTCATTGCTTATTCAAAATGGACGGAGCAAGGATTCACTTATGGCAAGACGATGAGGGCATTTAAGTGGGCTCGCAGCATAACAGTAAATTTTACGTCGTCGTATTCTTGTTGGGCGGCCGGCCGGTGCGGCGTTACCCGTCGGAATGATGAACTTTTATAGCTGCTTTAGCTTTTAAGTACTGTACTGAAGGTATTTATTTCCGGTCCGGAAGACTTATGGCGCGGCACAGTTTCCCCCACCCAGAATTTCGCCAACAACACAACAAAAAAAAAAACTCCCTACATTGCGGTTTTATTGCGTTTATCATCAGTAATGACAGAACACACTCGCGTACCTACATCTAATAGGATGACGTTCGGCAGTTGACATTTTTATTGCCCTCCATACCGTTCGCGGGAAGTGGCGAAATATTATTTATATCCCGCTGTAAAAATGCCCAAGGGAAAGTGTTAATAAAATTGTTTTTCCCTTACAGAGATGCATAAACGACATTAACATTTTGTGCGTGTGTGCGTAGGCGATGGCATCATTAAAAATGAAGGCATAATTTCAATGAAAATATTTACCAGCTATAAATGCGTGTGTATTGGAAGGACATTTGGTGACGAATGTGGGATGAATGGTTCTTGCTTCGTGCTTCGATGACATCTGGATAAGTCTGCTTTCCGCGGTTAAGCACGGTCTCTAATCAAGAACTTTGTCCTTCTTTTAACTCGAGTTGGTTAACTGGCTGTTTTTCATTACATGCGCTCTGCACAAGGTTGCACTGATCTGAAGAATGTCAGTTTTGGGGCACTTTCTACAACACAGAATGCAGTGCTGCAAGTAAAACAGGTGTGCAGAAAATTATTTGACATGCCTTGCATCGGCTAATATGGCTACTGTCATTCACCGACTAGGCGGCTGATGTGTTTGCAACCAAAAAAAAAAAAAAAAACAAACACGATCAGCAAATGTCAAAAGCCGATGATGCCAAATACTTGAAATTGCAATTTATTTTCATTTGTGTTGTGGTACGCTTGAATTTTGCAGCAAATTTAGAAATAGAGACATGTTGCAGAGCTGCGGTGAGTGCAGAACTTACGTGTGCCTATATATCCATGTAAACATGTGTATTCTGCGCAGTGAATTCTGCACATGTGTTTCGGGCAAAAAAGGAGCGCGGAAATGGCGTTTATTGTTGGCCAAAAGTGCCCTAGGCGAAAAGGCGGTTCAGTAGCTATTCTAGTGTCATTAAAGTGGACTGGGAGTGGGGCGAAGCACTTGGACAGTGGTAAACTGGGCTAACTTCAGAAGGCACGATCGTGTGAATTATAGAGTGAGTGTGCTGCCTCTTTCAATTCAGTCTCTTATCAGAAACTCCACCAACTATAGAGGGTGTCAAATCAACACCCTTCATCGTGGGTGTTGACCTTCGTCAGGGATGCCTTTTGCCTCCTATGCTTTTAGCAAAATATCTAGCGTAGCTGTCACGCAGAACATTGCAAATTGGAAGACCTGCAATTTATTCCCCGTTTGGTCATCTTTTGGTTAAGATCCGATACAATGAAATGAATATTTTTAAGAAATAATGGACAAACTTTACACTTATTGCAGCCGAGAAGCGGATATCCTAAGGGAACAACTGACAGCAACAAAAACACTATAGTATGCGATACAGCTACAAAATCGGTAGTAGATTAGCTGGTATAGAAGGGGTGAACAATAGGTAGGCCTGCTTTTTTGAGCTTCGATCACAGCAAAGCAAAGTAGGGGAGACCGGAGCTAGTTGGCTCGAAATTTACTTTATTTCTTTCTTTTTCTCTTGAACTAAGCCTGATATCAAAACAGTTCAAATATCATTAAAAAAAGGCATCCTTTGGTCTTTCTACACAAAGTTATTCAATTAAAAAAAAAAACAACGGACAATGTTATGGGCTACGTTGACCCACGCCGTGCGAAACTGAATTCTTACAAAAAATTTAAGCATTAAGATTAATTTATTTGTTTTAGTTTATTTAATTTTTTTTTTAAATAACATTAATGAATTTTTTACCTACAAGTATCACCAGATAGGAACAAAATTTTCAATATTAGGCACTTATGTAGGTTATGTTAACAAAAAAACCCACTTCCTGTGATGGCAGTTAGTGGCCATAAACTAAAATAAGGCAAAATAATAAAATAAAGAGTTAAACATACATAGTCAAAAAATATATGATTTCAAATCAAGCAAAATAAATAAATTAAAAGCCACTTCCTGTGGTAAAACAACGAGTCAACTAGCCCCGAAAAAAATGAGTCAACTAACCGCGCCCGACCATCTGGCAAATAACAAGATTTTTCAGAAACAAAAACAGAATGTAACTAAAAATAAAAGACGTGTATAGACAACTAATAGATATATGCACTAAATTTAAAAAAAAAAATCTTCGCCAGATGCTTAAAAACGGTCGGAAAGAGGAAAATAAGAGAAAACAAAAAAGTTACTTACGGTAGCAGAAAGTCGTTTTTTCTTAATATTTCCTGGACACTCATTCCGTAACTCTGAGAACGATAATCGTTTGCGCGATAGTAGTCAACGATCTCGTCATTAATTTGCTTCAGGTAACTCCATTACTATCGTGTCGTCCGTCGTTTATTTCACACAAAGTTTGAGAACTTTCGGTATCTCCCAGAAGCTCACAAACTGTAGTTGGAATAGCCACTAGACGTCATCGTAATTGTCATAAATGACATTTGTTAACCAATTTTGGATTTTTTCTTTGGTGCCGGCGAACTATTTGATTCTCAAATTGCAAAATGTAAGTACATACCTAGTTAGTCTTTGTTAATTTTGTGATTAATAATATAAATGTATAACATATTTTTATTAAGGTAAGCTACGCCGAAGCAAATGGCAATTTTGATTGAATATATGGAGTCACATCCGGACTTGGCAAAGGGTAAAAACCCAATTCTGTCCAAGGAAAACACCATATAAATAAAATGTGGGATGAATTGGCAGGAAACACATATATAACACATATATATTTGAAATCATTAAAAAAAATTACACTCAAATTCATGAAAAAGATTTCAATTGTCTGCAAAATACACAAAACAGTGCAAGACGATACCTCTTTAGCTATCGCGCAAACGCTACCGTCTTGTAGATAGTAGTCTGTCGATTATTGAGTTCCGTGAAGCAAATGTTCAATCGTCAAAACGATTATTGAAGTTACGTGAAGCAAAGCTATCGTCGAAACGCTATCGTCTGGTGATAATCGACATACGGAATGAGTGCCCTTGATGACATGCACTCGCGACGATATACAAAAGTAGACTAAAGAGGTATCGCTATTGAATGTAAAAATAATAATGAACATGAAATTCTTCTCTTCTCTTTAAAATAAATGGTAGTGAGTCAACTTGCCTCTGAGGCCAACTAGCCCCGGTCTCCGCTAAAGTAAGATTTTCAGCACACAATTACAACAATTACGCTCTATTTGACACTTAGTTGTTTATAATCAATAATAATGTAACAGCTCTATTATGGCTATCTAAAATATCAACACGATATTTGAAACAATTGAAACGTATCAAAAAAAATGAATGAATCGGTATTATCGGGTTATCAACCCATCAACATTTTTGATGAATTGTGAATTGTATTAGATTTAAGTTTTATCGATAAACTTGGTATTACGGTTGTCAAAAAATTTGATATTTATCAAATTTTCTATCAACCACAAATTCCTTTTTGATACGTATTCAAAAATTCGGGCGGTTAAATATTTATATTAACATCAAATCAAAAAAGGTATTTCCTTGTTTTTATTGTCAAACAAAACGATTTTAGACCGAAATGTCATCGGTACAGTTATTTTTTGAAGGGGATTATGATGCAGTAAGTGTATTCACTCGTTGAACTTAATATAAACAAAAATTAAATGTACTTACCCAGTAAACATTTCCTACAGTTTTAGTATGTCTTTCTGCGCAGTTGCAACAAAACGATCGACATGTTGCGTCTTTTTGACGAGCAAAGCAACTGCAAAAAGATATAGTTGTAAGGGCGGCTTCTTATTTCAATTTTTGCAGAAATAAAAAGTGAAACTAAACATAACGTACCTAGCTATAGGTTAGATCAAACACGGTCATTCCGAGCTGTCTATAATAATTTGGACGGCGAAAAGTCTAAGCTGCAAACTGTATAAGTGAATGGGTGGGTTTAGTTTAGAATCCTCACCCGAGATCAGCTTCTGTTGAAATAAGTTTCACCAAATTCTTAATGGAGCAGGGGGGAAACCTGAAAACCGTATTTTTATTATTTTTGGACTTTGAAATTGAAATTTAATTGAAATGAGCACAATCTCACGGCTACAAGCGATTATAAAAAAAAACCGAACAGTTGGAAATACTGAACAACAAGTGTGAGAGCTTGTTAAGTGTCTGCAGTTTGCAATTGTTTTAAATCTAAGTAAGTATTCCGGTATAGTAAAAAACAAGACTCGGACCAAATTTGTTTCTTTAGTCTCCTGCTGAGGTAAAATCAATTTCTTCGATACCACCGGTAATAAAAAGTAAGATATTCATAGAGTGGATCAATACTGTTTCCGAAAAGTCTTTGTCATCGAATTTGAATTGATCAAATAATAGGTTAGTGTCGTATGCACCGCATGCTTATTCACAATAGGCCTTTTTTATTAAGCTCACATGATCTGTATAGATCATTTATTTCCATGGTTTACAACAAAAGCTGGATCTTGTACTGAAATCAATGATCTATACAGATCATGTGAGCATAAAAAAAATTCCTAATGTTACAGCGTCCCCAGCCTCGTTAGTCGTTGCTGTGCAATATTCCTTTGAATATGGATAACTCGTGTGCGTCCATCTAAGCACAACAAAACAGATGTCGAAGAGAGGCAATGACTGCGCACACTTTTCGGTATATGAGCAACCGATCGTACGCTACCATTCGGACCTCTCATCGATGAAAATCAATCAACTACAGCTGAAGGATACAGACGGGTCCTTGCATTCGTTTGTCACCCACCGAGAAAGCTAGAAATGAATAAATGTTCTAATTTTCTTTGAAATCGTTTCTTTTCATTCATTTTAAAACAGTCCACTAGCATCAAAACCACAAGCTATATTAATCATTAACCTCAATGTCTACGACGTAAAAAAGGTCACACTATAGTCAATTACTGCTTTGATTGAGCGTTCCCACTTAGGATTTCTTTCAAAGGCAGACTTTGACTTGCAATTTCTCATTCAGTTCAACTTTTCGTCGAGACGTATTGAAAACTCATGACTTTCCCTACCGGTTATTGAGCAACTTCGAAGTACTTCAGCTGGAGTCGATGAGTTTCTATACATGCTGAGTACCTATATCACATTTTGGAAATTGATTTTCAGCCCTACAAAGTCTGAATCCCTTCTAGATACCTACCTATTCTTTCTATCTCCCCCGGCGCAAGGATTTACTTACTTACTTACTTAGGTGGCGCTACAGTCCGGGGTGGACCTGGGCCTCAACCAATACGCCTCTCCAGTTAGCGCGATCTTTGGCTAACTGCCTCCAGTTGCGCACTCCAAGTTGGTTGGATTGTTGTAAGGCGTTCACTAACGTGTCGAAAGCTCAAGACTTCTTGCCTAAGTCTGCCGCTTACAACAAATCCGCATCCAAATAGACACTGCTTTCGTTCCCTATAGCAATCACCGTAGTAAATGTCACAGGTTTTCATCCTTCTTTTGCCCGGCCCATCCCACCGCACTTCCTGGATGGCGGTGACATCTGCTTTGTAGCAGTCTAGGGCCTCCGCTAATTGTTCGGCTGCACGCGGCCGGTTCAGGGTTCGAACATTCCACGTGCAGATACGAACGTCGTTGTCCTTTTTTCGTTTTCCAGGGTCGTCAACAGTGAATCCGTCCTTATCCGAGGCTTTTGGTTGCTTCGCAACAGTATTTTTTTTTCCGTGGTTGGGTAGTTAGCCCCACGCACAACCCCCAACTTGGAGGACCAGGCCCTAGATTGACCCTAGGACAGCGGGTCGGATATTCCGTTGTCAGTAACCCACTTCGGGGATATGAGTGCTGCCGTTGGCCCATAGAGGGTTCATCCGCCACCATCTCTATTTCAACACCCTGACTAGTGCTGAAAATTCCTTACTGACCTTAGCTCCAAATACGTCAGAGTAGCTCACGTAAGGTATCTACCATCTTGACTGTTGGCACCACCGTTGATCCAACCTTGTGCATTCATCCGCTGTATGTCCTCTTTCTGAGGGGCTCATGTAAGACCTCTGAGACTCAATCAGGCAGTCATTCCGACAGAGCATTATAGTGTTGCTATTTTCTTCGTGCTCAACACTCGCGCTTATAAGTTTAGCAAGTCAAGCCCGGGTGGACGAGACCAGTATCCGGTGGCTACCACGGGGAGGTAAAATAAGCACAATTGATGTGTATGAAACAGTTGCAACAGCTGGGCATCGCCAGGTTGATACCAATCAGTGTCTACCCTATTCATACAACACCCCACCACCGGCGCAAGGATTTGTCTGCTGATAATCCTGCTTTACAGAGAGTTTGACATAAGGCCTTAATATATAACGTGCAAGGACGGACTATACCTGATGCTACATTGATGCTTAAGAGCTTTCACTACAATTTAGTCATATCGTTCATTTTCCTAAGGGGGGGGGGGTCTTAACGGCTATCACTTTATGCCTCTTAAACCTGTCAAAAAAAGCGTTCATATGATCGACAGAATAGTGGACTAATATGCACTAAGTCTCTGGCCTTAATAGACCCCCAAACATGCTGAATATCAAGTCGTTCGAATCACATACATTGGCAGACTAAAGGACATTTAATTTATGCTAAGATTGTTAGCAGCGTCATTCTAAGACCGTAGATTTCTCCAGAAATAGTTAATTTTAATGCAAATCAGCTTAGATGGTCTTACTTGAATCGCAAAAACCGTTTAAATAGTTTTTAAATTGGGAAACCAACGTTTGACCGAATTACAATGTCACAAAAAAAAAAAGAAATTCAAATTTTGGAAAATCCCGAAAAATGAAAATCCCTAATATGGTTTTGCCAGAATTGCCCAAAATTCCCCAAAAAAAATGGGATTTTTTTAGTCAGCAAATGTTTTTGGACAAAATTATTTTTTTTTATAAAATGAAATTTAAATATTCAATAATATCTCTCAAAATTAAAAATGTGTCGTTTTAGCAAGAACGGTTTATGGTGGTTAACCAAAAAGCCAAATGAAAACCGAACCGAAACCTTCACTTAAGTTTAAGCCAACGTCGCAATGGCCAATACAACAATTAAGTTCTTACTAAATTGCTAAAAGAACTTTTATCCAACGGAATTTATGTTTTGCAGTCAAATAACTCGTCGGATAAAGTTACTTAATATATATTAAAAAACTATTGAGTATTAAAGTGCGGACTTTTTTTTTATTTCTAAATCTAAAGTGAAGACTTTTGCCAGGGTAAAACCAAAACCCCGAAAATCAGTGAATATGATTGGTGTCTAAAGTCGGGATTTTGTAAACGGGATTTCATGGGTAACCCTTTTGAATTATGTAAAACTACGCAGAAACATGAGGAACAAATTGTGGCTCCGTATTTTCAACCTAAAATCGCCATAATAGCGAAAAATACAATCAAAAACGATTGTACACGATGTAAGTAATTTTTTTAACACACCTATGTTTGTTCTTAGTTGTGGGAAAACTTGGTTACTTGCCACATGAATAATTATGACGACCAAATGATCACGCAGAAAGATCGAGTCATAGAATGGCCACAAATTATACATAATTGATAAACTTTGCGTAACCCTTTCCTATCGCTACTATATGGAAAAAAAAAATGCAAACATTGTATGGTTGGATGCCGAATTCTAAATAATTAGGTAGAGAAATAGAACAGCCCCTGAGGTGCCTCCAGACATTGATTAGTTGCTGTTGCATTCTGCACTTCCATTTTTACAAACGTTTATGGTAATTACCAATACACAGCTATTAATGCTTTAATTTCAATTGAACCGCAAGAGCGATAATATGTACAGTCCCATGAGCTTTGGCATTACATTGCCAGAAGGACAAAAATAAATAACAACCAAGATGGGTATATTGAGTAGCTACAGCAATCCAAATGGATTCATTTATGGCCGACTAAGGGGAGAAACCGACGGACATTAATCGCCCGACTACCCATTCTCGGAAGTTGCTTCCGATGGAAGCCGGAGAGCCAAGAGATACGAAGCGAATAAAAAATATAAATTGCTTAATCTTTTCTCTTGATGGCGCAATTTATTTGATTCCATTTGCCGTGCACACAGCATTTCCATCCCCATCCCTCCAGCACCTCTACAGCACAGCGCAGCACCAGGCACACCATCTCTTCCCACTTGGGGATGTAATATATCGTTAGGTATATTAGGTAGGTACTCCCTTGCGAATCCGGCAACCCATCGCCCTCCCCCCACCCCAATGTCCATCAAGGACGACTCGTTGCCGTTTGCATGGAAAATCGTAACCGTTAAATGGAATAGACCATTCTTGTGTGTTCACCGTCGATGATAATAATAATACAGCACCGCCACCTCTCCTTCTCACACACACTCGCCGTAGAGGTGCCATTGTAACAATTTCATTTCTAGTAGACCTTTCGCCACAGCTACCCAAACTGCCAACCGCCACGCCGAGGAGCAAAATTGTGTCTCTACCCGGGAAAAAATCTGGTAATTGAAAATCTGCGCAAGAAAAATGCTCGCCAGGTTCCGTGGAAGACACGCCAAACAGAAAAACTGCTAATGCCCCCAAAGATTCAATAACGGGTGTGTGATTAAAAACAAGAAAAAATCTATCTAATCAACTTCCCCCACCAGCGCACCGTAGAGAGGATGCACGGCAAGTGCCAAGTACCACGTGTCGTCGGCCATCGTCGGAATGTACTGAGTGGGGCAATGCCAAGGTGGTGTGTGTTAGAAGGGTGTGGCTATCGGATTTCTCCTCATTCGAATCGCCATTTTATTTCCTACTCCATTTGGACGGGTATTTTATTTTCCCCTGGGTGGAGAAATGTCCCTCTGAAATTGCCCAAAATTGAACAGCTGCTCATCCGAGGCACAAACCAATGGCAGAATATACTGGGTTTTTAAAGTGATGACACACACCATAGCGGTGGAGTAACATGTCCATAAAATTCTAATGATGAATGTGCGTGATTGAGCTCTGAGCGAGGCCAAGTTCTGCAGGAATATTCTGGGCTTGGTTTATAAAATGGATTGAAAAAAAAAAAAAATTTTAAAAAATGCAACCGAGCTGTAAACTCGACACATCCCTTGCGGGGATCGAACCCGCGACCTTTGGATTAGAAGTCCAACGCGCTATCCTCTGCGCCAAAGGGACAGCGAGAGCTAGTGTGTCGAAGATTACAGAAAATTCAAGGGGAAAGGTTCAGCATCACAATGAGGAGTCGGGAATTTTCCTAGAATTGACATATTGATCCTTATAACTATTTTAAACCATTCACCTAAATACATTCCATGCGGCAATGGGTTGACTTATGTGTGTGGAAAATAGCGCCAATGTGCGATGGTCAACTTTGGCAATCTTAGTGTTTATAGTACCAAAAGCTGTTGATAGAAAAGAAATATGCTGGTGCAATCGAACGACGTTTACAGCGTATACTCTGCTGACAACTGGGGTCGGCTTTGGTTGGCAATTTATTTCGTCCTCGCATCGTACGGGGAGGCCAGTGGAAAACAATCAATTCGAGAATTAAGAAGTGGATGCGCTCAGGTTGAATGCAGTCAATTTGTTTCGACTTACTGTCAACCGAAAAGAAATTTAGACTAGCTTAACCCAGTGTCGGCAACATTCGAAATGTGTTCCCCCAAAAAGTGATGCCAAAACCCCCTAAATTGAGATTTATAAAATGTATAGTGTTACATCCAAAGCGTAGTACGCTGCTCGAGCTAAACTAAATTTTATCTGGTCTCCAACTTTTCTCTCCAAACATCAGCTAAAGTACTAGCTAAATTTTGACATAGAGTACGTTGTGGATAAACGTCACAGAAAACAGTTGTTCTTTGAAAAAAACTTCTTTCAAAAATTGAATTCTCTCTTATTTCAACTATTTCTGATTGTAGGTACTTCTCGTCCACGTAATAATTAAAAAAGCTCATCCTAGCATACTTTTCCGCAACAGAACAATATATATACAACGATCTGACACAATTTAGCTTGAGAAAATGTGCCGACCCATTAAATGGGCACGCTAAATTTTGACAGCCACATGAAGTACATGCTGAAACAAAGTTTGATTATTTAGCTCGAACTGCGTGCCACTCAGCTAAATGGGTTCGCTAAGATTTAGCTCAGCTAAATTTTGGAGAGATTTTTGTATGGTAGCGAAAATTTAGCTCGAGCAGCGTACTAAGCTTAAACTTAAGATTCTTTAATTTTAAATTAAAATAACTTCATTAAAAACTTAAATAAACTTTGATTTATTTGCTTAATTTTTTTAAATTATTCGGTATTACAAGAATTTAAAAATTAATTATTTTATATTTAAGTAAGAAATTCCATGTTTTCTTTTATCCCAACAAAATCATTTTCAGCCTCATTGTTAATTTAAAATCTTATATTTTATAATTGAACTTTTGTATCATTGCTGGTGTTGCAGTAAGTACACTAATACACCACCAGATGTCGTAATTAAAAAATAAATATAATTGGCGCAACAAGCCCGTAGGGACCCTAGGCCGCCTAGCCTGTCACAACCATTCGTCTTGTGTGAGTTTTTGTTTTTAGTACGAATGGAAGGGATCTACAATTTTATGCCGAGTCCAAACGGCCAATTGAGAGGCTCTCTCATGACAGTTATATTCTCGGATGTTTGTCAGACGTTCGCGAGAGGTGGCGCAGTGAAAAGAAACCTTAAGTTGGAATTTGGGTTTTCTCGGAATGTCGTAATTATCATTAACAAATTTAGGCCAGGTACACACTAAGCAGATATGTTGGTCTTCAATTTAAAATAAATTATTACACCCCTAAAAAACCCCCTAAACTATTTTCCCGCCTAATTCCCCCATACACCCTAAATTTAGGAGGAAAACCCCTGGTTTAACCGGATTTTCGCAGGATAAATATACGGTGCAAAAGTCGTGTACATATTTTCAAATAATGTAGGCAAGTCCTTATTTATAAATATGTCTTCAAACCGATTTTGTGATATTTTGTTCTCGCCATTGGGAACTGCAATTATTAATCAAGAAAAAGTTTTGCTCTCGAGCTATAAGCTGGAAGATAGACAGACGTTGAGTTCTTTTACTTGTACGGATTTGTTGAAATATTTTGGGCAGATTTACCTATAGTGTAAGCATTTATTCCAAGTAAGCATACTTATAAGTAAGGGATCCAGTTAACCTAACAAATAGGCTCCCGAAGAGTCTTGTCTGAAACATTGCAGAGGTCCGTCTCCCAAAACCCGCATTTGGGGACCATTCGACCTTCCATATGCAGACCCAGCGCCATGGCATCCGCAATGGCTAAGTTTCGCTCTTGTGTCATAGAATATCAAGCTTCTAAGTATGCATATATCAAGTATTGTACGATTTGTCAGACAAAGACGATCTGCTGGACGAAAACTATGTTTGTTTTGTTCAATACTTCATACCTACTTATGAAACTAAAAAGTCATGAATTTTGTTCCTATTAAGAATTTCTTCTGCGATTTATAATTTAAGTTTTTTTTTTGTAAATAAAAATTGATTTTGTTTATTTTTTTAATATATCTTTTTAATTTTTGATCTATTGTTCCAGTTTATCTAAAAAAAATATGTTAAGGCATTATTTTATTAAAAAAGGCATCGTTTTTTTTCAAGTTTGGCACTACTTCATCAAAATTGTTTGGGAACACTGATGACATTTCACTTGCAAGTTCGTTGGTGTTACCATTTGAATCAAATTTCAATAATTTTTATTTTCCATATTTCTCTTAGAAACCAATTTAGTATTTTATGTATAAATATTCCGTTTATCTTGGCATATTAAGGTGTGTCCAGACCAGCGAAACATTTCAGAAATGTTTAATAAATGTTTATGAAATTTTTTTGAAGCAAATTGGAATAAAATTTATATAAGATTTCCGAAATTTATTTATTAAATGCTTATGAAATGTTTCAATTTTATTCTTTTTTGGATTTGAAGAAAATTATGTGTGTAAAGGGAGTAAAGTTTTTATTTTTGCCATCTTTGTCTCGGGAAACACGCGACACGCGATTTAATTCAAATAATCGTATTAAATGAATTACTCTCTCATTAGGTATTCCCAGCTTTTGTGGACATTTCTACTTAATTAAAAAAAAAAAAGAATCGAAAAACAGCGCTCACTTTCTGCAGGGAAACATATAAAAGAAACTGTGGAACATTTCATAAATGTTTTTTTTTTTGTGTCCATATCCAGACCAGCGAAACATTTCATTAAATTTGTTCTGTTTTAAAAATGTGTTAGGGCCGCTTGCTGATACGACTCATAGCGAATTAAGTGCCACATAAACTCTTATGTGACAATTAATGCCCTTAAAAAAGTAGCCTATAAGTATTTAAGTAGAACTTAAATCTTTAAGAGTCGTATGAGCAAACCGCCCTTATAAATATTTAGGAAACTTTTGTAGGTATTTAATTGTTTATCCAGTGAACGACAACAAAAAAAAAAACAGAATACGGACGGGGAGTTTATTCGAATGCAAAAAAAAATAAATTGATTTTGTGTGTTCCATTTTTTAGTCTGGCAATGCGATTGTGTCAGGCACACCAACATTCAAGAACGAAAGGAATAGTGGAATACATTTTCAGATCATGATTCGTGATCTCGATGAAAAGCAGGATCACAAGTTGTTGTAAGTGCATGTAAATTCGATGATTTATACGGGTTATAGCCGTTGATAAAGGGTATTGTTGTTACAGCATTCGATTAAAACAAATACCAGAATACGTGATTTACCTATGTACTTATTGGTGGACAGCTAAAGGGGTTTTCAATCGGGACGCTCATTGTTGGCAGCCTGCGGCGGCCATGTTGTTTTGGTGGCGTCTATATAATCTGGCGTTTATTATTCAGTCACTGATGCCAAATCACCATCCCAAGTCGCACGATTGAGCAGCACGTCCAAATGATAAATCTATATTATCGAAATGAGTGTTTCTCAGTGCAAACGTTGCGTCTATTTTAAAGCAGATGCAGTGGACCTTTAAAGCCGACTCTTCAACTTTTTGTTTGTCCACTCGTCTTTATTCAAAAACGCTTTACTTTTCCAAATGGGGCGATCTCCGCTCCGATGGTTTATGGTCATGTTTTAGACAACATGCAGACATCGAGTCCTTGCCATTAGGTAGGTCCAGGACGAGATAGTTTAAGTCTAGACTCCGGTATGGTAATTGTCCCGAACAATTAAGAGTTGGTGGCGCAAGATCGACCGAAGGAACAGGACATTTGAAAATGATCATGAAAGTTTTAGATGAAATATTTATTTTTTCTATTGCTTTTTTTTACATTTGCCCTTTTCCGAGTACAGCTAGTGCCCAAGACTTGTCAATTACTGGCTTTCTCACAAATTTTAACTAAAGACAAGTTAACAAATAAATAAATACATATAGGTACTTACGGTCCGGGATGGACCTCAAACCCTACCAACAGCTGCCTCCAGTTCAGAACCCTTAGCCCTCTAATTGCCCGAGTCACATGAGACGGACCATATACCTCTGCTGCTTTTCCCCCATATAGTTGAGCACAAAGAATTGTCCATTTGGTGCATTGGTGTCAATACACGCTAAGACCTAGCCCTTTCACCCGTTGCATTTTAAGCTTTTTTTAAGCGCCGCTGTAATGTTCATAGTTGCAACACTAGACCGAAAAATATTGGAATACCGAATACCACCCAACGAATCGCTCTCTCTAATAGTCCCAAGAGGTTGGTAGCCGCTTTCGACATATGTCATTTTCATAAACCCTACAGCGCGACAGGGTTGGAGTTTTATACAACAACTCCTTGGTTCTATGCTTCACTTTCTTAGATGGCGTCATTCCTCGACAAAGCCAACATTGGCAAGACTCATTATTTGCTTGTTCTCTGCGGCGAACTTGCGTTGAGGTAGAGCCTACAAACACAAAGGGGCTTAGTCATTTTTAAATTTCAAATTAATTGTTTTGTAGGTCACAACGGGTGAAGTTTTATATGGAAAATTTCCCCACTGTAAAAATCTAGCCTGGACATGAAATATGATTATAAGGATCGCGTACGTCAGCCAAGTGTTCACTAAGTACATATAGGAACGATAATTAGCGCCAAATGTTTACCCAAAAGCTGCGTCAGGTTCGCTGCGTGCAACTTGCGAAATGTAGAAAAACTCCGTCGGAAATATAAAATTAGAACATTGCAAAAAAAAAATTATCTCAATTGGGTTGTTGATCGTATTGTTTGAATTGTAAATGTCTCAACAACGATTTCACCTCCAAAATGTCTACGCCACGAGGAAGAGAGACGTCCTTAAGGGACTCATTTCTCAGCTTAAATGTCCTTGAAAATATTTCCCATACTTCGTAATCGGAAAGCGCTTGACCGATATTTTAATTACCTAAAATGTTATTTACCTTTGCCGAGGGAACAGCCTTTTCTGCTCTATAATTATTGCACAATCAAACTGCAATTATGCAATATAAACAATAAAAACTATATGAATCGATATGCATTCGCTGGCGTATTGTTTTCAAGTGACTACCTAACCTATACCGAACCATTTGGTGAATATATAATAATTTTAGTTGAATAACAACAAGTGCACTTCAGAATGCCAGCTGCCTCAATTCGGAGAGTTATGTACGTGCTTGGTGGGGTTGTTGGGGCTGGTGCACGTCTACAGCCTTTATTTGCGTAAATAAATAATTGCATCAATTAATTGCTTCAGCTCCAGGGCGATAAACAAAAGCGCTGTTACGATGCACATATTCTCCATATGCATGCACTCCATCGGCCCACACACTCGGCCGGGGAGTGTTCATTATTTATTTTTTTTCGCGAGATCTGAATGTCACCAGACATCAGACTATGAGTGACACATCTTCCCGCCGTTGCTGGTCTGATGTACCTTCAATACAGCCGACGGCGACGTTAGGAGTGCGGGTGTGGAAGGTCAACCTAGTTGGTATGGTACTATCTGTTCGAGATGACATTGCGAAGCACACTTGTTTCCAGAAACAAAGCAGACCAGCCACACCTAATTTGAGTCAAGTGCAGCCGCAACGTGAAGTCGTAATCGTAAGGCGTAGGGACGGCGGAGAGTGAGCGTGTACTCATTCTCAGAGAGCAGACTTTGAATTTGCAAACTCAGTGTCAGACAGCAACAATTAGGAAGGAATTTTCTTTTCTACTCACAAAGCAGCACTGCTATCCGTCCGGTCCGTCGTCCGTCCGCCGAGTTTGACCGAGCATAAATCTAAATCATGTGGTAATTCCGCGAAAGCTTCATGGAAAACTGTACTATTTCATAAGAAAATCCACCTGCTGCGTCAATCTGGAAATAGACCGCTGAATAGTGACGCTGACGCATCTGTTTTATGTATTGTTTCTCTGTTTCTGTACTGCGATGCGATGTGTTCGAAGAGAAACTGTGTTCTCACTCACACCCAGAAGCGTTTTTATGGTGGTATTTGGAATTAACAGAAAGCACACCGGTCTGCCTTTACACTACACAAGCGAAGCGACTAGCATGCTCTGCCTGCCAGCCAACGAACACCGACGGCCGAGAGCGGCTTCAAAAGTGATAACCTCAGCAGTGCGATTCTCCACATCGAATGAAGTGAACACGATCAGCGAGAGAGGGTTGTGTGTAGCGCGATTATAGACGTCCCCTAAATTGTTGAAAAAAAGTGAACGTCATAACTTCCCTAGCGAGAAACGTGGTACGGCCAAAACTAAAAATAGTTACAGTGCGTCCGAAGCGCAATTCGCCCCAAAATCCCGAGAAATCTACGTCCACCACGCGGTAGCGGTACATCGTACAGCACGGCGAACAATCGAATTAGATTAACAAGCGCTTAAGTGAATTTATTAAATCGAAGCGAGACGACTGCGCGAGGAATTCGTTGACAAAGTATCTGGTTCGGGTTCGGTCGTTGTTGTCGGCGTCGGGACGGTTGTCTTGCTTCCTCGCTTGCATTCCTTCTAATTTTGTGCTTCCTGTGCTGCATACGATTGTCTGTTTTGTATTCGTCGGAGGGCGTGCGGGTGCAAGGCGCGGGCTCCCCACACCCCAGAGGCCGCCGTCACTCGGCTGACCGGTATCGCATAGGTGATAACTAGTTCTGTTTGTTGTTTGTGTCTCGGCCGCCGAGCGTCTAATGCACCAGAAGTGTGCGCGCTCGCGTTCGACTTGTTTTGGAACAACAACTCCGCGTATAAGTGATCTGCAAGTGTCGTGCTAGCAAATTCCCACCGCAAGAGTGCGCTTTCACTTTCGCAGCAGCACCGTTCGTTGGCCAATCTGATAACACAGCAAGGACCACGGTGCCACCAGCAGAAAGAGGATTATTTCTGTTGTTTACGTCTTCCAACTTGGACCTTGAGTGTATCGATCTGACAAAAATGTAAGCACAAACTGATTTTTTTTTTCTTCCCTCTAATATGAGTTGACGACACTATTTGTTTTTTTTTTTTTGTTGCTTTTATTCTGTGTCGTCTTTGTTTTAGCAATTGGCTCTGTTTTTCTTCACCGAGCAGGCAACCCCAACCACTTGTTTTCTATTTTTGGAACATTGATCTCTCTGCGGAGACGAAACGTGTTCCTACGATACAACTATTGGCTGTCGCGTCTCGCGTCTTCTTGACTTCTTGAGTAGAGCGAGAAAAGCACTAAGTGTGTACAGTGGCAGCCGCTAAAAATGGTTGCTCTGCCCGTGCAGAGATTATACCCATGGCAGCGATCGGGGAAATTGTTATATTTGTGTGGTTTTGGCTATTTTTATATTTGTGGCGCTTGTTTTCGCTGCTGGATTATTGTAAATTGTTTACAATCGAACAAATATTCAGTCGCCCGTATGGTGGATGATGTAATAGCCTGTGACTGGTGATTCTGGTTATATACTGTACAAAGGGCTGTAAAGCTTATAACTTTCCACTCACGTATCGCATGTGTTGACTGTTGACACATTTTATTGATGTAAACAAAGTGTGGATATCCAGCTCTGTTCAGTGTTAACGTGGCAAGGGATTGTTTGGTCGGTCGCTTTGTTTATTTTTTCGAATTCGATGAGCACCTACTTGTTGCATGTTGCAGTTAAGTATACTTGCCTTAAGTGAGACTGGACCTGTGTCCATGAAAAATTAACACATACACAGGGTCCGATTGCGCTTAATCGGCAATGAAACAGAAGCGATTCCTTTGGTTATCCACTCGAACAAGTGTCTGGTACCTTACCGACTTACAAGGGTAAGGTCTACACTTCAATGCAGCTTTTATCACAAAAGAACGAATTCGTTGCAATAAATTGTATTTCTGGTGAAATGACACATTGTTCTTTATTCTTTAGATGAAGGCTGTTGCATATATAGGGTGGGCCAAACATAAGTTCCTTTTAAAAAATGCATTAAAATGAACGATATTAAATTGTTGTCCATGTATTATGGCTTTATTAGTAAACATTCCCATTATTTATGGAAGACAATGTCGTTCAAGTGGCTGCCTCTGCTGGCTTTGCTGTAGCGTGTTCTGTTACTCCAATTTTCCAAGACCTTGTTGATGGTTTCGAGCTGTAGCTGACGGATTGCTTGGATGATATTGGCCTTAAGTGCTTGAATCGTTTTCGGATTGTTGGCATAACATCCGTCCTTCACGGTTCCTCACAAAATAAAAGTCCAAAGGGTTAAAATCGCAGCTCCGAGGCGGCCAATTGACATCGCCAAGACGGCTAATACCACGATTTGGGAGTTTGGTGCGAAATGATCGATTGTGGCATGGGCTGTGTGGCATGGCGCGCCATCCTGCATGAACCAGAGGTCGTTAAAATCCATGCCTTCAATTTCGGTAAAGAAAAAAGTCGGTTAACATGGCTGACCGCAACGTTGTTCCTAGCTTCATTTTCGAAGAACGGGGTCCATGAGTGTTGTCCACTAGCATACCAGGCTCACGAACTTTTTGCACAAACTTGCGTACAGCAGGCCTCATTTCGGCCCAAACTTCATTTCAAAAAACACACTGTTTGGGCTACCCAGTACGCACTTTGGAAATACGTTTTCAATCTATACAGATCATGTGAGCATAATAAAAAAGGCCTAATATTTCCCAACGTTGTTCAGGGGTAAATCGACTCATTTCGTTCCGCGGAGGTATGATACTGACTCTCTGTCAAGATTTCGACCGGGATACAGCTATCAGTGTCAAAATAACCTATGATTTAAAAAGAACCAGATGGCCCACCCTATATAAATAATGATAATGAGAAATATAGCCGAATCAACCTGGAAATAGCTCCCAATTTCTTAGCAGTATTTATAAATATTTTTATAATACTTCTTCTATATGCAGTTACAAATGGGATATAAGCTGGTAGCTGCTCGTCAATTGGGTAGAGACAGGAACGTTTGAAATCATTTAATATCGCATTAGGAAATTTGCAACCTATTATAAAACGTTTGTTTTTCAAGCATACGATTCAATGTTTTGTGCATGCATCCTAGTAAATCTTCAATCCCTTATACAGGGTGTCCGCCGGGAAGGTATACTACTTTGTTTTGCCGCAATTTTGGTACACATTAGTCTTGACAGTCGTGCAGTAGACACGTGGCAAATTTATTATGGAAAAATATTCGATAAACCAACGTGTTTTAATCGTTAAAACATTTTATCAAAATCAATCATCGATTACTGTGACGATGAGAGAGACGGTGCCACATCGCATGCAGCCAGGATTACAATGGAATTACTGCGGGACCTCTTTCCACAGCAAGTTATTTCAAGAAATGGTGATGTTGATTGGCCTCCACGGTCTTCTTCTTCGGACTTCTTTTTGTGGGGATATCTGTTTATGCAAACAAACCAGAAACGCTGGAGCAACTCAAACAAAATATTCGTGATGAAATTAATGAAACACCGCGTGAAATGTGTGAGAATGTTATGAAAAATTAGGTGTGAGAGGGTTAAAAATGTGTATTTAAAAGGTATTAAAAATTGGTTATTTTCTTTTGATTACTCAGCCATAAATAGATTTTTTACCAATTAATATTGTTCATTTAGTGTCTTAGTTTAAATGCATATTTTTGGTTTTTTCTTTGTATTGTAAAATAATTGATTTTTATATTTTTCTGCTAATGTTTTCTATTTGTAATTCCCCTTCAACAATTTTTTATTATTAAATGTTTAACGTTAACTGTTTAGTACTTTCGACTCTTGTCACTTTGACAAAAGATTGTACGTAACTATTTCATACCCACATTTTAATGAACTTTAATTCAAAAATTGTATTCTCAACTTATTGTATGTATGAAATAAAGTATTAATCAAATCAAATCAAAAATATGCTCAAAAGGGCTCGCATTTGTGAGACTAACAGAGGCGGACATTTACCTGATTCCATACATAACTGCCGACATTCAATAAGAATTTATCAATATAAGATCCATTCTCTATCATTTAATGAAAAATTATAAACAAAGTAGTATAGCTTCCCGGCGGACACCCTGTAATTGGGACTATATTAAATGTTCAAATAAATATTTAACTCATAGGTATAAACTTGGCGCAACATATCTCAGTTTAATTTTAAGGATACCTCGTTGATCCGGTTGACCAAAATACTTGCAAAATGGCTTTAGAAAGAGCATTAGAGAGAAATGATCAATTGATTGTATATCAGCCAGTTTTTATAGGCCCACCGGAGGATAGACGATTTTTATAGGTGACAACAGAAGTAGTTTCCCCAATCTCGTGCCTCGCCGTTGACTTGTTGCCAGTCCAACACTTAACGTAATTCCAACAAAATTTTCATTTACAAGTTTCCAGTCTTTTATGTCCTGGTTCCTGTCTACTTTTTTAACAAAGAATTTTGTCGAAGAAGCAAGAAGCGACCTTTTAAAAACAGTTTATAATTAATTTTTTATATAATACGTTCGCACCGGCCTTTTCTAAACTGCAATACCTACAAATGATGCTCTTGAAACTAAGTACAGATCTACTAAATAAACGTGTGCCGTGCAGTTTCGGTTTGTTGACTTAAGCAAACGTCATTTCAAAAATATGTCCCTTTGGTCCCTTTTGTCCCCATTGGTAAACTTGATTTTTTTCCTGTGGGCCTATAGACCAGTCGGTGTGGTAAGGCTCCCAGATCATTACTCAACTTTGTTTAAGCACCAATGTTCGCCCTTTCTACTACCTGACCTTCAAGGCTTTCAGTATATCGCATGCGGTGCTGAGTGTTTGCGCCAGTTGATGCTAGGAGGTTAAGTTGGTCTCTTAAGCCTGAATTAGATCTTCAGGGACTTTGTCGAGTGCCGAACTCTTGAAGCAAATAACTAAATATGTGGTCCAGTACAATTAAACACTTAATAGGGCCTCTGCACAGGTTTTGAGTGGGGTACAGGTTTTTCTTCGATTGGTCATTCAGTTCAGTGGCGGCTGCTTTTAAGCGAGTGTCACACGTAGTCAAAAACGCACTTCAGTGGAGTAAAACATTCTGTTAAAACACATACGGGCTTTAGTCGGTTCAATCCCGTGATGGACCTCTATCCTGCCCGACATTAGCATCCTGCTTGTGCTGCCTTCACTCGATTGCATTTGCTTCTAAGGTTTTTCCTTTTTTTTTTTTTGATGGTATCGTATGTGGGGAGTGCGTTTGCCGTTGGTCACTTGTAAAATGGCATGTGTGGCACGACAACAGTCTTTTTAATAAAATGGGGCACTGATTATTACCTACAATGGTTGAATGAACGATTTAATATTTCAAACTTATTTTTAGATTCATTCAATTGGAGAGTTTATCTCTTAAGAGTGCAGCCGGCTTTCCCCAGCCCCTACCGACGAGGTTAATTTTCTATCTTCAGGCACTAAAAACTGATTAAATTTCTGCGAACTCATTCTCCAAATGAAGATATGATAAAACAACGAAAAACAAACAAAATTAATGACCAGTTTATTTTTATTGGCTGATTCCTTGGAACTGTAGTTGCTAAGCCGGTCTCTAAAACGTACTCCCTCAATTAGAACGAAAAATTCGCAAGAAAAATAACCGACCATTAAAATCAATCAACTTTGACTGGTTAGTGAGCTCTAAACGTTTCCTAACCTGATTAACATTAAGCTGCATAGGGTTTGGTATACAGACCTACCTCAAATTCTGTTCCTCTGTATTTGCCTTGTTTGTTAGATCTTTTTGGTTGTTGTTGTCGCTATTAACTAACTGTTAACGAGTGGAAATGATATTATGTGAGTGCATATAAAACTCAGCTGGTGGATTTTATGTTCCTCTGCCTGTGTACGTTTTCATTTATAGCATTTTTAGACGTGTTCATCATAATTAATAGGTGCGTCTGGGCATACCCCCCACATTACAGTCGTCGATTTAGTTTTTATGGCTTTCAGTGAACCTGAACTTTTATGGTGTGCTATTGATCTACTTAGCTAAATGGTCTAGACTTTGACCGTTTTAGATTGTTTTTCATCGGTTTAGGTCTTGAAATATGTAATTATAAGTGCACCAGCACTTCTTACGTATCCACTAGTGGCTAAGGCCGATTAGTATTAGCACTGCTTCAAATTACCCACTGATAGCGGTAGACAAGTGGCTTAAAAATATTTATTTTTATTGTTATTACAAGCGATAATCTCTTAGCATTCGAACACATAACGAACAGCTTTAAAAATATAACTGAAATAATAAAATTAGTTTTATGTGCTTGGGGAATGGGTATATACTTAGAAAGGAGATAGGAAAGACGTTACATGCCGTGCTGATATAACTGTGTCGAGTGCATTTTATCGGAAGAGTTGACTGGAAACATGAATAAGTGCAGCTCGTACTGAGACATGGTTAAGTTACGGATGTCCAACAGTTGACAGTTGAAGTAGTTTTGATAAAAAATACGAATTTTAAATAAGAAATTGTATACATTTTTCATTGTTTCATTTGCTTAACAGTATAGGGTTATGTATGGAAAAGCATTTGGGCTAAACTACGCCTCCTCCGGTTTGTTGGCACATATGCACCTTTGACTCATCATTTTTGAATTGACTATAATGTGGTTGAATGGTCCGAAAATGCCTCAGCCTCGAGGCTTGAATCTTTACCAAACAATTACACTTTGTGGATCCTTTTGTTTGCCAATCGGCGATACTAATAATCATATTTCGTGTCCACGCTAAATTTTACGAACTCAGAATAATGAAATTTTCCATTTAAAATTACCTATTGTGAACTACAAAATATTTAGTTAAAAGATTAAAAATGATTATTAGGAAGGCCCAATAACAAAAAGGACCCGTGGAATTTCTGAGTCCTTAATTAAAGCACTTTGACGACCAAAAAAGCCGTCAAGATTAAAATAAACCGCATCGCTGGGGAAGACTTTATTTAAAAAAAAAAAACACCAAAAAAGGCACCTTTCCATTTCAATTTTTAACAACCCTGAACTGTCAGCTGTCTTTAAAGTCTTTAATGTGTTGGAAACACATCGAGTCAAGAGGCGTTTTTCTTTTTTAGTTCAGAGCAGAACCGGAACTGTTATACAAAAAGTTCGTGTTTCGTTTTTAGCTCAGAAACATCAGAGTTCAGAATTTGTGTTTCTTTTTTCGTTCAGAGCATGATCAGAGCGCGCTCTATGAGCTCAGAATAAATTGACTGAGCAGGCTGAGTAAAGAGCTGATTACACACTTACAGTCACGTTTGACAGAAAAAAACAAACAGAATAAACAAAATAATTGAAATGGCGGACGAACCTTGATGTTCTGGAACTGGAGGTTAACGAATTTAATAAAAAACAATTAATAAATATTCAATTTATACATATTAAATATAAATGACAGTTCTGCGCTCAAGTGTATTTCATAAATTCATCGGATCGATCTAAGCACTCTCGGTTCAGAGCGCGCTCATAATGCTCGAGCTCAGTTCAGTGTTTAGCTCCAAACTAAAAAAGAAAAACGCCTAAGGTTGGGACATTTGCTCCGCTGGACTACTTCTATCTAATGTGGGCGTCGGACCTCTATTGTCAAAAATAAAACGCATGTCCTTGACTCGGTTTCGAAGATATGCGCTTGAGTTCTGTCCTTGAAGAGTATATCAAGTCCATTCAAAAGACAACTTGATGCCACAAAATGCTAATTAAAAATAAATATCTAACGTAAATGTTGTAATCACCTCAGGTTTAGGTTCTCGTAACCTTTGTGGGAAAAAAATGGAGCGAACCTGGTTTTATGACATAACCAAAGTGCTGTATCGGAAATAAAGTTTGTTTTTGCAGGCCAAGTCACAGATGATCAGAAGCTGCGAGTGGAAGAAAATCCACACTAACGTCCTGAGAAGATTTCTGATAGTTTGGTTTAAAGGGCTAGAGTTATTCAGGAAGGTCTGGTTAATGCCTTGTGGATATCAGTTGCTCGGTTTCTACCTTAACGATATAAGATTCGTGGGCAACAATTTACTATTAGATCAGATGAATTTAAAAAAGCAACGCGGGAACTTCGTTGAGTTGCGATCGTATGCCAAACTTTTGTATAGAATAACTAAAGACCACTACTCGTGTAAGTCTCAAAAGAGTGATGCAGCTGCCTTTACTTTTGTACTGCAACTTATTTCACTTTAAAAGATGTTTTTTGTCCTCGCACTTACAAATAAGTTCGTGAGAATCTTGAATCTTCTGATGTTTAGTTCTGTCGTCCAACAGATGTCGTTGTAAAATATTGAGTCTTTTAGGAGCAGCTTTTTCCGGTCTAGCAATAGCTCGCAGATACCTAAAACGGATTCTTTTTGAAGTGATGAACTCTGAACTGTTTTGCAAGAATTTTTACAAATTTCTTCTGATTATCGTTTTCCATCTTTAACTCAGTCAATGCAACAAAAAGTGTCAATAAAAAAGGTGTTAGACAGTGACGTAGCCTATAGAGCGAATTCAAAATGGTGTCCAGGCCCGGAGAATCTTCGACTCTACTTAAGAGTGGGTTCGGTTAGGTTGAGTGGTGTCGAGAGATCGTCACAAAGGACCTACCTAAGAGTAACAATGCAGAAAAGAAGAACCACACGTAAAGTTGCGAGCTCAAAACTATAGAGGCCTGTGTAACTGAACCCAACTAGCTTTGGATCTAACTGAATGGATACGAAGAGGCCTGTTCGTTGTCAAAAGAGGCAGGCACTTCTTGGGTAACAAATTTGTATGACCACAATTTGTTTTTCCTTTTTGTGTTAAAGATAAGGTACTCCGAATACAATGCGTCATTTTGAGAAGTGATGATGATGACATCTAACCACACAGCTGTGGCTAGCAGTTTTTTATAAAATAAAGACTCAGTACTCTTTTGGAAAAACTAAAATAATTCAAGTTCTTTTGCGCTGCGCACATCAAGTTGCATCAGCCCAGCACCAACACCAGAGCCCATTATGTCTTTCCGCTACTGTCTGTAATTCGTCAGCATTTTTTTCTTTGCTCTCAATTGAAAACGTGTAACCGAATGCACAATTTAAATTATGCAGTCACTTGACGGCAGTGACTCGATGACGGCAAACTAGGCGGCAATCATTATTAATGTGAACTCGCAGCTCACATTATACTGGTGGTATTTAGACTGTGATTTCATCGATAATGGAGCAGATTGAGCCGACATCAATGGGGTATATTTGGCACGGCTGCGGAGTCTCATCCATCCAAGTCGCACAAGAAAATGACGTGACATACTGAAGTATAACGTCCCCCCCAATTCGGAGGCAGCCAAACAAAGCCCATCGAGTCTTATCTGCGCAATTATGCGGGACTACAAAAAAAAAAGAGAAGACGGGCGGCTGTTATCGAAATCGCGTCGAATAGAAAACACAAAACGGGCACACACAGAAAATATTCCACTCGTGTGTAGTAGATCGGCGGAGTGGGGCTGTGCGGAACCGGGAGGCTGTAATATAAAAGTAGGTGAATATCAACGCTGATAAGGGCTATTTTCGGTGACATGGCTAGATTGCATGGCGATAGAGGTGTAGACTGTAGAACCGATGTAGTTATCGTACCGCTTATCGCACACAGAGATACGGATTTAGAGATTCGGAACCGCGAGCAGACAGTGCTGCGTGAAATGCCGCCGCACGATTTTGATTCCGAATACAACGATCTGACTCAATATGGTTCGACTTTAAGTCGAAAACCTGTTCTGATCTGACCTCCTGTATAGAAATTCCGATTGTCTTGTCAGTTGTGATCGCGTGTCACGTCACACTGTGTAGCTGTAGGCTCGAAATGATATTGTATGCGAGTAATGGGGGCTTCTGCGTTTTGAATCTGACTGAAGGAATGCAAACGGCAACAGCTGGAGACTGGAGAGTTTTCCATCGGTCGGTGCGCCATTTGCAAGTGTTCAGGGTTCAGGCAAGTAAATGAGCATGAGGCAGCAACCCCAACTATTGTGTGCCATCGCATGTGAAGCAGGGGACACCAGCCAACAGCAAGGTAATAATTTGAATGGAAATCTATTTTTAACCAAACAATACCCACACATCCAAACGGGGGGACCAGCTCACTCATGTGGGCATATGAAAAACAAATTGTATGTTTTGTTCTGGCTTCTTTTTTGTTTTTATTTTATTTTTACAATCGGCGCGCGATGGCGACGGCGAGTAGAGTACTGAACTGACAGTGTGTGGGTTAGAAAAGAGAACCGTCACTGTCAGAGAGGTTGAATTGTTGTTCGCTCTTAAAGCTTCACGGGCACTGCATCTGTAGTGGTTTATTTTGCTTCTGACTGAATGCTCTTTTTGGAAGTTTTTATTAAACTTCTAAATTGTACCTAGTTGGTGCGGTGACTGACTCTGGCTCTGGATGGATGTGAAATCGTGCATGCACGATATTGTTTACACGATTTTCCGGAAAATGTTTGCTTGTTTGTTTATCTTTGAATTAATGAATGTGTAATAAATAAAGTGCTTAAAAGTTGTGCACAAAACTGTTGAGTCGGTAGATTACAAACCAACAAACCACTCATTTTGTGGGATAGGCGAGACCATAACCAGCTTGGCAAGTAATTATAGGTTGGTACCTTGGAATGCCCTAGACTCCAAACTTACTTTCTGACAAGCAAATAAACTCCTCAGTTCAGCGAGCTATAACAACATTGGATTCGACTTATCTATGACTTATATCGATTACAAATTTGTCTTCTTTTTGTGTTTTTATCTGTCGTCAGTAAAGCTGTTTAGGTTTATAGAATAAAAGAGTCACCTGTAGTTGAACATTTTAAATAATTTTTGCTTAAAATTATGGTGCCACCAAAAAAACAACTGCCACGATCTAAGTTGGAGTACCAGCTTAAGAAATTCGAAGAAAGACTTCACAAAATTTCTCACGAAGAATATGTACGGCACTAGTCGTACGGTCTTAATGGGAAATATTAAATGCAACAACAGCTCTATTTTTTGCGGAATGTGCTTCCGCGTTCTGTTAAAAAAAAAACAAAGTACCTTCATGCCCGGAACCCAGTGGTCCCAGACTGTGGAGACTGCTCTCCCCTTTTTTTTTATCAGCAAAGGTAATAATTTTCCCCTAAATTCGAAAAAAAAATCCCCTTTTTTGAAATTTGCCTTTATTTTTATATGAAAAATTAAAAAAAAATGTAAGTCCTTTTATAACCGTCTTTATTAACAAGCTATAACATAGAAATATACATATTTTGCGAGGATCAGTTAGCTAATTGTATGAAAATCTCAAATAAAAGGAAAACTTTATTAAGAAATAAAAATTAATTCATAAATTAAACCACAAAAATTCGTACGTAGACGTTCGATGGGCTAATTTCTTTCATATTTAGTGTGAACATTCTGATTAAACTTTGAAAATTATTTGTAATAGAAATGCGTTTAAATTTTAATTTTAACCAATTTAAGTTTCAAATAGATTTTTGATTTTTTCGCCTATTTTTAAGATTTTTCCTCGTTTTCCCTTTTTTATTGAAAAAGCGCCAAAACTGTCAAACGATTTGGTTCATTTTGTTGACTTTGATTACACGAACTCGGCAAACTGTGTTTGTTAAGCAAACATTCACCATATTCTACAAAAGACTAAATTATTGAAATCTACAATATCCACTGTTAGCCGAATTTAAATTCAGGAATGCAGAACTTAAACTTCGGCAATTGGTACGCTCCTATCAGTAACAGAACAAGTCACAGAGCAAGCAAACAGTAACAAGTGCCTCAGACTCAAATCTAGCACATTTTGAAGAACCCTTTATATCAAAAATCGCAACTCCGTCAAAATTGGTTTCCTTGAACCAGTCGCCGTCGCCACGCCATTAGCCGGTCGTCCCTAAGGCGAATTTTGGTCAAAGACTTGCGCATGTTCCCGTACAAAGTCCAGTCCGTGCATCAGATGCTGCCTGTCGACCGCCAAACGCGTGTAACCTACGCCCAAGCCATCCTCAATCTCAAGGACGAAGTGGACGATTTTTCGACCAAAATCATAATGAGCGATGAGGCTCATATCCACCTCAGCGGGTACGTAAACAAGCAAAAATATCGCTTCTGGTGCACCGAAAATCCACGAGTAATGCACGAGGAGCCTTTACACCCGCTCAAAGTTACTGCATGGTGCGCTGAAGGAGTCATCGGGCCATTTTTTCGAGAACGCCGTTGGTCAAACGACAACAGTGGACGGTGCGCGCTATAGGGCCATGTTAACCGATTTTTTTCTGCCGCAATTTGACGAATTAGGAATGGAGGACATGTGGTTTCAACAGGACGGAGCTACGACACACACTGCGCGAGACACAACCGATATTCTGAAGGCGGCGTTCCCGGGTCGCCTCATCTCTCGTTTTGACGATTTGCACTGGCCCGCAAGATCGTCCGATTTAACCGTTCCAGACTTTTTTTTGTGGGGCTTTTTGAAGTCCCGTGTTTACGTGAACAAGCCCGAGACCCTAGAAGCCCTCAAGGACAACATTCGACAAGAGTGCCAGAATCTGTCGCCCGAAGTTCTCGCCGAAGTGATGAAAAATGTCATAAAACGAGCCCGTATGGCAATCAATTGTGACGGCGGCCATTTGGCCGATATCGTCTTCTCGACTTGACCAATAAAATTCTAAAGGTTCAAATAAACATAATCAAAAAACAGAATCGAAGTTTTTCATTTAGAAAAAAAAAATGAGAGCCAAACAACATCGGATGACTTCTTTTGGCCCACCTTCCCACTTCCTATATTTGCAGGACAGTTCATTATAAATGGTATTGGTCACATGCAAAATCTAGTTATCTAAAGTCTAGATTGGTCTGAACTATGTAAAACGCAAAAACAAAATTTGTCCAAAACGTCACTTTGTCACAAAGTTCTTCACTAGATTCGTCGGCTACTCCTGCATAAACTTCAGCCGAAAAAAAACTGTTCCTATGACCGATCTAGGCCAATCAAAATTGAGCCACAAGAAGTTAACTATGCTGTCAGATTTACTAAACTATATTCTTGTCTCTTATGAGTTCTGTAACTTTGCAAATGGACTAGAGCACAGCACATTTTTTTTTTTATTTTGACACTGAAATGTGTTATTCCGCCATTCACTCTTTTACAAGGTATTGTGTTGTGACGAGATTGATTTTGTATTTAAATCCCTAATGCCGTATAATATAAGAGAAACTAAAGCTTTCGTTGCGAGCTTAAAGCATAATATAAAAATGAACCTGCTGAAAAAAGAGAGATGTCGAAACAGCTTTTGTAATTAAAAGCTTAATTCAGTTGTTTTGTTTTCGTTCATTTGGGCCTGGGCCGAAACCGAAACTAAATGTCTGGTCTGTTTGTAACTCTAATTTCCCATCATGAATATCAGTTGCAAAAAACGGACACGAAACTGGAAATTCTCAAATTTTCCTAATCGATCGCTGACTGTCCTCAAAAGCGCTAATTGCCTTCCATGCAAATATGACAATACTCATCTGTTCAGTTCATTTGTGTAAAAGCACAATAAATTTAATTGGAATTCCTGAAATGCTTGCTTGCTCAACGATCGGCGTCGGATCGCTCGAACATCCAACATGATCGAAGCTCAATGTGATGGCAACGACACGGCGGCGCGCGAACGCAGCGCCGGCAAGGGCAACTGTATTCTGTATGTGTCGCTGTCGATCGTGGTGCTAATAGGGTGGTTGGCATGGCAGGTTGAAGTGTTGGTCGGGCTGAAACTGGTATAATGGCTGCCGTCGATTTCCGATTATCATATGGGGGGCGAAGACCATTTTCGTATTTGCCAAACCGTTCAGTGTGTCTTTAGCATTCTGCAAGCTCGGTTCGCCGTTATACTGTCATAGAATTTGGATAAGGCAAATCCAACGGTCCGGTTTTATGCCACGATTGGTAACGCGCTTTTGGAAAACGCATCCTCGGCAAAAAGTTGATGTTTGTGTTCCCGGATCTTGAGACAAACGGCGTGCGATCAATTCAACCCGATTTCGCTCTGTGCGGGGTAGACAAACTCGTTGTTGGTGTTGCCCTCGGCTGGGGTAGGCGTGCGAAATTCGCTAAGCAGGTAATAATTAGTAGTAATTAAATTGTATGCAATCGTACTTCCGTCAAGCTCATCGATTTCAAGGAGCTTGTAAACATTTGAATGGAAAATATTCCCCCAAGCATATATCGCGATACGCGAGTGAGGAAATCATTTGTGTTTGTCGTGCTTGGTTATAAGACTGGCGTCGGAGACGTGTGTCATCATGTGATATTGTGTTCAAATATTTACAGCTATTGATAAATTTTATTCCAATATAGCGCAGCTAATTGGTCTGTTTTGGTCGAGCCTTTGTGACATCACTTAGAAACGGCCAACTTGTGCCCATTGAAATGGAAGAAGTGCTTTGATTTAATTAAACAAATGATTTGGGCTTTTCGTCGATTTGTGGCCGAGTCTGAGGAGCATAGTGTCAGCGAACTGTCTCAATGATCGATTGTAGTGAAAAAATAAAACACGCCGTGTCGTCATCGGCGACAGGATGAGTGAGGTGTTATCTAGGCTTTGTCAGCTTGAAATCGGTATCGATAAGTAGAAGTACAGAAATAATCTATAGACAGCATTTTATGCAATTTATCTGCTGAGCTGATTGATAACGTCAAAGTGACAGACGAGGGAATGCCTCTCCCTGCTGGTTCGGTAAAGACGGCACAGGGTGATCGTAAAGCTGTTGCCGGCAGAGTTTTCCTTCGCAGCAATTGGTATTAATTGATGATGGCGAGCTAGCTACAAACAATGATTAATCAATTAGCAGCACACATGTCGTCTGATATTTGATTGCGTTACCAGAGCAGATATTTCCGCTCGTACACGATTTTTATTTATTTGTCTGCAAATAGATAACGTGCGCTGATAGTGTTTTTAGATTTTAGTAAATCATCTGCCTAATCGGAAGGTAAACATAGCGACAGTAAAATTTATTTAAATGGAAATCGAAACAGTCGCGCTAATTATTAAATTTATTTATGTAATGTAACAGACAATTTGACGCTTGGAATATGATAGAAATGGGAATGCAACAACTTATGTTGAAATGCAGTCGTCCATCGGAACTAGGTAGCCCTTCCAAGAGTGACCTACACCTGTGGATTATCTGTGGCAAATAATTCGATTTAAATGATATCCAATCAGACCAATGTCTGGCTTAGTTGATGGTGTTTTTTTTAATTAAGCTTCAAAACTTGCACTGCTTTGTCAATACAGAGTTCACTATGGGCGAATGCAAATTTATAAACGTGAACAATGAGAGCAGTTATTGATGTTTGGGCATACCCCAGATTATAATTGCCTTCGAAGCATGTTTCCCTTTTAAATTTCTGGTTTTAGCAAAGCTCTGGGCTTTACATTTTATTTATTGATGAAGCTGTTAACCCGACTAGGCGAAGGGTGCTGGTAAACAGATTATTTTGCCATTCTGACACTGGAACCTCAATTTCTCAATAATTGGGCACGTTTCTTCTTGCCAAACCGACCAGCAAATAGCGCTATACATTCTCCAGATGGTGATAAAACTCGCTAAAATTGCTAAGCAAATTTGTGCCCTCACTTTTTTAAAAAAAAATATACCTAAAACTTAAATCCATTCCAAGGAAACCATAGCCAATTGGGGACGGAGCCACATATAGCAAAATCAGAGTCCTTAAACCGAAAGAAGTATGCCTCAGTCCAATGCAACAAATGAAAACAAATCGTACACTGCCCCAAATAAATGGCGCACAACTTATAGAATTCGAGTGTGAACTTAAACACCTCAAATCAAACTTGGCATTAAATTGACACTGTGCGAAAAATATAGGTAAATATTTAAAAATAAAATAAGGTACAGGAAAAACTATTTTACTATTTGTTCAAGTCATACCAATATTGTAAAATGTTAAAATAAATTTGTAACTATTTTTTACATCCCAAAAAATCAGAGTTAAGGCTGGTTATGAATTTGTGTCCTTTTTATAAATGCAAACGAAATGTTTACGTGCATATTTTGTTTACTTCTTCTTGTAACCGTAACCTTTCAGACGATTATCGTCGAAACGATAGACCTCCGAAATTAGCAAACAAGTTTCAGAGCTTAATCCAGTTCATTTTCCAAAAGTATAATGAAAGCTGACGTTTGTCAAAAACATTCGAGCAGAATATGACTTATTTTGGTGATCAAAGTTTCCAAAACGATATCGCTTAGACGATCGTTGATATACGGAATCTGCCTCCTGTATTATTCGGTTTGAATGCCAGGCTTCCACTGACAAAAATTTCTTTGAACACAAGGTACACGAATCCAGTTGAAACGTGATGGGCTTAGAGACTAATGTCAAGCTTTACATTTGTGAAATATTTGTCCCAATCCAAAGGTCCAAGAGGCAATGGCTGAAACTGTTCCCAATATTGGTGTGACATTGAGACCATTATATGTCACATTGTTATGACCAGCCGGCCGCTGAGATTCCATATTACAAACAAATGCCTTGTGGACCCCTTTACCCCAAATATCTACCATAACATCTGCGATCGCCTTAAAATACAGCAAAACACATTCGGTTCTGGAGCCAGCTCAAATAAACTTATAAAATATGCATGGGTCTTTAGTTTTATGACCCGATTAACTTCTTTCAGACACTCACATCCTTCAGTCGTAACATAATTCATTTCAACATAACTACACATCTATTTAAGGCAGATTGGTTTTGTTTAAAATTTTGATTTTATTTCTTTTTCTTGGAATGCAACACGAAAAATAATTCCATGTCATGTCAATAGAATAACTCTACCTAGGCCAGATATACCTACCTCGCATAAATAAGTCCATATGTGGTGGCTAGTTGTCTTTTATTGGTATATCGTTGTCAATTGTGGTCACATATTTTTACGAAACTGGATAGGTATCTGTTCGTGTCTCGTTTTTGATAAAATAAACAACAAAAAAGATTTCTGGGTATCATTGTGCTAATCTTTGAAAATAGTTTTATTAATTTTTTTTATTGTGATCTCATTTGGAATTTGTCAAGCAATTGTAATAATTGATTTACAACATTTGACTTGCGTTTTGTTATAAAGTGTGTCTCATAATCCACGCAAAATGTAGTTTTGATAGGAAATACAGATTTTTAATTAGAAAGACTTCGACGCGACTTCGCTGGCAAGCACGTACTCTTTTATTGAAATTTTCTATGACCGTTTCGCATAAATGTGGCTGAATTTCATTAATACACCTCCCAATTTCCTCTTTCAAGGCGTTGGTGGTCGTGGCCTTGTTTGCATAGACCTCTGACTTAAAAAAAACCCGAAGAAAAAAGTCCAATGGCGTTAAATGGCAAGATCCGGATGGCCAATTCTGATCGCAAAAACGGGTGATTACACGATTAGGAAATGACTCAGGCAGTAATTGAATTGTTTCTCTGGCTGTACGGTTACAACCCCCTGTTGGTCACATCCATATCTTGTAATTTAGGCACTAAAAACTGTGTTAACATGTCACGATAACGAACAGCATTACTGCCTGTCCAGTCGCATTTTCGAAGAAGACTGGTCCGATAATACCTGCAGCCCAAAATCCGCACCAAACAGTCACGCGTTGTGGATGCATTTGTGCCTCAACATTTTCTGAACACCAAATGCGACAATTTTGACGATTAACGAAGCCATCACGATGAAAATGAGCTTTATCACTGAAAATAAAATTGCCGACTGTAGCTGACAAACCTTCATTATTGTTAAAATATTGACCAACAATGAAAATGTGTTGTTCTTTCGTATAGCGCTACATTTTTACTAAACTCTGTCAGCTTTGACATTGTTGTCTTTTTTTTCCGTTGGCATCACTGAACTGTTAAATGGCGCAGAATTCAAATTTTGCGTGAATTATGGGACACCCTTTATATACAGATTCTGACAAAATGGGATATACTGCTGTAAAGTCGGAGACGTCTTCTACTACAATAGGGTTACAAAGGCGTCATGTACTCGAAAAATATGCAATTTCATACTAAAAATTAAGCTTATTCGGTAGTTAAAATGCAGTATTTTAGCGGTTAGTGTGCGGGACTACTGAGCCAGACGTCTCTGGTTCCACCCCCGAAAAAAACACAAATTACACTTGATTTGTATTTCTACTGCATCATCTCTCGCGGACTTTTGACAAACACCCGAGTGAATAATTTTCCTTAGAAAGCTAATTTGTTCATCTGTTTTCTGGATTCGGCAAACATTTTTTTATGTGCTCTCTATTCCTTTATCAAAAGTAAGGACTAAGGTTTCCGTACTATTTCAAAAGATGAAGTCGTCAAGGGTATTTTAAAAAATATGTACCATGTACAAAAACAACCTTGTCAAGCTTCAAAATACTGGTAGCCATGAAATACGTTCATGTTCGCATAGCAAAGGTGTTGTTGATTTTTTTTAAAGCAGCCTTAAATCCGAAAAAAAGGTGAACCTACAAGTTAGCGACTCGTAAGAGTGTACGGGCCCATTTTGAACAACCAGAAAAACATGCAAGCTAAACATTTGAAATTATACTGCATTTTCTATGGTGTTTGAAAAAAATCACATTTCCGTTTAGTACCCTACGCCAAACTTCAAAAATCCACTCCCCTGCGAACTGTTAAAAAGAATATTTTTTGAAAGATTTCGAGATCGGAAAAATATGTTTCATAAACAAATTCCTCCCAATATGAACCATTACTATCATAAACAACTATATTAAAGACACTCAGTTTATTTATTTTGCATGAGTGAACTTTTTGTTACATTCAGTTATGCAATTTGTTGCTTATAGTTTTGTTTACTCATGTGGTTTCTGTACTCTATAGTTTTGTATATCTATCTCCGCAAACATTCTTTATTTACCTTTTTCAATAGCCAATTGTTATCACTTAGGAACTCCCTAACTCACATGATTGGTATGTAAGTAATTATTAATGAACAAGGGGTTCGTCTTATTCCCGAGTTATGGGAAAAATGCCGTGCAGAATACCCACTGCTCCGATTCAATCGGTTTTATTCCGATTCGATCCGGTCAAATGCACTACTCACTTCGTTTATTTTGAGTTTGTGCCATTCAACTTCAATTGTCTTTAATTATAAACAATGAGTCAACGAAATTAATATTGAAATCGATTAATCATCCAGCGACACAGTAAAATAAACGGGTAGGGCAAACTGGGGTGACATTGTCTTCTTTGTGTTTTTGAAAGGATTTTAAAACCTCCTATAGCACCTAGAACCTAATTTTATGTCGTTTTCCATTGGGCAAAAATAAGCGTCCGGAATCGGAAAAATCACTTCTGAAACCGTTTCATTGGCACAAAAAATACACTTCTGGTGATTCTGAGAAGAGAAATTCGCTTCTCGATTTGAAATCAGAACGCACTCACACAAATGTAATTTATGTATTTTTTTTATACAAGTCAGCGGATAGCCGCCGTAGATTATTTTTTGGCATTTCACCAATATTTTTGTGGGTTCAATCAGAAGCAGTTTTGTTGTTCCATTTGATCACAGAATGAATGGATCCCCGAGTGAAACCAATGGAAAACGACATTAGTACATAAAGTTGTTTGGCATAGTACAGTAGTCCCTCGATAATGTGAACTAATTAAAACAACGCGTTTTCGGATTTTATAGGGATTCACATTACTGGATCTTTTTTTCAGTACTTACTAAACTGATTAAAACGATTTTCAAATTTATTAAAAACAACACAAAATGATTTTTTAAAGCACAGTTTAAATGTTTATTAATTTAGAAGAAAAACGAAAATCGCACGCAAAACGAGCAAGAGACATATAAAAACTTTTACAAAAAAATTCACATTTTAAAGGGTTGAAAATTTCGGAAGATCGCATTATAGACATGACAATGTAAAGTTTTGCCGATTCACATTTTAGAGTAATTCACATTATCGAGGGACTACTGTAATTTATATCCCAAACTCAATAGATCGCTTGGGGGTGGCTGTGGCACATTGGCATAATTAATTAATTGCACCCAAGTCTACTCCTGGAATAGCCTGTTTTAAATGAAGTTATGCCATGTTCCCACCGAACTGAAATCGCGAGGTTTCGATGAACTTTTACCGAAACTTTGTGAGTCGTTCTCACCGAGTTGAAGTCAGTTCAAAAGTCATAAGCTGTCAATTTTGAAGTGGCTGACAAAACAGCTGTTTGTTGGCGCAAAATAATAAAATTACTAAAAATGATTAATTATTGCAGCATTAATAAATATTTCTCTTAAAAATATTATTACCTACCTATATTTTTAATTCAGATTCTTTTCTTCTTTCATGATTTTTTTGATTTTCACATTTGTTTTGGCGTTTAATATTTTGACATCCACAAATGAACACAAAACAATCCAAAGTTCACACTGCAGGCTTGTTCGGTTCGATAACCTCTCACGGACGGATGAACTTAGAGGGGTTTTCAAATAGGTTTCGTTGAAAGCCCGAAGTTTCGACACCTCAAAAATGTATGAGAAAACCTCGGAGGTTTGGAAAAATGTTACGAAACCTCGCGGTTTCGTTTAGTGGGAACATGGCATAATTAAGAAATTCACAGAGCTCTCAATGAGTCGCATTTGCGAAAAACAACATCTTGGGAATATCACGCTTGTTGGTTGAGGCCCAGGTCCACCCGGGACTGAAGCGCCACCTTAAGTAAGTAAGTAAATATCATAACAATGGAAATTACAATTGTGGTAGTATAACCTTCGTATAAATCCACTGAGCAACTTCTTTAAAGAATTTATAACCCACATGGAAAATAACCTTCCATAAGAACTTGTTAATCTTAAACAACCCATTTCACTAGAATTTGAGTTCGAACTGAATGTGTCGAATATTATAACCTAGTGGAGGGTTACCACATTTGAAACACCAACCAAAAAGAGTGGACAGAAGTCAACTGATTTTTATTTTATTAAGTATTTTTTCTAAGAAAGGGAGTACGATACTTGGCACCATTTGAACTTTGATCTTTTTAGTAATCAAACAGAAATGCGGCTTATAAAAAAAATGGTCTTTCTGAGTAAGGACTTTATTATCCAGACCAGCTGTACACGATAGGTTTATCCTTTTGATGTTGGTTGAGTTGCTTTTATTTAAAGAAATCTGTTCAATTGATCAGTGAGGAAATAAACTTTCCTATCAATCAACTTGAGTGATGGAACCAAAATATTTAGGTACCGAACGATCAACTTGTATATGAAAACATATTTTGTTTATAGACTTCTACGTCGTCTACTTGTTTGCTTTTTACAATTAGCATAAATAAAATTAATCTATATTTGGCTGAAGATCAAAATGCCGCTTTCTTTGAAAATTAGTTTTGTAGAAATTTTGCTTTATGCCAGGTACAACATTTTTTTTCTTAGTTCGGCTGAGTTTCCCAGAAAACAGTTTTTTTTTTTTGAAACAGAAATCTTAACGACATCTTAAGTTTTGTTTTTGATTTTGAAACTGGACGTCTTTGTAAACCTACAAATTGTTGACCAATGTTATGAGGGAAAATGTTTTAGGCTTAAATTTGAACCGGTACCGGGATAATTTTCAATCGATATGAGCTTTGTTTAAAAAATACTCGACCCAGTCGTAAGCCTTGGAGCTACATGGTGCTGTTAGTTTTTAAGATTAACCTGTACATTTATGTTTATTTGGTTAATAAATAATAATAAAAACATTCGAACTTACTTAAAAGTCGGTTGTAGATGGTGTTTAGGTAGGAATATAAACAGGAACGGACGTCTGAGAACAGTGTTTAAATGACATATTTCAAAAACCACTCACTAAACTTGCAATATTCATAAACTCAAATAAGTAAGTGTTATATTAATCTTTAGGGTATACCATATAAAAGTAAGAAGTAATTAAAACTATCAGCCAAACTTAAATACTGATTCCAAAATACCTACAGTTGTAGTAGGGTACATCTACATAAACATGTCGGCGCAGTGGCTTAGTGGTTAGTGTGTTGGACTACTAAGCAAGGGGTCCCAGGTTCGAATCCAATTTAATATTTTTCCACTGCGCCACCTCTTGAGAACGTCTGACAAACATCCGAGAGTATAACTGTCATGAAAGAGCTTCTCAATTAGCCTCGGCATAAAAATTGTAGATCCCTTCCATTCGTCTGAAAAAATGAGAATCTGAGAAGCTAGTCCCTACGGACCTGTTGCGCCAACTATCTATTTGTTTTACATAAACCGAAATATTTTCAAAACGTTCAAATCTGACAATAACTTAACTTACCATAAACAAATCACAATTACAGCTTTTAAAAATGAAACAGCCCGTATTTCAATAAATTTCTTATCAAAAGCAATCCGTTGCGCAATTCAACTGAATGTCGCCAAAGGGTTATCGTTACAGGGCAAACGTCGTATCACATATAAACAAGTAATCAGTACCTACAGACCTATAGATTTTGACTGAAGGACTATTCAGAGGAATTATGAAAATTTTGTTTCGCTTTAGGTTTTATACAGATGAAACATGAATGAAGTTGAATTATTTTTATCTCGAATCCGAATCGAGGAGTTGTCACGATTTTCTATGATTTTCAAAATGCATAAACCAGAGACAATACTGAGACCACCAACTCCTACCGATTTCCCGTTACTTAGCCTACAAGCTATATTTTTATGGGGTGGCAAATGCTAAGTGCGCTTGTATTGTTACATAGAAATTCGTATTGACAAATGTCACGTAACTTCAAAAATTCCGACTCCCCAACACACTCGCACCTTGCATATGCCACTTCCGCTGTGGGAAAAGTTGCTGGCAGCGTTCATAGAATTTTATCCGTTAAATTTGAAATTATTCGTTACGTATGGATAATACTCTTTTTTTAGGAATAAGTGAACATTTGCTTAAAATATATATGAAAAATGAACAATGCAGATTATTTGAAGTAAAATAGAAATATATTGAGCAAATTTTATTCAGTTTTCTAAGAAAAATTTACGCATGAAATCGAAGTTAAAAATATTCAAAAGCAGAAAATACGCAACCGTGTTTGTCATAATAAGTTTTTAGTATATAGAACATATCATTTAGCTAGTTTTGTTAACCAAAGAAATCAAATTATTCGCCTTTTAACAACATATAATTACTAACCAATGGCATTCAGTAATGTAAAAATGTGGTATTCCTGAATTCTAGCACATTTCCCCACGGTTGTCGAGGTTGGCAGCATTTTTTTTGTATTTTTTGTATGTTTTTGCATGTCACACGGATTCTTAATTGACACAACACCGATGGGAAAACAAAATGGCGAATTTGAAAAAAAAAACTGAGGGGCCCAGCGGCAAGAGGATTGTGAGTTGGGGGTCTCAGTATCATTTGTCTCTGGCATAAACCTTCAGTGGATAGTGTTAAGTGGACTGCGAGATTATGGTATATTGAATCGACAACAAGTGGTAATAACTGGTCCAATTTAGACAAGCAAATTAGGGTCTATTGACTCGCAAATATATTCAGATGCATTTTTTATTTGTCTTTTTTTCCTAAAAAAATTGAGCGAATGTATACAGACTGGGATTTCTTTATCAACATTTAAGATATTATGTGATTTTATGTAAATAGTCTTGGAACCATTTGCTGCTAGGCATAACTTTAATTGGTGTTTCAATCAGTAAATACCTGTGCCTACTGTAACAAAAGGAACTTGTTTCGCTTGTGGTCGAAAATCGGTCCTGCCTATACGAAAAAGTGTGCACGACTGGGTCGAACGAAACTTTCTCGTTCATCAAAAGTTTGTTTGGTTGTTTTCTTATTTTATTAGGTAGGTATATGTAAATAAAAAACTGAAAAACAATGCTTGATAAAACAAACAGTGCATAAATCGAATATAGGAAAGGAAATAGTGTTAAATAAAATTCACTTTTGTGTAGTTCATCTGATATGGCTATACGTGTACATTTCAAATAACAATATGAGTTTTTAAAAGTTTAAGTTCTCAGTAAAAGGGAAATGTCGCAAGTTCTGGTTAGAGAGTTACAAGTGCCTTATATTTTATAAGCTCTTACACATCACAAAATTTTTGAGTACGAGAACAAGCGTTAGAAGAGCTTCTGTTTACTGATCTGTTTGGTCATGTTTTTATTTTGATTCGGAACGCTGGTATAAGGTGTCTATGTTTGGAAGCAGGGTTCGTGATAGATCTATATCTTTACATAGATATATATTGTAAGAATTCGGAGATTTGTTTTTGAATATGCGTTAGCAGTTATAAACTGACGTGTGTGGTGTGAAAGTGAAGTGCGAATGTGAGGTGCATACTCAATATGGTTAAAAAAAAAGAAGTGGGTTACATTTGTGAAAAATAAGTTTTGCTTAGCTGTTATTGCATTTTCATTAGAAGTGGAAAATTGAGATTTTTACAAAACATACCGTAGATATGTGAATACAAATCGGGATTTGTGAAGTAATTTTTGAGAAATAATTATTAATCTGATTTATTCGAATTTTTTGAGAAAAACCAAGTACGGGGTCTTATTTAGAATACTTTTACTATCCTTAATAAGCATTTGGATCAAAATCGTTAGAGCGGTTTTTGTAAAATTTGGCAGACAAAGCAGTACCAAATATTGCAATGTTTAGTTTGAAATATACTATTGCTTAACTATTTAGCTGGAAACCGAGTACAAGTTATTGATCGGGATGTAAGCATTACTTGGTTTTTATAGTTTTTTTTTTCGAAATCGAGAATGGGGTTTTTCGAGATATGAGCAGTTTTTAAAATTAGCGTTTTCGGTGAATCGAAATGAAAATTAAGGGCGCAATAATTTTAAAAACATTAATTTTACTGTAATTTTGCATTTTGGTCAAAATCTAGAGTGCGGTTTTAAAGTTAACTAGAAAACTAAATTTAAAAAAAAATGACTTTTTAAAAAAATCCTTTTTACGATAATATAGAGAAAAACTGAGTTTGCCATTCAGTTGGAAATGACCATATTACCATAAAAATACATTTTTGTTACAATCGTATGGACCGTTTTCGAGATATGTCTAAATTTCAAAAGTACCATTATTTGATTTTTTAGCGGGAAAAAAATGGTGGTAGCCTCACCTGCTAAAGCAGGTTTAACGATTCCAAGATTTAAGATTTAAAGATTTCAACCAATTTTGGTTGAAATCTTTAGAGTCGTTTTCGAACAAATCACACTGGTATCAAAATTTTGTATGCGAAGTACCATTAATATTGAGGTTACAGTGCAAAAAAAAAACGGCCCCGAACTGTAAGCCCCCAAACTCCAAATCCGAAGTTTGAACGAAATCCGGGTAGCCGTTTAGGTTGTAGGCGGACAGACGGACAGAATTTTGCCATAAACTTTTTTGAGTTGGTCTATCATCGTAAAATCAGAATTGTTTAACATCTCGAGTTCGAAATTTTGTACTACGTAATGGAGAAAGTTAAAAACGTACCACAATTTTCGATATTTATGTTGATTTTTCTTAAAAACGAAAGCGACATCTAGATATTGACAAAAATAGGTCGCTTTAAAAATTGACTCTTGATTTACATTGGTTTGGAAATAAGTTTTCAATATTTCCCAACGTTGTTCAAACGTAAAGCGACTCATTTCCTTCCGCGGAGGTGTGATACTAACTTTCCGTCAGGATTTCGAGCCAGAAACAGCTGTCAGTGTCAAAATAAGCTATGATTTAAAAAGAAACCACCTTTTATGCCACTGAATTAGAATTATACGCACTTTTAGGGGAAGGCAAATTGCATTCCTTCGAAAATAGGACTCTAAGGTGATGTATATTTGAATACGTTACTATGGTAATATGGCGGCGACAAATTGAATGTCACCAAAATGCTTTCAAAGTTAACTTAATTTTACCAGCTTTAACGGCGACTTTTGCCCACAATGATATAAGTTTCGAATGATATAAGTTTCATTCTACTCATTTCATAATAAATACTTAAAAAAGTGTGCGGAAACTTTGGATGTATTATTGTATTAATGATATGATTTTACTTGGGTATCATTTCAAAAACAGCTTATTGCCCATGTTCTTATATTTATTTAAATGGACACAAAATCGTGCTATCAACACAATTTGAAAAAGAACTTAAAATTGTGTGCATCTGTTTATTTCTTCTGGTAAGTCTACTATCCATTTTCAATGCACAGTCAATTTTATGTACAGTACAACCCGGAAAAGTGCCTCACCTTAAATGCCCCGTTTTGATAGGCACTTATGCTGGTTAGGCAGGCAGTTATAAAAAAAATCCGCTTAAGTGCACATAGGCACTTATCTCTAAGTTTAAAAACATACCTTCGCAACAAAACAAAATTACATGGACAGTTTCAATTTTGACAGTGACAGCTAGCCAGACTGCTCCACCATTGTAGTAGATTAAGATTATTTATTACTTATTTTTTTATTTTTAAAGCATGAAACACAAGAAAGCGCTAAAGGAAAAAAAGCTTTCGTATTTTTTCAGCTGATTTCAAAAATGTGTGCTTAGAAGAATTTTTGTTCAGGTAAATTTCAATAAAAGTATACAAAACAAAAGGCAATTAAGCGGGAAAGGTACTTAATCGAAAGGAACTTATAAGATGAATTTTATATGAAAAAATGCTCAGAATTTTGGTTGTCAAAAAAAAGGTACATATGCGGGGAGAGACACTTATCCGGGTATCACTGTAGTACCTATACTAATGCTGCTTGAGAACAACTCGTCTAATTTTTTGTTCACACTAGCAACTTTTCAACAAACTTTCTGGAAAGCCATCCAGACGGAAAAATGGTATTGCCCGAGGCGAGGAATTATGTTCTGTTTTACTAAACTAGAGGTGGAAGCTGGAGTTAAAGTTTAAGTTATCGCCAGCTGTCTTTGTCAGCCAGAATATGACTCTTAGTTGTACTCATCAACTGCGAAATGTCTACCGGAACGCTAACAGCATTTAGCATTTAGCTGACAGATTTATCACGACAACAACGATTGACATGAAGATAAAATTAACACTTCGAGTTTCTTCGAATACAAAATGCAACTCGGGCCGCTGATGTGAATGGCCAAAACGTGTTACCGTAGGGTAGTATGCTACATCTCATTCCAGAACCTGTCCACTTTGATATCGTATTAGGAGAAACCTCATTCTTCAAACTAAAAATGTTCCTCCCGACAAAATACTAGACTTCTAACCGAGAGTCTGATATACCTATCCGTAATATTTATGGATATAACAAGAATCCCCAACGAGTTACGTAGGTGTTTATGAATCCGAAATCAGTTTCAGCAAAACAAATCCCGAATGAAATATATTTGTTTCGAATGCATAATTAGTCAACAGCGTGTTCATATTTTTATGGCAGATTTTATTATTAAACAAATACGACTGCTCCCTTCCCCCGCAATGAAATGATTAATTCAACACTTTGTAAACCTATTTGTTCAGTGATAATACTCGTGATAATCAGATCCACTTCACTCTATTGTTGTCGCTACATGTACTCGTACACTGTATAGCGAGTCACACTGAGTTGCAGTTACATTTCAAATTTATCTCATTAGCTCCGGTGAGTGGCCTTTTGTTTCCCCTACAATATGCCTGAGTGGTGGGAAGGTGTCTCTCAAGAAGCTGGCAATTATAAAAAAGGAAATATTCCTGTCTGCTGGTCATAATATGTCGCCCCCATTCGCACCCCGTCATCGGGGAGCATGTCACAAAACAAAAATCGGCTGCGGAGCATGAGGCTTTTAAAAATAACCCCCAAGGTTAGGCGTACATACAAAGTTGATGAATGGGCCGGTGGCATGCAGTGGAAATGTTGCTATTTCGGTTGTCGCCAAATGCTGAGTTGACGTATTGCCGCTGCGTTAGGTGTCCATGTCCATGCGATAACCAGTTCTTTGCGCGTGGTACACTCGGGCTGCAATTACACGCCCATCAGCCGGCCAGTTACCGCGCAGAGAGATTACGCACCTCGTTGCACGACGAAAAGGTGCTTGACCGACAACGGTGCCCCGCAATTAGCCACTATTACCAGGAAGGAAAATCTTGATGGCAGACTATTTGCATACACACACCACTGCCACTGCCATGCCAGTCGCATCTCGACTCGGAGGAGACAGGATGCGCGTGTAGACTAATTGCTGGCATATCGATTAGGGCATTCAGAAACAAGTCGGTCCAATTGGAACCGATCGGCACTTAATTGGCCCGCGAAGGTGTGTCATATAGCGACATGGTGTACACTCGCAGCGTGCACCTGTGATTATAGTTAGACGCAGGCATGGCTATGTTTATGTGGCACAGCTACTTATTAAGTGGTCTCCAGTGGTTAGGCGGCCCGACTGCAACGGTGTGGGCAACCGATTGGCCAATTGTGGCGATCGATGTGCTTATCTCAGATTGCTTTGGCTTTCGATCTCGAACGAGATGTCGTTCGCCAACTGGTCGGCCGTTGATTTAGATGCGACCTTGCAGGTGCTGACATCGGGTGTCTGGTTCCACCCATCGCTGCGCAGACGTGACCCCTGCCGGCCGAGTGCAAGCCCTGTCATAACAATCGTTTAAGGACAAACACCTTTCAAAAATGATTGTAATGAAAAATCGCTTTTGCTTTTGTTAGGGCTTGGATTTAACGCAAAACACGACCGCAACGCAGGCCCCGGCGCAGTGTCAGCCAATTAAGAAGCCTGTGGAGTGGATGCATTCAATTAGCGAGTCAAGAAATTATTGTCACATGCACTGCTGCGCGGCTGCAATCGAAGTCAACTAACCTCAAGTGTCCAGCTCTATTGCGCAACGCGCCTGACAACACTTTATGATGCATCGGGAACATAAACTCAGTTACACGCATTTGCAATTACACGCACGCCGACACTAAAGTAAAATAAAATAAAACGAAATAATTTAGTGGATGCGATAGTTGTTGTGCGTAAAATTGCAACGCGCACTTGCGGCGGGTTCACTCACCAAAGGCCTGGACTTGTATATCTTAAATGCCTTCGACATGCGCTCCAGTGATACCGCGGTTCAATGTTACCGCGAGCAAGAGCAGCAAGTCTATAAAACCTTGTCCGGAAGATCAAGCGAGATAACGTGACCAGATTAAGTTACCGTGTACGGAATGTGATCTGCGTCTCTTAGGCACCTCCTTAATTGTATATACGCGATTTGATATCGATCTAAAATGCTATGGCCCGACATTCTTCGGTGGCGCGCTGGCATCCTTGGAGGCTTCCTATGTGCGCCTGAGCAAGATGAACAACGGAACCACACCACCATGTAGAAGAATATTTGGTGTGGAGTCCTTTCAGGTTTCGGCGAACCTGTTTCGTGTTTATTATAATTTTACTGTACACCAACATTGGGCTGTCTTGTAAATCTTTTCACAATTCATTGTCGCAAGCTGTCAAATTTGGTTTGGGCGATTTGTAAAATGAGTTTCTGGGATAATGCTCGACCACAACTGGAGGTGGGTCTTAAGAATGGCAAATTAATATAGCGTGTCGTGCATGACAGGCTCAATGAAAGGCTGACCGAAGGTTGAATGTCAAAAATTGTTCATTATAATTATATGGCCGCTGACTGAAACAGTAGTTGTTTGACGGGAAACCCGTCTGTTTTGCTGATGATGATGATGAGGGTGGCGAGTGCGAACGAAAATTGATTCCAGGCAAAGATAAAAAAAAAAAAACCACAAAATCCCTAGTACTGCGTCTGTAATGACAGAGACCTTCATTCTGTATCCTTAGATGGGATGCCTTCTTGTCGTACTTGGACATTGACCTCAACTTTCGATGAACGGGAAGTTGTGTCGCTTTTTAACGCGTATGCGATCGCTAAGAAATCTGACCTTGGCGTGTAGGTCATTTAGGGCCGTTTGCTCATTCGACTCTTAACGATTTAAGTTCTACTTAAATACTTATGGGCTACTTTTTGTAGGGCATAAACTGTCGCATAAGAGTTTATGTGGGACTTAATTCGCTATGAGTTGTATCAGCAAACGGCCCTTAGGGTGTTTTTCGAGATGGCGCATTAACGGTTTTGTGGTTCAGTACGAATACAACACGAACTAGACGTGAAGCATTTATTGGATTGAATTTATATACGTGATGCAAATCCTTCGTCGCCTTTTGACGGGAGTTTGAAGGTGGATATTCGACAAAAGCTCTGTACCTTCGAAAAGGTGTCCATATTTGAAATGGCTAAATTTTGCCATCGACATAAAAAGCTTGTGTGCAGTAAGGGAGTTGTTGTGATACCAAATATGTTGGTCCTAACTCAGTACTCAGTTCATTGATGTTCTATGCGCCATCTTTTGTCTTGAAAAGGGTTTATCTCTCATACGACAGCGATAGTTGTTTGTTTTTTGTATACGATCCAAGCACGGCTCGGACTTCAGTTGTAAAATTTCGCAGTAGATCTTAAAACAACGTGCAGTAGATTCACTTTTTTTGCAGTTGATTTTGAATTTAGGAAAAATGCGATAAAATCGAAGTTTTCAAATATTTTTCTTAAAATTTTTTAGTATTAGACAGGCGACAACAGAACAGAACAACAACAACAATAAATTTAGAAACAGAGAAAGACACGCTTGAGAATTGACTTCAGAATCCGCGAGGCAAATGCAGTGAAAACGAGATGGTATAATGTGCATGCTTCTTCTTAAATATATTGTAATAGATTGCAGAATCAATAAACAGTGCTTCCAGCAACTGATTATTTGCAATGGACTTATAAAACTATACTAAGAATCGAAAATGTGTAAATATATTCAATTTTGATTTAAGATTTCCGAAATTAACATAAATTGCAGTAGATTGTCAGTCGGGCGCAGTGGTGCAGTAGATTTTATTTTGTTCCCAAAATTGCAGTTTTGTTCCAGATCTACTGCAATTGCCGAACAAGCAACTCTCATTTTCTTGTTCTCCCTCCTTTTTCTTATTTTCCACCCTTTTTCTTTTAAAAATTTATTTTTTTTTTAAATTTAAAAAATTAGTACTTTTCGAATTTTGAGTGCCAATATAAGTAGCTTCTCGCCTTCTTTCCAATATTGAATCGTCTAAGATCAAAGACACTGACTTTTGAATATAATTTTATTTTGGACTCATTTTTTAAAAAAAAAGGTTAAAAAACAAACATTTTGTCTTCGAATAAAAAGATTCACCAAAACTTACACCTAAAAGCATCCGTATTCATGGACTAAGCACCCTTCTGAGTTGATTTCGATATGAAACTGCATGTTTTGGACGATCTCTTTCATTGAATCTATACCTTTTGCCTTAAGCAGCTTTATGCGCTGTGTACAATTCTTGTTGACTTTATTTTTTTATTTTTAGCCGCTAGATATCCACAAAAAGTTGTATAATCGATTTGTCACAGCTCTCAACCCAAAGCTGTCTTATCTTGTTGTTTGAAAATCGAATTTAATCGATCTTCTGGTGTTTGCAAGTGAGTTGGTCAGCAGTAATTTTTGGCGAGGATTGCAGAAATTAAAGCCGCTTCTTGATCCCTCTGAACGGTCAAAATGACCGATGATAATGGGGATTTAAGAGCCTATAGCCAATCCAGACACAAGCGGTTCTATGAAGACGAGTCGAACGTTTACTGACGTAAATGTCACTATCGAGCTTGAAATTTACCAATTGTAGGCCTGTTTTTTTTAGCTTCGTTATCAGCAAAGCAAAGTAAAGTAGGATTTTCAGCACGAAATTACAAGATCTACGCTCTACTTGACACTTCGAGACTCGCAGAAGTTATTGTGAATCGTGTGCTGAAAATTCTACTTTACTTTGCTTTGCTGAGAACGAAGCCCCAAAAAAACCAGCCATGTATCAGAAGGCTTGGTTTTGTGTTTCCAAGCGTGTACCCTCTGAACTTCTGTAAAAGGAAAAATCTCCACAAACTTAGATTGAGTGGGGTTAGGAAATTTTTCAAGTTGATATAGCAACCATCAGGCTTTTGAAGAATCAAGAATATAAATTCTTTGTTGAATTTAGTCGTCCGATATAGGTCGGCTCCAGTTGTGGTCTTTAAAGACGCACGTATGGTCTGAAAGTGCAATTAAAGCTGAGCCGTTTTAATGCTCGGGGAATTCTTCAATTTGATGAGTATATTGAAAGCAGCGTCGGACTTATTAGAAATCGATCATTTGGCTGTATAAATCGTTAAATTATGCTCGACTTTTCGTGAATGTATGGAGGGGCCGACTTTCGCTTTAGATTTAACTAAAAAATTGGCGATGGTGCTATCTTCATGAATTTCGGAAACCTCTTCCAAGTGACTTTCAGTTTGGGCCCACGGATATTTTGTTTTGTCATCCACATAGTACTTTGCCATTTATGGGTAATCACTGCTTTTAAAGGGTGTGCCATAATTCACGGAAAATTTGAATTTTGCGCCATTTATTAGTACAGTGATGCCAACGGCAAAAAAAAAAGATAACTATGTCACAGCTGACAGAGGTTAGTAAAAATGGAGCGCTATACGAAAGAACCACGCATTTTCATTTTTGGGCAATATTTTAACAAATGAAGGTTTGTCAGCTACAGTCCGCAATTTTATTTACAGTGATAAAGCTCATATTCATTTTGCTGGCTTCGTTAATCGTCAAAATTGTCGCATTTTGGGTTCAGAAAACCCACGAGTAATTGTTGAGGAACAAATGCATCCCCAACGCGAGACTGTTTGGTCCGGATTTTAATCTTCAGGCATTATCGGACCATTCTGCTTCGAAAATGCGGCTGGTCAGGCAATAACAATTAATGTTGTTCGTTATCGTGACATGTTAACCGAGTTTTTTAGTGCCTACCTTACAAGATATGGATGTGACCAACATGGGGTTTTAACAAGACGGTGCCACACGCCATACAGCCAGAGAAACAATTCAATTACTGCATAAGTCATTTCCTAATCGTGTATTCGGCCGTTTTTGCGATCAGAATTGGCCATACAGATCTTGTGATATAACGCGATCTTGCTATTTAACTCCATTGGACTTTTTTCTTTGAGGTTTTTTGAAGTCAAAGGTCTATGCAAACAAGCCCTCGACCACCACCGCCTTGAAAGAGGAAATTGGGAGGTTTATTTATGAAATTCAGTGTATTAATGAAACACAATTTGATTGCGATAGCCTGGAACTTCTTTGATGAACCCCTTCCTTTCTCAAAAAAGGCAGACATTTCTTCAACGTAATCGTATAACACACTTTTATGCGAAACGGTTAATAGAAAATTTCAATAAAAGAGTACGTACTTGCCAGCGAAGCCGCCATTTATCCGATGTGCTATTCCATACGTAACCCCAATCTGTATACTCTATGAATCAATAAAAAATCTAAACTTTCTAAGAAAAAATCTGTATTTTCTTTCAAAATTACATTTTGCGTGAATTATGGGACACCCTATGCATGTTTGACAGTGCTTAGAAGTCAAATTAAATGCGAATGGGGAACGCGCATAATTGCACAGTATACACCTCGCGGCCATTTTCCACAAAAATTCACAGATAAAGGGCGGGAAAGAGGATTCCATTTCGAAATTTTCCGTCAAGAAGGCTGTCAGTCCTTTTAATAGGTACCAACTGTAATCACGAACTTCAACAACTGGGTCATTTACAATTTTACACAACGACAATTAAAATTGTTAAAATCATTTCCACAATGCAAGTCTTTCTCAGAATACTTTATGAATTGTCGATGAGAGCTTAATGATCTAAACACAAATGAGTTCAGGGAGGAGAATACTTTTTCAGAAATTAGCTGCATCAACAGTCATCGCTGTTCGCGTTTGCAAGTTTCATATCGGGGCAAGAGTGGTCTTGCAGAGACTAAGGTTTAGTTAAATTCAAGGTATAACTTGTTAATTTGATCTTATTTGAACAGCCTTTTCCCTACCCACTTAATAACCTTGATCACGAAAAACTGTATCCAAAGACTATATTTTTTTTGTCAAGCAACGCTTTTTGAATCCAAAAAAGACGTGGGAGTCGATAGGCGCACCTCCATTTCACCGGTTATCTAAACAAAAGCATATAGGTCGTAAATAAACAATATCCATACTCTAAATGCGAGTACGTGCTTGGAAATTTTTAATGACACAAATAGATTGTCTTGTCTTCTGCGAATCCCAACAGTTTAATTTGCGATCCCCATCAGGCGCTTGTAAATTCGCATGTTAAGCAGTTCTTTTTTTGCCGCCTGATAAAGCGATCCCAAATCACTCATATTTTCCGTTTCTATGTGCCGTATCTAGACTTGGCGAACCCATCATTTATACAAAGTTTATAGCCAAGTTTTATCAGCCGTACCTCCTAACATTCGAACTTGTTCACACCTCCGCTGAATACAAATCGGTAAATGACTAGCTGAACGAAAAGTACCTACTCATCGACATAAAAAAAACGAATAGGCACTCGACTCTTTGCACTGTTTACGAGTCTGCTTTGCATATCCTAATTGGGGCTTGACGGCATACAAATTGCCCCAAACCACTTGTCTAATTAGCCGATAAACACTTCAACCGACAGATAGGGAACAAATTAGAGCTCGTTATGGAGGCTATTCCGGCCGCCGCCGATTCCCCAAACTGCGGAGCGGCATATACCTGACGGTATTTAGTGATTCCGCCAATGTATGTCAATGTCAGCGCGACACGCGGTCTTATCACACGCTACATTTCTGAACGGAAGCAGGCAGCATCGGGGCTTCGTTACATGTGCCCAGAACTCGCACGTATATAACGTAGGAATTAGCCTCAAAATAGCGCAGCTGCTGATAAAGCAGGCAGCTGGCAAACGTGTGACACAATCGTGGAAAATGCAAATCATCGCCATTATCCAACCTGGATTGCGACGTTGCTACGAACGTGATCCAATGTGACACTCCATTTTTATTACGTCTTTCCTTATACACGACAAGTACGTAACAAAAGTTTCATTTATTCTTTTCAGGGAGGCGCCAACGGGAACTTCGTTTTTGTTTTGGTCCGCGGTGATTCAACAAAATCGCTTGCATGCGGATTTGTTTTGATCGGCTGTGCTTCGCAACAAAGAGGCCAGCCACATCAGAAACAAACCAGCTACCGAATATCCAAGGAGTGATAACAACCACCCCCGCGCCCACAGTGCCACCGCCCATAGCAGTAGCGGTGATCAGTCCGAGCAAAAATAAAGCGAAAACACCAACCACCAGCCTTAGGAACAACACACCCACAGTCGACACAAACGGCAATAGCTACGGCAAGCCAGCACAACACTTTCACGGTGCTTCCATCAACGCATTGGATCCGCCAGATCAAAGCGACTGCCATATAGCACATCTGTCACAGAGCATTCATTCACCTGCAACCAGGAAGGAATCCGAGACAGCACCCCCCTGCGAAATCGTCCCAGCCGGAGGAAGAGAAATATCAACAGCCGTTGACGCAACGTTGGTGCTGACATCCGCCGATAATTGCAACTCAAATAGCAACAACGCGGATATTAATAGTCACCCGAACGGCGGCAGCACCGAGGTGCGAAAAATAAGTTCGACAGGTGGACAAAATCCAGATACGAACGACGGCAAGATGCAGCAGGAACCGAACACGAATTTTCAGTTCCAGCCCGAACTGGGGATAGTGAACAGCAATAGCCCGGTGGTGCAGGCTTCAGACGTACTTACGCACACCCTCATCTATGGGACAGTGCCCACGGGTGCTCAACAGATTAACACAGATCCGAATTTACAAACTTTCAACTACTTGCAGCAGCAGGAGCTGCAGCTGCAGCAGCGCTACCAGCAACTTCAGCAGCTCCAGGCCCAGACGCAAGGACTGTTTGCTACGGCCCCAGCGCCGCCACTTCAACCAGTCACCCCGCTCTACAGCCCTGTGGCTGACTACAGTGCGAAACTGCTGGCCGACCAGATGCAAGGACTTCTCATACAAACCAACAACTGCGAGCCCACTGCTCCCGTCAACATCATGAACTCCCAGTTCGTGCCCAGCACGCCACAGGAGCAGCGCTTCGTGCAGATCATCCAGGCCAAGGACCTGAAGATCCAGGAAATGCAAATGGCCCTCCAGTACAAGGACACGGAGATAGCCGAACTGAAATCTCACCTCGATAAATTCCAAAGTGTGTTTCCGTTTAGTCGGAGTGTGTCGGGCGGAACTACTGCGCCTCCCGGCGTCCCCAGCCGAAAGACTGGACAAGTGGCGCAGCGGCAGCGTGCCCAGGGCATATCTGCCGAGCCCCAAAGTGAGTCGCTGCTGCATGTCACCTTCCAGAAGCACGACAAGGATGAACGGTAAGTCGATCAGTGATTTTGAGTGTGTGCGTGTTAAAACAATCAAAAAGATCTTGCGTTCATTTTCTATTCGTTGCGCTTGTGTAAGTCTGTTGCAAATGAGTAGTGTTTGTCTTTAGAGAGTTAATCCACGAAAATTGATGACACGTGCGATTCTGGTTGAATTCGAAAAGTCGGTGGTGCCAAATCCTTTTGACTGGAGAATGCCACCGTTAAGCAAGGGGTTCCGTTTCCGAGCTCAATCCCCATCAGAAAGGTATCCACTATTTATGTGCTTCGTTAGATCAAATCCAGCTGGCAAGTTGCAAATTAACTGCTACCGGAAAAAAGGGACCGGTGCAAGTATCCTTCAGTAATAGACTCCTAAAACAGTACACTGACAAAAAGACAGATTAAAGAGCTGATTGTGGACTGATTACACTTTAAGGTTTTTTTTTCCAATAGCTGTGCAATTGTGCACTAAAAAGGGATTTTTTCATATGAACCCCCTTTAAGAGGGGCTTCTGAATAACTCACAGTTCGTCGGATTTACTTGAACCTTAGTGTCGAAGAAGAAGAGATTAGTGTCGTTACGCAACAATGCTAATAGTGCATCACTTATCTCAGCATTTCCCACAACGTGTTCCCTTAAGGCTGCTTGCTGACCCCTACCGTTTTTCAAAGTGACCAGTTTTTAAGGGGTCAAATATTGAAAAAAAAAAAAAAAAAACATTTTAAAGAGCTATAACTTTACACATCGCTGTGGGATTTCCAATTTCAGACGACAGTAGGGAACAGCAAATAAATGGACGCTGGTTTCAGGAGGTATTCCCCCATTTGGAGGGGCATTCCCCAAGGGGGGTCATATTGTATTTTGGTCGCATTTACTTGAAATTTACTACCGATAATCTGCAGTGCTAATGATGAAACACGTATCTCCGGGTCTTTCAAAATTCTTACCCTTGAGAGGGATCACGATCAATTTTTCCGTTTTTAGGGGGCTGTTTGACGATTTTCTTAAAAATCGCGAGTTGTTGCTTAAAGCGGAACTATCAAATGCCACTGCAATGTAGCTCAACAGGCAAGCATTCATTTATTGAGACGTCATCTGAGCTTAACTGAGACACCTCCCAACAACCACTGTTACAGTACTGTGCACACTACTGACAGTTTTATTAGTTTTCAATCCGTAGCTGTCGCGATGTGTGGGCTGGTAGCTGGTTGCACAAAATAAACTCATTATTCACACACTTAGAGGCAAACAGTTCAGTACTGAACTGATGAGGCCATAGTGGGAGCGGTGTATTTATTAGCCGGATTGTTTGTGTTTTGATTGGCAGAATGCGCCAAGAGATATTCAATTTTGCATTTTCCACCAAGCATCTGCGTTGCAAGCGAATTGATTTGTGACCCCGAGCTACTGCATTAAACACAGGCCCGCCGATAAACAATTTGTTCGCTTGCATTGTTTCGAGTGTGTTTATACGATTACGATCACGTAAACTTTGCGCGATCCTAGATGGCGTAAAACACGCTACCTCAGAGATACAGTATCGCAAAGCTGTCCGCAGAGCGCTGAGGCCGCATATGTGTATTCGCAAAGTCGATGCCAAGAGGCGAACGAAATTTATCACGAGTAATTAATTTTTGCTTGTCAAACAAGATTTGGAGTGGAGCCAGCCCATGGGCACAAAACCCCCTCCATTCGGTGTCTGTATAGTCTGAACGCGTACCAATCGCATAACAGATTAACGTGGCTCATCCAGTCCGAGATAAGGCGTTTTGCCGTGGAACATGTTCTACCCTCGGTTACAGGTGAGTCTATAACGTGTAACATTAATCATACGTCACGCCAGGCGATCGCACGGTGGGTCCAATTTGCCAATTGCCAATCGCGAGCATATGTCTCTCGACCCACTGACACAGCGCGTTGCAGTAACACCTATTCGGAATCGGATTCCCTTAAACCCAATCTTATCGCGGAGACAGACCGCCAACTGCGGCATTAATGGTCTCGCCAGTTAAGGAGCTTTGCGTAAGTGGGGTATTTGGACACGTGCTGTTCGCCGCTGATGATCGTACCCATATGATCTCGATGGATGCCAATTTGAATAATATCGACAAATTACACGTATTTGCAATGCGTGCCTGCAGAGTAATTTGCATTCCTCGGCGGGGCATGCAACGTCTCTAAAAATGTCAATTTTCATGATCTAATACTTGCGGTGTGGTGCGTATACGCGACACCACGATGTGGGGCAATCGCGGTCATGGACCCACTGCAGACAGTGTGCGTTGAAATTTGATCATTATGAGGCATGCAGAAAATACTTTGTGACAGTAAAAGTGTTCAATGAGGCGGGTGGTGTGCGGCTGGCCGGGACGGGAATTTGAACCCAACTGCGCGTACCGTATACAGTCGGTATAATTTAAAATGCGAATTGCGGACTCGTAAATTATCTGTCGATTGCAGTGAAATAATTCGAATTTTCGTTTTCGTTTTCTTTTTAACTGTGATTTATGGAGTCATAGTAATGGGCTGGCCAGGTGTTTCTGAGACACGGTCAACTGGAGCGCGGAATTTCCTTAAAGTCTCCCTGCGAGCTGAATGTGGGCACGGCATATCCAACAGATGACTTCATCAGCGGAGTGGAATTGGCTCGGCCTGATCGGAGATAAGATCACTAATTGAATCCTTGTTTGCAGCTATATGGCATGTAGGCGCGTTGAAATGAATAAGGACCAATTAAAATTAATTGCGAATGCGTCGACTGGGGGCGAGTGCAAAAGGACAGGCGCACTACATGCGTAGCAATTAAGTTCGAATGCGAATTCTTTGCTAAATACGCCGGTCGGCGGATAATGATGCAGATCAGTTGTGCGATTTGAAGTTGTCATCTTCTGGGAAACCAGTAGGAGCCGGCAGGCTTCGGACACAATTAGTCGCAGAATTGTAGCATATTGGTTCCGTCTCCAGCAGTTACAGCTTTTTTTGTTTAATGACAAGCTACAGTATATGTAAGCCAGAAGGGGATTATTGATGCCGTAAGGATGTCTGTAGCTAGTCAATACTGTTGCGGTACATCGTCTTGCGCAGAGCTTGTTAAAACCTGGAGAAATTTCAGCTTTCTGTCAGAGCAAGGTATTCCTGTCGACACAAGAGGCCACCACCGAAAAGTTCCGTCTCGAAAAAACCTGCATTTATAGCATCATAAGATGCTACCTTAGTGGGTAGTATGTTGGATTACTAAGCGGAAGGTCCTAGGTTCGATTCGTGAAGAAAACCCAAATTCCCTCTTTAGGTTTTTTCTCACGAACGTCTGACAAACATCCGAGTGTGCTACTGTCATGAAAGGTCTTCTCAATTAGCCGTTTGGACTCGGCATAAATTTGTAGATCGCTTCCAATCTTCCCAAAAATGAAAAACTCACACAAAACGAATGGTTGTGAGAAGCCGGGGCTAGGGTACTGTTGCGCCAACTATTTATTGAAGTAATACTTCTTTAGGCACGCTTGACTTGGGGGTAAGCTGGTGAATGCGTCACGAAAGCGTTACGGAAATTGTGAGCGGAAGTTGAGAGGGAGGTATAAGTTAGTGAAGATAGAAAGAGAGAGAGTTACGTTTCGTTTCGTATATTACTGTAGAGGCAAGAGAGAGAGATGCGAACACACAATATTGTTCTCTCTTTCTCTCAGCCAGTTACGTTTCGTTATCTAAGACACAGCATACAGTGCAGCAGTGATATCAGTTCGGGGGATTTATCCCATTTTGCGGGATTTTCTCACTAATAATAAGCTAAAAGGGACAAAGGGATTTTCAGACCTCATTGTACAAAAAGAAAGGGATTTTACTCTTTGGTCAAATTTTGTTCCTAATTGCTCATTTCATTAAGAATAAAAAAAACTATTCAACCTACGATCAAATTAAATATTTGCATGTTTTGAAAAAAGTCATTCAAAATATGTAAATGTTTTCATTTTCTTTTTTTTATTTCCCTAAACTGTTTCATAAAATGACATATCTGTGAGTGAATCTCGAGTATTTTTTTAAAATAATAAATTTATTTATTTTGTAAACATTAAAGGGATCTTTTGAGTGTAACCGTGGAATAACCTGCCTCTAAAGTCTGGTATCACTGCAGTGAAGGCCTATTGTCTGTATCACACTGTAGGAGCAACAGAGAGAGGTGCGAGCACACAGTTTCTTTTCTATATCTCTCAGAGCCAGTAACGTTTCGTATATCTAAGACACATTGCACGTCTATTGCAAAGTTGCCACTTTGGTATTTTTTTTTGCCAAATTTGGTAATTTTTTTTTTGCTTTTTAGTTTTGGAAATTTTTTATCTGGTTATGGTAAATTTTTGAGCAGATGTACCAAGAATGCGAACTCGATATCACCTCATTTAAATGCTACCTACTGCATTGCATTATTTGCATAGCTATGCTTCATCACCATCCATATAAAACTGTTTTATTCGCTATTCAAAAAATTACAGAATGCACTCATTTTCTTCGTTTGACAGATGGTGAACTTCGAAATAGTTTCTGTTCCTGTTTATAACTATACTGAGATATGGATAGGTTAATTAATCATATTATTTATATACAGACATAAAACTCTAATTTGTCATAAGAAAAGAGGTAAATGATCCCATGTTTTCTAGCAGCTGGTAATTTTGTGCAAAATAAAATAAAATAATTTGATTTTTTTTTTGTAAGTGGCAACCGTGGCCTATTGTCTGTATCATACTGTAGGAGCAAGAGAGAGCAGTGCGCGCGCCCATTTTCTTGCTCTCTTCCTCTCATAGCCAGTAAATTATTATAAGAAAATTGATATATTAGAATGTATAAACTAAACATGTATATATGGATGGAGCTAAAGAAGTTTTACTTCAATCGTGTGCAAGGCACACTCGTTTTTTTATTTATTTTAAATTGTACCCTGACTAATATCGTCCACATTACTGGGTCTTTCTCCTTAACACTACATCGACTTGTTTAAGCTTTTTTACTCATGATGGCTTACTTTGCTATTGGCAATGTTGCCTGGTCCTCAGGACTCTAATGCACTTACGAAATCTAACTACGAATCACAGTATCTGTCTTCCTCCGAGTGGTTATGACATCTACCCGCGTGGACACTCGTTAACCTCACTTGCTAAGCATTGTAACCATTCCTTGAATATTGAATCATAAAATAAAGTAATCGAATATATAGTAATGCGTTGACTATTATTTACACTATTTATACAATCATTTCGTTGCTCTATTGAGTCGTTAAAGGTTCGACACCCTGAAAGTTGTATTCAAAGAAAAATCAAGACCAGCAAGGGACTTGTAAAATTATGTTCGCTTCGCTTATAACGAAAGTTGCGTGCCATAGAATTCAACACAAAACTTGACTTTAAATAACTAATTTTAGAAATAAACACTTAGCACTTTTGTAATCAATCATATAAGAGTAGAGAAAAAGAAAAAAAAAATACTTGATTCAAGCCATAAATAGCATTTTAAACTAAATTATCGAAAATCTTATACTAAAATATTTAAAAACTTATAGTGCACAATTTAATTTTATTTTAAATTTAGGTACCTTCATTGATATACCATAAAAAGGTGGTCCAATTGAATACAGTCGTTTATGATATTGTACCACTCTTGACCAGAATGTACGTCATAGCCGGTAATACGCGTCACATTTTAAAACACATTCAGATAATATTTTTTTAATAAGAATTTAAATTTTAACTAAGTACCTATAGTTTTCTTTCTCTTCTGTATTAAATAATTGTTTATTTTGTTTATTAACAGAGACAGATTACTACAAAACAAAAAAATCATTTTTCTTTTTCAATTTAGCTATTTATCTGGGAACATTGTCGGCGTCCCAAATGTTCTTCTTTTAAAAAGAATTGTAATTTGACTTTTTCATTGGTCTACCAATTCGCTTGGCGTCATAAATAATTATCTCCTTACATTTTTTTCTTGTGACAAATTGGAAAAATACTTGCGGAATTTTTTTGAGTAAATCGTTTTCAGTTAGAGTTTTATATTTTACCTACTATTTAAATTGTTAAGGGCTGTTTGCTCATACGACTTATAGGCTACTTTCTTTAGGGCATAAACTATAAGGCCTAGATTTATAAAAATGCTTTGCCTTTACTAGTCCTGAGTCAAGAGGGAATTTGGTCTTCATTCCCCTCAACTTTTACGCTTACGGCAAGACGCAAATGAAACTTTTTCGCATTTGTGCATTTCCTGCGAGTTTTCCATGCAAATTTATGCACACGGAGAACAACAGCGGCCCTAATATTGAGACTTGTGGGACACCTCTGCTCAGCTCGAAAAATGCAGACACGGAGTAGTTTGCTTCAACTGCCTGAAATCTGAAGTTGCAGCCAGGTTGCAATTAATTAGTAGAAGAAAGGTGTACTTAGGCCGATTAACTTGGATACTACACAGGACGGCAACAGGTTCAAATGGGATACAAGCAACGTTTTCGTTTGGTTGCATTCTTTATTTTTATGACAAATAACTTTTTTCCGTTTTGAGAAGCCTCCTCAGCATAGTCAAACTCTTTGACGCCTCTCAAACATTCGCAAGAATTCGGGCAGAGGAGAACAATTCAGGTCTTAGGTAATTTGTTTGATTAAAAGTCACCCCTTGCTCACTATGGCAACTGATTCCCTACTAAAACCCATTTCCTTGTACTTAAACATAAAAACAAGATTAGTTTCTCTTTAGCAAAATTGGTAAAATTCATTTGACATTACTTTGTTTTAAATTTTACTTTTCCAATTAAAACTCCACGCCGCGTCAAGGCTTCCGTTGGTGCTGGTACTGGTAGTAACTGACAGGTTGACATTTTGTGCAGTCAGCATACGCAGTCGCCCTTCGTCGGTCTTACTCAATTCCATTTCGTTGCACAGATTGAATTGACTTCACACTGTCTTCATTTCAACTGCGTGTGGTCTGTGTGGTCTGTCCGAGGTGTCAACAAGAAGTGGCATTCTTTCAAAAGAGACTAAAAAATGTACATATACTCGTACGTTTGTATGCATTATTCCTGATGCGCACAGGGCCATTGAGGAGCCGCGAACTGCACGACAGCGACGGGTAGACCGAATCCTTGAACCACATTTCTTCAACTGATGCCAATGAGTATATGCAAATTTACCAGCTACCTGTCTTTTATGGTAATCCAGTTGTAAAATCATCATTTGAACGTTAAATCAATTTTAATCGACTTCCTATAATCCGACACAAGTGTTACGACTTACTTTACGTGGCTAACGTTTTTGTGTTGGTGCGCGCGCACACGATAAATTTATTTGTAAATCTAACTGAAGACTTTAATACCCCAAAGATTAACAAGCGGTTTCAGTCACGAGTTAAATGCAAACATTTAACGACTTGTCTCAAGCTCATAAACGGCGCACGAATGTATCAATTTCAAGTTTTTCTCAAAATGATGCGAACTGAGTGCTGGGGGCGCAATTGAATTCGACTCCATTGCACTCGGATGGCTCGAACTGTTGTTGAAAATCACTCCAACTAGAGTATAAGTATATGTACTTCACGCGGCTTATCTGACTAATTGATATGCTCCATCACGGCATGTTGTCGACCGAAAGCGAAGCCCACTGCGTCCTACCTATTTTCGGAGCGTGGCTTGCTAACAAGCTCTTGAAAGGTAATTAGGAGGCAATTCACTCACAGCGACAGCCATGCGACACTCCTAGTTTTCGGTTTTCCTGACATCAATTACCACCCAAAACGACTTGATTCGGCATTGGATCTGCACGCATGTGCTCAGCGCAGCTACACGCATTAATTAGACACCTTCGTACGGTGTACTACAACGCTGACAGCTCCGCATTAATCCAATTTAACAAGATTAAGGATACCTACCACTGATTGATTGAATCCGATAAAGCCACTGATTGATTTATGTTTTTCAAATTTGCCATTATGTTTGTTATTGCAACAAGTCCACGTGTCCATTTCGTTGAATGACGTTAATCCTATCAACCGATCTGGCTGACAGTACGCCACCGACGACGACGACGCACTCAGAGACACGCTTGCCCGCATGCAAATGGCCAAGGTGCCATGCTGGTTTTGATATGTAAACAGATAGCACCATTGTGCAGTCCTTCGTCTACTCTGCGGTCTACATCTTAACCGGTTGTGAGTCAGCTGAGCCGAGTTAATCCGCAAAATCTAAAGACGATAATAAATTGAGTTGTTAACCACACATGTTTACAGTTGAAAAGAATGTGTCCAATAATAGCTACGGAGTGACGACGGTTTTTTAATTTTTCGCTTTGCACATGTTAACTTAATTCTCACAAAGGGAAACGCGTAGCTTTTCATTAGCGAGACCATGTGACAAGTTATGATCGATGAAGTGTTCAATACAAGATGTTTTTTCAGTCAAACAACTCATGCACCTGTCCAGTGTTCAACTGGGCTAGTTAGTGGGTAAACAGAAACACAAAAGTTGCACGAGTGTCTGTCAGTCGTCTATTTAGATACTTAATCATGCGCATCATGAATTCGAAGCTTTCGCTGGCCAATTGTGATTTCGTGTCTATTGGCCAAAAGGTGGCAGCAGCGTAGAGTGGCGCGTACGCAACCGGAACTTGCAGGAGCCCCAAATCACCTTGCTCGCCTCACTAATGCATTTTTAATGGGAACGTGCTCGACTAATTTTTGATTGATCGCACTTCGCTGCGATAACCATATTCGGTTGAGGACCTGTCGTCGAGTAAACAGGAAGAGTGCGACGAAACACCGAAAACGACTTTAGGCTTCGCAATCAGTTCTGTTCCGCAGGCTTGTGCGTTTGCGGTCAGTGTCATAATTAGCGATTTTGTCGACCGCATATCTCGATTGTCAGCAATAATTAATTGGTCGGCCCGGTGATAGCGAGTAACCGCCCAGCTTATGCCGAATATTCCAGTTGACGTTCCGAGTTGCGAGGTTTTTGTTGCACAAAAATAAGTGGACAAAAATTGGCAACAGGAAAGTCGCCTCCTTCCGCAGCTACGAAGTGACGAGCGGGTTGATTTATCGCTGACGCATGTTTGAACAGTCAAACATTCCCCCAATTAGTGGGTTTCTTGAAGGATATGTCAAATTTATACCATCGCGCAGAGACTCGATCGGGTACTTATTTCGACAGGGATCCAATTAAAATTACCTCTTTAGATGCATTGTTGCAGCGGCTATTTGGTATGCAAGGCCAACGGGAAAGTATCTTTTACTCAGGAGAAAAAAAGTCTGCTGAGCGAGGACAAAGTAATTTATCGCCACATGACTTGAATTGGTATTTCAGCCGAACATCCTTTTAAGGTACCTCGCTATAATTGAGTCTCCTTTCTGAATGCCGAAGCGATTTCGACTCGAACAAAATAACTTCATTCCGCCATGTTAATTGCTTGTGTAAAACAGAAATTCAAATCATACTTTTGTTGAATTTACTCGCGTTCATTGTCAAAAGCCGTTTTGGTTTTGGTGGTGGTGTGTGCTGTGCACTGACGGCGCAGATCTTTCGTCAGTCTTAAGTTGACTGAATTGATCAATTCGCGGCAATTAGACAGTGCACGTGAATTTCACGTCTCATGCCGGTTTTTGTTTTTGTTTATCGTTGGTGTGTTGTTGTTTTTTTTTTTTTTGCCTATCTCAATTGCTTAAACGATATTCAATTGATTCGTTTTGAGGGGAGGTTTCGTGTAGTTCTGTCTTAAAATAGATATTTCTTGTTTGTGCGGCACACTCATTAATCGAATCGGTTTGTGTGTTTCGGTTATATGTTCGGAATTTTTATTAAGTGGGTAGGGTTTGGCCTTCGATAGAGAGTATATCTTTCTGAGTAAGTGTCTATTGTGTTTCGTCGGAAATTTTGAGTTCTTAGTTAATCATCGTCAAGGACGGTTTGTTGTTTTTTTTTCAGTAATTTGTTACCATGCCCGTGTTACATTGAGTCGCCAGACGTTAGATGGTTCATAGTCCAAAATGTGACTGGATGTGTATGCTGTGCACACGAATACCATTTTCAGCACAAAATTGGGTTCAATTTAAATTGTTTTCAAAGACTTTCTAGCACGGTATGCTTGTTTTTGTATTTAAAAGTGGTTCATGGTAGATAGAGAGGGACTCTTTGATGAGGATTCGGATTTCAATTTATTTATTTTTTTCTTGAAAAACTTACACTTAAAGCTTGGTATCCCGCTCGCGCTAAATTTTAGCGTCCCTAGTCTCCACTTCGATTCTCCACACCAAAGATAAATGGTCGCTAAATAATAATTTTGTATTTTGGTTTTGTGTTTTTTTTATCACGTTAAAGTTTCCTCCGAAAAATCCATAATAATCACAACACAAAGTTTTTCATCCTTTTTCTTCTGTCAACATTTACCTTCCATTTAATGTACCGGACATTTATTTCGCGAGCTAAATGAGTGGAGTGGATTACTAAGCGAGGGGTCCCAGGTTCGAATCCAGAGAAAACCCTCTCGCGAAAAACCTCTCGCGAACGTCTAAAAAACATCCAGGAGTATAACTGTCATGAAAGAGCTTCTCAATTGGCCGTTTGGACTCGGCATAAAATTGTAGATCCCTTCTATTCGTCCCAAAAATAAAAACTCACACAAGACGATTGGTTGTGAGAAGCTAGGCCTGCCTAGGCTCCCTACGGACCTGTTGCGCCAATTATTTATTTATTTTAAATGAGTGGAGAGGGAGACTTGTAATCGGCCTATCTATATGAAGCTAAGAACTTAGCGAACTGGATACTGCGTTGCTAAACTGCCTCGCTAAATTTTATCTTTGTAGACATTTTTGTAAGGGAGATCAAATTTAGCGCGAGCAGGATACTAAGCCTAAAGCTACAAAAGTCGTGTTATACTACAGTGAGAATTAAAAAGTTTAAAACGCTTTTCTACTTCTACAAAGTAGGGGCAATTTAAGTAGCAGCGACTCGTGGCACTCTTTCTCTCAGCATTTTCCCTTGCGGTACTGTACCTATCCAACAACCAGCATTTATCAGGAAACACATTTTTAAAGAAAAATTTTATACTTAGGGCCGGTCTGTTCATAGCTGCTTAAATTCGTGGTTATTTTCTCATTCATTCAATATTTGCTCCAATGAGTGCGAGTTGGCGCAGGGACATAAGTCCCGGATTCATTTTTCGGCACGCCGTGCAATTTATCTCAATTTGTGTGAGCTATCAACGGCAAAAAATGTTAAAAATAATCTTACTTCATCTTTCGCATCCATTATTGTGTTGGAGACCGTTCCTCTTACCTTCAATAGACTGGCGTGTACCTTATTCTATACATCTGTCATTTTAAAACGTTTACGAACTGACGAGTCAGATTTTATAAGTTCAGTTCTATCCATCTTGACGTTTATTGTATTATTTGTATTTTTTCCCCACAATAGATGTGTTTTTTTGAGCTTCGTTCTCAGCAAAGCAAAGTAAAGTGAGATTTTCAGCACACAAATTACAATAACTACTGCGAGTCTCGAAGTGTCAAGTAGAGCGTAGTTGTTGTAATTGCGTGCTGAAAATCTTTCTTTATTTTGTTTTGCTGAGAACGAAGCTCACGCCTAATATTGTACAAAGAGTTGAAATAACCGACGATTAAAGATAACTAAAATTGAACAAACCGGCCCTTAATATATAACAATATAATGATACTGTAAATGCGGGTACTTAAAAACTTCCATCCATGCGAAGGTTAAACAAAAAGTTGGTTGAGTATAGGTATAGATCAACTTCCTACAGTTCATCTCATCTATATCAGACAACTGGGGTTGAATCGCCACATTCCAGAACGAGCCAGCGTTGCCAGTCGGTCAAAAAAATTCTCCCCCGATAAATCTGAGAACCGCACAGAGTTGGAAATGACAACTTTTTGTCATAATTTTTTTGTTGCATGTTTTATGTACGACTTTAAGGAAGTATTTGCGGAATTGAGACGCGAATATGTAAGTTTGGCTTTCCGACTTAAGCAGTGTGCGGCAAATAAATACCACGCAAAATGTCAACTCATATTAAAACAATCTTTTTAAGAATTCACACAACTTTAATGAAATTGTTGTTTATTAAATAAACAGATGTGGCTGGTACCTAAATCCAGGAAGAATATTTGAAGAACTATTGCAAAAAAAACTATAACTTCCCAATGAAATTGGCATTACCTATTTTTGAAAGACCTGTTTTTTCAACAAAGATAGTCCAAAAATATTAGAACAAATGATTTTCACTGGCAAAAACAGCTTTGGAGGATCGACCAGCATTTTAAAATAACACACACATTTATTACATCCTATTGCCCTACTCAATTTTAAATCATTTGGTTGTAGACAGAACAGAACGACGATTCTTACCTCATTCTTAATTTTAAGTTGCTCAGCGTTTTTTACGTTCGCCTATAAATTTAATTTTTCTGCAGAAGCACATTTTAAAGTTACCAGAAAGAGTAATATAAAGAAATACAAATAAAAGGGAATTTAAAAAAAAAACGGATATCCCCCTAAACAATTTCTCCAGTCGACCAAAAAATCCCCTAATCTATGGAAAAACCCACATACTGGCAACCCTGGAACGATGATGGTCTGTGGTCACAAGGCAAAACCTCTTAAGTCTGTTTTACTCAAGTCTGTTTTACTGCTCTCCTGCAGTTTTAAGTTTTTTTACTCCATTGACTCTAGTGACTTAAGCTGTTGTTTTTTTTTAATTGTGGCCACTTTTTTAAAGATATAAAGCTGAAAAAATTTACAAAATAGGTTTGGGTACGCTGAATCTAATGGCATGAAAAAAGCCGTTTTGCCTTGTGACCACAGGTAATACGCCGGTTTTACACACGAAACAAAAACCAATTCCGTCACGTATTGCTCGTTTCGACCCCTGATTTTTAAGGAAACTCATCAATCGGACAATTTATCCTCCGTGCGCGGAAGGGGCTTTAAATTTAAGCTGTGGGAGGTAAATTTTGTTCGGACATTATTCTGAGCAACTTTGACATTAAAAACCTATTTTTTTGTTGTAGTTGGATAAAATGTCCAAGGATGAGTTGACCCACAGGTGGGCTGCATGAGTATAAAATTGTCAGGCCAAGTAAGGCTGCTGCGATGAGCCCACAAAAGCCTTTGAGACTTGTCATAAATATTTTGTGGGTCACAATCACAATGCATAATTTCATTTTGAGATCCTAAAGTTATCTAAATGATATTGATAGATAATTAGTACCTACTACGCTATGCAAATGCGTCTTCGTATATTGCTGGATTATGTACGATTTTGCCACCTTATGTAAATTATATACTAGAACCAGTATTTTGTCTTTTTATAATCCGACCTTTAATCGATTCAAATTATATTGTGATGATGAAAATTAAAATTCATATTTCTACGAGTAAAATACAAAATAAAATTCATATTTTCTGATGACCTTTCAAGTTTTATTTGTTTCTCAAATTTAAGCAGCCTTCTCCAAAAAAAAATGATTTTGTTAATATATCAAGGGATTTGACACATCAGTTCTTTATCTGTTGGCCTTTACGTATAGTGACGGGGCTTGCGTACGCTCAAGTTGCCAGAGTTCCAAACTTGTTTCGGGGGGCACTGATATTTTTTATTTAAAAATATTTGCCGGCTGTCGTCGCCAAGCCACCAAATCGACAAATCGACAAGTTGGCAATCTTTGTTTTCGTGTCATCTATCAGCGATGATCAGTGTTACCCAGTTGTTGAAAATTTCCTTTTCTTGGGACTTTCTGTGGAAAATGGAAGCAAAATAATTCTCAAGTACAATTTCGTGTAAAATTGTATTGGGTATGACCAACAGGGTTTAAGGGCGCTCATACAGCACTGGGGACCAAAATGAACCAACAGCGATCATGACATTTATAAATCTGATCATATATTCGTTGTCCTCTTATTACTTTTAGTTCTTTATTTTTGCGATAATCTTCTTTAGCCACTGTTAGTAGTAGACATTTAATATTTATTTAACTGAAGTTAGTTTCTGTATAAAATCTGGCTGGAGGATGAATTATTTAAGTTCGGCTTTCGACCGCAAGATGAGATTACGACTGAGCTGTAGTAGAATTAAGTGTTTTTCCTTTTTAAACATTTTTAAAAGAACTGGATAAATATAAAAACACATCGCTTATTAGCACAACCCGCTTAATATCACTATAAAAACAAATAGTTCACATCTCACTTGACGTTTCCGTAGGCATTTAAAAAAAAAAACCTTTGTTCAGGACAAAATATCCCAATGATCCCACGCCATTGCAACACTGCCATTAACTGCTTGTGGGGAATTTGGGTTTTTTTCGTTTTGCCTTTGCTGCTTCAACCAATTGTGTGTGCCTGCAGGCTAGCGGCACCATCGATGGCCACCTTACCACCTTATCTGATGAAAGGGACTCTGGTTGGATTCCGATTTTCAAACAAGTTCTCGCGTTGTCATAAGTCTACTTCTCACAGTATTAGCCGCACCCCGTATTTAAGGTTTCAAAATTTTGAGTACCTACTTTCTTCTCACTAGACACCTGAGAAACAGCGTTACCAGAGTTTATTTTGCTTTAAGCGCCCAAATCTTAACAAAAGAAAGACGCCTCAAAATCGTTGAAAATTGTCCATTTTTTTATTATATTTTTCCCACTTTTACCCATCTCACTTATGCGCGCCACGAACTTTATTTGACGTCTGTCTTCTGCAACTGGCTTTTGTGGCTTTTGTCAAATGCCATTAACTGCTTGTTGGGAATTTGGGGTTTTTTCGTTTTACCTTTGCTGCTTCAACCAATTGTGTGTGCCTGCAGGCTAGCGGCACCATCGATGGCCACCTTACCACCTTATCTGATGAAAGGGACGCTGGTTGGATTCCGATTTTCAAACAAGTTCTCGCATTGTCATAAGTCTACTTCTCACAGTATTAGCCGCACCCCGTATTTAAGGTTTCAAAATTTTGAGTACCTACTTTCTTCTCACTAGACACCTGAGAAACAGCGTTACCAGAGTTTATTTTGCTTTAAGCGCCCAAATCTTAAAAAAAGAAAGAAGCCTCAAAATCGTTGAAAATTGTCCATTTTTTTATTATATTTTTCCCATCTCACTTATGCGCGCCACGAACTTTATTTGACGTCTGTCATCTGCAACTGGCTTTTGTGGCTTTTGTCAAATTAAAAGGCCTACAAAATAAACAAGACGAACGACTGAACAGTCGCCTCTTCACTGCAAGAGTGCTGCCAAGTTTTAGAAGTACGGGTTCGAAAATATTTTTTTTCTATAGTGTAAACAAAATTCATACAACATTTGTAAACCGATTTATCCCCCAAAAATTGTGTTGAGCGCTCATGGAAAAAAATTTATATCATTTTTTTAAGAAAAACGTTAGCCCAAAATACGATAAAGCCCCCAATCTGGCAACACTGCCGAGAAAAGGCTTTTATTCATGGAGGTTCTCAGCTGCTCTTTTGTTAATCAGTGCCGATACCTTTTGAATGCTATGGCTGCCCTTTATGAGCTTTTACAATTCAAACTGAAACACCCTGTAATTAAGTCACGCGCATGAAAATGCTCATAAAAACGCGATGTTGCCCAATTTAACCAACCGAAAACAGCTGTAACCCATGGTCACATACTGGATATCCGGTGTTACATCAATATTATCTGCCTCGCCTTAGGCTGTTTACGACCTAAGCTAATGTTTGCGGACAAGAGGCTAAAAATCTCAACCCAATTACACATACTTCCATTTTTTCCGTATTTGTGGAGCTCAATGCCTACTGTCTATCACCTGATGTGGTCACTTATAAATCACTTATAAATAAATGGCATCTCCAGCTGAAACGCACGATTTAAAATTTGTTTGACAGCCTATGGACCTAAACTCCGATTGAAGTTCTCTGCTAGCTTTAAGGCTATTGATGATTAATGGCGTGTTCATGTTCACGTCTCTAAATCTAATGGTTGGCTACTTAAATATTTTAAAGGTTTCCTCTAATTGAGCCAGTTTCTTGTTGTTCTATGATGTAACGGATGTGTAATGATTCCAAACTCTTGGTGTGGGCCAACTATTGTTGTGAAAACTTTTCGCTTCGCTCGTGTGTGGTATAGGGTTCGCCAGCTTTGCGTTCTGTCTCCTGTTGTGCTGTCAGACAACGCGTTGTTGGCCGATTAACTGCGACAAAAATTTAAATATCTATTCGCGCTCAAATCGTATACCATTAAAAGTCAAACATTCATCGTATCTCACATTTGTTTGTCTCGTATCTCACGCTTGTTTATTGATCCTGAAAAATGAGTTCAAAATGATTACACTTAAACGTTCGAACAACAATACCCAGTGCGGGCAGTTTCCTCTGCAGACATTCTAAGAGCGCGCGATAAATCATAAATAAATCCATAATCATAAGGCAATTCATTCTGCTAAACCATGTGAATGCTACCTATGCCATGGGCTACAAATTGCACATTTATACGTCACCATAGAGCGGCTGCGTTTAACAATCCGCTGTCTATTGCCGCAAACAAAATAATTAAATTTAACTTATGCCGTGCACTGCGCCCCGGAGGTATTCAAATTGCCTGCTCGAGCGTATGCGGAGGAGTGTACATCGCAAACAGCTCGTAATCGCTTCGAGCCCAAACGATCTATTGATCGTTGATCATGCTCTAGTGACAACTAGAGCAGCCCCACTAATGCACGCAAGGAGTCCCTGCTTCTGTGGCGTTTCCATTTCGATTTTATGAAGTAACAAACTATATGCCACAGCGCACTCCTCCTCCTGACAGACATGGGCACATAAACAAAAATAAAAAAACACAAAAAACAGATCGCCACACTGAGTATATCGCGATTTTATCAGCCGACGAAAACCGACTCTCAGGCTGAGACAGGCACAGTAAAATTTGTATAAACAGCGAGCGATCCGTCGTAGTCAGTGTATATAGCTTGTGTTCCGAAGAACATCGCGCTTTCCAAACAGTCTACACGTCGAGGTGGCCAAGAGTGGCAGCCGCGATCTTGCTTGTCCACGAGGATTATACCCGCACGCACTTGGCTGGCCAATTAATATTTTGCCAATTTGTCCGAACGGAAGCTGTATGTATACACTGTTCCGTATGGCCCTGGCGAATGTGTGCAATAAATCCATTAAACTTGTACTCGATATCCATCGGACGGATTAAAAATATTTTCAAATTAATTGCTGCAGATGCGGTGACTGACATCCAAGCACAGCACAAATCGAACACGCTTTTCCGTTGGAAGTTCGCTTGCCAAAATCGTTCGCGGCGCGCGGTCACAAGTGCGAATTTACCCATCTCTTGAATAAGTTGTAAAGTCTTGAATCGTTTTCTCAATAATTGACGTGGTGACGAAAACGCGCGCTGTGCCAAGGCAATACGACGACACACCGTCGAGTACCTTCAGCCAACTCAGTGAAGTGTTTATGTGCGTGTCGCGTGTGTGGGTGCAGTGACTGTACAATGAGCCGCACTTAAACAATGCAAGCTTAAAAGCGGCATGCAAATTTTCGACAATAAAAAAAAAGTTGCCTTTTGTTCCAACTTGAGGCCAAGTAGCTACCTACCAATTGACATCCACTGACAGCAGTCAGCAAATGCACGCACAATTGTGCGCCCCTTTGACAAGCGGCTGAGGCAATGAAAGTTGGGAAAAACTTGGAAATAAGCACACGCACGTACCACCTCGGCTGTGTATTTGTATAGTTTTCTTTAACACGACAGCGATGTCAATGTTAACGTCGCGTCGTCGTCGGTTTATTTCCATTTTGAATTTGTAATTTCGGGCCACCACATACCACAGTGTGCCGCTGTCGTTCGGCTCTGATTGACTGATCATGTCGACTTAAGGCAACGCCAAGCGAAACTGTCAAACTGTCTTAAGCCGCGAAATGAGTGAAACCAGCGTTTCTCGCACTGCTCGTGCTGTGAATGTGAGTGTCATTAAAAGTGATATGCGGAAGAACGGTAGGGGTCAGGTCTCCTGCAGGAGCTTGTCCGACATTCCTTCGCTCGATGTTAGAACCGATTGGTCCAAGCAAATGGAACTGATTGTCAGCCTGCAGTCTGAGATTCGAATCAAGGACAAAATGATCGACGACCGCGATGACAGGATTATCCGTTTAACGAACGAACTGCTGCTGGCCGACAAGAAGTCCTCCGAAAAGGAGCACTTGATTGTTGATCTGCAGAACGAAATCGACAAGTTTCGCCAAGTGGTCCGGCCCTTGACGCAGGCGTTCTTGGAGCGCAACATGAGTGCAGACTTTTCGATTTGGGCGCCCGGCATCGAGTCCACCAGAGTGCTGGACATCACTTCAGAGCCGCGCCTAAAACGCCAGGGCTACAGTGCAGAGCCGCTGTCGCAAATGGCCGGTGCCGAAAGTGAGCTCATCAAAATTCCAAAATCTGTTGTGTAAGAATTTAATTTGTTTATTGGATAGGATTTTATTAATTTAAGTGCCTGCCTCAGGCTAATGATGTTCGGTAATTGCTTTATCTAATCGGCTCGTTGTTCTAATTGTTTTCAGATCTCGTGAACTCATCAAGTCGGCGATTCTGGACAATGATTTTATGAAAAATCTGGACATAACGCAGATACGGGAAATCGTCGATTGCATGTATCCAGTGAAGTATGCGGCGAAGAGTCTCATCATCAAAGAGGGCGATGTTGGCAGCATTGTTTACGTGATGGAAGGTGAGTTTTATTTTTCTCCTCCGCTTAATGATTAATTGTGCCGACTCTTGTTGATGGGTCAATGGAAGTTGTATCTGGCGAGGGTTCTCTGCACGTACATAATTACCGGCCGCGAAAGACCGCGGTTTTCGTCTCGTTTTTTGAGTATCGGTATTCTCGTTACTTATGGAGGTGCTGCCTCCGTCAGTGGATGTCCAAACGGAAGCTCTTTTCAACAGGAAAGAGGCACGATTTGCCATTAAAAAATGTACTGCCACGCCATTTGTTTGATAAATCGTCTCTTAAAAAAATTGTAAGCAAAACAAAAAACTACCTTCCGTTTCACGACTGCACACCACAAACCCCGTGTCCGGTCACCAAAGGCCACCAAAAGTGTTTGGTGGCCCAACCCTACCTATGAAAAGCAGGTAAATTTGAATAATTTTTATTTGTTATTCAACATTGTTGAAATACCGCATGGATTTGGTCAATGCGTTCTCGTTTTGACTCGCCAGCACACTTTATTATTTTTCCGGGTCATTTCGTAATTCAAATTTGAAACCGAATGAAATTATTATAAATAAACACGTCGGGCAAGAAAATTCTTCGACGGCCAAGTCTATACCTCTTGGTATACATCCAACGCCTAGAAGTTCTTATAAATAATCGCACCTAAAAAAATACTAAACTCTTCAAATATGTTTAGTCATTACAAAAAAAAAAAATGATTGTGAAGTATTTTTCAGCGAAACAAATCCAGAATTTTCGGTAATGGCTTTTTAAGATTTTGTTGGCCGATTTTGTTGCCCATGTCCGTTCGCGTTCGGTGCTGTGGGGCAAATACAAGTTGTTGCTTGATTGCCTCGTTCGTCTTCGACTTTATTGCAAAATGTTCTTCCACGAAGTAAAAGCTGATTTCTGTTTGGTGGAGTGCCGTTGAAGAATTTTAAGTGTATCGATATCTTATTCATGTCGTTTTCTATGGGAAGAGCAATACTGAGCTTTCCTGTACGTTTTGGGTGGACGAATTTTGGGACAACTGGGTCAATCTGATGACCGCAGGATAGACAGAACTCGATGTAGAAGCTTAGTTGTTAATTAATTTCCAGCTCTTCTGTGGTCATGCAACTTGGGTACTGACGGAAAGGATTAAATCGCGAATATGAACTACCATTGCAGATGAAGTAAGATTCCTTCTCTGTATTTCTGGGTTGACTTGCAGAAGTAGTAAAAGGACCGTCCGAGTACCCGAGGTACTGGATTCGGATCTACAAAATATTTAGGATAATAATGATGCATTCCGATTGAATATTTTTCTCTCAGTGTGCATTTGTCAATAAATAAAAAAAAAAACAGACGGAAACAGGACCAATATGAATGTAATTGAGGCTTTTTTGAGTTTCTGGCAACCTTTCGTATGAATATGAATTTTTTGTACTAAATTAATATTTTCAACGCCTCAGAAGTATGTTGATCCACATTATAAGCAGGATCAGCACATACAAATTTCTTTAACAAACTTGCTCGTCAGTTCATCTGTCCTTCTAAATTACCTACTAAGTTCTTGGAGTGGCTATGTTTATGCTATTATTTAATTGATCTTTTAATATATATAATTTATTTCCTGCTTTTTAATAAGTTCATACGAATGGGTGCAGTAATAGTGTGTTGGAAAAAGACTAAAGTGGTCGGTTTTAGGTGATCATTCAATGACAAAAAAGGGTTATGGTAACCCTTTTTTGCGTTCGCATATCGAGATTCCTAAAAGTATAACCGATTTTTGTTCATACATCATCTCCTAGGAATATGCAATGAAATTAATTTCAAAAAAATGTGTTCGATGAGGGCAGGTAGGAGGGCGATGTAGGTAGAAGGTGTCGTGCTCAATCACTGCCAACTGAAACTCCAATCCCATAAAACACTGAAGCTTCTCCTTTGGGTAGTTGCACATTGAAAATGCACGTGGTTGAACGTAGTAAGCCAACTCGAAGCAGCTACACAACTCGCACTTCCCCCGGCCTTGTGACTTGTTTGTATTTTATTTGCTTTCAGCTCTTGATGGCAGAAAAGGTTATTGAATCCGTTTGTTGATTCGGTATGCATTCCACGGAGCGTGTTGCTCTTCCACATGACGTTTCCTGACGAAACGCAAACGATTAACGATACTGTACTGGTCCTATGTGAGCACAAATTGCCTGGTAATACATTTACTTTCGGCCAACTTTTATTATTAATTCACCGACTATAGATAAGAGGAAAAGTATCTATGCGTACACATTTCCTTATATTTCTGGTCTACATGTGTGATTCGTATGTGGTGCATGAAATGTGCGGTTCATGTCCTCATAAATATCTTCTCGGAATGAAATGAAAAGTGAATGTCGAATGCGAGCGGCAGTCTTGCAGAAGGAAGCACACCAGTTTCAAAGTTGTTCCGGGGGCGAACTTGGCAAACCGGACTGGGTGTTACTTGATATTGGACTTTTGGATTTGTTTGCAGTCTGGAGTTCATCCAAGTTATTTCGGTGGCTGACTCACTGGTGCGTTTAAGTTGTTTTGTTTATCATCTACCAAATAAAACGTACACTTTGCAGTATCTTTAATTAATTAATTATTAAAACTTGTTTCCTTTAAATGAAATGCCTATATCTAAATTTAAGAAAGAGTTACCCTCAGTTAAGGGTATAGATACAAACATGTTTGGGTTTATTGAAAATAAGCGAGTTGGAAGTTTTGTTTTTTTTTAGCGCGGAGTCATTTTTCATAGAGATCTGAAGGTATAAATCTTCAGGTTCCTTTTGTTGGAAAATTATTATGAATAGTGTGGCACGTTTGGCTCAAGTTTGTGGATTTCAAAATGATTAGCCTAAACCACACTTAGATGGGGAACTTGGCAACCGCAGATTCAAATTTCAAATGTCAGAGCAACAATTTGCTTGTAGTCATGATAGCTCCAAATTGAAGTCGAATTATGAAAAAGCTAAAGATTATAAATTCCAAAAGATTATAGTTCTAGTACTTTTGGTACTTTTTTAGTTTAGAGTTTATTGTTTGGCATCATTGTTTATATCCGAAGCTAAATTTCAAAATTTCTAAAATGTCAAAATTGTCGGACAAAAAGAATGAAGAAATTTGATAAAATATAAACGAAGGATTTAAAATCTTACTGAATTTAGTTTTACCCCCCTAAAATTGAACTATTTTTGAAAAAAAAACACCAAAACGTTGGACAGGTTTTGTGGAAAAAGAAGAACTTTTATGAGTGAGTTGCAATCCCATCCGGTTCGGTTGATTCCTCAAGCTTCTTGCATCTTAAACAAGAAATTAGGTTACCATAAGAATGAGCCTCTCACCTTTAGACGTCTTACAACAAGTTTTAGAGCTGGTTCAGACGTCAAACCATTATAATCGTTCAGGTTTTGAAAGCGCATTGTCAAAAACTCAGTTTTTTTTGTGCGTTGTGAAAAATGTGTTATTTAGGTGTGGTAATTGGTTGTCCTAGATTGTCCCCTGTACAGACCTTTCTATTGGCATGTATGAAGGGAAGGGGTTTATGCCAAAAAGTTTGTTAGTTAGAACATCGCCAGACGTCTATCTTCGAGATAATTGATTTTCTTATAACGTTTCATTTTTCTTCTATAAATAAATAAATAATTGCCGCAACGGGTCCGCAGGGACCCTAGGCCTAGCTTCTCACAACCATTCGTCTTGTGTGAGTTTTTATTTTTGGGACGAATGGAAGGGATCTACAATTTTATGCCGACTCCAAACGGCCAATTGAGCAGCTCTTTCATGACAGTTATACTCTCGGATGTTTGTCAGACGTTCGCGAGAGATGTCGCAGTGAAAAAAAAACCTTAAGTTGGAATTGGGGTTTTCTCACCTGGGACCTCTCGCTTAGTAGTCCAACACACTACCCACTAAAGCGGCATATACACTCCCCAAAACCTCTTCAAGCATGTGTCAGTGGATTAGTGAAATTGAGACACGTATACGTTGTGTGTCTGCATCAATTCGATTTGATGTTTGTTCAATCGGGCGTCAATGCTTGATAAGTGTATATTGGTGATTGACTGCTTGGTGACGTATATGCTCATTTTCGAGTGCACGGCGAGGGAGCAACATCGGCCGAATTTTTTTTAATCGGTTTTTATTTGTATATATTATTATTATTATTTTGTTTTGGGGTTCATATAACTTTATCGTTCTTAACCAGCGTTGTGGGACGTTAAAGCAAATGAGTATGACTGATGCTGTTCGCACGTCGTTAGGGACACGGCTTAGGTCGACGGCTACGGTTAAACGCGGCAAGTAAGGGTAATGTGGCTCGCTTAAAGGGATCTAAATCCCAGTGGAGTGGCTTTGGAGTTAGCGAGGAATTTTTTTTTTTTTAATTATTTGGCGAACTTAATTTCATCTCCTTTCTTTTTTACAGCCAATCTCTTACCCACATCCGTTTCCTTCGAGTCTTTTTACTTTTATTTTGTAAAGCTAGGGCTAGTCCTACAGCGATGCAGCAATCGTCAGTATCACACATATTTCGATGTTCTCACCTCAAAATCTATTTAAAAATGAATGATTGAAGCCTCATGCTTGATGTGTGTATATGCAACGTCAAATACAATTTACTAATACACTCTCGCTGCTTGAAGAGTTTTTGACGAGTGCTGTATATGCCGCTTAAGCCACTGCGCCACTGTGAAAAATTTCCGAAATGTCAACTTAGGGGCAGGGATCCCAGATTAAAAAAAAATCCCCCTTTTTAACACCGAAACGATATTTTTTCCCCCTTTTCAAAAATAAAAATCCCTTTTTTCCTTCAAAAAGAAAAACGGTTATTTAAGTTTAATTTTAACATTTTATGTTTTATTTAAATATCTTAGAATGAAGCAAATAAAAAAATTAATAGGAACGCATTAAATTCAGTCAGTATTATGAAATACTAATAAAAAGCAAAAATAATTTTTTTCTTGATGATATCTATATGACATATGAAACGCCAAACGCCAAATAATGAATGCATTCAATATGAAACAAAGTTGTAAGTGATAATGGGCCCATATAAGATTATGATCATTGAATAAGTTTTAAAAATAGTGTAGTCTTTTGACAACTCTATTTAAATAAAATTTTAAATGTTTTTTTCCCCCCAACAAATCCCTTCCCCCTTTTGACCCCTTTAGTTAGAAAAAATCGACAAAATTGCCGTATTTCCCCCCAATCTGGGATCAATGCATGGGGTATCGTCCAAATCGAGCTTGACTTTTATTTAAATAATAACGCCATCTACGAAGTACCATTATAATCATGACTCGCATTTTATTTGGCACTAAAATTAGCTATGTGTTGATGCAATTTCACCAAAAATTAAAATCTCCATGCTTTTAGTTGCTTTTAGACATCATATTTGAAACTTGGAAATTGATATAAAAAAAATCGGAATCGGACCCTATGGACACGGTCCACAAGATACTATCCCAAATTGAGATAAAAAATCAAAACCGAAATAACTAACCAACACTTAAACGCTTGCAGAAGTGACATTGATTTTTGGAGGAAAGAGTGTTTGTTTTAAATCGTCCAACAAAAAAACTAACAATAATGGAGCAATCTCTAAAATTTATTTTAGTCAGTTCAGGGTTTGGAATCTTAATTTTTTGCACTGATCAAAGTGGAAAAACCGGGGACTTTCAAGAAATATAGAAAAACGAAAAAGACTCCTATTTAAATTCCCAGGAAACCACACGACATCTTGGGAAATTGGCCTTAACAACTTAAAACCTTTTTAAAAACAATTCAAAAATGATTGATACATGGTAACCCTACTATCATGCTCATGCAAAAACACCTCCAACTCGAAGAGAGTAAATCTCTCTTCTTTTTTTTTCGAACAAACAGCTTTTCTTGCTTCTTTTCTTCCGATTCGACTTCGAATTTAATTTTGCTTTCATTTTTTTGTGATTTTGTTTCGTTTCGATTCAATGCAAGCAAAATAGCAAAAGTGTGGTCCGGTGGTTCGCTCATTCGCTAGAAAAACGTTGCCCAGTGCGGTTGTGTCGCGGAGGAGCATCGCGTTCGTTTCCCAACACGAGATTTGTTTATTTTTAATTTGTTGTGTTTACCTATTTGTTTCTTGCTGCATCGCTGAGGGAAAAACTGTACTTTGAATATAGGTACACCGTTCATTGCCGTGCACATGTGAAGCGAATCTCATTTCACGTCTCCCAGTTTACCATACCAAGCGCGCGTGATTTTCTTTGTTCCGCATTTTACGTGTCGATTAGTGACAAAGGAGGCTCCTTGCCTGGAGTTTTTCCAATGAAAGTAAAACTACCGTGCATCTGTTAACCCGTTCGTGCAAATTGCAACCACAACGTCTTGGGCTATTTTACTAGTGAGTGACTATAGCGTGCGAGCTCCTTCCTATACAACATTTTCGGTATTATTCCGGTTTCCACGATATTTTTTCCGTGTCGCATTCGCATTGTGGTGTCAAATCGATTTAGTGTGCAAATGCCAAAGGCAGCTTGTTGGTGTGTGTGAAAAGTGTACCAGGAAAAAAAAACATCTGCAACTGCAGCATCACTAACATTTGAGATATGAATACAAGAATGGATATTGCCAGTATATGCTTAGCGTGTGTACTTGTAAGTAAATAGCTACAGGTATTCGTCGGCATTGTCTGTGGGCTTCTTTTGAATTTGAAGAAGTTGGTACATAATGTACTTGCATATGAGTAGGTATTCAATATCCGAACCCGAACTCGATCCAGCGGCAGCTGTTGGCCGGTCATCCAACTGTTGCATTCGTTTCCCTTTCCTTTTGTCAACGGAAAATTCGTTCAGCAATGGAGGGTATTTTTGTATTTAACTCAACCTTGGGTGGATTCTGATTCTGAATGATGAATTTGTATTTTTTTTTCTTATTTTATGGAAAATATTCATGCGATATTTTTCGGACAAAATCTAAATATAAAGCTGAACAGCATTATTTCCGATGAAGGAAATGGGTGATCCCCTGTTTGTTGACTGTTAGCATTAGAATTATTGACGTGCCTTCTTTACTTGCTGATAAAATGTGAACTCTAATGTCAAACTGATAAGAGAACTGATTTTTGTTTGTGCAACTCTCTCAGCTTGGTTCAATTTGAAAGAGGTTTACATTTTAAAATCGTAACTTTTGTTTGGGTGTCAATAAGAAGGATCTACGGTTCATGAATGGGATTACGTGCTTCAGCCCCCTGTATAGGATACGGTTCAATTATTTATTGTTAAAACATGTAAAGGACCCACAACCAGTTTTGCCACTTAAAAAAGGGAACCGGTCAAATCTGACCGAATGACCGATTTTTATTTTTTTTTTAAAGTCGGTCAGAAAATCCGGTCAAAAGATAAAATAAGAATTTTTGACCAGAAGTCCGGTCAAAAATGGAATATACAAGGTGGGCCAAAAGAAGTCTTCCGATGTTGTTTGGCTCTCATTTTTTTTTCTAAATAAAAAACTTCGATTCTGTTTTTTGATTATGTTTATTTGAGCCTTTAGAATTTTATTGGAGATGATATCGGTCAAATGGGCGCCGTCACAATTGATTGCCATACGGGCCCGTTTTATGGCATTTTTCACATCACTTCTTGCACTCGTGTCGAATGTTGTCCTTGAGGGCTTCTAGGGTCTCGGGCTTGTTCACGTAAACACGGGACTTCAAAAAACTCCACAAAAAAAAGTCTGGAACGGTTAAATCGGGCGATCTTGCGTGCCAGTGCAAATCGCCAAAACGAGAGATGAGGCGACCCGGGAACGCCGCCTTCAGAATATCGGTTGTGGCTCGCGCTGTGTGTGCCGTAGCTCCGTCCTGTTGGAACCACATGTCCTCCAGTCCTAATTCGTCCAATTGCGGCAGAAAAAACTCGGTTAACATGGCCCTATAGCGCGCACCGTCCACTGTTGTGTCTTTTGACCAGCGGCGTTTTCGAAAAAAAAATGGCCCGATGACTCCACCAGCGTGAACAGCGCACCATGCAGTAATTTTGAGCGGTGGTAATGGCTCCTCGTGCATTTCTCGTGGATTTTCGGTGCCCCAGAAGCGATAGTTTCGCTTGTTCATGTACCCGCTGAGGTGGAAATGAGCCTCATCGCTCATTATGATTTTGGTCGAAAAATCGTCCGTAGGTTACACGCGTTTGGCGGTCGACAGGCAGCAGCTGATGCACGGACTGTTCTTTGTACGGGAACATGCGCAAGTCTTTGACCAAAATTCGCCTTTGGGATCCCCCGGCTGATGGCTAATTGCGAGGCACGGCGTCTGGTCGATGTTTCCGGCAACAGCTCGTCATCCTCGTCAACAGCGGCGATATTCTCGGCACAACGGGCGCTCCGGGGCCGGCCACTCTTGGCAACGTCTCGTGTGGTCCCATACCCTTCAAGGTTGGCGGCCAAACGGCGCAGTGATTGCGCAGTCGGTGTCGTACGGCCGTGAAATCGGCGACGAATTGTTACGCAAACAAATAGACACGATAATTCCGCGTTCTTGGGGAGTGTATCGCTCCATGGCTTGTTCACTTGTATTCTACATCTGTCTAGTCCACAAATGTCAAAACAGATTTGACATTGGCGGTCATTTGCAAAAATAAGAGCATCTTCCAATAGGGTGATCTCTTTGTAGTAAAAGATTTTTTTTTTACTAAAAATTTAAAATAAAATTCATATTATATTATATATTATATGAAAGTTTTTTTTTATTTTTCTTAACTTAATTAAAGCTAATAAAAACAAAACAAACAATTCATTGAAACGTTTTACAGAAAAAGGAACTTTCCACTCCATTTCGGAAATTGGTAAAGCCAACACTGAAATTCAAAAATATGCTAAATCGTCTTCACTTCAGTCAAGTTTGAATGCACACACCCAGTCAGAGTTGGTGGAAGCATTCAAATGAGCGGCGAGCAGCCCCTGTATTCTAGGATTATTCACAATAAATTGGTTTCTGTATGAAACTATGAGTGTGTTCGTTAAGTATGGCCAAATATCATTCAAATTATAGAAATCTATGCTTATATCTAGTCATAGAACAATTTATTATCTGTCAGGTCAAAAAAAATTTAGACAGTGGTATTCTGTAAAAAAAAACGAAACGGAAATCACTTTTATATTTCAAAAAACGAAAAAAAAACGCGAAAGCGAAAATTTGCTTCATGTAACTGCTTTCGGTTTCTTCTTCTCGTTTGGCAGGGTTTAAGAAACGGTGTGACTTAAACGTTACAGTTATTATATTATATATCAGATATGTTGTTTTGACGGCTAACAGCAGACCGCTTTCAACATAAATATTTCGTTTGTTGATATTTTGGTCGTAACAAAACGTGAAAATTCGAATAATAAATATAGTACGATCAAAAATTACCAACTGTTTATTTAATTAACAACACAAACGCAACAAAATATTATGATCGAGTGGATGGATGGATACTTCTCTCCCCAGCAAAACATACACAAGACAATGCCCTGCTAGATAAAACTGCAGAAAAATGAGAAAAGTTATATAAAATATTAAAATAAAATGGCCCGCCCATAAAAAAAAATTACTGGATGGAAAAATGTCTTAGAAATGTATTGTTTTTTATACGCACGTATATGTTGTCACTTTTTTTTGACATGGGCAGATTACAAACACCGGGCGAAAACAAAACTGTCAATTTCAATGCACCCACATCAACTTAATAAACAAATCTTTCATCGGGCAGTGTAAGAGGATCCGAACAACCTCGAAGATTTTTTCGGATTGTTCTTAAATTTACACAATTTACACAGCGCTATCATCACTATCGGTTGCTATTAATTAATATTAGTCACAACGACCAAAAATAATAAGAAACCGTCAAACAAATAGCATTCGCCGTATTCCTTTCGCATGAAACGAAAATATCTTTCGTTTTTGGAGTTACATGAAGTAAAGAAAACGAAAGCGTCTATGAATTAGCTTTCGCGCAAATGAAATTTCCCGTCGTTTTCGAAGTTACATGAAGCAAAACGCTTCCATGAACGTGTTCATCTTACAGAATCCAGGATTTCAAAATTTTCTCCGGTCAGAGTGAAGCAATTGCGGTCAGAATGGCAACACTGCTCACAACATCTGACAAATTACAGTACTTTAGCACCCAAACTCGAACTAATGTTTCCCTGAAGCGTAGCTAGGTATGAGTATCGAGCAGTTATTGATGTATGTTATCTCATAAGCCTTTAAAATATGTGATGGCTTAGAGTAAAAAATAGGTCATAGTTGGCGCAATAAAGTCCATATTGTACCTTAGGCTTACGAACGACCATTAGTTTTGTGTAGTATAGGGGCAAATGAAAGAGTCCAGTTTTATATCGAATCCGAACAGCTAAATCGAGAGGCTATACACACTCGGATGTGTGTCAGACGTTAATAAAAAAAAAACTATTTGCCTTACCAATAAACATTTTTAGTTTCGACTATAAATTTAAGTAGGTCATAGTGGCTATATTTTCCATACAAATTTCGCAATTGTGAGCTTCCGTAAATTTAAAGTAGCAATTAAAATTGGATATTGGTACGGCGCAATGTGTTTATCAGGAGTCGAACCCTAAACTGACGTATTTTTTTTTTTTTTTTTTTTTTTTTTTTACTTTTGGAGAAATGCTTTACGCACCATAAGGAAATATCCATATTTCCCCGTGAGCCGGGCTCTCCTAGGGGATTTAAACCCTTGGCGTACCGGCTAAAACTCCAAAAGTGTCTCGCCGATCTCCCCCCTCGGGACTACTTGCGCATTACTTCGAGGGGGGGTCCGTGTCTAAGTAGCGGGCTCGGTCATTTCCTCAGCTACCTCCTCTTGTTTTTTAATTTTCAGGATTTGGGTCAGATACGAGCTTATTTGCATCCACTGGACTTCGTTGTCCAGCATCTTCTGAATGATGTTGTCCTGGCTGATTTCGCCGACGTTTCCACTTAGTTCTTGGCGGAGGGATTCCCATCTAACGCACTCGAAGACGGTGTGGTAGACGTCGTCTGAAAACGAATCTCCGTATTGACAGGATGGGCTTCTCACTTTTCCTATCTTGTGGAGGAAGGCGTTGAAGTATCCGTGTCCGGTGAGGAACTGGGTAAGGTAATAGTTCAATTCACCGTGTTTCCGGTTACTCCATGCGTTTACGTCTCTGATGAGCCTCGCAGTCCAGCGCCCTCTACTTTCAGACTCCCAGCGTTCTTGCCACTTGCGTTGTATACGCGCTGTTGCTTCCGCCATCGCTGCTTCCGCTCCAATTTCCGTTTTCTTTTCGTATGCGTACTTTCGTTGTGCTGCAAGGAGGTCTATTGGTGTCACCCCCGCGATTACAAGAGCCGCTGGCTCCGACACCGTGCGGTATGCGCTCGCTATCCGTAAGGCACCGCGCCTCTGCACCGACGCCATCTGTTTGCGGTACTTTTCTTGCTTCAGTGCGTCAGCCCAAATCTCGCTTCCGTATAGGAGAATCGCGTGCGTTGTCGACAACAGTAGTTTTCGTTTACTAGCAGTTGGTCCACCTACGTTTGCCATCAACCTGGATAGAGATGCTGTCACTTTTGATGCGCGTTCTGCGGCCGTCCGTATCTGTTCCCAGAAGCTTAGCTTCGTGTCGAGTCTAATTCCCAGGTATTTTACCGCACTTTTACTCCTTATAACCTCGGTGTCGATGTTGAAGTCGATTATCGTGGGAATTCGTTTTCTCGTTAGGAGCACTACTTCGGTTTTTTCAGTTGCCAGAGACAGCCCGTGCCCCTCCATCCAGGAAACTGACGTATTGGTCGCAATATTTGCAAATGCGTAATCGAGCATCTTTCTCTGCTCTCAACCTTCTCCATCATTTGCCTCAATAAGTATAAGCACCTCTGCTCCCTAATCTTCAAAGAGTAAGATGCGACCTGCACATCACTAAGTGAGTCAATTTGGAAGCAGTTTCGTCCCAAGTAGCATCTCTGGGTTAGTATAGAAATGTCAGGTCGGAATGTGTCTGTGTTGGTTAAGATCGCTCTCCAGATGAAGGGTCTTTCCCTGCTGCGTTATCTCTTAGGGGTTGAAATTTACACAGTGTTGAGTCAACCAGTGATATCTGCAGAGTTCGTTGTCTGATATCGTCCTAGGATGCAATTTTCTGTTAAATTTTTGCATCGTTTGGAAGTGGAAAATCTTCTTAAGCCATGTGTGCCTACGTTACCCACAATTTAAATCTACTTCTTCATAATGCAATGCGCCTACATGTGTTTTCAGTCCAACAGGTAGAACAAATGCCTTTCAAAATGTGAACGAGCACACCTGACAGTGCGAGCCTAGCCCAAAACTTAACCAACTGCATTTTCGCTGCCATTCGGTGCTATTTGCTATAGGAAGCGAGTGAGTTTTCTATAAATGCCTAACTTTGGCAATTCATGCCAGCATTGGCTGTCTCATATCTCGTAATTTTGTTTCAAAGAATGAACATGTCGCGATCGATTTTGGGCGCTTTTTCTGTCAAAAAGAGCATGCGGATGTTTATATTTTTGTCTGCGAATAATCAGCTTGCATTGTTTTTGATCTATCAACACTTTATCCAAGTCTTGATCATACATACGTGGTAAAACGCCCTCAAACTTAGGAGTTTGTATATGTACGTTGTACGTGCGACGGCGACGCCGTTCTTTTCTGAAATGACGGCATAGCTGTGCTTCCATTGCTGCAAATGCAACGCATGCAGTGTGAGTGTCGCATGTGGCAGTACCGCAATAAACCTTGACAACTATTTCTCCATCGGGACTTAGCCTTACAGAAGCAAGTCCAACTCTTAATGGATTTGAGCAATAAAAGTCTGCTCTTGTAACCGGTTCGTAATTAAATTAGATTTCTTTGGCTTGCATAAACAAATTGGTTACAACTTGCTTGCAAGTGATATCACAAAAACTTCGCAGCGAACCAATGCCATGGCAGGCAAGAGTTACTTGCACGTGTGTGGGTTTGTTTCTCAAATTCACAACTAGGTAATCTCTTGTGATTAGAGTCGACATGTTCTAAAAATAATTCTCGCCCGAGAAATGCCTTTGTCTGCGTTTATCTATACCCATTCAATTAAAAACGAATCAAATCAAGTGCACTGGCTATCAAGTTTTCGACATAGCTCCACACTGAGCAGACTCACTCTCGTATCTGTTGAAAAAATATTTGGACAAGCCGCGGAACTAATTTAATCCAGCACAATTACCCACTCTCGGTCTAAATTGGCCTTAAAATTCTATTATGCAACTTTGCGTGAGCATGAACACGCTGAGTGTTTGTATGAAACCGCACGAAGATCCGCTTTGCGTATTAAGGTTGGCGTTTCGTTTAACGAATTGAATTCGTGTGAGAGAATCGAGTGTACTCGTCTAATTGCGGCCGGTTCGGTGCTGTAAATTAGTTTCTTGTCTTCCAACACAGTAACCTGAACGACCCGTGGAGTAGCGTTCTTTTTGTATGCCTATTGGTGCGCTCGGTTCAGGTTCTCAGAAATCAAGTCTATACCAGAAGCGTTATATGTTGCAACAAGACAGCTGGTATATACAACAAAGCCATTTCAGTTACACCAATACCCGTATTGACGCAAATGCCATAGGGCAGGCGCGGTTGAAAAGAGAAAGGTATTCGCAGCCCGATACGACCACACTTCAGCCTGTAGTTGATTTGTTAGTTTGCATAAAATGCGATCCGATCGCAAGGTCAACAGGTTTCGATCACACTCCAGATCCAGCGACCAGACACACAGCTATAATGGAAAACTTGGTATTAAAATCAAAACGCTGATGCGGTGGGCCGTTGGATGCGATTAATACGACCATAGGGCAAAGTTACCTAGCGGCGTCCTCTAAATGATCAATAACCCCACTTGAAAGTGCGTAATTTTGTTTTACCGCTGATCCGATCGGTGGTGGTCTATGAATTGGAGTGCGTATGCGTAGGCTGGTGAATGCGCACGGGCTGTTCTAATAAGCAGTGTAAGCTGGACTAGCTCCGGTAGCAAACAAATTAGTTGATAATTGAGGCTTTAGTGTCGCCGTCATGGTGCTTGAATTTGACGCACGTGGCAATTCAATTTATACTCTGTAATTTTTTTTTACGGCGACTCTTGTCATTGTGTTAGAACGCATAATTGTGTGAAATTAGCAGATCGCTTCTAATTTGACAAAAATGGAACTGGAAGGAGGGTTTCATATACGTTTTATTGTATTACCCATTCAGCGCGTATGGATATTTTATTCAAAATGTAGAAGGGAACTTTCTTGAGTTTAAGGCCGAAAGTGAAAGGCAGGGGAGAAAGAATTGTTCGTTCTCGTTCTATTGGCTACTGCGATGTGTGTTGTTCATTTGCATAATCGATGATAGCTAAAAGTGGGCGAAAGTTATTCTCAGCTAAGCTTTTGGGTTTTTTAAGATGCTAGATTTTTTATAGTCGCTTGTTATGACCATAAAAAATCTATATTTCTTCATTAAGCATCGGAGGATTGTTTCATATTGTTTGTTGCTGTTATATGTTCACTTTAAGCCCGCACATACACGGCACTGTGATATTTTCGTTTTGTTGAAGGGCATGTTCGCACTGAGTTGTAACGTACGAATAAAATAAATAAATAAATACTGTGGTCACAAGGCAAAACCTCTTAAGTCTGTTTTACTCATTGTTCAGGAGAGCAGTTTCAAGTTTTTTAACTCCATTGACTCTAGTGACTTAAGCTGTTGTTTTTTCCTGAAATTGTGGCCACTTTTTTAAAGATATAATGCTGGAAAAAATTTACAAAATAGATTTGGGTACGCTGAATCTAATGGCATCAAAATCTCAATTTCGTCTAAAGCGGTTTTGCCTTGTGATCACAGAATAGTTGGCGCAACAGGTCCGTAAAGAAAAGGACCCTAGGCCTGGCAACCATTTGTTTTGTGTGACGTGACATGTGACATTTCGTGGACGAATAGAAAGGGGTCTACATGTCGAGTCCAAACCGCTAATTGTGAAGCCCTTTCCTGACCATAGGATGTAATTTGTTTTTTCCGGGGTTCGAACCTTGGACCCCTCGCTTAGTAATCCACACACTCTAACCGGATATAATTCTCTTCTCTTTATGGTTAGTATCAGTTAGCCATTGCATTGCTGTATCGAACTACCGCGCCCAACTCACAAGCGAACGCTCTAACAACTTGTCAACAGCCCCAAAGTCAAATGTCAGGAATGTCAAAAGGTTCGAAAAATACAAGACACTGGGGTATCTTGAATTGACTAGATTGGTCTGGACTAGACTAACAATGAACACAAAAACTAGGTCGGTAAGGTGACTTTTACAACGTCACCCACATAAATACGAACTGTCAACTTGGTACTCAGTCACGAAATACTCGACGGGATCCGTCGGCTACCCCTCCATAAACGTTCACTTTTCATGTCACCGATCTAGTCCAATCGAAACTGATGTGGTTTTCCTCTGGGACAAAAAATTAATCTTTATTTTTTTTTTGATCTAAATCACTTTTCATATTCCATTCAATTCTATTTTTCGATTAGGGTCACTCTTTGCAGATCTCGGTATTTTTTCAGACACTGCTACAAATACCAATATACTTTGCACAGCTGCTTCACGCCATTTTAAGAAGTTTGGTTTAAAACAAACAAACGCAAAGTTTCTTGAAAACCACAATAAAGAAATACATATATATAATTTCGGAGGAGTTGTCTGCCTTATCATCTGGAAACTACGAATCACCGAAACTACTCCATTTGTATCTACAACAGGGGAAATATTTTTCAAGTCGATATCCATAGTTGGTTTTTCCAAAAACGAATGCAATTTGTACAGCTGATATTGCTGTCAAATAACACGCACTAATCCATTTACAAAAGCAGATCAATTCCGTTGTATGTTCCATGAGCCGCGTTAAATCTGAGATCTGGAAATAAATATCTGGTGGACATCAGACTTAGGGCGTGTTCATAATTGCAACATTGTTGCACATGCCATGCTAAAAATATTGATTCATTGCAATTGAATATTGCTGCAAGTTTGCAGTAGTTTTGTCTTTCCAAAAAAAAAGTTCATATAAATGCAGTAGGCATTTAATTTTCAGTGACAGAGTTTGGTTGTTAATAATGTCAATTGGAAGAATAATTTTAGGACTGATTCTTAATCACTTACATTGATGCAATTTGAAAGTGCTCTTCAGGCAAAACTATCTAAAATAGAAGCAAAAATCAAAGAAAAAGGAAGATTAAAAGTATGAACTGGGGGTCAATTTTGGTTCCGTGAAAAAGTGGAATGAAAATGTTTTCACCCTTTCACCGGGATTTTGATTCTCGTTCTACGAAAATGGCAAACCAAAATTAAAAAATTTTCATGTGAATAATTTTTTTTCACGTTCTCATTTTCAAGTGAATGTTTTTAGTGAAAGATTGAAAATTGAGTACAAGACAGTGTGCGATATTAAATTCACCACGATAGTTTCACTTCTTGAACGAGAATCGCTTTTTAGTACTGAGTGAATTGAAAAAATTAAAGCAGTCTATGAGAGCGAATGTGAAAACGATTTATTCGATTCACCCTTTCACAGAACCAGAATTGACCCCCTGGATTTAAAAAAAACTAGGAATCAAGTACGAAAGAGTTTTCATTTCCTTAAAAACTTTTCCCAAAAGAAAAGATTTTTCCTTTAGCCTGCTATAATTTCGGACTCCACTCGTAAGCGGATCGAAATAAGCAGTTTTTTGTCAGCCTATAAATCAGAAATAATATATTTAAACTTTTTAATAAAAAAAAAACTTCAATGATTTTGGATAAATCTATTAAATTTTCATTTAATTTACTTGCATATATTTTATTGCCATCTTCCTGCAACTCGGCAACAAAACAAAATTCAATGCAGAGTTGATCACAATTTCACTGTCATTTTGCTTATATGAACGCAGATGACAACTGCCGTCAGACAAAGATAATGGGCCTTAAGCCCGTATGACACTACATTTTTTCTGCTTTTAAAATGAAACCGGAGCAGTACGAAAAATTAGAACGAAAATTGTTGATAGGAGTGAGCGCTTACACACCAACTTTATTAATGTAGAAACGTCAAAGAAATGCATTAAAACTGTATTCAAATTACATTTTTCAGCTGCTGACAGATTTTTTTTAGACATTTCAACATATTTTTAAAAATAAATTCATTTGAAAATTTGTGGTTGCAAACAATTGCTACCGCTTTCGTAAAGTCTCTTTTAAACACCGCTGACTTTTCAACGTGATAAAAATGAGGAAAAAATGTAGTGGGCTTTACTAATAATCATTTTTAACCTCCACTAAATATTTTGTAGGTCACAAAATGCAATTTTGTATGGAAAATGTCACCATTGTGAGTTCGAAAAATTTAGCCTGGTCACTAAAAACGATTATTAGTACCGCGGAATGCAGTTTTGTTTACAATAATGAACGCAAAAACTGCAGTGCTGCCGCATTTTTACTTTTATGAACTGAGCCTTATTAATCTGCATTTTTTGAAAATCCCCATATTTTTTCTCACCACTTCAAAATTGGTTTTGGTTGACATCTTACATTGTCACTGAATTCTTTATCTACGAGTAGGCTGTGGGATTTAAAGATAACTTTTCCACATTAAAAAAATTGTGTACATAAATAACTTAAATATTTATATATATATAATCAACTCTCGATTATCCAGCATTCTATTAACCGGCAGCTGTATTAACCTGGAAATTTATTTTCAAAAATGTATTTATTTTTAAATCGATTATCCGTGATCATTTTCAATTTCATTTTCTTAAACTCTTCCAAATAAAAACGAAAAAAAACCTAACAGTCTTCTGTTAACTTTTTAGGGTATTTATTTCTTTTCAAATAAATGTAAAAACATTGTACATATAAAGTGGGTTTATTCTTTGACAATTTCATTTTCTATTTTCCGGTATGAGCTCGGTTCCGAGCACCCTGGTTAATCGAGAGTTGACTGTATACATATTTTATTTTACATAAATATTCGACATTGCGCCTTGTGTATTCGAACGTTTTTATCGAAGTGAAAACGACGAGCATCAAAAATAAGACGCATTCACACCGATACAGCAGTGCTGCACATCATTGGCCCAAATTCTGATTTTATTTTCGAAATGTACACACCCGTTGTTTCCAAAAATGTATTTCAGACTTTTAGTTGCTGGTTTTTTTTATGGGTCGGGCGGGAAATCTGGTCAAGTAGCTGCCCAACCCATATTTAATATGATACTCGTAAGGTACAAATGAAATCTGTTTGCGTCAGGATACAAAAATAGTATTCTAGCGTCGTCACGTTCGATATGCATTAGCATTGCATTTGTTTATACGTGTCCAAAATTAGTCTCGATGTAAGTACATTTCTATGGAAGTATACTAAAACTTTTCGATTTTAGTATCTTGCTGTAAAAATGAACAGATATGTGTTGGTTGCGTTGGAGTGCTACTCGTGCCTAAGATTGGAAAGAAAGGTCTAACATCTCCACATCTGTTTTTGAATCTTTAGCATTGTCAGGTCTTTTTCAACGGGCGATTGGTCAATCATTTTCGTCAGTTTTTTGTTTGATGAAAAGTTTAACAACTTCACATCTGTTTTTGAGTCTTTAGCATTGTCAGGTCTTTTTCAACAGGCGATTGGTCAATCACTTTCGTCAGTTTTTTGTTTGATGAAAAGTTTAACAACTTCACATCTGTTTTTGAATCTTTAGCATTGTCAGGTCTTTTTCAACGGGCGATTGGTCAATCATTTTCGTCAGTTTTTTGTTTGATGAAAAGTTTAACATCTCCACATCTGTTTTTGAATCTTTAGCATTGTCGGGTCTTTTTCAACGGGGGATTGGTCAATCATTTTCGTCAGTTTTTTGTTTGATGAAAAGTTTAACATCTCCACATCTGTTTTTGAATCTTTAGCATTGTCAGGTCTTTTTCAACAGGCGATTGGTCAATCATTTTCGTCAGTTTTTTGTTTGATGAAAAGTTTAACATCTCCACATCTGTTTTTGAATCTTTAGCATTGTCAGTGCTTTTTTAACAGGCGATTGGTCAATCATTTTCGTCAGTTTTTTGTTTGATGAAAAGTTTAACAACTCCACATCTATTTTTGAATCTTTAGCATTGCAGGTCTTTTTTAACAGGCGATTTGTCAATCATTTTCGTCAGTTTTTTGTTTGATGAAAAGTTTAACATCTCCACATCTGTTTTTGAATCTTTATCATTGTCGGGTCTTTTTCAACAGGCGATTGGTCAATCATTTTCGTCAGTTTTTTGTTTGATGAAAAGTTTAACATCTCCACATCTGTTTTTGAATCTTTAGCATTGTCGGGTCTTTTTCAACGGGGGATTGGTCAATCATTTTCATCAGTTTTTTGTTTGATGAAAAGTTTAACATCTCCACATCTGTTTTTGAATCTTTAGCATTGTCAGGTCTTTTTCAACAGGCGATTGGTCAATCATTTTCGTCAGTTTTTTGTTTGATGAAAAGTTTAACATCTCCACATCTGTTTTTGAATCTTTAGCATTGTCAGGTCTTTTTCAACAGGCGATTGGTCAATCATTTTCGTCAGTTTTTTGTTTGATGAAAAGTTTAACAACTCCACATCTATTTTTGAATCTTTAGCATTGTCAGGTCTTTTTTAACAGGCGATTGGTCAATCATTTTCGTCAGATTTTTGTTTTGTGAAAAGTTTAACAACTCCACATCTATTTTTGAATCTTTAGCATTGTCAGGTCTCTTTCAACGGGCGATTGGTCAATCATTTTCGTCAGTTTTTGTTTGATATTTCATAGTTTTGATCTTTGAACGAACTATATGGAGTGAAAAGTACTCCTCTTAGCTTAGTGCTCCATACCATCATTTTTAAACTGGTGATTTTCGGTTTTTGATACAAGCTGCCGAGAAGTCGTGTGAGAAATGCCATTAAGGTACTCAATGCTGACTAGGAAGTTTGGCTTGCTTCTGTGTAACGAAACATGTCCAAAGTTACATATAATCTGGAGTGCGGAATCGGCTAAGGCGTAAGTTGATAAATTTTGTTATAGCCACGTTTGCTCGTGTAAGACGTTCACTAAATGAATACCGAAGCTAAAACAATTAAAAGTCGGCGACGGTCAATTACCACAACTCTCAATAAGTAAATAAATAGCGCAGCAGGTCTGTTTAGGACCCTAGGCCAGGCTTCTCTAATGACTCTTCCTACCTCGAAATGATCACCATCGTCAATTCCGCCCCTGGGCTCTCGAAGACAAGTAAACAATGTTCGAAATGCTTCTGTTGTAGTTGCTGTTTTGTGGTTTATGCCCGCGGCATGCAGCACACGCGAACTATAATTTGTTTCTCTTTATTTGTTGACCAAAACATTAAGCTACTCCCGTGTATCCCCATACTTACTAAAGATTGATATGCAATCAATGTTAATCGTATACCCACCTATTTTTAAAGCTTTGTTAATTACCCATCCAACTTATTGACCAAGCTTTTCATTAGCTATTGCGGCTGAGTTGTGTCGGCAGTAACTCAATTTCCCACATGAAAAGCTTGCTTCATATGCCGCTGCGTATTGCTATTCTTGCGCCAAAGCTTTGCCCATGCTAACGTTTTCGTCAATACCCGGCACCGTGATTTTTGAATAAATCGGCTAATGAACATTTACAAGCTGGCCTTAACACATTTACATTTTGGGTGATAAATTCACCGAAATTACTTTCGCTCTTCTCAATTTGGCCCAATTTTCGGTCGGCTTTTAAATCAAAGAATTGTTATATAAATTCTGCTCATTACGTACGTGCTGTTAAACACAAAGTTTGTTACGAACTCTGTCCGTTCTTGCGTTGAAAATAGCTATTCACATGAATGTTAGTTGTAGTTACTTAAATATACTCACTGAAAAGGAAAAAAGTAAACACCATTCTTTGCGAATTGTATAACATTTAAAATTAATTGGCTTGCCTTGAAGCACTCAGCCGTTCTGTTGTTAACGAGAAACATTCTCGTCTCTGAGCGGTTTGTTCACTTTTGTGACTGAAATGTGGATATCCCATTGTGACACCGATGACAGAAACAAATTTCAGTAACCCTGAATGTGTTCGAAAATTTAATTACCACTGTGACCTTCAACAAGAAAACTAATTGCACATATAGTTGTACATAAAAGGTACGAGTACTAATTGTGCAATAAAACAATTGTCATGCAGAAACCTTTCTGTTTGTTGTTGAAATTTCGGACAACATTTTAAGTAGATGCCAAGGAAAAGGAAAAAAAAATCTACAAGTACAAATTTACATGTATAATTACTGCTGCATGTTTTATGGGTCATTTATTTACATGGTTTCATAGAGTATACCAAGTGCACGAAAAAAGAAGATCCAAGTTCTCCTTTCAAAGGAAAAGTGTGGCTACACAAAAGTTACATATAATCTGGAGTGGAATCGGCTAAGGCGGCAGTTGTTCAAGCCACCCCTGACTATCATCTACCATTCGTTTGCTCGAATGATGTTCACTAAATGAATACCGAATTAAAAATCAGCTTCAACTTCATCAGGGAAGTAATGAGATCTAAACGTACGCCAAGTTCTGGGTTTAAGAAGGTTCAATGTTGAAAAAACCTGGTAATAAATTTTGTGATTTTTGAAGCGCGCCATCTTGAGAACCTTTTGAATGAGCTAAGTTAATGTCCAATTGGCTCCGTAGTAAGAGGGGAGTCGAAAAGAGCCCTCAGTTGGTTCCGGTAAAATGGTGTTGTGCCTTTAGAGAACCGTGCCCTCTGAGATAGCAAAACAAGTCCGATGGTTAGGCTTCCCATGACTGTGAATAGGTCGGAGCTAAACAAAGACCTACTGGAAATAGATATATTGTCTATTGTTCGAAAACGTATTATTATTATATATTATTATGTGAAATTGGTTGCTGTACTGCGACGCTTTGGTCAATTGTACCCCCTGCTAACGCCTCAGTGAGGTATATGTCCTCCAAAGAATTCCTTTCGGAATCATTTTAGAGCTTCTTGTACTCTCGTTTCTCCTTGGCGGAAGAAGTTCGTCCTATAGCACTTTAGGAATCCTTTAAGAATCTTAGGATGAGAGCTGGCTCCATAGTGGCAGTATTTCCACATCAGATATTTTGTACTTGCCCAGGGATTTCAATCTTTCCCACATGCTCCCCACATTATTCTTAATGTGAAATTATAATTTATCCAATAAATTCAAATTCAAATTCAAGCACGTATTCTGGAATTTCACTGGACTCATCGCATAATCCGAAGAGACCTTCTTCAGATATACCCAGTTTCATGAGGCGTTCCTTGGGTCTACAATGCCCCGTTAGAATACGTAGGTTATTTTTTCTCATGCTGATGCGAGCTTGGAATCTTTTCCGGTTGTATTGCCCCAGAAGTTTCTTGGCCTGCCTCATGCCCTGAGTGTTATGCCAGGCTCTTGCCCTGTTTTCTTTCTCTAGTTTCATAAATTGTTCTTTGAGGGTGTGATCCCCCAGTCCGCAGAAGGGTTCAGGACCTATGAAAGCGTCTTTCTTGGTAGGGAGTCGGACATTTCATTTCGCTCTATTCCAATGTGGCCGGGCACCCAGCAGAGGGTTAGTTTGTTTCTCCCACCCAATTCATTTAGTTTTTGTAGGCATTCCCATACAAGTTTGGATTTAATGATGTAGGAATTAAGTGCCTGACTGTCTGACATTATAGCTATATCACAGTTGGTTATGTTTCTGTCGAGGTTGATTTGTACACACTTTCCATGGCATAAATTTCAGCCTGAAAGATGCTGGTACTTTTGGCCATTGGTTCAGAGTATTTGGTTCTAGGCCCGAACACTCCCACTCCAGTTCCCTCATCAGTTCTTGAGCCGTCCGTGTTCCACTTTGTTGTGTTATTGTCCAGTCTGTGAATTGTGAATTCGTTGCTCCAGTTCTTCTTGCTACCGAGTTTTTCAACAAACTTCTTTTGGAAATCAAATCTTTTGATATTATCGTCTATAGGAAGAGCCAAAAATGGTTGTGTTTTGAGTATCAAACTGTTTCAATGTGATGCACTTTTCTCGTCCTATTCCTATTCAAAAACGTGTCTTTACTTCCTTTTGAATGTCTTTGTAAGTTGCCGTCATTGTTAATTCGTTTTTCATTTCCAAAGCAATTCAATTATCGATCCGACTTGTATCGGAAACTGACTTCCTATCGTATCCAAAAAAAGGAATTTATTGCGTTGGGACAACTTATCGGAAGGCCAGTCCATTGCCCCGACCGACGCTACTTATGAACTCTGGTGATATCTTTATCAGATCTGTCTTGATAAACATGAAGCCCTAGGCATTTTTCTTATCACTTTCTTTGCGCCATTCGTTTACACATGCTCGTGTGTAATTTGTTTGCTTTCAAATCCCCGCCATTCATAGACGCAAATCATCGTCCAGTGGTAATCGCTCGGTTCGCTCGGTTCGCTCTTACGCAATTCGCAATGAGAGCACGTTCGCAATTGTTTTGCGTGTGAAGGTTGTCTTGTAGCATTTCACTTGCGCAAAGAAACAACCGACTCATATCTTACCTACATGCATGCGATTACTCTATACACGAGTATGAACCGTATGACTGTCAACGTTGACCTCCCGGAATAATCTCAGACATCATCTCACTCCCCTCCGGCAGAATTAACGCCGGTGTGTTGAGGCGAAGAGTTATTCCTGTCTGTAATATGATCCACCGCTTCACGGTCCAATGGGAACAGCTAAGCAAATGGTTTTTGCCAAAGATTTTGTACCTCTTTTGTTGATGGCGGTTACCTTCTTTACTCGCAGCAAGCACACAGTGTAATAGTTGTTTAGATATATCGGAGAAAAGAAGCCCACAGACATAAGCGCAGCGGGGGTACATTTTTTTTAAACAAACGCATAACTTTCGATTGCAGCTTTAACGTAGAACTTGGGCATTGGCAGTCGAGGTAAGAGATACGAGGATGCGGATCAAGCGATACCCGGGAAAGGCAGTGGACGCCAGTCTGTCCCTGGATCAGTCCAATGCGATGGGTATTCTGTACGAAGCGAACTGGCTGCAGGCGCACGAGAGCATAAGCACAGTAAACGCTGAACCACTACAGCCAGCAGGTAAAGGCTACCTGAATGACGGTGTGTCAGTGTTGAGCAAATACCAAATGACTCTAGAGCAAATCCGGGCTTTGGAGCAGCAGAACAAGGATGTGGGGATCGTCAAAGCGATAAAGGATCTCAACGGATACAAACCGTCCACGTTGAGACGCAAACCACGCAAGCAGTACCCCGGTTGGGATGAACTTATTGAAGCTAACGACAGCTTAGCTACAAAGAAGACAATCGCCCACTCTAACAATCATGCGCAGAGGGAGAGCACGGGGAATCACTATGTGGTAGATCCCACGGAGAAGCGCCAACGCCCCAGGCAGCTGGTACCAGTGTCGGAAAAGTGTGAGCCGCCGCCTTTCAAGGGACTGCGGAGGTCCCACACAGTTGTGTATTCACCGAAACCATCTTCCGCGTGCAGCACCCTAGACATAAAAGATCTAAGAAAAATGTGGAAGACGGAGACTCGGAAACCGACCGCGAACTATCTTCCCCTGGAGAGTGGCCAGGAAAAGGTGATTGCAACCCAGCCTGTCCGCCAAAAGGTGATGCCACCACCTCCGCCCATTCGAAACTGTGATACTAGGATTAGCACTAATGGAAAATACGAATCTGCCGTAGAGGAGAGTGGTTTTCCCAAGGCAGCTCAGAGGTGTAACCCTCCTGTGGTGAAGCCAAGATCTATACTGCGTGCGAAAAGCGTCCGAGTGCCAAGCGTGACACTCCATACCGACGTCCATGATCAGATTTCCCCAAGAACCCCACCCAAGCCGCCTCCACGGACAAATGTCCCGAGCAGGACCAACCAGCTCAATAAATTGCACTCCCAGTCACAACTCCAACTCGAACCAAGCGAAATGGTCGCCAGGGCCCGACTGACCGCTTCGACCACAAACCTAAACGATCCATCACTGCATTTGCAGGCGGAGAGCTCTTTCGGCGCGCTGACTCTGCACGAAAATCGCTGTCGTCGCCAACCCGGAAGTTCCTCGTCCAACAGCACCCATAACTCCGACGACCAGTTCAGCATACCCCGGCCGCGATTAATCGTCCCTGTCCACACGTATGCACGGAAGCGAAGGACCGGAAATCTCCTCAAAGACCAAGAAATAGAGACCATCCGAACCGACGACTACCGAGATGATGGTAAGTGTACATTCGCCGCCTCTGTCCATGACATCACCCAGTGTCATATTGTTAGTATTGTTGGTATTGCGACAACAAATGCCGATCAGGTTATTTGCCAGTCTAAATCCAAAAACCAAAACCGGTATAGCTTATTTTTTGTGTTGTAGCTTGTAAGTATTCAGAAATTTGTTTCACACCCTAGTCAGTCCAGAAATAGTAAACTTTCATTCCCTTGCGCTTGCCGTTTGAATGTGGGACAGCGTCGCCGCCGCACAGCGAATACTTTGCACATACACAGCTGCGGCGATAGAGGTCCGTCCGTGCCGTCTCCCGTCTCCAAAAGACTTCTAAATAACTTTTACTTTTGTTCGCTCGTAGAATACAGAAAAACTATTTTTGGGTGTCGTTTTATGGACGAAACAAGTTTTATATCTATTCGTAGGAGAATTCGCATGAAAACTACTGGAATTCACTCATCCGCCCGCCGACGTCTTCGTGGCATTTAAATGTCAACATTTTATCTGCGACATAAATCAGTTTGTCAGCTCGCTGTGGCTGTGTTCGATGGCACACACACGATGAGCATAATTAAAACCTAATTGCAAGACCAGCCAGCTATGAGGTAACGACTAACGGATCTCGGTGGAAAATCGGGAAAAAAACCTGCCTATGAAAGTGACAATAAAAATATAACTAAATGCCAAACTGGTTGGCTGTCGGGAATTTTTTTTTTTCATTTTTTCTGTGAGATGCGACTCGTTTTGTATTAGCAAAAACTCGTGATCAAAATTCGGAATTTGGCTTTATCATTCCGGTGGCGAATGCGCGAGACCTGTATTGCATATGGTATTTAGTTTTCTCCAAAAAAAAACTAACGAAATCAGCGATTCGTGACTAAGTCATCGCAATCCGGTGGGTACTCCATCAGTAAGTTTGGATTTGACCAAAAAGTGGATTGAGTCATTTTTAAAAATGTACATCTGTATTTGTATCCCCCCGTGTGGCGTCTGTTAGAGCAGAAACAAAGTGTCGTAATCTTGACAGTATTATGTTGACATTATTTGTTTTGTATAATTTGGTGTGCTTTGAGGTGAATAACGAATGCCATTGCTTATTGTCATTTTTGGTGTGGGACGTGTGGTGCAATATGTTTGTCAAGTGCACTGGCCTTTAAAGTTAAATTATGCGGTAAATAGAAGATATAAAATTCAAGACCCATGTTTGGTCCCCCAATTCCGTTTTATAGTTAGAAGCCAACACAAAATCCGGATCCAAATGATTTGAAACGGCTCTGCGGGACAGTTGCACTGGCTAACGCGAAAGGTGGCTGCAAAATTGGGGTGTATTATTCCGGGGGTTCGAACCAGGAACCCCCTCGGTAAAGAGTCATGCAGGTTATCAGTGAGAGATACTCAGGACCGCTTGTTTGGTCAACCAATTCCGTTTTATAGTTGGAAACGAATACAATATCCGGATCCAAATGATTGAGTTTGAAACGGCTCTGCGGGACAGTTGCAAAGGAGTTTACTTTTACGAAATTCGGGGTATTGCCATTTATTGCTATTTCTAAAATAAACACTAAAGAGCTAAATTAATTCCCTCGTAATGAAAATTCCCCATTTTCTCCCTTTTGAGTTATGAAAACTTCTTAATCGAAAGACTTTGGTATGTTGCTCGGAGTGAGGCTCATGCAAGGTTTGCATATTCATCTCTTTACAATTCATTTAAATGTATACCTAATTTTGGTATCGTGGCCCCTGGCTTAGTATGGTTAGTGTGTTGGACTACTAAGCGAGGGGTCCGAGGTTCGAAACCCGAGAAAACCCAAATTCCAACTTAAGGTTTTTTTTTTACGACTGCGCCACCTCTCGCGAACGTCTGACAAACATCCGAGCGTATAACTGTCCCTTTCATTCGTCCGAGAAATGAAGAACTCACACGAAACGAATGGTTGTTAGAAGCTTAGGGGTCCCTACGGACCTGTTGCGCCAACTATTTATTTATTTTTAATTTTGATGTAGATACATTGAAATGAATTGACGTTTTCTTAATCACCTATAAACAAATGTTGTTGTAACGAATGGTTGTTGGAATTTGTCTAAAACTATAGCTGTCAAATTGAGCAGTTATTTAGAATACATTTGTCGACATTTTAGAGCTAAAGAATGATTTTTATTAGTTAACCATTAACACCTTATTAAAGGTGTACAAATTACTTTGTTTGTGAGAAAGAGAAACGGCGCCAAATCAAACTGTTGATACACATTCGTCGAAAACCGAAAAAGCAAGATAAGAGACATATCCACAAAAGATTTACATTGGTAGTATTTGTGTTTAGTTTTTATTCCCACGCAGTCGCTTCTTTGATATTCTTTATTATTTGTGTCTTTTATTGCTCAGCACGAAAGTCGACAAATGCCGAAAAATCCAAATGTCAATAAGTACACACTTTTTCAATAGACAAAAAAAACCAACTGATTATCAGAAATATATTTTTCGTCGGCACGCTTATCGAAAACTATCAGAAAAAGTAGTCCGGCAGTTTTAAATTCTATGTCCGAAATTCAGATCGATCCGTTGTCATGATATTGCCTTCTCGGCGATTTATTTTTGCCGTCTTTATATTTCACGAATGTGTTGTTGCCAGGTCCTAACCTCAAAAAACTGACAAAGATCAACTACACAACACGGTAATCGGATTTGATTTAACAGATTTGTGTGTAGTACCAAATTTTAAGTTCGCGGCCGTTATAAGAAAAGGGGAAACTGGCAGGCATAGCTGCTAGCGTTACCACTTCAATAAAATATGGGAAGTAGATTTGACCCAAAAAGTGAAGTAGATTCAAGAAAAGGGAAGTAGATTTAAAAATCATGGTTTTAATGATATATTTAATTCCATATTAGTTGTATAAATATAAAACATATACAAAAAAAACGTTTTAAGATTTAACAATGTTTTTTTTTTTATCAAAATAAAGTCTTCATAAATGATCTTCTCACTTCATCTTCACTATTTTTAGCAAATCTTGATTGTTCATAGTTTTTTTTTTTGAAAAAAATATTATAAACGGTGCACTACGAATGTTTATTAAATTATAATCTTGCGTACCAATCAAAATTTAAAGGAAAGCAATAATAAACGTTAGCAAATTGTAATTAATTTTGTGTTTAAAGTGAAGTTTGATGCAATTCATTCTTTTCAAATGTGAATTTGGGCTTACATGCAAGAGTGTAAAACATTTTTTAAATAATTCTTTGTTTTTGGAAGCAGATTTAAGGTTTATTTTATTAAAATTGAAGCGAATTTAATAAGGTGAAGTGGATATGAAGAATTTAAAAATAGTGCGAAGTAGGGAGCAGATTTGATTTTTATTTCCAAAATTGAAGTAGATCTACTTCAGTTGAAGTAAAGTGGTATCGCTGTTAGCCAATCGTGTTGCCATCGTTTATATATATTTCTGGCCGAAACAGCTGAATCAATCAGTGGGAGCGAAATCGTTCAGTGGTTTGTCCCTGAAGTTGGCTCTAAGTGGAAGCACGCAGGAACCTCCGTTGCAAGCTCGAAATAGTACTTTCGTTGTGCACTTTAATTATCATCACCTCTTGATCGTATTTAGTAAAAAAAAACTCGGTACTTCCACAGTGGCTATACTCGGTAAAAACTTTGACCGCAGTGGACTTGTTTGGGAGACCAAATACACATTTTGTAGAATTTGAACTCAAATTTTTCAAAAACTGCCTTTGCATTTAACGAAACCATTTCGAATTATGCAGTCGTGACTAAGTTTTTTTTGTAAAGCCTCTGTAGTAATTTTTGGAAATACAGAAAATTGTTGTGGTTGACGTTTGTCCAAATTTGGTTTCTGCGACTCGAAACTGGGTCTCGACATTCTGTTGTTCTAAACTTAGGTCGCATACAACTTCCTTTTTAATCTCTTCAATTTGTTTTTAGAACAAAAATACTCAGATACTGTAATCTGACTAAAAATTCAAAAATTCAGCAATTATCAGATGTATTTGAATTTGTTAACCTTGATAAGGCAGGCGAAGCTTATTTTAAACCAGTCTATATGATAGGTTGTACGCTTCGCAGTGGCCATGGCATGTTTGTTTGTTTGTTTGTGACCTGAGGGGAAAAAGAAGAACAACCAAACACTAAACACTACTTGCGACCTTCTCAGAAAATCTTGACTCAATGACGGCTTATTTTTTGGCAGAAATTCGTCCAAGAAAAAACAGAACACTGTTGCAGGTTTAGGTTTGGTTCAATTTCTGGCACATGACACATTTGTTGGACAACAATTGTTATGGTCGCGGGTGTGACTTTCGAAAATTTTGTCTGACAATAATGCGTCTTGGACTTTCAGTTTATTTTCCTATTGTCAACTACTTTCCAGTTGCATTTTGCATTTCTCATTGATATATGAGTTGGAGAATAATTAAATAATAATAAACTACACAAATTCTCATACAGAATATAAATTAATGATGTTCCGCCTATTTTTAAAAAAAATAACTATATTCGCACAATATAGATTATTCATCAATGTCTCCGCTCATGGCCAATGTTAGGCCAAGTATGCAGTTTTGAAGCTAAAAATATATTTGAACTCAAGAAGTTGGTCGACTTGGAAATGGCAATGATGAAATGGTTTGAGCATATATGGTTATGTCGCAGCTACAATACCCAACTCAAAACCTTAATGAACAAATGTATTTTACTCCGATCGCTTACTTAATGACGGCAGGGAAGACTAATCGCCTGACGCTCTGCTGGCTGTTGACTGCTTTATTAAAACGCATTATAATTGTTTTCGCTTCCGTCTCTCATCACTCAACTCTGTTTAGCTTCATTTGAATACAATTTTTTTGATCGAGATAGCCTTGATGACCGCTGGAATAATTTGTTCACTTTTCTTAAATCGGACGTTCTCTTTGATTAAAGTGAGGAAATGCGCTTACGTCGACACTTTCCCATTTAGATGGGGCAGGTTTGTTTTTTTTTAATCACACAAATCGTGAATTAATTAATACGAGCCTTATCCGGTCAAGGGGGAGAAAACCGGCGAACAAGACGAAAAACATTTCTTTGACGATTACAGGCAATTGGTGGCTTGGAACTCATCGTAGGAGGTAGTCCCTTGGTTAATTCACGGCAGCACAGTGCAGGTTCACTTTCTGCCAGGGGAAACAATGCAATGTTGCCAAAAGGAAATTACGGAACTGACTGTCCAGAATTCAATTGATGACTTGGAGGAGTCTGCCTCTGTGGATTACGGGTGTAGTTCGAAATACTTCCAACCGAAGCCTTTGTCAAATAGTTGACCTGTCGATCTTACAAAATAACACATCAAATGGAAATATTTCTGTGGCCATAAACCATAACCGCTTAAGTCGACTTTAGACGAAATTGAGATTTTGATGCCATAGATTCAGCGTACTCAAATCTATTTTGTAAATTTTTTTTCAGCGTTATATCTTTAAAAAAATGGCCACAATTTCAAAAAAAAAACAACAGCTTAAGTCACTACAGTCAATGGAGTAAAAAAACGTTAAACTGCTCTCCTGAACAATGTATAAAACAGAGCGGTTTTGCCTTGTGACCACAGATTTAAGAGATCCATAACTGTTTTTCCTATTAATTATTTTCCCAACATTTTTGCTTCAAAAACCAATTCACTTACAAATAAATCAAAGCTTCCGGAACTTTGAATTCGATAAGCAAAGTCCAAGATCTTCCCACAAACACCTCCCTATTGTAGAGTTTAATAATGCATACCCACATCTTTGAAGTATTTTCGGCACTTGAGTAATAATCTCTGACGCGAACTTGGAATTCACAAAAGTATGGCGCAATGTTTGCAGCCTCCGCAGGCGCCGAGTACTTTGAACTGCGACGCTCAAACGAGAGTTTTGTTCACTGTTGCCGCAGTCTTTTTTAAAACTGTAACAAATGGAAGGAAAATGTAACAAACTGAAAAAAAAAAACAAAAAAGGAAACAAAATTATTGACTATCGAAGTAGATTTCAATTTCTATTTCACAAAATGTAGAACATTGTCAACGGCGACGCGGCGAGACAGAAAAAATATTTTGGTGTATTTTCTCGTTCCCTCCCATTCCCATTCAGATTCGTAGTTTGACATTTTGCACAACTTGTGATCTGTGTAAACAAACAAATACATTGACAGAATTTGGTAGAAGTTTGATCGAAAGAAAAAAGTGCTGCCAGTTCAAATTTTCAATATGTTTAAACAAAAAAAGATTTTAATGGGAAAAAGTGTAACAAAGCGAAAAAAGTAACATTGTAACAAAATTATAAAATAGTTAAAAAGTGTAACACTTTTGTTACATTGTGGCAACGCCGGTTTTGACTGCCGCCTTTGACTCAGCGAGTTATGCCACTTACAAGTCGGCTAGCTTCACACATCTGCGGTTTAATTTCGGTAATGCAAACGTTATCTATGTGAACATTTGTCGCAATTGTTGGGAAACCACAAAAGTGCCAACTGATAAATCAGTGACCCAATGGCCATTTCAAATTTGAAGGTCTACGGCTAGACTGCGCAAACCTTGCGTTACAACTTCAAATTACTTAGTCGAATAGTGTCAAATGGTATCTGTCAAAAGATCTGATTTGTCACCGATCTAATTACAAAAGTACACACAGCCATGGCAATTATTGAAATGAATTTCCCCTGTCGGTGCGAGGGCAGTTCAAACTACACCCACTCAAGACTCAAGTCTCAAGCTGTCGTTAGGCATTCACTTTTTTTTTTTTTTGTTCTGCTGGTATCAATGTCATAATTATTCGCGAAGTGAATTATGTTTTCAAAAGAGTTCACATTTCACAATTCCAATTAAGACACACAAATTGGAGCGTCCTCATTTGTGGTGCAGTATATCTGCGGTCTTGCTGTCCCATTGAAGATACCACGACAAAACCGAACAACTTTGTGTGTGAACATGGAAAGAAACGACCTCTAAGCCGGCTTAACAATGCTCCATGTTTTAGGGTCTTCTCTCTTCGCTTCGCTGCCACGCCAAGTGCAAATTAGTTTTAATGGCTCTCATTAGCTGAAACACAACGTGAACAATCACATTCATCTGCCGCTGCTCGCTTATGACTCTAATTAGGGGAGAAATTTTGCGTTCTACACACTGTATCGCTGTATGGCAATAGAAATGATCAGACACACTCGGCAATGAGGTGTGCATTGTGGATGCTGGGCACTGGACTATCTGCAGAGGAATGTACAGCCGCATTGGTTGTGGTTTTTGTGGCGCACTCCCGCGGAGCGCATATCCATCAACGGGCGTCAGACGTCACGGAATAGAAACTCGTTTCGAGTGAAATCACACAGGTTTGGCGTGTACAAACTTTGACATTTGGCTATGAAGGCGAAGCGAACGTTCTTCTTTGTGGGTATACGCTGGCTGATGGCTGAAGCTGTCTATGTCGGTATACGCTGTGGCTTCTTATATACCTATACTGATGTGCATGACTAATTGTGGTCGTTCTTTATCGTCTTCTTTTCTTTGTTTTGCAGAGGGACGTGTCGAGGTCTCCCGTGAAGGTAAATATCTGTCGACGCTGTCCGGAGCAAAGGTACTTGGCGAGTTGGCAATACTCTACAACTGCCAGCGGACGGCCACCATAACGGCCATCACCGAGTGCAAGCTATGGGCCATAGAGCGACAATGTTTCCAGACGATCATGATGCGCACTGGATTGATCCGTCAAGCCGAATACACGGACTTCCTCAAGAGGTGAGTTTTATTTGATGAAAGTCTTTGTTTAACAGATTGTAACCCTTTCGGACAACGCAAACAAAGCAAGTCAAGTTATCCAACGCAAATCAGTAGTTGGCAAATGTTTGCGACAATGCATAAATACGCACTTGAAGACTGGTCACGGAAAAAGACTGGAACGAAAAAAGATTCACCCTGGGAGTTTCTGTTGCTTGAAATCGAACGCACTGCAACTCCATCCGTCCGCACTTAGGTGTTATACAATATCCGCGGCTTGGAACGTATAATTAAAATGCTACGACTTGTGCATTTATATACAGTGGCCAAATGATTGCAATTGCTTCACTGACTCTTTGTCAATATTGTCTACTATCTAGTACTGCGGTTGATTTCGCCCATAACTTCCGTTTTTTATGGCGGCTATTACCCCACAGCCAGCAGTTTAATTGCGTATACGGGCGTATGCTTTTTATACGATGACAATGTTGCTACATCGATGGAAAAGGAAAGTTTCGTTCGTGGTGAAGTCTCCCGGCCAAAAGTCTAGAGTTACAAACTAAACACTGGAACAGTGCCTGGTTTCATTCATTGCACGTCCGATGCCACACTTCAAGAAGCTTAGATTGAAAAGTAAAAGTGAATTGTCGGGCGTTGCACGGATTCTTGGGTTTCAAGCTGAGTTTTTATGAAATTAGATCTCGGCTAAGAGGTTTAGGTTAGTGACCAGTAGCAGTTGTTGGTGTTGGTGGTTTCTTGTTCTGCAAACGGGGTAATGGAAATCCGAAGAATGCGAGGTGTGGCAATTTTGGGGGGGGGGCTATCGCGTTCTATCAACCGAGAAGAAACCATAAATCATATGTTAATGGCAGAGCTACCCAGCTCTTCGATTTGAATTGAGGAAACAATTGCGGTCATGTTTTAATGTTTAAGTATCCGGTCTACACGACCGCTGAAGTTTGCCTCAGATTTTTGTCATTCAATGCTGCAAATTTTGTCCTATGGTCTAGTCTTTTGATGTCGGTAGTTGATACTGCGAAAGGGAGGTGGAAATTGGATTTCTTCGTTGAAGAAAAAGTGCGCAGCTCATGTTCTAGGTAAAACGACGCTCAAACCGTACCGCATATCAATAGGAATGATTGGAATATCTTGAAAAAAAGAACGCCTGCCTTATTTGCAAGTACCCGCTGATGATTTAGAGATGGTGGAGGCTGATAGAAAGCTATATGGGGAATTTAGTTTAAATGTATAGGCGGCTCTTTGGAAACGAATGAACGAAATTCTACCTGCAATGCAAAACTGACTCGGACCAAGCTCCACAAGAGAACTACCGGATAAGCTACTTTTAATTTAAGGAAAGTGACAGTCCTCACTTGACAAAACTCACACAAGACGAATGGTTGTGAGAAGCTACGCCTAGAGTCCCTACGGCCCTGTTGCGCCAATTATTTGGCAAAAAGTGACAGTCCCGCCGAACCTACGTAAGGGGGCAACTTTATCAACTTAGTTGTCCGATTGTTGTAAGTGGAAAAGATCTCCCGATCCATCTACAACCTATCGACAGACCTTGTCAGATAAATTTCAAGTCGTCCGAAACACATATTCTCTTCCATACAGAAGTCGGCGTCACCCCTATTGTCACTGCCGCGAAGTGCGAATTTCTCAACGATGTCATTATGTTTGCTGGTAATCTACACTCATAAATAAGCAAAGTTAAAATTACAGCCAGCAACAAAACCCAGTCGCGGCTTCTTATCGCCGTTGTTGTCTTGTAAGAAATATTTGTCTGCTTGGAAATTCGGCTCAATGCCAGACGCCATTTTAAGTTCAACTTTTTAGATATTAAACTGTTGGCATTTTCGGAGCATGGACCTTGGAGACACCGCCCTGAATGTACCTCAGCGTGGTGTGCTCAAAATGCTTCACAAAAGTTCAAGTAAGCCATTGATATTAAGACAGTTTCGAACAATCCCAATCTCAATGGGGGCACTTTAGACGGGCCTCTTCATTGTCAATAGCAAAATAGTTGCGTATACGCCCCCAACATCACTACACCCCGCCTTGTTATCTTTAAGTGTTAACATGTCAACATTGAGCGAGTTGTATGGAAATAAATTGCCCACCCAATTACTCATCCGTGCGTCCACTTAAAATTCAATCATGGCCACAGATGAATGATTCACACCCAATTCACAGAAGCCAGGGTTTCGCATATGTGACGCACCACAATCACATCTCAAAGTGAAACATGTTCAGTTACTCCGTTTAAATTGCCTTCAAACAGTTTCACTTACTCGTACACAAAGGTATAAACCCAAGCGCGTCACTTGACTTAACTAAGACCCACCGCATCAGGCTAATAGAAAGCTCGCCCAAGCGGTTTGCCATCTTAAGCTGTAATTAGCAAACGATGATGAGGGCAACGAACGAATGTGGATCAATCTATACGTAGCAAATTCTGCGCGGCGGCGCACCATTCGTACGCGTTAGGCAATTGCAATTCAACACACTGGAGAATAGTGAAATCATTCCATAATAAGCTACTATTATCAGGCTCTCTAGTCGATTGATTAAAAGTCATACACAAGTGCACATGGCACATCCAAATTCAGTGCAAAAAATTCGCTCAAGCATGTGAGCCGGAGCGTGCTGCGTGTATGATGCCACTAAGCCTCTTCAGGATTATTAGGCAATTTTGTGTGCAAATTTAACAAGTAATCGAATAAGCCTATTGCTGTAAGTGGTGCTTGCAACAAGCGAACTTTCACTATGGGCAAGCTAATGACCGATTGGTGGCAATGGGCAAAGTTGTCAGACAGACAAGCCAAACGGCTAATTGCACGGATGTTGTGTTTGTGTTTATCAATGCCAATCGCGCATTAATGCGATCTCAATAAAACAAAATCCTCATCAAGCTGCTGGCCGCTATAATTGAGTAATACCCGTCGAGGAATTCAAGGTGCAAAACTTTCTTCGTTTGTGTATACATGCGTCAACATTGATTGTGGGGGAACGACAAGTTCGATGCCTCCACACGGAAATGCAAAGAAAATATAGTGAAAATCTAATGATCACGTTTTTCCAGTGTGCCCATCTTCAAGAAACTGCAGGAAGACACTCTCATCAAAATATCAGACGTACTGGAGGAGACATACTACCAACAGGGCGATTACATCGTGCGCCAAGGAGCCCGCGGCGACACTTTCTTCATCATATCAAAAGGTCAAGTGCGCGTAACCATCAAGCAGCAAGACGCCCAGGAAGAGAAATTCATTCGCACCCTGGGCAAGGGCGACTTCTTTGGCGAAAAGGCGCTGCAAGGGTGAGTAGTTCGTTGGCTATTATCTTTTCAAATACTAACGTTTATTGGTCTTTCAGAGATGATCTCCGTACCGCCAACATCATTTGCGATTCCCCAGATGGTGTCAGTTGTCTGGTGATCGATAGGGAGACTTTCAACCAACTCATATCAAATCTGGACGAGATCCGACACCGATACGACGACGAGGGAACACTGGAGAGGAAAAAGTGAGTATTCCATTAGCACATCTGTGCAAGATATTGCTGGCCAAACGATAATTTTGCATATTCGTGGTGTTTGCCATTTGAACTTTCACGACAAGCGTGGGTCCACTTGTACTTTCTACCCGCGGCAGGCAGTAGACAGAAAATTGATTCCAAAGTACATGCAATATTCGTCGTCGAAAGCGATGGCTGCTAAAAATAGTTTTAGTGCTATTTTTAGAGGTTGACTCTACAGCGGAAGTTGGCGTTTATTGAAAACGTGTTTATCGTTAGAGTGGAGTTATAATTAAATGCCTTTGAACTTTGCAATGTGCACAAAGTGTGATAGCTTGCATTAGCGATTAATTTAAGCAAAATAGGAGATGGTTTGACGTGCCGTATCGAAGAAAATGTAAGAGACTTGAAAGTCGCTGATTGAGAAAAGGAATATAGCAGTCTATACTGTGACATTCTGTCGCATTCGTCGATTTAATGCGTCTTTCTCCTCCATTTTTGATTAAAATGGATATCACCCAATCATCCTTTAATTTATTGTCAGCCTAAAATGTTATTTAATTCCAAGAGCCATTATCCGAAGGTGTGCTTAAATATGTAAGACCTTTTCAGTCTCTACTGTCTTAGATCTAAATATACAACAAGTAATTAAACAGTTAAACTTTACACCCTCTACCTCGATGAATTTAAATCCCGATCTTGTTTTTATTTTAAACAAACCTTAAGTTGTGAACAAGAACAAGTAATATCCGTACTTTTCTTTTATTATTAAACTGCAAGCAAGATGAAATAGAATAGAGCTTTGAGTAAGTCACACACAAATCCCCATCATCCCGATTCTTAACTACCGTACAACCAATCACAATACTCTTTTTCTCCCCAGGATCAACGAACAGTTCCGTGATGTTAATCTCTCTGATTTGCGAGTTCTTGCCACATTGGGTGTGGGCGGTTTCGGCCGCGTTGAGTTGGTGCAAATTCAAGCCGACCCCACACGCTCATTCGCCCTCAAACAGATGAAGAAATCACAAATAGTTGAGACGCGCCAGCAGCAGCATATCATGTCCGAGAAGGAAATCATGGGCGAGGCCAATTGCCAGTTCATAGTGAAGCTGTATAAAACATTTAAGGATAGGAAATACCTTTACATGCTGATGGAGAGCTGCCTGGGCGGTGAATTGTGGACGATCCTACGTGACAAAGGAAACTTTGACGACGCGACCACAAGATTCTATACGGCATGTGTGGTGGAGGCATTTGACTATTTGCATTCGCGTAACATAATCTACCGGGACCTTAAACCGGAGAATCTTTTGCTCGATGAGAAGGGCTATGTAAAGTTGGTGGATTTCGGTTTCGCTAAGAAGCTTCAATCCGGGCGAAAGACGTGGACCTTCTGCGGCACTCCGGAGTACGTTGCCCCAGAGGTTATATTGAATCGAGGCCATGACATTAGCGCCGACTATTGGTCGCTGGGTGTCCTGATGTTTGAACTGCTTACAGGTACAATAACAGAACAGAGCCATGTGTGCAGAAGTCTAATTGTTGTGTTTTCTTAGGTACCCCTCCATTTACTGGATCGGATCCGATGCGTACATACAACATAATCCTAAAGGGAATCGACGCCATCGAGTTTCCCCGCAATATTACCCGCAATGCCAGTAATCTTATTAAGAAGTTATGCCGTGACAATCCTGCCGAGCGTCTGGGCTACCAGAGAGGCGGAATCAGTGAGATCCAGAAGCACAAGTAAGCGCTTCATAAGGAGGTGTTTTTTTTCCCGGTATAAATAGCATTTTTCTTTCAGGTGGTTCGATGGTTTCTACTGGGAAGGACTCTTAAACCGCAGCCTAGAGCCGCCAATCTTACCCACTGTGAAGAGTGTCATCGACACTACGAACTTTGATGATTACCCACCGGACCCAGACGGTCCTCCACCAGACGATGCCACTGGCTGGGACAAGGACTTCTAAGAGTGCAGTCCCAGTCTATTGCCTGCTCAAAACCAAGTTAAGAATCTGTAAATTTCATATAAGAAGGACACTTTCTGACTGCTAGATCTGGCGTTATTTGAGGAACACCTTCATTCAGTCATAAGAGCAGACGAACGCCACAAATAACTCGTCTTCCCAAAACGCAGTCGACACTGGGCCGCGCAGAGAAGGTGTAAATATGTGTAATCAGAACAAAAATCGAATACTATGAAATATGTGAATGTTTTATCAAAGTACACGGTGTTTTGAATGTATCCCCTTACATAAATTAAATAAATAAAATACGAATGTGACGTCATTTACTGCACGCAAACAGCCATGCAATAACGCTAGACTAACTATCACTTATTAACCTACAACCCATTTTTAGCTAGATTTATTATTGAAAATAATATACTGTGTCGTTGTTAAATAAATATGAATTTATTATATTTTATAAATTGCTACTATTATTATGTTTTAAAAAGAGAAACATTTGTTGTTCGAAAAATATTAAATCAAAAGTTCATGTTTTCTTTCTTTTTTTGTAAAATTACATATTTTATTTAAGAATATTGTGAATAAATGTATGTGTAGATTTTTTGTTACCTACTGTCTTTTATGTACGGCGATGCAGTCGTGATTTCACAAGAAACAATTATCAACTTTGTTTTAAAGAAAATATGTACAACGTACATAGAAGACTGGGCCCCAATCACGTAACTTTTGAGACGACAATTGTCCGAACGGTAGACCTCCAAAACTAGCAACGAAGTGTAAAAATTACGAGCTTCATTTAGATCATTCTTCACAACTGTATTGAACTGAAATTATGATAATCAAAAATGAATCGGCTTGAAAACAACTTATTCGGGAAGCTCTGGCGATCAAAATAATGATATGTTGCCGCTAGTTACATCTTCACAACCTCTGGGGCCCTACTCTCTATTTCGTTCCGAAAGTCAATCCTATACGAAATTTCCGTTCCGTTTTTTAGTTGGTACTCTGTAATAAAGGGTTTTCCAATAAGAGGTGTTATTTTGGTATTCAAAGAAAAATGTAATTTTTTGAGATAAATAATCGGATGTTTATTTCATAATAAAGTGGACGGTATGTCGTTAATAATGAAAAACAACATCAGCCAAATGGCCATCACGAGCACGCATACAGGGCCATATCCTTTTCATGAAATTTTCCAAAACCAAATGGCAAAGTGGCTGCCCTATGTCCTCGTTAGCCTCACGATCTTTATTTTTGAGGTCTTGAATCGACGCTGGGCTGTTGGCGTAGACCTTATCTTTCACGTGAGGATGAAGAGGCTTCTCAAAAATAACTCTTGGGTTTTCCAAGCCCCAGATGCGACAATTTTGCTTATTGACGCAGCCACCGAGGTGGAAATGGGCCTCATCAGTCAGGACGATTTGTCGATGGAATTCCGGATCATTTTCATGCATTTCAAGGAATGGACAAACCTGAGTTTTCTTCAACACTTTGGGCTACAGCAGCAATATTCTCAGTTGTTCTTGAGCGATGTGCAGGGCTTTTATTCTTCACATCACTAACTTGTCGAATTTTTCCACCAATTTCTGTTTTGCGGTCCGACAAAGTGCTTCACGACGACCAAAAAATGCTTTAGTTTTGCGAACTGTGACTGCAAGATTTTCATCATTTTTGTAGTGAATTTTAATAATTTCAATGCGTTGTTGAAGCGTGTGTCGTTCCATTTTTAGTAATGGCGTAGTTTCTACTTCTTGTCAAATGTTAAAGAATAAAAGCTTCAAAAGTGACAGCTACCGAAACAGAGATGAATGAATAAAAGAGATGGATATCTTTCGTACGTCTATCCCCCCAAAACCCATTTGTTTACATTGTTGTTTTTGTACTTTCCATCCCAGTCTGTGAATTACGTGTGAGCTACAAAAAAGCATGTTGCTAATGGCCGGCCAACATTCCTTTTGCTTTTATGGGCATCGCGCTGTTCAATTGTTTTGTGTTTGGTATTGAAATTGTTTGGTTTTTGTTAAGGATTTGATTAAAATTAAAAAAATAATGAAATACGCATTTTGGAGTAGCGAATTATTGCATTAAAGTTCAATTCACGAACTCACATATACTAGAAAAGATATGAGCATATGTACGTGACTTCATGAATTTTTGAGAAAACAGCTTGTAGGCAGCCGCCTTTCCACTGGAAAGTTATATATCTCTGTATTCCATTATCTTTGTACCGAAATAGCGGCTCATTCACAATAACACCTCTCATTGGAAAACCCTTTACCTTCGGAATTCTGTATCGAATTAGTAGTACATTTCATTCGGCTTTCGAAATAGAGAGTACAAAACGTTTATTTTCGAAAAATGTTACTTTCGAAACGAGATATAAAGTAGGGCACCTGGCGACACAATCATAAAATGTTGCTGCTACTTACATCTTCACAACCTGAAACGTTTAAATGTATCTATGGGCAAGACGATTCGTTCCTTTCTCTGTTCCTTCTGCTCGTTGACAGGGTTTAGATAAATCATTATTAAAAAAACATTCAATTCGCTTTACTAATAATCATTTTCAACCTTCACACTTAGTATTTTGTAGGTCGCAATATGCATTTTTGTAGGGAAAGAGGAAAAATTGAACCTGGACACTAAGGCCGTTTGCTCATACGACTCTTAACGATTTAAGTTCTACTTAAATACTTATGGGCTACTTTTTTTAGGGCATAAACTGTCACATAAGAGTTATGTGGCACTCAATTCGCTATGAGTCGTATCAGCAAACGGCCCTCAAAGGTTTATATTTGATTGAGGGAAATTTGGAAGAGGGAATTTAATCTCAAAGAAAGGACCAACTGAGCAACTGCTTAGTGGCAGCATCTAGCCGCTCATCGCACTTTCCACCTAAACACTGTGGGCCTTACTAATAATCCTTTTTTAACCTTCACACTTAATATTTTGTAGGTCACAATATGCATTCACAATGGCATAGTGTTCCATACAAAATTGCATATTGTGACCTAAAATATATTTAGTGTGAAGGTTGAAAATGACAGAGATGAATGAATAAAAGAGATGGATATCTTTCGTACGTCTATCCCCCCAAAACCCATTTGTTAACATTGTTATTTTTGTAATTTCAACCCCCGTCTGTGAATACGTGTGAGCTACAAAAACGCATGTTGCTAATGGCCGGCCAACATTCCTTTTGCTTTTATGGGCACCGCGCTGTTCAATTGTTTTGTGTTTGGCATTGAACTTGTTTGGTTTCTGTTAAGGATTCGTTTAAAATAAAAAAGATAATGAAATACGCATTTCGGAGTAGCGAATTATTGCATTAAAGTCTAATTCATGAACTCACATATACTAGAAAAGAAATGAGCATATGTGCGTGACTTCATGAATTTTACGGGAAAACAGCTTGTAGGCAGCCGTCTTTCCACTGGAAAGTTATATATCTCTGTATTCCATTATCTTTGGAAAATGATTAGTAAGGCCCATTGTATTTGAAATTTTTATTTTTAAAAATGCCAAAATGAATGTTATCTCAATTCACTACATAGCTAGATATGGCTGCAAATTGTGAGACCTTGTGAAGGGTATTTCTTTTGCAAAGTTCCACCAACAAAATGTATTGTAAGTTGCGAAAGGGTTTTTCTTTGTAAAGTTCCACCAACAAAATGTATTGTAAGTCGCGAAAGCAATTGGGTATTCCCTCATATAATACGTCAGAGTTTCTGTTGTTGTTCCTGATGCATTGCAAAATAGACAGGTCAAAACGTCAATTCCTGAACTACAGCGGTTTTGGCCTTCCAACTTAGATACTGCCACTTACTATGTTACAAACTGAAGTAAAATTCATTCTAATCTTGTGTATGATTAGTGTCAATATTAATCTCAAAATGTCATAATAAACTAAAGATGTGTGGATTTTCGTTCAGACGTTATCGGCATCGGCAGCAGCAATGCGATAATGGTGGCGGTATAAAAACAGAAACATTTCCAAAAACAAATCAGTCCTGTCACAACAGTTAACATAAGAAGTGCTTTTGCTTTAACTAAATATATTTTTCAAAATGAAGTTCCTGTTCGCTTTGGTAGCCATTTTCGCTTTGGTCTTTGTCGTCCGCGCTGACAAATCAGGTGTGTTTTGATATCGAGCGTGTTTGTTGTATCAATGATCTTATGGATTCACAATTATTTTTAGTGTGTTCACTGCGAAAAGAAATCGGACCATGTCGCGCACAGGTACCAAGCTTTTACTTCAATGGCAAGGAGTGTGAACGTTTCCTGTATGGTGGCTGTAGGGGCAATGCAAACCAATTCAACACCAAGGCTGAATGCGAAAAGCTCTGCTTGTAAAATGATTTATTAGGTAAACGCTAGGCAAATGTTTTTAATGAAAATAAAAGAAGTCTTTTTCTAGTTTATTTTTGTTTGATTTCTGCAAGTAGGTTATAGGGTATGCTCTTTTAAGAATTTTGGCGGCAATTTTGTACAGCAAAAGAAGTTCTGCGCTTTCAGTCAATGAACAAATTGTTAAAAAAGACAGTCCGCGATACTAATAATCATTTTTAGTGTCCAGGCTAAAGTTTTCTAGCTCACAATGGCGAAATTTTCCATAAAAAATCGCATATTGTGACCTAAAAAGTATTAAGTGTGAAGGTTAAAAATGATTAATAGTAAGGCCCAGTGTCTACATATTTTGTGAAAAACTAAAACTTGTAGTCTCCATTATAGATAAAATGATCTTTTTAAATATAGTCGTTAAAGGTCGCATTTAAAAATCTATAGACGTCAGTTGAATAACTACTTTCATTGTCAGGCAGATAATAGTGGTAAAAGTGCCCAAAACCTCGGTGAAGTAGTGTAGCAGTTGCAATGTTTCCTGGTTGAAAAGGTAACCGATCAACACAAAGGCAAAATGCGAACAGCTCTGTTTGTAAACGGAGCAGGAAGAGATTTTTTTGGAGTTACACAATGACGTAAAAAATTGATAATCAACTAGAAACACTTTGTTTCGTTTTAGTACAAGTTATTATGAAATTTGTATTAAGGTGCGATTGAGTGTGTTCAGATAACCTTTTACCCTCGTGGTATATCTACTCAGAAAAAAATACTGATAACTCATTAAAGTCTATAAGACAACAAATAGATCGAGGTAATGTGGGTGTCTTGTTAGTTTAACCAGAGAGTACATACCTAATTGGAAAGTAAAACAGGCATTAAAAAACAAGCAGAAAAGCATCTGGAACGAGTGTAATAAAAACGTTTTTTTTTTCGCAATAATTGTTTATTATTTACACAATAAATTTACGAAAGAGATGCCATTTTAAAGTTTCAGTCCGACGAAAACAGCTGTCAAAAAATATATTTAGATGCGTGTTCGGGTATAGTACAATCAAAATGTTGACAGATTGGAATCAATTTCAAACATGAAATTACTTTGCTTGTTTGTCTAGCAAACGATTTTTGCATAAAGCCTAATATGCTGTTTCAGGAAAGCTAAAATTAAGCGCCTCTCCAATGTTTCTTTCCACCACTTCGCTTAATTTTGACAGTGTAAGTTCAAAAAAAAAACTGTGTTGGTAAGCTGATTGACTTTGTTCTTTTTCTTTATTTGTACTTTATTAGCTCCCTCCTCAAAAACCTCTTCCATAACTCCTCGTTAAAATATTCCATTTCTAAAAGAAATTAAATTAACAACAACGAATTTCTAACCATTCTCCAACTGTTAATTTGCTTTCGTTTGAAATTTTGTTGCGAATACCGAGAATTTCTCTGATCTATCAAAATTTAGCTGTGGAAAAATGTATTTTGCATTAATACGCTTACTTAAATTCTTCGACTGCTTGGCTTAACTGCTTTGCTTAATTTTATCTTTGGAGACATTTTTGTATGGAAGCTTAATTTAAGCGCGAGCAGCATACTAGGCTTAAACTATAAAAGGAGCAAGTCTAGGAACAAATATTTCAGAAAAGGATTAGTTTTCACAAATTTCATTTAATAATTTAACCCACTGGTGTTTACTGGCCTTATCGTTTTATAACTTATTCGACCAGTGTTCGTCTTGGTGTGTGTCTGTGCTTTTGGAGACTTTAATATCATGTACATCTGGTGGAGGTTCTCGACTCGAGTGTCGCATAATACGGGTTGAAGTGGGTATGGATTTGCTAAAATTAAAAATTAAAAATGCATATCCTACATATAGGTGGAAGCACAATTGTTTCCGTTATCTTCGTCTCTTTACAGTTTTTTTTTTTTTTAAATATATTGACGAATGTTTTGCGAATTGAAAGGGGGATAACAGTTTATCGTATACATACAAAAAATGTTGGTCCATTAGAGTTTATGAGGTGGGTGGTACGTAACGAACGTTTGACAAGTCACGCGATGACGCAAAAAAAGTTGACAGTTGCCACTGATGGACTTTCGATTTCCAAAACGGTCCTCATTGGCGCTCATTTTGCAGAATGACGTAGTATTTATTCGAAGAAATAAACGCCTAAGAAGCTTCAGCAATTCAGATATTCTATCTGGAAAACCAGTTCTAATGCAATTCCACTTTATTTTACATATTTTGGAAGGTTCCGGTTACCGCATAGAGGTGTGTTGTAAAATTGTTGAATTTAATTTATTGAGGAATATTATATTTCTATTGACTTAGTTAGGTTTTCCGTTTTCCCATTTCATTTCTTCTATTACTTCTTTATTAAAATTAAAAACATTAAGCCCGTTGAGTTAAAAATGGATTTAAATGCGGATTTAAAACATTTTAAAACGATTGTAACACGTTTGAGACCTGCGTGTCAAATTTTACAAAAAATTAAATTATTTTTTTGTTGTTTGTCACTTCATTTGTTTTGGGCCCAGTTATATTTTAAGGTGAATTAATTATTCCGAAATTTCTGTCGAATCGAATGTAGCCTCCAAAATGCCGCTTTTTTTCAGCCGGAAATATTTTCCGAAAATATACCACATCGTAATCGTCGACGCGTTGTGCATTCGATATATTCGACGACAAGGATTTACCATCAGCTGCTGTTTCATCGAAGACATCAGCATTAATTTTGTCCATTTCACGAATGAAGTCCTTTTTTAGTTTCTTGACATTTTTTTTTCTATTCCCCTTTTCTACTTTTATTATTTCTGAAATGAAATGTCAATATTATGAAATTGAGTTTTCACCCGAGTTAAAGTACTTAAACTGGTCTCCGGAGTGTGGTTTAAATCCAATCGGACTAAACGCTGTCAAGTTTAAAAAAACTGGCTTGGGTTTAATTTTTGAGTTATTTTTTTTTTGATCCGGGTGTAACCTTTAACCCGCATTGAAGGAAGTAAATAGTATGGCCGTCACAGTTAGTTAGCTTCAAGTTAAATTTTACACTTTTGCACAAATTTACTAGCGCACAGATAGGTTAGCTAGGTTCGTGGGCCGCCGAGGAATACTCCGCGCCACACTCAGGTCAAAGTTAACCAATTGTGATACCCGGAACTCGCACAGATCCACTCGCACGTTTGACATATATTTAAGAGAAAACAAGATGGCTGATTACCATGTAATAGACCTTGAATTGAAGTTTATTGATTTCAAATGAAAGTACTAGTTTAAATAATTTAAGGCGCGTGTATATTTCTCTGACACCAATGCTTTCCTTTTTCAGTTTCATTTTATGGAAAATAATCACAGAAAATATGCATTTATTCTAAAAATATGCAACAATATTCATTTCAATTTGCTTAAAAAATCAGCTTCTATATTAAGCAAAGCAAGATCGTTTAACCTCTGCTCCGTCATTTTGAATAAGCTAAGTACGCGGCTCGAGTTAAATTTTCGCTCCCATACAAAATTCTCTGCAAAATTTAGCTGAACTAAATTTAAGCGAACCCATTTGCTTTGAATTGGTACGCAGCTCGAGCTAAATAATCAAACTTTTGTTTCAGAATGTACTGCATGTGTCTGACAAAATTTAGCGTGCCCATTTAATGGGTCGGCACATTTTTTCAAGCTGAATTGTGACAGATCGTTGTGTATTTGTTGTTCCGTTGCGGAAAAGTATGCAAGGATGAGCTTTCTTAATTATTAGATGAAGTTTTTTCAAGGAACAGCTGTTTTCTGTGACACTTATCCACTCGGCGTACCTACTCTATGTCAAAATTTAGCTAGGACTTTAGCTGATGTTTGAAGAGAAAAGTTGGTGACCAGATAAAATTTATTTTAGCTCAAGCAGCGTACTACGCTTCAATATAAACATTTTTCGAAACAGATTGTTCATGACTGTACACGTACATTTACTAAAAAAGCAATATGCATAAGCACTAAGCAGAACTACAGATGAGCGGGTTACTTCACCTTCACATTTTTAAAATTTATTTGGAAAATTGCAAATCATCACTTATATTAAACTAAACGAACGAACTATTTTATATGTACGAAATTATTTATACTTTGATACGCAAAAATAGTGATTTAGGAAGATTATAACCATACGGAACGGTACGCGAGCCTTTAAAATATTAAGATACTTTGCATTTGAGTTATTTCTTGTAAATCTTGTTAATCATCAGTGACTTTTTTTGGCACGATTTGCCGCCCTTAATATCTGGCCGCCCTAGGCCCGGCCCTACTGGGCCTTGAGGTAAATCCGCCACTGGCTGAGCTTGGAAATCAGTAATAAAAACAAGTTCATACAGCACTTCAGTTTACTTCATTTGATTTTGTAGCGTTTATGAGTCCAATAAGATGAACTTGGGGCACTTTTTTGAATCGATAGCATGCTTGTCTTCCCACAAAGCATTTCTGTTCAGAAATGGCCGCACTATCGTTTCTCGTTATTTTAAAAATTTCTCACCTTTTGTGAAATTGTTTATGAACGTTGTGATGGCTGAACACAGATATCACAGGTGCTGATGACCAGTAACCATTGGCTCAGCCGCCAGTAAGTAACATTTTTTAAATGCGACGTAGGGTATCATATGAAACTAGGAAGCTTTTCTGTACCTTTTGTTTGTGAAACAGATTAAGTATACCTTTTCAGGGAGGTGTGATTGTATACATAACAGAAGTACAAACATTACAGGCCCATCGGCCGGCGTATTGGATAAGTGAAGTGAACATCTCGCTGATTTCATTCTAATTAATTGTGAAAATATTGATCTCATACATACACTTTCGTAATCGATCTCCAGATGGGATTTCCCCTCATTTCAGTAACGATGGTATAAAATCGTTGATTCATTTGCACTACGGTATCAGTCACATTGCAACCGTTCAACACTAACTTTGACATACCAGCTAACGAGACAAAACACTATCACTATGAAGATCTTATTCGCCTTAATGACAATTTTCGCTTTGGTCTTCATTGTTCGTGCGGAGGTGGACAAATCAGGTGCGTCTTGATAAACCGTCTTCTTCCAAAGATTATATAATAATTAATATATTTTATTTAGTGTGCGCTCTGCCAAAAGAAGTTGGCCCATGTCGTGGGGCTGGTAAAAGCTTCTTCTTCAACGGCAAGGAGTGCGAATTGTTCCTCTACGGCGGCTGCAAGGGCAACGATAACCGATTCGCCACAAAGGAGGATTGTGAAAAGGTCTGCTTGTAATTAAAATAAAATAAAAAGTTATATGGTTCAGTTTAAACAAGGATTTTGTTGGGTTAATTTGTCAATTAATTTCAAGTGAAAGTGCCAGCTTGTGGCATCTGCAAACCTGATCAATCAACGCTCAAACCGGTTCGGCAAATCGTATTGTTGGAGAATTAAAATCAAAATGCAAATTTAAGTCCTCCCATCAGTCCGCCTTATTTGCATATTTTTAATGATTTCTCTCGCTTTGGTGTAACAATTCAATCAAATCAGTTTTGCAATTTGGGTATGACTACGACAACAACTGTTATCGATCCTACACAAAATGGCCGCTAAGAGAATTGTTATCAGTTATGCTTTTCCTTTTGATCACTTATCGACGAATTGTTGATTGCTGTACAGAATTATTGGTAAACAAAAACATTCGTGACGTTTAAGCTATATTTATTCATAATGTTCTTCAAATATTGACAGCCGAATTTGAATTCCAAACAAGTTTCGTTTTGAGGCTTGTGTTATAGGGGGTTGCCCGTATAATGCTATGTTGACACTGGTTGGCGCTGGTGTGTCACCGCTATTGTTATTTATATTCTTAAGACGTTGTTTGATAACTTTTTATGCGTCGGTTTGACATCCAGCTGACAGCGACTTCAGGCTGTGAAAGAAACAAACATTAAGAACAGCCCAGAAGGCGATGATGTTATGATGGAGTAAGTTAGGTTGAGATGAAAGAGGGTGACTAGCGATAGCTTGCTATACGGAAAATTCAACTGGGATCTGTCGTCGAACACAGGCCAAACAAGATCTACAACGCACTTGGTGATATTCAGACAAATTAAATTGGTATACTCATTAGCAACAAACGGAGTTGCTTACTTTCATTTCCATTTAATATTTATTGTTTGTAAACAATAACAAAGTACAATCAGTCGCAATAAAAAGCAAATCAAATCGGAGAGTGACAGCAAATTCCGAACAAGTAACTATTGAATTTTGTACGATACCTTGTCCATCTAATTTTTTTAATTTTGCACAAAAATGTACTCACAACGTGATGAAATATTTTTATTAAAACCTAAGTATAACAATTAATTATTAAAAAACAAAAAAAAAGTTGCATCTGTGATAAAGTCGGAAAAAACGAAAATTAAAGACAGAGTTTAAATGTTTGGATGCATATCTGTTTTTAACCGAGTCTGCTCTTTCATTTAACCAATCATAACTCTTTAGCGAATCGTTGTAAAGTGGCGATTCGACGCCTGTTTCTTTGGTTGAAACATCTTGCACAAGATTTCCAATTGTGCAATATGTTTACATATGCATTTACATTGGGGACGTTCAACTAGATACTTGTAAGTCTGACAGCTCTCTCACTAAGTGAATGTCGGGTTTTGAATGGTCGAAATCGGTCATGTGAGCACCTGTTCCAGATGACGTTTATGGAGGGGTAGCCGACGAATCTAGTCAAAAAATGCGTGACTGAGTACTAAGTTGACAGTTCGCATATGTGGCTGACGTAAAAAAAGTGACGTTTCCGACCAATCTAGTTTTTGCGTTCAGGTTGCATGTCATCCAGACCATTCTAGTCGACTTAAGATGACTAGATTCTTGAATGCGGTCATTCAGTTTCTGCTTAAAAACTCTGACAGTCCATCACGAACCAAAGAGATAGTAATGTCGTTTTCCATTGGGCAAAAAGAAGCGTCCGGAATCGAAAAAATCACTTCTGAAACCGTTCCATTGGTTCTGTTGATTCTGAGAAGAGAAATTCGCTTCTCGATTTGCAATCAGAATCCACTCAAGAAGCACTCACACAAATGTAATTTATGTATTTTATACAAGCCAGCTGACAGTCGCCGTAGATTATTTTTTGGCATTTCACCAATACTTTTGTGGGTTCGATCAGAAGCAGTTTTGTTGTACCATTGGTTCACAGAATGAGTGGATCCGAGTGAAACCAATGGAAAACGACATAAATGTACAAGTTTTGATCTTCCAGTAGAATGCTTTTTAATAAACGTCACTTCGTCAAAGAGAAGAGTCCCTTTCGGTCACATTTACACTCAATTTTGAAACACTCTTATTAGTTTCTTTGGTCTACCCATAGAAACTTGTTAATATCTATTATTAGTTTCGACTTCAATTCAGTGACAAGCCTAAGCACTCTCTTAATTATTACCATAAAATCAAAGCGCATACCTGTCGATGTTTTAAGATTTGGTTTTTCAAAGGTTCGCTTATTTTTAAGCCTGTGAAAAGTCTTTTATTCCGCAAGCAGTGATGCGGCTTGCTCTGTCAAAAAAAAATTCAAAAATGCCTGAGCGATATTGATTTTTGTCGGCACGTACCGACTTCATCAACTTTCCATACTGCAGCGCCTTCAAAATAAACCATATCTCTGTCAAACAAAGCGCACTCCTTAATCATCTTCAAAGTGCTATTGGGAAAGCATCTGTATATTGAAAACAATAGCGTGACACACGTCCCCAAGCCTGAAGTTATTTGCCAAACACCAATACCAACCCCATTGCGACTCCGTTTTTTTGTTTCGCTTCTAAGCTCCATTTGGAATGTAAATAAACACCATATGCTGAACTTTAAGACGTATTTTTATTAGATTATTAATTACGCAACAAAAGTCCACAAGCTTTAGCCAATTCAATTGACTTTGGGCACATTTTTGTTTTCGTATTTTATAGACTGCGGCGGGATTAGTATCTTCAGTTAGAAAAGTTCCATAACAAAACCAAAACGTACTCTCGCATACAGCTGAAATATTGCATTGATTGAGAAACAAGTTCTGCGGGCAATCATCAACGATCAGCAGTTCTCTCGGTACATCAACCACTCCAGCCCACTTCCATCACCAGTAGTCGACCGCAGATAGCGTTTCGTTAACCACTTGATAAGTTCACCATCCCGTGTGTGTCACAATGAAAACGATAACCCTAAGCCTGGTTTTGATCCTTGTTGTGTTAGCTTTGAACCTGGTCACCGAGACAAGCTGCAAAATCGAAGAACGCTATAGGGGTACGTTGATTGCTACTAAAAACCACACTTGCAAGTAGGAATACTATTTTCTCTTGTACGAGTAGATATGCCAGACCGATGCCTCATGCCCATGGACTTTGGCTATTGCAGAGCAAAAATGAAGCGCTACTACTTCAATTTCAAACGGAATCAGTGTTCAGCTTTCTTCTACGGAGGATGTGCAGGTAATGTGAACAATTTCGAGACCCTGGAGGACTGCAACACGATGTGCGCTGGGAAGGAGTTACTCGAGGCGATTTGAATCGACGACGCTGTGTGTATCTATAAATATAAAGTTTATTTACCTAAGTAATATTTATGAGCAACGTTTGGGGTGCTAAAGTAATAAAGTTAATTTTTTTCTTATGATAACCTTGAAACAATGTGTAGTCTGATACGTATGTCGTCATCTGTATTTAAAGACCAGCACTCGTTACGGACCTCAGATGTAGGTCAAGCTGTGCTTCAGCACTCGACCAAGGTTTCGGGAAGACGATAATTGGATAAGAAAAACATGCTTCGAGTGAGTCCCATCCTAGTTGTGGGCATTGGGATGTAACCTCCACATTTTCACACTCTAGTATGAAGAACAAATTTGATTTACATTCCTCGATCTTCTGCGAACTGAATTTGTAAATAGAGTTGGTATAACAACAACTTGACGTAATTCACGTTAATTAAGTTTTTAGTGAAGTCGTGAGTGCTGTGGACCAGTTTAAATGACGCACGCGACGAGTTTCTTTGCGATCATCATCCGCAATTACTCTGAGCTACTTTCTATATAAATTGTATAAAGCCTCCAGCCTTCAATGACTGCTGATACTGACGACAAACATTTCTGATCTCATAACTGAAATTCGAATTATTTTTCCATGCGTTTAACCATATTTTTGTTTTTATGCCCACTTTACAAGTTTGAAGCTTTTTAAAGTAGTTCTTCGGGATTTTGTTTACTTTAAAAAAAATGTATATATAGTATACTCAGTTACACACATGTGTAGTATTGTTGGCGGCTGGGACTTTGTAAAAGACGAATGCCGGAGAAACATATTTGCGGTTTAAGTGCTGGTGCGTTTCGACGAGCCGAGCGAAAGAGTTTGATCGAGTTATTCAGTCTTGATGTTATGCTGGTTTTTACTAATGCTCGGGGCGGTTCTAGCGCGCGCTGACATTGAATATCTTATTGTTCGCACTTGACGTTTTTTGATTTAGCGACATTTTATCGGTGGTGACGTTATATCTGAAGATCGTTTGATGGCCTCGTTAATCCGACTCTGTCAATGGAATTGTAAACAGATTGTTAAATAGAGGATTTGCGTCGTAAATTATATGACAAACTGACTTGACTTGAGTTTGGCACTGGCGTTTCAAGGACCTGTGGCGTCATTATCACTGAAGCTGACTTTTCGAAAGCTGAAAAAGAGAGGCAATGTTTATAGGTACTCACTTACAAAAATTATAAAGTTATAAAAGTCTGTTCATTGAACTTGCAGAAAGGTTTTAAAATGTAAAGCTTTCTTACATCAGTTTTAGGTGGGACTTGTTATCCTTATCACTGCGATCATATATCTAGCTCAATTTGTTGTGATGGACTAGCGTGTCTTATGATAAGTTTGAAGTATTCCGACAGAATTGGAATGCAAATGGTTGTGTTGGTAACAGATCTGTTAAAGCCGTGAAATAAAGTTGATGGAAATAATGTCGATCGACCTTCCATAAAGTATTGGAAATAATGTTGAATTGCGTCAGTTTCCATGTTCGATTTTATTTCCAATTAAATCGGTATAAAAGGAGTAATACTGTCGACCAGTTCAATAATAATTTTATTCAACTAAAGCTAAGTTTAATAGCGACTTTATTTCCCAACTTAAAAATTCATTTTCGACTTTATTGCCAGCAATATTCAACTTTATTTCCAAATACAAAAACCCTATTTTACATTAATATAAGCAAAATGGAAAAATAAATTCACACGAGTGCCTCAAGTTCATGGTTTTCATCAATTGCGTTATGCTGTCTGATTTCAGCTTTCGAATTTATTTCCAAAAGAATTTCTACATTATTGCCAAACATAAATAATTTTTTTTTTATTCCATTGCCATTCCCATATTTTACATAATTAGCTAACTTTGGAAATAAAATCGAACGATGCAATTCGACATTACTTCCAATAGTTTATATAAGGTCGATCGACATTATTTCCATCTACGGCTCCCAAAAATCTAGTTATCTTAATGCCGCATTTACGCCATCATGCACGCGCATTTTTGCACGAAACGGGAGAGAGAGAAATTTGTCCGCAGTCAATTCTAAGACTGGGATCAAAAATCAGACGCCTAAAGTGTCATGGATGTTCTACCAATAGTTATAGTATCTACAACGGAAACAAACACAAGTTCCGGCGAACAAAATTTTTGCCATTAATTAAAAGTAGGTACATATTTCTATTTCTGATTCAAAACATTCGAAATGACAGCGGTAATTAGTTTCAGTAACAATTCATTAATCAGTTACACGAAATAAATAAATAATTGTCCGTTCATCACTTCCGATTTCCGACTTTTGTTTTATAGGAAATCGAAATTTCGTAAGCCATCGCTATAAAAATTTCAACATGCATAGCTTTCCCATAATTCCTATCACGTAAACAAGATGGCCGATCAAAATACGTGTCACGTTTTATTGCGTGTTAAGTACTGCCGTCCCTTTCAGTCACAGGGCTATTTAAAATTTAGCATCCCTTTAATCGTACGTGTTAGGAATGTACGGTGGTGTAAATGCAGCATAAGTCGACTAGGTCGAACTGGGCACTCATTCCGTAACTTTTCTGACGATTATCGTCGAAACGATAGACCTCCAAACCAGCAACCAAGTGCTAAAATTACAAGTTTCAGAGCTTAATCCAGTTCTTTTTATAAAACCTGACGTTTGTCAAAAAAATTCGTGCAGAATATGACTTATTTAGGTGATCAAAGTTTCATCGTTTAGACGATTGTTTATACACGGAATCTGCCCCCTGGATAAGATGTATCCTGAAGTCAAAAACTGGTCGAGAACGTAGCTTTTCTTGACTACATTCTTCGGCCCTCCATAAATGTCAACTGCTTTTATGACCGATTTCAGCCAAACAAAACCGAGATACATCTAGTCAAACAGCTTACTAAACTTGAACGTCCCCAATTCGTTAACAAAAATTAAGCTCGAAAACTATACGCATCTCAAAAGTCTCTGCAAAGGCATTTTATTTATCACAAAAATTTACAAAAAATTGAAGTACAACATTAAAAACAATTAAACATAAAAAAATAAAACCTGCTGCGATATTCAATTTTTTTCCGCCGCCTTTCCTCTTGCACCATGCGACGTTGACGGCAGATTTTCATCTTCACTCTCTTCTTCCGACAGTAAATCACAAATTAATGTCCCATCCTTCTTCGATCTAGACATCCTTATTGATCGCCGTTTGTGCGTGGTGTACGAGTTCAGGGTCAATGATGTGCGACGCCGAGTGTATGTCGCTCTATTCCCGACATTCACTTTTGGTGTTTTTTTGCCTGCTGGGCCAGCTTTCTTCTTTCTTTTCCCGCCAGCGAGTTTTACTGCAAACTTTTTGGGTCTTTCACCAGCAACCGACAAACGGAACGACCCGGTTAATCCCTTTCCACTAATTTGAATGATTTTTCGTATTTCCACAGATTTTTTTATATATTTTGACAAGTATGCTGAAATTCTTTGAATTTCTACATTAAAGACTAAATGAATGAACTTCTTAATGGCTGTGTATGAACAGCCCTTGCCACTATTGAGAGAAACCAAAGCCGCATCTACCATCGTCTGGATCGTTGGGTGTCTTGACGTTCGCCTCTTGTTTGGGGTAGAGGTTGTTATTGGCATGGCAATAATAATTTCAAATAAAATCCAACATTAATTTAACAGGCAAATCAACAAACAAACTCTAATTGACAGTACCACAGATCGAGTTGGAAAGAGTTAGGTTATGGTATACAAACAGAAGTGGGACATTCAGCTGACGATATTGTAATTACCGCAGTTTTGGTTCGTTCTTTGATTTTGTTACAAAAAACAGGGTCACACCGAACAAAGAAACAGTTTTGGATGAAAAGAAAATGCCGCTTAATAAATATTCAGTCAAAGTGCGGGCAACTGAAACGGAAGTCTTTTGAATTCGTACAATGAAATAAGAAATTTAGCAAGAAGTTCTCCAATGCACCCAACGCTGGTAGACTTCTTTTAGCTTTTGTTTAAGTTCACGATAAAATATAGCGATGTGTCAAAAGATCGGACACCTGACGCTAGCGTTCAAAAAAGAATAAGGAAAATATTGCACTTCTAAGCAGTGCCGTAGCCAGGATTTAGTTTCCCCGTGGGACTTGCTTACGAGGAATATTTTAAACAAAAAAAAAATTTATATATTGATTTATATAAGTTTGTACTTAAACGAACATACTTAAACTATTTTTTTTACACACAGTTTTTTCAAAACAGAAGACGGCTTGATTTTTTTTTGACATGTGATCAATCACCTTATCTGAATCCACATTAATATCCGAAGGAACAGATATCACAGCAAGTGAGCTTAATCTTGCATTCCCCATAACGTTTCGGGACACGTTTTAATCATTTTCATAGCTGAAAAAGTTCTTTCAACACTAGCTGTGGTCACTAGATCGTGGCCAAAACCGTAAGCAAGAAGTTTATACCTCTAAAGTAAGTCTTGTCACATATTATATAAAGCAGTTTCAAAATTTCGGTGGAAGGATCACTCGACGATATTTTTTCGCACCAAAAAATGTATTCAACTTTCGCAGCTGACAACGAAATTGCATTATCTCGCTCGCTCAACTGCAGCAAAACCTGGGAGAAGAGCTTGAAACGATGGTAGAACGTCTTCGTTGACCATGAATCTATGCAAAGAATCAGTATAGACACTCTAAAATAGGCTTCAGCAGAAGAGGTTTCTGGATTGGAACGCGTTGTTTGTTTCAATGAAGTTCTTGGAGCTCTTAATTCAAATTCAAATAAGTCCTCGGAAAGTTGGGATGCGGATTGAAAAGCCTCTCTAAAAAAATCGTCGGCATTTTCTCTGATGTAGACAATGAAGCTTACTAGGAAATAACTGTTTTGGACCGCTGCCAAAAGGTTTGATCCATTCGAAGACATCGCCCATGTTCTGCTCATTTCTTCTTAAAGAAGGCGTTTTTCTTTTTTAGTTCAGAGCTGAGCTCTGAACCGAGCTCGAGCATTATGTGCGCGCTCTGAGCCGAGCGTGCTCAGATCGGTCTGATGTATTTATGAAACACACTTGAGCACGTAGCTGACATTTTTAATAAATATATGTATGAATTGAATATTTATTCATTTTTATTTATTAAATTGGTTAACCTTCAGTTCCAGAACAACAAAGTTCGTCCACTATTTCATTTATTTTGTTTATCCTGTTTTTCTGTCAAATGTGCCTGTAAGTATGTAATCAGCTTTATACTCAGCCTGCTCAGTTAATTTATTCTGAGCTCATAGAGCGCGCTCTGATCATTCTCTGAACGAAAAAAGAAACACAAATTCTGAGCTCTGATGGATCTGAGCTAAAAAAGAAACACGAACTTTTTGTACAACAGTTCAGGTTGTGCTCTGAACTAAAAAAGAAAAACGCTTTGAGAAGCATTTCAAGAGCTCTAGGAAATAATACTGTCATGCCTTTCAACGTATCTTGTTTCACAATGAAAGTTTTAGTTTTAATTATTTTGTTTAGATTTTCGGTGCCCTCAATCCCCCCCCCCCTGGCTACTTAGATGCACACTAGATATTTCTATTCATACTATATGAAGTAGGTGTAGTTCTTTTTTCGCAATGTGTATATGACACTGCCGGTAAATTGCCATTTAGCGAGTGTGTACTCGTTGAATAAAGAAAGGCGCAAAGTATAACAAATTAAGCTAAATTGTGTTCATTCGTCGACTTTAATTTGGTTTGCTTTACATAGCTTAGGTCAGTGTTCAATAAAACTGTGCATATTTAAATAATAGTACATTTACGAACAACCCCTTTACTAATTTATTCCATTTAGTTTGTTCTGCATTCAGTCCGCTACTGTTGTATAACTCAAATTATTCACATAATGGTTTAGGTCAAGACTTACTGGCATATACCCGATGCACAATCCAATTGCGAAGTGGCATACAGGTCATATGCATATAACAATAATGCCGGAAGGAAACGGCTGTCGGCCATGTCCTCAAATGTGAAACGATTGTTACAAGTTTTGAAAAACGAAATGAAAATAATAACTGTTATACCTTGCAAGCTAGTTGACTTCATTTTAATTTCGGGTTTATGTGAACCACAATTTTACAAAAATCGACTACGAAATTATATTTATAGCTCTCACCAACATTTTTGAGACAATTTCGTTTGTCAGGATATGTCAAGGGTTCCGCGTTCAAACCTTCTGTGGACAAATTGCTTCAATGACAACTTATAGCCTGCAGCCTACAAAGGTGAACACAATACAACGGGCTACAATATGTTCGCTAAGTAGTCAGAACCTTAAAAAAAAACTATTGGAAACTGACTCTCGTATCGCAATCTTAAAATTTGAACATCTGGTTTACACTTTGACGCTTTTTCTTATTTTATTTTATTTAAAAATTCAGAACGTAATTTTTAAATCAAATGGATTAGGATTTCTAAAGGCAAAACAATGCTTCATTTGTTTCATGGAAATTGGAAGAATTAAAATTGAAAGAGCACCAAGCCTTCGTTTGAGCCTGTCATCAAAAAATGGTTCGAAAACTTTAGCGTCCACCCGTAGACACTGAAGACGTATTTACTGTCACCAATATTTCGCTCGAACGGTGAAGTAGGACCAATTATTTATAAAAGTATCTGCATGTATGAAAACGTTTAGTTAACCATAACGCAGCATATCGAAGACGAGTCTAAGCTTAAACTTTAAGTCTGCGCTTAGTAATCTGTTTGTTGTCATGTGCTTTGTGTTTGTACATATAAATAAGTTGATGTCACACCATTCTGACAGAGTTCCAGAACTGGTGTCCCTGTTCAAAATTCGTTTAGATCGAAGAAGGTGCCTTCAATGTTTTTAAAAGAACTTATTGATTCTACTAAAGTGCCCAGCTAAGTGGAGAAATAAAAACGACCCCTTCGCCAAACTAGGCAGATGAATTTCCTTTCATCTCAAAGCTCGGACTGTATCTGTCATTCCGGAAGTTTGAGGGCTCCTGAAACTGCACAGCCCCAACAAACAAAATGAGATCATTTTCAAAATTGAGTTCTGATACAAATGTTTTTATTTAGACATCATCAATATTATAGTTTTGCGCTATTCGTGTAATACTAGTTCCTATGCTACCTACAGAGTACAGACCTATTTGACATAACCTATAACAATATTTACAATTAAAGACGGCATCCTATACCTTTCCAGTTCACTGGTTAATGTAACCAACAAAAGGACAGACTAGCAATGGTGTAAGCTGTTGAACTTGTCGCGGTCATTCTTGACCATGCGGTTGTACTTCCATTTATCTTCATCCGTTTTGTGTGAGCTACCACTACTACTGCGGTAGCTGCTGTCAGAGCTGTTTATGTACGAGGAGCTGGCTGGTTGGGTTTTCTCTGCCGCCGGTGTTGCACCGGTAGACGGGCATTTGTCGGTGCGTTCTGTGTGAACCATTTCAAATTGATGTGTATTCCCAAATGAGTCACAAGTTCAAGGTACGTATTCGATGAGGGTCAACACTTGCAGCTCTAAATTGTTAGCGGAGTTTCCCGTTCGAGATCCCTTGCTGGACGATAGGTTCTTTGACAATCTAAGGAACAGAAATTCGCTGTTAACTTCACAATAATGTCTCCGTTGAGCGTCATCTTACCTTATGGATTTCAGAAATTTATGTTTGGAATGAGTGTACCTCGGGTTAAGCATTGACACCAATCGTACTCCTCGCTGTTACCATTGGTCGAAAGGGGGCGCACAGAACGAACTGAACTGGATAGGATCACTGACTTCGATGCTGGTTAGCAGGCCGATTTCGCACTAGACTTCGTACACTGAGAACCTCAAGCAGCTACTAATGCGCTACGTTTCGCTGGCAGTCTCTTAAATACTACCAACACCAATTGCCGCAATATATTCTCAAAAGGCGGAGATGCTTGAACCGGTTTGGGTATTGCCAGTCGACCGCAGAAGCGATGCAACGTGCAACATTGTCAGCTGTCGACCACATGAGAGTGATCACGTTTTAGCTGGGGTTTTAGTTTTAGCCGGGTCAGTGTTGCCCTCCAGATCAAATGAGTACTGTGTTCGGCACAGAAAAGTAGCTAAGGCGGAAAATTAGTTCGGGTTTCCAAAAAAAGTGTGCAAACCCAGAGGGAGAATTGGCGGAGACGAAATTTTATAATGCGAATGCCATTCTTCGGAATAAATCAAACTGATATTATAATGAGTTGTTACGATTCGCGTCTGATGAAATGCACTGCTGATATTGCATCAGCCTTTTTTTTGTGAGGTGCCTACCCGACGTGCCATTTCCAACGTTATATACATTCATGCAAAGTAGATATTTTTGTCTCCATTTTTTTTTTGTAAATTTGATATTTTTACAAAATGTGAAAAATTTAACAATATAGAAAATGATAAGCAACACTCGGTACATATATTCGCAGCTACTTTGATGTCAGTTTAACTTTGGTTGAGATCATTTGAATGTCAAAAGCGTTCAGTGCAAAGTTCGTATTATTTTGTTGTTTTTCTCTCAAAACTACCTTTTGCAGATATCAAAATCCTGTCGATTTACTATGTTTAGTAAACAGAGCTGTACAATACGATTTCGAGTTCATTGTTGACCATACTCGATACCTAATAAGAAAACGACTTTCGGATACTTAACCACGATTTATAATAACCGCAGCGATAAGCCTGACAAACTGGTTAAGGAAGGTATTTCCATCCCACAATGCATGTGAATTACGTTGTAGTTGTACGACAATTTATACTCCTTCACCAACTTTTCTGAATTCGGTTGAATAATGCAAGTCAAACCTGCCACACCCACTGTGCCGAAACATCGCTATATAAAACTCCAATTTGAAATATATTGCTAACAGGTTCTGTCCCAGCTTTGAGACTGCGCAATCCCAAATTTAGGGCTACTTGGTGTGTTTGTATTTGGTGACAATAACCCCAGGATCATAAAAAAAATCACGTATTCAAATTTGACTTATTATGACATGACTACGACTTATTCTTGTTTGCTTGTATTTTGTAACGATTTTAAAAGATTTAAATTTAAAGGGACGTGGTAAAGATAAAAGGATCTAATAGTGGTTAAAGCTGAACTCGTTGTAAAGGCGGCTGCTGGAGTGCGTGTTATTCGAATTTCAAAATTAGTTCATTGAATGTTCATTGACAGTTTTGCTCAAATCGTTTCTGGGCTGCTTACGAATTTTGTTTCAAACAACAGCAAAAATGTGAAAAAGATTATCTTTGAAATAAAGTGACGAATGCAATTCACGCGATAAAAAGTTCTTATTATCTGTCAACTGTCACTTCAGGAAAAATAGGAAGTTACCGACGTGTTTGTATTTTAGCAAGTGCTTCCATAAGACCGTCACCCTTCGGAGCTCTCACTGGTCTGTCGTTTCGATAACTGTTTATGTACTTTCTTAAGTTTAGCGCTTTCAGTTTGAAAAATAATGATACAACTAATAATAATAAAAAATATTAGCCGAAGGCCCAGGTAGCTAGCGCTGTAAATCGAATTAAATTGTAATTTATTTACCATTTAATAAAATAATAATAATAATAATAAAAAATAACTTGGAAAACATATTATTGTCGGCAGAGTTGATACTTTAAAATACTATAGTGAATTTTGTGTCTTATTTCTCTACTTGTCAGTTTTTAACATCACTAATTTAAGAAAAAATAAATAATTGGCGCAACAGGTCCGTAGGGACCCTAGGCCTAGCTTCTCACAACCATTCGTCTTGCGTGAGTTTTTTATTTTTGGGACGAAAGGAAGAGATCTACAATTTTATGCCGATTCCAAACGGCCAATTGAGAAGCTCCTTCATAACAGTTCTACTCTCGTATGTTTCGCAGACGCCCGCGAGAGGTGGCGCATTGAAAAAAACCTTAAGTTGGAATTTGGGTTTTTCTCGGGATTCGAGCCTGGGACCCCTCGCTTAGTAGTCCAACACACTAACTACTAAGCCACTGCGGCGACCGCTAATTTAAAAAAAAATTAGCTAATTTAAAAACAAAACAATTTATTGGATGGTATAAAAATAATTGCTTGACTCGATGCTAAAATAAAAACCAAGCGGCAACACTCTCAAATACTCAAGTTCGGAATTTTCTCACAACCAAAAAGCTCTCTGACAAAATCCATAGAAAAGCTTTATCGATTTCCATTCAGCTTAAATGGTACCTAAGCCTGTTTTGAAGTTCTCCTTCTAACACACAAGATGCCCATCAAAGTGTCGAAAGGTTTGTACATTTCGATAGTGAGTCACCTTAAGCTGTGACACCTCAAAGATGTAATTAGTTTTAAATAGTCTAGCGAAGCATTCAAAAGTTGAACATAACACAAACAGATTGATTAATTGTTTTATTCATTTCATTACAGCTTAAATAACAATATTTTTATAATACATATAATTAAATGAATAATTAACATAGTTATCGTTTTTTAATTTAAGGGACAAATGCCCGAAATTAGTGTTAAACGACACATCAACGCTAGTAATAACAAATTCACCTAAAATTCTGATATGGGGTGACAATCAGTAACTAATGTGTAAATAAAAACATAAGTAATAATAAAAAATAGCGATTAACAATAAAATCAAAACTCCATGAAGAGGTTAAAATAAATAAATAAATAATTGGCGCAACAGGTCCGTATGGACCCAAGCCTAGCTTCTCACAACCATTCGTCTTGTGTGAGTTTTTATTTTTGGGACGAATGGAAGGGATCTACAATTTTATGCCGAGTCCAAACGGCCAATTATGAAGCTCTTTCATGACAGTTATACTCTCGGATGTTTGTCAGACGTTCGCGAGAGGTGGCGCAGTGAAAAAAACCTTAAGTTGGAATTTGAAGAGGTCAATTAAGAGTAAACAATAATTAAAATTACAATAGTCTTACTATGTTGACTTTTTCAGATAAAATTCTTTATAATGATTCAATGCTATCATGATCTACATTAAATAACCAGTTCTTAATTTTTCGTATGTATACATTAAGGTTATAAGTTGTTCGGATGAAATATGGTAGCTCACTAAAAAGAATAGGGGCTTTAACTATGTAAACATTTTCAAAATGAGTTGTACGTGCAATTGGTATTTTAACAAAAGCCATATCATTAATTCGTAAATTGTAAGTTTGATTGCTTCTACTTGGAATATTTCCGCTTTGTTTAAAATATTCTTAACTGACTCAGTTTTAAAACAATTGTTAGAGCATGAGTTGTTACTATAAAAATTACTTTTACCACCAGTATGGAGCGGTAGACTAAATCGTTGACAGTCATACCATGAAAAAGAAGATTGTAATCAAACAAAACACTATTAGATATTTTAAAGTTAACTAGTTTTGTTTTTTCGCTAATAATCAACTTATGAGCGGCAAACCAAAACCTTAATTTTTCTAGGTCCCCTGCGATTTTACCAATACATTTGTTTAGCATTAAAAAATAAATTATTTTGACCACCCTACCTAACAAAATTTCACATTTCCATACTTTATCACCATCTTATTCAGTATTCTCAGGTATCCCATTCCTATTCCCATGTCATGCACATTTACATGTGCTTTCCGATCCCATTCGTCTTTTAGCTTATAAATTAGAGCATAGCCATAAAAATACGGAAATGAAATCACTTTACGTTTGTAAGTCATTAGTTTCATTGCTACCCCCCTCCCCCCAGAGGTAAGGAGCATTGTTAAAATTCTGGAATCAAAAGAGGTTCCCGGTCAAAACAACATTAAACTCGCTTTGAAATGAGTATGTGCACGTTATATCATCTGCAAAAGCAGTAACTAAGTCAAACAATTGCTGATTAAAAAGCGAGTTTACATATGAATATCAAAAATAGAAGTGGTCCCAGAACAGAACCTTGAGGGACTCCAGTTTTCAAAACACGAGGTTCACTAAAGATCCCATTGACTTTAACTTTTTGTTGCCTATTAATTAAGTACGTCCTAAACCAACTGTGAATAGTTCCTCTAAATCCAGCATTATAAAGCTTATTTAGTAAAATCTGCTTATTTAGTAAATACTGATCATAAAATCGTAGTAGCTGGTAAAAAGGTATAGTGAAAGTCTTAGAGATTCCAACTATACTTAAATTTTGAAAAAATCGTGTAAAGTGAAATTTATTTAGAGCTTCTGTAAAATTTACTTTTTCCGAAAACGCATTCATTATAAAAATTTATCTGTCAATCAACTTTCCACCTACGATCACCCGAAGTAACTTTTTGACAGACAAAAAATGAAATGCAATTAAAATGACTCATTGAAATAACAGCTTTCTTCAGGTTGAAGGGCAAACAAATGCCATTCAAAGTTGTCTACTTTATCGTGCTAAAAACAGATAAACCTGAACCCTGTCGACCGGATTGACGTTCTTAATATTTGGACTTGTACAGGGACATTATGTGTTACAGTCATTTAATTTACTCTAAGTCAAGACTGCTAATGACTAACGAACAAGTTCTAAAGTATGACAAATCCTTTGCAGGCTCAAAATACGTGCTGCATTATTGGGGGCTATCTTTTTCATTAGACTCGGTTAACAAAGTACCTACTGCTTAACTGTCGGCATTGTTCGAGTCAATGACTTATTTCAAGGTCGACGTTTGAGGGTGAACTTGTTTCCGTACATGTACACAGCTGCTGTACATGGTTAATTGTACAAAGGTCCATATGATTTAAATGCTAACTACCGGTGTAGTGAAAACTGAATAAGCGCAATCGCTTACCTATGTAACGATGATCATTAAATCTTAACTGGTTTTTCAGGTATTTATTGGAAATCATTTGAATGTTGGCTGTTGTAGCATGCATGCAAGAATTCTGTATTGATGCATACAATTAAACAACCAATAATTACGATAAAGTTACAGTAACATGCCGCAACAGGGCCATAGGCTTCAATAAGTTAAGTTAAGAGCGGAGTTTTATGACCAAATATAGACGGCCCAACTACTACCTATCTCCTTCAATATTTTGTAGGTCACAATAGACATTTTCGTATGGAAAATTTCCTTTCCATTTGTGAGTTCGGAAAACATGTTTCTTCTGATTATATTCATCATAAACGACCACAACTGTGTGACTCCGCACGACGCTGTTGGTTGTTCGCTCCTCTGAAACAGGGATGTCAGTTCACCGGTGCGTCAACCGCAGCCCTGCTAAATAAACATGAGTTCGGCTTAAAATACATACCCAACCATCGTCACCACGGCAACTGCAGATAAAATCACAAAAACACAGAAATGTTATTTCGATTTTAAGAAAACCTGAAATGCTAAACTGATAAACGTATTTTGTTCCCGTTTATGCGAACATGAGTAACGTGTTTCTCAGTTAAACACATTAAATTAGAATATTCCACAAAAAAAACAAACCGAATCGTAGATATACATTTTTGAAAGTTATCGTTTGGATTTTCGTTCCGTTTATCACGTCTACCATGTGTGCAACTTTTCGTCATTTGTCGGGGTCATCAAGAAGCTTAGGTATCTTAATTTGAATTTGCAAACCATTTTGCTTCATGCGCCTTTATTCGAAAGAAAACCACAAAGTCAACAAATATATCTTTATGTCTTCTCCAGCGATGTTAAAAAAGCACAACAACAACAAGAACCTGTCCAACAATAAATTGAATATTTTATTCATAGAGAGTGTCGCCCCTATGGAGGAGTATAAAAGCCAATTTTCGTTAGGCAAGACTAACAATCCAAATTGGAGAGCTCTCAAGAAAACAGCGCACTTTTGCCCACACAAAGCATCAGCAGGAATGTGTCAATGAATAACCGCGCCGATACCAAAGCGAAATTGCTTGATAATTTGAGGTGAGTTGTTTGTTAACTCGGACTTTACCAACAATGGATATCATAAAGTTTATTTTTTTTTTCTCGATTGCAGTCTATCAAAACACCTATCATCCAAGAAAGGATCTCGCACTAGCAACTGCGCAAATTGTCTGGAAAACTCAGTGCTTACCTATATCCAGAACGTGCCCTGATTACCCAGCGGTAGTTAACCGACTTACTTGATTTACCTAACGAAAACACAATCATCAACATGGTTCAAAAGCATCGTTCCACAAAGAATGTCTTCGCTAAGGATGTTAGTCCAATGCGTCAGGCTGGGAAACAAGCGACCCCGTTAAAAGAGGTCAAGAAAGAGAACACCACCTACGCCAACCACGAGGCTGACAAATGGAAATACTCAAGCATGGTCACGAAGGACAGAAACTCATTCAATAATCTGCATTTTTGTTAGTCATCAAACAAGTTTTTTCAATATATGTGATAAGAATATTTACAAAAAAAAAAATGTCTTTTGATTTATGTATCTAGCTACATGCGGTAGTCTTCTCTGTTCCATGGAATAGTTGTGTTTGTGGGGTTGTTGATCGCATTTTCCTTCCAAGGGAAACAGAGAAATGTTCGACTTCCAGAGTTTGATCAGTCAAAGAAGTCTGATGATGGAATAATGCAAAACAAGTCTTCCTCTATCACTAGAAAGAGCTTTCAGCCATACCCAGTTTAACGGCGAATAGAGACATAGCACATATTTTACGCTTTGTTAGATGAATTAGTTCAATCTGTAGGTAAAAAAAAAACCAAGATTCACGTGGCAAATGCCAAATTGCTTCTGGTTTTGCTGGTCTTGGTGGTCTTGCCACTTCGACCTCACTCACCCACGTATGCGAATCAGACTCTAGGTATCGAAATCCGTTTCAAAATGAAGGTATGAATATGATAGCAAACCTGTCGTCAGATCAGGCTAATAAGGGGATCTGCTGGCTAATAAGGTCAATGAGGGAAAAGTGGCATAACTCAGGAAGACGAATGCCATAGCCAAATCTGGATTATATTTCCAGAGCATTTCAGTTGCTATGAGCAGTGGCGTAACTATACCATCTGGGGCCAAATTCTTTTGATGGAGCCCTATCAGTAAAAATCGTCACGTTTTATTTTTTTCTTCAGTCTCCCTCTTTCTCTTTCGTTTTTTGCTCCCACTTAAATATTTTCTGGAACGAGACATTTTAATATCTAACTTTCACAATCAACTTTACTTTGCCACCATTTTCAAAATCAAAGATACAAATCACCAATTGTCAAAAATATTCACACAAAGAATATGCCCCCATAAAAAAATATCAAATCCGGAATTCCCCTAACATAGTGTTGCTAGCTCGTAGCTCGTCTCAGCAGCAGTGCCACGAAAAAAGTGAAAATAAAATGGGGAATTCCCCGATCGTCAATACTCACCCGCGCTGCCAACGTACCGCGACAAAATATATAGAAAAGAAAAAAAAAATGCGTTCTAAAATGAATAGAGATGTGCAATTACCGGTATTTTGATTGACAGTTTATTGACGATCATAAGTACGTAAAATTACTCGTCACGGGTAACGTGTAAAATTACACACATAAAGTCTAAGGTATGAGTTCACATTAGCAAAAAGTTTGTTGCCCAACTGATTTTTTATCGAGCTGATTTTGCATACCATTTTTTGCAATACTCGTCTTGTCAAATGAATGCTTGTGAAATGGAAATGATGTAATGCAAGCTACAGTCCGGATAGTTCAGTTTGGCTTGAACCAAGGCGTCAACCAACAATCACAACTCAAATCGCGTTAGCAGCTAAACTCGTTTTGCACCGTCTTTAAATAAAGTATAACATATAATCTAAATTTCGCTGACTTTTCTACGTGTGGTATGTATGTATTCGCTGTTATTGAAAATTGTGTTTTTTCTCAACACGTGGTAGCAAGTACAACCGGATTGGCATTATTTCCGGTGAACTAAGGAACAGTTAATCGATTAGCATTTTCTGATACTGAGCCCTATTTGAAAAAAGTCAATGGCTTTGATGAGAGGTTGCTTCGCTACGTTAGATGTCTGCAGTCTTTATTAGAAAAGATTCCAGTCGAATTGTCGAGTTATTACATATAGCAAACCTAGTTTTATATAAAGGGTCTTTCATTAGGGACTTGACAATTTATTTTTTAAATAAACTGCAAATTACTTAAGATATCCAAAAATAAATAAATATTGATTGGCTTGAATTACTATCAAAACATCTAAGAATATAATTCGACTTCGTTCATATGTCCACCACGGGAACGTACGCAGCGGTCGATGCGTTGAGCCCAATTTTCGACGACTCGGACGCACATTTCGACCGATACGGCAGCTATTTCTCGTTCAATATTGGCTCTGAGCTCCTCTAACGTCGCTGGCTTGTTGGCATACCCCAATGATTTAATGTAGCCCCATAAAAAAAATAGAGGCGATAAATCACATGATCCCGTCGGCCAATAGACGGGACCGTTTCTCGAGATAAGACGTTCACCGAACTGTTACTTCAATACCTAACTTGATTGTTTCACTTGCTTTGTGGCTTGTGGCACCGTCTTGTTGGAACCACATGTAAGTGACGTCCAATTCATGCAATTGCTAAAAGAAATAACGTTCCAACTTGTGTCTGTAGCGTCGTTTTCGTCGGCGAAAAAACACGGCCCAATGACACCACCGACATGAAAACCGCACCAAACAGTGACTTTTTGCAGATGAAGTGCTGTTTCATGAAGCACACCTTTCCAGTAACGCATATTTTGCTTATTGACGAAGCCGTTTAACCAAAAATGCGCTTCATCGCTGAAGATGATTTTGCTACGAAAATTGGTATTAACACTCTTTAAATTCCGACCACCGACTCGGATTTTCGTTAGAAAATTTGAAATATTTGTAAACGTTGCTCCTTCGTGTACTTCATGATGAAAATGTTAATTTTACTGAATATATTGACATTGACAGTTCGGTAATCGGTTAAAGGGTGCGTTCACACTAAAAGTTTGAAGTTGTCAAGTCGACCCCGTTTAAAAAACGGACATTTGTAAACCTGAAGCTACCAACAGGAACACATTTTTTACTTGAACGCGTCTACACTTTACTGCATTCTACCAGCTCAGTGGATTTTCATCAAACTTTGTTTTAAACTTTAAGTTCACACTCTGTTGCAGAATTTAAATTTTCAATTTAGCTCTTAAAGCTTGGTACGCTTACGAGCTGAATTTTCGCTCCCATACAAAATTCTCTCCAAAATCTAGCTGAGCTAAGCTTAAGCAAACCCATTTAGCTGAGTGGTACGCAGCTCGAGCTAAATAATCAAACTTTTGTTTCAGAATGTACTTCATGTGTCTGTCAAAATTTAGCGTGCCCATTGAGTCGGCACATTTTCTCAAGCTAAATTGTAGCAGATCATTGTATATTTGTTTTTCTGTTGCGGAAAAGTATGCAAAGATGAACTTTGTTAATTATTACATGGACGAGAAGTCCTTAAAATCAGAAATAGTTGAAATAAGAGAAAATTAAATTTTTGAAGGAAGTTTTTTCAAAGAACACCCCCTTTTTCTGTGACACTTATCCAGGGCGTAAACTATGTCAAAATTTAGCTAGGACTTTAGCTGATGTTTGGAGAGAAAAGTTGGAGACCAAATAAAATTTAGTTTAGCTCGATCAGCGTACTACGCTTAAATAAACAATCCTGCTTGTTTTGAACGAATAGTCAATTTTAACGAATGTCTCTATTCGTTCGAATGCATTTTGTGCATAACGAATAATATTAACGGCCATATTATTCACTCCGGGTGTAACTCAGGTTTAAGTTAATTTTACACCCGATCATTAATCCGCAATTTTTAAACCCGATAATTTAATCCTATGTCCATATTATTCACTGAAAAACACGCATTAAACTCGCTGGATTAAAAATGTATTTAAATGCGGATTTAAAACACTTTAAACCGTTTTTAATCCGTTTTAAACCCACGTAATGTCAAATTTCACAAATAATGACATTTTTTTTGTTTGTCACTTGGAAATTGATTTCATTTGTATTAATTATGCCGAAATTTCTATCGAATCATCGAATGTAGCCTACAAAATGACTCTTTTTCAGCACGAAATATTTTCGAAAATAAACCACATCGTAATCGTCGGCGCAAGCCCGCTTGTGCAATCGATATATTCGATGACAAGGACGACGCTAATTTACCATCAGCTGCCGTTTCATCAGCTCTTCGACAAATTCGTCTTCTGAAGACATTAATCTCGTCCATTTCACGAACGAAGTCCTTTTTTAGTTTCTTAACATTTTTTTTCTATTCCCCTTTTATACTTTTCTTATTTCTTGCGAGCGAAGAAATGTCAATATCATGACATTGAGTTTTAACCCGAGTTAAAGTACTTAAACCGGTCTCCGGATTGCGGTTAAATCCAATCGGGTTAAACACTGTCAAGTTTAAAAAACTGGGTTTATGTTCGGGCTTAACGAGTGAATATTATGGACTTGGATTTAGTTTTTGGGTTAAACTCACTTAAACCCGGGTGTAACCTTTAACCCGGATTAAAGGGAGTGAATAATATGGCCGTAAATATCGAGAATGTCATACAATTAATTCAAATGAATTCAACTTTAGAAATTGGCTGTTTGACATTTTTATTTTAAATGGAGTGACCATACTTTTTTTTTTTGTGGAAACCTTTTTTTCATTGTTTTGATAAAATTATATATAAATTAAAAAATTCTACTACTATTTATTGAGAAATAATTGCTCAGAACTATAAAAATGTTAAGTAGCAGTCTAATCTCAAATGGGACCAGGTGTAAGAATATTAAAATGTGTTATTAGTAATATTTTGACACCTTAAAGTCTGAAATTTAAATATGAGCTTGTCTAAAATGGGTTTACAAATTTTGTTATTAAACTGCGAACCCATATTATTCAAGTAAAGAATGGAAAAAAAAGAAAAAGTTATATGTTATATTAAACCTCAAGTTTTGGCTTTATTTATTCAACTCAATTATGTTCACACTACCTCCCAAATATGTTTACTGTTCAATTCAAAACAACATTTTTCTTGATTGTATACAATAGGTCTATTCGCGTACTTTCCCGAGCCAAATACTTTCACTACAAATCCGTCAAACACAAAAAATTTACCAAAACTCTCTCAGAGAGCTGAAAATATACGCCAAAGTACGTGGGTAGATTTCGAGCTCCTTTGAGCAACTTTCATCTTTGACATCTAATCCATATCACAAATAAATATATAACTTACATTTTTGCAACATATGAAACGTTCTAGGACAATATTCGACCACCACCGAGTTTTCTTTATCTTTACAGATTTTACTGTTTTGTGCAATTCATTTTTAAGCCGGATTTTGAATTTGTTTCTTGACAACTTTGTGCATTTGACATATTTATCAGTACTTGCCGGTTGAAATTCTCTGAGGTGTTTCGAGAGGAACCACTCGTTACTCGTTATTTTGCTAATTTTCTCTTTTTCTGTCATTTTTGATGAGTACGTGTATAGACTTTGTGTGATTGCGATTGATTTATATCGATTGTGTTCGATTCAAACCGCGTACGCGAACGAACCTTATTAGTGACCAATAACAACAGACATGGTGATTGTTTTGTTTATGGATCACGAACATACATAATATAAATAAATAATTGGCGCAACAGGTCCGTATGGACCCAAGCCTCAAATATAATTCTATAGAAAATCCGCTAGGGCTCCAACCAACACAAATTGGGTCGCAAGCAAACGTTCTCAACAACTGCAATAGGTTACTTATTAATGCGAGGAACGTCGTTTCAAGATGAGCCCTCTTAGTCACATCGAGCACAAAGTGTCGAGTTGTTCGAAGGCAAAACGTGTCTATAAAAAAACTAGGAGCTATTGCGCTGCAAGATGGGGAGAGCTGCAACAATAAGGTCACACGGACCATCGCAATCGGACCCAGCTTAGGACTCTGATGCATGTACCTCAAGATATATGCATAAATGCACGCAGCGAATACTGATTCGACGCGACTGATCAGTTGATGCTTACCCATATTGCACCTCGAAGCAGCTTGAGAAGTATTGCAAAAGTCCCCTAAAAATTCGGCTGCTACAATACTCAGAGCTGTAGTAAAACATGTGGTGAACAACCAATCTTGGGCATTCGTATCTTATCAAACTGAAGTGGTTGTCTTTCGCAGATTTTAAGCTCTTCATTATAGTCGTTGTTACGCCAATAAGAAAGCAGAACTAGATTTATTTGCATATTTCTAGCCCACGTAACAACAATCTGCTAAGGAAAGACCCAAAACTCGTAGAGGTAAACAAATTTAATTTTATGGATCTCATCTTCGTCAACAAAGTCATGCGGAATTGAAGACGAAAAACCAGTCTCAAATCCAGCTTTTAATTAAAATATTTATTCATACGAGAATTCTGCTAAAATGGAGTATAAAAGAAAATCTGAGCATAGGAACTGTGACATACCAAATTCGATATCCTCAAGTGATCATCAGCACTAATTTCAACAAGGAGTTTAAACAGGAAATGTGTCAATGAATAACCGCGCCGACACCAAAGCGAAATTATTTGCTAATCTAAGGTAAACTATTCACAGACTGATAATACAATTGATTTTATTCTTGTTTTCCTTCCATTTGCAGTCTATCAAAGCACCTGTCGTCAAAGAAAGGATCTCGCACAAGCAACTGTGGAAATTGTCTAGAGAACTCAGTGTTAACTTACATCCAGAACGTGCCCTGATTGCATACGTCACTTGAAATACTTGATTCAACCAGACAACAATCATCAAAATGGTCCAAAAGCATCGTTGTACAAAGAATGTCTTCGCTAAGGATGTTAGTCCAATGCGTCACACGGGGAAACAATCCGCACCGACACAAGTCATTAGAAAAGACGTACCCACACACACGGACAAATGGAAATACTCAAATATGGTCACAAAGGATGGGAATGCATTCAACAATCTCCACTTTTGTTAGTCGTGATGAAAGTTTATTTGCTGAAATAAATTAATTTTCGATAGAGGAAACCTTTTGATTTATTTTGCATACGAGTATGGGTGAATAGGAGGTGTTTGTGCGCATTTTGTGTGGGACGCTTAAAGGGTTTTATTGAGTTTTACGTCATCAGCACAAGGCGTGTGAATGAAACGAATCATCCTACACTTTTTTGATAGACAGACATTTGACACATAATAACTCAGATACAAACACAAAGTTAGGGGTCAGATTCTGTAGGGCGAAACGATCAAAAGTTTTCGTGCGCAGGAATGATATGCCCTATGTTACACAAGCAAATTTCTTCGCACACACGAACACGTTTCGCCTCACAAAATACCGACCCAGGTTTAGGTCTTTTTAAGCATTTGTTCAGAGAATAACCGAAGTGCTGATGGGCTTTTCTAGTTAGACCATATTTGAACCTTCTTATTTCTCTGTGCACTTGCACATTTATTATTAGTGGAACCCACTTTTGAGTCAGATATTAAATTAAAGCTCTCAATTGCTTTTATAAATGATCACAATATGTGTTTGACCCAAAAAGGTATATAAAGTAGAATCGATTCACACTGAAAATCGAACACAGAATGGTTGAAAAGTGTTCCTTCCCAAATGAAAAGGATTTTTTTAGACATTTTGTGCTCCGCTACTAGTTGCAGTTGCATGGCGAGGAATTGACTGTTTCGGTAGAATTTCGTAACGGCAATGTTCTCAGCCGATCCTTTGATTCCTTTGACGTACGGGTGTTGGTTGATCGTTAATGGTTCAGGTTGTCTCGAATTTAGCCACTTTGGAGACTCGACTTTGAAGGGCGGTGCTCTTCCGTATGACTGGCGCAATGTTTACTGACTGACGAACACTCATTTTGATAATAATGTTCTATATATTTTGTTCGGCCATGCTGTCAAAGTGGTAGCATTGCTAATATTTTTATAATTGTCAAGAAGCCCACAATTTTGTATGCCAAGTGTGGACTGAGTTCTCCTTCTTGTTTTTCATCTTTGAAATTCGTCCTCCAAGCAGTGTTGGGGACTATCGAATAAAAACTATCGACCTATTCGATAGTTGCTCAAAATTCGTTCATTCGGTAGTTGGAAAATCATTCACTAATAATGTAATGAACGAAAAGTTATTCAACTACTACTTTTTCCACCTGGAACCTAGTATGGAGTTTGAACGATTCCGTTCATTCAACTACTATTTTCAGCCGAGAGGAGGTTTGAATGAATGATTTCATTCCTTCAACTTTTCAATTACTATTTACTCGCTCGGAGGAGATACTAAAAAAAAGGAAAAAAGTAAGTAGGCTTTACTCATTTTGGTTTGAAAAAAAAAAATCATTCGATAGTCGAAATCATTCAGTTACTGACTATCGATAGTCGCATTCATTCGATAGTGCATACAAAACATTTCCGCTCATTGTGTTGAATTAAAATACTTAGTTCATGCGATAGGTTCTTTTGAGACGATCAAGGTCAAATACTATCCAAACTAAACGGTCAGCTTTCGTGCACCTACCGATTTTCCCCGGAAATTTTGAACGAAAATCACCCTCGCGCGCTCTTATTTGTTCCTACTTGTGAATACCTGTGAATAATGGCGGCCGGGTGGATCTGTTTCAATAACAAACAATTTGTAAAGAAATTTATAAAAATAAATGTTGAATATTATTTTTAAGCTTTACTTGTTCTCTAACCGTCTTCGGGGCCAAAAAATGTTCATCCGTTCACATTTCTTCTTCTTTTTTTTTTAATTTTATTCATATAAATTATATTTTTGACAGCAGAATTTATGCAGCTACCTTTTGTAAGCCCTGGGGGTTGTTATTCAAAAAAATTAGTTAACCAAATTAAACCCAAGTTTCCGATAAATCTATTTATATTTTTAATATAATTTTATTAAGGTAAGCAACAGAAAAGATGCGTTCGTAAACAAAGCATTGGAAAGGGTTATATTAAAAACGTAAACGTGTCAATAGAATTTGGTAAATACATATATTGCGACTCAACTTCCACCAAAAACGCAATATAATGTGCTAGTTGATTGGATTCCCTGATGTGATTTCCGACTTAGCGTGCTCAATCGAACGTAAGACTCCAAATTCACTGTTGGTATTTTCGCATGCGTAGAATATCTGCGTAGCCGTGGATATTCATTTGCTAATTTTACTACCATTTATGTATTTTAAAACTATGCATTTTGATTTGTAAAGCACAGGGTAAACATATTAAATTGAGAATAAAGATTTCTAATTTCACTATAAATCAAATCACTCCTCAAGAATCATAAATTACGAAATATTAATTGCAAATTGATGAAAAATGAGCTTCAATTTACGACCAAAAATGTGTAAATTACAACCACTGAAGTAGTAAATCTACACCTGTTGGTTCGCCAATCAACACTTATAAGTAGCAATTCAAGACTTAGTGGTTGTAATTTTCTACGGGAGTAAATCTGAATTTACAACAACAAAAGTGGTAATTTACGAATTGTTTTTTGCAATTTACAATCCACCAAGCTTGAAAGTGTGTTGACTGCGTGATTGATTGATAATTATTTGAGTTAAAGGCAGTGAAGTAAGAAAATTGAAAGTACAAATTGAAGTACATATATCTCAACTGCAGAGACAAGGGGCGCGACAAAGGGCCTATAAGAGCCCTCACTAAAGAGCGGAATACTCCCCCTCATCAACCAACCAATCCCAAAAAATATGACTCAGTTCTTCTTCGTAGTCTTGAACGTTTCATGAAAAGTGTTGCCATCGGCCTGGCCGATGCTTTGATACCCTCCACTGCATACAAGTCATGCAAAACTGGTATTGTATGGGAGGTACCAGGACTACTTGACCGACATAGCCCATTTTCAATACCAACCTGACGACAATAAAAGAAAGTCCTCTCACTAAAATTCACTTGCCTACGTAGATTCTTTTGGATGCTTTCGTGTTTTCAACAGACATAGAGACACAAGGGTCTAATATTGATTTTGTATTGCACGTACCAGAACTACTTGACCGACATATCACATTTTTAGTGAAAAACTTATCGACAATAAAAGGAAGTCCACTTACGAAATTTCACTTGCCTAAGTGGATTCTTTTGGGCGCTATCGTGTTTTCAACAGAGGTACCAGAATTACTTGACAGACATAGCCCTTTTTCAATACCAACCTGACGACGATAAAAAGAAGTCTTTTCACCAAATTTCATTCGCCTATGTCAATTTCTTTGGGCGCTATCGTGCTTTCAACAGACAGATAGACAGACATACAGATAGACAGAGGGACATGACTAAATCGATTCAGAATATATATACTTTATGAGGTTTCCGGTGACTCCTTCTTGGCGTTACAAATGTAATGACAAAGTGAATATACCTTCCTGCTGGGGGTATAAAAATCGTGAATTAGGAAATTCGCATCTAAACTGTGAGACTGGACAAAGTTTTCGTAGTTTTGCGCTTATTTCTCTCGATTTGATCCGTAAATTCTTTCCAAGTGAACACCATATATCGAATGGACACGAAGTCTGCCGAACCGCTCCAACTTACATTCCCACCAAAAGAAGGGCTCCTGATGGACATCAAATCACAGCACAGGATTTTCTAAGTATGCGTGCGGGCAGAAATGACGCTCCTTTGATTTAGAGATATCCTGTGCCAAACAGCAAACAGACAGCTTATAGGCAAATTTAACGTAGCTGCTTTCAGTTAACCATCCAGTTTGGAGCATCTTTGATCAAGGTCGATACACGATATATTTGTTTTTAGGTGACAGATGGACTTTGTTATTGTAACCTCGATATTACAGGGCACTGTAACTGTGTTTAAACATAAACATAGATGGTGGGTATATTGTTAAAAAATTAATAGGAACACATCTTGGAAATCTCGTTTTACGGTTTACAGTTTACACAAAATAATACGTCACCTGAGACACAATATTCACTTACGAAAATATTCTGATCTGAAATTAACCGGCTTTGGCTTGTAGTAACTTAACAAACAAAACAACAACCTGGCTGCGAATAATCAAATTAGAGTCACAACTGAAGGTCGGTAAGCTACCAAAGTTATACCCAAACTTAATCACATAAATCAAAGAAAACTGTTTTTATAAAAAAACAGATAGGTAGGACAAAACACCTAGGTATTTAATTAAAGAAAATTAGACTTCAGAAAACAGATTTCTTCTACGAGTATGGTTGAACCACAGTCCCTGATGAATTCTAAAATGGAACGGAAATCTCCTCACCCTTCGCACGGAAGAAACTTGGCAAAAAATAAGCATATGTGCCTAATAGCCTCATAATCCATTCAGCATTCATTGGTTCCAAAAACTATGTAAAACAGGATGTATAGAAACACCGACTGTAGATATTTATTGCAAAAAATTTTGTACTGGCAGGAAGCAATTTTGCAAAATCTGCGACACGTGCCATGCGGTTGCCCGCCATAATTCAGAATAAACATTCCCATTAGCAACAAACCAAATTAATTCAATTTAATAAAAAAATAGACGATATATCATATGTTTGATTCCGGGAGCGTTTTTCTATCGACATCCAGAAAGCCTGCGTACGACGTGGCCGGGTATTAATCACACACGTCATGTAAGTTTGCACCGATAATAGTTATCCATCAAAAATGTTTGCTGGGTGACCCAAAAACTCCAAACTCGCTCATCAAATGCACTTGGAATCAAAATGCAAATCGCGCCAACTAATTTCTATTACGCGGCGACTACAAGTTTAGGTCTCATTTGAATTTGCCAGTCGTTATGGCCGCCTGACGACACAAGATGTTTTTATTGCATCAGCCACTTTCGCTGTGCTGTGTGTCTTCTGATCTGCTAAGGATTGTACAGTGGAAATTTCCGATCGATAATACAACTGTGGCTACTATGCTCAGTATGCTGTCAAGCCCAGGGTCTATAGTTTAGAGGTGTCATTGTTCCGCTTTGTTTTAAGCTGTCCACCTTGCCACATGTGACAAAATTGGGTGACAAATGCGTGAAATGTTTGAATTGCTTTTAAAGTCGGGCCCTCCCCCGGTGGCATAGTGAACTTAATTGAACCTTCCGATGGGAAGATAAGACTCCAGTCTACAATTCCCGCAAACAACGCTAATTAAGGATTACAACAAACGGATGCCTTCCCACAGAGCCCGGGCTACACTTGTGTCTTGTTCTCGGTTGAGTGGGTGTTTTCGCGTCCATACACTGTTAGGTACGTGTGGCGTTTACCCCTGATGGTATCTAGCCGTGCTCTGCCGGCGTCAGCAGTCATTAAATTATCACACGCTTAACTTCAAAACAATTCAAAATTTCGCTTATCCAACCCCAATATGCTGCCCGCATTACATGGGTTGAACATGGTTATTACATCAAGGGTACATTGCAGGAGGGTGGGCTCTCTGCCTCTGCTCGTCCATGTATGGCACAGGCGAGCGAGCACATTACATAATCGTAGTCGATCTGATTTACTTCACCATTCTTGGCTGGAGATGCCATTCGATCCGAGCGGACATCAAATGCAAAGGGATTTGGCCATAAATCATAATCGAAACATCGGTTCCAGGACTCCAGCGATGCTTGACCCCTGCTGGAATGCTTTTGTAGCATTATTACATCATTAGGGCAACGTAGGACGACATTCTATAGATTTCGTCAATTATTGGCCAAGCAGCAGTAATTTTGTTCGGTTGCAAAACATCCAAATCCTAGTCAGTTACAGCTTTTCCTTGGTTGTGGCTTGTGAGTTTTGCATGGTCATTCCAGTGCTGCTGATGGGATTTCTCTCTCATCGCACTTGTGACTTTGGCGAAAGTAAATTGCAAATTGCCTCGGCAGGGCGCATGTCCTTGGTGGGCAAAACGGCAAACGTATAGTGACTAGACACGAAGATTGATTATATTCCCCCCCCCGACTGGGAGTGGGGGGCTTTGTTCGGCCGGCATAGAAGCTTTGGCGAATTAATGGAAACCCAATCGACTTACCTCTCCGGCGTTGTCTCCTCGTCGCACACGTCATCTGATCGGGCAGAGGAGAGCGCGCCTGCAAATAAATAAATTGATTACTGTCACGGAAGTATCAGAATTAAAACTTTATCCCTTTTGCGAGAGTTTTCCCTCAATGAATCCCTCTGCTACACGACACACAAAACTGATAGATCACGTGAGAAACTCATGCAGTCTTCAAGGAAACAAATACAATTTCCGGGAAACTTCAATATACGATTGCTTTTTCGTCTCTGCATTTGCAGCAGGTACGAGTATATTTCGTATTTCATAATGTGGTACGTCTTTCCAGAAATGGGGAAGCATTTCATTTGTGTGAACTCGGAACAGAAACTATACGATAGCAGACAGTAATTAAGTATACCTAACACAGATTTAACGTCACGGCACCGGTTTGACGTATAGTAAATCGATGCATTTCCGATGTGAGCATGGATTGGGAAGGCGGTCGGGAAATGGAATGAATCCGTACAATTTGGAGAAATATTTAAGGCTTGGTTGAATAAGAGGTTGTACGAGAAATTGTTGGCTTTTGAAAAGTTGTGCATTGTTATGCCAAAAGCTGGAATGATGTTTATTAAATCCACCAACATTTGAGTCCACTACTTTAGTATATTTCTATAAGGTTTACAAAAGTTGAAATTCCCCCTTCCCAGGCACTGAATGTTATTTTAATATGGCAGATGATTGCATACGGACGACAGAGCTGGTCCGAATCGTTACATTCGAAAACGAGCTGTACATTTACAGCATTTCGTAGGCCTTATTTCATTTAATGTGAGATTGTACTCAACTGAAGCAAGCGGCATACGCTGAAAATAAAACCCTGGTATATTTGATAAAAATGAGGCTTGATTCAACAATTTTTTTGTCAATATACGTCGAACATAATGTTTCTATCAAATTGACAAAATTTCAATAAGTTTTATCTTGTCTTAAAACTTTTGTTGTAATAACAAAAATATTGTTATGGTAAAAAAAATTGTTTATTTGTGCGTATGAATTTTTTTTTGTTAAATTCACCATATGCTGTTGATTTTGCGAGGGAATTACCAATTTGACCTTTACTTTTGTTTAATAAAAAAAAAAATGGTAATACTATACAAATTTCTTGTCATTTTGTTAAATCAATGTTGATATGATCTGTCAGTAGGTACTACAGTTGTCTTTAGTTCAATTTAGAATATTGTATTATCTCAGTTCCATAATTATAATTTATTGATTCAACAAATAAATTGTTATATTGGATATAGCTTTAGGTAATAATAGATGATACGCAAAAAAAAATAAGTTTAGCACTTAGATTTATTAAAAAAAGGAACTACAGAAATTACATTATTTTTACTGGACAATATAGAAAATATTCAATATTCAATTCAAAATTAAAATTAAAAAATTGAAAAAAGGCTATTACTTTAAAGACATAATGATGCCGAATACCTTTATCTAACTTGAGAATAAAAAGGTCCGCTATACCTTATACAGAGACATCTATAGCCATCTCCTTCACTATTTAAAGTTGCGTTTAGTTTCGGGTAAATAATAATTGATCATATTAATTAAGGATTATAAAACTTATATTAAACAATCCTATATAACCAAATTGCAATTCTTACCAATTTAATCGAAGGGGTCGTTTACATGTTTTCCATTTTTCCTGTTCTCATCCATAAACGGATTTATTTACTTTTAAAATGTTGAACTCACTTCTTTAGGGAACTTTTATTTTTTTTCAAAACTTGAGTTATTCAACAAAATTTATATCAAATGTACAAACGAAAATATTCATTTGAACAGAATGTTTGCTTATAATCTGTATTTTGTTTGGCTAACAAACATTTTGCATTAGTTTTGTCAATTACACAAAAGCAATTTTTGATTCTTTTTTAATGCATATAACAAAAACTTTAAAATTGTTCAATTTATACAATATCGATTTTTTAAACAGAAAATTGTGTTTTTTAATCTGACAAAATATCTTTCAAATTGATACATAAAACTTAAGTTGCATTGATAAATTTCATTTAGGCTAGGAGCGCATATGCGATTTTTTGTCGCAACGATAGAAAAATCGTAGTCGCAAAAAAATTACCATGCACGCACTTGTGGTCTTCTGTCGCACGATTATTTAGTCGCAAAAAAATATAACATACTGCTTTTAATGTCAATACACACATATGCGACCAAATAATCGCTACAGCTAACAAACTGCAGATTGTTGACGATTGTTCTGTCGATCATAAACTGCGACCAGTTTGTTGACTAAAATTAAAATCGTTTCTTAAAATGGAGCTCGCTGCATTTTTTAATCACTGCGGTTATTTAGTTGCATATGTGTGCATTCATGTATAAAACAATGGATCTCATATTTTGCGACTAAATTATGATGCGATAGAAAACCGCAGGTGCGTGCATATCCACATCTTGTTGCGACAACGATTTTTAAATCGCAACGATTTGAATCGCAAGTGTGTGTATATTGCTTGAAGTTGATATGGGCTATTTTTTTTGGCGACAATTGCGTCGCTCTAAAAATGGAACAAATCGCGGGATAATAAACGCAGCGATTTGCAGATGTTATATGCGCGCATTCACATTGAAATGTGTGTGTTACATTTTGTTCAACGAAGTCGTGCGATTGAAATCGCATGTTCACTCCTAGTCTAACAAATTGTTGAAATTTTACAATTGAATTTGTTCAATATTACCTGGTATTTTATTTTCAGTGTAGCCTTGGAAAAAACAGCGATACCCCAAGCCATATGCTGAGTGATTGTCTCCGAGCCAAGGATATTTAGCTAATAAGAGCGAATCTAGGAATAAAAACAGTTGCTTTTTAACCACATAGAACATGTTTACCTGGGCCCTACTCTCTATTTCGTTCCGAAAGTCAATCCTATTCGAAATAGCTTTCCGTTCCGCTTTTAAATGGTTACTCTGTAACACTTTTGTAATATAAAAAATAACATTAAATACTTTTTGCACCTAAGAATTCTTCTTTTCGAGTCTCTAATTTATTTTGTATGAGATCTGTCTAAACAATCAAAAAAAAAAATCAAGCAAATATACGTACGTTAGAAAAACTTGGAAGTGAAAAATTATAATTTTTAGTGGAAGAATTAAAACAAAAAAATAAATATAGGTAATGGATTCTGGATACACATTTGAAACAATGGATTTTGACCCCATTTCGAAGCGCTACAGAGAATAGTGCAGAGTGTTATTTTAATGAAAAGTTTTTAAAATTGAGATCTTTAATTGAGATGGTATTCGGTGTACTAAACGGAAGATTTCGGTGTCTTTTAGCAGCAAGAGAACTTCATTATTCGCCAGAAAAAGTTGTGCAGATAATGAATGTTTGCTGTGCACTGAATAAAATTTGTTTGATACAGAATGTGGCCATGCCATCGGATGTTGTATCTGAAATACACAATGATACAGAATCAGATAGCATTGAAGAACAACATGGAGTAGATAATGCTGCCTACTTCAACATTGCTAAGAGAATACGAGAGCAAATAAAAAATAGTTTGTTAAATCAATGAAAACAATATAAAGGCAAAAACTTATTTATTACATTTAAATTCAATAAAATTATATATTTTTTATAAATAAACCGTTTTAATATTACTATTTTAGATATCCTGTTTTGCAATTTTAGCATTTCCCTTTTTAGTTCAAGTTTGGCAAGAATTTTTATCAAAAACTGACATTTTACGATATTTTTGAATATTTCCGTTATCGGATTTGTTGTAGAAACAAATTTTCCACTTTTGCACTCGGAAACGTATTGCTAGGTACCAAAATTCCACTTTCCAAATTTTAAATCCGAGAGAAGTAGATTTCATTCCGTTTTCGAAATAGAGAGTAGAAAACGTTCGTTTTCGAAAATGTTTCCTTTCGGAACGAGATACAGAGTAGGGCCCTTGATCTTGGTTACATTGGACTTGACTTCAAAGAATCCTCCGAACGTCTTAGAGCTATAATTTCAACGAAATCAATTATTGCCAGGCGTATGTGGTATAAATGGTATAGCTTTTGGATAAAACATAACCCTGATTGATAGCTTGAAAGTGTGTTGACTCCGTGATTGATTGAGTATTATTTGAGTTAAAGTCACTGAAGTAAGAAAATTGTAGGTCAAAATAAAATCCCAAAAATTGAAGTACATTATATGCCAACTGCACAAACAAGGGGGGACACAACGGGCACATAAGACCCCTCAAACTCATAACTTTTGCATATTTTTGATAATCGTGCAGTGTGTTCAAATCCACATACAAGATTTTCAGTTTTTTTGGGAACTTGTCGAAAAACACTAAAGCCCGTATGACACTTATTGTTTCTGCTTTTAAAATGAAACTAGAGCAGTTCGAAAAATTAGCACGAAAATTCCCGATAGGAGTGAGTGCCTACACACCAACCTATCAATGTAGAAAAGTCAAAAAAAAATGCATTAATATATTTTTCAGCTGCTGGCAGCATTTTTTTTTGACATTTCAATATTTTGTGAAAATAAATTCGTTGGAAAATTTGTGGTTGCTTTGCAAACAATTGCTACCCCTTTCGTAATACACTTTCAGTCTCTTTTGAGGAACAAATGTAGTCTCATACGGGCTTAAGGAGACTGTAAAAACGAAGCTCATCATTGCGACATTGCTTTATACCGCAGAAGCATGAACATTACCAAAGGCGGATTTCCTGTGGATGATTTTCGGTCCCATATGCATTGACGCCTGACGGGCTTCGGAGGAGGAGATTTAGCAGCGAACTCTACAAGCCGTACAGCGACATCGACCGACCTGGTCAGAAAAGTACGCATCGCAGTCGTCTAAGATGGCTGGTACATGTAGAGAAAATGGACACCAATAATGCTCCGTTTTAAAGAGTCTTCGATTCCAACCCAGAGGGACAACGCAATAGAGGAAGGCCTGGCATTAGGTGAGGTGTAAAACTGAAAGGGGGTCTCAGCCAAATTGGAGTGCGCAACTGGAGGCAGTTAGTCAAAGATCGCGTTAACTTTTGAAAGTCGTATTGGTTGATGCCGCCACCTAACCCAGGCGCTACTGTCGGTGGTCCTCGTAAGTATTTTTGGAGGACAGAAAGGATTCATACAAATAGTTTGTGAAGGGATAGAAATTCCATTGTCAAAAAGTACCATAGATATACAGTGAGGCACTTACTGACGTTTTAAGCTTCTAAGGAAGTCGTATGTGATGCGTTTTTCTGTAGACGATTATGTGCTACCCAAGCAGTATGGAACTTTGAGTTAACAAGAACAATTTAAAAACATTCTCGAACAGTTTTGTCACTTTGGGTTAAAAAATGTGGAAATGCGCTGGGGATAGTGAAGTGCGTCTCAGTCTTATTGAAGTGTAATAAACTATGAGTGGAAATAGCTCAAGAGAATAACAACAAAAAGAGATAGAACTTTAAGATGCAGTTGCAGATGCTGTAGAGTAAGTTAGAAATTGTGGTTGAAGTAAAACAAATGTCTCCCCGAGATGTGTGATTCAAAAACTGAAAAAAAAAAGTAAACCAACTGTGTCTATAGGTAGCTCCTTAACTTGCAACAGCCGGAGGGGGCTGTCATATACTAGCACGGGCGTTCTTGGAACTGAAACTCCGCACACAAATATCGAACAGCAAACAAAATGTTGCTAGCATTTTTTAAGCAAGTAAACGATTGAAGGAGTGTCACCGTCAGCTTCGAAGAAGTCACCATACTGTCCATTTGTGTGATGTTTTTTGTACAACACAGCAGACAGTAGGTGAGGACTTATTGGCGAAGAGCTGTTTCAAAATCTGTTGCTTACTTCTTAAACTCCAAAGCACGTACAATGTCCCATGAAATGTAAAGCAGCCCTTATCCTATCTCAAGCTGTCTGAATTAAACGGCTGGCAAACAGAACTCATTTGCCATTTGTATTTTTATTAAACCGTCATAACTTTGAAGAGCTTTTAAAAAATCTAAAAACTTTGTGAAACTAGTCGGCTTTAATATTACAGCCAAACTTGAAGGCATTGGGCCTCACTAATAATCATTTTTAACCTTCCCACTGAGTATTTTGTAGGTCACAATATGCTATTTTGTATGAAAAATTTCGCCATTTTGAGTTCGAAAACTTCAGCCTGGACACTAAAAATGATTATTAGTACCGCGGAGTTTGCTTAATCAAAGGCTGAGTGCATCGCTATACATGCACACACTTTGATCACGTGATGTACCTGTTTTCACGTACACCGATCGTCTCCGAATACCTCTCTGTCTGGAGTAGTGGTTTCTTATCGCCCATGCATTCGTAAAAGAAACCGTATTCACCAGGCTCACGTGTGATGAATTTTAAAATCGTGCTTAAACTTAACGACCGCCATCTCTTTGTTGGGATTTTCCCATTCCTTATCGCTGGCAGACCATTCTGCCAAATGGCCACCACCCGAATCTAAATTGAGAAAGGAAAAAAAAAGAAATAAAAGGGATACATTCTCTCTTCTCAACCGATAGCGACAGAACGTGTGCCAAACGACGAATGTAATAGATTCCTTATCATGTGTGCAATTTAAATTTTAAATCGACACAATCCTTTCAAACGACGACCAGAGTAGCTATTTCCAGCTCAATGTGTTATCATTCCTCTTGGGTATTGGGTGTTCTACAATCCTGCCCGAAAGGTGCCATCAACGAATTCCAATTCTAACGGGATGGATGGGAGAAATTGCTGCGGCAGTCAATACCAGATGACGTAATAAACAAAATCGCTCAAGCAATAACAATAATAATTAATAAAATCCTCCAGATTGTAATTATTAGGAAGCGTATACGTACCTTCACCCTCAGGATCCGGACGAAGACGAACCGAAAAGAACCGAAACCCAAGGGTGTGCACATGGAAGCCGTTAATTCAGTGCACAGACTGTGCTCGCTTGCTGGGCTCACTGGTAATTGCACGACTTCTTGAATTTATCTCAATCGTAAGTTCAGCTAATTTTATGACAGACAAGTACTGCATACTAACGCGCTCCGTTGTTATTAAGATTTTCTATTTTTTCTCTTAATCAGTTCACCACCACCCATCGCCAACACGCCGACTTAGGCAGTAAAATAAATAAAATCATTTTACTTTTGAAAAGTTTTCGAATTTTGTGATTTTTTCCACGCAGAAAATTATTAGGCACAGCGGCGAATTTGTTGTCAAATTTCATCCAGAAGGTGTTCTCCTAGGGAGGAGTTAATTTTCTCTTAATTGACAATTCGCGTGTTTCACTTCTTGGAACCGTTTGCCCTTTGGGTTGAAACTCAAAGTTTTCCTTTTTTTTTTTGAAGCCGAGAAGTATCCCACGCTTTGGCTTTCCCACCGGAGGACAGAGCGAATAACTGAACTGAAAGTGGAATGTATCCTTGACGTGGCAATCGCCTTTGTGACAAAGAAGGAGTTATCCCCTTACGAGGGTGGTTAATGTCGTAATTGAAACGAACGACGAATGAAAAAAGGGGTCGCAGCACTTGTTCTTTTATAGCATGCCAAGTAGTGGGTCTGGGTATACGAGTATTGCAACTGAAAAGGCGAGAACTGTGACGAGGGTGGCACGTGCTTGACGGCTATTATCATGTCTCTGTGATTTATCGTCCTCTCCAAGGGATGATGTTTTCGTTTGCCAGTGGACTCTAGAACATACTTGCTGACGGAAGAGGATTATAAATTTTTTTCCCCATTTTTTTACCCGATAAAACGTCTGTTGTCTAAATTAAGTGTTTAATGGTCTCTTAATAGAGATGTGTACTCCTGGGGTTGGCAGTACCCCTTAATCCGAACCGAATGCAAAGTCAAATTCGGGAAGATACTCGTACAGGCGGGTGGTTCGAGGGCGATGTAGGAAATCCTGCAAGTGACATTTGGGTAAGACATCAGAGATCACCTGTGGAGAGGTTTTAATTACGCCACCGACGACGACAGCACAACATTTTGATTATCCTGACATCGTTATTACAAGGCAGAGTACACATCTTTGATCGGATCCTTTGCAGCAGCAGAGTGTCTGGAAGAAGGAAGATATTTCATCTGCATGCTTCATGCGGAAGGGAAAACAAGGAAGCACCCTACTGCGAGCATCAAAGGCCACTCAGCACTCACGCCTTGCGTGTTGTGGTAATGATTTCTGACACATCCATTTATCGCCCCGAAAAATTAATGTAAAAATCCACCACAGTGCTGGGTGGCGAAAAGGATGATTGGTTTGCCTTGGCACAGCTCGTAGAGAAATTTATAAATTTCAATTTTGAAAATTATCGCTTTGTCTGATGGTGGGGTAATTGCGTCGGCAGTCAGTAGCATCCTGTGCAAAATAAATTAAAAGCGATTGTCTCATGCCATTGACAATCACCGATATAGTGGGTGTCCGTCTGTCCGTCTGTCCGTCCATACATTGGACGGACATTGTCCATTTGTGAGTGTTGCTGCTGTGTATTTGCCTATACGAACGGGAATGGTGCGTTTTGATAAATCGAAGGACATTTATTTCTCCAGTATTGATGCTGAAGTAAGCCATAATGTGTCTGAAGACACGCTCTGTGCACGTGTCACTTCTGGCATCACTCTATACAGAAGTAGCAAAGGGAGGGAGTGCAGCGTAAAAGCACGCGACACGAAAAGTCGCTTTAAAATTGCCGCTTCCTGATTCAGTTTTTAGTTCCGCTCATCATTGCTCTACGGAAGGAAGACTTACCGACGCCTAGGCGGCATATGCTTTTGTGGTCAACGACTCTGTCAGCACTGTCTGTGTTTGTTCGAGCGGAAAGATTGCGAGCAAGTGGTTCTGTTACTCTCCTAGCGTTAAGACTGATGCGGTGCGATTAGTTACGGTAGGGTTTGTAATTTGCTACCCCTCCCATGGAAGTGATACTTTTGCATGCGTTTTTAAGAAGTTAGTCATGGGGTCGACTCGATGTCTTTTAGTTATCTTTAAAAGCGGTTGCATATTTTTGGGATGCGTGGTTTATTCTGTACATGAATAGGGTATGCTAAGGGACATTGGACAATGCATCGATACAATGTAGCTGCACCACAGCCAGAGAGACAGAGCACCAATGCAACACAGGACATACCTTAAGAGCTTCTGATGTTTTTTATTGCCAATTCGACATAATTATGAGTAGATAGATGTAGAAATTAAGTGATGCTAAAAATTTGCGACTTTTTCTCTTAAGCCTAGCATGCTGTTCCACGAAAGCTAAAATTAAGCGGCTCTCCAATGTTTCTCTCCACTACTCCGCTTAATATGCTCTTAAATTTGACAGTGTAAGTTCCGTCAAAAAAAAAATGTGTTGGTAAGCTGATTGACTTTGTTCTGTTTCTTAATTTGTACTTCTACAGCTCCCTCCTCAAAAACCTCGTCCATTAAAATATTCCATTTCTAAAAGAAATTAAATTAACAACGAATTTCCAATCATTCTCCATACTGTTAATTTGCTTTCGTTTGAAATTTTGTTGCGAATACCGATATTTTCTCTGATCTATCAAAATTTAGCTGTGGAAAAATGTATTTTGCATTAATACGCTTACTTAAGTTCTGTAGAGATCTTTTTGTACAGTGGCTAACAAATTTAGCTTGAACTGCGTACTGCTTGGCTTAACAAAGCTGTTAATAATTTTAATTTTGGAGACATTTTTGTATGGGAGCTTAATTTAAGCGCGAGCAGCATAGCATGGAATTCTAATAAATCTAAAATGGCTCCAATTTTTTTGATGAATCTTAGCATCACTTCTCATATAGTTCGAAGTGTCAAAGCAAATGTATATGAGGCGTTAAAGGGCTTTTACAACTTATCCTAGATCCAACTGAGGATGAAGCGGGTGTGCATGCATTGCACTACATATTTTACTGACGAAATGCATTTTGACAGGTTTTCAAATAACTTCTTTATCAAAAAATATCGAACTTGATTTTGTTTTTCAACAGAGTGCGGGCCAGTAATAACTGGCCTTTGTTTAGTCCCTGGCAAACAGTGCTAAAGCCGTATGACACTAAATTTTTTCCTCATTTTTATCACGTTGAAACGTCAGCGGTGTGTAAAAGAGACTGAAAGTGTATTACGAAAGGAGTAGCAATTGTTTGCAAAGCAACCACAAATTTTCAAACGAATTTATTTTCAAAAATATGTTGAAATGTTAAAAAAGAGCAGCTGAAAAATGTAATTTGAATACATTTTTAATACATTTTTTTTGACGTTTCTACATTAATAAAGTCACTCCTATACGGAATTTTCGTTCTAGTTTTTCGTACTGCTCTAGATTCGTTTGAAAAGAAGAAAAAATGCAAAAAAAAAATTTTGTGTCATACGGGCTTAACTGAAATATCAAATATTTTGCATGGAAAATAATTTCAATAGCTGCTTAAAAGTTTATGGAAGGTCATCCGTAGATATCGGTTTGCTAAAGCAAACTCAGTTCGATTGATTTGGAAGCACATCAAAGTGCAAGACCATAGTCTTCTGTGCTCCAGAGACGGTAGATTTAGTTTTAGTGACCTCATGTGTCATATAAGTATAAGAATAATATTTATTGGAGCGAGCTTAATATCCGATCCTTGTTCAAACCTGATCTAACCTCTGATCACCGTTGCCAACCAATTTTGACGAAAAAATGCCTTACGTGAGAAAAAGATGATGACTTTTCAATAAAATAATGACTAAAATATTCTATTTATAGGTAAACTGGAACAATAAATCAAAAAATAAACACAGATATTAAAAAATAAACAAAAACAAACAATAAATCATAAATTAAACACAAATATAAAAAAAATAAACAAAAACAATTTTTATTTGCAAAAAAAAACTGAATTTATAAATCACAGAAGAAATTCTTAATAGGAACAAAATTTATGACTTTTTAGTTTCATAAGTAGCTACAAAGTACAGTATAAGACAATATTAAAAAAATATTTAAAATAAAAAAAAAAAATTTTAGCTAATGAAATAATGCCTAAGAGGCATAAAATATCCCGTTGGCAGCACTGCCTCTGATAATTTGTATGGAAAGACCATTTGTATCGGCCTGGGGTCGAATCAATGAGGTTTTCACGTCATTATGGCAATTGTTATCACAAAATAAGCAAACAATCCTTAAAAAATGATCATTCACAATTAGACCGCTGGTTTACGTCTTTGGTGCTTTGCAGCACGTCACCCGGCCTGAAGCATACATTGTTATAGTTTCATTTTCAGACCAGGAAGAGTTCTTGTTCATCTTCATAATACAAGCTTTGCAGTAACAACCTCGCAAAGCTAAACAAAGTCAAGCGGGGAGTGAAAACTTGGATCGTTAGCTTGAACTCATTGCAGAAATTTTGAAAGCCTTGTTTACCGCAGGGAAAAGTTATTTTCCCCAGCAACTTCCAAGGTGTGCATTCATTTCATCTGGTCGAGCTATATCTAAGTTATGTTTGATTGAAGTCTATAGCTTGCATGTCGGCCAAAAGTTCCGTTCAAATGTGTTTTGGCTTGAAAGAGAGACATTTTTGGCCGAACAGGTTTGTGTACCGCAACCATTCGTTTTGTGTGTTTGTATTTTTGGCACAATTACAAGGGATGTACAATTTTATGCCACGGTCCAAACGGCTAATTGACGAATGGAGGCTTACCCCTGGCGGTAAATTTTCGCATCGTTAGGTTGCTATAGATTTTGATAGCTGGTATGTATTTCCATGAAAAATTACAGAGTAATTGTAAGAAACTTTGTATTTAATCCAAAATATAAGAAAAAGACTCATTTTATAACAGAAAACCAATATCTTAAAAGTGAGTGCGATAAGTGTTGACATAAAAGTGAATACTAAGTTTTTATTTTTGTAGAAAATGCAGAAAACTATCGGAGCTTAGCATTGTGGCGTTCCCCGATGCAATTCATATCGTAAAGAGGGAATTACATTGTACCATCTTCCAAGAGAAGTTCTGAACTCTGAAGTTTTTTTGATCAAATGGGGTATTGTACTTAGGATAGGAAAAAAATTCCCAAATGTTTTTCCATTTGCAGTCTTAACTTTAGAGATTAAGACATTTTGCGACCGAATACAAGGGATGGTTCTCAGTATAGAACCAAAGGAGCCAATCCCAGCTTAAACTTTCCAAATTCAGCAATTCCTTCGATGAAACCGGACATTATACGTTCAAGGTGGTTACTATTAATTTCAGCTGTTTTTATGAGAAGAAGGTACTACAGGTTGTTACATTTCCACTTCAATTCAATGATATAATTTATCCCCTAGATCTAACCAAGAATATATGTCACATCAATAAATAATTTATCCTCAGATCTAACCAAGAATATATGTCACGTCAACCCACAAGTTTGGCGGAGAATCTTATGTGTCCAGTCAGCTTTCACTATATTTATTCGCCTTCCCAGATAGACCTTTTAACACCTTTGAAATAGTCAGTTATTTCATAGAGCGATATTGTGACAACCTTAGAAACTTCTAAGCAGGCCTTCATGATCAAAGCAAGCAAACCTGCAAAAATCATAATTACCACACTTTTTATAAGATAAAAAGCAACCAAAATATTATAAACAAAAGCATATTTATTTTTTCTTTATATTACATTCAATACTACTTTGAACAGAATTTTGTGCTGGTTTCGGACAAGTAGTACTTAGACTTTCAAATTACTTTTGTTCTCAATTAGTTACTTAACTTTTTAATAAAGGGTTTCTCAATGAGAGGTGTTATTTCGGTAGCTGTCACTTTTGAAGCTTTTATTCTTTGACATTTGACAAGTGGAAACTACGCCATTACTAAAAATGGAACGATACACGCTTCAACAACGCATTGAAATTATTAAAATTCTTTACAAAAATGGTGAAAATCTTGCAGTCACAGTTCGCAAAACTAAAGCAATTTTGGTCGTCGTGAAGCACCTTGTCGGACCGCAATACAGAAATTGGTGGAAAAATTCGAGCTGTTGGGACAAGTTAGTGATATGAAGAATAAAACCCGTGCACGTCGCTCAATAACAACGGACAATATTGCTGCTGTAGCCCAAAGTGTTGAAGAAAACCCAGGTTTGTCCATTCCTCGTCGTTCTTTGGAATTGGACATTCCACAAACGTCATTACACCATATTTTGCATAAAGACTTGGGCCCTAAGGCTGATAAAGTTCAGTTAACTCAAGAACTCAAGCCGGCCGATCATCAAGAACGTCGTGTCTTTGCTGATTGGGTTCTTGAAATGCATGAAAATGATCCGGAATTCCATCGAAAAATTATCTTGACTGATGAGGTCCATTTCCACCTCGGTGGCTACGTCAACAAGCAAAATTGTCACATCTGGGGCTCGGAAAACCCAAGAGTTATTATTGAGAAGCCTCTCCATCCTCACGTGAAAGATAAGGTCTACGCCAACAGCGCAGCGTCGATTCAAGACCTCAAAGATAAAATTCGCGAGGCTATCGAGGACGTAGGGCAGCCACTTTGCGATTTGGTTATGGAAAATTTCATGAAAAGGATATGGTCCTGTATGCGTGCTCGTGGTGGCCATTTGGCTGATGTATTTTTTCATTATTAACGGCATACCTTCCTCTTTATTATAAAATAAACATCCGATCATTTATCTCATAAAATGACGTTTTTCTTTGAATACCAAAATAACACCTCTTATTGGAAAACCCTAGATAAATAATCAATTTTTCTTACACGTATTCCTTATCCAAGTCCTTTGCAAAACAAACAGACGTCAAAATTCTATAGGTCTCTACATATTCCATTTTAATCCACCAGGTGTCGCAGGAAAACTTTTCCACTCCTTGTGACAGTTGTACTCTCATATTGTTGTCAGACATTCGCGGCAGGTGGCGTAGTGGAAAAAACCTTAAGAGGTTATTTGTTTTTTTTTTCGCGGGTATCAAACCTAGCATTCTGAACCCCTGCGGCTCACCTGAGCCTGATTATAAAACAACAAAAATACTAGTAGGTATAAGAATAGTAAAATAAAAATAAATAAATAAACACCGCTTCGCAACTTGCTATACTTTTGAACGAGTATATATTTTAGAGTCGTTTGCTCTTCATATACCTACCCAATTTCGACTCATACATTTTTAGAAAAATGTGCGCCTTTTCCAAACCGTCAGTTTACACATACATTCACTTCAGTTGCTTCTGATGCTATTACAAACGTGTTCCAATTATGAAAATGAGTAATGCCAGTAACTGATCTCTGCTCCTGTATAATCCACACTGCTATGATTTACACATTAATGTCCTACAGCCCAAGGGCTTCTTTTGAAATTGCTATGCCTCTGAACTAGGCAATCTAGCCACTGAAATGAACCCATCTCCTTCGAATTGACACATCCGAAGTCTTGATGTGTCGCTGGTGCATCTCAATCACAACAACCGAGGCGGCATCCCGTCGTAATTACTTTCCAATTTAGACAATCACACCTCATAGTTTATTCATGAGATTGTCAAACAATTGCGGGATAATCGCCACCCGACTTCCATCGATAACTGAATATCCGTAAGGAGGATCATAATTTTTTGATCGACAGCTGTCAAGTCATAAATTTGAATATCTTGTAACAACTTTGTCCCATTCCCACTCCATAGCAGCGACGGCACGGCTAAATGTCCTCCTTTCAGAGTTCATCCCCCTGGAAACAGATTTCCTACCGGCATTGTTGTTTGGTGAATAAAAATGAGGAAGGAAAAACAAAATCTGCCCGCCATTGAGAGCATCATCATTCGAGTTCATCGTTCGAAACCCACCAAATACGTATCAAACAATTATGTCGAGTTGTGTTCAAATTTGAATTCAAACAGAAAAAAAAGCGGTAAAAAAAAACATTTAAATGCTTTTTCCACTCGCCCTCTTTCAAATGGCCGGAATGGGATTACTCGTACTCGTCCTAGTGGTATTTTTCGCGATTTTTTTCTTCTCCTGTTGTGTGTTTAAAAGCACAGCAAATTGTTTTATTCGGCGCGGTTTTGTTTCTGGTTGTTTTGCAATTATTGATACGAGCTAGGGGGTTGAAATGAACGGCAACCCTGCACTAGACGCGGCAGCGGATCTGCATGCCGGATATTTGATGTCTTTTCAATCGCATTTGGATGTATGGATGCACAATACGCGCCGAACACAATTACATTCATGTGTGTGCACACCCTTTAACCTCCGAAGCATATTTGTCGTGTTTAACCTACTGCTACTGCATCATTATGGTCTCGTTTTGAGAATTCCATTGTTGGCGGTTAGGTAGCTGCTCTTTAGTGGTGTACTAGTACTTGGGTTTGCGAACCAAATTCGAGGTCGAGTTCCGCGATGATGTCTTCGCGGTTTCGCATCGAGAGTGTGTGTACTTTTAACCCCGATTGAGGCGAGGGTTGCTTAAAGTGTTAAACAATACGAAAACATTTGCTGGTACTTGATGCTAAACCGTTGCACATTTCACATATACAAACACAACGCGTTTGCGAGGCCAGCACAGGAAAATCTCTTTTATGTTGCTGGAGAGCGTAAGTGTCCTCTCGAGTTCCTAATGCGGAGATATTATCATTCCAATTAAAATGAATTTCGCGACCCGTTTCTCAGTCGGGATGGGACGCTGACGACGCGTCGGATGGATTTCTCCGTAGATCCTTTGTGTATATACAGGCGGGGATTTCTTGAAACTGTCATTCCATTATAAAGCCATAATCAACACGCTAGGCTGCAGTGGCAAGTTAATATCCTTGTGTCACAATGTGTCATCTGCAAGAATGTTATTTTCGAGTTCCACCTCGCACGAGGCGACAGCGAAAATCGAAAGGATTTATGCCACCATGCCGTGGATTCACTCGCAATGCTATATTTGCCGTCGTCTAACATCTGTCGGAAGTCGTTGACAACAAACGAGTATGTATCTCGCCTCCGTGTGATGTGCAAACAGGAAAATTACATTTTGATGGCTGCAAATTGTCATCCGATAATCCTATTGCCTGGTTCTGGTGTGTTCCCCTCTCTTTGGCAAGGACATAGGTAATAATTTTATTTTATTTATTTTTTTTGGAGTAATTTTCTTAGCAGGCGTTGTCGGCGGGCCTGCTGCTGAAGATGTTATCAAATGTTAATAAGGGTGCCGGAGGACATTCCATTGTCACAGACACAAGTAGACAAGGCATTAATAAATGTGCTTCTTGTGCAATTTGATTTAAGGGTTTCAACAAGGAGGCGTGAAGCTATAATATTTTTTTTCATCCAAACAAATGTGGCACGAGTTTGAATTTGAGTTTCAGTCTGAGTCCGAAAGGTGTGATTTTGTTTTTCGCGGTAACGACAGCAACAACGACGGAAGCTTTGTACTGAGTGGATGGTGGTGAAAGGAAACATATGGCGATGAAAGGTGGAAGTGATACCTATGACAAACGGTTATTGATGATGCGCGTAAACGTGTTGAAACAATATGCTCGAATACGACATTAGGCGTTCTTATACCCATTTATGCGTCGCATATAGGAAAAGCTAAATTGAGAAGCTAAGCACTCGTATAGTCACTGTCCGAACGAAATTGTTGTATGTATTTTACGGGAGAAGGGAAATTATATGTGGGTTTTATAGCTGAAGCCAATGTGCGGTCATATGAAGTTGTGAGTCGTGAGCAAGGATTGGTGGCCTTTTCAGAGATCCTTTGAACTTACGTAAGTGCATTTCCAACGCAGGCCGAAGCGGCCTTAACCAGTTATAAAGGGCGTGCCATAAATCACGCAAAATGTAATTTTTATAAAAAATACAGATTTTGAGTTAGAAAGCTTACACTTTTTAGTGATTCATAGAGTAGCTATACAGATTGGGGTTATGTATGAAATAGCAGATCGGATAAATGGCCAACACGGCTTTGCTGGGATGTACTATGACCGTTTCGCATAAATGTGGCTGAATTTCACTAATACACCTCCCAATTTCCTCTTTCAATGCGCTGGTGGTTGTGGGCTTGTTTGCCCTTACCTTTGACTTAAAAAAACCCAAAAAGAAAAAAGTCCAATGGCGTGAAATCGCAGGATCTGATCGCAAAAATGACCGATTAGGAAATGACTCATGCAGTGGCACCGTCTTGTTGAAACCACATTTTGGTCACATCTTGTAATTTAGGCACCAAAAACACCAATATTTGTTACTGCCGAAGAAAAATGGTCCGATAATGCTTGCAGCCCAAAATCTGCACCAAACAGTCACGCGTTGTGGATGCATTTGTTTTTCAACAATTACTCGTGGGTTTTCTGAACACGAAATGCGACAATTTTGACGATTAACGAGCAGTGTTGCCACTAAAAAATAAACCGAATGACCGAATGATTTTAATTTTTTTAAATTCGGTCAGAAAATCCGGTCAAAAGATAAAATAAGAATTTTTGACCAAAAGTCCGGAGGGAAGAGATTTCGGTCAGATATGTATGACTGTATGTCCTAAACGGCTATACGGATTTCGCTCAAACTTCGGAGTTGAAGTTTGGGGGCTTACAGTTCGGGGCGGTTTTTTTTTCAGGGCAACCTCAATATTGATGGTACTTCCCATATAAAATTTTCATACCAGTTTGATTTGTTCGAAAACGGCTATTACGATTTCAACCAAAATTAATATTTAAGCTTAGGTAGTTCAGGTTACCACGACTGAATACTCAGTTTTCAGTTAAAAAAAAATCGAATCGAATCGAAAAAACGGTACTCTTAAAATTTGGACATATCTCGAAAACGGTTCATACGATTGTAACAAAAATGCATTTCTAAGGTTGCAAACTAAGTTTTTCCTTGTTTTTACCGTAAAAGGATTTTTGAAAAAAGTCATTTTTGAAAAAAATCAGTTTTCTTTAGTTTACCTGAAAACAGCAATAACGATTTTGACCAAAATGCAAACTCAGAGTAAAATTGTTACGTCCTTAATATTCAATTGGCATCATCGAAAACGCTAACTTTAAAAATTGCTCATATCTCGAAAACCCCATTTTCGATTTCGAAAAAACTTTAAAAACCAAGTAGTGCTTGCATTCCGAACAATATTTTGTACTCGGTTTTCAGCTAAATAGGTCAGCAATAGTATTTTTCAAACTTAAAATTGCAATATTTGGTGCTGTTTTGTCTGCCAAATTTAAAAAAAAACCGTTACAACGATTTTAATAAAAAATCATATTAAAGATAAAATCAATATTCGAAATATGATCCCGTACTTAGTTTTTCTCAAAAAATTCCAAAAAATCAGTTTTTTTTTTTAATTATTTATAATTTCCGATCTATTTCCACATATCTATGCTAGAATTTTGTTATAATCTCCCCACTTCCGATCAAAATGCAATAACAGCTACGCAAAACTTCATTTTAGCAAATATTTCCCTTTTCTCAACCTTGGTGAATATGCACCTTAATAAAATTGCACCCATACTTCCACTACACAATCAGAAACTTCCACTACAATTGCACCCCCACACACGTCCATTGACATATTCGATATACAACAACTATACTAATGCAAACTCAAAAACAAATCTTTGGAAACTTATGTATATATCTATGTAAATATATCGGTCTAACACGAACCCTACTTCCAATCATAGACACCTTAAGCCAGTGTAACTAATCTATTCCTGTCAAAAATAAAAACATTCCCTAACAAATCAAAAAAGAACTCTTACTACCCTTCTCCTTGTACTCAAAAGCCTTGTTAAGTGTAAAAGCTTATAACATAGTACTGTAGATGCTTTTAACTCTTTAACAACAACTTGTGACAATTGCCTGTTACTGACAGCTTCAACTTATAAAAACTCACATTGTTATTTATATACTGCCTATCAGGTGAATAACCCAAAAGTGTATTTTATTTAACGATACATATTCCTTTTACTATATACTATGCACCGTTTCTTTTATCTAGCATCGGTTCTCAGATCTTTACCTACCTACTTAATAAAATAAGAAATAACCAACCAAATTTTTGATGAACGAGAAAGTTTCGTTCGACCCAGTCGTGCACTTTATTTAAATATTGCTCAACAATAAAAATGCATTGCTCTTTCGTAAAGAGCTCCATTTTTCCTAACCCCGAACTGTCAGCTGTTACATAACATTGTTCACATTGTTATCTTTTTTTGCGTTGGCATCACTGTAAATAAAAATGGCGCAAAGTTCAAATTTTGGGTAAATTATGGGACACCCTTTAGTTCTTGAGGAAATGTGTCTTCAGAAGCATGTTGCACAGTTGCTTGTCCCTTGTCCTGTAATTATAAAGAGAGTGATGTCCTCGCGGTTGTGCATAGTTTGCTGACAGGTGATGTGCAGCTCTCTGTCTGGTTGGGCTCTTAAATATGCAGGGTAACGGCTGCATAACTTTGAAAAGTCATGAGAAAAAGGGCCAATGAAAGAAAAAATTATCGTTTCTGATACTATTTTGAAAATTTAGAATTTTTAAACAATTTTTAACAAGCATTGGATCACTAAATACTATAATAGTATTGATACAATTTAAATGTATTTTTTTTTCTCGAAATAACAGCTTTTGAAACATTTTTGAGGCGCCTTCACCAACCAAACAGAAAAAATGGGCCAAATAGCAAAAAAAATTGTGGCAGGCTCTCGAAAAAAGTGCAAAACTGCAACTTTAGTCGCACAACGGTTACGCTGTCTGACTGTTAGCGATCAGTCTTCTGTGCGCCAGCGATTGCAGATCAAGTACAGTATGGGAGTAAGTGCCTCTGTTTTACGCTGTCCAGAAAGTCAAGCGAATGTTTTGGCGATGGGATGCAAGAATGAGGGCAATAATCGAGCAATTGTCTATTTTGTGTCTTAGAGATCGAGGGAGGAATTGTTTTGGACTGAAGTACGTCGTTGTTCCGTTGGATCTTGTACTTCATGACCTATACCTGTTCGGGAAAACAGATAAAGGTAACGTTTAAATTTCAAAATCGATTCAGTGGCGTAAAGAGGTCTTTTTTATTTGTTGTTGACATTTTCAAGGGTCCTCCAACGTAATTTGCGATTTTGGATTATGAGGTAGGTACTTTCATGTTCACTGTCGTCTTTTGTTTTAAATCTTTCTTCATCAAGTTTCTTGTAGTTTTGTGATCACCGACAAAATTGTACAGGTCGCGAATCCCAAATTAAAGTGATAAATGTTATTATTTTCGTTTCCCGCCATTGAACTCAAACAAGATCAATGGCCTCGCAGTCATAAGAAAGAAACCGAAAAAAAGTTTTCAAGCCACGGATCATCATTATGTCAGCCTGTATGTTTTTTTCAACGACTAGCGACAGCGACCTAGTACTTAAACATCGCGTTCAATTGACGACGGACCGAGGTGCAGATTCACTTCCTGACAGAACGAACACAATCAAGTTGAATGATGAATAATTAGTGTAGTTTAACATTGATTCGATTAGAGCCGAAGTATTTCACTACAGAAGAATAATAATTCGACTGCTGGACTGTAATATACGCTCCAAGGAATTCCATCCTTCTTGGTGATCATTTACATGGTAAACTTCATGGTAATAGTTCCTTCCGGGGTACCAAAAGGGGGACTAGGTTACCTGTGGAATTATAAAGTTGTAAAGATGTAGACACAACTACATCTCCAATTGACAAAATGGAGTGGTGGTCACTTTACGCGACATGTGGTGAAAATAACTTTCACGTTCCCGCGAGACCGTCCGACAAACATTCGAGAGTATAACTGTCATAACTGCCAATTGTACGCGGCATAAAATTGGAGATAATTCGTCCCTCAAATGGAGAACTTCACACAAAACGAATGGCTGTAAGAGGCTAGTCTTGCTTATGGAAACCCACTCAATCCATTCTCTATTTTAATATCTAGGCTCCCGTGCCTAGTTGTAAAAGACAAGATTATGCGTTGAGCACAATTATTCTAAAGCATTATAGTCAATACTTTTTCATTAGCTGCTTATGCCAATCGACTATATCCGTACCAACTTGAACCTGCATTCATACAGTCCTTGCAAACAGACTAGGACCGCCATTGAGCTGTACAATTGCATTAACTCTCCCGTTTCAATTTGTGGCAACAGTCCTAATTAGATTGCATATTGCGGAACAAAGCTACTTAAACAGTAGTCCAACGCCCGACCAACGATTGTTTCGTGTGTATCCAGCCCGGGGTGCGCTGCGAACGTATTGTTCTGTGCATTTCAAAGCCCAGTCCTATACCTCCATGTAAATTATTAAAATAAATGCAGTGTTTAAAAATTAATGTAATTACATGCCAGGTTGATTTTGGGAAAACAAATCCATCCCCGGGCGTTTTACGCGTTGAAAAAAATAAACCCCAAACCACAACAATGGCACAAGCCGACTAATGAAATTGGCACAAGCCACTGCAAAAAAAAAAAAAAAAAATACCGCTCGCACTAAGACCGAGTTGTCGGCAACTTCTTGCAGTGGGTCAGTACTGTAAATCTGCCTGAGACTTTCTTCCCTGGATTTGGGAGACTGTTTGCATAGCAAACAGCGTCCCAAAGCCAATAAAAGAGGACCATGTTAATACATCTCGACGAACAGTTATAATTTATCGCCCCCAGCAATCGGGGGTTGTTTGGTTTCATGTAATAATTGTTTAATTACAGACACACACAGAAGCACCCCGCGCTACAAGCCGCACTTCCACCAACCGAACAATGCCGGCGGCATTCTCGTGATTTATCAACCACCACCTTGGAAACGATTGTTTCGGAGGATAGGACGTAGAGCACCCCTTCTGGGTGCGACGCTCCTGGCAACATATTGACTGACAATAATTTGTCTTAATGAAATTTTAAACTAATTTATGTGACGATAGCCAAGACAATGTGAACCATGCGCTCGCAGCGAACGCAATTAAAAAGTTTTTTTTTTTTTGGCGCTGGATTGGGTGGTGACGAACGCCACAACACCTTTGTCTTCATCTTCGCATTGACACAGTTTGCGGGGGAGGAAACCACTCTGAAACTGAATGTGGAGAATCCTTAGAAAGGCTTTTGTGTCTAACTAATTGAGATTTCCTTTAACAAATATGATGATGGTCTGCCAGCAAGAATAATTTTATTGTTGGTCCTTGATGACGTCGGGCTTTCCTATTCTTCGAGTTTTCTCATTTGAATTTTCCTGGAAGAAAACGTTATTGCTCGAGGTGGGGTTTCATTGTTCGCTAGACAGCTAATATCGTTGCCTCACGGGGAGGGCTGCTGTAAAAGTTTAAACTTTGTTATTTTCGAAAAGATGTCCAACACGTGTCGGTGAGTTTGTTATTCTGTCGAATTGGCATCCAAGGTGCTATTGTATTGTATCCGGCACAAGCGAAGACCTTTGATCACACCCAACACCCTGGAAACACTAAGATTGTTTCACTTGTCCTGACGGTTGAAATGAAATCAGATTTACAGCAGCGACATGATTTAAAAACGGAAAAAAGTGAAGAAAAATAAAATTGTAAGAATGCGGTTGACAGGCGTGTGTTGTCAGACTGAAGAGAGATGACCGCACAATGTTCCTCAAGTTCCCCTTTTATTTTATAACGCCTTCCCGTCGGTACATTATTTGTACTCAATGTGTGTGCGTTTGTACACAGGTACGATTGTAGGTATACAACGGATGTTGGCGGAATCATTTTGCAGGGCATTCGTCCACAACTACATCGCAGACAATGTCCGTTCATAATGCAGAAACATCCTGTTCATCGTTCTTTTTTTGTCCATCATCATCGCCTGGTTTCCATTATGTTGTCTACGTCGACATCGCACTCCACACCAAGTGATATCCACCACCAGATCCGGTGTTTTGTTTGCCTGCGCGCACATGGATTCGCCATGCAGATCATCTGGAAGTAAACCAAAGGGATATGTGATTAAAAAAAGATGTATCTCAGCAGGAGTTGAGGTGAGCCGAGGTTCGAGGACCTAAGATACCTGAATTAGTGTAGGGGGTAAGTTGGCTTTGTATAGAGAGACCATACCAGTGGTTGAGATTTGTATCGGAAGAGAGGAGATCGCCTTTGTGTCACCAACTTGTTCCCACATGCTTGTTAATTGGTAATCATACTTGGACTTTATCAGAGAAACTTCTTCCAGATAGAAGATGGAAGAAGATAATTGTTAGGAGGGTTATCCTGGTCCGGAGAGTTGCAACACTTGTACCTCCCCTTGCAAGTGCCATCAACAGAGTTGTGGAGTTTAATGCTCTGGCTCTGTAGCCCAGCTATAAGAGCGTTTCTCAGTGAGATAGGTTCTCCATTTGACCATCGGGTCAGCGGGAAGTGAAACGGAAAGCTGGTCTTTGGTATAAGTTGACTCGGGCAATCAGGGCCAATTTCCACTAGCTGGTAAAAGTGCAATACCAACGGAAGTCTATTTCTGTGCAGATAAGTCATCATCTAGCATAGTCCCCTGTCCTAAATTACACTGACATTCTGAGCGAGTGTGAATTATATGATCGGATGAAAATTAATGATTGTTCATCCAACTTGGGCTAGTCGTGTTTCTGCGTCGGAAGTTGGTATATATGATGTTGGGGCCAAGTATAAGCTATTTACGTCAAAAGCCAACCGAATTGCGTAGAGTCTCTGCAGTCTTCCATCATCCACGCAGAGAGCCCAACTCTGCCTTCAGTAATCCAGCCCAAGCGCTTCGGTAAGCGCCATTTTCGGGTCTCTGACATTAATGTTCGGCCTTTGATGCCTTCTGTCGATTCAAAATTACTCTTGACTGAAGGCAGTACTGCTCGGTCCGACCAAGCTCAAGTGGTTGGCGTTCTTTAACATTTTTAAACTTTATATAAGATTTGGCACAACTCTTGGAGATCGGTATTGCACACTCGCCTCCATTCGACCTGCTTTTTATAGGTAGCTCGTTGGCCAATAGATAATTTCAAACTTTGATGAAACTGTGATGAAAAAAACCAAAAGTCATTGGGCAGTAGTTCTTAATTCGGATGCAACGTAAAAGCGACAGAAAATGGTAGGAGTAGCGAGCCAAACAAAATACGCGACAGATTCAAAGTAGGCAACGCCGAGTATTGTGTAAGGAATAGAGAGGTCGACAGGCCTTCTCAAAATTCTTCTGATCCACATTTAACATTCTTATAGAGCTTCATGAAGTTTCGCTTCTTTAGAATGGCTCCCTGGGTTAACCTTTATTTTTCTTTGTTTTTTGTTTTCAGTCATAGACATCAGAGACAATACTGAGACAACCAACTTCGGCCGATTTCCCGTTACTTGCCTACAAGCTATATTTTAATGCTAAGTGCGCCAGTATTGTTACATAGAAATTCCTATTGACAAATGTGACGTAACTTAAAAAAATGACAGCGCACTCGCAAAAATTATGAGCCACTTCCGCTGTGGGTAGAGTTGCTGGCAGCGTTCATAGAATTTTAACCGGTTATAATTTGAAATTGTTAGTTACGTGTGGATATATTTTTTTTTTTTGGAACAAGTGTATATTTGCTAAAAATATTCATGAATGTAAATTGGTTGAGGGAGAAAAATTCTTCATTATTTAAGAAAAATTTACACACGAAATCGAAGTTCAAGATACTCAAAAGCAGAAAATCCGCAACCATGTTTGTCCTACTAAGTTTCAAGTATATAGAACATCCTTTAGATAGTTTTATTAACCAAACAAATCAAATTATTCGCCTTTTAACAATATATAATATATAACCAACGGCATTCAGTGTTAAATTGTGGTATTCCTGAACTCTATCACAGTTGGCGGCGGTTGGCAGCATTTATTTTTGTAGTTTTTGTATGTTTTTGCATGTCACACGCATTATAATTGACATAACACCGATAGGAAAACAAAATGGCGGAATTTGAAAAAAAAATTGATGGCAAGAGGATTGCGAGTTGGGAGTCTCAGTATGATTTGTCTATGATATATATACTAAATATGGACAGCTAGTGAAAGGTCATTTTCATTTACTGCTGTAAGAAAATATGTTCCAAACCAGCACAGGCGCAACTGTTTTACAGCGGATTAGCAAAGAAGCACATGCCGCCGTCAAGTTTAAATTTCCATAGTAACTTAAAGAAAAAAGCGAAATTTCTTCAAAAAAAGTTCGTTTTCATAGAAACTTTTTCAAAAAAAGTTCGTTTCCATAGAAACATGTAAGCAAAAGAGCGACATCCATTGACTTATTGTAATGGACTCCTACTCCTAGTAGCCAACTTCAAGTATGTTCCAAAAACTAACACGCTACCGTTTTACAGCGGAACTGGGGACGGCCGCAATTAGGGTACTCTACTTATCCGTCTCTTTAAATTCATGCGTCTCTGTCTGAAAGTTTAACTGCCTTGAAAGAGATTCGCAATTCCAGCCCTTCGGACTAAAATAAATAATCTGCATAAAATAATTATGGGCCCCTGCCACATGTTACAAAAAAAAAAAAAACTGACAACACGAATGGTTGTCCCAAAAGTACCTACATGATTCTGTTGCGCTAAATACTTGTTTATTTATTTATTATCTTTGTATAGCTGTTTGTATATATTTTTATTTTCATTTAGGAACGCATACATCAGCTGAGAGAAACTCAGCAGCAACATTACTCTCAGTCAGTGTTTTTAGCACTCTCCCTTTATTTTTCCCACAAATCGTGTTCATTTTTCCTTTATCTTTTTCCCTCTATTTTTTTTTAAGAAAAATCTTACTTTAAAACGTCAAATTTGAGTTATTCGGAATTGTAATCAAATTTAATTGACCTTCAGTGTATAAGTCGCAGTTTTGTTAAAGTTATAACGATCATTTTTTCCTACTAGAACATTTTGCTAAAAGGCTATTTAAATGTGTGTTCATAATTATGCTGAAACGTAGATATTTTGATGAAATTTCTCCAAAAATTGCCTTTATATTTGTCCACGGAATGGTTTTCGGACATCGGAATTCCCACAAAGTGGTAGAAATACCACGATGTAGGAACACTGCTGAGTGTCAACTGAGTACGGTACTACTTTGGATCCACCGCGTACTACTTTTTGTAAACTCATATCTATAATTCATTTCTTATTTTTCCAAAATTTTTTGTGACAACAGTCTTACGGCCATATTATTAACTCACTTTACTCCGGGTTAAAGTTTACACCCGGTATTTAGAGATTATTATTAAGTGTTTTTTTTTATATAACAATAATCAATATGAGAATATTTGTTCATCGTTGTATGTAAACGCTTTTTAAGTCTTAAGTCACAAACGTCAAACGTCAAGTCAAGTTTGTTGCTGTATACAAAAAACAGAGCATAACGCCAAAAAAACCGAACATTTTTATAACGTTGTGGAAAGGTCGTCTTTTTTTGGAAATAAGAAAGTTTTCTAGTGTTTAAAATCCAACACATAACACCCGTATTTAAGTGGGGTTTACCCAAAAACTAAACCCAAGTCCATAATATTCAGTCGTTAAACCCCAACATAAACCAAGTTTTTTTAACCCTAGTAGGCTAATGTTGCTGACTACGCCTAATAAGCTAAACATTGTTTTTTTAAGCTTTGTTTAATAAATATGGTTCTAATTTTATTCTGAAACATTAAGATTGTATTCCCAAATAAAAAACTTGATTTTACTAAGTATATTCTTCATTTTTTTATTATTAAGCAGTCTTTTAAAAAACGCAGCATTTTTCAGTCTAAAATGAACATGTCTTCACAATATTTAAAAAAACAGAAAAATAAACATACCTTCTTTGGCGATATAAAATTAACAGGTGTTAAGAAAAAAAAAATAAAGGAACTAATTTTTCTTTGCGCAAATTCCGCAAAAGTCAATTCGATGTTGACCACAAATTCCAATATTACATTTAAAAATATAAATAAAAATAGAAATACTTTTTTTACCTGCCGGACACAACCGTCTTTCGCAAGAACGCATCGGCGACTGAGTTAGTTGTTGAGCATAAGTTACTATGTGCCCGCGTTGAAAAGAGAGAGGAAAATTAAGAATGCGACGTCGTCGAATCGACGAACATTAGCCTTCTAGGGTTAAACTTGAAATCCGATTGGATTTAAACTGTAACTGTACTCCGGAGACCAGTTTGAGTATTTTAACTTGGTTTAAAATAAAACTCAATTTTTTGTAGTGAAACAGAAAATAAAAAATAGCAAGAAGATAAAACAAACTTTATTCGTGAAATATTTGAAATGTTGATGTCGTCTGAAGACGAATTTGTCGGAGAGCTGATGAAACAGCAGTTGATGGTAAATCATTGTCGGTCGCCCTCGTCGTCGAATTACGAAATAAATGTTTCATTCATTCGCTTCCAACTACAGGTCATCGACTTCTTTTTCGTCGACAGAGGACAATGTATGGAAACTTTCATAATTTTCGTAAATGTTATCGGGTTTGCGGGTTTCATTTTCATTTTACATTTATTTATATTTATTGCATCTAAAAATAAATACACTTAGCAGAGAAATCAAATCAAATTTAAATTGATGACAAGGCGACATTTTTTGTGAAATTTAACATTACGTAGGTTTAAAACGGGTTAAAATCGGTTTAAACTGTTTTAAATAAGCGGTCTATTCAATACTTTATTTTTTGCACTCGGTAATCAGCTCCTGCTCATCGTTTCTATTCACTTCACTATTCAATATTCAGGGCGTAAGAATTTTTTAGACAATCCGTTCCGTTCTCCGCTTTTCAATACTTTAACCATAGACAAATCATACTTATTGTCTCTGACTTTAACTATTGGTACACAGTATATACCACAACCAATTGTCACCGCAGTAGCGACCATCTTCCGTACGTGACTTCTTCGGTTATTACGGGTATTAATAAAAGCGTGCAATTCTCTGGCAGACCAACAAAATGCAAGAAAAAAGTCCTTTGATATAATCAATTCACTAAAACAGCAAACTTATCGCATCCTTACATTCACCGTACATGTTGATGCTGTCTGCCTTTTATTAGACCCTACACTGAGGGCGCAGTGAAATCTGAAATTGAATATCTTCTGCGTTGAATTTTTCAAGAAGCGCATGCCACTGCACAAATGTTTATGTTTCTGGTCCGATCTGCGCTGATAATCTGCCTCTAACTGACAGCGAAATGAATAAAAGATGATCATCGTATCGAATTGGAATATTTTTCGAACGTGACTTCCAAGCGGAATCGCGATGAGCGCCCCTTCCCTGGACAGACACAATATAGACTCTTTCGATTGCTAATTCAAGCATCACTAAGTAAACCGAAAACGAAATTGATATCTCCTTCAAGTAATTGAGTTTTTATGTGTGCAATGCTGAAAATAAAATATCGTGCATTCGTTGCAGTCGGGTGCGTGTTGCAAGTTGCGCAACAATCTCGGATTGTGGTTGTGTGACGTGTGTGCGTGGTTGAAAATTATTCGCAGTTGCTTATAGGAATATTGTCCCGGGGGCAGATTCCGTATATAAACGATCGTCTAAATGATATCGTTTTTGAAACTTTGATCACCAAAATAAGTTATATTCTGCTCGAATGTTTTTGACAAACGTCGGCTTTCATTATACTTTTGGGAAATGAACTGGATTAAGCTCTTAAACTTGTAGGGTTGTGGCTAGTTTTGGAGGTCTATCGTTTCGAAGATAATCGTCTGAAAAGTTACGGAATGAGTGCCCTTTGTTTCAGGGAATGACGGCATATCTGTCAGTTCTAAGTACACCTGCAGACAGTTCCAATGTCAGATGTTAGTCAGGGATGACAGTATTTTTAGATCTGTTGCAGAAGTTATAAGAAAACTATTAAAATAAACGGAATATTGTCAATTTATCAAAAGAGCCGAGTTTGCCAAACATGAATAGTCAAGGATATTATTTTGAAAGGATAACCTTTCGAGGCTGTTTGTATTGCGTTTCACATCATGTCATGCAAATTATATATCTATTCAAATTTAAAACACGCACTCAACATTTTTTGGGCACCCTGTTCATCGTAAAAGGTATTGCCAAAAGCAAAAATCCAGACAGCACAGTGCTTTTTAAAATATTTTTTCTTGTACTAACTGTTACCAATCTATGTGCGCGAGTCTGCCATCCGTATGTGCAGCGGAATTGATATCCAGCAGGAAGGACAATTCAACACAAGTTTTTGCATCTACTATGGGTAGTTCTCCTGTAGGCTGCTTAAACAACTACACCTCAACATTCCCCATTTGATGCGAGTTAAAGGCTAAAACTCGGAAAAACTACATTTATAATAATTTGCGAAAAAAAAAAGAAAATTCAGATGCACCTGGGAAGGAGGGCACTTCCACTTTAAGATAATTGGACGAGGAATGTAACGATTTTCTGTTTCCTTTTTCAGCCCGTGTCGTTTTGCAACGTTTCCTTTGCTATACATGCACAAGCGAACTTCCAACAGCAGTATGGAAGAATAAAGAAAAATTATTCAACCCTTCCTGAAAGCGAATTTCTCTACTGGAATAATCGCGCAACGTCGTAATATCCTTATCAACCAAGTCACTTGGAAACTTCTATTCGCTGGAGAGACCTTTGCAAAGCGCGTCTTTCAGCAACAAAGACTAGAGGCACGTTAAACGCCTCACAGGTTCTCACTCATTTTCTGTGATTTGCAACATTCTCTTGAATCCGCACGGCATCTCTGAACTCTGACCAAAGCGACAGTCGAGTATGGTTTCCGATCGGCGGCGCTGTTATAAAAGAAAACATCGCTTCCACCCCGCTGATTGTTTTTCACTTATACTCGTACACCCCCAGGAGGAGGACATAATAGCCAATATCACGGCCACGGGCAAGTTATGAAGCCGTACCCACAGCATATACCGCTGGCTATGCTGGCAGGGGTCAAGTACGCACTCCTGGAATTGATGGCTCGTTTATGATTTATTGACATCCTTTGTGTTCGATGTCCTCTCTAAGGTAATCATATTTAGAAATCAGCTCAATATGGATATCATTACCGTTTTTCACCCCCAATTTGAGAATTTTATCCATGATGTAGCAATAATGTAATATCCTTGTTATTATCCCGTTGCACTTAGGGTTGTTTAGCTCAATCGGGTTTAATCGCTGCGAGCGCACATCGAGGGTGGTTTCACAGCAATATCTAAGCGGCACTTGAAGCAATTTGCCTATTTTGTGGGACTGTCAGTGAATGATGGCTTTCCGCAGTTCTAAACTGTATACAAAGGACATATACGTTTATATGTCCACGGACATCGCCGACACTTTCTCATAATTAATATCGATAAAAAATAAATTAGTTCTCGTTATGTCTCAAAAAGAGTGAAGCGATCACAAGGAGCCGACTGATCCCAGTAATTGTGAATAGACAAAGATAAGTCTCGAGTTTCTCTGCGGTCAAACCACTTGATGTGGCGTGAAATTGTAAGTAAGCGGACGCCTTTGTTGCCGGTCGCCCCTTGACTAGTGACTACCCTTCGAACGATGAGTGCGTGTGATATAAACATCCAGAGCGGATAAGTACCCTCTCCCATGCAAGTTATGTCATAATCTCGAGTTGAATTTGGTTTAACTATCGCTCGATAAAAATGAAATCACTGTAATGGCTCGATGATGGAGGCAGTTATTAGCCGTACGGCTGAAGCAATAAATATCTGCTATGACAACAAAAACACTGAAGCCTTATCAGGGTTTCCGTTCGTGACGGTTTTTCACATAGCGAAAAACATGCAAAGACAAGGCGTCTTTACTGTACGACGAAGAAAGTCCCCTGTCCCTGTCCATTCCGATGTAGGTGACTTGAGTGGTTGTGTCCTTTAATGTCCTCGAACAGAGAGAGAGCAGGAGGGCACTCGGCGCATTTGGAAAAATACGAGGACATCTACGATGAACAAACGGTGGTCAAGTATCACGCAACCCATCACCCGGACGACACGAACGAACCACACGATTGGGGCCACTTTGACGGACAACGATTCCGAAGTCGGGTAGCGCGGCCGCTCTATCGTGTCTCCGCCATTGGGCTATGCCACACAAAAAAGGGGATTAGAGAAATTGTTCATTATTCATAAATATGGAAATGAGCCGCCATATCACCAGAAATAAATCGTTCATTCCATTCACAAGGATAGTTGGTGGGCGTTTTCGAAAGGGCCAACTCGAGTATAAATTGCTGGGGCCGAGCGGAGCAAAAAACGTATAAAAATCACGATGGAAGATATCTGAAACGAATGACGAGTAACGAGCAATTTATATGCAAGGAGTCTAATGACCGAATGAGTTGTCCTTTTTTTTCGTTGTCCAGTGGATTGGGACAATCGCGCTGGCAGACTGAGACAACTTATGTAAATTTTCTTATGCATGTGTTCATTTAGCGAAGGACTGCTGGTGGCAGGACACTGGACACCTTATACACCTATATTTAGTCCATAGGAGTTTATTGGTTCGGACTCGTTCGGCGCGACTCTCTGAACAGATAGTTGGCTGTCCACGTTCAGGAAGTCAATGGTAATTAAATAGCTAGCGCGGCGAACTGGAAAAGTCGTCTGGACGGAAATGCGTGCTTTCGATTGGTATTGCACTCAGGCATGTAACCTTTATTGATGTCTACCTCACAATCATATTGATGCAGGGTATAATTTGAAAAGAAACCACAATGTGTCGGAAAGTGAACCTTCGGGTCTTGCAAGTCGTAAACTTTTCACTGACGTTCGTAATATTCGTCATCGTGTGATCTTTTGTCCCATGTCTTAATTTCTTTCGTGGTTAAGCCCTAGGGATGTTGTATGTATTTTTTCGGGCTTGATAACAACCCGTACTTCTTTTAGATGTCAGTGTAGGTATACCTCTAATCGGTACCGATCTTAGAATGCAATAAAACTCATTCAAATCATACTGACCGTATATGAGGAAGACAACTTCCTAAGAATTCGGTGAGTCGGTGGTAAGTATTGCGGAGCCGACTAAAGCTCAGTTTGCAAGTGGAATTTTGGTCTAGTTTTTCTATCAATAGACCGTGGACCGTAACTCGCAAGTCTTCACTAAAAGTGCAACTGGAAACAGAAGTCTACCCGTGTTGAATGAGCAAACCAAAATAAGCATAGTCGACAGCTGGACTAAAAATTGTATGTCCCTGAAAAAAGTGTTGCCATTTCGGAAAACAAGCCTCTCAAAAAAGCACATCATTTTAGAGAAAAAAAAATAAGCCACCAGTAGCAATGGACAACTAAGTGTTAAAAATCGGTAGCTTTTGACCGACCTTACAGTTCCTTTACCAGTAAAAAGATTGACAAAACGAAAGCATAACCTTTTCAGAAGATTCTGCGACACAGCCAAACTCGCAAGAAAGTTTAACCCGTCGGAACTTATACTTGCAGACGGTTATGATACTAAAGACTTAAAACCTGGACCATTCTATGACATGAACCTCAGGTGGACCGTGGACAGTACTTACTACGTCAGTATAGCCAGTGCCGGCTCCAGCCTAACTAGTGTGGAAAAAAAACCGAAATATACTGAAATTCATGTGTTTTTTCATGCACACATAACACACGCATACGTTTTCCGATTTCAACAAAACTCAATAAAACCCATATACAGACCAAGACCAAAGACGTGTGAAAGTTTGATTAAAATCGGTAAATGCGTTAAGGCGTGAAAATGAAATTCATGTGTTTTTTCATGCACACATAACACACACGTACGTTTTCCGATTTCAACAAAACTCCATAAAACCCATATACAGGCCAAGACCAAAGACGTGTGAAAGTTTGATTAAAATCGGTAAATGCGTTAAGTCGTGAATCGGCGACAAACGAACACAATTTTAAGGCTCAATTTTTATATATAGAGATAAAACAACAAACAATGTTCTGAATTAATGGGATCATAAGCCTTCCTGTCCGACTTCGAAAAGTATCAGCCTCGTTATTTTTCCATCACGTGATTACCAAAAGCCACCTAAATACTGCAGTTTTTATATAACAGCTTTTAGGACTGCCGCCATTTCGTGATTGTTCTGGAACATTGAATGATATTTCCTTCTTAAAGCTTTTCAAGAACCTCTTCCATTAAAACGGTTTACTTGATGTGCCAAAAATGAAGACTTACTGATCCAAAGCGCATCTCAATTCAACTTTTGTCAGTAGCAATCCACTTAAAAGAGTGCCATGCCGACGTGTACTTCTCATGGGTTCTCCGAACATGTAAACGATATTGTCTCGTTGTCATAACCTTTTTCTCTGGAAATCACTTCGTCTCACTTCGACGATTGTCTTGCAGTGGAGCGTACGTTTTCCTTTCATCGATTTTCCACCATTGAACGTCGTTAAATGACGAGCCATCGTACAGGGTACAGCAAGCATGTCTCCTGCGATAGAAAGAGTCAGGTGCAGTTCATTAAATAGAATTCGATGCAGAACTAAACGACTCATATACTCGTTTTGTGGAGCGACTCTCCGAAGTCGTATTCCCCGGTACGCATCCGTACCGTATTCGCATCGTAAAACACTCCATATGAGGAGCGTTTCTTTGCTTTGTGTCCGCTAAATTACCATAGCGAATCCGCACAGCTCCGCATACAGCTCCAGCACGGATGCTGATTTTTGTGCGCTCGCCTTTATGTCTTTATTAAATTAGACTTGGCGACTTTTGGCTGACACTCAGCCATAACCTATACCAACAAAAGGGTTGCCACAGCAGGCATCCCACAGGTCTACCACCTCATAAAATACGTAAGTGATCTGAATACAAGTATCCGGTTGCAGTATACGAGCATTTGTCACTACCGATTGTGCTCGTCGCCATTGCCCAAAACTCATACAAGAAGTCACGTTCTGCCGATTGGCGTCGAGATGAATGAGTGTACTCAGCAGACAGGTTGCCTTTTGGCGAGTCATCTTCAGGGCGACGACACGTATCCCAAGTTGACCGTGACTCGCGCAGATATCATGTCAGTGGTCGCTGGCACTCGTATATAGAGTAATTAAGGCCACAAAGTAATCGGACACGTGGCGCGTGCGGTAGATCCGAATATGAGTTCACCACCGAGAAGAGAATGTGTAATTTCATGCAAATGTAAACATGCTAGCACAATCAAAACCAGGGTCATTTCGTCATTAGAGTTAGAATATCCGTAGGACAGCTCCGTGTTGCGGTCGTTGGCGGCGACGAGCGGGTCTCTTCAACTTCCGAAATTATGGTCTTATCTAGCTTCCTGTCGTGACACAATTCTCTGTCCCGCGCAGCATTTGACTTATGAGAGCACTGATAAATGCGACCGTGCTTCGTGGGCCGCAAGTCGCGGCTCCTAATGAAATTCAAAATTGAGTGCGCGCACACACACTCCAAGTCGAAACTGAAATGGAACACGCGACTTTGATTTCACCTCATTACCTGCTTCGCAGAAGTTGGCTTTTGAATGATGTCTTGGCTGTTGCCAAGACCCTGGTCAGGATAACAATCTTTATGACAGAAAATGAGGATTAATAACAGTTGGTCAGGTGGACGTCAGATTTCAGTGCACTCGCTCCACTGTTTTTTGGCATAATTTTGCTCGGTGGGGGTGGAGCAGCTCCAACAAGCCGTGTTCTCTTAACGACCGCAGGCATTAGACTCGCGCGGGCATTCCTTGAATATAGATTGACTAATTACACTCTGCTGCGATTTTTGGGTCAAGCGAGAAGCTATAGGTGCCGACGATCTACCCAGATACCATCTAAGAGGGAGAGTGCGGATTATTATTTATGTCTCTGACAGATTGCTGGGAATTGCTCTGACCCTATTGCGGACAATGGCCGCCCATCCCATGGCCAATTGCTGTGACATTAATTCGTTGTGATCGGGAAACCGATTCGGTTTTTATTTGGCCCTTCGCAGGACTCGCGGCATAGTGCGCAGTGTGCACAACAGGCGCACGAAAGTTGTCTCGTCCATAAATCAAAAAAGTAACTTTTGCACAATATGGCGGCGGATTTGTAAACGGCTTTTGCCAGCTCCTGGCTTTTTGGGGGTTGGCAGGAGATGTTTTATTATTTCTCATTTCGAAGCGAAACCATGGGATAAAGAGACATGTTTATGGTTTTGTTTATGGGTTGACATTATTGCCGGGGAGCTGCGAATCTGGAGCTGGCCGGACTGTGTACCGTGCACCCGCACACACCGTTAATCGAGAATTATTGCGATAGTCGTTGAGCGTTTTTATTTGTAATTGCTACCTGGGTTACGATTTCATTGCGCATATAACTCATTCCCGAAGTGACAGTCTTCAAATTCAGACTTCCCACAAACGGTTATCGTGCCCTCGCATACGAATAATATCCTTGAAATTAGGAAATCCTTAAAAACAGATGTTACGCCCCCCACCTCTCCGCTGCATATGGATTCTTGCCACTTCTTCGGATATCCTTGCGAGGATTTTTCTACACCACAGTGGTAGTATTGGTCTGCATCTTGCCGCCGCCCGTTTCATGGGCGCATCAAACGATGTGGAAAATTATGATTTACGAGTCCACCGATTTTCATGTTCACGTTCACGTTCAGCGTTTTTCCGTGGTGGTTTCATAACCAATTTGAAACCACGTCGACCGATGCCAAAGTATACGCTAGATCTTCCTTAAATCAATGATAAAGTCGTTAAACAATTTCCCAAGTTTCCGGACGATTTACTTGCTGGTTCAATTACATGTTTCACCCGGGTTGTGGGAAGTGCTGCGCTGTGGATAGCTGGGACGAGCAAGTAGGATACAAGGATGTTTGAATATAATTTGGTATGAAATGAGTGAGCGGCGAGTGTGATGTGTGAATGCAGGATTGAGCAATTACCGACTTTCTGCCTAAGCAGATGCATGGCCGTACAATGTACGGGGGAAAAAAACAACCTCATCGAATACTACAACCCCGATTCAGTTAGAGGGATAGTAAGTGCTGGCAAACAAAAGGATTTATGTTCCCTCTGTGCTGTATTCAATTTCCGTTCACCTTTCAACACGCCTTCTTCAGCAACAGAGAGAGAGAGGAGTTTTTTTTTTTTAATGCAATTATAATAACGTGATATAAAGAATAGTAAAAATCATTTCAAAGACCGAGGCATTTAACATGACAATTTTTTTACAAATAAGGCTGCAATTGTTTGCAATTTTGAAGCTTTAAATTTTACGATTGTTTTTTTTTTGTATAGTCATGCTCTTGGGTATTGGTTTGGCGATCGCAAGAAGAGTCTTAAACATAAATAAAGCTGCCTAAAACTTAAAATACTTACGGGTACATCAATTAATGAATTTAAACGGCTTAAAAATTATTGCACTTCGCCCGAAACTATGAAAATGTAGTCCTAATAGAAATTGCTATCTAAACTTGGAATATAAACTTTAGGATATTTTTCCAGATCCTGCAACATTCGGAAACAAGGTTTTATAGTGCTAAGTTGAAGTTGCATTTATATCAGGGCTTTATTGAGTCGTCGTAAGTGAGCCTCTTTCAAGAGAGTCACCTTCTGCACTGGCTCGCACGAAAATCTCCCTCAACTGCGAGCTTCTTTTGATTAGTTGACTCTTAGAACTTTATTCAATTCGTCGAACTGATGTGCTTAAAAGTCAAGACAAACAAATATAATTATGCCCTGTTTACGGTACAAAAATTCCAGAAGAGTGTAAATTGCAGCCAATTCTGGCCAGCAGTTATTTGGATTGTATAGGTCGTGACAATAAAAGCCCGTAAGGCACCGTAATTATTTAAACAAAAATAGTTCTTAACCCCTACCCGAAGGTGGTGGACCTCTAAGCCTAGGTGGTTGAATTTATATTTTTTTTTCTCAAAATAATTTTGTTCTTTCTGTATGGTGTCGAATGCCAATAGATGTCACTTACGGTTACGGCTTTGGCAGTTTGTCTTAAGACAGCCATGTTTAGTATAAAAAGCCAAACCTCACAAGTGACAAACCCGACAAACCATACTACGACCACCAACTTCGGTCGATTTGCCTATAAGCTATATTTTTATGGAGTGTCAAGATTTGGTGCGCTAGTTACATAGAAATTCCTTTTGACAAATGTCACGTAACTTAAAAAAATGACAGCGCACTCGCAAAAAGTATGAGCCACTTCCGCTGTGGGTAAAGTTGCTGGCAGCGTTCATAGAATTTTATCCGTTTATAATTTGAAATTGTTAGTTACGTGTGGATATAATTTTTTTTTTGGAACAAGTGTATATTTGCTAAAAATATTCATGAATGTAAATTGGTTGAGGGAGAAAAAAAACCATTTGTGCAAATTTTCTTCATTATTTAAGAAAAATTTACACACGAAATCGAAGTTAAAGATACTCAAAAGCAGAAAATACACAACCATGTTTGTCCTACTAAGTTTCAAGTATATAGAACATCCTTTAGATAGTTTTATTAACCAAACAAATCAAATTATTCGCCTTTTAACAATATATAATAATTAACCAACGGCATTCAGTTATGTTTAATTGTGGTATTCCCGAACTCTATCACAGTTGGCGGCGGTTGGCAGTATTGATTTTTGTATTTTTTGTATGTTTTAACATGTCACACGGATTATAATTGACATAACACCGATAGCAAAACAAAATGGCGGAATTTGAAAAAAGAAAATAGAGCGTGCCAGCGACAAGAGGTCGCAATCCTCTTGAGGCTCTCAGTGGTCTATGGCGAAAATAAATCGACCTAAAAAGTTTGGAAATAAATAAGAGCGACAACAATAGACCGAATTAAGGACGGACGGCAAAACTGACATTTTTAAATTCACCCTCAACAGAAGTTTTTAATAATTCCAGTGCAAAATTTAGGCCGGAAAAGAATGAAAGGGCTTACAACCGAACAGTTGTTGGTATTCAACATTTTTCTCAGGACAATCATTCTCGCGGACGTTGCGCAAGCGTTCATAGAATTTTATCCGTTTATAATTTGAAATTGTTAGTTACGTGTGGATATAATTTTTTTTTTGGAACAAGTGTATATTTGCTAAAAATATTCATGAATGTAAATTGGTTGAGGGAGAAAAAAAACCATTTGTGCAAATTTTCTTCATTATTTAAGAAAAATTTACACACGAAATCGAAGTTAAAGATACTCAAAAGCAGAAAATACACAACCATGTTTGTCCTACTAAGTTTCAAGTATATAGAACATCCTTTAGATAGTTTTATTAACCAAACAAATCAAATTATTCGCCTTTTAACAATATATAATAATTAACCAACGGCATTCAGTTATGTTTAATTGTGGTATTCCCGAACTCTATCACAGTTGGCGGCGGTTGGCAGTATTGATTTTTGTATTTTTTGTATGTTTTAACATGTCACACGGATTATAATTGACATAACACCGATAGCAAAACAAAATGGCGGAATTTGAAAAAAGAAAATAGAGCGTGCCAGCGACAAGAGGTCGCAATCCTCTTGAGGCTCTCAGTGGTCTATGGCGAAAATAAATCGACCTAAAAAGTTTGGAAATAAATAAGAGCGACAACAATAGACCGAATTAAGGACGGACGGCAAAACTGACATTTTTAAATTCACCCTCAACAGAAGTTTTTAATAATTCCAGTGCAAAATTTAGGCCGGAAAAGAATGAAAGGGCTTACAACCGAACAGTTGTTGGTATTCAACATTTTTCTCAGGACAATCATTCTCGCGGACGTTGCGCAAGCGTTTCCAGAGCTGGCGTAGTGAAGAAAGCCTTAGGATGAAATTTGTATTCCTCCGGAGGTTAAAACTAAAACCCAATACATAATATTCTATAGTGTAACCATTGAGTCACTACGCTCCGTAAGCTGTAAGTAATCATATAAATAAAATTGGTGTAGTTCTGTTCGACTAAGATTGAATTTGACTGCATGTATTTAAATGCAAAAATATTAGAAACCGCTCAGTATATTCTGCTGCATTTTTCATAGGCCTATATAGAGGATACCTAGGCCTACAATCTCTACTTTGTTTCAACTCTATATCTCTATAAATTCCGGAAAAAATTGGACAAGATTAATTTATTTTTTCGTTTCGTTTTGCTTTTTTCTTTGTCACGCTTTCCATTTGAAAATACTGGGAGCATTTAAATATAGTAAACAGCAGCTTATAGAGGACATCTGCAGGTAAAACTTAGGATCTCCAATAACTCGATAACTTGAAGGGTTTTTAAACAAATAGGCAACATTTGAAACATTTCTACGATTTTCACCGGAGTGAGTAGATATGCACTTCATTCTCAAAGCAAACATACTAACTGCGCAATATATTGACATCTCTTTTAACCTTATTTTACTCCTGCGACAGAGAGGGAGACAAGAGAGAATCAATTCCACTCTCAAGCGAATTTCTCACTATTACTTTGTCTAATTATCAAAAACTTAAAACTAAATTCTCACAATCGAACAACAATACATTTCTTAGGTTCTTTCAATTATTAGACAAAGATTGTTAGAATTTAGTTTTAAGTTTTTGATAATTAGATAAAGTAATAGTGAGAAACTCCCGCGTATTTAATATTTCCTTCTAAAACAATGAAGAAAAGTTTAAACACTAAAAACTTATTTGTTTACTAAAATATAGGTACGTTATATAGGTACATATATTAAGAATTGCAATGTTTATTTACCTGGCTAAACGCAATAATAGTTTTTCTTGTATATCTGGGAATTCACATCACATTTTTTTTTTGTCCGAGGGAAATAATTTCACTGACTTTTGAGTGAAGTTATATCTCACTTTGGGTGGAAATTTAATAAACCTTTGTTGAGTGGACTTATTTCCCAATCAGGGTGGTCTTATTTCCCATGTGGAGTTAATAACCGTGGATTTATTTCCCCACATCAAGTAAATTTTGTTGGATTCAAACATTTACAATTTTTGTTTTTTTTAAGCTTAAAAACGGTCAGCTTCCAATTGTGGATTAAAGAGTATTACTTCTGCTGCTATGTATTTATAAATATTCTGCCAATATTAAATAATAATTTACAACATTTTCGTTTTCTAACATTTTTTTTTGTAGCACGTTCCAAGGCGCGGTAGAGATTCCATGTCAAATTCTGTAGGGTAGAGTAGCCTAATTGCGGCCCTCCCCAGTGGCCGGTCACCTCTCAGAAAAATCGTTGTTATTAGTGAATTCTTATAGTTCCCTTCCGAAGTTGTTGGTCTTAAATTGTTTTCTTAAACTTCTTCCTAAATGTGTCAAAATTCTTGTTGCGAGTGCTCAGTCGCTTTGGAGAAATCAACTCATTTTACTTGTGCTCTGTCGGGGAATATTTTTGTGTGAATTTACTGTCAAAACATTAATGAAATTGCTGTCGGAATTAGTGTTTTTTTTTTGGGAAAATTTTTGTGGGTAAGTGTTTTCAAATGTTGTTTTTTAAATTAATTATTTTTTATTTATTTTTAATGATATAAATAATTTTTTTCCTAACTTTTTTGTAATAAAACATTTAAATAAAAAATATTTCTTTACTGGGAGGCCAAAGATGGGACACGAGATGGTCGGAAACAGGAAACAAGGGGCCGGAAACTGGAAAAAATAATTTTTTTTACTAAAATCTAGATAAACAATTTTCTAGTAAGAATAATTATTTTTGTTTTCTTTATTTTACAGGCGAAGAATTTAATAAAGAATAATTTATTTTATTTTATTTTCAAAGGATGCAATTCATTTAATTTATACCGTCCGGATTTTAAGCCGGGGAAATATGCCCATACGGCTGAAAGAAAAATTTATTTTAAGAATTATTCGAAAATGTTAAAATTTGTTGTAACTATGATATAGTTTATGACGAGAAATCCTTAAGGGGCCGGCCACAGAAACTCTACCCTACTAGATTACGATTGATCGTCCTGTTGAACATCGGAATCAACTAGGTACACAGCCGGTGATCTGCCACGGAACAAGAGTTCAGTTAAAAAAGCTGAAAATATTCGCCTCAACTTAACATCACCCCAAACCGTATACAAAGTGGAATTGAACGCAGCTATGTATTTTCAATTCCGCATTTACGAATTAGACTGGCCGCCGTATGCTCGTATTTGCCATATTTTCATATTTTTGCTGCCCCTTTGGCTTAATCTCAGGAAAGTTCAATTTCTAAACAGAAGTCCTAGAACTACATCGAAATAATCATGGGAATGTATACTACCTAATGAAAAATGGTTTAAACAGAGCCAGTCGGTTGGGAGGGAGAAAATGGCGGACGATTGATGTGCCTTCTCAACATGTCAAATATTTCGTTTCACAGATACCTAACCCATAATCTGTCCGTAAATAATCCACCAGTAATATAATCTTACTCAGGTATATACACAACATTTACCTTCTTGAAGAACACGGAGTCCGTCGTGAAAGATTTAACAAAATGACAGTGCGGCATATCGACTTCACCCAGGGATTGGAAACTCCACCAGGTCCAACGCGCGGTGTTCAGATAGTGAAAGTTTTCGAGGACATGATGTGATAAAAAGGGCAGCACACATCTTTGTCGCACAACACCGCTGGCATTTTATGGTCTCGGTGTGGATGGGGGTGAGCTCTGAAATCACTATACTCATTAGTTTTGCTTTTCCCGTTTGGTTTTATTTTGTATTTTTACCATTTCCCCAGCTGCTGCCAACAGATAAACCGCACTAGCAAAGACAGAATAGAGCAGAGATATGATACTGTTTTGTTCGCATTCGTAGATATCTCTTGGCATGCCACGCCTTTGAACTTTGCTTCGTCAAATAAAAATCATTGTCACCGCACAAAATCAACCCCAAACGTGTGTTTTTTTTTTGTTTTTTGGTTTGTACTCGTTTTAGTGTATCCACCGGCGGAAAGGATTCTTTTGGATGCCTGATGACCTTTAGAGGATCATCCGCCCGCACTAGGAATTATTTTAATAGAACCGCGCCGCGATTGCTGCCTTCCGTGTACAAAGTGCACCCTCCACACTCGTACACACTTCATTAACTTGAGCATACGAGTACATTTCCAATGATTTTGATGCGTTGCCGAGTAAAAAAGTGCAAATCCACATCCATTTTCTGAGAGATGGAAAATCAGCGGCACCGCACGATTCGGTGAGAAAAGGAATATTTGCGGCGGCGGAAAGCTCCTCCCACAACAAGTCGTTAGAAAAGATTAGAGGGCGCAGACGCGAAAAAAGTTCGCCTCGTCGGTTGTCGTCGTCACCGTCAGTGGAGTCAAGTGAGCGGGGCCAGAGATAATTGAAGGAGATAAGAGCAACCAGAGTCACACCGCACTCTGTCCACTCTGATGTGAGCACTCTTTTGTTGAATGTCGGTGCGGTGGGGGATATTCGGCGACAATCTAGCCCCCCTCGTCGTTGGGGATGGAAACTCAATCGATCAACGATATACAAGTTCTCTGAATGGTCGTCGTCAGTGAGTGGGTATGTAGTGGGTGGTATATCAGTGGCTGGGTGATATACCTATACGGAATTAATGGGGTGTTGAGTGTATATACAGTAGACTGGTTGGGGGTGGCTTTTGCTCATTCTTTGCGCTTAGCTCTATGCTCTGTGAGAATAATAAAATTTTAATTTTTCCATTATCTGAATGATGAAAGGTTCTATGGGGGTAGCCCCCAGTTGCTTCTGCTTCCTCTCGCTCTCTCATTCACTCTCCGACGGATTTAAATGTACGTGAATGTGAAGAGATGAATCCTGACGAGTGCATGTTTGGAAAATCTCTACTGTTGGGGAAAAATCTCAGTTTACTTATAGTTTTCGCGGAATTCACATTTAATCACACATGGTTGTGTGACTTTGCCAAATGGAGCACAGCAGTTGTGGCATTTCTAATTAGTTTGCATCCGCTATCTCCTGTTTTCCAATCAGTTGGTGCTGCAAAGATTGAAAATGGAATACAATTTTCAAATATGTGCACGCATTTCGTATAAACCGTAGGTGGAAACCTATTTACCTATGTACGTCTTGGTTGCATTGTGTTAAATGTATGTATGATTTATGGTGCACACGCTTCGGTGAATCGAATTGGCGTTGCGCGAGTGTTACGTGTGCAATTGATAAAGTCGCTGAGTCACTATTTTGTTGATACATTTGGAGGATAGTAAGAGATGGGGGTACAGTGCAACCAATATTCACAAAGAAAATATTAAAAACAAAGTGCCTTACAATAAATCCTTTTTAACGCCTTTGACGATTTGATTAGATTTTTTTTTTCAGACCTATAAATATTAATTATGTTGACTGCATTTCCGCATGTCAGTAACAAAAACCGCATTTAAATTATAAATTGACAGGCAGGTTTTTTTTTTTTTTTGCGATGGAAGGTGGAAATCTTGCATGAGACACCAATGGTCCGACGTCCATTGATAGTGCCGGATTCGGCTTAAACCACCTCCCTTCCCGAACAGACCGATTAGTTTCCCCCGCGGGACCGCCGTAAGGCATTACTTCGCGGGGGCCGGTATAAAGACTTGTTGCTTTTTGCTCAATTGTTGGAACTATTAACATTCCGTTGGCGTTCTAAGCGTCCTAGGTCGCTGAGAATACGTACCGCCACGTTACTTACGTCCAGTTTTCGTCATTCTGGAGCATATAGTTTACGATGTTATCGGGAGTGGGCCACTCACCGAATTGGTCCCTTAGGGATATCCTCTCGGTTTCGTATCGTTGGCAATGAAAAAACACGTGTTCCGCGTTTTCAGAAACATCTTCGCAACAGCTGTTGGTAGGCAAGACTTTGATAAGAGATAAAAGGTTAAAATCCACTGTATTCGTATAGCCATCAAATTGCTGGCTTTAATTGCGGTTAGTCGCTGTATCCGATATGTTTTACACAACTTTACCATTCGAAAATGGGAAATTTTGTGATAATTTCTATCTATTTATTAACAGGGCAAGTAGAAAGTTATGGAAGCCGTACCCATTACAGTGTCGAATAACGTTTTCTTCCAGTGAAATACTTAATTCTTTTGAAAAGACTGCCGTTCTACCTTTTATACAACTTATCCTTGGAATGCAAGCAAAGGCGTAAGTTTGTAATTTTAGGAGTAGTTAGCCATAGGAACAGTGTTGCCACTAAAAAATTAATCCGGTCCAATTTGACCAAATGACCGATTTATATTTTTTTTTTAAATTTGGTCAGAAAATCCGGTCAAAAGATAAAATACGATTTACGAATTACGAAAAGGGAATAAAAGTAATAAATTTGAAATGATATTATATGTAGTTTGTTTATTTTTCTAAACCAATCTTAATTAAAGCTAATAAAACAACAAATAAACAAACAATACAATGAAAAGCTTTGCTTTGCAACGTTTTGCAGAAAAAGGAACTTTCTACCCCACTTCGGCGTTAGAATTTGGTAAAACCAAAACCGAAATAGCAAAATATTCTAAATGGTCTTCACTTCAATCTTGTTTACATGCACACTGCACAGTAACAGTTGGTGGTGAGAGCATTCAAATGAGACTGCCGCAAGGAGCCCCTGTATTCTAGGATTATTCACAATAAATTGGTTTCTGTATGAAATTGTGTAAATATGGCCAAATATCATTAAAATTATAGAAATCTATCCTTTATGTCTAGTCAAAGAACAATATTAGGCGTGTTTTCTTGAGCTTCGATCTCAGCAAAGCAGAGTAAAGTAAGATTTTCAGCACACAAATTACAATAACTAATGTCGTTTTCCATTGGGACAAAAAATCAATCTTTTTTTTTATCTAAATCACTTTTGGCGTTCCACCAAGGGAAAAAAATCAATCTTTTTTTTGATTCCGATCACTTTTTGCAAATCTCGATATTTTTTCAGATATGCACATAGAGCACAGCTGTTTTACGTCATTTAAAGAAGTTTGTTTTAAAACAAATGTGCAAAGTTCCGTGAAAACCAAAATAAAGAAATATGTAAACAGCAATTGACATCATCATCTGGAAACTAAGAATCACCGAAACTACTCCATTTATATTTACAACAGTGGAAACATTTTTCAAGCCGATTTCCATGGTTGATTTTACCAAAAACAAATTCAATTTGAACAGCCGATATTGTTGTCAAATAACGCACTAATCCATTCACAAAAGCAGATCAATTTCGTTGCATGTTCCATGAAGCGCATAAAATCTGAGATCTGAAAAAGATTTTTGGTGGTCCCAATGGAAAACGACATAAGTCTCGACGTGTGAAGTAGAGCGTAGTTGTTGTAATTGCGTGCTGAAAATCCTACTTTACTTTGCTTTGCTGAGAACGAAGCTCACAAAAGCAGGCCTATTGTCTTGCAGCTCAAAGTTTTTTCCGGTTTAAGAATTTTTTTGTTTCGGTTAAAAATCGGTTAGACCGGATTTCAAAATGTTGTCCGCTCAGAGTGAAGAGATTTTGGTCAAATTTCGGACCGAATCCGGTTAGAATGGCAACACTGCTTAGGAACCGGCCTTGATTTCCAGCATACGATTTCTAGAGATAGGTACCTATAAGAATTAATAACCGTCAGTGTCTATAAAAGAACACACCGTGAAGGTTCCTCTGTGGAACACGAGAAATGCAAGCTAGAGTAAGCAGATTTGGAAAACAAAATGCAGTCGTTGAGAAATGCGTTTGTTATACTCCATTGAACTCACCCAAATCATTTCACATAAACCCATCAAATCTATTTCGTGAGACTTCACTCTTTTAACAATTCCGTGGCTATAAGTGGCGAGTCTTGAAAATCTCAAGGAAGACTACCAAAAGTTTACATTCATCATTAACAGTGCCGCTCTATATGACTCTTTCAACAGACAATTGGGCCACTTCTAGATGGAGGAGCTTCCACCTTTTTTCCTTTGACACATGGTACAAATATATGTGTGGGACTTATGTTATCTAGGGGTTAAACTAAAGGGAGCCACTGAAACAAAATTTGAGGTTCGTTATCCGAAATACAGCAGTGCATTCTTTCTATCAAAAAGCTCTGTGATAAAAGCTACTTTTAGGTGTCCCATATTAAAACGTTTCTGACCTTGGGTTGTTTTAACAAGGATATTATTTGCTGAATGTCTCTGAAAGTGTATGCAGATTATAGCGAGAGATCAAATAATGTCTAGAGCCAGTATGACATACGAAAGGTTTACTTTGGCAAAGGTTTATTTTTTAGTTTCGACTCTAAATTTAAGTAGGTCATAGTGGCTACAAATTTCGCAACTGTGAGCTTCCGTAAATTTAAAGTCGAGACTAAATTTGTTTTTAGTACGGCGCGTAGAATCAAAGGTTTGTCAAACTGGTGCGTTGTAAATTCATACGCTCTACGCTCTTAAACGAGGTCTACTGTATTGTTCGTCTTAAAATTTCCACCCTACCCTCCATCAACCCAAACTCCACTTAACATTTACTGAGAAACCTTTCTCTATTGAATGTCAGCGTTGCCATTTCATTTTCATGCTTTCGTCAGCAAAATGTTTATTTGTGTGACTTGTTTATCTGAACTTAATTTTCTATCCAACATTTTTTATTTATTTTGTCTTGTCTGACAGATAAACCAGATGAATATTGTCATTTGTGTGGAGAACTGTCAATTCGTTATCATTTGTGATAAATATGTTTGGAACGCAGGAAAAATAAATGAACTGTAGAAAAGTAGTTCAAGTTAGATAAACAGTTCTGTACATGTATTCGGAAAGTACATAATTTCCTATCCTTGTTGCTTTCCATCGTCAAACTAATTAAATCCCGGTCACTTTTTATGATTGCTTCTCATGCGACAATAAGCTTTTTTTTTATCAGGGAAACATCTTAGATGTAGTGCATATAGTGAGACTATCCGACGTCTCGTTGGTCGGCCAGAACAAGTGCGACAGTCGCGAACTCACACCAACGCCATTAGTCACACTATTCGTGCAAGAAACTCAGCGTTTTTATAGCGACACACACTATCGATGTCTGTTCAGTGGAGACGCTCGCAGAGTGGCATATGCAAAGTCATATACGTGAGGTTACTTCAACGGGTCGCACATTCGGAAAGACCTCTCGCATTCGCGCTGTGATCCTCCATCATCCTCTTGTCGCGATTCGTCAGGAGTTCATCCTCCCGCGCAACGACTCAATTCAAAGTAATTATTATGTGAACATTCTCAGTTCAGACCATAAAAAATAAAAAAACAATTGACACCCTCTTCGTGTGGTTGCGGGGGAGCATTCTTATTGCGGTGGTTGAAAGTTCAGTGGAAAAAAGAAAGAAAAAAAAAAAAAAATAAGAAAAGAACCACCCTCTTTGGTCTATGTAAACATACCCATCTAATTAGGTTCTCGAATGGAAATTTGTTTGGTTGTAACTTTTTTGTAGTAAGGTTATGCCATTGCAAGTGCTGGCAGTTTTTCTTTGGCAGTTTTTTGTGTCGTCGCAAGTTTTTTGCTGTCGAGGAGTCTCGTCAGTCGCGACTCAGGTGCTTTAATGAAAACAGGTGCGACGTGGAACAGGAGTTTTTCTTTTGTTCCTCTTCTTGGCGGCCGAGAAATTCAGCAAGGATTTCCATGTGGCGGGCGCAAAACTGTGTATAGCTACTCGTGCATCGGGATGTTTGCCAAGCAGTAAACTGAAGTTCACAACCCTCAGGAGTTATTCTCTCGGTGACGGTGGCGGTGTATGTGTTATATTTTGTTATACTTTGTGTATATGTGTGAACTGGTGTATATGTGCGAACAAAGTTTACGTTTATTCGAGCGCGCGGAAAAGCCAATACGGTGGAAAATTAAGCGGCTGCTGCCTCAATTTGAATCGTTGACCTTGCGGTTTCACTTTTCACTTTTGTTTCCACACTACGACGACTTCGTCCTCGGTGACGTGACGGTAGAAGTAGTCGAACTTATTAGATTGCGCCACTGACGGATATTTCACTTTGATTTGTTTTTTTTTTTTTTGAACAAACATCACACCTCGAACTCGAATCGAACTTCCCCCTGCAGTAGTCTCTCCCGCCACGGACCAACAACCTGTACAATCGATAAGACATGGATCGTCCTTTAACTGTGCTGCGATGCGATTTTGATTAACAAGTTGATTTTTATTGCACATGGGCTTGTAAATGTGCCACCGCAGTCGCGATAGTGTCATAAATAATATTTTCGGTGGAATTTTTGAAGGAGGCGACAGCAACAACAACAGAACCTGCCAAGTGGAGTACAATCGGTGGATGATAATGACACGCTGTTGATTGCGTATTGGATAGTACAACCAGCTTTATGGCATCCATACTCGAGATAATCATGCGATCAAAGGCGATTGCTAGAAAACTAACTCAAGGTGAGTAAGCGGTTACTCAAGTGAGCACGAAGAATGCTTTAACTGGTATATCGACTTAGATCAATGAAGATTTCCTCGAATAATTTAACCCTTTTTTACTAAAGATGAGGGAGATCATAGATAAACCTGTGTTTTGGGTGCCCATGGTGGGGAACATTATGGAAAACTTGGTAAATGTGCGATATGGTTGCATATATTTGGAGCAGACTTGTCATGAAAAGAAAAAAGCTGCCATCTCTATTTAAAATAAAAATAAACACGCAGGGTAAAGGTTCAAAGTAGAGGTTCTTACAAATGAGATTTAGGGCCTTCCCCAAATACCGAAAAAAAAGCACATTACCAATTTGTATGTATTTTGTTAGAGATGTGATCATCATCAAATGAACTTTGATTTAGCCGCAAATTTTGGGTGTTTCCCAAGCGACTTTTTAAAAATGTGTTTCGAGAGATTGTGGGTTTTACAAATGCGGCTACAACAGCATTTTCGGAATACATGCAAATGGAATCGCTAATTCGAAAGCATACCTACAAACATAGCCGAAAATCTAACCTATTGTTAGGTTAGGTTAAACAGGGAATCAGAAGACTCATACAAAATATATTGTGCCCATCGCGATCACCAAACAATCCATTAGGCTTAAAAGAGGAATAACTTAACCTCTTTCTCTCGAAAATTACTTCAATTGCTTACAAAGAGAGTAGCCCTCTAGAATTGTTTACGTAGTTCGAAAGAGTATTTTCCAAGGAATAACACCATCATTAGCCCCTAAGTTGGTTCAGAAGTTAAATCTGTGTGTTATAAGCTAGAAATCTGAAAAAGTATGTTTGGAAAAAAGGCAATATCTCTGCCTTGACGGATTAGGAAAAATGAAAAAAAAAAATCTAGGAAGTCCATCAATATTACAGAAATGTAGAATCGAAACCAACTTCACAGCAAAAAAAAAAAATAAACAGGATTTTAGTGGCAACAGTGCGACTAATCCAATTGGATTCGTTTTGAATAAACTTAAGTAGATGTTTGACACTAGGTCAAGGCCAACAAGACCGGTAGTGGTTGACCCTTTTGATATGGTTACATATGAGATGTAATAGTCCTTGTACCAAATGGGATAGAGTTTCCCCCTAATCCATCATTGGCTTGAGTGCTGCTTGATCGTCTTAAAATTTGGCCCATGCATTTATTGATAATTTTGCGTAATTTTTCGATAACTCTGCCGACTTACATAGTTTATTGATAGTTTAAAAATAAAAAAATAAAACACAAATAGAAGCGCGATGGGAAAAATGATTTTGACATAAATGTTCAACTAAAAACAATTTATTTGCAAATGCGATCGATGTAGGCGACACCTATGAGTCGATCTGTAGTTTACAATCCCCATAATCGATATCTTTTAATCCGACCAACATACAGATGGACATGCAACCATGGGTGAACTGTTTACCAGCAACATGTTTGACCGACAAAAATTATATTTTATCACTCGCTCTCTCCGTTATCTGTGTGTTGATATCGAGCCTCTATAGCACGCAGGAAGTACACTACCCACGCAGCATAATTCCAAAGGCAATTAGAAATTTGCCCATGAAATATTGCGAAAAATGTGTTGTTATTTTTTTCGAGGCGAAAAAAAAGGCAGGAAAATAAAACAAAAAGAAACTAGAACTTTACTCCAGATAAGCGGGAATTCGTTTCGGAACACATGGTGACATAATGAATGAGTTGCGGTTTGAAGAACACAATGGGATAGCACAGCCTCATGTCAAGCACTGATATTAATGCATATAGACGGCCAGTAGTTGGGAGGAGTATCCATGAGAAACTGAAACTCAGATAAATGTGAATTGTAACCCAGTGCGCAATGGCAACGTTGCCACATTCTCGTATGGAACATTCCTCGTAGTGGCTCTTATCATAAGCAAAAGGAAGCATGTACAGCGCCTATAGTGCGAGTATCTTCTGTTTGTGGGTATGTTATTTCGGAATTTTGTATTTTTGGATATTCCCGAGCTGTGCGCTGCAGATAACGTGGGCATGTCCAGTCCGTGGGACTGAAACATTTCGCTCGTTCAAATGTATCTGAAGAATGAATGAGTAATTCGTTCTGGCGAATTTATGCTATCTTGGTTTTGGAAAAGGATTCACACATGTGGCTGGTGTATGTTTTCTTAATTATTATCTACGACCACTGGTCTTATCAGCTGCTTGAGAAGTAAGAACATGAGGTCATTGTTAGAATTGAATTCGTGTTTGTGAAATTTTGGCTGAATGGCATTTTGCCGTTGAGAAGTCGCATTTTTACTGAAGTACGCCTTAGAAGCCTAGTTCATTGAAAGATTGCTTATATATTTCATTCAGTAGGCACCTACTGCGATTAAAGTGTAAGGTCTTGCGTCTGCGATAAAATTATTGACTCAGACTGAAATTTCCAAGAATTCAGAAATGTGGACACTGCTAATGTCTGTTTGAATCAGTTGTTAGTTCTCATACTTATACCGCGTCGATATATCTTCGCAGACATTGCACAGAGGAAATGTGTTTTGCTCAATGCCACATGTGCTTTGTTGGCTATTATTGACAACCTTTTGTGTCAGATTAGTCCTCGAACTGAACTTGTCTTATTTCTGTAGAGGTCTTAAGCTCTGTGAGATCGATTTGTTTGTAATGTTATTCAGCGTCGTTAATATTGTTAGTTAGTCAGAAATAAGAACAACTATTGCTGAAAAGGTTTTTGCTGAGTGGCGTTTTTGATTTGGGTCAAGCGTCTCTTCTGCGACTCTGCAACGTCGGGAAATCTAAGCCTTGCAACTAATTTTCTGTTCCACCAATCTTTAAAAAGTTCAAAAATGCCGTCATCCGCGTATGCAATTAAACGTTCAGACTTGTGAAAAGTTGTGCCCCTGTAGTAACGTGTTAAAGGTTCACGAGAAAATCAAAAAAAACAATTATTACAAACTTTTTTATATTTTATTATTTATTTTATTTTCACAATTTTCTTTTGATGGTTAAACTTCAACTAAACTCTTACCAACAGCTTCGCCTCAATTTATACTAGCATTTCTCTCCAATTGTCCGGTTATTTGACCTGACTTCTGTTTAGGCAGCTGCAAGTTGTGTGTTTGGATTTGGTAAACATATTTACCACATTTTGCCAGGTACTGTTACACAGCTGCAAGCAGTGCATGCATTTTGGTAAACCACATTCGCCCAGTTCTGTTATACAGCTGCACTTGCTAATCTGCAGGTGCAGTCTGTGCGCGAAATTGGTAAACATGTTTTTTTGTTTATCCGATAACTCGGCTATCACGTGGCCTGCTAATGTTCCATAACATTCAATATTCGATTGATGTAGGGAACATGTGACTCTGTGGTCTATTTCACCAACTTACAAATTTGTATTTTCTAACAAAATTTGTGATTTTTTTTTGATTTATGTCGTTTCACCAAACTCTGGGTAATACAAATTTGTAGTTGTATTATACAAAGGTAAATTTGTGGGAATAATTCAATATTCGTTTCACCAAAAGTTACTTAAAGTTGTAATTTACAAGTTACAAATTTGGGAAAATTTGACTTATTTGTGACTTTACGTTTCACAAAAGAAATTTCATTTACAAATTTTGTTTAGTATGTACGAATAGTTGACGTGTTTTTGCGACGAAGGCATAGTAGTAGCGAAAGTGACGATTATGTGTTAATTGCAAGAAAAAAAATATATCGGCGCGTATAAACTATGTCATTTCGGAGTTATTTAATTTTAATGACAAATTTCGTCTGAGTCGATGCAAGGCAGAGGAAATAATTGCAGTTATTGGACCGTAGATAGCCCACACGACTCTTTCATTTTTATGTCGTGAGTATTTAAAAACTTCCCAAACAAAATGTCTTCTTTATCTCTAATTAGAGACGCAACAAAGATTTTATTTTGTTTATTTCTTGCCACGACCGACGCACGTACAACAAACTTGTGAAGAAACACTTGTACATTACAAGTCAATCACAAATTTGGTGCAACGGGTATTTTGAACACTTGTAATCAACAATTTGCCGTCCAGAATTTTGTTTGCGTTACTCACAAATTTGTGGATTATATATTTGTAATTTGTGAAACAAAAAACTTGATTAAAAGTTTACAGTTGTGATTCACAAGTACAAATTTGTGGTTGTAATTTGTAGTTTGGTGAAATAGGCCACGTGTTGGCTTGGGAGTATAGCACGACTTTCTGAATTATGATGTTGAACAAGTTACATAACCGCACCTCCACAGATGGCAGTGCGGTTGTTTACCACCTCATGGAGCAGCGAGCTATACCTATCGCCATTGTGCATAATCCTGACGAATTTGGATGCTAGATCAAGAAAATATTCTTTAAATCGATAAGAATATAGAGCACATCAATCCAGACCCTCCCGTTAGGCAGAGTTCTCATTGCGGTAGAAAATGGTACTGAAGGTAGTATGCAATAATATATCCAAAACGGCTTTATGGGATTTTTCAATTAGAATCGGAAATTTGTTTTAAATTCACACATAGGTATACTATACATTTCCAAACATCTATTTGTTTTATTTGAACACATATTTTTTATTCAATAACAAAATGTCACAAACAAAGGCTTATTTTAATTCAACATAGATTATTTCAGTTCAGTTATATATCAAAATTTAAAAATAAATTAAAAGGTATGTAGTTCTATATATAAATCAAAAAAAAAAACGAGGTGTATCTTGTAGATTAAGGCCTGGTTTGTTAAATTTTGGTTACATTTAATCATCGGTTATTCCAGCTATAACCAGAGAATCTACGGTTTGGTTAGTTAACCCAAGGAATCAATTAACAGCCGATTCTGCGCGTTTAACCAGATTTAACCAATGATTTTCTAGAATTTCGTTTATTCAAGAATTTGTAAGGACTTCGTAGGTATAAGTTTTGATTTTATAGAATATTGCGAGAAATCTTATGGGAAAAAATATACAAATAATAAAATAAATAAACTTACTTACAAGGCCCTGACCAATAAAATCTGTTCGGTTGGGTTAACGTTTTCAACTGACAGATGAATAAAATACGCTGCACGCCATTCTATGGAATGCGAGGGTGCAGACAGGTTCCCAACTTCAGCCGGATAAATTAAGATTACTTTCAACATTTTTAACTTTGACAGTTTTCATAAATTGAGGAAATATTGAAAGAATGAGAAAATTATTGCGACGTTCGAAACGAAATTCGGATGAGGCCCAATAATGGGTAGACAATTTTAATTGGTTGTTGTACTGATTCAGTTTCTTTTATTCTCAATTGCTAACTTATTGTCTCACACCAACAAAATTGTATTCCTCTGACCTACTAAACAGTGAAATTATATTCATTAACAAAAAATTACTTAGACAAAAATACAAGGAGCCAGAAAAAAATGTAACCAACGACTCGGCTAATCACTGAATTGACAAATGAACTGGAAAAATGGAACGATTTGTCCCAAATCAATGGTTTGGTGACCGAAGTGAAAAGACGGCGAACAAACACTCATTCGTTATCACTGATTTGTAATCATCGGTTAAACTAAATCGATGGTAACCTAACCAAGGATTTAACCAGCTGTGAACAGACCGGCCCTAAGTCTGTTGTTACAAACAATTTTGGAAAAATAAGAAATGAGTTATTGATATGAATTTACAAAAAGTAGTACGCGGTGGATCCAATGTAGTACAGTGCTCAGTTAGCAAAAATGTACTCAAAAACGAGAAAACACTACAATTGTATCACGGGAGGGAACGCTGCGTGGGAGGCATTGCTGAATGCCAACTTAAGATCCCACCGTTGGGCCTAACACCAGCGTATGAGAGAGTGTGCGTGAGAAAGCCAAGTGTCTTCGAACAAAGTCAAAACCCTGGAAGTCACTTCTTGGCTAACCAGCATTTAGAAAAAAATAAATAAAAAATAAATAAAAAAAAATAAAATAAATAAATAATTGGCGCAACAGGTCCGTATGGACCCAAGCCTAGCTTCTCACAACCATTCGTCTTGTGTGAGTTTTTTATTTTTGGGACGAATGGAAGGGATCTACAATTTTATGCCGAGTCCAAACGGCCAATTGAGAAGCTCTTTCATGACAGTTATACTCTCGGATGTTTGTCAGACGTTCGCGAGAGGTGGCGCAGCGAAAAAAACCTTAAGTTGGAATTTGGGTTTTTCTCGGGATTCGAACCTGGGACCCCTCGCTTAGTAGTCCAACACACTAACCACTAAGCCACTGCGCCACTAAAATAATAAATAAATTAATTATATTTATAGAAATAACTTCTAAAATTAAGTCCTTTGAATAAAATCCAGCTAAAAAAAGAGCACGGTGTTTTTAAGGATTTTTTTTCATTTTCTGATTGCGAACAGCAATTTTTTTTTTGGTTTTCAAAAGTATCGAGACAAATAAAATCGTGAAGTAAATGTAAAGAAGAGATAACGTAGCATTTTAGGAAGTGTAAAGACAAGAAATAAGGAAGACAAGATAGTGGGCAGAGACGAGAAAAAAGGGGCACAGAGGCAGAAAACAACAAGGACATAGGAAGACAGGGAACCCATCCGGAAACTTAATAAAGATATTATATAAAAATCGTTTGATCAGGGCATTGTAGACTCCCGTTTCGACTACATTCCCGGAAAAGCGGGGGTTGGGTTTTCCCAAGTAAATAAAAGACCGTGCCTCAACGGAGCCTTATAACGTTTTGAAAATCCGCTGTTTTATTCTTTCCTGGCTTTCAGATTTTTCACCGTTGGCTTCCAGCCTTAGTGTTGTTTCTTGGTGATTTATTTATTGGTTTCAGAATTCCAAGTAAAAATTCTGTGGCGCCCTTATTTTTCTAGGAACTAGCGATCAGTGCAAAACATAATTCGTTCTCTAAATAATAGATAAATTAAAGTGCAAAAATGTTCGATTTGGCAACCAAAAATTTGAAATCTTGAAAGGCAATAATAAAGTTGGAAGAAAACGACATGAGTCTGCATTGAAATTTTATAGGTGGTGGGCTGGACGAAGGTTTCCTCAAAATCACCCGCAAAAACGTGCAATTTTCTACTATACTATGATAAATATTCCAAGGTAAAACTGTGTTACGAAAGCTTCTTAATGCAGCAACTCGGTTTAAGCATACAATTCTTTGTTCACTGGTAGTGTACGTTGACCTTGGTGAAAGCCTGCAATCCCAGTGTTGGCTAACGATTCCACTGCCGAGTAATTACCACCAGGCGTCGTGATAGTAGGTATCATCGAGCCTGCAAAAGAATACCAAGTGTAGTATCATGTAGTTGCGCATCCTTAATTTGCGTATTATTGTTCTAATATTTAGTCCCTATTGACATTAGTGACGTTTGCTGCATACAGATAATTTATTCCTGCTATTGGAATCTACACCAAGTTCAGCTTTTTATCACTGCAAAATCTACGCGCTAAATATTTCTTTCTTAACTCATAAAAAAATGTAAGACCGTTTCTGAGCGCTACTGGACTAATTATATGCGCACCTCCCTCTTTAATTTTGCCAACTCAAATCTCCTTGATGACTTTACATGTTCCCTCGACTGCTCACATGCAATTTATGCGCATGATTTACAATCGGAATGAAGATAAAATCCAAAATACAAGATCATCAAGCCCAATACCAAGAATTGATAATGTCATATGGATTGATAATGTTGCCATCGGCGCAATAAATTCGTAAACAATAACCCAAGTCGAGCACGTTTGTCCTCTAATCAACAAGCATGTCCATTTATCTTTTATCGATTGTTTGTCATAATAAAACTGTCAACGGACTGTCAGGGTTCCATTCCACTTTCTGGACACAGAGGTGATAGTTTTCACCCTTGAACGCGCCCAACAGCGCCTAAGGTCAACTCTCGCAATGACAAAACAATCCTGTCAAGCTACCACCGATCCAGGACTTTGTGAAACGCGTCTCAATCCTCCTATACCTCCAGGTTACGTTATCTAGATATTCAAAAAAACAATCAATTGCCTATTAATTATGGAAACTAATTCCATGAATTTATTACACAATCGATCGGCAACTTTGGTTTTATGGCATTATGTTTGACAAATTTTTTCCTTATCTCTTGTAGATTTCAGTAAACGATGTGTTAATTTTTATGTAAGCCACAGACAATCTTAACGATCTAAAATTCGTTAGTATCTCGGTGGGTGTTTAGCGCCTGTTTTTACCCTCATCAAGTTGTCTGAAGGTAAGCTGTCCATCTGTACAGAACTAAGGAAGACCAGTTTTGTGGGGTATTGTAGCAATCACAAGCTCTGTATTTTAATGGCAAGTACTTCAGCTCCACCTGCAGGAGGTCGAAACGCACCTTAAAAAAAAATCGGTGGCTCACCTATCTATCATCAGTGACCACTTGCATTTGTGAAATAAAGTTGGAGTTCGGCAGTTCAGCTCCCATCCTCATAATGTTGCGTTATCTGCTCAACAACGATCGATATACCATATTTTTGAGGGTTTTCAGCAGTATTAGAGAGACATGATCATTATTGTTGTATACATGGCTAATCAATCAAATTATCGAGAATCGTATAGATAATAGGAGGATGATATCATCAAAAGAGTTATTGGCTGTGTTTATTCGTTTATTAGTCTGTGTTTTTATGTTTATGGTTTTATTTTTGAATGGCTGTTAGATAGACTCAAGACATGTTCGTATTTATATTTATTTCTCTCTATCATTGATGCAAAAGATAGCTTATGTCGAGTGGATTTCGAGTCCACACCATCTATTGATCGATATATAAGGGGCTCCCAAAAATGTTCCTGATACCGGTGGTTTCGGGGTGTACTGCCCAGCTCGGGTTTATCTGAGAGGGTCGTTCTGGTGAATACGTGGAGAATACACATTTTTAAACCTCATTTGTGCTTGGACACAATCGGTTTTGCACAGTAACATGCCAAAATGTGTACTCTACACAAGTGACCACGGCGGATCCTTTGTCCAGATTTTCATAAGGTTTTAACGGAACGCATCAGTCCTATTAATAAACCTCGTACATCCCTGTCACTGTTTTGTACTTAAATCTTAAATTAACTGCTTTCTTATTGAAAAATAACTTACCTACTAAATTAAATCGCTCTTTGTAACAACTTGAACCTAAGTTTAAGTCTAGCTTAGCAACCTCGTACATCCCTGTCACAGTTGTTTGCCTAAAACTGATATTAACTGCTTTCTTATTGTAAAAACTCAAACCGAACTTTAGGGTTTAACAACATTGACGCTAACTTGTAAAAACTGATGCTGTTGATTTGGGGGAAATGTCTCCAAGCTTTCTTTCGTTGCGTCTTTCTACTTAAACTCAATTTAAGGTCTGTCGACGAATTGTTCCACTTTTCCTTTCGATTGTTAACTAAATAGAGTTAACTTACTCCACCACCGAAGTGGAGTGGATTTTCAAACCAAAAAAGGGCCAAAAGTTCTTCGATGCACTTATACAAGGTGGGCCGGAAGAAGTCATCCGATGTTGTTTGGCTTTCATTTTTTTTCTAACTGAAAAAACTTTGATTCTGTATTTTGATTATGTTTATTTGAACCTTTAGAATTTTATTGGTCAAGTCAAGAAGAGGATATCGGCCAAATGGGCGCCGTCACAATTGATTGGCATACGGGCTCGTTTTATGGCATTTTTCACATCACTTCGGCGAGAACTTCGGCCGACAGATTCTCGCACTCGTGTCGAATGTTGTCCTTGAGGGCTTCTAGGGTCTCGGGCTTGTTCACGTAAACACGGGACTTCAAAAAGCACCACAAAAAAGTCTGGAACGGTTAAACCGGGCGATCTTGCAGGCCAGTGCAAATCGCCAAAACGAGAGATGAGGCGACCCCGGAACGTCGCCCTCAGAATATCGGTTGTGGCTCGCGCTCCGTCCTGTTGGAACCACATGTCCTCCAGTCCTAATTCGTCCAATTGCGGCAGAAAAAACTCGGTTGACATGGCCCTATAGCGCGCACCGTCCACTGTTGTCGTTTGGCCAGGGGCGTTCTCGAAAAAAAATGGACCGATGACTCCTCCGGCGTGAAGAGCGCACCATGCAGTAACTTTGAGCGGGTGGAATGGCTCCTCGTGCATTACTCGTAGATTTTCGGTGCCCCAGAAGCGATAGTTTCGCTTGTTCATGTACCCGCTGAGGTGGAAATGAGCCTCATCGCTCATTATGATTTTGGTCGAAAAATCGTCCGTAGGTTACATGCGTTTGGCGGTCGACAGGCAGCAGCTGATGCACGGACTGTACTTTGTACGGGAACATGCGCAAGTCTTTGACCAAAATTCGCCTTTGGGATCCCCGGCTGATGGCTAATTGCGAGGCACGGCGTCTGGTCAATGTTTCCGGCAACAGCTCGACATCCTCGTCAACAGCGGCGATATTCTCGGCACAACGGGCGCTCCGGGGCCGGCCACTCTTGGCAACGTCTCGTGTGGTCCCATACTCTTCAAGGTTGGTGGCCAAACGGCGCAGTGTTTGCCCAGTCGGTGTCGGACGGCCGTGGAATCGGCGACGGAATTCGCGCTTCCAACACCACAGACGAATTGTTACGCAAACAAATAGACACGATTATTCCGCGTTCTTGGGGAGTGTATCGCTCCAAGGCTTGTTCACTTGTATTTTACATCTGTCTGTCATCTTCCAATAGGGTGATCTCTTGTGGCCCACCTTGTATATATATATAAATTTCGGGAGATATTCGAATCAGACCTCCGTGTCGGGTCTCTTTTCGTCTCTCTACCACTATAAATCTTAGTGAGTTCTTCCCTGGGATCGATTCCTAATGTTGACGCTAGCATCTGTTTATGAGAGATCTGTTTCATCGACTTCGATGCACTTAGTAATGGACGTTGTTTACAAAATCTCAAGCTTCTTTGACTAGAAACTTTGCAACTCTAGCACCAGTTTGTCATTTCCGCTCAAATACCTTGATGTTTTAATTCAAATTGGGCCCATTACATGGTTTCTGGCCAAGGACGTTATGACTCTGTTTCAATGGAACCGATATCCTTCAAATATAAAGAATATACAAAATGATTTAATGGTTGAAACTGGGACCTCTTTAAATCAGGGGTGGAATCGGCTAAGGTGATAGTTGATTGTCGTTTTTGACTATCAACTTTTCCTTGCTCTGCGTAAAGCGATCACAAAAAACTGATTGATTATTGACAGCACTTAGAGTTTTGAACGTCACTTCCTTGCCGACGCTGTCATTCCGAGCAGCCGATAGGTGCAATTATATTCCAAGTGTTTCTGTTGTGAAAATATAATGGTGTTTTCGATGGAAGAGTAAAAGTATTACTCTTTCTATGAAAAGGTCTCTACCACTTTTACAAAAACGCTTCAACGAATTTTATTGAAAAGAGCAATTCTAAATTTTGGGGCAATTCTCTCGGATCTTCAATGAAAAACCGCATAAGTGAATTTAGAATACTAAAATGTTAAAAAAATACAATAAATTTTCAAATTACCCTTTTTTCAGTTTCATATTTTAATTTATTTAATATATTCTTTTTTCACTTAAGTATTTAATTTAGTTGTAGTTGAAGCCGAGGTGCATATCAATGAAAATTACACAAATGTATGAAAGCGACACCTAAATAGCTGTCACATGAAAATGATCGCAAAAAAGCGATTGTCAATTTGATATTCACGTAAAGTGATAATTTTGTTTGTCAACTATCAATTATCACCTTAGCCGACCCCAGACATTTTCGACAATGACAGCGGCTTGACATGCTCGCAGACAGGGTTAAAAAAAATAGATGGCGCAACAGGTTCCTCTGCCACATGCGTAGATTCTCACAACGACTCGTTTTATGCGAATATTTTAATTTTTTTATTTTTGGGACGATCCCTTCAATGCCGAGTCCCGAACTGCTAGTTGAGAAGCTCTTTCATGGGAGTTATACTCTCGGATGTTTGTCAGACGTTTGCGAGAGGTGGCAATGAAAAAAAAACACCTTAAGATGCAGTTTTTGAATCAAACCCTCGTTCAGTATTCCACTGTCCAGCACTCTAACCACTGCGCAGAGAGGTTTTAGTTTGGCGTTTGAGAAGAAGTTGTAGTAGATACCCTGGATTGGTATCAGATTGGTTGTATATCTTGTAAGGCCTTCACAGGCCGCAGTTTGAAGACAATTTGTAGAGGATGTATTGCCAGACGTATAAAAGTCCCACAGGAGGACAGGCATTATGTTCAAATGCTTTTCTGAAACGAGAAAGAAAGGCGTTTGTTTCAATAGTTTGTGCAGTCTACACAAGTTATTTTTAAAGATCCAATTTAATGTTGGCTTTCCCGCCTGACCTATTTGAGTGCATTGCTTTTGGGATTTTCAAGTTCAAGTAGAGTTCTTCCTACCGCCCCACTGTTGACCCCACTTCTCGATTCAGCTGTGGGTTAAATTTTCCGCAGTGAAACTGTCAAGTACAGCGACCAACTCGAATTATATTTCACTTTACGAATTGTTATCACTGTCTAAAATGCGAAGATAGTAGCAGGTATTGATATATTCTTTAAAGTTTGACACAGTCACTTACTTTCTTCTCTCATTGTGTAGATTTCACTGTTTTTTTTTCGTCAACATGTCTATTCGTGGATAACGCGAGTCTAGTGATGACATTGTTGTTTGTTTAACGTGAACGCCTATTCGGTTGCGATTGCGATAACCCTGCTCCTATATCGCCGCCGGTAAAGAGCGAATAATTGTGATAGTCGTGCTACTGACCGCAATAAGCCACACCAAGGATTCGGATATTACGGCATACATCTCAACTTAGAGAATCGTGAATATAAAGAAATACGCTGGAATCTCTGAACTCTGACGGTAAGAATGTCTCAATTGAAAAATTCTCTCACGCTTCTGCAGAGGACGACCAACCAGCGGTGTCTTGTCTTCAGTGCTTGTGTCCTTTGGTGATGGGATTAATCTACCTGGGATGTGTGAGCTCATGACAATTCGTTTTAATTGCGATTAACCCTTTTTTTTGGGGGGAAGAAACCTCTTTTTGTTGGAAAATAAATTTATTTTCGCTCAACTCGATTTGTAGATCCGTGTGGCCTGTGACATATGACATTTAATTGATCTTATTATTCGAAGTGATGCTCCTTACCAGTGATTTATGGGTCAATTTAAATTGTTGTTGTTGCTGTGGATTTTGGGTTTTTGTGAACAATGTTAAATTTGGTTGCTTGCCAAAAATATCGCTTTGGATGTGAGCAAACAACGTTTGAGTGTCTCCTAGTTTTGCACATTGGAATATTTAGTCGTCGCCAGAATTAAGGAAGCAATCATAGATAACTCTGAGGATGTTGAATCAGATTGATGGTCTTTATCAGAGGGTGCATATAGAACACCATACGCTTCAATGGAATCGCGATCTCAAACGTCTTAGGATGTTTTTTGCTTATAAAATTATACAGAGCAGCTACTTGGAGTTGGTATAGGATTTAAACCTGCAACGACAAAGCGGAAAGAGAATATTGGCAGAGAATATTGTCACACTGCCACTGCAAGCTGCTTGTCTCGTATGAGAGCACAATTATTTGATTATTTGGACGATTTAGCAAAGATTTAAGAAAAATTGAAACAGACCTAATTTGTTTTCTGTTAGTCGCATGTCCAACAAAGAGTGAACAGAACACACCTCTAAATTGTGACCTTGGTACTCTTTCTGTAGGTACCACATAATTTAAAACGCAAGACTTAAATTGTTTCACGTAGAAATGCAAATGTACTTTATAAAGAGAACTTTATTGCTCCATCACTTTCTGAAGTGTGACCATCAGCTTCTCTCAAAAATATTCCACTTACGCTGTAAAGCTTAGTACGCTGCTCGAGCTAAATTTTTGGTACCATACAGAAATCTCTCCAAAATTTAGCTCAGCTAAATCTTAGCGACCCCATTTAGCTGAGTGGTACGCAGTTCGAGCTAAATAATCAAACTTTTGTCTCAACATGTACTTCATGTGTCTGTCAAAATTTGGTGTGGCCATTTAATGGATCGGCACATTTTCTCAAGCTAAATTGTGTCAGATCGTTGTATATTTGTTGTTCTGTTGCGGAAAAGTATGCAAGGATGAACTTTTTTAATTATTACATGGACGAGAAGTCCTTAAAATCAGAAATAGTTGAAATAAGAGAGAATTAGATTTTTGAAAGAAGTTTTTTTCAAAGAACAGCTGTTTTCTTTGACAAAATTTAGCTAGGGCTGTAGCTGATGTTTGTAGAGAAAAGTTGGAAACCAGATAAAATTTAGTTTAGCTCGAGCAGCGTACTACGCTTAAAGTGGAATATTTATATGAATTTATATTTTTTGTTATACAAATTAAATAAATAAAACGAATTTTAAGACATGAATACAAAACAAATAAACTTATATTTCAAACAAAGTTAAAAAAAAATATTAAAACAATTTAAAAACAATAATTGCAACAAACAAATATTATTTCATTATTATTAGATATTAAACAAATTTTAAAAGTTTTGAAGATCAAAATCAATTTGTTCATCTTCTTCCTGTATATTTATATATAACATTACTGTACTGTCAGCTCGGAAACAACTTTTACGCGCATGTTTCGTTGGTGACATGGAACAGACTATACATATGGGCAAATAAGCATCAGTGTTACCAGAGCCCAAAACTTTGTGCATTTTGCGATTTAAAAGTAATAAAATCAACTTCAGTTAAGAATTGAGTTATAATTTGTGGAGAATATTTTATATGCGAATATTTTTTGGTAAAAAATATATTCTCTGGAGGTTGAAAATATTCAACAAGTGGAATATAATATTCCACTGTGGTCACACTGTTTCTGAAAACTTAATTCTACTGACTTAAATGCTTGGAAATGTATGCAAGGAAAGTTTCAATTACAAAACCCGGTTTAACAAATTGACGAAAGAAAACTTGGTGTGTTTGGCGATAAGGAATTTCGGCCGGTGTTGCCAGCCACTACAGCTCCTTAACTTAACCTACTTATGTGTAAGGGCAACCCTAATATTCTTGTTAAATAATGGGCCTCAATAATACTCATTTTTAACCATCGCCTTGTATATTTTGTAGTTCACAATATGCAATTTTGTGTGCAAAATTTCGCCATTGTGAGTTCGAAAAATTTAGCCCGGTTAGTGTCCAGATAAATGATTATTAGAATATCGCGGAATGTGTCTTTCAATTCGCTTTTTTGAGAGAACTCAAAAGATAACCATTTCATTGAATCTTTTGCAGCTCCTGACTGTCAAAGACTTAAAAGTTTCATTGTTTAGTAACTTACTCGCCGATTGAATGTCTAAAAGGTTGCCTTGGATAGATCAAGCAACTCTAAGGTCTAAACGGATATGCCTTTCACTCCTCTGTATATTGTAACTAATTTAATTTTAATTGCACTGCATTCACTGAATTCTTCGATCCATTATGACTCGAAAATATAAACTCTTGCCCGTCAGTGGAGACTCGAACTTCTTGCAATTGAACACCTATATGAGTGTTCCTATTTAAATTATATTTCTGGGGTATGGAGACAAAGTCGACTTTGTTCACACTGGAGGCTAGGAACTACATATTTAAAACAGATTCCCGAAATCACGTTCGAATAAGTGCTGCAAGTTACCCCGTGAGATGGACTGCTGTCCGTCAAAAGTATTCACCAAGTAGGACTGTTTTAGAATAACTTTTAGTAAAACTTGATGACCTTGATCCAGTTATTTCGGTGTATCTAAGTCAATTTCTGGATCTTTGATAGGTTATTGAGATTTGTATAGATTTCCCTGTTGCATCCCGCCATATAATTGTGAAATTTGTAAGTATGGCTCGGAGTTTTGCCGTATACATCCAATGCGTTGGTAAGGAACGCTTTCCCAAGCGTTAATCCATGGCTTTCTGGCTTTTGTAGAATGTTGTTTCCTCTGTTTTGAGTTTTCAAGTACGTTACGGGTCAAGCGGGCTATTAAACAAGAGAGACCCTTAAATCTTTGCCAAACTGAAATTGCATCTTTATACAAGGTTTAAAGGATATTCACATTTTTTTATTTTCCAACCATTTTAGTAAGACTTTGCGCATTGTATTTTTTGGCTCTTGGCCGTAAACAAATTAAAAATGGCAGAGTCAAATAAAATACAAACTCAAGCAAAATGGTGGATAAAAGGTCTATCTATCCTTTTAATAAATCGAGAACGTGTTGTCTCGTAAAAGTTTGAACACTAAGTTCAAATATAGCGCCGGGATCTGGGTAAATTATGAACAACAAAGATGTCAATGACAATTTTACAAGAAACTTTTATATTTTATTTTGAAAATAGAGACATTTGAAAACCTTCCTATCTCGGGTAATTCTTTTTCTTCCCCCCACGGCAGCGACGTCACCATTTCGTCCAAAGAAAACAGTAACAATATGCAAAACAGATCGTTATACTCTATTCCGGAACTCTTGAATGCAAGCAATGATATCCCGGTATTAGCCTCGGGGCTCGAATAGAAATTTGAAATTCCGATCAAAGTGCCAAATGCCGAAACGGAATCAATTCGTATTCTGTGAATTCCCGCGTTTTTCTTCCCTATTCCTTGAACAATGGCTAAACTTAGTCGATATGTCCTTGAAAAAAAAAAAATATATACGTACACACATTCTCCGACTTCAGAATGTCAAAGGGGTTACGTCAACAGGACAGATCAATTGTTGATCTCAATATTCCCTCCGATCCGTATTGTTCTTTATTTTGCCCAACAAAGTCATATTTCTTTGTACACACGTGAATGACGCTTCAAGACTGCCATACTGATGGACTCTTGGCATTTTTACCCGCCGATGCGATGATGACGACGACGACCCATAATTAACTCGGCTGGAAACCGAAACTTTATTCACTTTCTCATGTAATGATGTCAATGGTCCCCTGCTTGTACATTTGCCATCAGTATAGACTATCTTAAGTACTGACAATATCCGCAAAATGCTTAGCTTGTTGTGAAGAGCCAGCGATTTCTATTCCGACCTCCTTCTGCTTACAAATCGTTGTTTTGTGTTTTCTCTCTTTCAAAAAAAAAAAAAAAAAAATGTATATGTACGTTTGCACGTCCTAAATACAGCCACAGCAGCCCTTTGTACCTTTTTCGAAATGGCAAGGAGGCAGACGAAGAAAAAACCACGTAGAAATGAAAAGTTAAAATGGATCTCAAGTCAACGCATACAGCATACAGAAGTCATCGAGGATTCCATTCCTGAATGGAATTGCAAGCGGAAGTCGCGAAGAGTGGCCGCACCGATGAAACAAAGACAAAAGCGAAAGCCCCCTCCGAAATAGTCCAAACGCGGTGTGCGCGGCTCTGCGGAATGAGGACCCTCTCTATTCGTGTTCTCTGCACTGGAAGGGTCAGAGAATAGGAGAGCGAGCTCGCACTCATTGTGAGAGTTCAGAGGACTAGCAAAAAATAAAACATCTGACAACATCTTGACTGTCAAGCATTCAAATAGATTTCCCATAACAATCGACTCCCGCTTGCGCTACGAAGTAATTACACACGGGGACTTGTAGGTCCTATGCAGAACGTCATCGCTCAATGAAATTCAATCTTCTTCGTTGTTCTATGCGACTTGGTGCGACTGCAGCGACACGATGCATGCATCTATTTGTGTGAGGCATAGGTGGTATTCGGCACCAGTCGGTCTGGGTCTGGGGCGATGAGTTCACCACACTCGGGCGAGTCACTGGGAACACTGAAAACTGGAGGGCGTAGACGGGGGTAGGTCCCATTGTTAAGGTATACTCTCGTCATGTCACTCGTGGTGTACATTTAAATTCAAAGACGAAACTAGTCGATTGCACCGGAAGCATATTGACGCGTGTCTAAGGTCCTCGCTTGCTGCATTTCGAAAATCAATTTGACAATAGAATCTCGCGAAGCTATCATCTGCTCCGTAGCCGTATGGATTACGCACTTTTGATTTCAGCCATGGGAAGTATTATTTTTTTATCCGTAGGTATACCTTTATGACTAAGTGCAGGGTTTGTATGCACAATAGGAGCATAGTTTATTGGATACCTATAGGTACCGCTCGTAGCGTTCGAAATATTTAGGCACTCTTTGAAAGACTGAATTGGCAATTTTGGTGCCAATTTCGCGCAGCTATTATTCTTTGAGATTCGATAATCGAACCTCGCACTCTGTAGTCGCCTGTCTAACCTGTCGGCCTCTTCCTTATTTGTTAAAAAATTGCTGACTCCGAAGATAATTGTTCTGGTGCGCAGTTTAAGCTGAAAAAATCCGAAAAAAAATTGATTACAAATGAAAACCATGGATTTTTAGGAGATAACGGTCGCGTAGTTGGTCTCTACACGACTATTCCATGAGAAGAGTTTTATTTTTGAGAAGGATGTGACACACAGTTTTATGCCAAGTCCGAACTTCTGAGCGTAGAAGCTTTTTTAAGTTTGCCACAGATCTTACGGTGTACTGCGGAGGGAGAGATTGTACGGTCGCTTTAGGCAACTCATACAAGCTTGTTTCCACTGCCCAGCGTTTCGAAAATGTTTGATCCGAAGCTGCTGCTATTCTGACTTTCCGAGGCTTCACAATTTCACTCGTTTCCATGCACTTTTACTGAAAGTATAGTTACAATGGTCCGAGTCGATGTTTCCGCCACTCGGATTCATTAGGTGACCTCAAAGTTGTCTTGTAAAAGTAAAGGTGGGGAACTTTCGACCAAAAACCAAGAATTTTGTTTTTGTATCTGTAGGTAGCTCTTTCTATTGAATAATCATATTTTTTAAGCAACATTTAACCAGACTTATTGCTCCGTATAATTGTTCAGACCAACTGTCCTCTCCTCTTGGATGGCGCATGTATTACTTAGGTATACCTCTGGTAGGTCATCTTCTTCTCTCCATTTAAACGACGAGGTTATGATCAGAATTATAGGGATCAAAACCCTCCCACTTTTCTGCATTGCTACTGGTCCGCCTGTGGGGTTCGCCGACCTCTGGTAGGTCATGCATTCAACAAAAAAAAAATAGTTGGCGCAATAGGTCTAGACCTAGCTTCTCGCAACCATTCGTTTTTTGTGAGTTTTCCATTTTTGGGACGAATGGAAGGGAGCTACAATTTAATGCCAAGACCAAATGGCTTTCATGACAGCTATATTGTCGGAAGTTTGTCAGACTTTCGCAAGAGGTTGTGCAGTGAAAAACCCTTAATTTATAAATTGTGTTTTTTTCGGGATTCGAACCTGAGACCCCTCGGTTAGCAGTCTAACACACTAGCCACTGCGTCGACGAGGTCATACTTTCATTCGGCTGAATATAACACGTAAGTCGATGAATGTTCCCTGCCGTTGTTATGAAAAGCTCTGACTTGCTTGGATACGGATGTGGCTTAGTCAAGGTCGGGTGGACTAAAGTTTTTCACACTTTCATCTTGAGAGTCTTGAATAAACTGCCACTCAGGGAAAAAATGCAAACTAAAATGTAATATGTTCTATTTGATTTTTAGTTGAATAAACTTTAATAAAGAATATTCCTTTTCACGTTAAAACATTATTATTGTTTATTATTATAAGCTTTTATTACTATTAAGAATACAACATTTTTCATCTCATATTTAGATGCATGTTTCTTTTTTTATTAATACATTAGCATGTCATTGTTTAAATTATAATAATTACATAAATTAAATTCATCATATTTTGGCAAATTCTAAGCATTGTTTTCAAAATTAGTTGCAAATTAGTTGCCTCCCCAAAAATTGTCCATAAATCTCTATTTTTTGCGTCATGATACCAATATGTATTAAATTGTTGAATATCGTCTACCCATGTTGTTCGTGGTCGTCCGGTTGGTCTTGCTTGTTGTGGAGTCCATTTTGTCAAAAGTTTTGTCCATCTATTATCTGCAATTCTTGATATGTGTCCTGCCCAGCTCCATTTAAGTTGTTTCGTCCATCGATGATGTCCGTTTGTCTTCTTATATCTTCGTTCCGCACTCTATGTATTAGTCTTATAGCGAGAAGTTTCCTCTCCATTTTTGTCTGACAAATCCTTAATTTTTCGGTTAGTTTTGTTGTTAAGCCCAATGTTTGAAGTCCATATGTCAAAACTGGTAAAATTGCTTAGTCCATTAAATATTTTTTCGTGTCTTTGTTAAGTTTTGCGTTGAGTATCTCCTTCATATTCCAAAATTATCGCCACGCGTTTGTTGTTCTTTCTTTTTCTTTTTCTTCTTGAAAAGAAGTGTAATGTCTTCATGTGTGTAGATGATCATAACTTTTGTTTTATACAGATTTATGTATAGTCCGTAGTTTTTACAAAATGTGTTACCATTGTCTGAATGTTGTCCGCTTTTTGTGATATCAGGACAACATCGTCAGCAAATCCCAAATTAAACGTTAAAATATATTTGATTTAAATACGCAATGTAATTTTAAATTAAGTCAACGTAGATTCAAAGTGAATCGTATTCACTTTTACATTTAAGCATGATTCCACGTCAAATCAAGGTGCATACGTGGTTAGATCAAATTAAAAATATATGCATTTAGAGTAGGGAAACCCTTTGAATTAATGTTATGCCACTTTGATTTAAACATTTTCGTAGTCGATGCTAAATCATTCCGAAAAATATTTAAATCAAAGTGGTTTTCTTTGATTTTACGTTGTTTTTTCTCTGGGTGAGTATAAGAACCTATACCTGCGTAGAGTTTTATCAAAAACTTGTGTACCATAATCAATGAACCTAAAAAGTGAAGTTAAATAAAGCCAGGAAAAATTGCCTCAACTACAGTTAAACACCTCAGCTTCTTCTTGACTTGCATGTAAGCAGTGTAGGATTTGCAGCCCTAGCCGCCCCTTTCTCAGCACCCATCATTATAGATTAGACTTAGAATAATGTCATGAATTTAATTGATTCAGAAAATTGTTTGTTTAAGCTAGTTTGTAATATTTTCCAAGGTGTCAGGGATGATTGGACATTTAAATAAAACAATGTGATACAAAACTCGTCTGCACTTAAGAGCAGCAAAATCATTAATTTAATCCGCAATCCAATTTGCTTAAAAAATCAGCTTCTATGTTAAGCAAAGCAAGATCGTTTAACCTCTGCTCCGTCATTTTCGCTCCCATAAAAAATTCCCCACAAATTTTAGCTGAACTAAATTTAAGCGACCCCATTTAACTGCTTGAGCTAAATAATAAACTTTTTGTTTCAGAATGTACTGCATATGTCTGTCAAAATTTAGCGTGCCTATTTAATGAGTCGGCACATTTTCGCAAGCTGAATTCTGACAGATCGTTGTGTATTTGTTGTTCTGTTGCGAAAAAAATTATGCAAGGATGAGCTTTTTTAATTATTACACGAAGTTCTTTCAAAGAACAGCTGTTTTCTGTGACACTTATCCACTCGGCATACCTACTCTATGTCAAAATTTAGCTAGGACTTTAGCTGATGTTTGAAGAGAAAAGTTGGTGTCCAGATAAAATTTATTTTAGCTCAAGCAGCGTACTACAATTAAATTCGAAACAGATTGTTCATGACTGTACACTAACTGTACACGTACATTTACTATGAAAGCAGTGTGCATAAGCATTTAGCAGAACTACAGACGAGCGGGTTTTACTTCACCTTCACATTTTTAGAATTTATTTGGAAAATTGCAAATGAATTTTTGTATTCGATAAAATTGAAAAATCTTGGATTTTTAAGGCTTTTTTAGCTCAACAATCGTGGAATAAGTCTTAAGCCGTAAAATCGTAAAAATACGATACATCGTGGAATCTGGCACCGCTGGTTGACATAACTATCGCAAATCGCAGTCGCGAGCGGGCAAGCGAGTAAAGCGTGGGTGCGGGTAGGCAGCGGAGGGGCACGGGTCACAGCGCGTAATAACAACAGGTACCTACCTACTTATTCTTCCTAGATCACTTATATTAAACTAAGCGTACGAACGCTTTTATATGTACGATGTACGAAATTATTTAGACTTTGATACGCAAAAATAGTGATTTAGGAAGATTATAACCATACGGTACTGTACGCGAGCCTTTAAAATATTAAGATACTTTGCATTTATTTGAGTTATTTCTTGTTAATCATCAGTCACTTTTGTTGGCACGATTTGCCGCCCTTAATATCTGGCCGCCCTAGGCCCGGGCTTATTGGGCCTTACGGCAAATCCGCCACTGCATGTAAGGTCCAACAAAGTTTGCAAAATCCTCAGCTTCTCACATGATTTTTTAACAAATATTTACAAAACCTTGTCATAGTTAAAAACTTCTTCAATCTCAGATAATTGTTTTGTTTGTAAGACTTTCTTTTCAATTTTGTTATGTTTATAGTGTAAAACAAAGTTGCAGACATTTTTGTTTGTTTTTTTATGTTTTTAGAAGGTTATTTGTTTTGAAAAACATACTTTCCCTTGGACAAGTCATTACCCGGTCAAACAAGAGAAATGCACATATTTGCCACAGATTTCATTTCAGAGCCTTTATCAATAATTAGTGGCTCCTTAGTGGTTAGTCTCATCTGTTATGGGAAGTTCCGACGATTTTTCAATTCAATTTTGCGACTGTCTGTAGACCTGTTCTATGAACTTAAAAAAAAATCAACCTATTTAATCAGTCTTTTCGTGCACACGCACTACAACCTACCTATCTGCATATATTCCATTTGATTCAAAGATTTTATAAAATCACGCCTCTTTTATGGGGTTTCATATACATAAAAAAACAGTAGCCCTCTTATTTAACCTCTTCCGCGTGTCCTACCTATGGCCTATCTGTTCACTGTAACCTCGTTCTCTATGTGAAAACTGCTACACAATAAAGGACTCACCATCACTCTGTCCACAGCAATTTATTCATAATTTAATAATTCAGGCAGAGAAGACAGTCATAATTTAAATACCCACTACCGTCATAAATATAATTAAAAACTTCACCCCATTTGGTTTCATTATACGTGTATCTCTCGATCTATTCAAAGCGTAGCCTTCCACACAGCAGCGAGGCCAGTGCAAGTTGCTACTAATAGTTGTCATGTAAAACAGGTAGGAATGCAAAGCGATTGTGTTAATTGTTTTATTGGCCATAAATAACACCTCGACAGGCCCGACGAACCCTACGACGACCATTAATGTCATGCTAACAAACTCATCCGCGCTGCAGACAACACAATTACGGCAATATTCGTGTTAAACGTTGTCATGTATCATCTTCGTGTATATTGGGTTGATGTGTCAACCCCTGAAACGTCGCTCTCAGGGGTGGTTCGAACCGTATTGTCGTGCGAAGGGTCGCAGTCGCAGATAGCTCGGTCTATTTGCATGCAGTGTCGATATAATTCACTCATAGGTATCATCGGCCCGTCAACCCCCTTTCGCATAGATCAAGAGCTCTTTAACGGTTCTCAAAATTCACTGACGCATAAAAGTCAAAATTATTATCTTTTTTGTAGATAGGTAGGTCTAGGGTGCAACGAAAGGGTTGCGAAATTTAGCGTACCTACAAAGGCAAGCGAGTCATTCGTTCGAGGCTATATGCAGCGTAACCATTTAACTGTACAAACTTCCCAAACACACACAAGTCGAGGTCAACAAAGGCATCAATAGCAGCTGAAAATATTGGCAAAATCCATTAAATGATCTCAAAAGACGGTCGGGGAAAGTACTTAACTTAGCCCAAGAGCCAGAGAAGATTTGAAAAGTCTACCCTCATCGAAGCCAATTCGTTTCGGTTTTCTGAAAAACGTCAAAATAAAAACTTCAAAAAATAAAAAAAAAGACATCACTCCGTCGCCCCCCCTATATCCATGTACCAGATGTACCTACTCGAACTCAGTTCACCGCCCCACTCAGCGGGGCGCCCGTTTGCAACATGTACACATACCTATGCATATACCTGGAGCTACTATCTATGGGCCAGCCACAGTAGCAGCACCGCCATTCATTCCATTCATCCATAACTCGGAATCGTTCCATTTCTTTTGAATTCACTGGCTCTGGCTGGGAATAAAGAATCAGCCCCCAGAACTTACCCTGGATACCGAACGACAGATATATCATATCGCACACAAAACCCCCCACACCCACTGCGTATCGTAGGTATATATTGTAGGTAGTGGCGGCCGACCTATCGACTGACTGTGAAACTTGCCTAAGGAATCACCACCCGGACATATTGCGCAAGCTTGCCAAATACTCTATCTCTTGCTGTCTGCCCACCCAGAGCCGCCAATGTACAAAGCACAGCGGGGGATGGAAACAAAGTTCAACCAACAAAAAAGCAACAACTAGGTATACGAACGGCAACGGCAACGGCAACGGCAACGGCATACATTCATTTATAACGGAACGCGCGCGATGAGGAAGAGCGAAGGCGAACTGTGAAGAGCTCCCGGAAGGAGGGCGAAAGGACGACGTCTACCAAAGATTACACAGTGATAATTCGCTTTATATGTGTGTTTACTAATGTGAGGCTTCTGCTGCAGCATCACTTTTTTGTGCTGCTGTGCTGTTTGCTGTACCATGGAGACTGAGGAGACGCAAGAGAGAGAGAGAGATTCCCGGAGATCCCGCCTTTTTACGCTCCTCCCTTGTTGGCGAACATCCTCTAGAGCGAGAGGACTACAATATTCTGCTCACAAAAAGCATCAGGAACAGGAGTACCAGGACAACGAATGCTGAAGATTCATCCTTTTACACAGATATACTCTGTCTATGATGCGATGTGTGTGCCCTGGTGTGTGCGGTGTCAGATTACATTCACTCCGTCGTCGTCGTCCGACCGGAGATACAGTTCATTCCGATTGGAACTTCATCGCAGCGTCCAGGATGGTATAGAATCCTTGCACCCCGACCCGACCGCACAACCCGAGTTCATTTCCATTGCGATGAATCGGGCGATGAACTCGAAATAAACACAACTCCTGCTCACAGAAGGAATTCCAATTCCAATTGCAAATATCAGTTGCTACTCGACTCGAACTCTGGTATCGTTTGGGACCGCGCGCCGTCGGCATGTTACGGATAAACGTTTTGCTGCCTCTGGCAGTATAAGTGAGAACGAGAGCGAGCGAGTGTGCATACGATGGCAACGAGGACGATGAAGATAACACAGATGATTCGTATTCGTACACACACAGTCAGCATCAGGACATTTTACTGCTGGAAGGATCTCTTCCACCACCATCACCATCGCCGCCGCGGTGGTTGATTACGAATGCGAATGAGAACCAGGATAAGAACACATCCCCTGCTGTTTGTGGATGTTACCGTTCGTTTGACAATCGAATCAAAACACAGTTTTTAGTCCAGCGAAAGCATCCGTCAGACAGACAACATCTCTCTCTCGTATACAGGCCTAGGGGTTGTTTTGCGTTTTGCCTGCTCGTCGCATTTCATTGGATTTTCTATTTCCATCGGATTGTCTCTCAATCGTCGCATGTGTGTTCTGTTCGGTTCGTCCGCCAGTTTAGTCGGTCAGTCGCAGCATCTCAACTCGTGCCGCATACTGTATTTATCCAACTGTGATCTCTCTCTCGGTAACCGTGCTTTACATAAATAGATTGTGCTCTCTAACGGCTAGTGCTTTTCGGCTGAACAAACTTAGATAAGATATTGGATTTATTGTGATTCCAAAGTTTAAGTGCTATAAGGCGATAAAGATTTGTGTTTTATTTTCCTTTTTTTTTCGCCGAATTCGCTGTTCGATTTAGATCCTTTTACGGTGCAAGATAAACGCCATAATCCCCTGTATACCTAGTACACCATGTACTCAAGTGTGTGAAGTGAACCAAAATGTGCAATCACTACGCAATCGAAGTGTGAACGAATTTGACAACCAAAAACAAGCTACTTTACAGATAGCCACCTACTTAGCTCTGCAATTGGATAGAATCAGCCTAATCGGAATAAATGTTGTTCGATCGGTATGCGATGTCAGGTATGTCCTTCTCCTTAGTATTGCAGTCTCGGTCTGAATGAGCTCGCCTAATTGCTGTGGTTAAAATGTGTCTTTGATCTGAACTGAGTGGTGGGTAGTTGAAACGATGTTTTCAAGACATGACCATGCTGATTGGATAAGCTCTGAGGAGTATGGTACCAAAAACGAATATACTGAGTACAGTTGACCGTAATGGTTGTTATTACTCGTGGCCTTACTTACTTAGGCACGCTTGTTATCAATTGACGTTGGTAGTAATAGCGCGTCAATGGAAAGCTAGAATTGTCAAATTTTGTTCCATTGTCTACCTGACACAGATCTCGGGGGTGGTTATATGTTTTATCATATAGCGTTTAGCAGTCGTCGTGTCGTATGCCTAAAATTAAATTAAGAACTACAGGTGGACTTTTGGATTTGGAAATTTGATATGTGGTTAGTTGTAAGTTGGCTACGCACGCATATCATGAAAAGAAATCATTAAATTCGAGACATCTCTCCTAGCGCAGCATCTCTTCTTCTGTTCTGACGTAAGAAGGTGGACAAATAGGTATACAACTACCAAATGTAGGTAAGTAGGTATCTTTGTATTTGGTAGTCTTTGTTTTTGGTAGTTGGGACTTAATTAATTCATTTAATCTAATCTTTGTGAGGCTGTAAAAATCTGACACCAATTCAGGTCGACATTGTTAATGGACTGAAAGACTGGTCTACCTATGCTTTGAGGTTTCCAGCGATAAATAGTGAAAACTCGTCCAAACTTTACTTTTCTAACAAGGTTGCTTCACATTTCGAAACAAAACGCTGCGTATAACAATTGCCCATTGCCGCACGGAGTTGGTGGTAAATCCTAAAACAGATCAGATCAGGAGAATAGGTGCAGCTAATGTTCGAGGGTATATTTTATAGAAGCTGTGAGAAGCTAGGCTAAAGGTTTTATATGGACCCGCTGTGAAAAAAATATTTTTTTTTATTTTATCGGAGGAAAAAGACGGCGATTTTGTTACATATTTGCATAGCCCTGGCAGATGTTCTCACGCAATCATACGTCTGAGGTATATTCCTTCGATTTCCAAGAGCTCTTAACTGCTGTTATTGTACCTGAATTATAGGTCCGTTGCTCTGCCCAAATTGAAATTTTACATTTTGACGCACAACTTGTAGCACAGACAATGTTGAGTTGTGAATAGTTATTTAATTTTACATGACATGATTCTGCCTTCTTGTATGCCCCAACTCGCTCTGAAAAGGTTAATGGTATTCAAAAAAAAGGACGATCTCTGAATTGGAGCTGCGAGCTTCAACTCACTTCCAAGTAAAACTGTTAATATATATATCTACCTCCTACAGATTTAGTAGATTAAAATAACCGAGTGAACTTGTTTAAGGAAACCCGTTTAAAATTAACCGATTTATCAATTTCCTACAAATATTCTCGGTCGTAAATAGCAAACTAAGTCTGTAGATTTTAACCAATTTAGGTACCTTGTTTGGTTGTTGAGACTGGCTGCATGTTTTTTTTTCCAAGCAATATGCATTTAATCTTTTCGATAGTTTTTAACAATGAAAACTAGTTTTTTTCCAACAGAGAGTTTGTTGATTTTAACCCACTTTTTTAACCGAGCAAAAATCGCACTCGGTTAGAGGCAATTTTGGTGGGTGTAAGGAAATGCGATAGAACTTTTTACTCTTACAAAAAAATATAAATAACATCTCCAGACTAAAATAATTTAGTTAGATTTTTCAAAAACTCTGATACACCTATAATCTTACAATTCTTACAGCAGTCTTTAACCATGTAAATTTCGGAAATATCTCAGAGTTACCATTTTATGGGTTGTTTTTGAAGAATAGTAGGTAACTTATTAACCCTAGGAAGATAATCCACGTCCACGAGACGTATGGCGCGGGACAATTGTGTGATAACTTTTAAATTCTAAACCGCAGCGCGTTGACTGTCTCCACTATATATAAAAAAATCATTAATTTATTTTTTTTGAATAGTATCTATATAATTATTTAAATTAATTATAAATAATAAGAAGTTCATATGTTTAATTAAATACACTAATTGGCGTATGAGACGTATGATTATCTTTTACGCTCTTTATTTTATGATTATCTTTCTAGGGTTAAGAAGCTCTTAAGTTAAAATTAAAAATAAAAACTAGTCGAAAATCAACCCCACCTACATACAATTTATGTTGACTTTTTTTATAAACGAAAAAGCAAAATCCGATGTCCAAAAAATACGCCACATGAAAATAAGTTTCACCTACTTATGATTTACATTTTAATACAGTCGAACTTCGATAAGTCAAACTTCGATAACTGCAATATCTATTTAATAACTCGAATGAAATTGGTTGGCAATAGCGCCAAGACTAAAATTTACATGTAGTTTGTATTTTTGAAAAATATGAGGAAGGCAAAATAAAACACAGAGTTGAATGTACATATTTATACCAATTTTGTATTTTACTTGATAATTCGAATTTTCGAGTTATCGAAGTTCGACATCACTATACAAATTTAGCGCAAACACTTTGTCGAAAAAAATGCGTTTCCATAGTAACATCGTTGAAACAAAATTGTACAATTGCTTACTTTTAGGCGTAGTTAAATTGCGTTCTTTCGAAAATAGGTTCGTTACTATGGTAATATAGCGAATACAAATTGAATGTCTCCAGCTTTCATTTCACTAACAAGCATTTTGTGTGGTGAATTTCACCATCGTTAATGGCGGCATATACCCACAATTTGTTGTTTGTACTAGATCTGGCACAATACCTTTCGAATGACATAAGTTTCATTCTCCTCGTTTCATGATAAATACTTAAAAAGTGTACGGAAACTTTTGATGTTCAAGTTTAGTATACTGGTCGCGCTAAATTTTAGCGTTCCTAGTCTCCACTTCGATTCTCCACACCAAAGATAAATGTCGCTAAATAATTCTGTGGTCACAAGGCAAAATCGCTTAAGTCGACTTTAGACGAAATTGAGATTTTGATGCCATTGGATTCAGCGTACCCAAATCTATTTTGTATTTTTTTCAGCTTAATATCTTTAAAAAGTGGTCACAAGCTAAAAAAAAAAAACAGCTTAAGTCACTAGAGTCAAGAGAGTAAAAAAACTTTAAACTGTTCTCCTGAACAATGAGTAAAACAGACTTTAGCGGTTTTGCCTAGTGACCACAGATATTTCTCTTGTAAAGTAATGATTTGTCTGTCTTGTAAGGAAGTGAATCTGCACATTGCACATTATGGTACCATAAAAAAGGCATATTCTTTAGTTATCATTGGCAAGGAACTTGTACGGACCTTGAATGAAGGAACGAAAGACCTCACCAACTACAAAGCCTTCGAATTATTGACTTTTATTCATTAAATTTGATGATTCTTGCACTGTCAATATTTATTGAAACTTAGGCATAAATCTAAAAATGAATGAATGAGTCTTTTGAAGCTGTTTCTGATATCAGGATAAAAAAATGCAAGAGGACAGTCAATGGTACCCCTTTTTTATTATGCTCACATAGATCATTGATTTCCATGATATACAACAAAAGTTAGATCTTGTACTGCTGTTGTAAACAGTGAAAATCAATGATCTATACAGATCATGTGAGAATTATAAAAAATGGCCTAGTATTGCATGTTTTACAAAAATCAACCTCAAGTGTTAGTATAGACAAACTTTAAATGTTTTTTGGTGTCTGAAATGCATATTGCATAGACATAGAAATTGCTCTTGGGCAGGACTTTCAGATAGGCAATATGTGATTACGTTTTCAAAATGTAGCAATATTCAATTCATAAACATATGCGGTTATTTGGCTGGATATAGCGTACCTGCCTCAAGGTTTACTATACACCAAAACCCCGATTAGCGTCGTTAATTGGGACCTGGAAAACACGACGCAAATCGAAACGCGCAAATCGAAATAACGATTTATAATATTAATTCAAATAATAAAAAACAAAATAAAAACAATGAAAAACAAAAAGGAATAACAAAAACGCAAACTAACGCAACTTCGAAACCACGACATTTTGTGAACGACGACTGAAATAAAAACGACGGTTTCAAGAACCACGATCATTTTTAAATGACGCAACTTCGAAACAACGCAAAGCGAGGTTTCGGTGTACATTTATTTATTCTACTATATATATGTGAGGTTCACACAATTTTTGGATTTATTGTTGCAAACAAAATAGAACTACCCAAAACACACACTTCCATATTGACATGATACATGACAGATATCTTTGCAGAAGTCTTATCTTATCTTTTTTTTTCAAATTTATTTCCATCGTTAAGTTTTAATTTTTTTCAACACTGCATCTAATCGCCATTGATTGTAACGGCCACTCCTTGCTCATTTTCGAAGAAAAATGGCCCAATTATGCCTCTGGACCAAAATCCGCACAAAACAGTGACTCGTTTTGGGTATATCGGCTTTTCAATGTATGCGTGCGGGTTTTCTGTGCCCCAAATGCGACAATTTTTGGCAAAATCGGCATCTTCTCTAAGTCGATCGCAGGCCCACTTAGCGAAGCAAAAACGCATTGGATGGTCAGTTGGCTTCAACTCCTGAACCAATTGGACGTTGTATAGCGTCATACCAAGGTCTTTATGCAAAATTCGTCTCAATGATGTCTCCGAAATGTTCAATTGTTTAGAACGACGGTGAATTGATGTTGATGGCGCTTCACGCACACTTTCTGCCACAGCTGCAATTTTCTCGGGTGTACGCACTGTTTTTGGGTTTTCACGCTTTGGTTTATCGATGAGGATGCCAGTTTCTTTCACTTTTTTCACAAGATAACGAACATACGGAGCTGACGGTGCTTATCTTCTTCCAAAATCCGTACGCAATTTTCGCACACATTCTGCAACATTACCATGATTTTCAAAGTAATGTCGCAATATTTCCCAGCGTTGTTCAAGCGTATACACAACCATATTCGTTCAGCGGAAGGATAAAACTTATTATCAGTCAAATCAGACATGAGCTAAGTGTTACCATTCGCGAAATAAGCACTAGTTGAAAAAAAAGTTAGATGGCGGACCATTTATTTTAAATGAGTGGAATATTTAAAAACAAAAATATATATACCAAACGATACGTAATTGAGATTGAGATACTGATCTTGATTTGCATATGGAAAGGCGAACATTTAACGCTTTAATATGGCCAAGATGCTTGCAGATATATGTTAGTTTTACACTTAACATTTCTATGTCGAAGTTGACTGGATAAATGGATAGGAGTTTAAAAGTTTACTTGTCCTGTAGCCAAGGTAGTTTTGGAAAACAGTTGTGCTCTTATCAGGCCCATATCTTCTTCTATTCTTGATCAGGAACTGCCACTGATAATATAGGTTCTGTGGAGAAAGATCCAGTGTTATAGAGAGTCCAGTTTTGCGCATTTTGTGCACCGAATAGGCGAGCTAATTGTGGTTTTAGGAGCTCAGGAAATAAAACCAAATGTAGGTACATTTTTAATTATTTCGGGAATTTGAGATTTTTTTTCGTTTTTTCCTCAAAATAAAATATTTATTTCTCAATATAGCTTAAATTAATTGTTCAGTAGTAAGATTATTTATATCGTATCTCTGTGATTGTAAATTGTTGCGGCAACAATCAAATGTAATATTAAACGTAATAAAAATATCTCTATCTTAAATTATTTAGACTTGTTTTATCTAAAAAATATGACTATATTTACAGCCCGATTCTGGCAAACCTCACTGATACCTCACTAGTCCACAAAACCCTCACAAGGTGAGGTGAAATTGATTTTGTGAGGTTTTCGAATTCTGGCAGCAAACTCAAAACTTGTGAGGCTCACAAAAACAATCGAAATTGTGATATCCTATGGAGCAGGTCACAACACTCAATTCATAAAGGCTGACAAAAAGTGATGATGATATTGCACGTGATGACACTGTTTCCCTATTTCCATTCCATTTCCATATTTCCACATTATTTAATGCGTTTAAATCGGAAAAAATAAATATTTCTATAACAAAAACTAAGGAACGTGGGGAATTCAATGCCTGTCAGATGTCGTTAATGTTATGTTTGCGTTCTAAAAAAACGTATTTGTGGTCGGAAATTCGCGTATATATCTAAAAAAACATTGGTTTAGATTATTAAAAAAATGTGTTATAAATTCGCTATCAAAAAACAAGAATTTTGTGGAATTAAAATCTTACCATTATGAGGTGAATTTGTTGTGAGCATTAGGCCTTTTTTATTATGCTCACACGATCATTGATTTCCATGGTATACAACAAAATTTGGATCTCGTACTGTTGTTGTAAACCGGGAAAATCAATGATCTATACAGATCATGTGAGCATTATAAAAAAGGCCTATTATCGCAGAATAGGAAAGATGTTATCGAATCACAACAATCCTCACAAGGAATCAACCTTACAAGAGCTTGTGACTTGTGAGGCCTCACAACGGCAGAATCGGGCTGTTAGTTCATTTTATAAAAAAAATAGTTAAGTAGTTTCCAAGGCAGTGAGCGAGGAGCGACTGAGGGATTGAGTGAAGCCCGATTGACTTACCAAAACTGCTCACTGCACACGGCATATGGATCTAAAGACGCTTCTATAAAGCGCTTCGAACCACAAGCATTATCGAAGCAATTCACTTTCCACACATCTCCAGCAACATTTTCAGAAGTCTAATAGAGATCTTATCGAAACTTAATTTCATATCCCTCTATAAAGCCTGTGTATATGTAAATGCGTAGAAAAGATCTTGTTATCGAGACAATTACTTCGAAATGGATCAACTTCGGTTAACAAAGACTATAGAAGCTCTATCGAAGCTGTTGCCTACAGAAATAACAAATTTGAACCTAGGTAACCGAAGTCAAATTGTTACTTGGGCGTAGCATAAGACTTAACAGGTTCGGCACTTTTAACATCAAATGTACGTATATTCGATTACCAATTCTTTGAAAAGATCTACTAACCACAAAGATACCAACCTCAACATAAAAAAAAGTTAAGTGAGCACAGGAAATTCGGTGCTCCACTTTTAACCGAATGTTTAAGTATGCTCAAGCGATTACCAATTCTTTGAAAAGATCTACTTAACACAAAGATACCAACCTCAACATAAAAAAAAGTTAAGCGAGCACAGGAAATTTATTTGAGAATCCATATGGGTGTAGGTGAAAAAACCTCATTCAAAATACGGCTAATGCTTCCATATATAAAAAATAAAGCATCAGCATTTATGCCTAGTTAAGGAACACCTCCAAGGACCACTCTGTCCCGTGGGCCTTTCTAGTAGATATCAGAAAAAAAAAAAAAACTCGCTTCTCTCTTATTAGTACGTAGGTCCCCATCGACTTTCAGTGCCATTGCCCGCTTGCTAGGTTCTTACTTGCTACTCATATCGCAATACAACCTCGCATGAACGATTTGCACCTGCATTGCGCACTGAACGATTTGTCTTCATGCCATTCATGAAAGACAACACCTTTGTGCAAACATTGGGATAAGGCATATGCACATGAAATACGATGCCGTCGCTGTACCAGATCATGTCCGCTCTTTTCCCAACATGTACACATCTCTATCACAAGATAACGATCTTTTATATTGTTGTGATGCGCAATCAAACATTGTTTGTGAAAAGGAACAAGACCGATAAGAGATCCTCGTCTCTTCCTTTGTGCGGTTAAGTGCGATCCATCCTCCGTCCTTGAGATGAAATTGCATCCGAATCAGACCGGAAAGACAGAAACAGAAAGTCGTATCCTCAATAAATACCGCAGGACTTGTTTGATTCCCGTGTTTCTCGCACCTAGAACGCAAACATAATTTTCAACTCACACAAAATGCCGCACGACAAATTCAAAGGACCCGCGCATCATCCAAAGCAAACATGACAAATCATAGTACCTACCATCGTCACAGCGAAAACAACAACTCAGCGATGGCTATCAACCAGACAATTTCCTCAATAAAAAAAAAAAATAAATAAAATAAAAACTCAACACAGATAGCGAATGGATGATAGCAATTGGGCAGTGGGCAATGGGCACTGTCAAGCGAAGTCTCACTTTATCTAATTGCTGTATCTGCTTGGCGTCACGCCATTCGATTCGATTAGTGACTAAGTAGGCCTCTCGATGAGAGTGCTCTTTTTTTTTGGCCTCAGATAGTGTCACCTCACTTTAATTTACTGTCAAAGTGTCCGATTCTGTCGATGATTCTATTATCTGTTAAAAAAATGTATTTATAAATATCTTGTTCTTTTGCACAGATAACTTAAGCTAATCTATATTTTTTCCATTCACTTTCAGGGAGTAGTGGTGATGAGTTCGAGCCGATTATTCGCCACAACCCGCACAATCTAAGTCAACAGGCCGAACACGACCACGAGCTGCAGGACTATCGGCGCTACGCGAGTGCGCAAGCCATGTCCATGAACCCCATGGACCAACTGTACAGCAAGGCTCTGCATGAGCGGCAAGAGCGATTCCTTTCGGAAATGGCTCGCCTGCACGAACCCATATGTGATTTGGACATACGCGAGAACGGCGTGTATGCCAAGGTACTGCTGAGAAGGGGCACCCGATTTGGACCGTTTGCGGTGAAATTGTGCAATGAGCCCACCGACAAAAAACTGGCCTGGGAGGTATGTATATCTATACCGTAATCCTTTCGCAAAATCCCCGGGAAAAAGGTTCGAATTTCATGCGAAAAAATGCATCTAATCAACGATGTAACTTAATCCCATCAAATGTTGCATCCCTGTGTGCCTGCGCTTATTTTTCACATATTTGGGGTAAAATTGCCGAAAAAGTGCCGAAAAAAAAGAATGTCGCACCCGAAAATTAAGTGATTGGGAAAATATTTGATTAAAACCCGACACACGATTGTCAATCATTCGGGTCGACAACAATGCGGAAGAAGGAAGTTGTCAGTTGTCAGACCCCTTCTTCGCAGATAATCCTCTGTCCGGATTCCGGAATCGCAGGCCAATTTCTGAATGCCGATGTCGACCAGAAGCAAACAAGCGTAAATCCACAAAATGCCCCCTAAATGAGACTTAAATTCGGTTTCGGCTGTTGAAAATCGGTGACGGCAGTAATTTCAATTAAGGAGCTCTCTTGTAGGGCACCCCTCCACGGTCCAATCAAAATAGATGCCAGAAGTATGTGTTTAGATAACAACAGAGCGATCCTTGTGCCATATTCATAGCCCTGTCGAATGTGTATGTTTTTCTGTCGCTCGTCTCTCGATCAGATTAGATACATTCATCCCTGAGCGAAGAAAAGGTGTGAATAAGGACCGCTTACGGCAGGTAGACAAATATTTTTCCTAATGTTGACATCTCAATTGGCAAGATCGCTCTGTTACAACTCGAGTACTCCGTCGGAGCAAACGAAGACGAGAACTTCCAACTTCCCTGATCAATGACACGGCCGGTTGGTTTTTGAAGACTGTGTGCGTGCGTGCTCTACAAACACGGACAATTTGTCGATTTGCGCATCGCCTTCGTCGAGCAGAAGGTGAGAAAATTGAATGCGAGCAACATGACAACGGTCCGGGATTAGAGATGATCTCCTCGTTGTCGGGCTCTGCCGAGTGACGACGGCATGCATTCAGACAGAGAATCCAATTTCCAAATCAATGCAGGAATGAGGGCGCGCAAATTTGCGGTAAAAATTGTCAAATTCGCAGAGCGCACCACGTTTTATACACACTCATGCGGGATCTATGACCAATTTTTGCGAAAACAATAAGGACTGTAAGCACTCCCCTCTCCCGCGGCTTACAGCTGCAGGCGAGTGTTTTAAACATTTTAAAACCACCACTTGTGATATGCTCAGCCTCCACTCGAGATAAATTCTGTACAAAGGACACCCGTGCAGTTTGTTTGCGGCCAATCGAAGACGACCATGATACACGCGTGTGCCTAAGTCCTTAATTATTTTTTGCCACTTATGTTCTGTTGGCCATTAGGAGCAGAGTCTGAATGTGCGTTGGCAACCCACCAACCCAAATTCGTTAGCCCACGAGAGCCACTCAATTAAAATGTCGTTTTTCCAAATGACTTGCGAGATAAGCGCAGCCCCCACTCGTGTGAGTGTAATTTCCAGTCGTTATTCCACTCCAAATCATCCAAGAGTAGGTTTTCGCCGCGCGAATTTGCCCACCCAACCGAAATTGTCCTGTTTTGTTGCTCATTTGGGATTTCTGATGGCCTAAGGATTCCACTTCAAAGCGAACGTCGTTCCTCTGTGTATATGGGTTCGGTTTTCCTTCTCTGTGATTTCGCGGACACGTTGCAGTATCCCTCGAGAATACCCGTATCCACCCCACCTTCTGCATTATTGTCACTTGGCTTCCAACCAAAAAAAACACGTCCTTTGTGAAGCTGGTTTTCAATGTGTGAGCGTGATGTCAAACAAAAAACAAGCAAATTGGCAAAACCTTGTGTGCAGTCCTTCTGTTCTCTGCCGCTCCTGTGTACCTACAGCCGAAACGAAGAAGATTTCGGTTTTTTGTGTGTTTTGTCTATCTCACTCCTGTATGTGCGTGTTATTCGCAAGGATAATGATGATTACTTTATGATTTGTTGTGTTCGCCGTATGGGTTGCTTCCTACACAGCGTACACAACTTGACAATGTGTCTAAGCGAGGATAACAATTTTCTAAAGGAATCAATTATGATTATCCTTGTGTACATTTTTGTTCACAGTTATTTTATGAGAAGAGCCCAAAAGGTTTTCATTCATTCATGTGCTAACACGTACCAAAACGATGACAGAAATTAATTATCCTTGGAAGGGGTTTCTCCGAGCGGAATGATGTTATAATCGCTTCTGATATTCAGCTCCTTCGTCTTGTTGGTTTTTGGTTATCTATCTTGTTGGTTTTGTATGGCATGGTGAAAGTAATTAATCAAAAGTTGGTTATTTTTACGAGTGGTTTAGGTTGTTTGGGCTGTCTTTAAGGCGGAAAGAGATGGAGGCATTTTCGAAGAACTTGACACCTTTATGCTGTGTAAGGAATGGTGCAAGTAAATGGTGTCAATAGAATTCGGTAGGTCGAACTGACCACCGCCAATTTGAACATTACCTATTAAACATTACAAACCTTTGTTGATCGAAAATGTTTCTCATTATAAATGTTAGTAGCCATTTTCTTCTATGACATTAGGAAGATATTTGCGCAATGAATTTTGTAAAACACGCCTCTTTCTCGCACTTTTCGAATGAGCTTAGGTTTGCCCCTCAAGAAAAGAGATCCATTTTCAATATAACAAGCCATTAGCCATACACTTTTTGCAACAAAAACCAATTCAATCTTTCGATGAACTAGACAAAGTTCCTCCAGAAGAAATAATAATAATAATAATAATAATAAATATTGGACAAACAGTGCCAGATTCCTAATTTCTTCACAAAAGGAAAACCTTTCTAATCCCCAAGGCTGGTGAACCGGAAAATCCAGCTTACTATAGACCGATAACTTGCTTGCCAACCCTATACAAGGCATTGACATCCGTTATTAGTGATCGAATTTGGCAGCACTGTGAATCAGAGACAATACTGAGACCACCAACTCCGACCGATTTCCCGGTACTTAGCCTACAAGCTTTATTTTTATGGGGTGGCAAATGCTAAGTGCGCTTGTATTGTTACATAGAAATTCGTATTGACAAATGTCACGTAACTTCAAAAATTCCGACTCACCAACACACTCGCACCTTGCATGGCACTTCCGCTGTGGGCAAAGTTGCTGACAGCGTTCATAGAATTTTATCCGTTAAATTTGAAATTATTCGTTACGTATGGATAATACTCTTTTTTTAGGAATAAGTGAACATTTGTTTAAAATATTAAAGAAAAATTAACAACGAAGACTGGTTGAAGGAAAATAACAACATTTTGAGCAAATTTTCTTCAGTTATCTAAGAAAAATTAAACATGAAATCGAAGTTAATGATATTCAAAAGCGCAAAATACGCAACCATGTTTGTCCTAATAAGTTTCAAGTATATAGAACATCTCATTTAGCTAGTTTTATTAACCAAAGAAATCAAATTATTCGCCTTTTAACAACATATAATTACTAACCAATGGCATTCAGTAATGTAAAAATGTGGTATTCCCGAACTCTAGCACATTTCCCTACGGTTGCCGAGGTTGGCACCATTTATTTTTGTATGTTTTGTAAGTTTTTGCATGTGACACGGATTCTTGATTGACACAACACCGATAGGAAAACAAAATGGCGAATTTGAAAAAAAACTGAGGGGCCCAGCGGCAAGAGGATTGTGAGTTGGGGGTCTCAGTATCATTTGTCTCTGCTGTGAATTACATAATATCATCCCAAGCGAACAGAAAGGATGCGCAAGAAATTCAACAGGATGCAAAGAGTTGATCACCATTGACGCTATCGTTAGCAACAACTCAACTCATAACCAGCGTAACCTCAGTGTAGCTTACATCGACTATCAAAAGGCGTTTGATAGTGTCCCGCACTCCTATCTATTAGAAACGCTTAAGATTCACGGTGTAGACCCCAAACTGATATCATTTTTCACAGATGCCATGAAAAACTGGAAGGCCACTATTAATATGGGAGGATTAAGAACAAGGGAGATATGCATAAAAACAGGAATTTTCCAAGGTGACTCTTTCAGTCCTTTATGGTTCTGCCTTAGTCTAGCTCCACTAAGCAGAATCCTTAACGAATCATCGGATGGATATCATATCAAGATCGGCGATCTGCAAAGTAACATCACTCATCTCCTATACATGGACAAGGTCCAGACAACATCTTACTAGCCTGCTTAACATAGTCAGAAACTTCAGCAATGACATTCACATAAAGTTTGGATTCGACAAATGTAAAGCTGTTGAAATGGTTAGAGGGAAGATCGTCCGAACAGAGGGTTTCACTTTTGATGAAGGAGTAGTAACGATATTGGGGGAAGAAGAGAGCTACAAATACCTCGGCCTTCAAGAAATGCGTGGAATTCAACAAAGCAGGATGAAACACCCCATTAGGACTCGTTTTAATGACAGAGTCAAACGGCTATGTAAAACTAAGCTAAACAGTGGTAACCTCATAAAAGCCATCAACACATACGCTGTCCCTGTGTTAATATATTCCTTCGGACTCATAAAGTGGAGCCAAACTGATCTGGAAGACATAGAACGTAATCCAAGATCAGCGCTGACATCTTACCATTATCACCACCCAAGAGCTGCAGTACAACGTGTGTATCTACCCAGAGATGAAGGAGGTCAAGGAATAATAGACATATACAGCCAACACTTTGTGCAAGTTGATCAGCTGCGACGATATTTCATCGAAAACCATGAGAACAATCACAGATACCATCTTTTAATGCAGTTGGATAACAATTTTACACCACTTAAATTGGGTGACATGGAGTTTCAACCGAGCAACAACATCCGCACGGTCCCCAGTATTATAGAGCAATGGAAGTGCAAACCAATCCATGGGAAATACCCTCATCACTTGGGTGGGAACGGGACAAGCAAGGAAGCTTCAACGATCTGGCTCCGCAGAGGTCAACTTTTGCCTGAAACGGAAGGATTTGCTATCGCTATTCAAGATGGTATTGTCGCAACAAAACAATATCGACGGGCAATCTTACACGAAGACATAGATAATTTATGCCGTCTTTGCCGACAGGGGATAGAATCCATCGAGCACGTAATAAATGGGTGTATAACTTTAGCAAACCACGACTATCTCAAGAGACATAATGATGTAGCTAAAATCATACACCAGGAGCTTGCCATGAGATGGAAATTCGTCGAGGGTAAGAAACCATACTACCAGTACGAAGCAGCTGAGGTTCTAATCGACTCCAACTTTAAATTGTACTGGGATCGAGCGATGACCACTGATCATCCAATTTTAGCGAATAGACCTGACATAGTCCGGATCGATAAGGCCCGGAAAAATGGATATATCTTGGATGTAGCAGTACCACTTTCTATTAACATCAACAGAACCTATGGTGAAAAAATCGGAACTGGCGCATGAGATCAAACAACGAGAAAGGCTAAATCAAATACGTGTGGTCCCTATCATAATATCCAGCACAGGAGTGATCGAACAAGCTGTTATTGACGAGCTGAAAAAATTAAAGTGCGAACATTTAATTTTTTCAGAATTTATTGGTAATTATAAAGTAAAGAAAGTTGGTGTTTTATTTATATAAGAAGGAACTTTAATATCACAGCAATAGGCTTTTTCACGATTACCCACAAAGCAAAGTGCTTATCTGCAGGTGGTTGTTATTTATATTAAACTATAGTTTTGAAGTGATTAACAATATGTACTTTTGTTTGAAATATTACTTTTAACGATTTAAATTATTTATTATCAAATAGCAATTATGGATTAGAAATTCTCTTTTATAAGTGAACGTAATGTAAATTAAGTATATATTTTTTTAATTTCTTTATTGCGCTTCTTAAAATTTTGAAGGTGTTTTATGTCTTGAGGAATTTTATTTATAGTCTTTGGAATAACACGGCGCAGTTCTCGTTTTCCATATGAGTTAAAGGTTTCCGGAATCTCTAGCATCGCCTGGGCTCGTCTTCTGGTATTTTGGTAATGGCGTATAGGCTGCAGAAACCTCTGGTCATCCATATATTGGGTTAGTAATGAAAATTGCAATCACATCTAAAAATTTAAGAGATAAGTTAGAAGGAATAGTTTTAATTAAGCGACGCTGAAGGTTTGCTATCCTATCCAGATGTGTTTTCGCCGCATTGCCCCAGGCAAGAATCCCATATCTGATTCGCGATTCTGCTAGGGAGTACTACACTTGCTTCTGTAACTCGTAATTGGAGTATCTTTTAAGATAAACCATAGCAAAGAGAGTGCTCTTGAGTTGAAGACGAAGAACATTTATGTGATCTCGCCAAAGAAATTGTTCGTCGATGGTTACTCCAAGGTACTTATATTTTTTGACTACTTCTATTTGTTTATTGTTGGCCGACATTGGACAATACTCGTTTCTGTGATATAGGTATGCTGAAGGCGTCCGCTCGCTTGGATGGCGTTCATATGTGTATCACCTTTGTTTTGGTTGCGTTAATCACCAGTCCAAGGTCGTGGCACCATTTGGAGACAGTGTTGAATTCCTCTTGCATTATTTCCACAGCCGAACTAAAACTTTTGTGCCTTACTACGATTGCTATGTCATCCGCATATGCATAGGTAGTACTGTTTTTGAATAAACGTAAGAGTTCGTTTGTATATAAGATGAACAATTGGTCCCAGTTTCGAACCCTGTGGAACACCAAATAAGCTGGGCTTTTCTCTACTAAGAGCATTTGATACCTTCACCCTAATATTTCTCTCAGTGAGATAGTTTCGTAGCCAGTTTGACAATAGTCCTCTCACGCCGATTCTATTTAAGCTTGCAATAATCTCGTCAGGAGTTAAAGTGTCAAAGGCTTTGCTAAAGTCAATAAACAGAACAAGCACATGATGGTTTTTATTTAGCCCAGAGTTGATCGTATTCGTAAACTCTCCAAATAATTTGCCAGTACTTTTATTTTTTTAAAAGCCATACTGATTCGGGTGCAGTATTCTATATCTCTTAATGAAATTGTTTATTTTCCACCATACACTTTTCAACAAGTGATAATATTGCTATTGGTCTGTTTTGGGCACCGTTTTTTGCACCTCCCTTGTGAATTGGCCGAATAATTGAAGTTTTCATTAGTCGTGGAACATAGGCTTGACTTATACTGCGGTTGATTATTGTTTGCACGGAAAAAATTCTAAGATCAAAACAAGAAAAATGAGCGCAGAATCACGAATAGTTTGTCTAGTTTTAGAGCTTAGCTCAGGATTTACTAATTCACGACTTTCTATTCGCAATTCTATAAATTGTACGAAGTGAAGATATTGACCCTCAAAAGTCGCGAATCGCTACTTTTTATTGTCAATGATGCGATCAAATGAGGAATACATATTGCAATAACCAATCGCAATTTGACACAAATAGTTATTAATTTGCTATTGCTATGGATTGTGAATTGCAAAAATAATTCGTAAATTACCACTTTTGTGTTCTAAATTCCGATTCCGCCCTTAACAAATTACAACCATTTAGTCTTGAATTGCAACTCAAAAGTGTTGATTTGCGAACAAAGGGGGTAGATTTACCACTTCAGTAGTTGCAATTTACGAATTCGTAATGGTAAATTGAATTTTTGATTGATTTTTCATATCAATTTGCGTTTCATATTTTGCAATTTACGATTCTTGAGTAGTGATTTGAGGCTTCACCGTATAAAATTGAAATTGTTTTATCGTAAAATTAGAAAACTTTATTCTCAATTTACAACTTATATCTTATGATTTACAAATCAAAATTCGTAGTTTAATTATTTAGGTTATTTTCGAATACATATTTAAAGTAACATTTTATAATTTGTTTCCTCCTGATATCCACGAAAAGCATAAGGCGCCATATCGTCCGGAGACAACGGGATTTGTCTGGGGTTGTTTTTCGGTCTATGCTAAAATTTAAAATAAAAAAAAAAAAATTTAGAAGAACTTGCCATTGATACGAACATTTACAATCGTTTTCAATTACATATTTTACAATCCATTCCATTTTATACTTCTTTCTTATAGCGAGATGTACCTTCTGAAAAAAATACGAATTTACATACCTACTTCAGTTGTTTTTGTATTATTCAATATGTACTTACAAGATATATTCCAAAATTCTTTACAATTTGTTGGATAGTACACTGACTATCACTACGAATGAGTTATACTTATAAATAACTTTGACCCGACAAGAACTGATTTAAGCAAAGATTGAATACCGACTGTCTGACTCTAATGAAGCCAAATGCGCATGGTTGGAGCTGTCCATGCAGAAAATGAAAGGACTTAAAAGGATATCCTTACATGGACCATGGACATGCTATGACGTTTCGTTTTTGTCGGCTACCTGTGCGCATAAAATTTCCACACATCTGGTAGTTAATTCCAAGGAAATTACAAAAAAAAATATTTTGTAATTCACGATTTCTCTACGTCATTTTATGTTTTCAATTTACATGTGTTAAATTATTATAAGATTTCATTGATTCATCACTCAGTGTTTGTAAATCAGCAAATACTTTTTGCAATTTGCGATTGTGAAGTAGTGCTTGAGAAATTGACCCATTGAAGTGGTAAATTGCGCCAAACAATATCGCAAATCACTACAAATAAAAGAAGCTCGAATTAATACTTCTAATCGCAAAATTCAACAAGCAGAAATTTGTATTCTACGTCGTTTTCAATGTCGAATTACGAATTTTTATATCAATCCAAGAAAAAATCGTTGTAATTTGCGACAAAGATATAGTTCGTGAATTGCAACTCAAAATTTTGCAATTGGTGATTTTCAATTCTTTCCGTGTGTAGGTGCAAGAATACCTGCATTTATTTTAAGATCAATCGGTCTTATATTATCTGCTCCAGGTTCTTTTTTGATGTTCAACTGGCAATATTTCTTGTTCGCTGGCTTCTTCCAAGTAAATACTGTGCTGTAGTTCCATGTTCTCGTGGCTAGATGTTTTGGTTTTGCAGATATGCATGACTTTTGAAAATTGGTTTGAGAACTGTTCAGCAAACATTTCTGCAGTGTCTTTTAAATCTTTATCACCAGTTAAGAAATTGTTTTTTTATAACTTCATCGATTAAAAGTTTCCTTCTACCTAATAATTCATTTATAACGTTCCGTGTTTTTCTAGGTTCATTGTGAGAATTTAGAAATTGCATTTGATAACTTGAATGTTTTTAGTTACAGTATTCCGGAATTTTTTATATTCAAGTTCGTAGGTTTTGCTTCTTGGACTGTTTTTCCATCTTCTGTAGAGCTCGTCTCTCTTTTTGCACATTTTAATTACTTCACTGGTAATCCATGGTTTTTGTTTTCGAATCTTATTTATTGTGTTGGTCTTGCTAGATTCAGTGTAAATATGGTTTATTTTGTTAACAAAGTTGTTGTACAGCTTTTCCACATTCATTTCTTCAAGCATAGCTTGCCAATTTGTTGTTTTGTTCACTTTTTGCTGGTGAATATGAATTGTATTAACTTCTTCAGTTGTTCCTTCGTTGTTAACATCTTTGGTTGCGTACAAAATAGCGTAGTGATCCAAAAGGTCAGTTTCAATAACGGCTGAATATATATCTAGCTTACATATACAGTAGTGGTCACGAATTTATCACACATCACACCGTTTTGTGTGTTTTCAAATTTTCTGTAGTTCTCTTTTCTCAACCGACTGTAAACTTGTGTTTTTCTGTTGATAATAATCACTCAAACCAAATTCCGTTATTTTTCCGATCCCATTCTACTTTAGTTTTGTAAAATGCGTTATTTCTGTCCCTGCAGTCAGTTTTATTCTGGACACGATTTTAGCACAATATTAACTTGCTCTTATATTTGCGTTTTTTTTTTTAATTAATCGGAATAAATTATCAGGTATTTATGCATTTCCTTGTGATAAGTTTCAAGTTTATCAAAAAAGTGTTATTAGGTATGGCAAAAGGTCGATGGTGTTCAGAGGAAAAAAGAGCTCTTATTTTGCAAATGAACGCTAAAGGCCGGAAGGTTGCAGAAATTTCGGAGCTATTGCAGTGTTCAAGGAATACGGTATACAATGCTTTATATCATGTTTAAACTTATGAGGTGGCTAAAAATGTGAAACCAGTTGCTCGAGCTAGGAAAACGACACCAAAGGAAGACCAAATAATTCATTGGACTTCAGCTAAAGATCCTTTTAAAAGCTCCAGCATCATACAAAACGAACTGTCATCGAATATGGTATCAATATTTCGTCAAGGACCATAAGGCGCCGACTTAATGGAAAAAAATTAAGTGGATGCATAGCACAACGAAAACCGCTTGTATCGAAACAAAAATTTGAGGGCCAGGATGGACTTCGCTAAACACCACCTTGCCAAGCCACTAAGTTTTTGGAAAAATGTACTTTGGAGCGATGAATCCAAATTCTGTAGATTCGGATCAGATGGGAAAAAATATGTATGGCGTCCTCAAAACATGCAGCATCACCCAAAGTACACTCTTAAAACAGTTAAGCATGGTGGTGGAAGTGTGATGGTCTGGGGTGTTTTTTCCTGGCATGGTGTTGGTCCAATAATAAAAATTGCTAGCAAAATGGATCAACACATTTATAATAACATCATTATAAATCACATGATACCATAATTATGCAGATGCCAATTTACCGATATTGTGGCGCTTCATACACGATAATGACCCTAAGCACACTTCTAGGCTAGTGAAGAGTACCTTAGAAAATAATAAGATTAACGTGCTGAAGTGGCCTGCGCAATCGCCCGATTTGAACCCGATCGAAAACCTTTGGAACACAAAAAAAAACTGAACAATTTATCCGATTTGTGGAAGGAAATTCAAAGCGCCTGGTATGCCATTCCAAAGAGACGTTGCGAGGCATTGGTAGAAAGCTTGCCTAGAAGATGTACGGCAGTGATAAAAAATAAAGGATTTCCTACAAAATACTAAATAAAGTAAAGTAGAAATAAGGGCAAGTCTTTTAAATAAGTTATCATTTTTGTGTATAATCTAGTCAAATCCGTAAATGTGCTAAATTCATGCCCAAGGTATATATTGTTTCAATCATTTTTCGTATTCCGTTTATTATCAGAATATTGGTGGTATGAGAACAAAAACAAAAGAGCTTTTTGTTGCGCTCTCTGACCATCAATATGATATTATTGTCTTAACGGAGACATGGCTGCACCCACATATTTTTTCGGCTGAGATCTTCGATGCTTCGTATGTGGTTTACCGAAATGATCGCTGCCGAACAAGCAGCGAGAGAGGTGGGGGAGTTTTAATAGCTGTGTCATCTCTTTTTCAAAGTAGGCAGATTACATTGGGGCATCGGTCGGTAGATGTTGAACAGATGTGTGTGTGTATTGATTTACATAACATGTGTTATCAGTTGTATGTTTGCGTCTCCTATGTTCCTCCTGGTAGTGCTTTTAGTGTGTATGAAAAACACATTGAAGGCATTACTCGTGTTGTCAGTGGTCTTGGAGCTACTCAAATACCTTGTGTATTGGGTGACTTTAATATTGGTGATGTCACATGGAGAAATGTAGATGGTGATGCGAATTTAATACCTTTTAACGTTAAACATGATTATGAACAAATAGTCATTGATGGTCTTCTTTCTTTGGATTTATTTCAAATAAATTTTATTCGTAATTCTCTTAATAGAATTTTAGATTTAATTTTTATTAATAATGAAATTAATTATAATATTTCAGAGGCTTTGGATGTTATTGATTCCAATAAAATCCATCATAAAGCCTTACTTTTAGAGCTTAATTTTCGTAGTTTTTCTGGTGAACGTTGTAGTAATGATACCGCGTTATCTTATAACTTCGCAAAAACCAATTTCAGTGCACTGCAGGGATATTTAAATGATTTTGATTGGGTTGAAATGCTAAAATCCCCCGATCTCAAAGGTAATTATGATATATTTTTGGATAAATTAAATTCTGGTTTTGATTTATTCGTACCAAAGACGCGTCATAATAATAAGTTTAAAATTCCTTGGTCCAATAAAAGATTGGTTAATTTACGTAATGTAAAAAGGAAAGCTCATTCGCGTTATTTATCTCATAAAACAAATTCTAATCGTGAACTTTTTTTGAGATTCAGGAAAGAATATGAGTTTTTAAATCGATTTTTATATAATCAATATATTTTGTCTGTTGAGTCATCGGTAAAGCGCAATAGTAAATCGTTTTGGAATTATATTAATTCGAAAAGAAATACCACAGGCTTGCCTAAGGTAATGGAATTTGAAAATGTAAGTTCAACAGACTTAAAAAGCACTTGCGACTTGTTTGCTAACTTTTTTGAGTCAGTGTACAATGAGTGTCAATTGCAATTAAGAGATAATCATTACGATATGATCTCTGATGCTTTGGATATCGGTGTCCTACATTTTTCGGATGAAGATGTAATAAACGCGCTCGATAAACTTAATTTTAATAGCAACCCAGGCCCAGATGGGATTCCAGCGGTAATATTAAAGAAATGTTTGTCTTCCGTTTTTCTTCCTCTAAAAATAATTTTTAACCAGTCTCTTGTTTCTGGTGATTTTCTTAATGAATGGAAATATTCTTTTATAATTCCAATTTTTAAAACCGGTTTAAGGCAAAAGGTGGAGAACTATAGGCCTATATCTAAGCTTTCGGCAATACCTAAATTATTTGAAAGTATTGTTAAAGACAAACTCTATTTCGCGGTAAAAGAAATTATTTCTAGTAGTCAACATGGCTTTGTTCGTGGTAGATCTTGTACTACTAACTTAGCTTTGTTGACGAATTACATTTTTAATAGTTTTGAGAAACGTGTACAGGTCGATGTACTCTACACTGACTTCACAAAAGCCTTTGATAGAGTGCATCACACCTTACTTTTGGCTAAGCTAAAATCGTTGGGTTTTCATTCCTCAATGGTAAAATGGTTCGTTAATTACCTAACCCATAGAAGGCAAATGGTAAGGGTCGATAATTTTACTTCTCGTGTAATTGAAGTTACGTCGGGCGTTCCACAAGGTAGTCATCTGGGCCCGCTGCTATTTATTTTATTTATTAACGATGTCCACGAAATATTTAAATTCTGTAAAGTTTTGTCATTCGCTGATGATTTGAAGTTGTTTTCTCGGGTTAATAATACTTCTGATTGTATTCGCTTTCAATCAGATATTAATAAGTTATCGGAATGGTGTAATCGTAATGCTCTAGAACTTAATGTTTCTAAATGCAAGGTGTTTACGGCCTACCGTATTGCTGCACCCCTTTTTCATAATTATTTTATAAATGATCTTAGACTTCAGCGTCATGATGAGGTAAAAGATCTTGGTGTCATATTTGACAATAAATTAAATTTTAATTTGCATTACGATTACGCCATTGCTAAGTCTAACTCGTTGTTGGGCTTTCTTATGCGTAATAGTAACGACTTTAGTAATGTACATAGCCTTAAGGTTATTTACTGCTCCTTAGTCAGGCCATACTTAGAATATTCATCAATTATTTGGGATTCACCATATGCCTTACACAAACTTAGACTCGAAAGAGTCCAGAAGAAATTCACGAGATACGCGGTTCGTAAATTATATGTGTTTGATGAGCTTCCTAATTATGACAGCAGATGCACTTTAGTCGGCTTGCAAACCCTCAGTTTCAGACGCACTGTAACTTCTGTCATGTTTGTTCGCGATATTATTAATTATCATATTAAGTCACCAGAATTGCTTTATCTTTTAAATATATATGCTCCCCAGAGGTCTCTGCGGGTTAGAAGCTTATTTTATACAGAAAGGCACACAACCAATTATGGTATCAATGAGCCTATTTCAAGGTGCATAAGCACATTCAATGATCTCTGCAATGAAATTGATTTTTGCTTATCCAGATTAGATTTTAAAAATTGCGTTTTTTCATTGGATTTTGATTAAGTTAATTTAATATTTGAAGTAATCTATAAGATTGAAGATCGGTAGATGACGCTAAGTCGCGCAACAAACAACAGTTGTGTAAAGCGTTACTGAGAGGTCACACTAAGAGAACGTAGTGTTTTGTGTGTCCTCGATGATGGTAAAAAAAAAAAAAAAAAAAAAAATATATATAGTATGTTCTTCTTTTTTTTGCAGGCACAATATATAATTATGTTTTATAAAAACACGAAGGCTTACTTATGTATGTAATATAAATATATGAATAGAAAATGTTTTTATTTTAAAATAAAACAAGAATCGTAATTTTCGTTTTCTTTGATAAGATGTGCTAAATTCGTGACCACTACTGTATATGGTCAATGAGAGTTGACCTTGTCAAATCGACACGTGAAGATTGCTTAATTACACTTGTAAGACCTTTAGAAGCCATCACCTCTATATATTTCAGAACCAAAGAATTATTCTCATCTTGAATATTTATGTTGACATCACCTACTACTATATTTTCTTGGCCCACTGTAATGACATCATCAATTTCTTCAATAAATCTTGAGACACTTAAATTGCGTGGATATATTTTTGTTCACCTTTATGGGTTATTTCTAGATGTATCCCTTCATAGTTTATTGGCTTTGATGTTATTGTTCTGTACAAAATATATGTGTGACAATAATATTACAAAAAAAAAATGCGAAATTATTTAATCCAAATTACACCTGGACACACAATTAGAAACAGAAAGGATAAGTTAACATTTCATTAAAAATCGTCGATATAATATACTATTCATATTAATATTTTGTAGAGAATCCCTTATTTAATAGCTTATTTAATAACTGCAGCCAATCTTCTTTGCATACTTTCGACCAAGGCGCGGCATCTTGATTGTGGTATACCTTCCCAGACCTCCTTAATATTTTGGAAAAGTTCCTCCGAATTTCTTGATTTCTTGGACTTCAATCCTCTCTCGATGTCTGCCCACAAGTTCTCGATAGGATTCAGATCCGGACTTTGGGCCGGCCAATCCAAAACATTCGTACTTGTATCTGCAAACCACTGCTTAACAATCCGTGAGGTATGTTTTGGATCGTTATCATGCTGGAATACATAACTTATGGGCATGTGTGCAAATGCATAAGGCCCCATAACATCTTCCATGATGCCTTTATAAACGTGTTGATCCATTCGACCGTTTATCCTTACTAACGGGGCAACACCATGCCATGAGAATGCACCCCAAACCATTACGTTTCCTCCCCCATGCTTAACAGTCTTCAGAGTGTATTTTGGATCCAATTCTTTGTTCTGAGGACGTCTAACTTGAACTTTACCATCTGATCCAAACAAGTTGAACTTAGATTCATCACTCCAAAGTATATTTTTCCAAAATCCTAATGCTTTATTTCTGTGAAGCTTAGCAAAAACCAACCGACTCCTTAGATTGTTTTTGGAAACAAATGTTTTTTTCCGTTCAATGCATCCACGTAGACCATGCTCTAAAAGTCGACGCCTTATGGTTCTAGCTGATAGATCCTGATTGATTTGAGGCGAAACAATCTCCTTAATTTTTGCAGAAGTCAAGAAAGGATCGGCTTTGCTAATTCGGCATATTAGTCTGCCTTCTTTTGGAGTAATTTTACGACCCACTGGCTTCTTTCTAGGGGTTCAAAGCTGCTAGTCTTTTTATACACTTGAATTGCACCAAAGACGAAATCGTTTAGTTATGGTATCCATTGACTCGTTTTCATTTTGATAGCACTGCACATTGAGTCTTCGGAGTTCTGGAGTGCAAACATTTTTTTTTGTCACTGTACATTATAAATTAATCAATATTAATATACAAAAACAATTAAAGTAAACTGAAAACAGTCAACTCACATAGATAACAACCTCTTTTTAAAACAAATTCACTAATTCTTTTGTCGTTTCTAATTTTCTGTCCAGCGAAAATGTCGACTTTAAATGAATTTCCTAAAATAACGGCATTTTCTTAACTGCTCGATTACAGTCAGACTCATATTCGGAGCACACATGCCAGCCGCCAAGGACTAACGGCACTAGCCAAACACAGTGGCGCTAAAAAAAAAATGTCTGATTAATCAAATGCATTTAGGGCCGTTTGCTGATACGACTCATAGCGAATTTAAGTGCCACATATACTCTTATGTGACAGTTTATGCCCTGAAAAAAGTAGCCAATAAGTATTTAAGTGGAACTTAAATCGTTAAGAGTCGTGTGAGCAAACGGCCCTTAGAGTTGTTGTTTCTAATTGAGTGGCCACCACTGTATATAATTTTTTTCTTTAGGTATATTAATTACATTTAAAACTAATATATCAACATAGCATAGTACATATTCTATTTCTGCTATGGAATTATCCCACGTTTTTTTTATAGATCTAATATTAAAACAAATACAACAAAAGTGCATATTTTTTAAAAATTATTTTTCAATGCTGGTAACACCATGTATCAACCTAAAATCGACTTCAGGTTCACTATATTCGTTTTCCATTATGATTTTTTGTTTCTTTTTGTTCTTCTATTTCGAACCTACATTGACTAGTTGGGCATTCGATTTAGGTACATCATTACAAGTCCCGATGTGTATGGTTTCACCGTTCTCGTGTTTTTTTGCGAGTACTTTGCCTGTTGCCTCCCACACAAATTTCCAGTTGCTCTCTCAGGCTTTATTTTTTGCTAGCCAAAGAAGATGTTTGTTTGTTGGCGAGAGCTGATTATTTACAAAGCCAAGTGCATCCATTTCTGTTTCTGTGGCTTGACCGTTGCAAATGGTTTCTCTAATTTTTTTTAGCGAAATTTTGCGTGTCAAATTTGCCCTTTTGATAAAATATGTTTTGAATGTGTTACTGGCTATAATTGTTGATTTGTTGTGGTTTTTTTTATTCGTTCTGTAGATATCAGTGATATCCGAAGTAGAGCAGGGGAGACGTGCTGGTGTCCTTTGGTTCTCACCCTGCGTCGTGGGGCGGGTTTTCCGGGCAGTCAATTGTTTTGCCCAGTGATTTTACGATTTCGATGAGATTTTCATTTTCTGTCGGTGGAACGTTTTTAATTTCAATGTTGTTTCTTAATAGTTGTTGTTCAAGTGTGTTAATTTTTGTTCAAGCTTAAGAAGATGTAAATATATCGACACAAAGATGATGGGAAGTAAATTAATCTCCGTTGTTTCTGTACAAAAGGACTTGTCAAAACTACGTAAATACTCGGATGGGGTAGAGAGAGGCTGAGAAAGAAATCGATAGAAATAATTAGAGTCGGGTTTGGGCTTACAAGTTTGTTGGGCGAGTTCCTACCTCCTTGATGGGTTACAAAAAAATGTGAAAAGTCTTAATTTAACAAAATCGATCACACATTAAGGCCGTTTGCTCATATTACTCTTAACGACTTAACTTATAGGCTACTTAAATACTTATAGGCTCCTTTTTTTACGGCATAAACTGTCACATAAGAGTTTATATGTGGCACTCAATTCGCTATGAGTCGTATCAGCAAACGGCCCTCAAAGGTTTAAATTTGATTGAGGGAAATTTGGAAAAGGGAATTTCTTATCAAAGAAAGGACCAACTGAGCAACTGCTTAGTGGCAGCATCTAGCCGCTCATATCACTTTTCACCTAAACACTGTGGGCCTTAATAATAATCATTTTTTAACCTTCACACTAAATATTTTGTACGTCACAATATGCAATTTTGTATGGAAATTTTAGCAGTTGTGAGTTTGAAAAATTTAGCCTGGTCACTAAAAATGATTATTAGTATCGCGATGTGCAGAAACCAACAGTAACAATTTCTTTCTTTCTAATTAAAACTCACGAGACCTGGAAAGCCGTCGGCTTCCTTTTGCTTTGGTATAGATTTTCGAAACTTACTACGAATGGAATTCCATATTTACCTAGCTAATTCATCCGCACGCTGTACCGGTAAATTTAACTTATTTCGAGTTAGCAACTCGTGACTTTTCAATCTCCGAATCTATTTGAAAGATTCCGACATCTGTGTTTTTAACAACCTTGCAAAAATGATTGGGATCTGGGAAAATCAACATATCAAAAGTAAAAACTTATAATACCCAACGAAACACCTGCCTCACCTGTTTTAAATATTTTAGCATGCACATCTACTTGGAAATGGTTATGGAAATAGAATATTTATTCTATTTTCTAAGTTTACAACATTTTAGTGGGTTAATTTATCGGATAATATTTCAGAAAGCCAATTCGCTGGTGTCGTGAGATTTCCTTCTCAGTGCTGAAAGCTGGGGGCAGATTCCGTATAACAATAATCGTCGAAGCGATATCGTTTTTGAAACTTTGATGACCCTAAGAAGTTATATTCTGCCCGAATTTGTTTCACTATTGTCAGCTTTTATCAAATTTGTGGAAACTGGATTAAGGTCTCAATTCTCAAACTCGTAATTTTGGTACTGAGTTGCTACTTTTGGAGGTCTATCGTTTCGACCATAATCGTCTGAAAAGTTACGGAATGAGTGCCCTGATTTTTTTTAAATTGGAAAAGATCGGTTTTACGTAGAACTTTTCATTTGGGCAAGGTTCGGTTTATCAGTTCTAGAGAACTGCTGCTTGTTACAATTGTAATTAGTAGCTAGCTGACCCGGCAAACTTCGTTCCGCCCACATTAGTTTTTTGAATAGTTTTTATTGTATTTGAAGTGTAACTCAAATCAGTTTATTTTTTTTTCAAAGTGCGGTAGCCCATACAAACTTTCTTTACGCGACAAAAAATCGGGCCCAAAATCGTGAAAATCGACCAATCCGTCCTCGAGTTATGAGTGCACACTTTAGGTTATTTTATATATTTATATCTAGATATTGACGTCTAAAATTTCAGTAAATGAAAGCACGGATCCTAGATTCACGGATTTTGTTATACACCTTTCACAGAAGTTGCAGAAAGATGACATGATGTCAAAAAAATAATCGAAGGTTGAATACATTGAGATGCGAGAAAATTACAATAAATATTGGGTTATTCATGTGTTGCTTACTATTTCCAAGATTTTTGAATCTTTTGCAAAACATATTCAAAATATTCATGGGAAACAGAGAGAGAGAGAGAGCTGATGATTTCTTTTGTATTCATCTGGGTCTAGTTGAGCATCAAACATCCTTGTAGTGAATAGACGGGACATTAAAAATTTAAAATTTTGTGACGAAAAATTCTTTTCTAAAAATTACGCTGTCAGAACTACCTAGTTGAATGGTATCCACACCCGTAACTTGTTTTTCCCAGGGCTGAAGCTAGGGTTTCATTGTATACGATACTTTTTGACAGCAATCGAGGTTCAGCGTCAGCCTACCAACTTCCTGTGAGATGAGTTCCTGAATATCCTTTTGAACTAAACAAAGTTTTAGATGACTGCACGTCCGAGGTTTTAAAAATATAGAACCCTGTTTCAGAGTATTGGGTCGCATTGCATTGCCTCGTACATATTTTTAACCATCAGGCGGCTAGAAACTTTGATCAACTCACGTTTTAGCAATTAGTCGTCGTAGATCCATCTGCAGGTGACCTGCCCTTAAAAGTTCCTTATAGCAGGGAGTAAGACAACCATTTGCGAGCTTCCTCTCAGCTTAAGAAGTGGCGAACACTTTTCACCACGCAAAAGAAAATTAAATATCAACAGCATGCGGTCGAAAAATTCCACTGGTATTTTGTTTCGGTTCCGATAGCTTAAATAATCTGGCGAGATATCCCCATCAGATTAAAAAAATTGCATGGACTGATCCCAATGGTTCTATTGGTCCTCTATGCTTTTTTTTTTTTAATATATACCCATGCCCAGCTGGCTGACACTGCGACCTATAAGATCTATTGTATCAATGGGGAATAGTCCTCTATGCTACATTCCACTCACAAAAGAACTCAAAATGACTTTCATGGCGGAATTGAGCGTGGTGCATAGCATACACATTCCCCCTGGCATATTGTAAGCCACAACTTTTTTTCTAAGCAGTGCGATATCAATCACAATGGAATGCCGTTTGCGGAATACTTTCTCCCACCTCATTGAATTAACTCCAAAGACGGTTGTTTACGATTACGAGTCGAAAGACGGTTACGACGGATGTGTCGTCATTCTCAAAAGTTTTATAAACTGGCATACACACCAAGTAGCAACTACAGAAACCACGCAAAAAAGTCTGTTCCGTCTATTCACCGATAGATGGCGACCATTAGAACAAGGAGAACTTTTATACGAAAGTACCAATTTCGCTCTTCCACTTGAATGTCTTCATTTTTCCAAGAAAAAACTTACATATTTCTGTCTTTGCAGGTAATGGCCAGTGCACACTTTCGAGGCTGGCTCGAGCCAGTGCCCGAGGTATCGACATGGCTACGAAAGATCCGCTCAGTCAACAATGCCAAGGAAGCTAATCTGCATAATTTCATAGTGGAAGGATATGTAAGTTAATTCTCAAGTTGCCGCCACCCCAGTGGGAGTTTAATACGTTTTCAAATTTTAGCTGTGGTACGAGGCAGTTCAGGACATACCAGCTGGGGAGGAGATATCCGTTGATTCCGAACCCAAGGGCCTGCTGCATTTCAATGATATTTTCACAGGCACCGCTTTCAATGCTGACGACAGAAGTGAAAGGGAAAGTGGTAAGTTAAACATTATTTTTTTTTTTTATAAAAAAAAATCTAAATTACCTCTATACCATCATTTTTTATTTGGTGACACATTTTTTTTGTTTCTAAATTTGTAATTCCTTTTTTTTAATTTGTCGCGAGTGCGGCATGCGACAGGGGCATGGTAGTAAAACAAATCGAAATTTGATAGGCTTGATCTGGGTATGATTTTTTTTTCTGACTCTTTCACCCTGACGAGTGAGAGATTCTGGGGGTAACCCTTTTTTTGTTGGCCTTTTTGGTGTTGTTAATTATTACCAACCCTCGTTGTACGCAAATCCAATTTGATACGTTTTTTGTGTATGCCGCCGATGCTAACTAGGAACGGTTTCCGTGTCTGGTTGGCACCCCACATGATTTGTCCTTTGGTCCTTTGCATATAATGTCTAAGTGACAAAGTTAAATCCTTTTCGATTGCAAATACGCGTTACATGGCCAGGACACGCAATCTCACGTTTATCGAGGATGCGATCGAAGGGAACATGACACAAAGCAGTATGACAGGATTGCGTCGTCCGCAGAAGTATCAATTATGATTAAGACTTATACATAGGGGTAGGGCAGTGTCCGTGAACGGGGGTTGATTAGGTTTGATCACAATGATGCTGGCTGGCTGGCTGCCTTGCAGTGTTGACGATCAATTACACAATTATTTGTTTAGCGCACCGCGCAACCGTTGCATTACGGATAAACATCAACGGAAGCATACGGCAATGGTGTGGTGTGAGCATCGTATGAGGGTCTTCACGCGCGCAACACCCTAATAGAGATGTCGTCCTCGTCATCTGCAGAAGCGAGCCGTGATGGTGTTTGGTAAAAGGACAATTCTTTGTTTGATTGTGGGATTTATATAAATTGTCTGTTGCCATTGTTCGGGACGAACAGTGCATAATGAATGACTGAGGCTTAACCACATGTTTTATTCCAGCACATACACTCACGGTCAATTTAATCCTAAGCCGGCCAGATTGACACTATCGACTGTTTTCAATCGCAACGGCGAGAGTTATGATTGGTGGTATTCAGTTGTTGGCTGTCAACCCCGTGCCATATATTTTTGCACCATCATCAGGGAGGTTTGCTGTCATTTGCATCTGCGTCTGTGTTGATCGTGAGGTGTTGATAGGAGGGCGAGATTTATGACGGATTTCTATAACTAAATCCGATGGGAAAATGTTGATATTTAATTATCCGCAGTGTTTGTTTATTTTACTTGTGTATGTCCCCCTTCGCTTCGGCGGTGAGTGCACATCAACATTTATTACTGTGTGGCATTTTTAAAAATTTCCAGATTCAAATTTGGTTTTCGACGGTTACTCATTTTCCATATAGGAGTACACCTGCTACAATTTTCTTAGTAGGTACATATTCACGAAATGTGAAATGTAATGCACCTGTTTTGACAGTTTCGAGTGTGGCTTTGCGACTACGAGTGCATAATTTAATTCTTTTACCCTTGCGTAACGGATATGAATGCAAGGAACACGCAAATTCCAACATCGTCATGGATCCTGAGCATGCCCACTGTCCGTTGGGTTGTTCATATAGGACATGGTTCACACACATGGTGGACCCATATTGGGAAATACGTATTTAGAGTATCTGCGGACAAGGAAGTCATATCCTTTGAATTTGTGGCCGTTTTAATGAACAGGAACAGTTTGACGCAGAGGCTGATTTGCCAGTTTCGAAGCGGCATAAATTTTAGAAAAGGACAAACTGTCCTAGTGAGCTCCAATGAAACTATTGCTTGTCAACTATGAACTTGTGACTTTTTGTCAATTTGTCGATGATTGTAATCGCCGCCGAAGCAAAACGCTTAGTAGAAGTCAGCGTCGACTGGTGGAAGAAAGAAAAACGTGTTTTTTCTGATCAGAGATCACTTCTTATGTGGTTTTCGAATGGCCTTCTTCAGATTAGCTCTCAGATTTCAGATTTCGTGTGTCCAATCGAACATAAAAATGTCACTTGCTCTTTTTTGTGTTGATGTTATTGCGGTTCGAATACGTGTAGCCTTTGACACTTTTCTAAACATTTTGCATTCACTGCTTACATTTTTGTATTAAAACATTCTAAATTTGCGCCCAGATTGATTTCTTATCAATTTCTCATATACAGTATATATAGCTATGTTGGAGCTACTAATCAACGTTAAAATAAAATTAAAACACTTATTAAAATTGCTTATACTTTATATTTTATTAAAAAAAATATATAAGACAATTCAATTCAAGTAGTTAAACAGTAGTAGTAAAAGAGGAAGTGATATTAGCATAAGTCTTATGTACATTTTGAACAATTCTAATGCAAAAAAAAAGTATTTCAAAATTCGTTATTTATAATTAATTAAAGAAGTTTCACTTTTTTTTAATAAATTTGGAATATATATATTTTTAATTAATATAGAACATACTTTAAGGGTGCGTCTGTATTTCAGATGCTTGAATTTCATAATATTGTCTTGGAAAAGCAGTATTTTAAGCTTTTGCAGTACAATGACAGCCCTTATCCACATTAGTCTTTTGGACACGTTGCATGTTTTTCAGTTTACATCTATGGAGAGGTAGCCGACGTAGGTTGACATTTCGATGCTTCAAGCTTTCTCCGGAGTCGGAAAGATTTTGTAAAAATCGTGGAAAAACTAAATTAAAAAAAAAAAATAAATAAATAATTGGCGCAACAGGTCCTTATGGACCCAAGCCTAGCTTCTCACAACCATTCGTCTTGTGTGAGTTTTTATTTTTGGGACGAATGGAAGGGATCTACAATTTTATGCCGAGTCCAAACGGCCAATTGTGAAGCTCTTTCATGACAGTTATACTCTCGGATGTTTGTCAGACGTTCGCGAGAGGTGGCGCAGTGAAAAAAACCTTAAGTTGGAATTTGGGTTTTTCTCGGGATTCGAACCTGGGACCCCTCGCTAAATTACATTCATTTATTTTTGAACTTGATTGCTAACTTTTTTTTTATATTGTGGTGTGATTACATATTGAAGTTTTAGTTACAGTCTACTCCGCTTATCTGAAACGGCAATTTGCCACAAATTTCATTTCACTTAGGCGGTATTTTCACTTATACGGACTTCGGATAACTGAAAAATTGTTGTACTTAACCTAAGTTCGATGTTTTGTTAGCAATTCAACGAAGAATAAGGGTATGTAGTAAAGCCGAAGGAAGGAGAATTAAAAACACAACTGAAATCATGCTGTCAAAATTGACACACAATGAAGTTAGTGTCATAAGTTCAATGGACAAGTTCAGTTGACGAAATACAAAATTTTACTAATGGGCGCGTTCAATAACTTCGTTTTAGTAATGCGAAGCTGAATTAGTATAATTTATTAATTTCTGACGTATTAGTTTGTTCAGATAAGCGGGTTTTTCAGTTAAGCGGGTTTCAGTTAAGCGGAGCTATTCGTATGAATTTTTGAAAAAAATGCTGCGTGCTAAATTCGGTTATTCAATTAACCGATTTTTTCAGTAAAGCGAAGTTTAGATAAGCGGAGTCGACTGTATCTCCAAAGATGTTTAAACTAATTTATGTTAAATATCTTTGGAGTACGTACACTTAAGTTGGATGAAGCTATAAGCATATTTAACGGCGACAGAGGTTGGGACGCATTTTATAGATATGCAACTATTGCCCTACGTTATCGAAACTGTAAGTGCGCTGAAAAGTTTTAAATTATTTTGTTAAATTATAAAAAATAGGTATAAATATTGTTACTTACTTACTTACTTAAGGTGGCGCTACAGTCCGGGGTGGACCTGGGCCTCAACCAACAAGCGTCTCCAGCCAGCACGATCTTTGGCCGGCTGTCTCCAGTTTCGCACGCTTAGTTGGTTAAGGTCCCCTTCCACTTGCGCGCGCCATCTGAGTCGCGGTCTTACTCTACTGCGCCGTCCCTCGGGTGTGGATTCGAAGATAAATATTATTACAAATGTTTAAAATGCCAGTCTGGTAGACGGCCTTCGTCAAACCGCTAAAGACTAAGATATTCTATTTTTTTTTGAGTTTATACATTTTATGAAATAAATAACTAAAGTTTTTGTTATATTAAGAGGTAAAGAAAGTCCGACTATAAATTCTAAGGTGGGCGGTAGAAGGAGTACAAGTCAAAAATTGCAGTTTTTCAGGAGACGGAAAAAAACTTAATAAAACTTTTTATCTTTGAATTTTTGGTTTATAAAATTTAGAATTTGTGTTTTTATATCGAACTCAAAGATAGAAATCGGATTTTTTTATATTTTGTAGTAAATAAGGAAATAAGGTGACTAGTACCAGTTTCATCATCAACATTTTATTCGAAAAGTAAAAATCAATAAACAACATAACAAAAACAAGCAAATTAATTTTATTTCATATATAGGTATAGCTAGGTATTTATAAAAAAAGTTAAAAAATTCTGGAATAAGTGCATTATGTGTTTGAAAATGAATAATATAAATTCAATTTCATGTTATAGATGTATTTATTTAGGTAGGTATTTGTAAGGAACATGAAAGCTGAATTAAGTATTTTCTTTAAAAATTATTCCTCTTCCATAAATTCCTTTATATCTGGAAGTAAATTAACTGCAGAGTTCGCAATTTTAAGATTTACATAAAATTCGTAGAACTCAGGTCTTATTAGTGGTAGCAGGCTCATTAAATCCTTTTTCTTTTCTTTGGATATAGGCAAAGTATCTGTGTATAGATTTTTGGGTTGTAGTATGGGTTCCGGGTGTCCTCGTCTTAAGAAAAAAACGTGAAAGCTTCATTCTCCTGCAAACTGGTTTTTTACAAAACTTTGCCTTGTGATCTAGTGTATCGTAACCATTTTGCTTTCTGCCACTTAAAAAGTTCGCCTGTGGAATCCTTTTTTCGTAAGAGCAGCTCCGATTTCAATAATGATGCACAATCATAAAACTTATCATGAGTCATCTCATTAACCGTAAACTTTTTCTTCTTGCCAACAGTTCTCACTAGTTGATACCAGTCGTATGGATGCGATATAGGGTATTCTGTTTTTTTTTTTTTGTTTTTCAATTAGCCCATTATTTATGTCACACTCCATATGGCTATGGCCACTGACCATAAACTTATGATCAATGATTTTTAATGTAGGTTTATGTTGCATAGCTGTCAAAAACATAGCTGCAACATGTGAATTTTTATTTTGACCACCGCATGCATCAGAATAAAATACGACATGATCGACTTCATCAGGCAAATTTATAAGCTCTTCATATAATGTAGCTCCACGTCCTCCTTCTGCTTCATGCCACATATATCCAAGATTAAAGGTCCATAGTTGGCGTTTATAAAAGGCCACAGATGTATTGAGATACGGAGTGGGCAGGCATTGTTGTAGATCGAAAACAAAAGTTCTAAGAGTTGGTGTGGTTTTTGCCCTATCTTTGTCAATTCGTTTGGAGTTATAGGCTGCATCCGCAAGATGATGGTGTTCTTTTAAGTCATTCATATATTTTTCCTTCAGATCTATCTGGGATTCAATTTGAATTTTCACTGTTAAAGTGTCACATGTATGACATGTATCTACTTGCGGAATCTTCCTTGATACTGGATCAGACACTTTTTCACAATATAATAAATACATTTTTTGTAGATTAAGGTGGCAAATATTTTTTGTTATTTGTCCGCCTTGGGTAGTGTGATTCATAGGAAGGAAATGAAAGAATATGCTCTATTACACTTGGTAGCGTCGGAAATTTTATTGTTACATCTTAGACCTCTCCTGTCTTGCTGTGGAACTCTCGAGATCGATGCGCATATTCTTTTTAATAATTCGTTACAAACATTTGGCTGATATCGTACGTTTTCATAAAACAATTACCGCGAACTTTTTTCTCTTCTCCATTTAAAAAAAAAAATTGTTTGTAGTATTTCTATTTTCTTCTGGATCCCTTTCTTTTTTTCTTGTTCCCTCAGTTGCAGAGGTATCAATTAAATTTTCCAAGTATCCAACTTGTTTGGTATGATCCGCCAAGGACCAATACTCATCAAAAAGCAAAAAACGTTGAAGAACTGCTTACGAATAATAATATTGATTTGGAACTCAAAGATGAAAATTTAAATTTGAAAGAAATTTCAAGGCCTACTTTTCGTCGTTGATATCTTACTATTTATGCAACAACCGAGGGAGAAACACGAGTAGTATAACCCAATTTTTCGGACATTTGAGTACAAGTCAAAGAAATATTAGCTGCCAAACGAAAAAAAAAACATTTATTTGATCATAATAGTATAAGTCTACTTATACCCTTTTAACCTGCCACAATTATGTCTCATAAAGTTATATTAAATTGACCACTGTCTTTTATAGAGATTTGTGTGTGCAATAGACTTATACTGCTTTTTCCAAGCATGACATATCAATTTTAAAGTAGACTGGCGTACTTATCTCATTTTGTCCAAATTTTGACTTATACTCCTTCTACCGCCCACCTAAGAATTATTCCTTTATGAGTGCAGCAATGTACAAATTTGGGCTTGGCCTAAGTGCATTGGACTCTATTTCAGGCACTGAATTTGAAATTTAAAAAGCCAAAACCGAACATAAATTCTTCTAAGCATAACTAAAGTTTGTCTTAATATACAAGACAAGCATATTTGCTTTATGCGATTTCATTTTTCATTTTCATTTCATTTCATTTATTGATTTCAAATACATCTTTTACATATTGTAAGTCTATAAAAAAATTAAAATTAAAATTATACAATAATTCATTTTGAGAATAAGCATTATAATAACATTATATTCTGTTGAACGAACGAGAAGCTTTCTAAATACAATGAGATGTACTCAAAAATAATTTAATTATCTGCCAAAAATGTAAATCTAATCTGGTTCCTCACAGTTTCCTAATAAAAAGGGGTAGATAGTTCCATTGCCTGACGACGTAAACAAAAATATGGCGCTCTGACCTGTTACAGTTAAATCTTGGTTGAATAAAAATATAAGACCGATTAGAAATTGAGAATTCAATTTTATCATAAAGATATACAGCGGTTCTTTATTGATAAACAATTTATTTAATTTCTTAAGGGCGCAGTATTTCATATAAATGCGTTTAGGTTGCATCCCAGGATATTTTTTGAGTAAGCCGATATGTGATCAAATCGTTTGAGGTTGTACACGTACCGGACTATATTGTTGAAGGCTACAATCAGGTTTCAGGCGTTACGGCAACAGAAAATCTGCACCCATATGTAATGATCGGCAGAATAAGGGTTAAGCCTAACATGTTGGGGTGTAAATTGTTTGGAAAGTGAAAGAGTTCGTAAGCAATCTTCCCAATTATTGACCGAATGTGAAGGTCCCAGTTAAGGGTATTGTTAAACCAGATCCCCAAATTCTTAAATTTCTCCACATATTGTAGAACAGAATTGCCGAGATACAAGACAGGAAAATAACTTATGTAGAGTTTAGTTTTCTAAATACGATTTTGTAGGGTTAAAAGTTTATTTGCTTCGGACCAGTGAGTAATGCGTTTAAGATCACTGTTAAGTTTCAGGGCCCCATCCTCGATCATTCCAAGCTTTCGGCAAAGGCGGGTTTGGGCATCGTCGGCATATACATATATGTATATCAGAGTTTGTAACTGCACGCGGAACATCGTTTATAAACACACTTAACAGTAGTGGGCCGAGTATAGATCCCTGTGGCACTCCTGACAATAAATTTAGAAAACAGGACCAGCTTCCACAAGCGAAAACAGCATGTCTCCGATCAGAACAACGACAACATCGATGAAGTAGCACTTTTGGAAAAAAGAATTGATTTCTCAGTTTGGAGATCAGAATTTTGTGATTGACCGTATCAAATGCTTTTGAAAAATCAATTCATTGATTTATTACATTGAGCGTAAATTGAATAAAGTAATCCGCACGTACAAGAGTTTAACGAATAAGACAGTAGCTTTTGATCAAATATTCCAAAATTAAAGAAATCCACCAAAGGTAGCTATGCCCTTAAACAAAAATAGTAACTTTTACTGGAAAGAAGAAAAAAAAAACTATTTTTTGTACCGAATGGATGGTAGACTTTTCAAAAATGCGGTTTGTAAAATGTTCTCAAATTGCCAGAAAACTGTGATAAACTTTAGAATTTTAGATATTAAGAAAGGTTTTTTGCGGACCAGTTGTGGAAAAGAAATAGCTAAAATATTAGGTTTAAAAAAAAAAACAATAAGCATCGTTGTCCGCCGAAATCTATACAGTAAACCTGATGAAAGTGTTTCAAGACGCAAATAAATCATTTGATGTTCGACATATATTTTCAAACAGGACAATTGCACATTTGACAATTGTAACTGTCACAAAGTGAGGATGATTCGACAGTCAAAATAACTTTTTTTTTTGCGTATTTTAAAACGTAACAAATTACATGAGACAAACGGTTTCTATTTTTGGAGTGATTCGAAATGAACTAAAATTATAGTAGGTAGTAAGTATGAGACCGATATTATGAAAATTTCTGTTTCCCCATTCAGTATAATTTTAGCTATTAAATTTAAGTTTACAATTTGAAACTCTGTACTGAGATCGACCTCACTGTTCACTGACTCAGCGTTACAAGACCATCTTCGTTGATACCGTATTATCCTGATCAGTGTAAATTTTACCTCGGGCAGTAGCGACAACATTTCTCGCTTAAATTGGCGTTTTCTTGAAAAACATTTGCAGAGTTTATGTGCTGTTTTTCAGACAAAAACTTGTCTACATTTACTTCGGTTGGGATTGAAACTGTTTGCAACTAGACCAATAATTCATTCTACGAGACCAATGGCTGTTTACGTTAATTAATGTAAAGTTTATTCGTTGACGTCAAAGAAATGTTTTTGTTTATCAGGAAAAAAAAATTTTTAAAATAAATTTCAGACGCTAAGGATCTCTGCAACCGAAGTGAGGAAAAAATGGTCTGCCCAGAGTTTACCTGGTTTATGTTTTTAATTTTTATGTAAAATTAAAGTTTATCAAAGCGGTTTTCAGAAACTGACATTCAGAATTATTTTAAAATAATCTACCAATTCGAAAATTGAATTTTAGATTCTACTTGATACAACAGAAAAAAAAACAACCAGGGATACACATGCAACACGCCCGGAGGATCATTTAGTAGTCATTGTCATTGCGCGTCTTCCAGGGAAGTCTCTGCCAATCATATAAATAAAATTGGTGTAGTTCTGTTCGACTAAGATTGAATTTGACTGCGTGTATTTAAATGCAAAAATCTTAGAAACTGCTCAGTATATTCTGGTGCATTTTTCACAGGCCTATATAGAGGATACCTAGGCCTACAATCTCTACTTTATTTCAACTCTATGTCTTTATAAATTTTGGAAAAAATCGTTAAAAATACGTGCGAAAAAAATGTAAACAATCCCCTCTACAGCCAACCTAAGTAATTAGTGTGACCATCTGCTATGAAATATATTACCTATAAAGTGCTGGCAATAAAACTTAAAATCGTAAAAAAATGGTTATTAACGAAATCGTAGCAAAGCAAAAGGGTTGAATTTCGTGATATAGAATGAAACATTTCTTTTTCAAGTCCATAACAAAGACCATTTAATCAATAACCAATGGCAAAAAATACAAATATTACCAATTCTACAAAAGCAAAGCTGGTAACCTGATCATATTAATTCATACTGCATGGTTGAGAGAGAATACTAATATACTGACAGTCATTCCGGCCGGCCTTTAAAAATGCTTTATGAAAAAACCCACAATCGTTCGTTGTACGCAGCAAGCCCCATGTAGTGGTTCAGGTAAAATATGCTGTGTACCCTTTTCTTCTCAAGCAGTCGTTGTATTCAGGTAAAAATTATTCTTTCGACCTGCTTCCACTTATTGTACGATTTTTTCTGCATTTTGCTTTTTTCATTGTCACGCTTTCCGTTCGAAAATACTGGGAGCATTTAAATATAGTTTATAGAGGCCATCTGCAGGTACAACTTAGGATATCCAATAACTCGATAACTTAAAAGGTTTTTAAATAAAAAGGCAACATTTGGAACATTTCAACGATTTTCATCTGAGTGAGTAGATATGCACTTCATTCTCAAATCAAACATACTAACTGCGCAATATATTGACATCTCTTTTAACCCTATTTTACTCCTGTGACGGAGAGGGAGACAGACAGAGGCAGTATGCTGTTTGGTGTGCTAAGAACAAAAAAAGGCCATAAAAGAAATGTCAAATATGTTGTAAAGGAATGTCAAATAGGTATAGGTATCATTGATACCAGGTCGTGGAATTATTACATTAGGGAAAATTCCTGATGATATACTTCGTACCTGTTTATAAATGCTGTTTGCAATCAAGATGAGGCAGTAAATTAACCGGTCGAGTTTTTAAATAGAATTACAGTCCATGGCCTGGAATTAAAATTTGGAGTTCCCATTATGCTGCTTCGCCATTTGAATTCCCTAAGCTTTGTAATGGAACCAGATTGAGAGTGATTTCGTTGCAGAAAAACCTTATTGAGGCATTAATTTTAACTGGGTCTGGTAAAGGAGATACGGTGTTTATACCAAGATTACAAATAATTCCCAGGAATTATCCATTTCAGTTTAAACGGATTTAATTTCCTATTAATGTTTGTTCTGCCATGACAATCAATAAATTAGAGGGTCAAACTTTAAGAAAAGCGGGAGTTGAATTATTCAAGAATTGCTTCAGCCACGGGCAGTTATATCTTATATGTAGCTTGCTCCAGGGTAAAAAATGCAGCAAATATCACAGTCGATAGAAACCGCTAATATGGTATACAAAGAAGCGTTACATTAATAAAAAAAAAGTGGGCTAAATATTATAAAATTATTTTCATTGTTCAAAGAATATTAAACCATTGCCGATTAGTCCAACGAGCATGTGCACTGCCAGGAAGATAAAGGCAGAGTGGGCCCAGTCTACGGGAGGTTTTTTAGTACGGGTTCAAGTCCCTCACTTTTGCAGAAGGCTCTTTCTGAAATTTTTTTTCCATCAATTCTTCTGAAACCACATTTTGCACGTGCGAAGCCGGGCGGGTACAGCTAGTTAATATATAAATTTTAAAATTGTTAAACCGATCTGTTTATGGTATTAAATTTAGTACAGTTTAATATTTTAACTAAATATGGAAACTTTGTAAATTTAAAATATCATTCTTAATGTAGCAAATATTTAAAAAAAAAAGTTGTATTACATATAAATAAACGGCATTCTTCCTGCTTCTGTGCACCATTACATTTACTAACAAGATCTCCTAAATGGCAGACAAAGTTCGAAGGTTTCTACAGGATTTTTTAGTTCATCGCTTATTTGTTTTATTTTATTTATTTCAAAAACAAGTAATAATATGTATAAACAAAAATTGTTACCATTGAATTCTGTCTCCCATTTAGGAGATCTTGTTTGTAGATTAAATTGTGATCATAAGCAGGAAGAAAGTCCTCTATTTAGGTTACGAACGAACAGCCGGCTGGCTTGTTAAATGATTGCAACCCTTTTACCAAATGGCTTCATGTAAACCAATCAATCATTAGCTCATCATATTGGATCATAATTAAATCCACACGTTCGCGATGGTTTTATTGATTTAACACACATCCCTCTCGCATGTCCTCCAATCAAAGGGCAATGACGACCGACCGACAGCATCGCCCGACAACCATTTATCATCAAACGCACGCCACACAATGGGCCCAGAGAGATGACTCAACCAGTCGCTAAAAGGTCTTAATTCAGCAAAGGATGCGGCAAAGGGTTGTCTTGCAACGTGCAAGGTAGTCGAAACAATCGCCATTTAGGGATGTTATATTGACAGCGTATAACGACGCGTCAAATGTCCGATTGATAGAGCTATCGGCGAAGAGGAGTGATGATCATTCGATTGCAGAGAATATTTTGTGTTTGCTTATCGAAATCGCCAAGGCGACAACCGGGGTGGGGCAGGGACTTTTCTCTCGTCCCGCACACCGAAATGATTAATCACTTGACATACAGTGGAAATCGAAAGGTGTAGCAGTAGCTGCACATGCGACAACGACTGAGGTTTGCGTGACTACGTTTCAACTGGTTTCACATGTCCTCGGCGGCGGTGACTGATTGTGAACGTTCTAAAATATACAATCGACAGACAGATTTTATTCGAGTCGCAGTCGGCCGGCGAGGGTTGCATTTGGTCACTGCAAGTTGTTAAAGAAGTCAACGATTTGACTTTTGACGCATATTACGCACGTGCTGGTAGTTTCAACTGCTTACCGATGTCGTACAGGGATTGTGCGAGAAAGGATGCAAGCAACTATTTTCCCACGCACACGGTTTTTCTCTAAGACAGTGGTAAGAGTTCTGTGGTGCCATATGGCGCCGATGTATAATTTCAAGTCAAGGATCGTTGCTTCTGCAAGGACATTATGGATTCACGCAGAATGTTCCCAACGTGGGAATTTCTTGTCTGGAAGATTCTGCATTTAGTTTTCGTCTCATTAAACGAAAAGGTAATTGGGGTCCTTATAGCGGGGCTTCTTACGTGAATGCAACACCTGTGTGCCTCCTTGCGGTAAGGTGCTATATGACTTTCCGAGGCAGTCCACTGGAACCGTTGACGTTTAACCGCGAACAGTGCCTTGTCAAGCGTGCCAGTAGGTAAAGGGTGACGTGCTGTATGCATGCACATGGCCCATGTCCATCACTGGCGGAGTTGACCCTTGGAAAAATCATCCCTTACATGAGTGCGCATTTTAGAAAACAATAATTTCGTCAGAGGGTGAGTTTTAAGTTTTCCGTTCTATGGTCCGGATGTCCCCCTCCGGAACCAGGACCTTGGTCGTCGCAAGTGCGTTCGGGCCGCTTCACCTGTGGAGGTGAAATGTTTTCATTCTAATTGAGTGTCCTTTGATTGAATTCAGGTGTTTTTTTTCTATCCCCTACAGTGGTGGTGTCGTGGTGGTGGCGGTAGTGACAGTAGTGGCAGTAGTGGCAGTAGTGGCGGTAGAGGCCATGGTGTGTATGTGCTTGTGTTGGCCCTTAAGTCAGGGGTGGGGTTAAATTGTGTATAATTATCTTTTCTGTATTTTTTTTGTATTCTCTCGGCTGGACGCCAAATGTGAACTATGCTCGGCAGAGGTAGGGTAGGGTAATCAAGTTCAATTTATGCATGTGTATGTACGGACGGCGCGACGGTATAGCACTTCATTTGAAGGATACGATGGTCACTGAAGCCACTTGTCTTTTAGCCGATGAAGAGTTCGGATGTCCTCCTTTGAGCATCCCAGAGTTAGAATAGAAAAAAAAATACTGCTCCCCAGCAATCTAAAGTGTGAGTTATTTTACAGTTAAATAAAAACTAAGTGTACAACAAGTTTGCATAAGTGAATAGAAAGTGAAGTGTTGTCGCCCATCAATAATCCACTTGTAGACAAGTTCATAAAACTTGATGCATACACCTACAACCGCCGTACAATAATACGACTATGTAAGGTTGAAAACTTTACACCGCTCTTGCACTGGTTTCGTCCATGGATCATCATTACTTAAAGGGGGCGGGATAAACAAGGCACTTAATAGCTGCAGCACACCACCGAAATGGGAAGAGATTTCCACTCGTCGGTCGGTGGTAGGAGTTGCTGGTCAATTGACCCCTGTGTGGCGTGTAAACGATGTTGCAACTACTTGATTTTTGCCTCAACCAAAAGGTTTATCGTTGTTGATGGTGCCAGTGGCACCCAGAGTGGTATTTTGCCAGGAAATAGGTGCAAGCTGAGCCAGTGCAGTTGTGGTGCACTGTGGCTTAGTGAAGCCCCCCAGGTGGCGGGCATGAATCATAACTTGAAGTCGTGTTGAAATTCGTTGTTGTTGATGTTTTGCGCTCTCTCTGTTGTTATAATTGTAGAACAGGGCGACACTAATTGCAATCTTCCATCCACTGGCAAGTGATAATTTTCCATTCTTAATTTTTTTTTTTATTTTTTTCCAGGATCTCAATACAGTGGAAATACAACGGGTGACGACGAGTTCAATACATCGTCCAACGAACAAGATATTAAAAGTGAGAATAAAATAAGAAACGTTGAAAAAAGTGATAAAGTACCTGCCGATCCTCCGGATACAGATGACGAGAACGGCATCGATATACGCTGTGAAGTTTGTGACAAGCAGTACCACGATTTAGACCGGTGAGTTTGAGATATTAGGCCTTTTTTATTATGCTCACATGATCATTGATTTCCATGGATTACAACAAAAGTTGGATCTTGTACTGTTGTTGTAAACCGTGAAAATCAACGATCTATACAGATCATGTGAGCATAATAAAAAAGGCCAATTGTTGTGGGAATTTATTGTTTGCTTGCGTCTGATCGTGATGAGCAAGGAAAGGCGGTTTGATTTAGCTAGGTTTACCTAAGGGCTCTTTTTTAAATTTATATCGTTTTTTTGAAGTGAAACCTTCTTTAGACGCGTTCGGCATTTTTCAGATGGGAAAAAACCATTGAACTCACTTTTGACGAAAAAATGCGTAACTTGAAAAAAGATGCCTTATTCAATAAAATAATGCCAAAAATAATTTCTTTTGGTAAGGTGAAACAATAAATCAAAAACTAAACAAAAACAATTTTTATTTATACAACAAACAGCTTTCAATTTTTTTTCCAATTTCATTCCACTTAGTGGAAGTGGACGCCGGAATTATTTTTTAAAAATAACAGATAAAGAATTTTGAAAATGAACAGAGTTTGAAGGTGGACACATTACCTAAGACTGAGGTTACATATAATTTTTTTATTGGCAAAGTGTTTTTAAAAAACTTTAAAAAATTAGGAATTCAGTTAAATCAAAAAAAAAATTAAAAACATATTAAAAAAAAAAACCTGCCCACTTGAAAAAAACAAACCTTAAAGCCTTAGCTAATGACATAATGCCAAAAAAGCATTATTAAAGGAGGACTCCTACATTCGTGTACAAAATTGTTCGTCACACTGAGATACTCATTTAAGTTTTGGTGTAGCCGCAATTTTTAACCAAGCCTTGAAAGTCCAATTCTGTTGTGGAAAAGTTATAAATTAAGTTGCCTTCTACATTAGGCCATTTTTTTAGTATGCTCACATGATCTGTATAGATCATTGATTTCCATGGTATACAACAAAAGTTGGATCTTGTACTGTTGTTGTAAACTATATATACTCACATGATCTGAGCATAATAAAAAATGCCTATTAATCGTTATCTGCTACAGAACCTACCTCTGCTTTAAAAAATTTTCAATAATCAATAAATAGTAGGCATTATTTCCAATTCACAAAATTTGGAACCGATTTAAATAAAATATTTTTAAATTCTTTTCCATATTACTTCGACACAACTGTCTGGTATGACCTGTCCAAATTGGTAACCCAAACATCGACTGTGCAAAGTAGTAAACCCTTCTGCCGAACAGACTGTAAAAAAAATTTGAGTAAAAGTGATTTATTGCTGTTCAAGAAGTGAGTTAAATAAAAATCTTGAAAAAACATACCTACAAACTAACTACATTGGGGACATGCAAGAATCAAGTTTAGTAAGTCTGATAGCTGATCTCAGTTTTGATTGGCACTGATCGGAATATATTTTTCTTCACTTGACGTTTGTGGAGGGATAACCGAGGAATTTAGTCAAGAATTTCGTAACTTAGTACTTATGTCGTTTTCCATTGGGATTTTCAGCTTTTGCTCTCAGATTTCAGATTTTTCGAGGCCAATGGAACATGAAATGAGATTACTTTTTTTCGTATTTTTGTTGGTGCGTGATTTAAGAGTCGGCTGTTGTTAAATTGTAATTTGTTCAACGGTCAAATCTATTTTTTTCCACAGACTTTGAAGCAAAGATAATGGAATACAGAGATATATAACTTTCCAGTGGAAAGGCGGATGCCAGCAAGCTATTTTCCCGAAAAATTCATACAGTCACGCATGCTCATTTCTTTTCTAGCATATGTGAGTTCATGAATTGGACTTTAATGCAAGAATTCGCTATTCCGAAATGTGTATTTCACTATTTGTTTTATTTCAATCGAAGCCTTAACAAAAACTAAACAAGTTCAATACCAAACACAAAACAATTGACCAGCGTGATGTCCATAAAAGCAAAAGGAATGTTGGCCGGCCATTAGCAACATGCATTTTTTTAGCTAACACGTATTCACAGACGGGGGTTGAAATTACAAAAACAACAATGTAAACAAACGGGTTTTGGGGGGATAGACGTACGAAAGATATCCATCTCTTTTATTCATTCATCTCTGCCTTGAAGTTTAACAAATTTGAAATGTTTTGGTGTTAGTGAAAGTAGGTGTAAATCTCGCTAAGAAATCGAGATTCGCTTATTTTAGGACCAATGAAACATGAATTTTGACAACCAGCTGATTTCTAGAGCAGACAAATTAGTTCTAAATCTGAAAAAGAGTTTTTTTTTAGATTTCATAGTCAATGATTTGCAAATTCAGTTTTTCTATCGTTAAAAATATTTTCATATATTGCGTGGGCAGAATGGTATACCAATTGGAAACGTGTTGTTCTGAATTAATTCAAGCAACCAAAAGCATAACCATAACCTTTTACAGCAGTTTTAAGAGCAAGCTAGGCATGTATTGAATAGATTGTGTTTTAACCCGACTGGACACAGGGAGGGTTATGTGTTTCGCGCGTATCAGGTGTGGGTTCCTACGTAACGCCCTGTAGCCTAAGACTAAACGGCTTGGCCGATTTTGAAGAGTGAGGTGTCATTGTTCGTATTCTTTCCCGGAATGTCATTGGCTGAAAAGGTAAAAATAAAAACAGTTAATTTAAAAAAAAACAAAGAGGTGGGATCTTGAATGTGGCCTTTTCATATCTTTTTAATTCTTTTTATATCCTCCACAGGAAGGTATATTCACTTTGTCGTTACATTTGTAATGCCAAGAAGGAGTCACCGGAGGCCTCATAAAGTATATATATTCTGAATCAAGATCACATTTTGAATCGATTTAGCCATGTATGTCTGTCTGTCAGTCTGTCTGTCTGTTGAAAGCACGATAGCGCCTAAAGGAATTGACATAGGCGAATGTAATTTGGTGAAAGGACTTATTTTTATCGTCGTCAGGTTGGTATTGAAAATGGGCTATGTCGGTCAAGTAGTTCTGTGTCTCTCTGTGGGTGGAAAACACGATAGCGTCCAAAGGAATCAACCTAGGCAAATGAAGTTTGGTGAAATGACTTCTTTTTCTCGTCGTCAGGTTGGTATTATCCATGTGCCTCTCTGTCTGTTGAAAACACAATAGCGTCCAAAAGAATCCACGCACCCAAGTGAAATTTTGTGAGTGGACTTCTTTTTATTGTCGTCAAGTTGTTACTAAAATTGGGCTATGTCGGTCAAGTAGTCCTGGTATCTCCCATACAAAACCATTTTTGCATGACTTCTATACAGTGGAGGGTATCAAAGCATCGGCCACGCCGATGATAACACTCTTACTTGTTTTTTTTTTTGTATGTGGATTTGAGCGCGCACCAATCACCCACAAAGTACAGGTTTTTCTCCTGGACAACAAAGGGCCCAATATGGAGCAGCATTTATTCTTTTTATTTCTTTTTCACCACGATCGACCCACACATTTAAAGTTTTCTGAAATAGAGCAGAAGCCAATGCTGTTGTCGGTCTTGCAAGGCACTTTCAGTTTTTCAACGTAAGCTCTACAGTTTTGGATGTCGGATCACAGGTGTTCTTCGTTTTAAAATGTCTGCGTATGGACTTAATCGTTAGTCGCGTTGGTTTTAATTTTTTGCTGCACCATTTTTATAGATGTTTGAAGAGAAGAAGTATAAAATAAATAACTCATCGGTGCATGAGTAATTTTAAGCGCAGTGGCGGGACAGCTAGTTTAAAATAAAATTCCAGGGAAAGTAGAAAATTAAACCTAATCTAGGGCAAGTTGAGAAAAGACAAAGGATGTTGAACAATTAAATTTATTTTGACGAAGATTGGTACCTACATTGACTTCAAATTGCCTAAAGTCGCGAGCAACTCTGAGATCCATTCTTTATGAATAAATCAAACTAACCTTAACATTTGTGCCGACAATAAATAATTGAACTACTATAAATAAGTTCGAAGACTATTTGAGCACAGCGTTAATGTCTTTTTTAGCTCTACGTGTCCTAGCTGTCTTAGATGGCTGATGCGAATGGGTTTTGGCGGAGCCAATGTCACTTTAAAATCTTCTTCTCCAAATACCGAACGCAAATAAGGCCGATAATAATTCGAGTGCAACTAGGTCTTCTAGGATTCTTCTTTGCCATTGGTCGGGGCTTGGATGCTGATGGTCTTTTGATCTCTTTAGTTTTGCTCGACAAGGCGTTTTTACTGAATTCCCTCGTTAAAGCAAGCATAATTTTCCTCCTGATTTGATGTCCTCTACTACCCCAAGGATATAACCTTTAAATTCCCCATTTTGTACCAATAATGAGTCACAATAGACAATAGTTTTTTTTTTAAGTATACCCATCCCAACGGCTTGCTGTCTTCAACAAACAAATTAACGTTCACTTTAGACTCATCAATATCGCACCTATTGTTCATCGTTCGAACCGTGGAATGGCTTAACACTTCTGGCGAGTTACTCGTATTTACACGGCATAAAATATGAAAACTAACCAACTAAAAGCATCGAGAAACCTATTTGTTGTCGGGTGTAATTAACGTTGTTGTAGTACGTAGCGCCTCTCATTTTGATGACAATCAAATGCGCTTACTTATTCATCACATAATTGATTAGATCTGACAGCATGGTGAGTCTTTTAATTGGTCGTCACAAACGTATACATTTTTCATGCCCCAACACTTCGCCGGGGGGTTAATTTCCCGGGGCAGTGTGCGACTGATTGTGTTAATTCCTTCCTGTGGGATTCCTTTGGTAATTAGCCATGATAGTTAGACAGCGATAACCCTTTCCCTAGAACGAACAAAAAACCTCCCCGATAATTGTTCGATAATTATTCCGAGTAGCCGGTCGCTTTGGAATATCTTTTCCAACCGTGGCCCTGTTAACTAACCAAATTTACCCAAGACATTGACTGTGTGAAGAACGAGGGTGTTGATCGATACGAATCGCCTTTAATTAGGGGCTTCCGATTCACTGACTGCAAATGCCAACAACTGGACGAGCTTCCTCCATTTGCGATGCATGCTACTCCATGTGTATTGTGATGTAGATCCACGTTAATTAAGGACTAGTTGCGATCGATTAAATTCTTGAGATGTGCGCCTCTAACAAGAGGAACCGTGTTTATTGATTCAAATGAATGCACGGTGTACTACTAACCAAGTAGCACGTCACGTGTCATGTCCTGATATAGAAACTAATTTGGCTTTCAACAATGTTTGCGCTTGGAATGTCCATTCTAGATTTCTCCCCAGAGGCTCCACATTTGGTGGGTAAACGCGTACCGCCTGCGACCGCCGCAATTAAATCCACTACTCACAGGAGTCCAGCAATAGACATTACTTTGAGTGAATGGTAAACAGGTAAACAAAAGGACGTTTGTCACCTTCGGCTTTGACCAAGCGTATAGAGCTGTGGCGTGGTTTGGAGAGCTTCAGCTCTTTTTCAAAACAAAGGTGTACTCTCCCATTATGAAATGAAAATCGGAACACGCAAATCTACCTCTGTGATTTGTTTCGACTCGAGAACGCTGCCGATGACATTTTCTAGCTGCTGCATTATTGATGAAGTACACAACAATGCTATTCATTTAGACACACATACACACGCGCACTCACGAGCTGGCAGCGATGATTTCGATTTATTGAAACCATCCGAACAGCTATAGCAGGACACTGTGTGTGGTGGGCCTGTGCATGCCTCTTATCAGATGCTAGAGTCACCGCCTCCCATGGGTTCGGGGCGGCCAGTGAATAGCACATATTGAGTGCGCCGATAACGATCTTTGTCATCGTTCGCATCAAGGACGAAACTAAACACACGCCCAGGATCTAATCGAACATTAAATATTGAACATCATTTGGCTAATTGTCTCTCCTGTGGGCATTTTTTTTTTTTTTTTTTTTCTGTTATCATGAATCAGGGTTTTTCTGTGGTTTTTTTCTTCCTTCCTTTCGTTGGCCAGTAGTGGTGGGTATATATTGTGTGTGAAGTAACCCACATGTTGAGTGTTGTCCATCAACCACAATTACTTTAGTTGCTGGGCTTGGCTTTAATGGTTTATTTGTTTGTTTACACTTTCAGATTGGACGAGCATTTGGTCGCAGCACACCACTACCGCAAGGACGAGTACAACTGTGATTTGTGTGTGAAGAGCTACTGCTATCGGCCGTCTTTGCTGAAGCATCGTGCATTGGTTCATAACGATATCAGGAAATATCCTTGTGAAAACTGCACCAAGGTAAGTGAAGAGGTGAATACACGTCTTGATATAGTAGAACTTTGTTTAAAGTGGGGACCAGCTGCCGTGGCATGCGACAGGGATGTGCCAGATTATTGGGGGAATTGCTTTTTAATGGCTGTTCCAAATGACAGTCACACTAATGATGGGGAAGGGTGTGTGGTATGAAAGAAAATATATTTGCCACTGCGTTAACGGGTGTCCACAGAAATTGGAAATTTGTGTCTAAAAGAAGTCGCAACTGCTGAGTACATTTCAATGTTCAGCTTTTTGTAGAAGTGGAAGAGTGATCTTCTTCATGCAACTATAAGATCCCGAAGAAAAGTCATAAAAATCCTCTTCTAGTAGCATTATCAACTTCTGACCTTCTTATATGTCAAAGTGCCTTTTGGCCGTCTAAACGGGACAGAAGCTTTGATAAAAATTCTCATAAGACTGCAGTCGGTAGTCTATCGACTGCCTATGGTGAAGAGGTTTTATTTATTGCGGATGTTGGCGTCAAAAATGAACCACTTTTGAAACAACCAAAAGTCGGGTTGTGACATCTATAGCAGACCTATATCAGTTTCTAAAGGCTTCCTGTTGTTCGAGTGCCTATACACTCACCCAACTTAGACATTGCGCCGCGCTATACTTAACCGGAGTTTCTTTTGTAAACGAAGCGTTCTGTAAACGGTCTGACGTCAGTACCAAAATTCGTGAGATCACCTTTCGCATTCACCAACAAATAGGCAACAAAACAACATTTACGAACAAGCGAGGCCGACCACTTGTACCATTGGTCAGCCCATCGATCCATCCTCGGTCTTGTATGGCAACGGATCCAGGTGACAATATTTTCCTATTGTTAGTCCAAGAGCCGGGGTAATGGCGCAGCGACTTGAGTACAGCAAATCGATCTCCACTTGTTCGGCAAGTAGTTATCTGCTTAATTGATCAGTAATCGAGCAGATAATGTCGAACCCTACATCCATCTATCCAGCTCCGCATTTACTTTTGATTTCTACGAAAGCTTAGGACCGACTGATTGAGAATTTGTTGGAAATTGGGGCGTGCACACGGCCACACTCGGCCAAAGATACATTTATGTTCGGTTGTGAAATAGGAAACACTACCTGTATCTATACCTAGGGCACAAAACAGAGTGCCCTACTCTGAGGGGGGAAACGACACAAATTCCATGACTTTGGTGTTGGTGGCAAAGAGATGAACCGGCCCTGCTTGAGTAGAGTTGCCTACTCCGTTGATCGATCGCATTGAAATGGGTTTTCGATATTTAAATCCCATCTTTGATCTCTTTTATCAGCCGGGACTGATATTGAGATCTCGGCTCGAGTACTTTCTTTTCCTCGTCGGTCTGTCTCGCCAAGTGGAGTATGCGGCGGCCGTGTGGAGAAGACCTCTAAATGGTTCCTATGTCGGTTATGGTTGGTCCGTTTGCGTTCCCATTGAAACACAATTTGAATGCTAAAGGCGTCGATCGGTTGGGACACTTTTTTTGTTGTTTTGTTTTCATTATGGCGACGAGCAAGTTCGATGTCGGATTGTACTCTATTATGACATTATGATTAGGCATAAAGATCTTTGTTTGTTGATATGATAGAGCGGGCGGGGGCATGATCAGGAGGGGGTACGACAGGTAATAAATATAAAACACAATTGGCGCTCGTGGCAGAGAGCGTAGTTTTGCGTAATCCTCTGGCAACAGCCGCTATCGGCCACAAGAGATCCGTCTGCTATGCCCACTCAAATGATTGATGGTTGTGAGCGATTGTGTGTCTTTGGTTGTCGTTTAATTTGAATGAAAATTGCATGAAATCCGATACAATATCTATATACACACATATGGCGATGGCGTTGGCGATGGCGAATGGTAGCTGGCCTCCGCTCTAAATTTGAGTGCGTACTTGCGCGTCTAATGGCATGGCTAATGTTGTTACAATTATATTTTTATTTTTAGGTTTTTTGTGATCCATCAAATCTTCAGAGACATATTCGTGCCCACCACGTCGGCGCTAGAAGTCACGCGTGTCCCGAGTGCGGTAAAACATTCGCTACATCGTCCGGCTTGAAACAGCATACGCACATCCATTCGTCGGTGAAGCCATTCCAGTGTGAGGTCTGCTTCAAGGCGTACACGCAATTCTCGAACTTGTGTCGCCACAAACGGATGCACGCTGATTGTCGCATGCAAATCAAATGCAATAAGTGCGGTCAGAGCTTCAGCACGGTGACATCACTCTCGAAACACAAACGGTTCTGTGATTCAACAACATCGGCGGCGGCCACAGGGATACCACCTCACCATCCGCACCACCCGCACTTGCAGCACCATCACCAGTCAATGTCGAGCCACTCGAATCAATCGGCTCAGGCGCGTGGTCTACAGTCGAACGGTATTTCGCCGTCAGCAATGAATACGCCACCGAATCCGTTCTTCATGTTCCGCGGAGTGCCGCCTCCCTTCTTTCCGCCGGGATTCCAGCCGTACGGCCTGCAGGGCATGTTTCCACCGAGTCCAGCACAGGCGTCGAACTTCCAGCTTCTGTTTCCGAAGACTGAGATGGATATGTCGATCCCTCCACCGAAAAAGGAACGCACATCGCCTCCGATACGGCACTTGTCGCACGTAAGGAGATCTTCAATGGACAAAAGCTTTTTCGGGGACAAATTGGACGTCAAGCCAGTTGTACTGCCGCCTGTGCACTCGCCACACAGCAACCACTCAAGAGACGACACGAGTTCCTCCCTAATGGAGACGAAACCCATCAAGAAAGATGTTAAATCTGAACAACTGAAGCAGGAACTAAAACCACAGCCAGACCATGACCAGGACCAAGATTCCGCCGACGATAAGGTAAGACATTCACATTCCATACTTTACTCTTAGTCCTTTCTAACTGCGTGTTTCTGTAGAAATCAATTAACGTGACAACGCCATCACCGCCCATCCCTGAGGAGACAACCATTGGTAACGGCGAGGAGCCACTCGACCTGTCGTTGGGAAGAAAGCGCAAGCGGGATGAACAAAGTGATACCGAAACACCCCCTGTTGCGGCCGCCAAAGCCAGCAACTCGAGCTACAGTGAGGAAATCGAACTAACACTACCCACTGAAGAGGTTCCACATCAATCCTATCAAGTGAACAGTCCTACTCCGTCACCCGGGCCGACGCCATCGCCATCTCCTCCGAGCAACGGACCCGCTGCTATGGCATGTCCCCGCCCGATCCATCCAATGCTGATGGCATTCTACAGCCAGGCCAGGCCAACCGGCTTGGCCGTTGGAACAGACTTCTCCCGGCCGTTTCCTTTTTTAGGGCCAATGGGCGGACGGCCTAATTTCGACCATTTGCTTCACCGCAATGGACCGTTTCCGCCCAAGCCCACGTTTCACGAAGCCCTCATGGCCGCTGGAGGCATCTCAGGCGGACTGACTGCCGCAGCGGGAAAAATCAAAGACCGCTACACATGCAAGTTCTGCGGCAAAGTATTTCCACGATCGGCCAACCTGACGCGTCACTTGCGCACTCACACCGGCGAACAGCCGTACACGTGTAAGTACTGTGACCGCGCCTTCAGCATTTCCAGCAATCTGCAGCGTCACGTGCGCAACATCCACAACAAGGAGCGCCCCTTCCGCTGCCATCTCTGTGACCGATGCTTCGGTCAGCAGACCAACCTCGACAGACATCTGAAGAAGCACGAAGCAGACACGACGGGCTTCGGCATCGGTCTCGGAGACTCGCCGTCATCGAACGAAGCCGATCGCGACGACTGCTTCGACGAAATCCGATCTTTCATGGGCCAAGTTACGTACAACGAAGACCTGTACACGCCCACGAGCATCGGCGGTGGTGAGAATGACACCGAATGCAGCAGCGATGTCGAAAACGAAATCACACAAAGCAGTACTAAAGACACTATGAACAACAATGCCGCCATCGAAGTCACCACATAAACAGGACGCAATGCCTTAGACTAGATTTGTTGGTAGTTGAATTTTACATTTCCTTACTCGTTGTTATTCTCGTTATAAGTTTTATTAAAGTATTAGTACTGTCACGGGTGGACTTCTTACTTTTTATGTAGATATTTGCAAGTTATCGCCCAATAAATGATATTTAACGCATAAATTAATGTAAATAACGCACACACACCTGGCAAGCCATACAAAACAAAACAAAATACATCCAAAGTTAGCTGACATGTGTAAATTGTCGCTGCGGATAGTCGTGTTGAATTGAATGACATTTTGAAGAAGCCTAGAGAACGATTATTATTATTGTGGGCCGCCCCAGATGGGACGGCCCGCATCCCAGTTAGCACTTTATATACCTACCTACTGTATCTGTAAATATACCTAAGAGAACCTTAATTAGTTTAGTTTAATGTAAATCTTTTGCTATCTACTGAACTCTACTACTAGATATCTTAAATTATTATTATCATTGGAGACGAAATAAAATGAATTTTTGAATTTAATTATGTTTTCGTCAAGTTTAATCTTTTTTGATCTTAAACAGAGTGTGAAAAGTACCGAAACTATACAGCTGCAAGGAAAAATAAATCCAAAGCTGGGACCGCCTTAAATTTAAATCAGACAAAGTTGTTTGTGAAGAATAAATAAATCTCCTTTGCTAGAGAAGTCTTTATAAAGAACTCTGTATTCAGCTACTCCGATGTAGGGACTGCCTTAAATTTAAGAGGAAATCTCCGAAGATTGACAAGATCAAAGGTCAAAGAGCTAAAGTGGTCTACAAACTTTAATTTCCTCAAAGGAAACTAGAATACAGAAAAGAAAAGCTTTTTAAACTTGGAGTAGAAGCTACAAATCAGAGACAAATCACCCTGAGACCCCCAACTCGCAATCCTCTTACCGCTGGCCCATATGTAGTAACAATTCTAGCGCACCGATTCGTGACCACTCCATAAAAATATAGCTTTTTGGCTAAGTAACGGGAAATTGGCCAGAGTTGTTGGTCTCAGTATGATTTGTCTCTGCTACAGATTACTAAAAGTGCCCTCGATATACTAACTTCCGGCTTAAAAATAAAACAGAGCTCAAATTAAATCGCGTGCACAATTCCTCTTCCTCAAACAATTCAACTGAAACATTCGACATGACAGAATTGCCACTTTGATTGACTAATGGTGACTGAAGGTCGCAAATTGAAGGCGACATAAAAAGGAATGCAGAAATGAAACCAATCAGCTCTATATTTAAATAAAACATTTAAATTTATTGTGTAAATGAATCAGTTAAAAATTGTCAGAGGCAAATAGTTCAATCGCAGGAGGCGTAGTCAGGAGTACCACATGGATCTATTCTTGGGCCATTGCTGTTTATTTTTTTGAAATTAATGTTAGCAGATAGATTTAACAGACTTGACAACGATCTTGAGGAAATTTCGTCTACTAGAAACCACCTGCAACTAAAACTAACGATGTCAACAAGCAGCAACAATCTTAACAGTCGATTTTTTACAGCTTTATGGTTATGTAACATTATTCTGGTCTGAAAAACCTCAGAATTTTATTCAATTCGAAATTAAAATGGGTCTCACATATAAATAGAAAACTGGCGGTAGAGGTCCGTATAGGTACAATAGGGCGAGAAAGAGACATACAATTTTAAGTAAAGCCTTCAAACATTTTTATTGACAAAGCATTTTTAAAACTATTTTTTGACATCAGCATGTAAGGATTTAGATAGCAATCAATTTTACATTGCAGAAACTTCAAGTACCAATATCTTGCTTAACTTGTCAGAAAACGGAACACTTTACATGAACTCTTTGAAAATAAATCTTGACTTTCTCGTTTGACTTTCAATGCGGATAAATGACTTGTGCGTTTTTTCCTGATCCAGAACACAGCAACCATAAGAGATATTTGAATGAAAAAAAATTGACTGGGTACTGTGCATCCGACCGTAAGATTAACTAAATTTTGACATAAGTCGACTCATGCTGTTCTTCCTTGTTGGCACAGAAATATAACTTTTACTTTAAAGACTTTAATTTAAACCTAAGTCCAATATAAAGAGTTCTGTAAATGAAAGAATCAAATTAAATTTCCTATGGGAACTATGTGCAAGTAGTAAGCTGTCACATTCTCTATACGAATATTCGCTTATGCACACGTATTCCTACCAGATGGTGTTTTAAAATTTGTCTGTTCTTTTATCGGCCGTAATATATACTTATGGCAATAATTCCATTCTTAAAGCTATAGTTTTAACCAATATAAAGGGTTTTTCAATAAGAGGTGGTATTTTGGTATTCAAAGAAAAATGCCATTTTTTGAGATAAATGATCGAATGTTTATTTCATAATAATGAGGAAGGTATGCCGTTAATAATGAACAACAACATCAGCCAAATGGCCACCACGAGCACGCATATAGGACCATATCCTTTTCATGAAATTTTCGATAACCAAATCGCAAAGTGGCTGCCCTATGTCCTCGATAGCCTCACGAATTTTATCTTTGAGGTCTTGAATCGACGCTGGGCTGTTGGCGTAGACCTTATCTTTCGGTGGCCAATTGTGATCACCTCTTGGAGAGATAACACGGTCCGGAAACTTTTCCCGTAAAAGATCAATGGTTTCGTTGCTTGTGTTTTTTCACAATTTTTGTAGTCAATTTTATTAATTTCAATGCGTTGTTGAAGCGTGTATCGTTCCATTTTTAGTAATGGCGTAGTTTCAACTTGTCAAATGTCAAAGAATAAAAGCTTTAAAAGTGACAGCAACCGAAATAGCGGGTCATTCACAATAACACCTCTTATTGGAGAACCCTTTATCTATGTTTACTGTCTGTTCTGTCCCAAATTCTTTAACGCACTGCGTACATCACACTGCACACATACTAAATGAGCACTGCCCATCGTAGTTGCCTGCTAAAAACCTTAAGGGCGATACAAGTAACCAAAGCTCTGATATACGAGCTTACGCAAAAACTTGTATTTTGGTTCACTATGATCTTCTGGTCTAAGAATCAGAAGTTAATGACCTATGTCTCAAACTCTTCATCGATTAAAGCCGTAACTAGGTAATTAATTTCTATTCCAATTGGTTGGTCCGTTTTTTAGTTAGAAGCGAGTAAATCTAACAAAATCTGTGTTTAATTGCAGGGATGGGAAACGGGGTTGGCTAAATCAAACCCGAAATGTTCAACTTTCTGTTAACCAAGTTTCAATGAAATGTGCGAACTGTGAAGGCGCGAATGAAAAACAAACGAATTATCAACTCTAGTCTGGGTGAGAAATCTACAAGAAGATTCGCCAGTAGAGGAACCTCACAAGGCGGCGTCCTATCTCCACTTCTCTGGGTTACAATGTGACTGCCTATGCAGACGACGTTGCTATTACTGTGTCAGGAAGGTACCTAAACACTTTAAAAGAACTCCTACAACACGCTCTTAATAAGCTAATAAATTGGGCACACAAATGTGGGCTGGGAGTAAACCCTCACGAAACTGAACCTGCCCTCTTCTCTAGGAAATACAAATTCCACACGTTGACCCTCCATCTATAAATGGCACTGGTTTGAAATTCTCTAATGAAGCTAAGTACTTGGGTCTCATTTTTGACAGGAAGTTAACCTGGAAATCTAACATCCAAGAAAGAGTTAAAAAAGCCACTGTGGCTCTTTTCTCTTGCAAAAAAGCCATAGGAAACAAATGGGGTATACAGCCTCGTATCGCTTACTGACTATACGTGTCTGTCACAGGACCGATACTCACGTACGGTGTGGTTCTCTGGTGGACTGCTTTGGACAAAGCGAATTATCGCGATAAGTTAAGCAAAGTCCAAAAAACACCTTGCTTGTACATCGGCGGGGTTCTGCGTACCACCCCCTCCGCTGCTCTTCACATCCTGTTTCATCTAGAACCCATTGACATCAAAAGGTAACTTCTGCAGCCATACGCCTCAAAGCTACTTCACAATGGCCCAGTAAAACAATTGGCCATGCTGCTATCTTGAACAACATTAAGAATCTTCCAGGAAACATCGACTACACTACTACAATTTGATAGCAGCTTCCAGGTCTCCATTCCTACTAGATCATTCTGGGAGGAGGAAGCTTTTCTGGATGATGAGTCGATCCATATTTTCACAGATGGTTCGAAAACTGTGGACGGTGTTGGTGGCGGTGTCTTCTCCGACAGACTAAATCTTAGTCTCTCATTCCGTCTTCCTGATCACTGTAGCGTTTTTCAGGCGGAAATAATGGCGATAAAAGAAGTCTTATCTTGGCTGAAGGAAAACGTGATATCTGCTAAAGATATCCGTATCTTCTCGGACAGTCAAGCGGCTCTAAAGTGCCTGGAATCGGTCTTTACAAATCCAATAACAGCCCAAGTCTGTCGTTCGTCTCAGAGAGATGGCGGAACAGTTCAACATTCACCTCTGTTGGGTGCCAGGGCATAGGGACATCACAGGTAACTGTAAGCCTGATGAACTAGCCAAACAAGGTACAACACTACCTATGCTTTCAGATAATAATTTCTTAGGTATCCCAATCGCTACTTGTAAACTCACTATAAAGCTGGACGCCATCGAAAGAGCACATCTTAGATGGACAACCGGCTCGACATGCCTAGCGACAAAACAGATCTGGCCAAAGCTGGATCTACAACGTTCTAGGCGTCTGATCTCCCTCGATAGGAAACACATCAGTACTACTATAGGTGTCATCACAGGACACTGTCTACACTTAGGTAGGCATGCAAAAAGGCTTGGCGTATTACGTAATAATTTTTACAGAACCTGTTTTGACGAGGAAGAGGAAGAAACTATTCTTCATCTCCTATGTACTTGTCCGGCTCTATCACAAAGACGAAAACTCCATTTATTAGAGTTCTACTACAGCGATCTTAACGATCTAAAAAACACGGACTTCCGTAATCTCTTACGCTTTATCAGGAGCTCCTACTGGTTCAACGAGTAGGTAGAATTATATACAAAGATTAATGTGGTATCACAAGGGACCTATAATAATGGTCTAAGTGTGGCTGGCCTATCTTCCCCACACTCATCTGAAATCTCGATGTTGGCCACCCTACTCATTCCCAAATCGTTCAGGTGAATTTTATATATGTATACCTATCACAGGTTACCAATTTTAACAAAACCGTAATGCCTAACAAATCTCGCGCTTGCTTCCCTTTACGTCAACAGCTTATTTACAGCTTCATACAAGCGAATTCGCTTTTCCTTTTGCCCATCATGCGACTTTAATTAAACCATTTACGACGTACAAACACAGCTGGCTCATGTCGGTACTTTGTTTTGATTTGCTCAATAACAAGGCATCACTACATTCCCACATAAAGCGTCAATTTGAATAAAAATCCAAGTGCCATGCACTTCATTAAGGTTTCGCAGAATACAAATGAGGCATATTGCCAAACAATTAAGTCAAAGAGAAAGGTCGGCCCAACTAACTACGCGGCTCGACAGTAAAAATAATTGAAGCTTTTATTAAAAATACATTCGAACCCAGAAGTTACGCCACCGTCTTCTTTTCCTTCGCATCCAACTCTCATTTCTGACACTTAACACACACCGAGTGCGAAGGACCTACAAAAAAAAATGAAAGGTAACCAAGCAACCAATTTGTGTTGGATGAGTTATCTCGGGCCATGTCAAAGAGATGGCAGGCAAATCCCCAAAAAAAAAAAAAATATAAACGCATAAAAAACCCAACAACTCAAATGGAAGCGCCTGTGTCGCTCACTCGAATGCAGATGATTTTGCGAAACGCTCTTTTGAAAGTTCAAGTCCAGATATTAACAAGAAAACGAAGGAGGGAAACTCAAGAGTCTGTCAGGTTGCACAGTTGAATGATTGGTGGTTGGCAGATAGCAGGTTATCGCCGACACTGCAAATGTGGGTCAGACAAATGGTCACTGGGCCGAATTCAGATCAGAAGAAGCACCAGCGTCACCGGTTGCACTCATGGCTTATTTATGGTTTCAGCTCAAGTTAAGCGATAAGATTACTCAATTATAAATTGGAGCTGGAGCTCGAAATGCGGCTCCATTTGGAATCTCACTCATCTGTCGGTGGGTCTCGGCTCTTATCGTACACTTAATCTGGAAGCGGCGAAAACGGAGATACCTCTTAACAATTGAAACCAAGTCGAGTTCAAGCATGTAGCTTCGGTTTTTTTTTTTACGCCTTTTCGGAGGAAACAAGAAGGCGGACAACTATGTACGCGTGTGGTTAAGCATGGCAGGATGTAAGGAGCCACGCTTTTCGCGTAGCGTGATGATTTATCGCGGCTAATTGAGTTTTCATCGAAAAATCGGTTCGAAAGTAGGAAGCGTTGGGTTTTGTTGTTTTCTCTGGTGTGGCGGAAGGTTGCGCGAGGTTTTAATGATGACCTTTGGTATGGCATGTGCTGGCAATTAAGTTTTAATTTGTTGCAGTTGCCAGTATGGAATTGGATTATTTACAGTTTTGAGGAAGGTATGTTTTAGCTGATGTAGTGCATATTTGGTGATCAGAAAGTGACAGGGCAATCTGGAAGTCAAATCCGAGTCCGCTGAGTGAAGTCATAGGCTATACCATGAGCCAACTAGATATAGAAGGTAGGAGGGTATCCCATGAAAGCGGGAGGTGCGAAATATTGTTTAATTTTGTGCTTCTTTTAGGAAAGGAGAATCTATAGCATCAACGTAATGAAATGCTTGTTATACAAGCTGCAGGCTTCTAAAACTATGCCATCAGGTAGCCAAGTGCAGGGGTACCCTGTTCTACTAAAAATATAATTCCTGACGGCTGTCGTTGACGCATTATGAGCCCTAGTTGTGCTTGCTATTGTTTTTTAAACGACTTGCCTGGCAATTCGCCATCAGCCGCTCGTCCATAAGGCGAATTTTGGTCAAAGACTTGCGCATATTCTTGTACAAAGTCCAGTCCGTGCAACAGCTGCTGCCTGTCGACCGCCAAACGCGTGTAACCTACGCTTAAGCCATCCTCAATCTCGAGGACGAAGCGGACGATTTTTCGACCAAAATCATAATGAGCGATGAGGCTCATTTCCACCTCAGCGGGTACGTGAACAAGCAAAATTGTCGCATCTGGGTCACCGAAAATCCACGAGTAATGCACGAGGAGCCATTACACCCGCTCAAAGTTACTGCATGGTGCGCTGTTCACGCTGGACGAGTCCTCGGGCCATTTTTTTCGAGAACGCCGCTGGTCAAAAGACAACAGCGGACGGTGCGCGCTATAGGGCCATGTTAACCGATTTTTTTCTGCCGCAATTGGACGAATTAGGACTGGAGGACATGTGGTTCCAACAGGACGGAGCTACTGCACACATTGCGCGAGCCACAACCGATATTCTGAAGGCGGCGCTCCCGGGTCGCCTCATCTCTCGTTTTGGCGATTTGCACTTGCCCGTAAGATCTCCCGACTGAACCGTTCCAGCCTTTTTTTGTGGTGTTTTTTGAAGTCCCGTGTTTACGTGAACAAGTCCGATACCCTAGAAGCCCTCAAGGACAATATTCGACACGAGTGCGAGAATCTGTCACCCGAAATGCTCGCCGAAGTGATGAAAAATGACATAAAACGAGCCCGTATGGCAATCAATTGTGACGGCGCCCGTTTGGCCGATATCATCTTCTCGACTTGACCAATAAAATTCTAAAGGTTCAAATAAACATAATCAAAATACAGAATCGAAGTTTATCATTTAGAAAGAAATGAAAGCCAAACAACACCGGATGACTTCTTTCGGCCCACCTTGTATATCAAGTTCAAGTAGCTTACGGCCAACTATAGACACGCCATTTACATCCTATCCCGCTCATATCTAAGTTTATCAAGCCGATTCTGGATGAACAAGACCATTACCCAGTTTCTGTCACAGAGAGGTAAAAGAATCGAACGAGCATGATCAAGTTGAAGCCAATTTGAGCCAAACTTTGAATATGTTTGGCTCAAATTGGCTTCAACTTCTCATTATTAGGGTTTATATAGCGGAGCCGAGGTTCAAAACTATCTCTAAGTTGCGTCCCAATATCAGACGAAATTACACAAATAAATTGTTGTCACAGCAGGTCCACATTTGACCCTGAGATTAGGTTTGCTAAGCGCGCAACATTTAGGAACATATGGGGGGAGCTACAATTTTATCAAACTAGCTATACTCATCCCGAGAAAACCCAAATTCCAACTTAAGGTTGTTTTCAGTGCGCCACCTCTCGCGAACGTCGGACAAACATCCGAGAGTATATCTGCCATGAAAGAGCTTCTCAATTGGCCGTTTGGACTCGGCATAAAATTGTAGATCCCTTCCATTCGTCCCAAAAATAAAAACTCATACAAGACGAATGGTTGTGAGAAGCTAGGCCTAGGCTCCCTACGGACCTGTTGCGCCAATTATTTATTTATTTATTAGCTATACTCTCACATATATGTCGAGCATTTTCGAGCTGTAAATGTGTTCAGACATAATTCGTATTTCCGGGTATGGGTATTCTGATGAGGCTCTAACCAACCATTCAATCCAACATACTAACTTTGAGCAAAGGTAGGTTTATCCCCCTCAACATCCAAAAGGAATATTTCCTGTTGCCGGCGAAGGTCTGAATCTAAGACTATTTTCCAAAAGTCATACAACAAATGCATGTTTTACGTGCTTCTAATATCAATAGCAACCGGGCAACTGAGCTTATGTTTTCCAACCCGATTTAGGCATCTTCTCTGAAATTTGTCTGTGTTTGAACGTGATCTTGTAACAGCGGAACATATATCAAACCCCCAAACGTCGATTCATAGAGAGATCACCAACTCAATATGACATACATTGATCTATTCAGTCCAAGACCTAGGTCGCCATTTAGATATGCTCCACGGGAATAACTAATGCCAGTCAAGAACTCTGGGTTATTCTTCCTCTAACGCTCAAGGTTTATTGAGCCATCATTAAGACAAATATGATGGAACCTATGACAAGGTCGCGGCCATCCTGAATGCTACATTATAACAACGTTTCCGAAACGATTTAAGTCCGTGACTTGTGCTCTGAACTTGCACCATTAATAATACCTTTTAATGTGGATCAACCTCAATTAATTTAAAATGAATTGGGCGCCCTGCCGGCCATAAGTTCTCATTATAAATCTTCCGCTTACGAAATACACGCTTCTTCCAAGTCCCACGCGCTCACAAACGACCAACGATCAACGACCAGCGACCAGCTGACCCTAGAACCATGAATTATGATGATGCAAAATCCGACAAATTTTGTGTAGTAAGGCCGCAGATGATAGCTGGCAGCGATTCGGCTAACTAATGCAAGGTAACGACGAATCGACTAATTACCCTCTCTTTGCTACGCCCTGCTGTTGCTGTACGATGGTACGTGCCTAGCTAATTAAATACCATTCATCATGGCTACGAATGGAATGCAGACACCCAACCGAAAAAGTAACAAAACAGAACGGCGCGGCGCGCAGACACTTTCATTTGGGCTTAATGATCGCTGTGGCCATGACCATAGCCAACAGTAGCAGCTTTGTTATAGCGTTTAGTTCCTTGCATATCGATAAAATTTGGCTCGATCTCGATTTCAATTAATCGTCCAAATTGCGCCGCTCTAGCCGTCGTTGGTGCGGCGGCGAGCGGCGCTTATACATCTCCCTCACATCTGAAATCTGTTTTCAAATTCGCAATAATTAAGCGCGATTCGGATCGCGGATACAAAGTGTTTTATTGACGTCAATCAAACGCATCACCCATAGATAGGCGATCAGCTAATTTAGTGCGCCACTTGGACGGGCCAGACCGTACGAGTGTGCTCCCCCAGAAATCAAGAGCTTTGCTTCGACTCTGAGGCTGAGGCTGAGGCTGACTTCACTGCGCGCATAGAGTATAAGCGCAAAAGAGAAAGGTCGCGCAATTGGTTTAATTAATTTAATTTTTATTGTATTATTAGTTTAATTGCCTGCTTTATGTGGTCGACCGCATGTTGATGTCCGTGTTTTGGGCAATAAATTTTCGGCTGTTCGCAGGTGTGAATAGCTGTAGCTGGCCACTCGACTTACCATCACCACCAGCCGGTCAGTGCTGCTCGCGAAATGACCTCTGTCGTTGTCTTTGAGAGGAAAAGTGGTCATGCCATGCCCATATTTCTTTTTATATGATTTCTGGTTTCGGCTGGCTTCTCGTGTCTGCGCTTGCGCTATTTCATTGCCTCACTTTAATTGAATAAGACAGTGACATGTCAATTACTGGTGTGCTGGTGGCTGACTAAACGTCTCCATTTAAAGGGTAGGTATATTTGCCATTTTAATTGCTTGCTCTTTCGCAATTAGCATGTACACAACAAAACAAATCCTTTACCGCATTTGTAAGCATTTGACCTTGTGTTTGGATAATAAGCGAATGGCGGGCGCGTTTATTTCTTCGAGCGGGATTACCACCTACTTAAGCGAAGTGCAGCGAAAGGGTGTCGGTCGATTGATCAAAAATATGTTGCTCTATTAAATTCGTTTAATTACATGCATTTAAATGAGGATCGGGAATTGTTTTCGTCGGTGTTATCTGACTAGGCAAACAGAAATCAGAACTCGGGCGGAATGTGGTCACAAAAGATTCGAATGGTGGTTCGGTGCCGGCTTTGAACATCAAAAGTTTCAGGCTCAAGGTCAATATGCACCTTTCAAATTGAGTTTTGTGGTTTTACCAAGTTCGGGCGGCTGTTTTAAGTACCAAGTTTTAGTACAAGTATAGTTGGGTTCCATTGTTTTAGTACGACAGAATAACAAGCTGCAAGCAGGTTTACGGCGGCTTAGATTCAATTGTTTGCTACTGTGCTTTGATGCTTTCAAAACCAGGAATAACAGCTTCCGTTCAATCACAAATCCTCAGATTTTCGGGCTTTCATTTAGCAAATTTGTCGCGGCGATTTCGTTTTGCGACCAGCACTGCATATAGAGCGTCTTCCATTAGCGACTTGACAACTTCAAACTTCCAGTGTGAACGCACCCTTAAACCGATTACCGAACTGTCAAAATATTCATTAAAATCAACAATTTCCTCAACAAGTTCCTCACGAAGGAACAACGTTTAAGCGAATGGCTTACTACTGAAATTCGGAGTCGGTGGTCGCAATTTTACGAGTGTTAACGCCAATTGCAAATAATAATAATAATAATAATAATAATAATAATAATAATAATAATAATAATAATAATAATAATAATAATAATAATAATAATAATAATAATAATAATAATAATAATAATAATAATAATAAAATTTTTCGGCCGTAATTCTCGTCCCAGTAGACAAGCAATTCATAGCCTAGTGAAAAAAGAATGAGTCCGAACATTCGCTGCTTGATGTTGCCGTGCCAGTGAGACTACGTTTTGCCCGAAGTGTGGAGAATATTGCCGCTTCCGTCGCAATCAACCCAAACCTGTCAATTTCACCTCTTTCTCAAGAATTTTTCCTTTCCCAGACCTCAACATCTTGGCCTACACCCTTACAAGATCAAGCTGACTCAGCGACTAAAGCCACTTGATCATATGAAGCGACGTACGTTCCTAAATTGGGCTCTGGATGTTATTGAGGAATATGAAGAATCATCTTCAGCGATGAAACGCATTTTTGTTTAAACGACTTCGTCAACAAGTAAAATATGCGTTACTGGACAGTTGCGAATCCTCATGTGCTTCATGAAACAGCACCTCATCCGCCAACACGGTTTGGTACGGTTTTCATGCCGGTGGCGTCATTGGGACGTTTTTTTTTCGTCGGTGGAAATGACCGCCGCGTTACTGTAAATGGTATTCGCTACAGAGATATGTTGGAACGTTGTTTCTTTGAGCAATTGCATGAATTCGACAACAGTGGTACGTGGTGCCACAAACCGCATAGCGGGTGCAACAATCGAGTTATTGAAGTCTCAGTTCGGTGAACGTGTTGTCTCGAGAAATGGGCCCGTATATTGGCCGCCGAGATCGTGTGATTTAACGCCTCTAGACTTTTTTTTATGGAGCTACATTAAATGATGGGTCTGTGCCAACAAGCCGGCGACATTGGAGGAGCTTTGAGCCAATATTGAACGAGAAATATCGGCCGTGTCGGTCGAAATGTGCGGCCGAGTCGTCAAAAACTGGGTTCAACGTATCGACCGCTGCATACGTTCCCGTGGTGGGCATATGAACCAAGTCGAATTCCATTCATAAATGGTTTTGATAGTAATTCAAGGTAATACATTTTTTTGAGACATCTCAAGTAGTTTGCATTTAATTTAAAAAAAAAAAAGTTGTCAAGTCGTTACTGAAACTCCCTTTACAACATATCATCATCCTTCTCAATTCATATATCCCCCATCTGTGTAAATATTGGTGACTTCTCAAACTTGGGATATGCTGGTATATGAAATGCAAATCAGGCAGATCTTTGGAATTGCCACATATCATATATGTGTCCACATGACAACAATCGGAAGTGTTTAAACCCTGAATGTCTCTGGAATACGATGTTTTAATGGTAGAAAAAGTTGATAGCCTCGTTGTTGGGCATGTAACAAAATGTTTAGTCCTGCGTAAGTTAAAATCTGCTGCCACTTGCATGAGTGGCTATTTGAAGATCGAACCATTCATTGATTTCCTGTCTTTCAAAATTGTACCATTTTCTAGATCATCACTGAGAGAAAAATACTTTAAACTCCTGAACAAAACACTTTAAAATTAAAAGTTAACATGTTTGAAAGACAACCATATTCAAAAGCTTTCAATTTGAAAGTTACAATTAACATTCTTTACACCAACGCAAATAATTTAAAACTTGAAAGAGAAATCATTTAAATTTAGAGTTTCTCACTTTAAGAAAAAGTTGTACTCTTGAATTCAAAGGAAACACTTTAAATTTAAAAACTCTGTTATTACTTTTCTGTTTAAATATAAATTAAAAGTATTTTCTTTTACTTTTAAATGTAAAAGTTTAAAAATGAAATCTTTTCTTAACTTTCGCAAATATTTGATTTTTACATAAAACACTTTAGATTTGCACACTTTAACTTTAAATATACGAACTTTTGATTTGAAAGTGCACTTTTTTCGTCAGTGAGTTCAATATGAAAAAAGTCCTCAATAAGATGTTGAAGTAGATTTTTAATTATGACATCATTTAATATTGTACGAGTGGGGAGAATGCTGCAACTAAATGCCACCTCGCCAAACTCATCCCCTCCCAGTCTGGAGGCTAAAAACCCCAATACAAATAATCTGCGGGTTTGGCATTTTCAAATTTGAATTAGTGATGAAGTTTGTTGATCATCAAATCAACCACATTTCGCTAAAAAGACACCTCCCTTCAAAGATGTTTGACTGTTGTTCCAGCGAAATTCGATAGAACCTTGCGATATCAGCTCTCATTTGCCACTTCTGAAATAGATAGGTATTTGCCAAAGTGGTATAGACAACCCGCTCGAACTTGATTACCATCGAGTAAAGCACTACCAGTAGCAAGGTCATAAGCAATACTGTCTAATGTATTTCGATTAAGATAGCAACAACCTTTTAAGACGATAGTAAAAGTTTTCATTATTTTTTAATTGAAATCGAGCCTGAATTCCGGACCATCAATCATAGAAGCAGATGTTAACCCAGCACTCAAACACAACAATAAAGCCTTCGTGGGCATAAATAGTAAATAGGAAGTTAAGCTGTAACCCATCGACAAATAAACCATACCGAACGCACACGCTCTACAAGAGGACCGTCTTAGCTCAACAATGGCATGAGCCAGAGTAAGCCCTTCCTGCAATGACATAACTTTGCATGCCAAGCACCAGTCTATCGGTTCTGTAGCACATAAAATATTGTCATGTAAACTGGAATGGCCTTATGGAGATATGGTGAACAAAAAGTAATATCTGCTGTATACGTACTCCTCCTTGCTCCAAATATCCGGACACACGAGCAACATGTTCCCCACTCGCTATATAAACACATATTGAACGAATTGGAGTACACACACACACAGGCACACACACCATGACTAGATCGAGCAGCATCGGCCAGCACCAAACTTCATTCCTGTCGAACAACAAGTTATAAAAAAGACTACAACAGAAAAACCCCCCGCACACTGGAGTCCGCCATCAACCGTCAGCCACCTACCACCCAACAACGTCACTCCCCTGTCATAGCAGAGGGTCTATTGCTTTTCGAACGAAAGTAGTTTATTTGTTCTCGGAGCTTGGGTTTGAGTTTATTTTTTCTTAGCCTTAAGGTCTCCAGCGTTAGCTAACAACTCATGTAGCCGTCGTCGTCGTCAATAGAATGGCTGAATGTTTTGCCCAGCTCTTCATGCCAGATATAACCCATACGATACGAGACAACCATATGGGCCACACCCAAGCCCGAGGGTAAATTTCAAACCTGATGAGGTCGGTTTTGCATCTCGCGAATACACAACCACCACCCGAGAAGCAGCAGCCGCAGCCGCCTAGATTGAGAGCTTTTCGCTTTGACTCTCGCGGGCAGCACACCAACATCATCATTGATACACCGACCGCTCGCCACCCGCCGCGCTGCGCCGCCGCCGCCGTCGCCTAGACAAAAATGTCTGATTGGCTTCGCAAAGGGGAAAATAAATCGCAACTAGGTACTCGCAGTCTGAGATACTCGTACATGTCTATGAATAGAAAAAACGAGCTACTTTACGTGCGCTGTTAAATTGGGATTAGATGATTTGCGTTGCCGTGGAGGAATTCGCCTACAAATACTCGGAAACCCGTTTTGACGGCTCGGCGGTGGCGGAGCTGGACAGACGCGACGACTCGACTGTTGGACAGATAGACAGATAGCCTATTGCCCGGTGTACTATAGTCGCCCAGCCGAACATTAATCTTATTTTATTCAGTTCACTTTCTGTTTCAATATTTTGTATAAACTACAATCTCATGCGAGTCACACTATCTGGTCGCAAATGTGGGCAAGAAGGCGAGTGTCAAGCGAAACCGAAAGTGGATTTTGCTAACACGAAGGTGTTGTTCTTCTAGCAGCGGGCTGCTCTTGAGAGAGTTCCTTCTCTCGGATGCAACGCATGACATATGGGTGCCGGAAGCTTGCATAATCAGCGGTAGTGCGGTCCTCTCAGTTGCGTCCTAGTTTTGTTCACTCAAGTGCCGAGATGGATCAATTACAAGATGCTGAGCCTCAACTGAACACTACAGATGAAATCAATGTCTAGCAGCCGAATACGGCGACGGCGACGGCGATATATTTCGTAATGACTCTTCAAACGTCATCGGCCGGCCTCGATGATGTAGACGTAGACACACACATGGATAATCCACACGAAGTCGGGCAGCGCTGTTTTATGAATATTTATTCGCCATTAAAGTCGCAGATATATGGAAGTCCGTGATAGAAATGCGACAGGCTTTGCCTGTCTGTGCCAACAAGCCAACCAATCTGGAGCAATTATATAATGCGAAGACACGCGAGCGGCACGGGACAATATATCATTTTCGTTTTCGCTCTCGCTCTCGGAGTTAAGGATTTTTAGTGCACAACTTGTACTACATTCACCTGGGGCTATGTTTTATCAGATTTATTCAATTTTTATCCCGCTTGTCCACTTAGTGGAGATACACAAATTAGCTGCTGGTTTGTTCTTCCTTTTTAAGATGTTGCTGAAATAATGGTTTGTCAAATTGGACTCGCTGGAGAGTATACGAATGCATGGAGAAGTGTTGAGAAAACAAAAGAGTTTGACAGCGAACTGGTCTTTTGATTGCAACTGGATTTGATTGCAAATTTGATTTCGTATGATTTTGGGACAGAGCAAATTGCGGCAAAGGTTTTAAAAATATAACAAGTATAACAGGGTCATGATCGCGTTGTTTCGAAAAATTTCTTAGAAAATTTTCTTTTATTTTTTTTTCTCAAGTATTGTAGAGAACTAATTTTAATGTAATTAAAAAATAGACATTTTTAAAGTTATTGCATATTTGTATTTATTAATTTTGCCAATTGGTGTATTCCTTTAAAATGGAGTGTTTCTACAATTTACAGTTGGCAGGAAGAAGCAAAAATCAATTTTTCTTTGAACCCACTCTTGATAAGGCTTTCCCTTAAAAAAATAATTTCCTATTTATTTTATTCCCATTGGAATAAATACTACCAGGTCTTATTAATAATAATGCAAAGGAAAGGTTTAATGATCAATTGAAACTGGTTAATCTTTGAAACGAAACTACTTTGGTATATAGTTGGAGTTCCAGAAATAAATACTAAAGCATTGCAAAACTGTCCTTAGCTTTGTGAAGTTTATGTCTGTAAGTGCAAACTAAAGCGCAGTTTTGAAAAACCATAAGTATATTTTTCAGCTGTTAAAGTTCTACAGATCTTTTGTTCAAATCGACCACCAAATCGTTTTCATATTTATTGATTACTAGCTGAAAGACGTTGTCCGGTCTTAACTTTTAATATTCAATTCGATTTTGAATTTATATACATATATAAAAACGAATTGTAATTTGCATTTGTCACGGAGTGGTTATTGTGTTGGACTACTAAGCGAAGGGTCCCTGGTTTTTTCCACTGCGCCACCTCTCGCGAACGTCTGATAAACTTCCAAGAGTATATCTGTCATGAAAAAGCTTCTTAGCCGTTTCGATTCGGCATAAAATTGTAGATCACTTCCATTCGCCCCAAAAATGAAAAACTCACAACTACGTTTTTCAAATCCCATAGAATTACATTAGAAACGTTTATATTAAGCCTGTTTTTTTTAGCTTCGATCTCAGCAAAGTAGAGTAGGGTTTTCAGTACGCAATTACAACAACTACGCTCTACTTGACACTTCGAGACTCGCCAGTAGTTGTTGTAATCATGTGCTGATAATCTTACTTTACTTTGCTTTGCTGAGATCGAGGCCAAAAAAAAACACACCTATTGTCAAAAGCACTAAGTTTAAATTTAATATCGTCGTTAAGTTTTCTTAAATTTTCTAATTTTCCGCGCAACTTTCTTGATATTTTTTTTCAAAAGAACCTTCACGTGACAACAGAAAATGCAACAAAAAAAAAAAAGAATTAGCGAAATCTGTACAGCAGCGTGGTGCCGGGACAAAGGGAAATAACGATTAATTTTTATATACATGGATCTTAAAGTGGTACCTAAGTCACAGATTTAGTTTCAGATATTTAATGATTACGTTTAGAAATAAAACAAAAAATAATTGGCCCAACAGATTTATATAGGCCAAGCTCCTCGTAACCATTCGTTTGTCGGAGTTTTTACGACGAATAGGTTAGGTTAGGTATGTGGGTTGGCGTGGAGTACTCCGTGCCACACTCAGGTCAATATTTACCCATTGGGGGAAAAGGTTGTCCCTTACCAATAATTACCGTTTCTATTAATACCTGCGATTAAGATTTTAGGACGAATGGAAGAAACCCACAATTTAACAGCTAAATTGGGAAGCTTTTTCGGGATATTTAACAGCCGTTTGCAAGAGTCGTCGCAGAGGAAACAACTTTAAGATGTAATTTGTGTTTTACAGGGGAGTAACCTTAAGACTTCGTTCAGTACCAACCACTGAACCACAACGCCTATGTAATTAATTCAAATGAAAGTTTAATTTTACTGCATATTTTAAATTTTGTTTAAAATATAAAAAAAAGAGAGAAAAATGTAGCAAGGAATATTTTTAATAAGCACGATGTTCATATTTGTTATTACTAATTTTATTTTAAAGATTATTCATAGTTCTCTTTGAGCAAAGTTTTTGGTTTCTGCCAAAGTTTTTATTTATTTTGTTCGATTCCTTAACGTTTCGTGGTAATGGCTGAGATGAATACGCCATCTTATCAGCATTTTGTGTCATATTACCAATAATAAAAAATTAAACGCTCCCAATAGGCTCATTTAGGACCCTAGCCACAACTTTTCACACAACCACTCGCTTGGAGTGAGTTTCTTGTATTTTTAATTTTAATTCCTGCGGACATGTTTTTAAGTGTCAGCGAACTTTTTAATATTTAAAGATTATTCCAACATCCAACCATTCCAATACTGAAGGACAAATTTCCCAAAAAAAAAGCATTTCTTACAACACACATCGACTAACTGGTAAGCCTTGTAAAAGATGCAAACAACAAAAGAATCGAGACCAACGCTCTTGGTCAATCACAAAAACTTGAAATATTTGCGCTACTCCTCGCCCACCTTATTCAAAAATATACAATTTGCTTTGGCTATCAAGCTGGAACCGCACTACCGCTTTTTTCGCAAATGCCAACGAGCATGAGTCACATAAAAACTATCCATCGGCAATCGGCAATCGGGCATCGCCCAACGCGACAGAAGAATGCTAGCCTTGCCGCATAGTCACGTCGTGGTCGGTTTCGGATCGCGTTATTTATCTGTTTTATTAATTACATCCCGTTTCGGCCGCCTCGTATGTGTCGCGTCTCTGCGTTCATCAGAGCCAAACAGGCGCTTGGCCCCTCGCAGTTTCCGCACACGGACATGGGCACGGACACGTTCAACTTTGTGTGTGGCGAACAATATAATGGCTCTCGTGTGTGCTGCTAGTCGATATGAGATTTCGCAAAATCGCATCTAATGACCGTGTGCGCGGGTATTGGCTGCATTGCCGCATACCTAAGCGCAGCACCGCATCCAGCCGATTTGATCTAATCCAATATCCATTATAGAGACGATTGCAAAATCAATTTTCGATCGAGAAAAAAAAAAAAAAAACCAGCACACACCAACCATCTGTGTATTATATCAACGTCCGTCCTAGATGTTGGCAAAGTCATTGAACATAACCATTAGCGGGAGTCCTCGCAACGCGACGTCCATTCAGCATCAACATATCCGTCGTGCGCCTCTGCAGACTCACTCATTCGGAATGAAAAATGCATATCAGATAGACGTAGCGATAGTGCGCAGCAGTGGCGGCAGTGCGGCAGCAACAACCACAGTTCTCCTTCTCCACGAAGCATATTGCTCACAACTTCCAGAGGTATGTACCTTAATTTCGTGAAGTCGAAGCCACCACCTCGAGCAGCCAGCTATTGGTTTCCCCTTGCAGCAGATTGCAGCCAATTCAGTTAGCTACTGCCGCCGCCGCCGCCGCTGTTGCTGCTGCGGCCATTAGGCCAAAACGATTTTCTTGCGCGCAAGAGAGTAAGTGTCGCCGAGAGGCGGGCGACGCGACGGCAGCTATCTGGTGGAAGGTATTCTACAATACCGACTGCACAGCCTTAGAAGTTACGAAATACTATATAGCTCGTTTCCAGTACTGACCACACCTTGTCTTCAGTGAGTATTGCAACGCGCACTTGGTACCGATTTTCATTTGGTTCGCGGTTTGAGCTGCTGCTGCTGCTGATGCTGATGCTGAGGCTCCACATGATTGCACTATTTATAGTGATGCATTTTAGTTTATGGTCTGCAGCTACCGCAGCTGCCCGCCCAAACGACCAGCGATATGTACCATTCCACTTTCGCAAGAGATACCCATTCACAAATTGGAGGCATAAATATTGAAGTACCTCTGCGTGTTCTTTTTTGGTTCACCAAAGTCCCAGATGATACCATACGTAACCCCAGCGTGCTCGAGCTCGTAGATAAACATACATTGTGTGTGCTCAATAAATATCCGGGTGATTGTCGATGCATGTTCACGCCGTTTGTTGACAAATCAAGCCTATAACTCACGCTTGGTCATTGGGCTATTTAGGGCTGTAATTTCGCTTGGATATGCGAATTCTGTCATCGAAAGCACCATGCTCCGTAAACAGGAATCTAGACACAATTGATGAATTTGAACATCAAATTTATTTGTCGAGGCACGTGGGAGAAGAGCAACAAGCGCTACAGACGTCTACATTGACCTTTTCACAAAAGGGCGAATCAGTCATTTCAGGCGGCTAGGACATGAAGAGAAGAGCTAACCCAGAGTGAGAACACTGTAGAGGAAAACTTGGGGGATGAGGTTTGCGAGAAGACTTTGTTGAACTTAAAGCCTCGCTTTTGGAAAACATATCAAAAGTAGTACCTACCAACAACTGATTTAAAAATACTACGTCTTTTGGGATGAAGTCAAATGTGGTTTGGGGTCATTTCAAATAAATGTTCTTATGTAAGTCACAACAACATTTTGCGTTAGTAAGATCTTAGTTCTCTAAACCTATACCTATGTGTGGTATATTTTCAAACGGTTTGAGAAGCGCTTGAACCTCCAGAAGTATAAAAATTATACCTTAAGAATATTTCCACTTCGACTAAAGTCACAAATGTCTGTGGCAAACATACGAGAGTATAACTGTCTTCAGAGAGTTTATCAATTTTATATGCATATTTTCGCATTCGAATTGACAGTAGCCCGTCCGTATTTTTTTCGTTATATAAAGGTTTGTCCAGATCAGCCAAACACTTGATAAACAATTAAATACGAGTACATGCTTCATAAATATTTCTAAAACATTTATTAAACAAAACAATTTTTATGAAATGTTTCGCTGATTTGGATCTGGACACAAAAAAAAAAATTTATTAAATGTTTCACACTACCAATGGTGATGGGAAATAATTTTTTTTTACACGTTTCCCTGCAGAAACTGAGAGCTGATTTTGCAATTTTTTTTTTTGTAAGTAAATAAAATAAAAATGTTCGGAAAAGCTTGGAATGCCTACCTTATGAGAAAGTGATTCATTGAATACGATGATTTGAATTAAATCGCGTGTCGCGTAATTTCCGAAACCAAAATTACAAAATTAGCATCTAAAAAAAAAATGGATAAGAAAAATTATGCAAATTTGATTTAAATGGTAACACCTCCGAACTTGCAAGAGAAATGTCATGTGCCTTGTGTCACTTCATATTTACAATATGGCTGGTGGCAATATGAAATTTGTAACACCCAGTATTATCTGTATTTGAAAGCAACTGTTGCCACAACTCAAAAATTAAACTTCTCAATGATCCGTCTTGTTTTATTTTCGTGATCTGATCCGGACCAGATCACGCTGATAATAAAATACGGCTAAAATGAAACAAAGTCTTAGAAAATGCGTTAACTTTGAAAAACTACTCATTCCAAGTTAAGATCTAACAAAATTGAATATTCACAGTTTGTTAAAGTTCAAACTGCTACCACAGACTTAAACTGTTCGATAAAAAAAATTGAAAAAAAGTCAAAATAAAATTCAAAATAAAATGCATGACATACAAAAAAATGCATGACAGCACAAAATTTATTAAGTGTCGTACAATTTATATTAAAACGGCCCATAGTGATTTTGTAGGTTATATTGAATGCACAATTGGAAATGTAAGCAATGAGAGAGAGTTACCAACGCAATCAAAATGAATTGGTCCGGAATTAAATATATAGGTGCATTTTAGCAATCGGATGGATATTACTTGGATTTTGAAAAAATTATAAAACAACTAGTTGACCCGGCGAAGCTAAAACTAATTTTGTACCGACTAAAATTAATTTTGTTATAAACATTTTTTGACAAAGTGGAATCTCTCTTTTGAACGAATGAAACTCCCTTGGAATTAAATGAAGTTCAATGCATAGAAAAGACTTCATAGATTTCCTCCGGGTCGGCCTTATGCTCGTTTTTTTTTCCGTGCTACTGATTGAATTGAGTTGGTCCGGTCAGATTTTTTCAATTAAACAAATCAACCAAGGCAGAAAGTGGGCAATCGAAAATCCTCGTTTCTGCCATTCGACCGAGTACATCCAGAAACGCGATTGTCCAAGAACTTTGTGCTTAACGATGAAGCCCATGATCGTTTTGAGCGTTGTTTTTTTTTTTTAAATCGTTCGGTATGTCATGGCGGTCGTCCGTAGTTTGCCGGGAAGTAAGAATCCCCGTTCAGATCATTTTTATCACACTTCACATTCTATGAAAGTGATTTAAAACATTAAATATCAGTAGTTGCGATTTGTGAACACGGTGGCTCACTGGTTGGTATACTGAATAGTATACGAATAATGAACACGAAGGGGAAATATAATTCCCCTTCTTTCTACCAAGCGAAATGTGCTGCACGGCCTACGCACACATAGGCCACATGCCACATAACATATTCCTTAATGCTTGCGATTTGCGCCCACCACCCCAAGCAGAGAGACATCGACAACAGCGCCACCTACCGGGTCCAAAGTTATCCTATCTTCCCAGCTGGATCCAAACATAGCCATCCACAAATTTTAATCAGTTGAGTGTATTCTGAGATTGAGATCAGCGCCACCTATCGGGCCCAAAACTGTCCTATCCTTTAAGCGCAATCAACCGACATCCACAAAATTTCATTTAAATCGATTGAGGGGCTTCGGAGGTCGACAACCGACATTTTAGGAATTTTCCCTAAAATGCCTATAACTCGTATAACCAATAAACATACAAAAACCGTATATCCATACAAACCTTGCTGTTGATGTCACCTTTCATTTAAATTTCCAGAAACAAAATCGGTCCACGCATTAAGAGAACATCAATTCAAACAGATCATTTTGATATATATTTACAGAAGGAGAAAAACGTTATATGCCTACAGCGCCACCTGTTGAGAATTTTCCGAATTAATTTTTTTTTAAACCATCCCTGATTCAAGACAAACAAAACAACAAAAAAATCATTCAAATCGGTCAAGCCGTTCTCGAGTTTTAGCGAGACTAACGAACAGCAATTCATTTTTATATATATATATATATACCAAGTCTAGGAAGTAGCACACAGTGCTGACAACGTTCTGGAAACTATCTCACTGTACGTTAAGCTCGCTTCGATTAAAATAGTTTCTTTTTCAAGAACTTTTATTGCCCAGCTAGTAGCACAAAAGTTCACTGTGCCGTAGAAGAAGGATACAAGAAGTAAAATGCCCAATTCGACATGTCATGTTAAAGTAGGCATCTATACAGGCTGACAATAAATTTCAATTAGCGCATTGAAAGTGACAGCACACATGCAAATCAAAGTCATTGACAATTCAAGTGAAAGTAAAGCAAATGCCAATGTCCGTCAAAATAGCAAGCGCAATTCAATGGGAACAAATTCTACCATCTCCGCCGTTTGACAATTAATTTTCTTCGTTTCTCTTCAAGTCGCGATTACCGATTACACGCTTTGCTAATTGCTCGGGTGACTTTGAACAATTAAAACAAAAGAAGGTGATATCATGCCGCGACTCTAAGTGGCACAATCAAATCAAAGCAAAAGTACTTTCTACCTCAACAGCATCTGAGTGTGAGTATGCTATGCGATTACCGTCAGTCATGTGCTTACGCGTCATTCATTTTCATATATTCACTGAGCCTCTCCCATTTAATAGCTCGGTCGGCTTCGTTTGCCGTGGAAATAGTTCGAAACCAGATTGGAATGACCACACCGCATTGACCGACAATGTGATGCGAGTGCGCGAGTGCAACCATCTATATAGAAGAACACTTCACTTGGAAGACATAATTTATTTCGAAGCTAATGCAAACTAATTAACTTAACTACAATAATAATCAAGCGAAGATTGGATAATTACCTAACAGAATTATAGCGCTTAACGCAACACACACCGACCGGTCTACATTGAATGACGACGATCCGCATCGGTGTTATTATTGCTCTCATGCGCGCTGATATCTATAGCTTCCTCATATTCATTGCGATGCTGCCGTCGTAACCATAGTCGTCGACTGACCGTCGAAAATGTATATTTGCCTGTCGGTGCACTTTGTTAACCAGTTAGCCAAGCGTATACAAACTCTACCGTTGCTCCAGACTGGAGCGTTTTTTTTGTCTCCCCCCAAACATGTGTCCATGTGCACGTACTAGCGTGTGCATCTATATGAATCGCGATGCGAGTGGTGCGATAAGAGCAGACACACAGCCGGCCGCGGCGCGAACTCATATCATAAAATGAAAATAATGCGAAAATTAAATTCAATTTTACGATGCCCAATGCGCAATCGAACGTAATGCGAGCATTACCAGCAGACGGTAATTTTATAAAATATATTGTCAATAATGAGCGTCATTTGACTGAACTGCGTTGATGTCTTAATTTCCTCAGATTGGAATTACGTGCCGCTTTGAGTGATGCGACGTGCACATGAGCGGAGCCCAGTTCGCAGGCCAACTCTTTTGTTTTTCATATCAATTACATGTTTTATTTGACAAATCACTGATTGCTGAGTCAGTCAACAGCAGAAACGACGAGGAATATATCTTTGTTAATCGTATGTGCTGATTTCACAAACAGCTCAATCCTCACGATCAGCAGAGAGTACCGACCACGGCAAAAAAAGACGAGCAAAGCAAAACAAGAGTACAAAAACATTCTCAAAGCCAGCGCCAATGTTAAGACTTTGAAAAATTTCGCAATAAATCATTCCATTGTTAGGGGTGATCCCATTACAAAATGAATCCCCAGTCACGTGCATGATCTTGGATTTCTGGGATGATGATACGGCTCTGGCTTTGGATTTTGATTCGGATTTAGTGTGCTCGCTTACTCGTCTACACAGGCGCATAATGCCATAATGGTCCTAAGTGATTTGTAATAAAGTTATTATGAGAAATGCTTATGATTCCGTGAAGTCACCTCAGCGGAAAAATCGTGATCATCAGTTCAGATCCACTCCGGCTCACAGATGAACTTGTGCACACTCGGCGTATACGGGAGTACGGCCGAAGCTCCGCGGTCCGCATACAAAGTTTTCCCAATTTGAGCTGACGAATTCATTGTAAATTTCGGATAGATCTGCGAGCAATATTCACAATTAATAATGGCGGTGGCCTTAATGGATTTATTCTGCAAGCTTGCGCTCCTACAGGCAATTTTAGATCCAAGCTCTAGATAAGATTGTGTAGTTGCTCAATGGAACCAGCACTTCTGTTTCCTTAGAACAGCTGAAGGACGTTTCTCATAACCATAGATTGACGTCCGGAATTGCATTTTGTGTATGAGTTCGTATTGACCTTGGGAGTGGACAACAAGCATGCCGTATAGCGCCGGGCATTTTGCCACACCCAATCCAATAATCACGCGTTGCGAAGTGGAAACCTCTTACCATAAGATAAGAACGGGCAGCTACCTCGAACAGATACTCTATAAACAAACCGATGAAATAGATAGGATTGGTTCGGAATCGAAGTGATGGTGTTGCAGCTGCGAAATGGGCTATAGCAACGCCCTGGCTGCAATGGCACAGTTACCTAAACTTTTTCGTTGGGGGAGACAATATGTGTTGCAACATACGTGCAGTTTGCGCATTTTACACATCTGTGCAGAACGAGCCGAGCGCGATGGATGGTGATTGTAGGAAGGCGCCCAACTGCAGATAAATTTGTTCCTTCCATGTGGTAGTGGAATTACAGTGCACCTGGGTGTCTTTGGCGAATTTAAATTAAAAAATCGTACACGGCAATTTGCGGCGGAATATATACATGATGGCCGAGATGTCGTTAATTTCCGACATCGCACTGTTGCCACAATGCATTTATTTAGAGCCTTTCAGTAAAAAGGGCAGGATATGGCGACCCTATCCGAAAAGGTGTTATATATAAAACAGTGGCACTCCGGGAGTGCCGACAGAAGTAGTTCCCGGAAATTACGCCAGAATTCTTTTTTATTTAGTCAAAATTGGAAAATGCACCAGAAGATTGTGTGGAAAATACGCCAGGGGGGTCTGCCATACGACGCGTTTATTATTTGATTATGTAATTACTCACTTTCTGTCGTAAAGAAAATTTTCCATTTTTTAATTTGTTTAATTCTACAACGTAAGTCACTGATGAACACTTGAAAGCAACTCAATCACAACGCAAGCAATCGTTCCGCCAACAAGAATATCTAATATTACCGTTAATTTGTTACAAAAATTGCTAAACATTTTTTTTCTGGCATTTTTTCCAAACAGATTTCTTCGAAAAGTTTTCTGTAGTTTTTTTTTTCATTTTGAGTAATGGAAAAAACGCCAGAAAACTTCTTAGAAAACATGCCTAAAATTGTGGAATGATTGCCAAAAAAGTCAGACCTTTTTTCCTAAGAAAGAAATCCGGACTTGTACGAAAAATTTTCTAGCACTTTTTCCAAATTATGGCGTAATTTCCTTTGATGTAATTTCCAGAAGCCTCAGAAGTGAAAACTTAAAGAATTACGTGTGTATTTTTTGAATCGTCAGGAAATATTTAATTGTGTTGAAGAAATACCTTTAAATGAAGTGTTTTTTTATTCATTATTATAAACCATTACTACAAAAAAAAAAATGTCAACTAAGGCTTTTTCTTGCCTTTTAGGCATTATTTCATTAGCTAAGGCTTTAAGGCTTTTTTATTTTAAATATGTTTTTAATCAACATACTGACGTTTTATTTATTTGAAATTTCTTAAAAAATCTTTGCTAAAAAAAAATATTGTAACCTCGGTCTTAAAAAATATGTGTCCACCTTCAAACTCTGTCCATTTTCCGAACACTTCATCTGCCATTCTTTAAAAATAATTCCAGCGTCAGCTTCCAGTAAGTGGAATAAAATTGGAAACAAATTTGAAAGCTCTTTGTTGTATAAATAAAAATGTTTTTCTTTATTTTTTCATATTTGTGTTTAGTTTTTGTTTTATTGTTCCACTTTACCAAAATAAATTATTTTTTGTATTATTTTATTGGAAAAGGCATCCAAAAATGGCGCATTTTTCTGTCAAAAGTGGTTGGCAACGCGAGCATTGCTTTCGGAACCAAAGATAATGGAATACAGAGATATATAACTTTCCAGTGGAAAGACGGCTGCCAGCAAGCTTTTTTATCGAAGAATTAATAAAGTCGCGCACTTATGCTCATTTGTTTTCTAGTTTATGTGAGTTCATTAATTGGACTTTAATGCAAGAATTCGCCATTCCGAAATGTGTATTTCACTATTTGTTTTATTTCAATCGAAGCCTTAACAAAAACTAAACAAGTTCAATACCAAACACAAAACAATTGAACAGTGCGATGCCCATGAAAGCATAAGGAATCTTGGCCGGCAACATGCTTTTTTGATGCTCACAGGTATTCACAGACGGGGGTTGAAATTACACAAAAAAAAAAAATGGGGCCTTACCAATAAACATTTTTGGTTTTGACTTTAAATTTGAGTAGTTCACAGTGGCTATATTTTCCATACAAATTTCGGAATTGTGAGCTTCCGTAAATTTACAGTTGAGACTAAAATTTGTTATTAGTATGGCGCAATGTAAACAACTGGGTTTTGGGGGGATAGACGCACGAAAGATATCCACCTCTGGTCGGAACATTGGTGTCGCGAATTCAATGTTTTTTTTTCCCCATCTCAAAAACGCCCAACACTAAAGAACTTTCACTTCAATAAAAAAAATGCAATTCGGCGAACAATTAATAAACACAAGTGAACCCAGCCAGGCCTTCGCTCTACCGAAAAATCCAAAATCCAAGGGTAGCCGACACTAACACAACTCGCATTTCAGCCACCCATCTGGCATTACTGAGCCACTGTCAAGCGGTTTGGTTTAACAAGCTTTCGTAACTAAGGAGTCCATCAATTGAGTGTAGCGACATAACCCCCTAGCGCATTCCACACGAAACAGACTCGTCTATGTGCAAAGATTAAGATGATGGAGATGGCGTCTCGACTCGACTTGTGTAAAGCAGATCTAAGCAAGTTTGTCTCTGCAAATAAAATACACTGTGGCCTCATCATCGTATAATTGTGCTCATCCACATATCAATGAACCTAAACATTGTCCTTTACCCGAGCAGCATCAAGTCGTACATCGCCTAGCGCACACTCCGCGTCCGTATACCGCAGTAAACGTATATAGCCAGGACCGAGCCACACTGTGGAACTAATTTCTCTGGCGTTGTACTTGCTAAATTTATGCAAAATGCTCTCGCATTGAATCTCATGATGACATTCGAGACATAATTCAAGCCCACGCATCAACATAAATTTTCCTAAGCCTAGGGAGATCCGAATCCGAAACATGTATGCTTCGCATGAAGGTGGCTGGCTGGATGGCTGCGATCGGCCAAGTACAACAGAGAGCAATCGTTTCAGCGGGGCGAAAGAAATACGATTATATTTCGTTGATTGTTGTCGCCGTAGTCGCATTACCAGCACCGCACCGGCGCAGCACCTAGTCCTTGGAGATGATGTCGCGTCGCGTCGCGTCTTCTGCCGAGCAAACAACTCGATGTACTGTATACAACAGGAGGGCAGCGTTGTTGTCAGCGTCTTCCTGTTGCCATAAAGATTAGATAACTTATTTTTGATTCTCGCTTTTCGAAGATTTAAGTCAGATTGTGGTGCAAATTGTTGATTCCGAAGAGCGAGGCCGATCTGCCTTTGATTTGATTATGTGCGCTGCGACTGTGAATGCGATTGCGATTGCTGGTGCGAGTACTCGATCCCCTGCGATATGATATATGTGACATGCACCGGGGAACACTAGCAAATCAAGCCTCATAAATAATAGTCACGTCGCGTCGCTCTACACAGAGGTGTAACGCAAGTCTTCGCATGTTAATCATAATCAGATTTAGCCATTTTCGAATATCTGGCCGCATTTGAACGGTTGTCAATCGTGGAACTGTGACTTGCGAGAGACGTATGAGGTGTCCCTGGGATCCGTTATATAGAAGAGCTGCCCCAATTGCAGCCCAATGACATGATTGCCCCGCAAAGGTCTGCGTTGATGCAACTCGAAAGCAATTTAATTCGGAGCCTTCGAGCGGGATTTCGGTTTCTCGTTCGATTCTCTTCTACGTAATTGGTTCACAATTTTCTTTATCGAGCGATTGGAGGAAACTTTCGCCCCGTTTAATTTGGGTAGAGCACCAGAGTATCGCTACATCCTGATTGCGCCGAAACTACTCCCGGAGGATGCGCACACAACAAAGCAGCCGTGCAGTTGTCTATCGCGTTTGTTGTATCGCGCTCGCGCGCTGTTCGTGGGCATCGCAATAGCGCATATAATGGATATGCAAAGATCGAAGCCCCATTTTGCATGTAACGAACTGACATCTGCGCGCGTTCACTTGTTTCACAGACTTTGGCTTACCGCCGCAGCCGCCCTCAAACATTGGGGGTCTTTATGGATCAAAAAGGTACGCGTGATATCCAATGGGCATAAATAAATTCCGCCGAGAAATGTCTATAATAGCTCTATAGCTCGGGTCAATCTGCTGCAGCCGCGCAGCAGCCGCTGTCTATTACGAGGGCACACAATAACGGAGGCGCATAACATCGTTAAAATCGTATACCCGGGGTATTGGGCTGAAAGAGGGAAAAACGAAACACGACGAAACACCATTACGGCTGTAACTTGAATTGGGTTCCATTTGTTAAACGCGAAGTGGTTTTCCATAACGGATATGATATTTCGATGTGTACGTAGGTATTTCATTGATAATTAGGCTCAAACGACGTACTGTTTTGAGCGTATTAGCTCCTTGGCCAAGTAAATAATGCTTAAAAGTGAATGGGACGATCGATGATGTTATTTATAGCTCCTGGTGTTAAATACCCTTTTTATTGCTTATTAACGATGCTAACATGCGTCATTGGGTTTAGCAGTTTGTTAGCCGCCAACAGTGGCTGTATTAATAGCTGCGCAAAATTATTTATGGAATTCGGTTAAGCGTCGTCTATAATGGCATACAGATAGATGTGCGTTTTCAGGAGGTGCAAGGTCTTGATCTGCTGTCGTTATCATTTTGAGCAACGAATGTACATTCAGAAGCAGGCGATGTCGTGAATGAAATTATGGCTTTAATGGTAACGGAAGGAACTACGTGAGTGCGTTCTTATTGTGACTGTCAACCATGCATAATAAAATGGGAGGTACCTACTCCAGTAAGAGCACCTTTTTGGGTGTAAAAGTGAGATACAGCCTAATTTTGTTCTCAAAAAGTTGTTCAAATAGGGAGTTCGGGGACTGTCAAAACAGGTGCTGTCCGATCGCATATCGAGAAACAGTGCATAAAGACCGTGGTCGAATTGGTCATCGCGAACGACAGAACGACATTGTTCGGAATTTATTTTAATTTGGAATTGATTCCTCATTTATTATGTGCCATAAGTTAATTAAACTTGCTGATGCCGATCGGGATTTGAAATTCATTAATTTCAAGTTTGGTATTCCTGTTGAGTACGCCAAAGATGTTTTTGATGATACTTTCTGGCCGATTGGTGTCAAAATTCGTCCCTTCGTGTATAAATCAAAAAACTACTTGGAGGTGAGAGCCCAAGAGCTGACTTAAATAATAACGCACTGCCGCCTAATTCGAACTAAAGTGCTGGATTTATTCAACAAATCAATTCATCTTGATTATGATATAATCGTTATAGTCGAGTCTTGGCTGTATAGTAAAATATATTCAACTGAAATATTTGACCACCGCTTATATAATGTATATCGTGTGGATCGCTGTAAGTGTGCCAATGAACGTGGTGGTGGAATAATTGTTGCTGTCCGTTCAACCCTCGGCTCAGATGAAATGCCCCTGCCGGTCTCCGATGGCGAACAGCTTTGCATCCCAGTTAAATGGAACAACGTTAATCAGGACTGTGTTTTCATTATCGTTAGTTATGTGCCTCCAAATAGTAGCCTAGATGTTTATGAAAAGCATTTTAGTAATATTGATTTTATTTCAAATGCATGCTTGAGTTCAGACAATATTTGTGTGTTAGGTGATTTTAATCTCACTGATATAACTTGGAATTGGTCAGAGAGCGACAAATTGTTGACTCCCCATAATATGAAAAAAGACATTGAATTCTTCTTTGTTGACTCTCTTTACTCGCTCAATTTAAATCAAGTTAATCATATCGTAAACTCACTGCATAAAATCTTAGATCTTGTTTTCATCTGCTGTGAAGAGTTTAAAGTTAATGTAACAAATGTTCCCTTTTCACTTTTAAATGACTCTATTAATCATAAAGAACTTTTTATTGAAATTGATCTATATACATATTCAATAAGAACCAAGAGAACTGAGGAAAAATGTTATAACTTCTCGAAAGCTAATTTTTTCGAACTTAATATTGTGTTCAGTAGTATTGACTGGAATTATGAATTTTTGAATCTTAAGCTAGATGGCATGTGTAAACGCTTCATTGAAATTTTAGAAGATGGTTTTGCTAAATTTGTTCCTTGTTTTTCCAAAAATAAATTGTCCCAGCCCCCTTGGTATAATAGACAGCTCTCAAATTTGAAAAATGTAAAGCGAAAAGCTTTTAATAAATTTAAGAAATCAAATAGTTCATATGATTATTCCGTTTTTAGTAAACTACGCAAAGAATTCTCCACTCTTAGTAAATTTCTTTACAAGGTTTACATCATGAATATTGAAAGTAACGTCAAATATAACTGTAAATCATTCTGGTCATTTATAAATTCTAAAAAGAAGTCGGTGGGAATTCCAGATGCAATGTTTCTTAAGGATAGTAAGTCCACTAATTTGGGCTCTAATCTTGAATTGTTCTCTAACTTCTTTGAATCAGTTTACTCCAAATCAGGTTTAAATAATAACTCGATAGACAATATAGCATGTAAGGTTGATATTGGCTAATTCCAGTTATGATGAAGTCCTTTTGGCGCTTAAGTTGCTTAAACGCAATCCTATTGCTGGGGCTGATGGCATCCCAACTATAATTCTTAGTTACTGTTGTGACTCTCTCTGCTTCCCTTTGCTTAATATTTTTAACCATTCACTTTCTGAGGGTATCTTCCTTCAAGAATGGAAGACTTCATTCCTTGTTCCTATCCTAAAGTCTGGACCGAAAAATAATGTCGAAAACTATAGCGGAATTTGCAAGTTATCCTCAATTCCTAAGGTTTTCGAAAGCATTATCACAAACAAACTTGAGTTCCTCACTAAAGAGTTCTTATCAGTTGCTCAACACGGCTTCGTTTCTGGTAGGTCTACTACCACTAACTTGGCACTTTTCTCATCGTATGTTGTCAACGCTATTGAGAACAAATATCAAGTCGATACAGTTTATACCGACTTCAGTAAAGCCTTTGATTCAGTAAATCATGCAACTCTATTGAAAAAGCTTGAACTTTTTGGTTTTCACTCGGAGATTTTATCATGGTTATCGTCTTATCTTGTTGGGAGAACACAAAAAGTACGCATAGGCAATGTTTGCTCCAGATCGATTCAATGCACATCTGGGGTTCCCCAAGGCAGCCATTTAGGTCCATTGCTCTTCACAATTTTTATCAATGATATAACTTTGGCTATCAAGCACTGCCAATGTCTATTATACGCCGATGATCTAAAACTGTATCTAAAAATTAAAAGCATAGATGACTGCCGCCTAGTTCAGTCAGATCTAAATTCTATTTCGGAATGGTGTAACCTCAATGATTTAAAGCTTAACATAAAGAAGTGTAATGTGATAACCTTCTCAAAATTGATCTCGATTTCACAATTTGATTACGTCATTGACACTAATCTACTTTGTAGGGTTGATAAAATCAAAGATTTAGGCGTTGTTCTCGATTCAAAATTTTGTTTCAAAAATCATATTGACTATATTGTCTTGAAAGCGAATTCTGCCATCGGTTTTATTAACAGAAACTGTAAAGATTTTAAAGATCCATATGCCCTCTTATCTTTATATTTCTCCTTGGTAAGATCGCTTCTTGAGTATGCCGATGTCATTTGGAATCCCGCGTTTAATACTCACTTCGATCGCATCGAAAGAATACAAAGACGTTTTACGAGACTAATATTCTTCAAAATGCGTTGGAATTTCCGCCCAGAATATTCAGCCAGATGCCAATTACTTGGAATTAAATCATTAAAATCGAGGCGAACTATTCATGACGTAATGTTTGTAAGAGATATATTAAGTTATAATATCAAATGTCCACCCCTTCTTTCAATGGTACCTATCTATGTACCTGCTAGATTACTAAGATCTAGAGATTTTCTTTTTCAAAACGCGCACAAAACTAAATATGGGAGTAACGAACCTTTATCTAGAGCAATTATATCTTTCAATGAACCTTGCAGTAATATTGACTTTTGTGTATCTAGAGATAAATTTAAGGCAATGCTTTTGGATATGTACTTTCTTTAATTCATTTTTATACCTCAAATATCTGTTAGCTTTAAGCGGCTTGTAGATTTAAATAAATAAATAAATAAATAAATTTGTTTTTATTTTTTGAGTGTCACAAGGTTAAATTTAGTACGTAAACAAATTATCAAAATTTGACTGTTAGATCATGTGTCAGAAAAAAAAACACAATTCAAAATTTTAAACAAATGCAAAGAGATATAGGTTTTTATAAATTGTGCAGCTCCTAAAAATAGATAACTATTTCGTTTGCCAGAATGACATTCGGCCTTACTAATAATCAACTTTAGTCTGGCAGTTTACGCAAAGACTCCACACTATCCAACAAATTTTAATGCATACCTTTATTTAGATCCAAATATTTGAATTTGCTTATATAGTATTGGATTTGTAAACTAAAATGATCTTATTGTATTTTCTGATGTCGAGAGAGCCTATTTCTGTTTTAAAAGGACATTCAAGAAGCAGAGCCAAAACACCGAACATTGGGACTGAACAAAAAAAAACATTAAATTTGTTGTAAAGTCTTAGATTTTCTTGGTCTTACTTGTATTTTCCTTAGCTACTTGGACTAAAGGAATAGCGACTCGCAAGTCTAAATATTTTATAGGTATTAAGTGTGATGTCATATAGTTTTTTTTTTGCATTTTAACTGTTTTTAAAAAAGGAACATAAAGAGCTAAGAAATTTTGAATCAAGTACTGATTCTCTAATGCGAAATTCGCGTGAATTAAATACACTTGCGTATGTTTTGTAATTAAAACAAAAAAAAATTTTTTCGGATTTCATGATCCTGTTTATTATTTTTATTTAATTAGTTGTTCAAGTTCATAATCACCAAACTGTGGTCTAAGTCGATGTAATTTCTAGACTGCCCTCATTTCTTATATTTATATCCTACTTATTTGGTTCAAATACAATCTTTCCTTTAACGTTAATTTTGTGTCAACATTAATATAAGTCTTAATAGCATTTAAACTATATGATTAAGGTTCCTTAACACGTGCGGATCAAAAATGGATGACATTGATTTCGTAATTACTGAACTTTAAATATTGATACCGTCTAGTTGTGGGCAAAAATATTTATAAATAACAATCAGCAAAGTTGGTTTTGGCTAACACGGTTTTAAATTAGATATAGGGCACATTCAAGAATTTAGTTATCTTAAGTCGACTAGATTGGTCTGGATAAGATGTCGTGAACGTGAACATCACTTTTTCTACGTCAGCCACATATGCGAACTGTCAACTTAGTACTGTCAAGAATTTCTTGACTATATTCGGTCGGCTATCCCTCAATAAACGTCAACTGAAACAGCTACTCATGTGACCAATCAAAACGGAGACAGCTGTCAGACTTACTAAACTATATACCTGAACTTTGACAACCATACTTTGACAACCATATTATCCATTCGTTTTAATCCGGGTTAAGGTTTACACCCGAATTTAAGAGAGTTTAACCCAAGAACTAAAGCCAAGTCCATAATAGTCAGTCGTTTTAAACTTGACAGCGTTTAATCCGATTGGATTTAAACTGCACTACGGAGACCGGTCTAAGTACTTTAACTCGGGTTATAACTCAATTTCATAATGTTGACATCTTTTCAGGACAAGAAACTTAAAATAAGGACTTCATTCGGAAAATGGACGATATTAATGTTGATGTCTTCTCCGTCAGAAGACGAATTTGTAGAAGAGCTGACGAAACAGCAGCTGATGGTAAATCAAAGTGCGTCCTTGTCATCGAATATATCGAATTCACAAGCGGGCATGCGTCGACGATTACGATGTGGTATATTTTCGGAAATATTTTGGAGCCTACATTCGATTCGACAGAAATTTCGGCAGAATTAATGCACCTTAAAATATAACTGGCCCTAAAACAAATTAAGTAAATTTTCAGTGACAAACAACAAAAACCAAATGTATTTTTTTTTTAACTTTGCATTTAAAAGTTTTAAGAAGGGTTTCAATCGCTGTTTTAAATCAGCGTTTAAATCCATCTTTAATCCTGCGGGTTTCATGCATGCTTTTGAGTGAATATAATGGATATGGATTTAAAAAATTCGGGCCTAAAAAAACCCACATTAAATAGTCGGGTGTAAAATTAACTTAAAGTTGATTTACACCCGGAGTGAATAATGTTTAGTAAGAGGCGTTTGTTTTAGTATGTCTTGAATCCTATATTCTGCACCTCACCTAAAATATTAAGTCAAATTTCGAATCAGTTGCCAATGGTTGGTAGGTATGCACAACTTTCAAGCTTCACCGGAAAATAAAATAGAGAATCAATATTTTTACATTCGTTTAAATTTATCAAAGCAAACATTGCAAGTTATTTCATTCGTTTCTAAATTTTATTCAATGGGTACCCACATTTTTAAAATCTCCATGGAACATGGAAAGATATCCGGAGCGAAGCGGGCATAAACAATTTCTTTCACGACAATCTGGTTAGGCCGATAAAAGTGGTGAGTATAAAGTTGTTAAGAACGCAGATATCGCTGTGTTGTACAGTTGATGATGCACGATATAATTGTCCTTAGAATGTGACATCAATAAGTTCGCAACCGGCATACCTAAAACACGCATAATAACATATAATCAAGATTCAATTTTACTTCTTTATTGTGAATCATTTGACAATTATTAAGAATTTAAAAATGGTTGCATAAGGTTTGTTTGACCTAGTGCGCACTGGGTTGACCCTTATGCGTTCGAGAAAGCACTGAGCTCGCCCCGGTACTGAAAACATAACTTCTAGGGCACCCCAGTTGTGCCCTGAACTGACCCCAGTTAATTTGTCGGGGCAAGAATTCAGTGCTGAGTTTGCTGTCATTTCGCTTGATGTTATTCATTTTCAAACTCATCATCTATATGCCGAACGCTTTTATCAACTAATTGCATTATGGCAAATTCAAATTCTGAATTGAGTTCACTCATATTTAACAATAATCGGAAAAAAGGGTCTCCAAAAGATAAATATTTGTCAATGTCAAAAACTGGCAACATTTTGCGTTCGATATAAGAAGCCGAATTTTCAGGGTTGTGCAGGGTTTTTAACAGGCGTAAAAATTAGCTGACACTTCTCAGTGCGCACTAGTGCTGCCACGTCAAACAAACCTATAGTCTGAAACTTTTGGCAAATAAAAAAAAAACTGTCTGCTATTTGGAAATGATTTATCGAGCGGCGCGCGACTCGAATCGAACAATTCCGCAAATTAAAGTCGAATTTTATAGTTGGTGCCTCTCCAAGACTCATTAAAAACAAAAATATTTTATAAATAAAACAACGAAATGCATCTTCACACGAGTTGCATCACGGATGAATAAAATTGGGTATGCCATCCTGAAATTCATAACTCATTGCCAATTTTTTAGTGTGTCAAGTGTCGACTGTTAAGTCTAATCAAGCGATGTGTTATAAAAGATGAAACTATTAGCTACAGTTTTTATTTCTGAAAACATATTTAAATTCGCGTTAAAAATATCGTCCTAGATTTGATACCAACAATTTTAGGTCTAGACCTATTTTTATTTTATTTTTATAGTGCACATATGTTCACCTTTGTTTAAACATTACTTTGCCACACTACATCCATCTTTTTGCAAATAGCTGCAGTTAAGTATCAAGTTAGACTCTTATTTTTTTACAAAGTGCTTAAGGTTTTCTTTATGCGAGGTGGATATATGCAGAGTCAAATTACTGACACTTATATCTTACGCAATAGTTCACGAAGTCGTATTGTCATTTCGGCTTTTCGCACTACCAATTTCAGAAAGTCTTACTCCATTGTTTCCCTCAAATTGTTAAACAGACTCCCTGCTAATATACGAATAATGGGAACTAAGTACGCCTTTCTGTTTAAAATATGAACAGAATTTCGACCACAATGAAATTGAAGAATTGCTGTGTTACATTGTGTAAATTGTAAAGAATAATTGTCACCTATATAAACAAAAACAAAAAGAAATAATGTTCACCCCACACTTTAGTCCGTTTTTGAAGTGACTTCTGCCGCATTTACACTATCCCGCATGCGCGTTTTTGCACAGAGAGATCCGTTTGTTCGCAGTCAATGCTAATAAAGGCATAAGAAAGAGATAACAAATCAGGCGCCAAAAGTGTCATGGATGTTCTAACCATAAATTTAAATACGTACAACGGAAACAAACACAAGTTCCGACAATCACTTGAAAACATTTCTGTTTCTGATTCAAAACATCTGAAATGAGAGAGGTAATTAGTTTCAGTAAATTAAACGAACAATTCATTAATCAGTTAGGTATACGAAATAAATAATTAATTGTCCGTTCAACACTTCCGGAAGGCATTTTGTTTTATAAGAAAGCGAAATTTCGTAAGCCATCGCTATAAAAATATCAACATGCACAGCTTTCCCATCACGTACACAAGATGGCCGACCAAAAAAACATGTCACGTTTTTTTTGCGTTTTAGGTAATGCCGTCCCTTTCAGTCACCCGGCTATTTAGTATTTAGCATCTTACGTGTTAGAAGTGTGTGGTGGTGTAAATGCAGCAATAATCTCTGTTTCATATGAAATATTAATGTCTCCAACTATATTCTCTTCTTATTTATATAAACTTAATCTTTGCTAAAACAAAATTATACCTAAATAAATAATAATAAATAAGTGTATACAATCCTTTTGCATAATTAATTTTTAGATGGCGCTAGGCGTTCAGAAACTGTCATTATTTGAATTTTTAAATTTCATTGGTTTTCAGGTTTCCGCAGAGTGAAAAAGTAATTATTCAGGTAAAAATGTTAAACTGTAGTTTCACAGTATTATTTTTATTGCAGTGATGTGCTACTGAGTTGAATTTTAGTTTATAAGTTCGAAAGTATATTTTTTCGTTGGAATTACACATTAGATCTTCGCGTCCTTTTCGGAGCCAAACACTACAAATCTGTCAAACTCAAAAAATTTACCAAAACTCTCTCAGAGTTTTCGAGCTACTTTGAGCAACTTTCATCTTTGACATCTAATTTATTTAACAAATAAATATATAACTTAACTTTTTGCAACATATAAAACGTTCTATGACAACATTCGACCACCACCGAATTTTCTTTATTTTTACAGATTTTATTACTCTGTGCAATTCATTTTTAAAACCTATTTTGACTTTGTTTCTTGACAACTTTGTGCATTTGACATATTTATCAGTACATCCCGGTTGAAATTCTCTGAGCTGTTTCGATCCAAGAAAGGAACCACTGGTTACTTGTTATTTTGCTAATTTTCTCTTTTTCTGTCATTTTTTATGAGTACGTGTATAAATTTTTATTGTAATCGATAAATAGGCCTTTGCCCTTTACGTTTTAAAGACAACTTCATGTAAATGTTATCCGCGCGGCTCCGTTTCAAATGGTCCATTCGGAAGGTCCAATTTTGCGTCACTTTTTCGAGCATTTCGGCCTGTATTCCACGAATCACGCGTGTTATTTTATCCTGTAGGGCTTCAATCTTGTTCAGCTTATCCACATAGACTAACGACTTTACATAACCCCACAAGTAATAATCAAGAGGCGTTAAATCGCATGATCTTGGCGGCCAACTCACAGGATCATTTCGAGAGATAAGCTGCTTACCAAATTCATCCTTCAACATTTCCATTGTTTCACGAGCTGTGTGGCATGTGGCACCGTCTTAAAGAAACCACATGTCAACCAACTGGGGCAAAAAATAGTCGCGTATCTTGGCTCGATATCGTCCGCCGTTGACGGTAACATTTCTTCCACGGTCGTCTTTGAAGAAAAATGGACCGATGATGCCACCAGCCCATTAACCACATCAAACTTTCGTTTTTTCGGGATCCATCGGTAGTTCTTGTATGACATGTGGCTATTCATCACTCCAGATGCGACAGTTTTGCTTATTTACGTATCCGTTGAGCCAGAAATGAGCCTCATCACTGAACACAATATGGCCGTAACAAACGGTGCACATTTTTATAATAAATTTCAATAATTTGCAATCGTTGCTCGTTTGTAATTCTTTCCATGATTAAATGGCAGAATATACTGAAAACTTTTCACTTTGACAGATGACGTTTGGACGCCATTACTAACACCAGTGCTGCCAACCTGAAAAACTTAACTCTTAAAAAATCACCTTATATGTGGACTTCACTTGTTCTACTTATTTAATGATACATTTTCATCGAAATGCAGGTTTCCTAGATGCAAATTTCGTTGCCAAACCGTCTGCACAAAGTACCAGGTTTGTCTGTGCATTTGAAAAAAATAACTTTTTTGAATAGTATCAGGTTTTAATAAAGTTTATTTAGGATGTTTTATTCCATGACCTGAGGTGCGCATATGTGCACAAGGATTTTCCCCATGAAGTTAACAAAAATATTTGTTTTTTAAATGCAAATCTCTTGTTTGATCTTCCATAAGACCCACTAAAATCGATAATTTCGCTTCTTTTATTCGTGACTGTCTGAAGAGGCTATGTCAATGTTAAATGCGAAGTTCTTGTAGACTTTTCCTGTGCGTACAGTAGCAAAATCTCTGTGAATCAAGGTACTAGGACGAAGCCGTTTTTGCGCTCCCTCAGGTAGGTGTACCTTTTAGAAGATATGAAAACCGCTATTAACAAATTTAAAATCAGGATAGTATTAAAAATTACTATCATAAGCTTCATTTGTTTGTTTCAGAAAACGGACCTTTTACTGGTGAATCTTTCTCGCAGATCACTATAGACATTGGAACGTGGCCTCCGTCGTTCCCATTTAGATGAAAAGGCGTCCGCATCTCTCCCCTAATTACCAATCAAACTGTTTCTCCCTGGAGCAATTAACCCGAAGGTTGAAGAAATACTAATTGATTCTAGTATCAGCATTTTTCCACTCTTCGACACGGTCATACGTACTTGATGTATAAGACCGCATTATTAGTGGAGCTTAGAATAATTGCCATAGGCATCTGGCAATTAATAAATGTTTCTGTTTCGTTCTTCATCTCCTTTGAAACACTATTCCCATTTCATAAAGTGCAATGCGATTAAAAGGGAAATTCCGTGTCATGTCTCACCTGCAAATGCTCAAGTCACCGCAATCGATGATTGACTGCAGTTATTGCATTCTTAACCTCCCATCGTCTGGGGATCGAACAGAAGCGAAACCAGCTCAGCTTCATTACAATCGATTGACATTTTTATTTTACTGCACAAGCTGTCAACTTATTCTTTCTGACACAGTCCATCAAAAGATTCGCCTCAGGCCCTCATAAAGCCCAATAAAAATGACAGAAATCGCAATAAAACCCGACTGAGACGACCGACACGCGACGATCCGCTGCATATTTCCCGCGGGCATACAGCATTCAACTTCACGACATTGCGCCCCTTAATGAAAAGAAACTCGCATTCATAATCGATTTCCCAATTTTACTAACCTCATCCAAATTTTGAATTAAGTGCGAGGTAAGAATGTTCAACTGTAGTCCAGTTTGTGCAAGGCATACGACACTTTGCGCGCGCTTCAAATGCCAGTAGAGTAACTGGGGAAAGCGCACACATATGGCGCAGAAACACGTTTTGCAATCTCTTGCTTTGGCCGTGTCTCGGTTTAGTACGACTTTTGCTTTCAATATTATTCGCTGTCAGGGTGTGATCCGAAACCGAATCAAACTATCAAGCTTCGAGCCGACCCCATGCCGCCCGACGACGAAGAGAAAGTAAGAGCTCGGGCTTGGTTGCAAGTTGCAGCTGGTGAGTCATTCTCTTAATGCTGTGCATTTCTGAGATCTCTTAAAACCGGGAAGTGGTCTCGTTTCTCAGTAACGGTTACGGTTACGGCAGGTCGGCTGGACCAGTGGTTAAAAGAAACCGTTTAATCGAAAGCTCCACTCCGTGCGCTCCCCAACTACAAACACTAATTCCGTTATACTCTTTTGTCTTTGATCTTTTCGAGTTTTCGCATCAACTCTTTTGTTTTCGTTCTCTCGTACCATTCGCACAAGGAGCAGCGCCAGCGAGCAGGCCATATACGAAAGAGAGACACAGACGAATAGACCAAAAGCCTGCTTAGATGGACGAAGGCGGTAGTTATTGGTTGCTGTGGTGTGGTGTCGCGATCGCGAACCAAGCGCAACAAGCATCAACTGCGGGGAGAGACGATGCCCCATGTAGATGGGGATGAAGTGAATGTCTCAAACTCTTCTGTGGCGCACCACACCCATGTCATGATGTGGATTGTGATTACATTTTCATTTAATTTTTTTCACCTTGGCTGTTGGCTGGCGTGCGATTTTCTTCATTCTACGTACCACCGTACACACGTCTATATATTTATTTATTTATTTATTTTCTAAATCGACTATGAAAATCTTGTTTTTTTGCTCTTATTTCCTTCAATTCTTGTTTTGCCGTTTGCTTTCCTTTGTACGGTTTTATTACACAGAGTGATTTCTTGTTTGTTTATTTTCTGACTTGGTTTTTTTTTCCCATTTTTTGTTTTTATCAGGTATCTACTTTTTTCATTTATTTGCTTACGTACTAACACTTTTACTTTTAATCAATTTATGTATTAGGGGCTACTGTTCACTTTTACTAGAGATAGATGTTGTAGATGGTTTTAAATTGAAAACGTGGGCTTATTATGGTATCGCGATGGTGATTGATTTGACTGAATTTGATTGGCGTGATATAATTAGGAAAGGACATGCGTGTTAGCGAAAATGCTTTGCTTGGTGTTGCTAACCGAGAATTTATACGAGGGAGGGATGGTTTTTACTAAATAATTTTTCAGTAGGAGGTTTTTCTTTCCTTCACAAATATATGAATTCTGTGAATGAAACAAATGTTATTCGGATTGTATTTCGATTATTGAAACTTAACTCTGTAATTTGTATAGAAATTTCTAACCAACCGTGCGTCTTTTATTTTTTAATAATATGTTATTGTTTCCATTTTTGTTTAAACTAGGAATATTCGAAATTTATAGGACTCATGTTTAAAGCTGAAATTGGGTGCAAGGGACATGCGTCGCTAGTAACAAAATCGATGAAGTTCTATTGCACTTTTGTGGGCGAAGTTAGTCTGCTGCATTACTGAGATATGGATCCCAAGTTCGATTACCGAAAAACTCGGCCATCCACCTAACATTTGATTTGAAAAACATCCAAGGGTACAGAGAAGCTTTTAAATTCAGTTTTTCATTCGAACATAAAATTTTAGACTTCTTACTTCGCCCAAACAATAAAACTCATATAAACGAATATTTATGGCACTATACGCCACCTAATAGGGAGGCTCCAATCAGTGGTTTCACAATTTTTAAAAAGTTCTCTGGTAATATGGGTAATTTGGCAGACACACTTAGATCATACGTTGGTTCTTTGTGATACAATTTTGGATCTATTACCCAATGGCATCAACAGAGGGCTACACAAAACCTAAGCACATCGGTGCTGTTAATAGAGCTTACGTTCGGGCTTATGGTAGGTTTGTTTTCCTAAATATTGATAGTCAAGGAAAAGCGGTACTAAGTGCAGAATTCTTCAGCAATTTGGTAATTCTTGTTAGCATGTACTAAGTGCAGAATTCTTCAGCAATTTGGTAATTCTTGTTAGCATGTGCATAAGCACTGCAATTGTTTCCATGCCCTAATTCGTTTTGTAAATTCAGTCTAATAGAAGTTGACAAACAATTTTAGAAAGAATAAGCCTTTCTTGTCAACCGATATCAGAAAATTTGAAAATCTTGATTCCATTAACTTATTTTTTGTAAATTTGTAAATTTATAGCCCGGCTCCAGAAATAATGAAAAATGGTCTTGCCCTCCATTTCATTCTTATATAGCTACCGCAGAAAGAAGCTCTTCTTGGATTTGTTTATTTTATTTTATTTTATTTTCAGAGGAAATTTTAATAATTTTTCTTTTCCATATTTTTTAGAAACAAATTTAGTATTTTATGTTCAAATATGCAATACATGAACAACATTTTGCTGCTAGCACATCCGTTTATCTTGGCATATTAAGGTGTGTCCAGACCAGCGAAACATTTCAGAAATGTTTCTGAAGCAAATCGGACACATTTCATACACATTTATAAGAGATTTCTGAAATTTAGTTATTAAATGTTTATGAAATATTTTAATTTTATTTTCCTAGTCCAACTAGAAGAAAATAATGTGGTAGGGTTATTAGCAGCGAGTAAAGTTTATATTTATGTAATTTTGGTCTCGGGAATCTCGTGACTAACGATTTAATTCAAATAAACGTATTAAATGAATCACTTTCTTATTAGGTATTCCAAGCTTTTCTTGACATTTTTATTTTATTTAAAAAAAATAAATAATATTCAAAAAACAGCGCGAAAAAATCAATTGATATTTTGTGTTTCATTTTTTTGTCTGGCAACGTGATTAGGTAGCTATCGTTTTCAGGCGCACCAACATTTAAAAATGAAACAAGTCATCTATAGAGGGAAATAGTAGAAATAGTTTTCAGATCATGATTCGTGATCTCGATGAGAAGCAGGATCATGTGCTGTTGTTGTAAGTGCATGTAAATCGATGATCTATATGGATCATAGCTGATAATAAGAAACAGCTAATATAAATGAATTTATACCGTCCGGATTTTAAGCCGGGGAACTTTGCCCATATGGCTGTTCTTGGATTTTATTTCGGCTATTAGTTAGAAGACGCAGTAACTCGGTTTTTCCATTTACCTATACTATTTCTGGAGGGAAATGATGTCATGTTGAGAGTTTGAAGCAATGTCTAGTTTAAATCTCCATCAGGGGAAATACAGGCACTTTGGCTAACAAATTGTGGATTGTGGTGGCTGTAAGCCATCAGACTATAAATTGTGGCTGCCATTTTGGAAAGTAGTATAGATCTGTTAACAAAAACGTATATCCAGTGCATAATGCATAGTTATAGCCCAGTTTTTTAAAGCTGAAAAAAATTGCTTATTATTCAGGAATTTGACCTGAAACGTTAACAATGATTAACAATGTTAAGATGTCTTACACCCAGGTATTTATTATTAGCAAAGACGAAACGTATAGCATTGGGAAAGGGAGGCTTTATTGGAAGCACTTTCTAGTGAAGAGGACTAATTTTTTCTAATTAAAATTGACTCCTCATCGGCTATTATTGACTTAATTCGAGAGAGTCGGAATGTTGTATAGGATTTTATGCAGTATATTTGATAATTTTTCGTTGGCAACAAAAGCGGTTCTTAACAGCTTTGATGAATTGCTGTACTTCAGCCAAAGTGGACGTTATGGGTATCTCTTATAATTTTCATTTAATGTCCGATTAAATATTTCTTATTTCTATTTCATAATGGGTTCCAAAATTGTTATTATTTGTAGTATTTATATAAGCACTGCAATTGTTGCCACGCCCGACTCCTATTTGTAAATCAGTCTAAAAGACGTTGACAAACAATTTTTACAAGTAGCTATATGCATTTCTGGTCTAATAGTGTTACAGCAGTCAATTTGGGAATCCATTAAATATTTTTTTTCTTTAAATTTGCAAACTTCAGTCTTCGATAAAACGGATCTGTTTCATATTTTTTGCCACAACACTCTTAGCGAAAAGCTGCAAAGAAGACTCGTGCCATATTTTCAAATTTTGAAGCTAAAAGACTGGAAGACTTGCGAAATGTGGACTCTAAAAAAATTCCATAATGCTTTAAACCAATATAAGGATAAAATTCGGGAGCCATTTATTATTGCACCACAAGACAAGTAAGTTGCAGCTACAACCAGCGCTCAAAACTTAACATATACTCGGTGTTGTCATTCGCGAGTCAGATGAAACCCAAATACGCATTCAACATCGCTTAACAAGCAGTAATTAAACATGACCCAAGTGTTGCTATTTTTCAACAAATTTCCCCTGTCACGAATGTCTACACGAAACGAAACAACAAAGATTTCCTCGATGTTTGTTGTGAAGCATCATTCGGCAGCGAGCAGTTGGTGGCTGCGCAAACAGCAGCAGCAGCAGCTGCACCATCAACGACTGGGAGGAGAATGAAAGAAAATCAATACGCCAGCCAAAGCATGGAGTGGTAATATTCATACATCCACAGCATTGGAATCTATCTATTATAGCAATTTGTAAAAAACTTAGACCTCAAAGGTCTTCCACAATAAGCTACTGCAGCCACTCCTTCTCTCCTGGCACACAGCACCCAGACTGCGCGCATACTACCACCGCACTGCACCGCACCGAATCATACCGAATCGCGCGCTGATGATCAGATTTCGTGCAATTTTCATTCAGCCAAGGCGGCAGTGTTTCGACTGACTTCTTTCAATGGAAATCGCTGGGAGTAACCTGCCTACTACGAGAGAGAAACGGTTCCAGTTCCACCATCGATATCATTAATTGAATAGATAGAATTTTAACCGGAATTTCCAACAATAGCCACAGGACGCTATGGCTGATGTTGCTGCAATGGCCTACTCAGATTTTTAAGCGATAACTCGAAAACTGCCTCCCACTCTGGAGAGCCGAGTAAGCTGCAGCAACTCAATCAATCAATCAATATGTTCATCATTTATTTCCTCGATATGAATCGCTGGACAGGTATATATTCGTAAGTTATGGATGGACCGTCGAAGGTGACGCAAAAGATGCATTAGCCAGAGATGCGGAGTTGCACCGAAAGTTCTTTAATTAAAGCTGCGTGTAACGCAAAACCGAGTGGAACAATTTAAATGAACTAGTTTACAGTTGTGGTCATTACAGGGGTACATGCATATACATTCAGCACACGATCTATCCAAGTTAGAAGACAAACCATGTCCAACCCCAGCTTCGCGTCTTCCGAACCTGCTCGCAATAGCATAGCATCGGCAACAAACAGAAACACCCGATACCGATTCAGAAACTCACACACACAGCCCATGTGTAGTCGTATAGTTATATATGATCATGTGGACCAACGTTATAAGCAACAAAGAAATTCCTGGCGAAGACCGCTTGAGCTCGTGCGATTTCATAATCATTTTGAACCAGTGTGGCAGCATGGAGCGCTTAGGAAACCCTACAGCTATTATACAGCGTATACAAGTTCGAGTATATCTCGTGTATACACACACACAAGTAGACCGGCTTGGAGAAGCACACAATATTGCAGATCGCCGGCTGCAATGCAATTAAACGAAACGTACCATAGCACAACCTTGAGTACCGCTATTTGCGGCGCAATAATGGCGACCACACCCGCGCACTTCATTACTTTTATGTCTCCTATCGAGAGCTCCATTCGTCGTGTACGCTGAACGCTGGTAGTGCGCCGTCAGAGTGCGGCAGTGCGGCAGTGCGCCAGCGCCAGCTCTATGCCACAACGGCAGCAGCAGCAGCAGCAGCCGCACCGCACTGCACTGCATTGCACCGCAGAGGTGACTTAGATTTAAACTTAGGCTGTGGCGCAGCTGAACACATTCGTGCCCCTGCCCAATTTGCGCAGCGCGTTTGCTTGCTTCTTCCACTTTTTCGTTTTCTTCTTGGCTTTTCCTCGCAACGTACTCTTAACACACCGTGTTCGCTTTAGATGGCGTTACCTTTGGCGCAATCTAGTTCGCGGGGATCTCTTCGCGCGAGTGCCACTCACTCGGCTCCCCGGCATAACTCGTTGGGCCTTGTCGTTTCTTTCGTTTTTGGTAAGATGTCCGCCTATAGTGTAGTTGTGCGATATCTTGACAGATAAATCAATAACAACACTACAATTGAGCTAGTACCATTAGCATGAAAACGTCCTAGTACACACTTGGAATTAATTTAAACCGCTCCAATATGAGTGGGCATTTGTGAAAATGTTTCACCCAAAGACCAGCGCCGTTGGCTGCGGTGGTCTAAATTTAAAAACAAAAAGAACATGCTGGGAATACTGACTTTAGTTATTCTGCTTAAGAACGAGTAACAAGAGTAGTAAGATTTTGAAATTGAATAACTTTTTAATAAATAAATATTTTTTTTCCTGGATTACAGGATTATTTTCAGCTGGTTGTTTTATGATTCACAAGAGACTTGGGTAAACTAACCGATGTCTTTTAAATTGTTTGGCCTGGTAACACTTCTTACCACCAAGTCCCTACCTGTGTGGGTGCTATTTTGTTAAAACCACATATAGGGGTATCGGAAAGATGACAGCTAGTTCGAAAAGTTTTCTTACAGGTAAGCAAATTCAGTTCGCTGCCAAAACTCTTTTGTTTTCATTGAAGCTAGTAGCAGAATATCGCAACACCTGGACTTTACTTTAACGCTGGATAAAAGCAATCGAAAAATAATAAAAGCGTACATAAATTCCTCTAGTACTATGGAACTTTTAGGTATATACAGTCAAACTTCTTTATAAAGAACATTCAAGGGAACAAAATATTGCTTCGTTATAACGAAGTTTTATACAAACTTTGTTATATAGAAAATTTCATTTTTTTAACACATTAAATGTTCCTTTATATTTTCAAAGAAAATTGGTACACAAAATAACAAATTTTTTAATTTTTTAAAGTAAAAACTTATCAATTTCCGATTGCAGATGAACAGTTTTGTTCTTTGTTAGTTTTTTCTTTATGCTTCTGTTTGAACTTCCTTCGTCATACTTAAAAAATTAGAACCTCATTCCTTGAAATTGTTGACAATAGGCGTTGTTTTTTTGAGCTTCGTTCTCAGCAAAGCAAAGTAAAATAAGATTTCCAGCACACAACTACTGCGAGTCTCGAAGTGTCAAGTGAGCGTAGTTGTTGTAATTGCGTGCTGAAAATTCTACTTTACTTTGCTTTGCTGAGAACGAAGCTCAAAAAAACATGGCTAATGTTAGATAGATAGATTTATTTATTTAGCTTGAGCTATTTTGACAAAATTTCGTACATTTGTTCTTAAAAGGTAAATAACTAGTTATTACCTTATTAATTATAGCTTAATTTAATATAAGAAACTAACATTATTTTAAACGTTTTAATATTGCGTTCAATCTTTAATTCATTTGGTAGACGATTAAATAATTTCAATCCATTAAATAAGTCTAAAGTCACCTATGCTTCTCAGATTATATGGTTGAACATCTGCCACGAAAACTAATTGATTTGTTACATACTTTGCCGTATGGCTATTCTTCATTTTGAATACAAATAAAAGTACATTCATTAATATTCTTTGGTTTATTGCTAACCATTTTAAAGTGTCAATCATTAGCCTGATGGGAGTTAATATATTGCACATTAAAATAAATCTCATTCCCCTATTTTGTAGTTTTTGTAATCTTTCTTTAAATTGATTTCGACTTAGGAATACAATTGTTGAGCAATATTCGAAATGCGGTTTTATCATGACATTATAAATCTTTAACGAAGTATTTATTGATAATTTTTGCCTTATTCGTTTAAAAAATCCAATTTTTTGAGCAATTTTTCTACAAGTTTCGCTTAAATGCTTATCAAATTTTAACTTTTTATCAATTATCACACCTAAGTATTTAATTTCATTTACTTGCTCTATTATAACATTATCAATACAAATTTGTTTATTTGATTCTGCATTTATGATCATAGCTTTAGTTTTATTAGTATTAAGTTTTAGTTTATTCATTTTTAAATAAATTGTTATATTTTCTAAATCGGCATTAATTTGATCAATGCATTCATCCACCGAAAAACCAGATACAAAAATAAGTGCATCGTCAGCAATGTACCAAATGAAACACAAAATTTTGTCTTAAACATCTTTTTTCTTTTCTCGCCTTTTAATTTTTCCAATAATTGATTATTTCTCTGAAAATGAAATAACATTGCGCTTCGACATTTTTACCCGACTCCACACAGGGAAAGTTATGTGTTTCGCGCGTATCCTATGTACGTTCCATCGGGACACACTGTGGCCTAAACGGCTGGACCGATTTTGAAGAGTGAGGTGTCATAAGCTTCTTATTTTTCCCCGGAGTGTCATAGGCTAAACAAAAAATATATAAATCTAAATTTAAAGAAAAACGAGAAAAAAAAAACAATTGTCACACAAATATCAGTGAGATGTCAACATATGGAATACACTGAACTGTGAAATAAATTACGTTCTGATCTATTCACAATAGCATCGCAACTCATACCCAACCAAGTTTCGCACCTAGCGGCATCTACATTTCAACTTAACATCGCAACTGACAGCCAAATATCGCAAATATCATTTATTTTTAGTGGCTAGTGTTACCATCAAACGAATATTATGTTGAGAGTTAGGTTCAAGTTTATATAGTGTAAATAGATACATTAGGTTCGTTCGCGTACGCAGTTTGAATCGAACGCAATCGATATAAATCGATCGCAATCACACAAAGTCTGTACACGTACTCATCAAAAATGACAGAAAAAGAGAAAATTAGCAAAATAACGAGTAACGAGTGGTTCCTCTCTTGGCTCGAAACAGCTCAGAGAATTTCAACCGGCAAGTACTGATAAATATGTCAAATGCACAAAGTTGTCAAGAAACAAATTCAAAACCTGGCTTAAAAATGAATGCACAGAACAATAAAATCTGCAAAAATAAAGAAAATTCGGTGGTGGTCGAATGTTGTCCTAAAACGTTTCATATGTTGCAAAAAGGTAAGTTATATATTTATTTGTGATATATATTAGATGTCAAAGATGAAAGTTGCTCAAAGTAGCTCGAAGTCTATCAACGTACTTTGGCGTATATTTTCAGCTCTCTGAGAGAGTTTTGGGAAATTTGTTTGAATTTGACGGATTTGTAGTGTTTGGCTCGGGAAAGTAGACCTATTATTACCCGACTGGACACACTGAGGGTTATGTGTTTCGCGCGTATCCTATGTATGTTCCTACGTGACGCCGTGTAGCCTAAACGAATTGACCGATTTTGAATAGTGAGGTGTCATTAGATTCGTATTCTTCCCCGGAGTGTCATAGGCTAAAAAGATAAAAATAAAAAAAAGTTATTTTTAAAAACCAATAAACCCGACTGTCTGTAACAAAAAGAATTAAAAAGATATGCACAAGACACATTCAAGTACCTATACTTAACTAATTGACAATCGGAGACTATATATCAACACAGCCTAACAAATATATGAGTATTGAGTACACTCCGACTGTCAAATAGTAAGGTATATATATGAATGTGTCTTGTTCATATCTTTTTAATTCTTTTTTTTTACAGTCATTCGGGTTTTCTGGTTTTTAAACTTCTTTTTTTTTATGGTATAAACGTTTCACGATCTTGAAATGCAAACCCAAACGATTGACCTGTGGATATGCTTAAATTATTTACTACACTTGTTCATACGTTCACTCTAAAAATTAGGAACAAAAAATCATGGTAAACTTTTTCGTTTTCAAATTTGACATTTCGTTATAAAGAAACATTTTTCTTTTGGGCCAAAAAAATGTGTTACTTTTAAAAAAAATTTCGCTATAGAGAATTTCGTTATAAAGAATATAATTAATTGGGATATTTTTGAGGGGGTAGGGGAACAAAATGAAATTCGATATAAGGCGTGTTTTTTTGAGCTTCAATCTCAGCAAAGCAAAGTAAAGTAGGATTTTCAGCTCGTTATTACAATAACTAAGTTCTACTTGACATTTCGATAACTCAGAATAGTTGCTGTGATTGCGTGCTGTAAATCTTATCTTATCTTATCTACTTAACTTTGCTTTGCCGAGATTGAAGCTCAAAAAAACACGCCTATATAGAGAATTACGTTACAAGGAAGTTCGTAATAAAGAAGTTTGACTGTACCTATTATTTTTTGAAACATTTTTTTATAATTATTTTTAACAGCAATTACCATGATATCACTATGAAATTTTCTCAAGCAATCTTGCATTTGAATTACCACTTTAACATGTCTGTTAAGATAGCTTATTCATTTTAAATGAAATTTTTAAAATACTTTTGAGAGTGAAATGGTACAGGCGTTCAAAAAATAATTTCGGAAAAAAAATTTCAAAATCCAGTTTGGCGTTCCCACTGAAACTTCAACATTTCAAATGACAGCTAGTGTCAGAATTCATTACTGATCCTTTTTTCTGTTTAGAAGTCAGAAAACATTTTTTAGCTACGTATATTAATTTCAATATGAATTTAAGTGCTAATTTAGATATATTAAATATATTGTCGGCGCAGTGGCTTAGTGGTTAGTGTGTTGGACTACTAAGCGAGGGGTCCCAGGTTCGAATCCCGAGAAAAACCCAAATTCCAACTTAAGGTTTTTTTCACTGCGCCACCTCTCGCGAACGCCTGACAAACATCCGAGAGTATAACTGTCATGAGAGAGCTTCTCAATTGGCCGTTTGGACTCGGCATAAAATTGTAGATCCCTTCCATTCGTCCCAAAAATAAAAACTCACACAAGACGAATGGTTGTGAGAAGCTAGGCTTGGGTCCATACGGATCTGTTGCGCCAATTATTTATTTTATTTAAATATATTGTTGACTCAATATAGAGGTATGGAGTTCGCGATGAAAAATTATTGATTTGTTGTCAGCGGGCTGAAAAGTCAATAAATGACGTGCGGAATTTGTAAAGAGTTTGTTCGATTTGACAAACTTACAAATACAAACTTTTCACTGAAATTCAACATTTGGAAATGTTGGAAAATGTATGGCGAAATGCTGGACATTTGGGCTGAAATGTTGAATTTAGCCGAAACGATGAATTTAGGTGCGGTGTGAATGTACTATTATCAAGACAGTTTGATAACCTACTTCCTGGGTAAAGAAATCACTTCCACAGCCCTAAATGTGCAAAAAACAACCACAAATACGTTCAATGATGAATTGGTTGTATTACTTAAAATAGCTGTCATTCCAACTGACGTCTTTGTATTCGAATTGCTTTTCACTTAAAAAAAATGTGCTTCAGGGGTTTACATTTTACTTCCAAGGAGACTCAAATAAGACCTTCTTGATCTACTCGTGTATATGAATGCAAAACTCAATCGATCTTAATGAAGTTTTTAACAACTGTAACTGACATTACAATTGCCTTCTGACTTTGATTTTAAATCCACTTGCACAAATCTATTCTTTAAAAAGATCGTGCTGTAAATGAAAATAAACGTTTAAGTCTTTGCAAAATATGTAAATCCTTCAAGTTCGCTTATAAAAATGTATGTGTCCCGCCTGTTTTATTTTTCAATTAAACTGTCCTTGCATATATTTTTTAAGCTCCTCATTCGAGTTTCTTTTTACATAACCACACCGTAAATTGTGTTTTTGGATGGAATAGAGTTGATCAATATTTTCCACATGCTTGATTCACAGAGCAGCAAATAGAAGACGAATATTTTGTGCCAGTAATTCGTTGGTTATAATAGCAAAAGTTAAAACTGCTGTAGGTAGGTCTAGGTAAGCTTTTTTTTTTTTTTTTTTTTATTTATAGTAGTAGTTCTTTATTCTTTTTGTAAAAAAGATAAGTACATTACATATATATAATATTATAATACATTAAGTACTTTCAAAAAAAAGAATAAGAACTGGTCAATCTGTAGCCAAAAGTGACTAGAGGCGAATGACCCTTTTCAATGAAATTAGTAATTATTAATTGTTAATTGTGGGGTAAGTAGTACAACAATTTCAGAATAAATACCATTTAAACAAATTATGATTTTAACTAATTAATGCAGTAAGTTTTTGACGAGTGAGCAATCCATGGTTAAAAGCCATTTTTTAACTTTAGACAGGAATAAATTAAGTACATTTAAAATTCGTATGTCTTGCGGCAATTTATTAAAAATCTTTGGAGCTGAGACAGTAAAAAAGTTCGAATAGTGAGTTTTATTTGAAGTTGGCACATTGACTAGAGATTTAGTATTTACCCTCAAACTGTATACAGTTGAGCTTCTGATGTTAGAGGAAGAACCACTGCGCATAAAGAACACTTTGAGTACCTTATAAACATAAAGGTGTCTTAAAGGTAAAACACCAAGACTCTGAAACAGAGGCCAACTACTGCTAAGCCTATTTTTATTTAAAATAATCCTAATAACATGCTTCTGTGCTAGAATTATAGGTTCAAGGGTGCTATTATAGGCACCTCCCCAACTAGACAAACCATACTGAAGCTTTGATTGTATAAGCCCGTAGTATATTGTTAATAAAAGTTTCTTTGAGCAATATGGACGTAGCATGTACATGTTTCGATTTACGGACAACATATATTTTTTTAGTTGTGTTGTATGTGCCTTCCAATTCATGTTTTTGTCAATTAAGACTCCTAAATACTTAAAACTATCAACTGATTCTATTTTAAAACAGTTGGCATTACACGGAAGATTTGAGTTGTAATTGATTTTACCACAAGTGTGAGAGGCCATGAAAAGTTGTTCGCATTCAGTTGAATGGAAGGGTATATGACATTCAATAGACTCAGAAGACTTTAAGCTACAAATCATAAACTTAGTTTTTTCGCTCAGCAAGAGCTGATGCTTTGCGAACCATTGTCTTAAGATTTGAAGGTCAGTATGCAATTTAACTAAAGATTCACAAATCGACTTATTTGAATATGTGAAAGCCAAGTCATCAGCAAAAGCTGTAAAGTTGCTACTAAACTTTTGAAGAAAAATAGAGTTCACATATATCAGGAACAAAATGGGACCCAAAACTGACCCCTGCGGTACACCAGTACATATTTCAACAGCACTACTAAAAACCCCTTCAAGCTTAACTCGTTGAGATCTTCCATTTAAATATGAAGCAAACCAGTTGTGCACTGAACCCCTAAACCCAGCCTTATAGAGTTTATCCAATAGGATGTCATGATTGACCATATCAAAGGCTTTAGTCATATCAATAAAAAAAGCTATTGTGCTGCAGTTACTATTGAAACCATCACTTATTTCACTGCACAATTTTAATATGGCATCTTCAGTAGATCTGCCTTCCCAAAAACCAAATTGTGCATTACTAAGGTATTTCATTTTGTTTAGATACGACAACATACGGCTCTTCATAATCTTCTCAAAAAGCTTGGAGAGAGTTGGAAGTAGGGAAATGGGTCTATATTGACTCATATGCTTCCGATTTCCTTTTTTAAACAATGGAATAACTTCAGCACATTTTAAGGCAGTGGGAAATATGCCACGAACTACGCTCATATTGAATATATGAGCTATTATGTCGACAACAAAAAAGGCAATGCGCTTAAGAAGATAGTTAGTAATACCGTCAGAGGTACTGGATTGTTTATTATTTAGATACATAATACTTTTATAAATTTCACGTGATGTAAAGGGTTCAAAAACGAAACTATTGCTTTGAAATTGATCGCCGACTAAGTCCGAAAACAGATCGCATCCACAATCTATTTGGGGTGGACATGGCTTTAATTCAGCAGCAACAGAAGCAAAATATTTGTTGAAGTTGTTGGCTATATCCACTGAACTAGAAACTGTTACGTTTCCAACTTCGATTTCAGGAATTGTGTCTTTAGTGCATTGCTTGTTGAGAATACTGTTTACAATTTTCCACTCGCCTTTTAAGTTTCCTTTGCAATTCTCAAATTTATTAGAGTAAAAACTATCTCGGCTTTCTTCTACCTGTTTCTTGACATCCTGACATAATTCATTATAATTGTGTTTCAGTCGTAAGTCGTGAGGGTTACGTTTACATTTTCTCCACATTGAATTTTTCATGGCTATCAATTTAAGTAAACCCTCGCTAATCCAAGGCTTGAGACGTTTTAATTTAGAGCTATTTGATGACCTAGATTGAATTTTGGTAGAACTCTTAATGTGTTTTTTTAAGATTTTTAAAAATGAGTCATAAGCTAATGTAGGATCTGTCTCGCCATAGACTTCATCCCAAAATTCAAGCTTTAGATCCTCAATTAGTTTATCAAAATTTATTACTGTTTTTACGGGGAACGGTATGTACTTAGTTTTAATTAACTTTTCTGGTATTAAAACTTCAATACTCAGATTTACCATGCAGTGATCAGTAATTCTCAAATCTAGAACATCACTTGATACTATATTTGAACAATTTTTGTGAAATCTGACAAAAACGTGATCAATGCATGTTTGAGAATTATTTGTTATACGCGTTGGCTCATTTACTAGTGATTCTAACCCATGAGATGACATTGAAAGCAAATAATTATTAGAGTCATTTGTGCTACTTAGGATATCAATATTCATATCTCCTAAAATCAGTAAATTTCTCCTCCTAATGTTTCTAATAAGGTTATCCATTTCTTCAATGAATACGGTTTTATTCAAGTTGTTCTCATGCAGGCGGTATACACAAAGAATTGAAAATTGTTCATTTACTAAATTACAATTTATTTGTAATACATCAGCACTACTCAAATTAAGACGTTCAACTTTACAATCACCCAATATGAAACTTTTAATAAACACTGCGACGCCACCAGCGCAATAAGAATTATTACAATTGCCGAAGATCTCATAGCCCGGAATATTGTAACTGGATAGCTCATTGTCATACACCCAGATTTCAGTTAATATAATGAAAAATGCTTCACAATTCAATGCATTTAAGTGTGCTAAAAAAGAATTAAAGTTTGTTCTCATGCTACGAATATTTTGATGAATTAAACTAATTTTATTACATGTAGAAGTTTCACAATTTTTTGCGTAATTAGAAGTATTCGAATTCATTTAAGATGTAAACAAAGCAAAAAATTAAATACACTTAAAGACCACATAGGTCGCCTAAACACCTCACTCTAATTACATCGTCTCCTTCTTTCTTGCGCAAAAATATTGTGTTGTTCCTCATCCACATGTACTTGTATTTCTTATCCAACTTGGTCTTCTTCGTTGCATTGAACAGCTCTCTTGTGTGGGATGTCATGCTGTCATTTAGGTATACGTTTGTACCATCATGATGGTCGCCAAGTATTTTTGTGTTTAATTTAAGTTTATTTTTGAATTTCATTTCCATTACACTGTCTTTTATTTGGCGACGGGTAAATCTCACAACCAAAACATTGGTGACGGGGTTATTGGGAGTCTTGCATTTGGATTTTGAGTTCTTAACATTCATAATTTTATTGTTTATTTTTTTGATAAAGCAAGTGTCAATATCTTGCTCACTTATTTGGACACCAACACCATCACGCACAATTTTTAGAGCTGATTGCACTGCACTTGCATTTTCAACATCAGGCACATTTACAATCTCTATGGTGCTTGCAAGGTTGGATTGCTCCAACCAATGCATTTTGTTTTGCAAAATAGACACAGTAGCTTTCAGTTCACAATTTTCAACTTGGAGACTAGTGATACGGGAAATAAAGTCTTGATTCATCTTTTTTAGTTCTAGGATTTCATCATAAATTTTGTCGATCGTAATATCACTTGGTTTTTTATTTTCTATTTCAATTATTGTGGCGACGGAGATGGGGTTTTGTTTGTCTATTGTAGTTTTGGGGGTGACAGGGACGGGCATATTATCTGTAGATAAAGAGCGTCTACGAAGTGATAAGCAGCGAGAGCATCTCCAACTGTTTTTGTTTTTTTGCATAAACTTAATGTCTGCAGGCATCACATTTACACAATTTCCATGAAAAAACACATTGCAATCCAAGCACTCTATTTTGTTAACATCGTTCCGATCGACCTTTTTCTCACAAATGCAATTATTATTCATTATTGTTGGTTTATTTGAATTATTAAAAAAACCAGTAGAAAAGTTCGAAATGACTGTTGTTAGAAATTTACTTTTAACTTAGCTTTACGGGCTTCTTTAATTGTCATGTAACGTGCATACCCCACAACGCTCGAAACAAAACTGTTAAGACATTCAAGGAATTTTTAAGAATGTTCTCATTGTCAATGTTAATTTTTGTTTATTAAATTTGCCCTCAATTATTATATGTCTATAGTAAAAGCGGGTTATCAAAATTCCTTATGCGGGCATTTTTAAAAATCCTTCTTGATATACCGGGGACCAAGTTAGAGCCACAAGCAGACAAAGCAGTTATTAAAAATCAACCAACTTTCGGTTGAAAACTACTGAATAATACTATGGTAATAAAGCTCCTACAGAGCAAGTGGATTAAAAATAACCGAACCGACTTGTTTAAGGAAACTCTGTTAAAAATAATCAATTTATCAATTTCCCCTCCAAATTTTCTCGGTCGTTAAAACCAAAATAAAATTGTTTGGTTGGGATTAATCTAAAACCTTGGTTTGAAGCTTATCAGTTGATTTAAGCCAAGTGTGTTTTTTAATAAGTTGCATTTAACCTTTTTATATCGGTAGTTTATAACAACGAATAGCTACTCGTTATTTTAACAGAGACATAAGTAGTTGCAACTTTTTTGAACCTTGCAAAAACGCACCCTGCTAGGGCCAGCTTTTGAGCGGTTTTTTCTTTTCCGCTAACATTCTTAAGCTAATTTCTGATATGTCTCATTTATCCAATATATCAGGATCGATATCGATAAAATAGTTTTACACCAAATGTATTTAGGGTCAGTCATGTGACATACGCGGGACAAGCTTCAAAACGTTTTCCAATTCAGACATTGAAATAGAGCAAGGCAAAGCACACCCGAATGGTTGCAACAAACTGCAATTGAGGTTATGTATTCCTCAATCTAAGCAGTATAATAGTTGAAACAATTGCAGGACAGGTTCCATCTCCAAAATATAAAAAAATTCACCCTACAAGATACCAACGAGGACGAGTAGGTCAGTTACCAACAAAAAATGAATACCCAGGTTCGCGCAATACATAACTGTTACACCAACAAAACTTCATCGAAACAAAAACAGAAACCAAATGTCAAGTCACCTATCACCTGAACCATTTTCCTTACATTTCATTTCCCTTCGCGACGAAACACGGAATAACAGAAAAACAATTTTCATTAAAAGTCTTCTCGACAACAAATCGAACATTTTAGCAACGCAATGTTCTTCCATCCCAACCAATCGTCCAAACATCATTTGCGCTCGTACTAGAACGTCAATGATGTTACAAAAAAGCGACGGCGAAGAAAAAAAAATGGCAAGCAGCCGCCCAAATCGAAGCACTCAAGCATCAACCCAAACTGTTAGCAGCTCTGGGTGGCTGTGTCGAATTCGAATCCGAAGGTTTACGGGTTAGCTGCTTAGCTGTGTTACCTTCGGCCGATGCAGTCAACAACAACCAGCGACGAGCACAAGAAACCAACCGGGAGAGCTAAGAAAAAAATGGAAAAAAATCGACAAACAGGCAAAATCACTCGTAATGTGCAGCACGCGCGAAATTCGTGACAGGGCGTACGTCTAGCAATAAATCTCCGCTGAGATACTTATTTAAATGTGGTGCAGTATGCCCAGGCGTTCGTATCAAGTGGAGATTAAGCACAGCCTCACTCGGCGCGGTGCGGCGATCACCTCTAATTTTTCTCTCGTCTTCTTTCGTGTACTAGGATCTGGGTGCTGCCTGGGCCTGCTGCTGTCGCTGTTCTGTGTTGTGCTCTCCACCTCGAGCTTACGTTCGACGATTGACTGACTTCTGCGCCTCGTCTCGGCTCGTCTCTGCGAATTTACTGAATTTGCATGTTTTCAGAAGGCATCAAGTACAGTGTATGTTGCTGGCTCCGAAAGTCGATTCACGACGATTTGGGTGGTGATACATGGCTTGAGAGTCGCTCCATCAGCCAGCCACATGCTGGGGTGTTAACTGCCTGGAAATACATTCAGCGGGCCCAAGCTAAGTAAATAGTTTCAGTCCAAGTGAATTTCTCTCGCCTTTTACAAAACAAATAATTGATGCTTTTTTAGATCGTCTTTGTCCGCTCATCTACAAAGCACTTAACCCAATTTGCCCCACTCTGCGGCAGCGGTACTGACCACAGGTATGTGCCTATTCGCCGCATCCCACGCCCTTCCTAATCGATACACTTTTCGAAATTAACTCTATCAAACCTCTGTGAACATAATTATGTCTTAATTGAACACTGCCGTGAGGTGTGGCGGCCCGCGAGCCAAAGAGATAACAATAAAGACGAAAACACGGATGTTATGCAACCTTCATCGCACATTCAATCTGACTACTGTCTCTTTTGGGGAGGGAGTACAATCACAGATGATGCGAATCCGTCAACAATTTAAGGATGAAGTGGGCTAGCTGCTAGCTCCAAAAGGACATCTACTCAGCTTCGCTGAACAGCACCCATACTCTGTTAGCATCGCACTGAAATATTGTGCAAACCATTAGAGCATCGTATCCCCATGTGTCTTGCTGTCGGCTGTCGGTTGTCCGCCCGCCTTTGTGTAAGCACTTGGCTTCGATTTTTATTGGAGCAATCAGCATTGCAGGCAAAAAGAGAAGAAACCAAAACCGAAAATAAACGACCAGCACAACTAAAAGCGAGTGGACCGTATCGGATGCTTAGGAAATATGAAAGTAGTTTTCTAGAATGAGACCACACCTAAGCCCCAGGGCAGTTTCCAGCAGTACTGCGCGTCGCACTGCCCGCGCGCCGCCGCGCACTATTCCAGATCCAGTATGTAGAGCTGCTGCTCATGATGCGATGCTATTGCCGTTGTTAATGTCGTCGTTGTCGTACCCGATGGTGTATACAGTATAGTTGTTGCTGGCATCGTTGCTCGGTTGCGCTCTGCGCAGAGCACCAATTGTGGGCATTACTACCAATAACAATGTGGTGTGCAAAAAATAAGGCGGCTGAAGACAGTAGTAATTGTGTACATTAAAAGTGCAAGGAATCGCAGTCGCAATCGCGATCGACGACTACGACGACGACTGCAGCAACGACAACGATTGCATACGTTTCGAAGAGATCGCTTAAATGAAAATCATTAGGAGCAGCAGAAGCAGGAGCAGCAGCAGCAGCGGTCCAGTAAAAAAAAAAGAACACGTTGGACTTTTGTTTACGCCGGCAAACAGCTTTTACGTACAGCGGCTAGCGCTGGGGTGAGGTGCCGCTTATAATTTGTGTCCAGTTATACATTTTTAAATTAGTATCGCAAAATATGGAAAAGCCACTTGGCTGGGTGTTGGGGTCTCTCGCTGCGTCTTTGTGTGGTAGTGTCTCGCGGAGATGAAAACCCAAGGGTACGTGCGAGCATGTCGCGTTATTTCTTTTGACAAACTGTCGGGCGGACAAAAATGTTGCCCATTAGAGCGGACTGCGAGGCGGGGTTGTAGGGGTATCTGTGGAAGATAGCGGCGCTTGCTTTGTGCCAGCGCAGATGGTCTGGTGGTGGTCTAGTGAGTGGCGGGTGTGTATATAGTCGGACGGATTGGAAAGACGGAAAAGAGTTGGCCCAATGGTGCAACGTTGAGCTTGATATCTCCTGCTGTGATAGCCAATTGCGTTGACATTGCTAATTAATGAAATTCTGTCAAGATATTGCGCTGATTAATTTCTCAGTGCTGACTCGATCACTCCTTACGGGAATGGCACAGATTGCGTGGTCGCCCGTTGTAGGTACATGTACTCGCATTTGTATGTGTACACTTGTATATGCAACGACCATTTGCTGTTGGGTTGGATGACGTCCTGTCACTTAATGTCGACTGCCACGCTTTGGCAGTGAGTCCGTACTGCGCGGTTATCTAACAGTTGCAAAGGTGCAACATTTAGGAAGCATTTAACAACAATTTTCCTAAAATTGTTGGACGATGTCCTGTCACTCAATGTCGACTGCCAAGCTTTGGCTACGAACTCACTGCGCGGTTATTTAATAGTTGAAAATTCGCAACCTTTGTTAACCTTTTACGAGGAGTTCCTCAACTCATTTGGTAAAATACTCAAAAAAATTCTTTATAGATGAAGCTGTACAAGAAACTCGTGGGAGATCGAAGTATTATAAATAGTAACTCATATTTTAATAAGCTGGACGACTGAGTCGCACGCAATTTGCTCGTTCATTGCAAAGTTTCATTATTTGAATTTTTACCGAAAAATTGAGGAAACATCTTCATCGCTGGACGATTTTTCTCAAATCTCTGAAGCCAATTTTGAGAGGATTGAATTGACGTTTTATAGTCAAGGTAGTTGTGTTTACCTGTATGCATTTGTCTGTTGCACATACTAATGCTAATAGAGCGTTTAAAAACAACAACTAAGACAATCGAATGATCTCTCTGTAGTTCACAAACTACAGTTTTGAGTTGGACTCTTTTGTTTTGAAAGAAAGAAGTGCTCAACTAGGTTGCATGAGACTTTGTCGTTCATTGTCAGTTTTGTTGGTAAAATCGTCTAATTTGACAGACATAGGGATTGTTTCCAATATATTAACCATCTTTTGATTTTTTGTGGACAATTTTCACGATTTTTGCGATCATTCGCCTACGGATTGGTTTTTACTCATTTGACTCTGTTACAAATCGCACACACAGATCTACGATAGTTCCTAGTTACCAGTTCTCCTTTGTGTATACGTATGTGCATTCCTGCAGAGCTGTTAATAATTATTAACTATTAATATTGATACAGCACTTTAAACAAACCTATGGGAATCAACAAAAACTATTTAAGTACACCTAGTTAACAATCGTAAAAGATATCCATAACCCATATAATACAGAGCTGCTGGAACTTATTCAGAGGGAAGCTGTCAATCCGCGATGCTAATAATCATTTTTAGTCTCCAGGCTAAATTTTTCAAAATCAAAAATTGCGAAATTTTATGTACAAAATTGCATATTGTGACCTACAAAATATTTTTTGTGTGAAGGTTAAAAATGATTATGAGTAAAGCCCAATGTCTTTGAAAACTATCAATACACACAGCAGTGAAAAAGTTTTCAGAGATATAAATAGAGAGCGCTCTTAGACGTCTATAACTAGAAAGCTTGTAAAATAAAATACTAAAACATAGGAAGCTCACGTTAAAAAAACTGCCAGACCTTTTTTTAAAACTTGGTTGACGCCAAGAACTGCACCATTAACCGTTGTAGCATCTTCTGGAAATGATCGCAAGGAAATACTATCCGACAAATAGAAAACTAAAAAACAAAAAGTTGCATCGAAATTTTGATTTATTTAATTTTTAAATATTACTCCGCCAACAAATATTCAAAACATAAAAAAAATCGAACAAATGGAGCCAATCTCAAAATAAAAAAAAAAAAATATAAACCCGGTAATATAAGAAACATTTGTTTCAAAAATTGTCAATCAACTTTATTGCATAAATGAATTCCTGGCTAAGAGATCAATTTGTTGTTGCCCTTCGAAAAGATATGCAAAGTAATTCGTTCATTGGCTCAATTTGTATCACTTCCACGTTCTTTGTCAAAAGCATCCGAAAATAACGCGTTAGCAATAAGAACCATCGACCAATTCGATTAACATCTTCTTTGCGCGGTGACGCAAACTCACCCGGATGTTTCCTTTCTTTTGCCGCGATACTGTTGCTGTTGCTTGTGCCACAGATGGAACAGAGATTGTCGGAGATTACTTCGAGTGGAGGAGGGACCAATACCATCTAAGTAGACATATCATTAACATCGACACCTCAGCCATTGTCTGTGTTCATCGGCATCAAACACCAAGACACATTGAAGGGGTGGATCACCATCTCCATTGACACGTTCCAAGAAAAGTCAAAAAACAAATTGAAAACGAGATTAAGAGATACCTTTCGGGCTATGTACATATAGCTACGAAGAGTATTCCCCTCGGCTAGGAGAAGCATGACAAACAACAAATAATCTACACAGGCAGCGGGTCAAATGGTATATCAATAGGTTTCACCCATTTAAGTTCATCACAATTGACTCTTTCGGAGACATCGAGTGCCCTCATCACCGAGCGCGGGCAATGTGATATTTCAATCCGTGTGCGCTGCGTAGGCGTACGATTTGGAATCGTTGAAACCTAACGAAAACGCGCGGCGAAATGACTGTGGAATTCCTCACTCAAAACATCGGTCTCCACCAGAGGTGTTACGCAACAGCAAAACCTCACCGATGACTTAACTAATCCTTTGGTTTATCACAAAGACATCAAACCACCAATATAGGTACTCGGTTTCCTGTCCTGTTGCCTGTTAGGCTAACTATCTGTAGCATGCAATCAATTTGACTGGATTTAGTGAGTGCATGCATGAGATATACCTGCGAAAGTGGCCAAAGTTTTCCGCCGCCACACCGCCCGCCCCACTGAGCAATGATCTGATCTGCGACGAGCGCAAGGAAATCCAATAAAAGATTGCAAACACGGATACGTACGCATCTTGCCTTGTTAAGTGCAGCTCTAGGGCTTCGCCGCACCAACCTAGTACCAACGTATCGCGGACGCAAAAGAAGACGAAACAGATACCGCAGCATATAAAGAAGAAAGAGTTTGTGCTGCGGTAACGAACGGCTGATAAAGTCGATTTTTAGGTACTACACATCGCAGTTCCAAAACTATCTGCAAATATGTGCGGCGGTGCGCAGTGCTACACATTCGTCCGTCGACCGAGTTTCCGCGAAGGTCTATGCTCGGTCTGTGCTTGGTCTATATGCATGGTCTGTGTTCGGGTGATGTTTGGTCCGATTTGTGAGCCCATTCAGCTATGCAATATTTCCTATAAATGGTATCTTGAGTTATGCACCTAAAATAAAGTACTCCAGTTGTTGTTGCTTGTGGCAATATCGACAGTCGTCGATCTTGGTCGACGCGGAGAGAGCTCTGAATGTGGTATTAGTGGTGTTGCCGGAGGATGGAAAAGGGGAGGCTGACGTTGGATGTAACAACAACGCTGCTTCCGCCAAGTGAGTGTGGTCAGCAAATTTCCAATCTACCCGATGAAGATGATGATGATGATGATGATGATGATGGTGATGATGATGATGATGGTGCGGATGCTGCTGATGCCGATGCAGCTGGAGGTCTTGGTGAGGTCAATAATGTGGGTACATAAAATTGCCTCAGCAATGTGTTCCAGTTTATTCTGCTATATGCGCGCTCTCGTTACTATGCTTAGCCGCACAGCGAATTAAAGAGGTAGATACCTATACAGCCGTTGTGTTCAGTGTTCTCAGTCCACTTGCAGTGGACACAGTTCAGTGATCCGCTTCATTATTTCCTAGTCTAACTGAAACCGAAAAGAAGAAATGGGGATTTGCGGTCTCGGCAACGATGCGTCCCAAAAGCATTTTCAGATTTTACACAATAAAATAGGACACCGTTCGACTTGGTATTCAAATGGCGTTGTCGCCGGTCGTCGGTCGTCTTGTGGGCTGTGGGCTGTGGGTTGCCCTGGTCTCCGTTTTCTCTCTACAACAACAGTCCGCCATCATCCATCGATGCAATTACATTGCGATGGGTGCGCATTCCAAGTAAATTGGATAAGATTGGGGACTTGCATTACAAGCAGTTACAGATGAGGTATTTCAGCCAAAATGCGGATATCCTAGACTAACGCTGACTGATTGTGAATCCGGAATATTTGTGCTCGCGCTGGTAAATGATTAATATGTGACAAGTGACACAGCAACACTCGGAGGGGCTCGCACTCAGTTGACAAATAATATCACCGCTTAATTAGAATTTAATTACAATAATAACCGGCCGCAACGATCGACAGCACATGTCGTTGCCGCCGTGTCATACCTTCTCGCGCAGTCACTATATCGCTAGCACACAGTAGTGCTTGGTGGATTGATGATGAAGATAAAATTCAAATGGATACCAGCCTGTCAACGGTTAGAAATTTTCCTTTTAGGTCTGTGGGAAATCCGTTAATCATCAGTTGGTTTCCGATGTTCCATAATCGTAATTTTCACAGAAGTGGATTTCCATTTCACGCGAAATTGGACCGGATTACACTTTGTTTTGTTGTTGTTGTTGGCTTTCGATAAATTAAGGTGTATGCATAATGAAAAGATCGTTGTTGATAATGGTGATACAAGTGAATTCTAAATGAGGTTGCTGAGAATAGTAACACTGTAATCAACAGCCGGACGTTTCAAATATTTTGCTCCGATTGAGTTATTGGAAATAGTTTCAGATCGTTGGAACAAACAAGAGATTCACATTGTACGACAAGATGACTTGTTTTACAGGATTATAGAAAGCTTTCTTAAAATTGCCCGTAATTAGTTTTTCTCTCTTATTTGGGTTTCTTGATTTTCCTAAAATTTTCTGCAATGGAGCGAGGGGTTTCATTTGTATTGTAAGTGCTGACTAAGGGAAAGCAACGTTTGGGTTGATTGTTTTTTTTCTAGCAAATGCCTTAGAGTAGGGCTACCATTTTTCCTCTTTTTGGAGGGCATTTCCTCTTTTTGACTCCGGCACGGAACGTTTTAAGACATTGTCATCTCTTTATCCCTAACAAGTCATTTTGAAAATACAAAAAATCATCGCACACTGAATTAAAAAGAAAAACAGAACCAATACAAATCTGATACAAAACATGAAATGAAACAGACTCCCATATGGCAACCTTCTAAATGTCAAACTGCAAAGTTTAATTCAACGCGCCAATTCGGTTTGTTTTGTTTTTCCCCATTTTACCAAGAAAATAAATAAACATTTTATCTGGCGTTTAATTTATGTTATTTTAAAAAGTAAATATATTTTTGTTTGAGTCCATGGGCCTAGTTTTGGTTTTCATTTTGCCAATGATGTACTCCAAAGTTTGGGATTTTAAAACGTTTTGCCATGGTAACCCTACCTTAGAGCCACAAAGATTTTAGATAGTTTCTTTACATTTTTCGAGTCGACGCGATAAGAGCTCTCAATCACTTCTTTGAACAAGCAGCATCTAGATAGGAAGATGTTTGATTCGCAGTTGATAGTTTTTATGTAAATGCCGACATTTGTCATAAGAGCCCATAAAATATTGTGTCGCACATTAAATATCTGTCTTACATCGTCAGCGAAGAAGTATATGCAGGAAAGGAAGAGTAAAATCCGAGTCGTTTTGTGGTGAGTCGCAGATTTAGAATTCTCCCAAAACGAACTCAAATTGAATATAGATTAGTTTTTAGTTTGTTTTCAGTGTGGAGCAATAGAAAAAGAAAACTGTTCGCTGTTGCAACTGTTCTTATAAAAAACGCTTTAAACAATTCCGTGAAATAATAAAAACCCCAGCTGCTTGCAACGTTATAAAAAGAATTATTATTTCATTGGAGAAGACAACGCTCTTTTATACATATTTTTTGTTTACATTATTTGACAGTTGACATTTGACGTTTCGGCATAGGGGAGAGTGGGCACATTTGAACGTATGTTGCCTTTGAACAGCACTAATAAAATTATATTAAACAAATATTTGAGAGCGTAAACTGAATTTTTATCCTGGCAATATTGTTTTTTTTCAATGTCAACGGCTATCGGACATCTTTTCAGTAGTCGCTTGAAACTAGCTCGTGTTGAATGTTTTTATGCTGCATTTCTAACTTTTTTGTAAGAGTATACAAATTTGTTGGTGAGCTTTTTTTTTGTAAAAATATATTTTTCGAAGGCGAACCATATTAAGCTAAGTTTTTCTTATATATGAGTGTACAAGCAAATTATTGAAGCTAAATTGTTTGTGACAACACACATTGGGGCAGGTTTGAACAAAATGGTCGGGGCAGGTTTGAACTTCTTCAAAATGATGACTTTTGCTTTTGACTTCTCTTAATTTCAGTTACGTAAAAGTGGCTACTCCTCGTTTATGTAAAAACTTGTTTGTTTCGTTATATTTATATGTGTATAAATAAAGTTATCTGTGAATTCTAATTTGTGTACCTATTTTAAGTTTTTTTTTGTTCATGTTATATGTTCGTCCTGATATATGAATTCTGGTTTTTTTATCTCTAATTTAAAAATCAAAACTTATTTATAATTTAAATAAAGCGTAAAGTCTCATTTCAGGTTAATATTTTATTATAAAAACTGTCGTTCAAAGGTGCCCCAGCGTAGTTCAAAACTGCCTCACTGGGGGGGACACCTCTGAACATAAGGACCTGCTTCATTCAAAAAAAAATAATAAATCGAAATCTTAAAACGGATAGAATTATGCGTTTAAACTAAAGCTGAGTTCCAATTCTAAAAGAAAAAAGAAGTTACAGATCAAAAATTCGAAAAATAGGTTTTTATTAGACTTTAAAGCAAAAAGTGTTCAAAGGTACCCCACTCTCCCCTAATTACCCTTTGGGGAAATTTCAATTGGGATGCGTGCATATCAGTACACCTTTGTTGACTTATTTAAATATTTAGCCATGGTAGGTACTACGAGGTTGTTCTTGACGTTTTTTAAATGCCAAAAGAGAGCTTGGGAACTTTTTTCAAATTGAAAAGCCTTACCCCAAAAATAATGTTGCATTTATGGATTAGTTTGATGATGTTATGTGTTTTGGATTTTAAAATACTGGAAAACTTTCTTATTTAAAAAAAAAGACGATCTTTCCACAACGTTATAAAAAATAATCGGTTTTATTGGCGTTCGTGTTAAAACAATTATGTAAAACTTTATACTTGTGTTCTTAATCATATGCGAAGTACTGAAAGTTGTCTACGTAAAGTTGGGGAGAGTGGCTCGCTTCGGTCGCGGGAAAGGCTTTACACACCAGTAAGACATTTGAATGTCACTCTCCAAGATATATATTTTTTTTAAATTCTCTAAAATATAAAGTAAAAAACCGAAAATAATTTTTCGTCTAAATTACTTCCTAGTTTACAAATTATTTTTTTTTTTTTCAATTATTTCCAGTATTACAAATTATTGTTGTTTATTCGTTTCGGTAAAGGAAAATCTAACTGATAGCTTTTAGGGAACATTCTCCGCATTCATACCTCCATTTTTACATTTTTTTTTTCATAATTTCTCAATTTTTTTTCTAAATCGGTTTTATCATCATCGAAATGGTTAATTCTTTTATAACTTCCGCACATAGCAAATTCGTTTTGCAGAATTTATTATAACTTTGATTTATGAATTTTTCTTCATCAAATAGGGGAATCCCCTAACAATATTTTTCATTTTTTTCTCGGTACAAAATTCTGTTAATTTACTGTTCCATCCGAGCAGGGATTCGAAAAGATAATACGCTAGTCTGTTGATCTTTTCTAATAAAATCATTTTTATTACATGTTTACGAATTATCCTAATAATTCACTTCAAAACAATAAGTGTACCTATTCTCATAACTTTATGCAGCTCGAAAATTTATAAATTTCTGCGGTGCTTTAAGTGAACACCCCTCGGAAATATCATTGCGTAAATCGGGTAAATCGAATGTCAAGTCGGTTGTTAAACTCAGCTGTTGCAAATTATTTCCAAATTACCTATCGAAATTCCGAAAGTAAGCGAAAAAAAAAAAAAACTTATTAAGTTCTTGGAGAAATCGGCAGTAAACGACTTATTTATATTGGAAGTATAAAAAAAAACTCTGGAAACAAACAAACAACAGACGACTGTCTGTCAAAGTTTGACATTTGTGATTTGCGCAACTTTCCGCGGTTGATTTCCGAGCCTAAATCGTCGCGGAAAATGATGACGTCTGCGTAGACTACTCTCCATACAAAATCTGACAGTCCGTTTACGAGGTGGTAAATTTCTGCAGTTAACGCAGTTTATGAGGCTTTTACGCATTTAAGTGAATACCCTTAATATTTCTACAACTTTTATAGGACTTAAACCAATCACTTAATTCACTACATACTTAACACTTCATTATTACCAACCGATTACGCTTTCGAACTTGATCTCAAATCTGCCCTTTCATATCTGCCCCGCCATCTATCGGGAAATTTCTAGTGAATTCCGGTTCGTCCCGAACAAACTCGATGGTTCTGGAATAAGCTCTTAACTCTCCACTTATTTGACTGATTCGAGTCTCCAATTAGAAGTGGAACTTCTTTGGTGAGTAATCGGTTGTTTTTTTAGGTTCCACTCTACAATACAAACACAATTTAAAAATAAAAGTGCCTTCGTTGTAGGAAAGTCCGACTGTATATGAATTTGATCATTAAACGTGTAAACATTGTCAAAAAATGTAATTCAATGCTAATGGGGAAAAAAATCTAGAACCGAATTCGCTTTCCGGTGACCGAAAGATAATAAATATAACATCGCCCGTTTTCGGATGATTTTTTTTTTAACAAAAAACATTTGAAATGTTTCGTCTATTGCTGTTACATTGTTTTTCTGAGACAAGGACAAATGACAACACCACCTACTTCGCTTGTGTACAATCTTCTTCGGCTTTCGACTGTCACGTATCCCTTAGGTGTATGTACATATGTTGCATGTCATGGCAGCACTTTGCGAAGTGAAATCCTCATGTCGGTTCAGCTCACTTTCATTTTCTGTTTTAAATCATTACACCGAATTCGGTTATGCTCACTTTTGATGTTTGCCATGTCAGACGCAGACGCCGTAATCCTGACAGGGCCAATTAAACGCGACAACAATTTTTCATTTTCATTTATGGATCCAGTGCTACCTCAATTCGAGTGCGCACAATGCAGAGCAAATTGCTTTTGATTGTTTTTTTTTTTTCGTTCTCTTTCAAATCCAAAAGCATACAAGTGAAGGGTTAAAGATGGTGTAAGCACACCACTCACGTCTTAGACACGCATCTATCGTTTTTGGGTCAAACTACGACCCAACTTCAATTAAACTGCGATTGGAGCCTTTTAAGGCCGCTGTGTCCATGAAAATGTGTTGCCTGTCAAATTAAATGGCCGTACGCGTTACGAGATGCTTTAATGGATTTCGGCTGCATGACGCAAATGAGGAAAATGCGCCCGCCATCGCCACGCGCTTTGTGCTTTACATATCACTCAGTTAGTGGTTCTGTCCATCAAATACCGTTTAATCTGAATTACTTTCAAAAAATGAAAGTCCAGCTAATCTCGCGTTTGTCGATCAAATCGGGCAGCTCAATGACTTAGCCATTCGCCACCAACTTGTTCGTGACGCTTCGCTGTTGATCGGCGGCTACGGCTGTGGAGTGGAATCTCTCAAAACAATCCACATTTGAACAAGTGACAGATCGTTGGATTGAGTATGTAAATATGTATTCAAATTGGCTGGGAGTGACGCCTGCTAATCGGCATGTATATACGCCAAGATCCGTCTTCCACCAATTAGAAGCACTAGCACGCGGCACATAACAACAGTAGTCAAGTCATGCCTCTCGAGTCTCGACGAACCGAGCTGCTATGCTGTACACAATCGGCTGTCGGACGAATGTAATTATGTTAATTTTTTTCCACTGGGCGCGCTGCTCGCATGCATGGACGCTTTCGCGGAGTGGCAACTGGCAAATGCATACGCATAAAGAAGAGACTGCAAGGTGCTTCTGCTTCACGTGGTTGGACGCTACCGGCGCGGCGGTGTCTTCGCACGTCCATACCGTATACCTACCACCACCTCTGCTCGTTTTTCACCCAAGTGTGGATGCCGGCTTACTCTGGCGACCGATGGACAGTAGTCCCGCCCGCCTCTTCAAACAAAAATATGTGTGTGATTTACCTTTTATTTTCCGCCAACCATTCTTGGCCGAGAGATTCGCTTTTTTCACCGCCTGGTGGGGAGCACTAAGCAGCAGTAAAATATTCGATAAAGAGTTACATGCTCGCATCGAGAATGCCACTTGGCCAAGTGGTGGGTCCCCGGCCGTCAGTGTGTGTTCACACGTATGGGCGCTATTGACGGGCTCGGAACTCGACTGGCTGGGGCGCTGTAAATAGAAAGCTTTTCTGCCATTGGGTAGGGGAATAAATTATGTGAGCATAAGGTATTTTGAGGCGGACATTATTGTGGCTTGGTGTGGTGTTGAGCATGATTAGACGATTAGCGTGCGCTGTGGTGTGTCACAGCGCACATCTTGCTCGAATGCGGGCACGGGTGAGGTGTGCAGACGTCTGCACATTCGAATTGGCTTGCGCAGAAGCTTGGAGCTACTGAACGGCACCGTCAAGAAATAATCGATTTGTGGCGTCTTCCTGTTGCAGTTGGCTGATTCGCGTGGGCGACAATTGCTGCAACGAAACATCTGATGAATATCGATGAACACCTGACGGAGGCATGACTTTGAAACATTTTTCACACAGCTACTATACACTGGATTGTGCTTGTGAAAAATGTTTTTGTCTCAGGGCAGGTAGACCGATGAATGGGTTAAAGTGGAGTGTAAAGCGGATTTATTGGAGCTATTTTGAGTTTTGTTTGAGGCCCCAGCATCACAATGGCCAACAACTTGTGATATTTATTTGCATTTGCATTGGCCTATTTGTGTATGTATAGTTTAGTGTATACCTACAAACTTTATGAATTATGCTTAATAAATGGTACTTGTAGGGTATTTGTGTATTTTGAATATTTAATAAATGGTAAAGTCTTTCGTAGGTGACATATGGGGTTCATTGGGTTTTTAAAAATATTTTTTTCATGCATAAACAAATGCAATGGCGTCGATCATAAGAATTTGACTGTTTAATCAAAACTTGTCGGCGCAGTGGCTTTGTGGTTAGTGTGTTGGACTACTAAGCGAGGGGTCCCAGGTTCGAATCCCGAGAAAAACCCAAATTCCAACTTAAGGTTTTTTCACTGCGCCACCTCTCGCGAACGTCTGACAAACATCCGAGAGTACAACTGTCATGAAAGAGCTTCTCAATTGGCCGTTTGGACTCGGCATAAAATTGTAGATCCCTTCCATTCGTCCCAAAAATAAAAACTCAAACAAGCCGAATGTTGTTGTGAGAAGCTAGGCCTAGGGTCCCTACGGACCTGTTGCGCCAATTATTTATTTGTGTAATATTTTTAGATAACCAGTACTTGTAGCAATTTAAATGTGAATTTTTTTTTCATATATTTCAAGGACTTTTCCAAGAAAATAATTTAAAAAAAAATCGAATTCCCCCAAAAAACAAAAGAGTTCAACAGCGAACTTGGTTTTGATGGTGCAGAATTCAAGTGAACATTCGAATACCCATTTGGTTAAGCATAGCAACCGCGACCAATTTCGATTTAATAATGCCATCCAACCTGATGTTTGGATAGAGGTTTCTGTCTTTCTCTCATGAAGATTCCTCAGCAAAGAGAAAAAACAACCCAATTAGCAACCCAACAATGTTTTTAGTGAAAACGTTCTCATTTTCTACAATTCCACTGGCACAGGCCAAAATCAATTAGAACTTAAAAACCTTCTTTGAATTTCGCCCTAGTCGCGTGGGTTCCTCGAGTCAAATTTCTTAACTATTAGATTGTGTATTGGTATGGTAGCTGATAGAGGATTACAGTGGGCAATGGAGGTGTTTGTTTTTTTTTTCGAACTAAAAAACTTTGGTTAAATTTTTAATTGCTAATTTTTACGAAATGACATCGTTATCTTAATATATATTAAAGATCTAAAGTCTATAAAGTTTGGAGTGACGAAAAATTATACCCATTGCTTACTTCACAAATCTCATTCCGAATCAGTGTGCATAATTTTTTGTTCTGAATCTATAAACAGAAAATAAGCAACGTGTGGCTGTTACACATTCGGCCTTACCAATAATCAACTTTAGTCTGGCAGTTTACGCGAAGACTCTACACTTTCCAAAATCCCTTTACCATTAAACAAATATAGTAGTAGAATATCGCTAACTGTAGGGTTAAATGTAAATGTAGAGAAACCCATGTTTATCTTGGGCATTAGCTAAATAAATCCTACCTTAATGTCATTTTGAAGAGGAGTGTTGCCCAACCATCCCAAATGACGGTATTGAATTTCGTAATAGGAGGGAATTTAAATACGCTGTTTATAAATATAAACTTATTTTAGTAAATTGTAAATGTTTTCTGATTTGGAAACGTTGGAAAACACAAATTGAAAAAAAAAAATAAAAATGTTGCATTTTCGTTTTATTTATAAACATTTGAAATATATACCTATATCTATGCTTTTCTCTGCGTTATCTTGTTTAACCTCTAGTGCTTGCTTTGTGATTTTGTTTCCCTTTTTAGTAGTTTGCAAGTAACGAATGCTTGCTTAGTTAAAACAAATTGGATACATGTTTGGGATCTTTCCAAGACTTTTTTGAGATAATAAAATATCTGTTCACTTAAGATTGGACAGCTCATACTTGAATACCTATCCTAAGTACCTTTTCGACGACTCAGGTAGAAATTTCGCTGCAGCCAAACCCTCTTTGAAAAATAAGTTTGTTCCCCTAGACTGAGAATCTTTAATGTTGGTGTGATTTTTGTTGCTTTGCAAAGTTTGACTTCGCGGAAAATATAGTTAAATAAGAATTGTCAGCATTCAGCTAAATCCACGCGAAATAATAAATTTAGGACCTTCTGGCGCAGTAACATAAGACGATATACAGAATTCTGTATTACTTGGTGCGAATCCATAGAGGAGAAAACATGACAGCATTCGTGAAGAAGAATGTCCACGGCTTTATATTTGTCGGTTTTTAAGTTTCCCTAATTAATTATTATATGGTATACAATTTTGAAAAGATCAAATTAGTTATTTTCACTTTTGCAATCACTGTTTCGGTGCTTGGCAAATTGTAACTCAAACGGAAATGCTGCTATTATTATTTCTTTCGAAAATAAAGATTCAAATGTGATCCTTAGACTACCAACAAACCTTGATATGCATCCGCAGCCTACGAATAAAAAAAGCATTTTAATAAACTGTGTTTTGTTTAATGAATAATTTCAAAGAGATATTATTACGACACAAATTCACTCATAAATCAATCGTATTACAAAACAAAGGAAAGCGTACTATAGAAAGTACTGAAAATTGTGTCCCATCGAATTTCATTACTGATTTGCATATGATATTTCACCCAAATTCCAACTTAAGGTTTATTTTTTCACTGCGCCAACTCTCGCGAACGTCTGACAAACATCCGACTGTCATTAAAAAGCTCCTCAATTGGCCGTTTGGACTCGGCATAAAATTGTAGATGCCTTCCATTCGTCCCAAAAATAGAAACTCACACAAGACGAATGGTAGTGAGAAGCCAGGCCTAGGGTCCCTACAGACCTGTTGCGCCAACTATTTATGTATTTATATGATATTTGACAGATCAGTGGATATTTTCTGCATTTCCTATTTTATGTTTTGGTTTTTGCTTATAACAAGCTTCAAGAGGCCCAAAGATATTTATTTATTTATTTATTTGAAATAGAGTGGCTTCGTACAATTAAGAACCAAGTTCTTTACTAGTACATAAGATACGGGAGAATAATAAAATTACAACAACATTAATACATAAATTATAAATAATAATATTAACATTAAGGAAAAACAGAATACAATTTAAACATAGATTTCGAATTTTTGAAAAGACTAACAACTATAGGTATTTTTAAATTTTTAAATTTTACAATAAAAAAAAAAAAGAAAATTGAGAGCAACAAGTGTGTTTTGTTTAATTTTAAATCTATATACTTAGTTAATTTACTTTATGTATGCCTATTTTTGTGTCCAGTCTGCTTTAGATATTTTTAAAATGATTGAATAGAGAAGCACTGAAATTTCGTGACCCTACCATACGTCTTATTTAAGTCTAATCTAGTTCTAGACATGGAACCAAAAAGAGTCTCAACAGCTCCCTGGGTTAAATAAAAGAGACCAACAAAATAGATCTCTTCTGGTCGCAGTGTACAGGGCCTATTCCTTACAATACAATACAATACAATACGTCTAATTACATATGGCAGTGAATTCCATAACCTTATAGCATGAACAAAAAACAAATAGCTACTTTCTAAATAGCGATGAATTGGAGGATTTATATTTCCAGTTCTGGAAGAATAAGGAAATCTGTTTGGCAAATTAAATTGCAATTTATAAGTTCCTTTTTATAGAATAAAATCCTCGTTTTGAAATATACGAATGACCATATTTTTATTTTTCACGAAAACAGATTATGAATTTTGTATTCGTCGATGACAACAAATGTAATAGATCTTACAAAAGTTGTCGGACTAGGAAATGTGGAGGTCTAATTGTGTATTGGTACCGTTTCACTAATGCTGTAGATTTTTACTAAAGTTGGCAGCTAATCGTCGACATTACTGTTTGATTATTAGTATAAGGCCGATTAACTATAAAACATAAATGGAAGTTATTTGTTACAGTGACTTCTACTAGATCCTATTTTGAGTCACTTTTCCAGGCGATTTGAAAACGTTTTAAAAAAATTGTCTTTATGTATTCAAAGTAAATTAATTTGGTTTATAACTATACGCATTCTGTATGAAAGCAACTACATGAATACATCAGATTGGAAAACGGCACTAAAAAAATGACTCAATGGTAAACATAAATAAAAAAACTCTCAGCAGAAATCTAGGCTGGCTGAAAATTTGACAGAAACACACGAGATCGATTTAGCCAAAGCCTGGAAATTCAATCACTATAATACAATAGCCCGGAAATCAATATTTTCAAAAACTCGGATTTTTTCAGGCCTCTTTCTTGTTTTTATTTTGGTTACCAAAAATATCGCTTTTAAAAACACATCCGAAAATGGTAGACTTTTCAAATTAAAAAAACTTTGCCATGAACGGAGCGAGCCATCTATCCCAAATTAATTTTCCTTTGTTATCCGAGCACTGAGCTTATATTTTCACTTTTTGGACAGAATAAAGGTCCGATTTGAGTTAACGGCCCTGGGAGAAGGAAATTCAATAGCCAAGCTGTACGACGACATAGAATTAGTCAAAAATTGCTCATCTTTCAACTTTGATTGCTGGTACATGTAGAGCGCATAAACACAATTGCTTCGGCCGTAGAGTCTGCGACTCCAATTCAGAGTGGGGCTCGATAGGTTCCTATTAACAAGAGCCAATAAATATTTTACTTCTTCTGTTAAATACCTGACTTTTCGATGTTTGAGCACAAATATATAAAATCACTGACCTACCCTAATCAGTGCCCATTACTGTGTTTACTCTTAAAATGATCAGGCACATTTTGCAGCCATGTACCGTTTATTACTGATTTAAAACGAAAGAGTTCAGCAACGAACTGACAATGCAAAAACTTCCTTCCATTTCGTCTTCGATTCAATAAAGATATGAAAGACAAGCCATTTTAGAACACACATTGAGGAGAGCTATATGAATGCGTGCGAGCAATATGCGGTGGTACAACTGTCATGAGAAGGCTTCCCCATTCCCTAAGTGCAACATTATTCCTCGCCGACCGCCTTGATGACGTAATATCAGTTCAAACGTATGATTTCACGCGGTAGAAGCACAACATCATGTCATGTCGGCAACAAGGCGACAATAAATCATCGAAAAGTATAGTTACCATTGAATTACCCTAGACAAAGTGTGTTAATTGTGAAGTAAACTGCTTGGGTTAGGTTTCGTCCATCACGGTGGTCAATTAACTCGAAACTCATTTCTGTGATGTGGAAATAGTAACCTAGTTTGGTGCGCTGCTCCGTTAGAACATTCAACGAAGATATCTGGAAGTGCAATTACATTTGCGGTTCGCCTTACCTAACAGCGCGCCGCGCCGCGGAGTTGCGATGTTGGTTGCGACGCTGCGACTGGCTCTCCTGGCATCCAGTTTTCGAACGGCCACTTTTGATTATATAGGTGAGTGAACTGTGAGGCAGAGGTGTATCCCCATTAGGCGCATACCCAGCTCTAACGACGAAAACCACGAGTACAACGACTACGATGACGACGACGACGACGACGACAAAGACTATACGACTACGACTTGGACGTCGTCTTACTACCTACCGCATAAGCACATCTGTAGCTCAAATTGCTCCAGTTTTCACTTTTTTATATCTGATAGTCCGTCGTCGTTGTCCGCATACATACCGCGCCACACATCGTCGTGCAGAGCACACCACAGAGCACCAGAGGAGATGCCATAAGTAAGTCCGGTTAAGAGTGAGGCTTCTACACGGAGCTGTTGTTTTTATCTCTTTCAAAAACCGCATTTTACTGCCATCATAGGACGTGTAAATTTATCCTCTGATTAAGAAAAACAAAAAAAAAAACAGAGAAAAAAACGTGCGCTACGTATAGTGGGCAGCTTGTTGCCAACAATGCGGTTTCGAAGTTCTCTCTCTCTCCAATTAGAAAACCAAAACTGAGTGACATAATTGGATCAGTTGGAGAATATCAGCGAAATAGAAAGGACTCCTGCTCCTGCCTACCTATTGGGGCTGGCAGTCAATTTCGCTTTTAGACGAAATACTAGCTCGGTACCGATATTACTCAATTCACGCAGCGCGCAACAAACCAGTCCGGAAGGAGAACTGGATTTAGAATGCTTTGTGGCTGAACCAATTTCCACATAATTCATCCTTCACAAATCGCGCGCCATTCGTCGTTTGTAGCGGTGATTTTGAGGACGCGCGACAGAAAACACGATTGCGAATACGAATGCGCACACGCTCTCGTATGTTAGTCAGTTTTATCCGCCCATTTCCTTGGCGCAGATCGAAGATACCAAAGCCATAACATTACCCATTGTGGCTTGTTAAGATCTAATTTACGTAAGCAAAAATAGAACCGAATCACCTTCGGATGGTAATCGGCATCGCCAGCGCAGAGCAGCACGGCACAGCGCACACATAGACTTCCTCGTTGTCTTTAGTAGCAGACAGTATCTATAAAATTCATAGAAATGTCGCCTACATGCGCGCCCAGTTCCAATGCCTTTTTAAATTATGCGCGCGCTGAAAGTTCGGTGCTGCGGTGGTGCGGCAGCCCGCTCTTGGGACGGAGTCTATGCGCCTTATACAGTCTATGTCGCTCGGTCGCCTCTGCGCGTTGCTGTGTGCCGGTTGATTGTTTCTAGAATGTCAACTAGGCTCGCGAAAAGCAGCCTTACCCGCCCTGTCGCCGGACCTGTGTGTGTGTGTGTTTGCGCGTTATCCATTGTGCGTATGCGACCACAAACCGGACAACCTTCTTACGTCGATCTGCGAGTACGGGTGTTGCGCATTTGCATGCGATAGCGGTTTTACAGTCACCGGTCACATTTGGCCATCTTTCGATTGCTTCTATAATTTTATTGGATTAATTGCGCGGAGTCGCGTTACTCTGGGGATGAATCAAAAATTCATAAGCCGAGTGGGTGCGGTTCCGGTTGTCGCCTAGCCGCCGCCGACAAGACCTGACAGCATCACTTGAACACTTTCGGTCCTACTAAGCCATCGCGCGCCTGACAAGTAGCGCTTCCAAAATTGGATTCTTGTTTCGATGGTGCGGAGGGGTACGTCAGCTAGATGCTGTTCCTTCTATGTATACGCGAAGTGCTTTTCGAATTTTATGCGACACGATTGTTGCTTTTGCTTTAGGAAAAAAAATGTGATCAGTTTTCCTGGCCTTTTATTTACGATGTCTTGCGCCAAATGCGAGATCTTTCACTGCAAATCCATAGCTATAAAGTATCGCCCACACCATCGTGTAATATTGCTTGTTCGGATCGTTCGCAATGTAGAAATATATCAAGTGGTCAGTAGCGCGCTGGAGGATTTGGCTTGTTGTTGTCTTGCTTTTGTTTTGCTTCCTCTTTTCGTGGTCGGCTCTGGAGTTGTCGTTGTCGTTGTCTGTCGCCGCGCCGGCCCCGGCACTAGGGACACTGAGCACTGAGCACTGAGCACTGAGTGTGTGTGGAGGGAGATTGCTTTATGTTGGCACAGAGTTTTGTTGGTTCGTTAAAATGTTGACACTTTCTGGGGCTCTACTAGAGAGAGATCCTGCGCGGAATGAAGCGATGCTGATGCTGTGTAGATAGCCACCACTACGAGCTCTATTTGCGCGAAAGTCACATTTTGTGTTGTTCAGCTGTTTGGTTCAGCTATCTTTGTGGGTGTCTGGATATTTACGAGTTGACAATGATAACAGTACTACTTAGGTCCGGGCTTGGGTAATGCCATGTTTTAGGTAGCCAACGTCCTGAGGATTTAATATTTCACTTGAGTTCTGTCAGCTCGACGACGCGACGTATACATTCACTTTGAGGAGTAGAAAGTCGCTCGCTCTATCAGCATCAGCACAACACTAACACACACTCGACCTATTCGAGCTCCTTTTCACCTGATGTCACTCTTTCACATTTCACTCCACATTCATTTTTATGTGACGCCGGATTATTAATCAAAAGTAATTCAGTTCCAGTCGCATTCGATTAAGCTGATTCAGCTTGATGCTCGTGGTTCGCTTACATTCGTGGTGATTAAACGGTCTGAACCCTGCTGGTGGAGTGTTTTTATTTTTTGCCATTTCTTGAATGAATGCACTTCCGACACAGGGAGATGCTGCTGGCTGCCTCCTTTCGAATGGTGCTGGGTGCTGGCACATCCATTCGGGTTAGGAGGAGGGTGCCAACAACGAAGACGTCTGCGAGACAAGTGCATTCGCCTGCATCAAGTTCAATAAATACCGCTCGCTGCTGTAGTTAAGGTAGCACTTGTTCGAACATCCAGTCCAGTGATTCTGCAGAGAGGAGACAGCTCCTCAGCGTCATCGGGTTTCTTCAGATATCGGAGTGATGGCTGTGTCGTGGCAAAAGTAGGCAGGTTGTTGCGATTCGCCGGTAATGTGGTAGCTGTAGCGGTAACTTGGCCGTTTGTCTTTCAACGCGCATTCGAATCGATCAAATCGCATTGACATTTGGACATGACAGTCACAATTTAGATCATCGGACAATGAGATGATACGCTGCGATAGAAAATCAGTCTTGGGCAATGCTGGGCGATGTTATTTATGTAGTTTATCAGAATGTCGACCATTGTCAGGATACATGTAATGGGGTGATTTAACACACCGTTAGAAGGAAGGGATGAATAGAGTCGACATATCGGCTTCCTATTGAGCGGACGCAAGTTTATCCATGTAAAACAAAACTGAAATCGTTGGGTGGACATGATTATATTTTCGATATATATTTTGAATGACATATTTTGTTGAACAAAGTTTTATTGCCAATCATAAGGTGACAGTGAATGAAATTTGCTAATTCGACTACATACCTACTGTTGAAAAAATGCTTGATTTAAAGGCACTAAATTTTGCAGTAAATTTTCTTATGAAAATTTATAATTATTTATAAATTAGTGACTTCAGGTTGCTTGTTTTTTACGATATATAAATTGAAAATTAGAATTTTGTAGAAAGAAAGAAATGTTTAGTTACTAAGTTAATAAATATTAATTTGAAGCAAAGTATTAACTTCGGAGAGTGGTTTCTTGTAATGATTTCTTAACACCTACATCAGTTTCAGGGATTTATTTTAAATTAAAGGACATACGTAGAGCTGAAGAATACTTAAAAGACGACCAAATGTTCACTAACCTTTCGTAAAGAAAAATAAACTGAAAATTAAAAAAAGTATGCATTTCAAATCAGTCGGTTCACGGTTGTCACTTTGGTATTTTAGTATTTATTAACTTTAACTTTCACTATTAACCAGGTATTTTTAACCTATGCTACCACAAAAAACTCTTGATAATGCCCACAGATTTAACGAGCGTCAATTTTGCAACATTAAGAGAGCAAAATGGGGCGCCTCGGAATGAAAACAGTTTACAAAAGGACCCTGCGAATAGCAAACAATTTATATACTTATTGAGGATAACTTAAGACGTAGGATCCTTCTTTCAAAAAAGTGATGAATTTCTAAATATAGCCATCCTCGAAGTTTGACGTACTCAAAATATTATTGAATGCATTTATCATTTATAAGCCTATAGTATCCTGCTCGCGCTAAATTTTATCTCCCATGCAAAAATGTCTACAAAGATAAAATTTACCGAGGCAGTTTAGCAGAGCAGTATTCTGTTCGCACGCTAAATTCTTAACTTCATACAGATGGGCCGATGACAAGTCTCCACTTATTTAGCTTTAGATAAATGTTGACGTAAAAAACGGAGGAAGAAGTTTGTGTTGCGTTTATTATGGATATTTGTTTGGTGGAAACCGCAGAGAACATTATTTGATCAAGAAAGAAAGGACACAACTTTTCTTTTCAACTAGTGCTTATTTCCCGAATGGTAACGCTTAGCTCATGTCTGATTTGACAGATATTAGTTTTATCCTTCCGCTGAACGAATATGGTTGTATATAACGAGTATGGTTGTTGTGCTGGGAAATATTGCGACATTACTTTGAAAATCATGGTAATGTTGCAGAATGTGTGCGACAATTGCGTACGGATTTTGGAAGAAGAGAAGCACCGTCAGCTCCGTATGTTCGTTATCTTGTGAAAAAAGTGAAAGAAACTGGCATTCTCATCGATAAACCAAAGCGTGAAAAGCCAAAAACAGTGCGTACACCCGAGAAAATAGAAATTTTGGTCCAGAGGCATAATTGGGCCATTTTTCTTCGAAAATCAGCAAGGAGTGGACGAATTTTTGTTCACAAAAATTGAAGAGGAGGATATTGGCAACATTTGGTTTCAACAGGACGGCGCTACGTGCCACACAGCCGAAGCTACACTCGATGTTTTTCGCCCTGTTTTTGATGATCGCATTATCAGCCGCAGAGCTGATGTCGTCTGGCCACCGCGGAGCTGCGATTTGACACCGTTGGACTATAATTTGTGGTTTGCCGTAAAAGATAAGTGTTACGCGGACATGCCAGAGACAATTGACGCTTTAAAGGACAATATTCGTGCAGCCATTGGTGAAATACAGCTGCACACAATCGATAATGTGCTTAAAAATTGGACCGATCGTGTAGGCTACTGCATGGCCAGCCGAGGCAGCCATTTGAATGAAATTATTTTCCATTATTAACCGGAAGGATTGTGCTTTCAAATAAAAAAAGAATTTTGAGAAAATATTCAGTAGTTTTTTTTTATAGCATTTTCAAAAAAAAAAGTTATTTGGCGGCCCCTTTATTTTGATGTTAATGGAAAATTTTTTTTTTTTAAAGCTTCAAATAATCTTACGGCAGTTTGTTTGACTTTTTTGCAAATATGAATTGATGGGACACGAAGAAAAGTGTCTGCTTCTGCTTGCTACTACAGAAATTATTGCAGCTGCTGCAGCAGCTTGTAGCCATTGTTTCGGAACAATTCAAACACTGCGATGTCTTTGAAGTTTCAAATTCGAAAATTGTATGTACACGAATAATTAAAATTACGTTTACTGTCATGAACAAGTGGTTTTTGTCGCAGCTATATGATGTTTAATAATTTAGCGAGCATTTATCTTTGGTTTGGAGAAACAAAGTGGAGACTAGGGACGCTAGAATTTAGCGCGAGCAGGGGGTCAATTCTGGTTCTGTGAAAGGGTGAATCGAATAAATCGTTTTCACATTCCCTCTCATAGACTGCTTTCATTTTTTCGATTCACTCAGTACTAAAAAGCGATTCTCGTTCAATAAATGAAACTATCGTGGTGAATATAATATCGCTGTGTTGTACGATATCAGTTTCTCAATTTTCAATCTTTCACTAAAAACATTCAATTGAAAATGAGGACGTGAACAAAAATTATTCATATGAAAATATTTGAAGTTTGGTTTCACATTTTCGTAGAACGGGAATCAAAATTGTTGAAAGTGTGAAAACAATTGCATTTCATTTTTTCACGCAACCAGAATAGACCCCCAGGAATAGAATAGAATAGACCCGAGCAGTATTTATTTTTTTCCCAAGTAAATCTGTGGTCACAAGGCAAAACCGCTTAAGTCTGTTTTACTCATTGTTCAGGAGAGCAGTTTAAAGTTTTTTTGACTCCATTGACTCTAGTGACTTAAGCTGTTGTTTTTTTTTTTAAATTGTGGCCACTTATTTTAGAAAATAGATTTGGGTACGGTGAATCTAATGGCGTCAAAATCTCAATTTCGTCTTAAGTCGACTTAAGCGGTTATGGTTTGTGGCCACTGAAACAATGTTTAATGCGTTTCATGTTTTTTTTTCTTGTCAAGTAGTTTTTGATTGATTATGATGGCTCCAGTATTTTGGGGGGAATTAATTTTCCACAAGTACAGCATGTAATATCGATTCATGGCTCAAAACTTGGAACCTGTCTCGCTTTGCTGACTATAAATAAAATTTTCATTTACATTTAAACTGAAAGTCGATCATTAACTGTCAGCAGAAAGTAGAATTCGAACTCTAGATATAAATGTAAACAATGTTTGTCTTCCTCAAATGTTCGTCGCTAAATTTCCCACCACGCGCTTGGAATTCGTTTATTCTCAGACGAATTGTATTTTCAGAGGAACCTCGACTACCTTTCATTCTTCGTGAATTATTATTTTAATTTTCTATTATTTCGAAAACTATATATATAAAAATTGAGCATTAAAATTGTGTTCGTTTGTCGCAGATTCACGCCCTAACGCATGTAGCGATTTTAATCAAACTTTCACACATTTTTGGTATTGGTCTATATATGGTTTTTGTGAAGTTTGGTTGATATCGGAAAACCTATGTGTGTGTTGTGCATGCGTGAAAAAACACATGAATTTCAGTACATTTTGGATTTTTTCCACATTATAAATATAAAAATCAATGCTGTGCGTTATTCGGGTAAAAACTAAAGAACCGCTCGAGGGATTTGAATGATTTTTTGTTTGTCTTGAATCAGGGATGGTTTAAGATGAAATTAAAATGAAAATTCGAAAAATTCTCAACAGGTGGCGCTGTTTGCACATATCGCTTGGTAGAATGAAGGGGAGGTATATTGTGTTCATTATTCGTATACTATCATTTTTACAAATTGACCACTTGCCCAAGTAGTCCAGCATACTAATCACTGAGCCACTGTGTTCACAAGTCGCAACTCCTGATATTTAATGTTTTATAGCACCTTCATCGAATGTGAAGTGGGAAAAAATTTATCTAAACGGTGATCAGCGTTGTTATGTGGTCGTATTTATCGTAAATATTACGATTTTCGAAGGTTGATACGAGACTCCGATTTTTGCTTTTTTCGCCCCAATTTCTACGATTTCTTAAATATTTTTCCAATTTTTTCCGATATTATACAAACATTAAATACGATGGGTAAACCGAAATACGACTCGATAAATAAAATACAATTCCAGAAAAAGAACCCACAAAAATTAAGAACTGCATTTAATATGACTTTAGCTTACCAACACATCCCTTTGCAATTAGCCGGCATCGATTACTGAGCATACCCTTTTTGTGACAGACTAGATAGTAGTAGCCGTACTCGCTATATGCTACTGCTGCGTTATGTCAAATTGGCAATGGCTACTTTTACGGCCATATTATTCACCCACTTTAATCCGGGTTAAAGTTTACACCCGGATTTAAGCGAGCTTAACCCAAAAAAATAAATCCAAGTCTATAATATTCAGTAAAACCCAGTTTATTATTTTAGCTTGACGGCGTTTAATCCGACTGAATTTAAACTGCACCCCGGAGACCAGTTTAAGAACTTTAACTCGATTTAAAACTCAATTTCATAATGTTGTCATCAGACGAATCAGTCTGAAGGCGAATTTGTCGAAGAACTGATGAAACAACAGCTGATGGTAAATCAATGTCGTCCTTGTAGTCGAATATATCGAATGCAAGGAGCGGGTATGCGTCGACTATAACGATGTGGTAATTTTTGGAAATGTTTCCGTCTGGAAAAAGAGACATTTTTGACATAATTCGGCAAACATTTCGACATAACCTTAAAATAAAACTGGGCTCAAAACAAATGAAATAAATTTCCAAGTGACAAACAACAAAAAACAAATGCAAATATTTGTAAAATTTGACATTACGTAGGTTTATACTGTTTTAAGTCCGCGTTTAAATCCATATTTAATCCAGCGGACTTAATGCATGCTTTCGAGTGAATATTATGGATATAGATTCAAATTGTCAGGTTCTAAAAAATCGGATTCAATGGTCGGGTGTAAAATAAACTTAAACCTAATTTACAGTCAGTTTTAACCGGACACTGCAGCATAGGAAACATGGCTAAAAGGCTGGGACTTTTTGCAAATGACTTCGGCAGAAGCTGCAGAGACGAAGAGGAAATAGAGTCGGTGGAACATCTTCTATGCCACTGCCCAGCTTTACAGGAACGCCGCTCATCCTGTATGGGAGCAAGGTTCTTCGAAAGTTTGGAAGACTTGGCGGGGGTACCTCTATCAGACATAAAACTATTCCTAAACAGATCGAAGTGGTTTTGTTAGCCACATGTCCTTACATGTACAAACAGGGTACTCACAATGGGTCTTCACGGCTTCCGGGTGAAATTTGCATCGGCTGCAAAACTGCCCTCCCAACCCAACCCAACCCAACCCTACAGTCGGAGTGAACAACAACTATCCGGCATTATAAAATAACACTCAAATTAAGTACAAATTGAATTAAATGAATTTTATACTCGCAAAATTAGAAAATACGACAGATGCGATTTTGAACCGAGAAAATATACGATTCTCAAACAACATCCACAACAACACTGACGGTGATTCTTACTTCCCGGGAAAACTTCGGACGACCGCCATGACATACCGCACGATTTACAAATAAAACCAAAGCTCAAAGCGATCATGGGCGTCATCGTTAAGCACAATGTTTTTGGACCATCGCGTTTCTGGATGTACTCGGTCGAATGGCAGAAGCGAGGATTGTCGATTGCCCACATTCTGCCTTGGTTGATTTGGTTAATTGAGAAAATCTGACCGGAAACTCAATTCGATGAGTAGCGTGGAAAAAATCGATCAAGAAGTCGACCCGGAAACCTATATGAAGTCACGTTCAATTTTATCAAAAAATGTCAATAATTAAATTAATTTTAGGCGGTACGAAGTTCGTCAGGTCAGCTAGTAAATAAATAAAAATATTATGGTTTTGTATTTAAAACTAAAAGTCTCGGAAACGGATCAGTTGTTCCAGAGATTACGTCCCCACAAATTGCACTTATACCTCCTTATAATATTTGTAATGGATACTTTGATAAACTGCCAGGAATTATCCACTACTACTGTTTTTGATTTTGCAAACTACCATATCAACTAAACTTGTGCTGTTTGATCATTTTTTTTAATTATTCATTAAATTTATTTTTATGTAACATTTACACGTGTTTTTTTTTTGTATACATATATTGTTTTATTTTCTTTTTTTATTTATTTATATTTATTTATTAAGTTACCGAATTTTAGTCATCATTTAGGTATTTAAATATTTTTTTTTTCATTCACTTATATCATCCAAATTATTATTAACCATCAAGTAAATCATTCAGTAGAAATGTATATCTTTGTATTCATCATATTGTTAATTGTGCTTTCGTGAGCAATAATACAACTAGAGATGAACGAAGCGGGCGGTTTAACAAGGTCAAACCAAACGTACAAGTTCGGTAAACTGTTTTTAAAGTGCGAAAATACACTTCCTACCTTTCACAAGTGTTTGCTAAAATTTCGTAAGATATCTAGATACATACACTTTCGTACATCGCAATTCTGTTGAGTTTCATAACTTATTCAAGTATATGAATCAACTATTCTTCATATGGGCTTAAACTAGTTTCCTCGAAATGCGTTAAATTCATAATTCGCTAAATGTCTAAAAATCTACCACGTCCATGGTAATTAATAATTTACTTCACTTTTTGCTCGCATTTGCATGCGATAAATTACCGCATAATATAAAAATGGTTTTAATGTTTCGAATGCTGCACTATAAAGCCGACCCCACCTCCGAATCGCAAACACCTTTGAAGGCCATGCACGGTTTAACCGCAATGACGAGAACATCATCTGATATTGCTTTATAAGAAGACTGCCTGACCAACACACACAGAAGAACCGCAATAGGCTTGGGCTTGGGCTTGGGCTTGGGCTTGGGCTTGGGTTGTTAAAAGCTTTCGCTCTCGCGAACCAGAAACAGATATAAACAGAGAATCAAACCGCTCTCGCGGCTGATCCAAATTCAAAGCTTCGGCGGCTACTCTCTGTTTACATTACGATCTTGCTCCAGTTCGTTAATCGTCATGTGCTGCTTCTTTGGGCCAACTCTTTTATGAGTCACTCTCTAAGAGAACAGCCAGCTCTTCAAAGTCGCACTTTGAAGGAAAACCACATGGCCAACAAGCAGCAACACCAGATGAAGACTGATCTACTCCCCATATCTCTCTCGCTCATGGTGATTTCAATCCTCTCGTGCATTTCAATGTTGGGTGTGTTTGTATGCGCGTGCCTCAACGCGAATTCATGGGGGCTGTGTACGTCCATCCGCTGCCGCTCAGAAGCAGCGGCAGCTCTCGCACTTTTCAATGAACCAACGATCGAGCGATCTTCTATACGGCTACGATGCTGTGTGCTGCTGCTGCTGCTGCTCTTGTTGTGTTTTTATTTTGCTTTTCTGTTGTTGTTTTTCTTCTTTTCCATGCACTTTATTGTAACAGTTTTATACAGTTTTTTATTCCTCCTTGCTTCTTTCTCTATACCGACCGACCGAGGCATGTCTTTTTGAACTGCCCGCAACTTTGGGTATGCTAAAAAGTTACGATCGTTTTCAGTTCAGTACCTTAACTCGAACTTGTAGCAGACGACACAGTATACGGATAACGGTGCACATGATGCCTTAAAGTGTTTCACTCGAGCCTTTCGTCTTCCATCACTGAGCACAGTGCGCAGCATCTATCGGAAGAGTCTGTTTGCCCGTTTGGCTGGCGTGTATATTCAATTTTCTATTATTGTGTAGTGATTATTGGAGCGGTTATCACTCGCGCATGTCAACACGCGTGTACGAGTAGCGCGCAGGATCACAGGAGGAGGTCAAGCGTGCGATTTAAATTTTCGTTGCCCGATACAGGAAGTGATCTTTTTGCTGCGTGTTTCCGGGGGGTAAACTACATAATATCTCTACATACGAAATTAGCAAACGGGATTCAACCAAACAGAAAGGATAATCAATTTGTGCTGCTGATGGTGATTAAAAAAATAAAATAATTGTGCCACGAATTTTAACATTTTCTTTTTCAAAACTGCAACTTAGTAAAATCTCCCATTTATCTATAGTTAATTGCTTTTGCCTATTTCTTAAATGTAGTTTACACTGTGATAATTGTGGTTAAATGAATTTGAAGCTACAGCTAAATGTGTCGGTGTAGTCGGTGGTTTACGTGATATTTTAACGGTAATGAATTTACAACAAAAAAAATAAAAAAAATAATTAAAAATATACGATAGATTAAAGTGAATGTATATAGTGAATCCAAAATAAAATTAGTCGTGCAACTGTAAATACATTTCAAAAGGATATCTGACCCTCACTTGCAAAAGGACTTTGGTTACCAGCTGTTCACAATAACAACAAACGTAAGTATTCAATGGAAAGTGATTTGCCGTCGGAACTAAGTAGTTGTAACAAAATGGGACAATGGACTGGTGAAATATAATCAGTTTGTTCTTCTGATAAGTAGTAACTAGGGCGACGCAAGGATATAGCTCGGTGTCGTCCTTGAGAATTACTTATTGTATATTGGATGTGTGGTTAACTAACTAACTGTGTTGCTGTTTGTATTAAGTCTAAAAATTATAGACCGACAGGAGGCGCTATGAATGTACTCGGTGGGAAATGTAGTCAATAAGTTACACTATTCCATAATAAAAAAGGATTCACCTGTTTAGTTGTCCCGACAAATATTGAATAGAATAGTTTAATATGTTTCTCGACAAACTGTGTGTGAGAGTATCATATTCGGACACATGTGTACCAACATTTTTTTTTTTTTTGTATATCTACAATAACATTTTTTCATTTTACACACGCATGAACATTTCTTTCCTGAGTTACGTTCGCTACGGTCTTAGATTTTTAGTTGCCGTCGATGTGAAAGAATAAACAAAGGCTAAAACTGGGCGCAACAAGTTCATAAATGACATTCGGCCTACAAATTCACAAACATTTTAATTTTTTAAAGGATTGAAAGGTACCTACAGCTCATTGCCCTATTCAAACGGCTCAAAATAGTTATAATCACTGATGTTTCCCAGACTTTCGTAAGATGTAGGGCACTTGATGGCGTTATTTGTATATTTTTGAGTCTTGCTCTCGGCCACCGAAAATAAATTTCTTCTTATCTATTAACTCTTCTTAAAGGGATCGCTATGAATTTGCTCTGCTGTCTAAAGTTTTACATGGCGATCATTAAAAGACTATGAGCACTTATACGGCTCTACAAAAACACGCCTTTGATTACGCCAAGCACTTTTTATTTTATTTTAAATAAAAAATATAAAATAAAATAAATAAATAATTGGGGCAACCGGTCCGGCCTAGATTCTCACAACCATTCGTCCTGTGTGAGTTTTTATTTTTGGGACGAATGGAAGGGATCTATAATTTCATGCCGAGTTCAAACGGGAAGCTCTTTCATGACAGCTGTACTCTGGTGACGCAGTGATAAAAACCTTAAGTTGGAATATGGGTTTTTCTCGGGATTCGAACCTGGGACACCTCGCTTAGTAGTCCAACTAACTAACCACTAAGCCACTGCGCCGACTGAGGCTGTAAATATGGAATCTTGTGAATTTTTGTAAAATCCATTCCGAACCTATTTCTGTTAATTTCGTTTCAAATATTGACGCAAAATGTTAATCAATATAAACTTTTCCTAAATATATTGTTTCCACCCCGTTTTTTGTTAAAAAAAAAAGAAGAAGATCAAAACAATTTTTTACAAAAAACAAACACCTCCTTCATAGTTCGACAATACCGCAACAAAAATTGGTAAAAAATGCATATTTCGAAGAAATCTAACAAACCAAATGTAAGGAAAGCCACCAAATGGTGGTAATAAAAAAATGTGTAGTTCAAAAATGATCATTAAAACACTTGCTTATATAATCGCATAAAGCTTTGTAAAACTTTTACAGGTTTTTTGGTTATAGAAGTAAGTATTTTAGTAATTTTTTTTTATAACACCGTTCCAATTTTTATATTTGGGTACAATTTTTTTTTAAAAGCCATTTCCAAGTGAATCGCTGAATGCTAAAACCACATAAGTGACATTTTTATTGTTTCACAGGAGAATAAAAAAATGGTAGAAGAGTCAGGTTGTCTTGGTACAAAATGCCGATTTTGCGATCGAATTTTTGTCTCTTTTAGGTATCAAATTAAGTTGGGTTTATTCACAACGCAGTGTTTACACATAAGCTGTGTAAAAACGTAATACAACTCATTTCGGAAAATCTATTACTTATGTCGTTTTGACAATCACCGATTCAAGTGCCCTAAAAATTTAGTTTTTCCCAATTATTGTAATATAAGTAATTACGTGTGTTAAGTTCACAGATCGTCCTGGTCAATTTTCAGTTTTCTTCGGTACATATTTATATTGTTTTATAAGTTATATTCCAGACCAGGTTAAAGGATGCTTCCTTCTAGTTATGTGGCTTAAAAAACGCATACTTTTAATGGAATATTTATAAAAAAATAAAATACCTACATATTTTTTTGTATTCCAATCCCATATACGAACTCTGTTTAACAAGCCTAGTTTTACGATTACCAAAGTGAAGTTTATTTATTTATTCTATTTTCTTTATTTGCGAAAAGTACCTACCATTATTACGGATAAATATTGTTCTCCCCCTTTTTATGTATAGAACTGATTCAGGTGCACACGGGATGGAAATGAATAGAACTGCAAACTTTAAAAATGTATTTAATTTTACAAGTAGCAATCAAATATTTTTTTTAATAAAAACAATCTAAGTCAGTTCGGTATAATTTTATAAATTCATAAAAAAATTGCAGTATCTGAATCGCATGTTTCTCTAAATAATCTATCAATTTCAAGCGCCTGAAATATGAAATTCAGAAACAAGGACGCTTGTGAAAATATAATATAAAGCTGAAGAAAATCCGCCCAATTTTTTTTATTTGTATATCAAAAGTTCTATATTACTACAGATATAAAATAAAATCGACAAATCTTATGAAGATCTGGAGATAATATTTCAAGAAAGATTTCGATTAATTTTGAAGGAAATTGGACATATACCCTGATTTTAAATACTCTTGCTATAGTGTCAAAACTATTTCGAATTGGAGGGTATATTTTTTGTTTTCAAATTTGTTTATGTTATTATTTGAACCAGTTGAAAAATTGCTCAAAATTCCTATGTCCATGTTTTTAACCTTTATGTCCAAGAATATTGAGCAGCGCAACAACATAAACTCTGTGGTCACAAGGCAAAACCGGTAAAGTATGTTTTACTCATTTTTCAGGAGAGCAGTTTAAAGTTTTTTTACTCCGTTGACTCTAGTGACTTAAGCTGTTGTTTTTTTTAATTGTGGCCACATTTTTAAACATATAAAGCTGAAACAAATTTACAAAATAGATTTGAGTACGCTGAATCTAATGGCATCAAAATCTCAATTTCGTCTGAAGTCGAATTTAGCGGTTATGGTTTGTGGCCACAGAACTATAAAAGTGGGTAGATGAATACCGGAAGAATATTTTACTATTCCACTCCTTGCAAACGGCTGACAAACATACCAACTGTCTGTCCTTCAATTCGCCTTAAAAATAACACTCACACAACAGGATGGATTTAGGGGAGCTACACTTAGGGTACTCGATTTGATAATTTGTGCGTCTAAATACAATCAAAATGTCTGATTATTCTCTGGAATAACATTAAGGGTAGTGGGTTTTCTTAAAGTCCGGCAAGAAAACATTTAAAAAAAAAAATCAACAGGTGGCTCTATTCTTCTCTATATTCACGGTTAACTCTTTATTATAGGGGAACAAAAACGCCTTGAGCATTAGCTATTGCTTACGCAATAGACCCGTCAAAATTGAAAGGACAAAACCCAGCCGTAAGCCTTGAAGCTAGTGCTGTTAATTTTTTTTATTAGATCAACCTATACATTTATGTTATTTGGTTAATAAATAATAATTATAAAACGACAAAAGAGCTATACTCTTATTTTGAAAAGTCATCTCTTATTTGCAACATTCAAAATCAATTTTCTTTCGCACCATTCCAAACCGAAGAAGTTGTCTAACACCATTCCCTCATTTGATTTGGATTCATTTAAAAGGCTATACCTTCTAATTAACATGTAGGTAGTTCCAAAGGGAGAAAGGTGCGTGCCACGCTTCTATACTCCGGCAAGATTAGCATAACCACTTTCGCGGAAATATCCATTTCGCTACACAAGATAAAAACGATAAAGTCGTATTTAATGAATTAAGTTCTACTTAACAAATAAAAGTCGGATAGAAAATATTTTACTACTTGGGTGTGGTGCACCTCTGTCATTGCCGGATGTAGAGTGCATTTGCTTTTGAAAACGTTTCTATAGCAGATTGTTGAAATGAAGGTGAATTGGCAAATTCTGGAAATGTAACTAAAACCTTGCATTTGTAATCCGGAAAATTATGTAAGCGAGTAGTTAACTTTTAAAAGCTGTTCCCACCCCAAAATGGTTTATTTTATTACGTTTGATATCTTGACTTTCTGGCATTTTAAATCTGTTTTACTTTTATGTCGAGGTAACCTTTTCTATTAAATAAGATCTAAGTGATCTCATTCTCATTCGTATCGATTGGCTATACATTTACGACGCACATTTGATGAAAAAACGTTTTAGAAATTCGTCTCGCATGTAAACGTTGTTCCTTATTTAAGTGGTAAATATATACTAGGTTAGAAAAAAATATTATAATATTAGCGCCAGTCCAGTCTGACAGAATTACCTTCGCACACACTCGAAACTGCCAATTAGCAACCCATGTAACAGCTTCATGTCAGCAAATGCCCCAAAAGCAATTAGTTCATAAATAAACACATTTGACAACAACTGATGTTGTACAATTTGGTTCATGTACGTATTCGGCTATAATTTGTAATGTACTTGTAAAACTTCAGTTCGACTTCGTATCTATTGTTGTTTGTTGAATATCGTAAAACCGACTCAATAAAAGCGCACTTTGCACATGAATAACGGCAGGCGGTTAAAATTGGATCCGTAAACGATCTACATTTAGACATAAAAAAAAAAAAAACGAAAAACAAGTGCTGTGCGCTCTTGGATTCAGGCCTAACCGAATTTTAGCAAAAATAGGTTAACATCCTGAGGGCAGCTATATAATATTGGAAATAATAAAATTTCCAACTTAATTATTGTTTTCAATTTGATTTTTTTTTTCCAATACTTATGTGTGTACAAAGTGGCCTAAGGAGCTTTATCTATGTATGCGTGACTAATGTTGATGGATTTGCTCCAGTTGGAGTGTATTGCAATGGCAAGAGGCACTGGTTAGATTTAACCGCTTTTAGTATCCTTCTCTAGCCGCTTTTTGCTTGCATAAATCCAGTAAAGTCATGAAGGTATTTGCTTAGCACGTTGAATCGTTGGGGCTGGATTTGTTCAGATTATTCTCCACAGAGACTTGTTCAGACCTCATCTTAAGACACCACTATTATCGGTGTAATAAATTTCGACTTAATACCTTTGTTTGCTATGTGTAATACTCATCATATGTTAGATGATGGATACCTTATATACCGTGTACCGTTGCAAGTATTATGATCATTTATCAAAAATGTACTAGAACAATTTGTATTGGTTCAAAATTTCATAGCAGAAATGAAAATGGTTTGCTTTATTAAATATCTGATTTTTTATACAGTACAATTTTGACAGTTTTCAAATTTGAAAAATTAGTTGCACGACCCAGGAACCAGATACTCAAAGCTCTGTGAAAGCGGATTGTGAACTCTTTTCCGGTTTGAACCTAATTGCAATGTGATATACTTATGAATACAGGTTGATCCGCAGGGTTTTACCGATCGAAGCCAAAGCAAGTTATTTTCGCAAAGACCTTCCGATTGAAAACTCAACTTTTGCAAATTGCAAAATGGAGTTTATAAAAATGTACTTTAAGTTGATATGAAAATAAAAGAATGTAGGTGCTCTGAAAAGGCCAACTTTTGAATCCGAAGGATGGGAAACTGGGAGTTACTCAAGGGTTGGTGCTAGGAACTCTACTGTTCATTATTAATTTTATCGATTCCCAAAGTGTGGTCAAGAATAGTGTATGTGGGGAAGATGTTGAACAAATCACGAGTACGGCTTTGAGGTGGGAGGTTCCTTTTATTCCTCACAGAAAATAAATGTCACGCTGCGCGGTAAGGGTTATTGTCCAGGGTAGATTTTACGAACTCACAATGCCGAGATTTTCCATATAAAATTGTCTATTGAGACGCATATTTAGTGTGAAGGTTAAAAAGGGCCGCTGATTCTTACGATTGTGTAGCCTTGTTGCCGGATCGGAAGGGCAAGAATTTAGGAGCTGTTCCTATATATTTGCAGTCTGGAATGAGTGTCAGAAAGTTGTGAGAGCTGTTTTCTATCGAGAGTTGAACCAGAAACCTCTGGTATCTGCCTAAAATATCTAGTTATGGCCCCATTTTGGCGCATAGGGTTGAATAAACCAGCTGCTTAACCTAACTTTTGACCTCATCTAATATACTTCGATATGTGCAATTTACTTCGATGTTTGTAAATTTGTGAACTAGTTTGATTTACAAAGATGTTCTGCAGTTTTTCAAATTTGTTTATCGGGATCTTTGGGAATTATTTTCTCTTTCACTGAATTTTGTCGTGGACATGTCGCAGACATGCTGCCTACTTATGTTATCTACCACGAGAGCCATAATGTCAGGCACAAAGGAACCTCTGGTTTAATTACCAAGCTATCGAAAATGCCAACGTCCTTAATCCAAGTAGGTAAGGCTACGTTGGGACTGCTAGGTTTGCACCTTTTTTTAATTAGAGCAGAAGGTTGGATGTATAGGACGAATAAGTGCAAATGGGATCAATTGACGTCGAATTAACAGTCAATCTGAGGTCTGATTTAAACTCGTTGTTGAGGAGAAAGTTTTTCTTTTAATAAAGTTGGCGTCGCAGGTCCATCTAAATAGAACCCCAAGCCTAAAGCGTCCTTTAAACATTTGATTGTGAAGGTGGTAAGAAAGTAGTAAGAAAGTCAGATGTTTGTCAGATGTCGCGTCATCAGAATAAAAATAAAAACCGGTTTAGTTTGTTTCTCCTCCCCGGGGTTGGAGGTTGAACTGGGCTCTGCCTCTGTAGCTCAGCCCTATCCAATGTTTGCAATCTCGGTGAATCGCCTGAAAAAAAAAAAATTGTAACTACAGTTTACCACTTTTCACAATAATTTGCCACTTGTTATAACCAATCTCAATCAATTTATGTCACACACGTCTCTAAACAAGTGCAAATACGTCTAGAGTTAATCTCGCGTTTGCGTGCTGTAATTTGACACAGGTGGCGAGCGTGTGTTGCCCTTAAGACCCATTTTTTTTTCTGTATTTATAAATGCTACTCGATCCAAGTTAATTGCTGATGATCGGACCAATCACTAGGTGTAATTAATTGCGGATGGACTTTGGTGTGTGTAGGAAATTCCTTTCACAAATTCTCTTAAATATTGCTGCTCGGATGGAGAGGCAATTTCAAAATAAATATCCTGGTCGATTGGGGTAAAACTAGCATCCCGCAGAAGTCTCGGATGAGTCCTATCGCGCGCCGCTCATTATACCCATATAAAAACTGCTCTGTATGCATAAAATTTTAATGTCAATAATTTGCAGTGAAAATTGTCTGCAAAAATTCACCACGAAGAAATGCACGCGCGCGTCAGTTGCCAGTTACTGAAAAAAAAAAAATAGACTGCCGCCCACCCTCATGCAGTGTTCGCCGTGGTTCATGCGCCATGCAAATCGATTTAACAAAAATAAAACGAAACTCCTAAGCGTTGTCGGCTGCGATTGGGACTCTGTCGCCGTCGTCGACATCGTTTGTCTCTGGCCCCGGCCAAGATCTGCGATTTTCCTCTACCTAGCCTGCTTTGGCCGAACGATATTAAAATGTCTCTGGTCCCATTTCTTTTTTTGTTTTGCTGGTTTTGGTGTAACATTTCCTTGTTGATCGACCGATCACCAGCCAGCAGCAAGTCCACCGCATATACATATATATAGAAGCGGACAAAGTAGGGAGTTGGGTTCGGAGTACTTTTGAAAGTCGTTCAGTTTTCGCCTCGCGCGCATGGAGAATGCAAAATGCCAATGATCACAGTCGAATGTAACGTATCACTAGGTATCTGTGGCAAGAAGATTCAATTAACCAAAATACCGATCCATGTCGCTGTGACGTATTACAGCAGATGCTACAACGAGCATGCAAATTTTGCTCGATTCTATTTAAAATGGGCTCGAGTGGTATGTTGGTACCTTGCATCCTACAAGACGGCAGAGTGCAGCAGCGAAAAAGGTTCCTCGTTGCGCTCGTCAAGATCCACTTGGGGAGTTTTAGTGGGACGACGCCATACCTAACAAGCAATTGTACCCATACCACAAATGACTTCTAAGCAGTGGTAGCGCACAGCGCAAGCACGTGCTACACCAGTGTGTTCATAGCATGGCCAATGCAATACGAGTGCATATAATGTGCCATACTTATCCACCGCCATTAGAGACACACCATTATTTGATAGAGCTCGGTATGCACGCGCTCGCGTTCACTATCCGTATCATTATTATTATTGTGGCGTACTCGATGTGGACCAAATGAACAAATAAATAAGCATCAACATCACGGTGTCGCGCGGCGTTCGCATTCGCATTCGGTCGTCGCGTCGTATGCCCGCCGATGATGATGATGATGATGATGATGACGACGGCAACGAGCGAGGTAAACAGGAATTACGAATCTAAGGTGAGCTGGAGGAGTTTATGTCTCTTTGGGCGGTTTTCAATTGCCTTTTTATTTCCCCACTGCTGCCAGCTTAGGTGAACTGCAAGTTCGCCGTAAAAATGTCTACGCTGGTGACCGCCACTCGGCCATATCGCTTATTAAATTATATTTCTGCTGTACATGTCAGTTTTGGCATTGCTATAGGCATCTAGGTGTATGCATAGTGTGTACGCACACTAATGATTGGTGACGGTAATTCTAAAATCGCACTGCAATAAATCAAAATGTCCGTCGGTTCGGCTGCGGCTGCGGAGCGGAGGGGTAAGCCTTTCGCTGGATTTTTTAATTGACTACACGTATCTCCCAATTTAAATAAACTCGGGCAATATCTCAATGCTGGCACGAATGTCCTCCCTCCCAGCCAGTCGGACAGTCTGTTCAGGTCTGAGCCAGTAAGCAAATTTTGACTTGGCTTCAAAGTCCAGTTCGCACGTCGACTCTTTCGTTTGTGTCTGTCTGCCACAATCTACATGTGCGCGACAGCTAATACCTTGATACCACTTTTTTCGCTCAATCATTTACACAACTTGGCTTGTCATACAATAGGCAGGCTTAAGTACCAATTTATACACTCGAAGTTGTTAGTCTTACTAAATACCCAGCTCAAGGTCAGAGATTCACTGCGACGTGTTCGTGTTTTCGTCAAATCCCCTTGCAATATCAATTATGTCGACTCATTAAAACGGGAACTTGGAGAGGAGCTGGCCGCTAATCCATTATTTTTTTATATGCTTCAAGTTTGGCCTAATCAATGTGCTTTCATAAAAATTGCTCCAATTACACATCAAAACACCTCGCATTTAGGGTAAATGTGAATCAAAACCGAGTCCACACGAACGGAACGACGAAATAATTTCGGCAATTCACGGCTAATATTTGTGGGTCTTTTTTTTTGTCTTCTTTATTTTTATTTTTTTTTTTTGCTGGCTGTGCCTCTTTTGAGGCATCACAGAAAACAAAATGCCCACTAAGCACTGGATATCTTGTGTTACGCAACTTTCGAACATTGTGCTACTGCCCGAGGCCACAATGGGCATCCAGTGAAACCATTACAAACGTCCAAAAAGACGCCGACAAATAATAACGAATAGACATTGCAGTCGATGAGGAGGGCGGAGGCGGGGCGGCTGTGGCGGTGGCGGCGGCGTCAGCCATGGCTTGTTGCTGGAAAGTACAAATTCATCTCGAAATAATTTAGCTGTCAATGGTGGACCGTGCACACACCTAGTGCTCACTTCAATTAACCAAACAGGGTTTGTTCCACATCTACATACTTTGAGGTAATTTTTTCACTCTTTTTTTTTTCGAGTTTTGTGGAAAATTAATTGGATCAGATCATGTGGATGGTATTCTTGATCCAGTGTAAAATTTGGGTCATAAATTACGTACTGCCTTGGAGTAAGCATGTGTTATCCAATCGATCAGTCGCGCGAAGAATAATTACCAGCTTAATAAAGACGAGCATGTCTCTTCTGTTTTTTTTTTTTCGTGATTCATGAGAAAGGCCTAATACTTTGTAAATTGCCGAACGTAAGTAATTTTTTGTTTCGCACAGATGACAAACAGAAACACCTTACAAGGCTAATACGTTTGAACATGGTGTTCCCTGGCGTGTGTGCAGTCTCTCCTTGCACATCCGTGAATATCCGTTTGTGGATCTGGTTTGTGTGGCGGTCGGTGATTCATTGAGTTAGTAAATTAATTTCGGATTTGTTATTAAAGGCAGGCACACGCACACATGCGCGCATCAGGTGAAACGAGATTATGGATTTGTGTCCACATGAGCACACAAGGAATTAGAGAAGAAGGAGAAGAAATACCGCAAAATAAAGTGAAAGTGCTCCATATGCCGCCGCATCGTATATTTAGTGTAACTGCCATCGCCTCGGCTGCTAAAGTGTGTGTTGTTGGTAACCGACTGTGTGTTGATCTGCTTTTATGGTGCCGAGTGAAGAAATGGATTTGAAGATATTATACTGGCAGATGACATCTGATCATGTTTAATTGGGAGTGTATGATCACTGACTGCGGTTTTTCCAAGCGACTTTAGTGCGTCCTAGTGGCGGCACGACGACGGAGATAGGTACAGGGAACGTCCTAATCCAGTTTTCGCTCATCTCACATGCATCAGTATTTACATTGAATCGCTTGGTGCTGTGTTATGGAAGACAAAAGTGCGTGTGTATAAAGTGCTTTCACAGGACCGAAAGCGCTTGGAGCTCACCACTAAGTCCTACAAAAATTGCGAACTTGCAGCTTGTTTAATCTTATATTATGAGCTCCCAAAAACGGAAACTTCTCTACTTCGAAGGAGAGGCTAGCAAAATTACCTGAAACTGCAGCCACAAGAATAAAGTAAAGGGGCACTAAAACCTGACGTATTTCAAATGTTCGAACTACTACCAATAAGGAATGAAAGATCTGCTGTGGCGCGGAAAATCCCCAGAAATATGTGTCATACTGGCCACCAAAGGAAGGCCAAACGTTTACACGGTTTTTTTTTTCCACAACTATGGCCGAGGAAGGAAGCACCGTACAAGTATGTCCACTGACAAACACAGAACATTCTGTAGCAAATAAGCGCCCTATGACAGGATAGGAACTGGAAACCACAAATAAATATACCATCATGTTAAAATGATCTCAAGACATTTATTTGAGTGGACGGATATCGTCAAGGCCAACGTTGTTTACACGAACATTAATTGGTTATTTCTGAAACATGATCATTTTACAATATTTTGCGGTAGGTTTAAAATCAAAAGTTGCCACAGATTGATCGCGTATTTTTCTAAGAAACCTATAGTGCTTTTGCGGACTGTGCAAAGTACATAAGTGAGCTAAATGCTGTCAAGGTTAATTCACCGTTTAACCGTTTAATTTTATTTCACCACGTAACCTATTTTCGTTTTAATACAACAATTTATTTAATAAAATCAAGCTTAAGCAATTACAGAAATAAACAAATTCAAAAGTATAAGACTCGTTGGATATAGTCTGCCACTGGTTTTTGGCCCAGTCCATTTGTTTATGAGAAGTCTGTTTTAATGAGCATTCTTCTCTATTTGGAGATTCAGACATCCACACTAGGTCAAAGATAGAATGGTTTAAGAGCAAAAATCGCTTCAAAATATTCGATGGGGAGTTTACAATTTATGTCATAAAATTAAGCAGATAAAGTGTTCGAGGACAGAGTCTTCGTATCCGAAATACCCGCAGAAACTTGTGCGCGCAGTTTGCAGCGGATTCTTCTCCTACTGCCCTGTTCTTCCGAGTTCCAATTGGACACGCTTCAAACTTAGTGTTAGTGTCCATTAAATGTACATGTCCTACTCATCCAAAACGGCTGATTTGTACTTTTCTGATATCAACGCAAACGGGACCGACATTCACTCGAAGAACTTTTCATCCAAAATGGTCAAGGATATCTTCATCCACCTTTTCTAATGCCTATGCGCCGCTGCGATTCGTCTGCGCCACATAGCAGACTGAGAATGGGAACTGTAGTGTCTGGAAATACTGTATAAAATATTAGAATGTGTTGTCTAAGCAACACTATAATTAACTATAAATATAAAAGGACACTTTATACGTGACTACGACACGGAACAGCTGTTTTACGTTTACGCATACGGATACTAAATACAAGAACCGATTGCAAATCAGCGTAAAAAATGTCTCTGTAGAGGTCTATCACCTACAAAAAAAAATATATAAAGCTACTCCTAAAAATCAGTGTCCAGTTTGTGAAAATCCACTTGTGAGCCCCAAAATTGAAACGTCGAAATTTCGCAAGCAACGAGTGACCAGTGCGTGGAAAAGGAGTGGTGAAGTCTACCCAGAAACTTACTAGGCAGCCATTTCAAATTCATCGTCACTCCGTTGCGGAACAGAAACAGAAACAGAGCAAACGATTCGAATGCAATGGTGACGTTTCACACCAGAAGTCATTTCGTAACACCAAGTGCTACTAAATTGCAGAAATAAATTTTGTAATCACCTTGCATAGGCCGAAAATGATGAATGATCTAACATCTAACATCTATCACTATAGCCGATTGCACCCCGGGATATAGAGCAAACTCATCATTATCACTATAACACAAAAGAGAGTGTCTACTTTTACCACGTTCGTATATCTAGGCCCAAAAAAAAACTTTTTTGAATGGGATTTAAGTGCAATTTTGGAACTAGACTCAGGAACCTTTAAAGCTTCAAAACTTCTCGTTATGAATGATTCAACGTGAACCTATTAATTAAACTAAAAACAGTTTCTTTCGCTTTCGTTAGCCCACCTTTTATCTATACCTTGCACTATTTTGACTTTTATGAGATGAAGTTCAGTTTAAATCGCCTTTTTAGAGCGTTCAAATAAAAATGATTTCGAAATGCACATGTGCCATCGTTGTACATATTCTGTTAGAAAAATTATAACAAATGATACTGCTTGTGATCTCGCAATAGCTTAATGAATGAACTGAGCCTGAGCCAGGTGTATGCTTGTACAGGGGTCGATATTTAAATCGTTTAAAATACGCTCATCTGAAATTAGATTCAGCCAGAGGCTGCAGAAACACCTATTAGAGAAGATCGACCGCCACTCTTCCACCGGAACCTCTGACGGGTGATGGCTCATAAATATGGTGTCAATATAGTGTATTTAAATATACAGCGGACTGGGTAAATGGGATTAAGTTGGCCAGTATTGTTGAGACACCGGAAATGTAAATTATTACCTTTGTTGTGAGTTCCTTCCTATGTGATTAGAGATTGCCAAAAATGAGAAATACTTTCCAACTCAAATAGAAGAGATGAAAATATTTGCTGCAGTCTTCGAGGTGGGTCCACTAGTTACCGCAAAACCTCTTGAGGTCTAGTTTTGTATCTAATTTGGAATTCATCCAACTGCACTGAATGCACTTGGTGTAGGTATTCCTTAGCAACACTCTGTGATGCAATTTTCAAGCGTGTCTCTTCTCTAGAAAGTGAAAACGTCATGAACCTTGCACACCGAACTGAACCCGTTTACTGTCATTATTAATTCAAGAGATGTCCGAAGCTGTTTTCATTTAACTCTCGAACGCCTTCTCAAATCACATATATTCCTTACACCTGTCCATAAGGACAAAACTAGTCCACTCAACGGCGATCATCTTTCCATGATCGTCTCGGTAACCGGTCGCTCGAAGCTCGTATTGTTTAAAAGTGAAATCTCCTAATGATATAGCTTGAGAAAAAGAAGACCGGCCAAGCTGCTATACGTGACAGTTTCTATCACCGCCACACATAATGAAAATTATCGAATTTGAAAGCGAGAGTGCATTTCCTTGGAATTGCTGGCTTTGTGTTACATCAGCGCAGAAGCTCGACCATCTGCAGTGAGTTTCAACTCGGTTGACCATCAGAGCATCGAAAAATACTCTTCCACGACCAACCGACGTTCGTTGTCGTCGTCTACGTGGTCGTTGCCGATGTTGGCAAAAGTGAAACAAAAACCACAACCGTAATTTGCGAATATCTCCATGACGGAAAGTGTAACAACCAGCTCATTCAAAAAGTGTCCAAGATAATTCCCATCACTTAAAACTGTACGTACAGATGTGTACCATCAACTGGGGGCCCACGTCAAATGCTACTCACCGAGAGCGCACTACAGGTTCGTGTGCACACAGTTCGCAATCATCAGCATCGTATCGAATAGATACTCTATCCATAAGAGATGCGAAATTCCAGATCTTCCTGTTTGGTTGTGTTTTTATTTTGTCCCCCTCCCCCTTATTTCCTCCGCGACGCACTAAAGCGAACGCTCTAAACAAGACATTTTCCAACGAGAGTGTTGTTGGGGAAAAAAAAGGCCCATTCATGTGCGAAAGAAAATTTCATCGTTCATTCAATGATCGATCGGGTTGTTTTCATCTTTCTACTCTGGTTTTGTTTTGTCGCCAAAAGCAAGCCGCGCACTTTAAGTGATGCGCCTGTTGCATTATGATATGCTGACGGTTTCACCGCACGCTACAATGGTTAGGTGCAAGAAAACGATGAGGATCGCCTTTGGAAAGTTTCTCGGTTTCAATGAACCTTGGAACAAAAATAATCTCCTATCATAGAAACTTAATCATCTGACAGCGGGCCGGATAAGCATCATAAAAGAGTTCCCAGTGCAAGTGTGGAAGTTGCAAAAACCAGACTGCCAAGCCAGCTCTTATACAATATCCGTTCATGGATGATATCAGGGGCAGCATATTTATTTAAAAAAATGTGCGCACATAAATGAGTGAGTGAGAGTGAGCCACTCAAGCCGATGCCCTTCATATTGATGGCTCTATATTTGGACTCGTCACATTAAGCCCCTTAAATCAACATCTCATTTGACCCAGTTCGGGGGATAAAACCGTCGGACTTGCAAACCACTTCTTCTTTAACCAGATTAAGGACAATGGGCCTTACTAATAAACATTTGTACATAGGCAATTTTGTATGGAAAATTTGTTCATTGTGAGTTCGAAAAATTTAGCCTGGACATTAAAAAAAATTCTTTTTGTTGTTAATTTAATCGGAACCAATTTGAGTTTGTGAGCATATTCGCCTCATCAGCAACTCCGACAATGACACTCTATTACAGATCCCGAGGAGACCGCTGCTACTTCTGTTTGGCCGTTCAAAACCTATGATTCGATGGACGAAATGTCCAAACTATAGAACGCTTATTTTGCCAGTTCTAATTTATAATGCCGAGTGCAGGAACGATATTTATTTATTTATTTATTTATTTCATCTTATAAGTACAACTTATTTTAGATTACTTTGCAATAATTTACAAATGTTACAAATTATAATTTACTTAAAACTACAAATTTACAATGATCTCTACTCATATTAAAATCTATTAGGTTATTGTATTTATTGTAATTTACGCAAGCCATAGTGATAGGATCATTCAGACCATAATTAGTTCTGTGTCTAGGTGGCATAAAGAAAAAATTTTCCCTAGGTCGAAGAACACGAGAAGGAGCATATATATTAAATAATGACAGCAAAAACGAACAATCGATGTGGCCAGTTAAGACGTCATTGGCAAGCATTGCGGAATAATAAATCCTTCTTTTAGAAAGAGGTTTCAAATTTAATAAGGAACATCTATCGTCGTAGGTTGGAAGATTATTATTCCAGTCGAACTTTCTTAGAGCATACCTAGTAAACCTTCTTTGAATTTTCTCTATGCGAGATTCAGCATTGCTGTAAAAAGGATTCCAAACAACACAGCAGTATTCCAGTATCGAACGAATCAAAGTATTATAGAGAGTTTTAAGTGTATATGGATCATTAAAATCTTTAGAGTTTCGAAAAATGAAACCTAGCATTTGATTAGCTCTGCCAACTATGTAGTCAATATGCAAAGAAAAGTTTAGTTGAGTGTCAAAAATGACCCCCAAGTCTTTTTGGTCTGAAACTCTACTCAGTGTTTCGTTTTGTAATTTATAATTAAAAAATATAGGTAACTTTTTTCTACTAAAAGTAAGAACCGAACATTTCTTAATATTAAAATAAAGGCCATTAAGAACACACCAATTATTTAAACGGTTTAAATCATTTTGTAACGCTAAGACATCTGACATACAGTTTATGGTCTTGTAGATTTTTAGATCATCTGCGTACAAAAGACATTTTGAGCTTGATACGAAAGAGGGTAAGTCATTGATAAAAAGCAGAAATAGAAGAGGACCAATATGACTTCCTTGGGGAACACCCGAAAAATTACGAATTTCATTCGAAAACGCGGAACCAATTTTAACAAATTGTTTGCGATTGGTCAAATAATTGCCAATCCATTTTAAAATACTGGAATGAATTCCAAAAAGTTTAAGTTTATTTAAAAGAACATTGTGCTGCACACGATCAAAGGCTTTTGAAAAATCAGTATATACGCAATCTACTTGGAGACGTTTTTCAATATTCTCTAAACAGTACTTGGTAAGAATAACCAAGTTTGTAGCGGTTGACCTACCACTTACAAACCCGTGCTGAAATTCAGAAATAAAAATGCGAACAACTGAGTACAACCTGAGTACAACAGTTGCAGCTTAGCTATAGGTCTATAATTCTCGATACATCTCCGAGAACCCGATTTAAAAATTGGAGTTATGCGGTGGATAGTTATCGGGTGCTACACTAACACTCGAGTCTAGTAATGACAATTCAGAGAGGATTTCATCATTTGTTAAGGAAATATGACCAAGGTCAGTTATATGCACCGACTGACCCGAGAAACTGCAATTAATATGCTCACTAACAAAGTTCGACTGGAAAAATTTTGCAAACATGTTACAAATTTCGTTTACATTACTACTAGAAATCCCGTTCAGTGACATGCAAGAAGGTGTTCCTAAAGATTTCCTTTTGGTATTAAGAAATGACCAGAAAGCTTTAGAATCACGTTTTATATTAGTTTCAATGGTTGTAACATAGTTCTTGTATACAAACTTCTTTAAAAAATCGTATTCTTTTTTCAAACGCAAAAATTCGTGACGCAGAGATGGATCGCTTTTACTTTGTTTACACATCTTATACGTATAGTTCTTCAATCTAGATAAACTCTTATTAAACCATGCCGGTTTATTAGATCTTTTTACATGTTTAATTGGTACAAACATAGAAATCGCGCGTTCAAGTATTTTTTTAAATTGCGAGAACGCATTATTTAAATTACGGGAATCAATGATATTTGCCCATTCAACACCATTAAGAAAATTATTCATCGCATTATAATCCGCTTTTAAAAAATCAAATTTTGTATTTTCTTTAATTTGTTCAAGAGACAGCGGATTCAGTACCGACAGATTAAAATAAATTTGCAACGCATTGTGGTGAATGCTGTTAACAATTAAGGGGAAATCAGCGTCACTGACAGTAGCTTCAAGCTCTTCACTGACAAAAACCAAATCCAAAACATTTCCCAAAGAGTTGCGAACCTCATTTAATTGACGGAAATTACCAGCTGACATAGTGTCTACAACTTCAACTTCATTAGCTTTGTAAACATTAAATGGGATAACACATTTTACATCGTGAGAAAACAACCAATTTATATGAGGCAAATTAAAGTCACCTAGCACTACAGCAAACGAAGAGTCATCTAAATTCTTAACAATTTCAATAATATTTTTCATATGAGCTTTGTAAATTGCAATACCTGAGTAAGGTGGAATGTACGAAACAAAGAAGTTTATGTGAATAAGAATGCCATTTTCAATATAGAAATCAACACACACACAGATTTGTTCAATCAAACCAGTTGAATCAAGTAATTCAATTTCTTTGCTTAAAAAACTTGAACGAACAGCAAACAATACTCCGCCACCTCTTTCAAACCCAGTTTGAATGGGACATCGATCCTTCCGGTAAACATTGAAGTCAGCGGTGAATAATTCAGTAGAGGCGATTTCTTTATGCAGCCAAGTCTCAGTAACAGCAACAACATCGTACGAGCATTCAACGGTGTTAAGAAAAAAATTGTTTAATTTCGATCTCAGTCCTCCAACATTTTGGTAGTAGAGAGAGAGAGAACAGAATGCAACAATTGACGACGGAACAGCAACAATTCTAGTAGCAGCAACAGAAGCAGAATGAATTATGTTTGAGCATTTTGGTTCGGTGGACGCAACTCGTTTTTTGGACGGAACTTAAAAGTGCGTACACGAATGCCATTAAGCCAGATATCAGAGTTGAGAAATTTATCCAGCAAATCCTCTGGGACTCCCAGTTTAAAGTTTACATGCTTTAGAGCAATTTCATCGGTTCCTTCTCGAATAAGTCTATGGCACTTCAGTTTCGTGATATTTACGTTAAAAGCAGACGAAACATAGTCGAGTATGGACTGATCTGTCGTGCACGGCTTGAATGATGACAAATGAAGCCATTTAAGTTTGGTTACAACTTCTAGTTCAATACCATTGTTATTAGAACTTATGTTTGTTCCAATAATTGAAGCATTTTTCCTGAATGTGTCTCTAGTTTTGGTAGTGGCATCGATAGCGGGTTCAACAACAGTATTCGCAGCAACAGCAAACGCAGCAGCAGCGGAGGTGGTGGCAGAGGTAGCAGTGGATGAAGCAGCATCAGATGTGGCAGCAGCTAAGGCAATAGCATCAATTTTTTTGACGGCGGATATGCATGAGTCCGATTTGGACTGAATGACCGAATCAGCAGATTTTTTGATTGAATTAGTACGCCTATTTTCAGCTTTGGAGGCAGTAGAAGCACTTCGGAGGATGTAAGGGCTATTATTCTTAAGCTGGGTCGTGGAGATGTTGAGTTGCGAGTTTGACGCGTTGGATCGTGTTGGTGCGTGGACTTTACTCGATGTTTGAGAGCGTGTGACGATAAGATTAGATTTTGATTTTTCACCGACACTCGAGGATCGCAGAATAATCTCCTTTAACTCCGAAATTTCTTTGTACAAAATATCGAATTTTGTGTTAATAAATTCGTTACATGAATGACAACAATGAGGGCACTGTAATGCAGCCATTACGATAGCTTGACTATTCGATTTGAACTTCCACGTCTAAGGGAAGGCAGAAAGGGAAGGCTAATATTGGGCGGCTTACAAAAATATATCTACTAATTTTTGGTTGTGTGTGCGAGGCAGAATATACAACCGGGATCTCTATTGGGCGTAGATGTAGGTAGTCGAAAACACCCAAACACTTCAACTTTACTTCATTTACAAGGGAATAGAATGGATTTGTTGTCCAAAGCTGCAGCCAAAAGGAGACGTTTGAGACGCCATGGAAGACTGAGCCGCTGTTTTAAGGCCCAAGCCATCGCGGGTGCGAATTAGCAAAGGATGGATGCCTGAGGTTTTTTAGGAATGAAATCCCTTAAGGGTCGAGAGCTCATCAAAAAAAAAAAAATAATAATAATTGGCGCAACAGGTCCGTATGGACCCAAGCCTAGCTTCTCACAACCATTCGTCTTGTGTGAGTTTTTATTTTTGGGACGAATGGAAGGGATCTACAATTTTATGCCGAGTCCAAACGGCCAATTGAGAAGCTCTTTCATGACAGTTATACTCTCGGATGTTTGTCAGACGTTCGCGAGAGGTGGCGCAGTGAAAAAAACCTTAAGTTGGAATTTTGGGTTTTTCTCGGGATTCGAACCTGGGACCCCTCGCTTAGTAGTCCAACACACTAACCACTAAGCCACTGCGACTTTTAATAATAAGCCACTGAGAGCTCATCAAGTATATATATTATTAAATAAATCCCATGCCCTGATGGCTGACACTGCGGCCTGAAAGATCTGTTGTATCATGGGGAAAAGTTATTCTAAGAGATGCGTGACCTCCCTGATAAAGGTCAATAAGACCTCAGTAGCAGAGTTCATTAGATCTGCTGGTGTACGAGTCTCTCTATTAAAGACACGTTTTCTTAACCAATGAAAAGCCAGGCAGTCACAGAAGATGTGTTCAGAGGATTCGACATCCTCCAGACAGAATCTACATTCTGTATCCGGACAAAGGTTCATTTTGTTGAGGTGGTATCTTAAGCCATAGTGGCCTGTGAGGAAGCCCACTAGCTTTCTTATGTTCCTTACTGAGTTTGAGGATTTTCCTGTAGGAGTAGGGCTTGATTAATCGCTTGGATTGTCTTAGACCAGGGACATTTTCCCAGGGGTATAAGACGAAGTTGCTGTTCCTATTCATTAATTAGTCTTAGCGCAGTAGCCCAATTGACTCTGCAGTAAGGTTCTGTTCCATAGAGAACAGTTTCGGATCCAGCCCTGGCGAGTTTGTCAGCAAGTTCGTTGCCGGCAATACCTTGATGACCAGGTACCCAACCAAGTTTGACCCTGTTGTGTTTGGCTAGGGTTTGCAGGGCATCGTGACAGCTCTTAACTGTATTGGAGTCCATTGTATTGGACGCTAAAGCTTGTAAAGCTGCCTGACTTTCGGAGAAAATTTGTATGATGGCGCCTTTAATACCCTTACTGTATATTGTATTAGCGCATATTTCAATTGCATGGATTTCCGCTTGAAAAACCGTGGGACATATCCCCATGGATATCGAGATTTTGGTGTTGGGACCAAAGACGCACCAGCTCCAACTCCGGAAACTATTTTTGATCCGTCGATGTACCAAACTAAACTTTAAGGGTCCAGTGTCGGCACCACATTAGACCAACTAGAACGATCTAGTAATTATACTTCAAATAATTTCAGGTACGGAGCAGAACATATCCAAGTTTGGGATTAGGTTAAGTATTTTCAGATGTCCCACATGTTCATCTGATCTGAACTTATATTCGCGCTGCAGTTTAATGGCGTATCTAGCAGCCGTCTTCATAATGAAGAATTGCAGGGGTTAAAGGCCAAATAATGGCCTCAAGTGCACCTGTAATACCGAGACAGGCAATCCGTTGAAGCTTCTGAAGCTTGTTTGCCGTGGTTCGTTCAAGAGCTCTTCAAGTAAGTAATAGAAGGTAAAAAGCGGACGAAAGTCTAGGTACACTTGATTTGGACACTCCATAAGATGTGTCGTACCTGACAGACAGGACTGGCATAGGAACTTAGTCTCGAGAGAAGATGAGACCTCAATATATACCGAAGGTTCCAAAACCAGTCAGGGTACGGGGTCAGGTATATACTTCAGCAAGTTGGACCTACTTATGGCCGTGAGACTTCCGGGCACACACAGTGTGTTCAAGGCAGAAATTCTGGCCGTACTCAAGGCTGCGGAGGTACTTTTTATGAGATCGATGTCCAACAAGAATATCGCCATCTACATTGATAGCCAGGCTGCTTTCAAAGCGCTAGAATCACATACCACTAAATCTGAACTGGTCAGGAATTGCCGCGCAGTGCTTAAGGCATTATGCTTGCAAAACCGTGTCAGATTGTGTTAGGTACCTGGGCATTGCTTCCACTTAACACATTGATTGAAAGTATTTATCAGACCACCTACGGCCGTTGCTAAAAGGGTTGTCTTCGAGAAAACCTCTAATAAAGCAGCCACAAGATGGTCACAGCTAGAAGGGCACAGGGTCTCTAAGGCACTGTGGCCCGTCTTAAATAGTAAAAAGCATACACTAACTATTAAATAGACTGACAGCTTTCCTACATCTCCCCGATTTACCACGCAGATCTTTTTTTCAATATAAGCCCCACCTCGCTATTTTACTGTCTGTGAATACGTGTGAAGCAGCAAAAAAAAATACTGACATCAGTGTTCCTACATTGTGGCATCTCTACCTTTTTGTGGGAATTTCAATTTTCGGTAAAATTTCCATGCGTAAATCATTAAAATTGTGGGAATATCAACAATCTGACAAGAAAACATTCATACTACATTTCACCATGAATATCAACGCACTAAATGTACATAAAAAGGAGATTTGCCTTTAGCAACAATTTCCAGTACCAAAAATTATAATGTTAGCAAACTGCGATTTTTATACTGAAGATTAATTTAATGTTATTTTCTTTCCAAAGAATACAAATTTTAATTTAAATATCTTTTTTTTTCATAAAAAATTGAGGTAATTTGAGTTTAGTGAAAAGGGAAAAATGAACACGCTTCGTGGGAAAAATAAAGAGAGAGTGCTAGGAACACTGACTGAGATCTAGTGTATTTCGTGAGTTGCAGTCAGCTGATGGATGCGTTCTGAGAGTTTAAATTCGTTGTTTTATTGCACCACGATAACATTTGTATTCTATTCTACAAAATTTTAAATTGCGAATGTAATCAACGTAAATAAATAAAGGAATAAGTGTGGAAAAATTCATTCGTTGAAATAAAAAAAAATATTTTTGTTCCTACAATTAATGTGTCTGTTTTCGTTTGTTGTTTTTGGGGAAAAAATATGTTATTAAAATACTCAAAACTAAGAAACACACCAAAATAATCAAAATGAAGTTTCAATGTCAAACTTAAGTAAGTCTTTTTATTTATAAATCAACCACATCTTTACACGTCCACTCACGAAGCTTATGCAAACGAGACTGCCCTGATTTTTGAGTTATAATCTTTTAATAAAGATTCCATTTAATAGCGGAAAACAACAAAAAAAACAATTAAAGTTTGTTAGAACATTTTAAATAATTAAATTCCATTTAAAAACAACTGCTTCAACCAAGAACATGAATAGTGCTAGTTTTTAATAAAAAAAAACTCAACTGAAAAGGTTTTGGTAGACATTTTACGAATGAATGAAAATAATGTCATTATTTATGTGAAAAGTAAAATAAAGTTGCAAAATGATGCACATTTATTGTTGTTCCGCACATCTTTTTTTCTAGGAAACTGACGAATTTTTTTTACTTGATGTTTTGTTTGCAATTTTTCTTACACTTTTTTTAAGTGACAGTACAGTTGTCAGTCTCGGTTAATACTGTTGTTAATAGTTTCACCAAATCGATCATTAAAAAAAAAATGGGAATGTGAAAGGAGGAATTGGTTGCGAAACTTAAAGGAAATTCTATGGCGGACATGCGAACAATTTTTTTATATCGATATCATAAAATTAATGTCTGTCTATCCAAAATTCATTATAAAATAACTTAAAAAATATTCCTTTTCTTTATATCCTGTAATTTGAACTTTAAATTCTATTCAATTATAAGAAAATCGAGCAACTACTTATATAGGAAAGTAGCGAAAAATGTCAACCTGGAACTGAGAAAAACTATGGTTTACAACACAGCCCTTGATATTGAAATGAGAATCCACCTAAGGCTACCGACATGGTGGTTTAAACCGGAACCGGAAGAGTGCAGGCTGGTTTTTTTCAAGTATGAGTGAGTCCCCTTTGATGAACATAGGCACAAATACATGAATTCAAACTGGGCTACATCTACGGTCAAATTCTGCTTGTAGGCAATTTCTCTTTTTTGGCTGAAGCTGCCAGTCTATTTAATAGTTAGTTTATGGTAAAAAGTCTGAAGAATTGAGGAATCTCAGTAGAACAAAGTTAGGTTAACGATAGGAATACTTTCTGGACACTGCCTTCTAAGGAAGCATGCCATGAGACTATAGGCTTATCTAATACGGCTATATGCAGGTACTGTGAGGACCTACCAGTCACGGAAGATATCTCCCACCTTCTATGCGAGTGCCAAGCAATTGCTCGGATCAGAAGGAAGCACCTAGGTAGGTACATTTTTAACAACTTAGAAGAGGTTGGCTTTTCTAACAATACTGGAACAATAATTAAATTCTGTAGGGAAATTGACTGTTTGGGCGATTTGGTTTAGGTTTTTAGCCGTAATGGTTCCCTGGGGATGGCGATGGGCCCGTCCTGGTCTTTTGTGACGATCTCACACTACCACTCAATCCAACCTAACCTAACCTAAGTAATAGAAGGTGGAAGGTAAATTAAAAAACCTCGAAAGAGTGGGTCGAAAGCCAAATAACTAAAGTGCAAGGAAACGGGCTGAACGTGCGTTTTTCAGATAGAAACAACTGACCTGGGAATGCAGAAAGACTACACCCAATCGTTGTCGCTACTCTGTTTTGTCCACTGTTCTAAATCTTCAATTAAAATCCAATTGCTCGCACATGACCTTCCTTGAGATTATACACCTACAACAGCACGCCCTTAATCCCATTACTGAATCTTCTACACCAGCAAACATATTATGGTAGGTAAATCAATTTCTTTGTCATCGCGAAGGATGCCTAGGTGCTCGTAGTTGACTAATTTTGGACGAGCTCGTTTCACAATTCGTTTCGAATTGCGCACTTTAATCAGACTCGGCTACATCGGAGAATACGATCAACAAAGTCAAGGCTATCGGAAGTTGCGGATTATGCCCACGGCTCATTCGGCGGGGACTTAACATTTCATCAGCGCTAAATGTGGACATGATTTACTAACATGCGCTCGTGGTCGCGCTCTAAGCAGCTCCTCCATTTGCCACTCTTGCAGTAAATTCAAAACAAACACAAGGAATGCGGTAGTCGAATGGAACAATTCCCCAGATGTTCGGAAGACACTTAAAACACTCAATAAATTACCGCAGCACCAACTCCAGCCGTCGTGGTAAGAGAGTGTGTGTGTGCAGAAAAAAAAAAACAACATGATCCATGAACTAATGAATTTACCACCAGTTGTCCGCCGAACATGAGCCATTGAATGTTCTCTTGTGGTCATATAGGAAATTTGGCGAGAAAGTTCAAGTTTACTACAAGTATGATGGAGTAAGCATTACAAATTACGCGGCGCGCGATTCACGGGAATGTGTACTTGCTACGATTTATGTTCGGCGTACGGTAGCCCGTGATTTCTCCTAATTCGACACCGCTCATGTTTGGCCGAGTGGTGGTGGTGTGCTCTATTTGGTACGGCATTCGAAGCGATCGTAAACATTTACGATTGCTAATTTAGGAGTCACAATTATTACAGCGACCGCACTCGTTGAGACGGTGCAATAAAATTGGTAAATACAACTTGAACTACTGCGGCAGGGGCTGCGATGCTAAATCGTCTAATGGCGCTGATGATGAGGCAAATAAAATCGTATTCACAAGGGGATCCGGATCAGGATCACCTATTCAACAATACAATAATTACCTTCAATTCGATATTTATGGGCAGTTTGTCAATCAAACGGAAGTCGCTCTTTTCATGCAGCAGCGGTGCAAAATTAACTCTCGACCGAGCATCGGAAATTCTTGATCGTGATGACCCCGCGGGTTTATCACGGTTTTTTTTTTTTTTTGAAGGAATGAAGAAGAAAAAAAGTTTCCGCATTGGATCCAAGATACGAGTACGAGTATACGGAGTGCAGCAAAGGTCTCTGTGCACCGAGACGTGCCTTTGACCATCTGCACATTTGACTGCAGACAGACAAACTGGCAGATCCATGCGCGTGCATATGAAATGGATTTCGACTTTATTAAAAGTGAATTAGAGGGACGAGCCAGACCGCTGGTGGGTGGTCTGTCAAGTTCTAAGATCTCGTCTTCTTCGCTCCGTTTCCATCTGCAAAGGTGATCTGCCGGTTAACAATAGGAGGCCACAACGAAGGCAGTACCAGCGATTCATTTCTGCGCTCTATTGGGTGGGGTGGTTTCGGTTTGACCGTCTCCGCGACGACCGACGACGCGATGAATGAGTTATTGCAGAAGGCTGCCACCTATCTCGCTTAACCCCATCGCAGATGGAAACAAACAAAAGGCAGATGAATGCTTCTAGTGTTATGACATCTCTCTTGGTTCATCGTTTACGAAATACGATTCAAAGTTGGATATTAGACTAACGAACATGTAAGAGTGGTGGTCCGTATTCGGGGAAGATGCGGTCGATATGGTGAACACATGCAAATCCCTTCACCGTTTGTGACTTTAATTGAAGGCGACGGACAAGTCTTATACTATCATCAACATATAGATATCGAATTACCAACGAATTGTGGCTGCGGCCATCGCGAGAAGAGGAGTGCACACTGCTGCACAGTAGCTGGCATAATTCCGCGCCATCAATTTTCGGGACGTGTAAGCGAAACCCGATACATTTAGCGCACGTTTTCTTCACTCGAATTTCGGATCACCGATGTGTGTGAGGAATTTATTGGGCGATGGGTTGCACAAAATTGCACTGCATTGTTGGAGATGTGCGAACATGAATTCATTATGACGTGCTCTAGAGATTGTGTTGGAAATTAATTGACATGCCTGCCAAAATTATGTCAGCTAGAATTGGGCGATATGACTTAAGGGGATTGGCGGTTTTGGTGATTTTAGCTTTCGCCCTAAAGAAATCGAGCTATACTACGTATTGGAGACTGACAGAAGTAGCACCCAACACGTTTGCCTGCACCCAGGGTGCTGTTAAAAGGATACATGTTCGACTTTCCCGAGAGAAGTATTTTTTTTTAAATATGATGAAGGCCATCACATTTAACATATATCCAAATGGCCAAATTACGATGGTTTTTAAGGACTTGTACTGTCGGATATACGCAACAGATGAGGTATAGTGGAAAGGAAACATCTAGGTGTGAACTGTGGTTTTTTATCAGTTATAACAACTGAGCCACCGGCAAAACTATAAAAGGCTTATTACATATTAGTTAGGAAGACAAATGTGCTTCCAATGAATGAGGATGACTGTCAGAATTCAGCTGTTGAAATAATATCTACCTTGAGACGCCTGATGATAAATAAGAGGTGTAGTTCGAGTTCAATTGTTTGGTAAAATTGCTGCCCTTGGAAACAAGGTTAGAAGGAAGTTGTATCCCTTTCGAAGTTGTGCTCTCAAAAAGGGAGGAATTGATAAACCAGACACCAACCAGTTGCCATGCAAATCACACACCAGACAACTAACTAATTAAACCGAAATTCGCTATCCATATCATTTGTAATTGTTCATGCGCCGTAGCACGCCATCGCCATCCGTAGGTATGGCACAACACTCTTCATTGCTCATGTATCAACATATCCAAATATAATCCAACGCTCTCCGAGCATTGTTATTTCAATCTTTCAATTAAGCATTTTCGTTTGTGGAATCTCTGATTGAGATATTGAAATACCCATAGCCCGTCAATTCCTACATACACACAATATAAGTGATTTTCAAAGATATAAACAAAAATACCGATGACTTGCAAGTGCCGTCACAACTATGCCTAGAGCTGAGCCCTTGAGTCCATCTTCGATCGAATTGTCTGCCTCTCATACGAGTATAGGTACATCGTTCCGGGCCGGCAATGATGCCTCTTGATGATCTTACTGAAAACAAAAGCATTTCGTCTTCGTCTAAGCATACCACTTCGGTTGTTCGAATTAAGGTTGCCTTCTGTGAAGTCTTCGTGCTAATAAAAATATCAAAAACTGAGAGATGTTCAGACAATTGCCACCGCCGCCGCTGCCCCTACCGTCGCTATTCCTGAAGTATTATATCACAGTTCGAATTGAATCGAACCGTTAATCACCCAATGCCGGCTGTCGCGCCGCCGCGCAAAGCAAAAAGAAATAAACTGTCGTGTCGATGTGGAAGAGCAGAGCCTCGCCTTTAAGTGGACAAGCATACCTGAGCTCAATGCGTAGATATACTCGCTCAAGGTAGTTGACAATTTCCATTCGCAGCCGGGGCTGTGCGATTTTCAAGATCAATTTTAAACGTGACAGGTGCCTCTCTATTTTTTGCATCGCCCCACCACCACCTACCCACAGTGATGATCGTGATGTGATTGGCTAACGCATCGCACACTAGACCAATCTGGCTGCGCGCCGTCATCTCGTTAGCATCACACCTGCACAGAAACATTGTACTCATAACAATTAACTGACTGCAAAACAGTCTCACATACAAGTTCTACATACCGCGGAATCAAAGCAGAATCCTAACAGCACGAAGCAAACCTGCCGTAACTACACGGCGCACTACGCCCAATGAAATTATTTTCCACAAAGTAAATGGTAATTATTAATCGAACCGTGACTTGTTTGTGTTATATTATGTGAAGTGCTGGATGCTGCCCGCCCGTAGCGCAATACACAGCACAGTTAGCTAAGCAAATGGCAGCGCAAGTTTGCCGAAGCAAAACAAAAGAGTTCAACAGCGAACTGGGCTTTAGTCTAGCATAAATGTTTTACCAACTGTACGAGTACTCTACGTACAGTACAGCATAAGTCCGTGAGCATTAGATGCCGCGAAAAAGCATATGTATGCACACCGAATGAAAATCTGCTATTTTAATTGGCGGATGCTAAATCAATTAACCAGTTCTCCTCCGAATAATGATTAATGGGATTATGGCAGCAGTTTGATAGCCATATCAACATAGCCAACCGGATCTGCGTATTACGTTTGATTGAGTATATTTTCGGGTATTTACTGATGGTTATTTTGGTCTAAGTGCTTGTATTTGCGTTGCGATAATCGGCATGTTGGGAATAAAAACAGTAGCCCAAGCGATCTGGCTAATGGTCTGCTTTAATGAACCGCATTGGTGGGAGATTGATGCGGTTTTTGCTTTTCTTCCTTGCGGAAGCCGAACACGCCTTTTTTCATATAATCGCACAGTGTGCCGGAGGCTAAGGTACTTAGCTCCTGACAGAATTATGTATAACGAACGAGATCTTTGCCTTTTCGATTATACCTGTGGCACAACCGTGGAACGGTAGCACTTAGCGTTAAGAATAATGCGAAGTTAACTTAACTCCTTCTTTTTTTTTCCTGTTGTTGTGGAATGATGGAAGGTTGTTTACCGCAAGAAAGTGAAGAAGCGTTGCTTAAGGGTGATCTTTATTGTTCCTGTATACAATATCCTGCGTCAATTTTTATTTGCTAACCTACCGTGTTGGACTACTAAGCGAGGGGTCCCAGGTTCGAATCCCGAGAAAAACCCAAATTTCAACTTAAGGTTTTTTTCGCTGCGCCACCTCTCGCGAACGTCTGACAAACATCCGAGAGTATAACTGTCATGAAAGAACTTCTCAATTGGCCGTTTGGACTCGGCATAAAATTGTAGATCCCTTCCATTCGTCCCAAAAATAAAACTCACACAAGTCGAATGGTTGTGAGAAGCTAGGCTTGGGTCCATAGGGACCTGTTCCGCCAATTATTTATTTTTTTTTTTTTTTTTTAACCTACCGTGTATCTTCATTGCCAAAAATCATTTGATGCGTGGGTTCTTTAAGCCATCTGGGTGAGTTAGTTTTATATTTGCGACGGTATATTACTGGATTGGTTTGGCTTCAGGCCAGGAAAGTTAACCATCGACCAAATATTCACAGGAACTTCAAATCGATACCCATCGCCTTTTCATCGATTTTAAGGCCGCCTATGACAGCTTTTATTGGGACGAGCTATACAGAGCAATGTCTAGTTTTGGCATCCCTGCCAAACTCGTCCGTTTGTGTAGGATGACGATGGAGAATGCACGCTTCTCCATCAAGGTCGGTAAAGAAATCACCGAGACCATCGATGTCAAAAAAGAATTTAGACAAGGCGATGCGCTATCATGTGACTTCTCCAACATCGTTCTTGAAAGAATAGTGCAAAACTCTACCGCCAACACCAGAGGCACGATCTTTCAAAAGTCCGTAAAATTACTCGCGTACGCCGACGACATTGACATAGTTGACTGAACGAAGCGTGATGTAAATGGCGCGTTTGTGAGTATTGAGACTGAGGCGGCGAAGATGGGTTTGACGGTTAATGAGGGCAAGACGAAGTATATGCTGTCAACTAAAAAGCACACCCAACACCGACGGCTCGGGCCGAACGTCACAATAGACAGATATAACTTTGAGGTGGTTAAGGACTTTGGCTATTTAGGCTCCGCTTTGAACTCAGACTCAGACAATAACACCAGCGCTGAGATTAAACGTAGAATAACTCTTGCCAATTGCTGTTTCTTTGGGCTAAGAAGGCAATTGGGTAGCAAAGCCCTCTCTCGAACAATTAAAGTGACCCTTTATAAGACCATAATCGTCCCAGTCCTGCTATATGGCGCAGAGGCATGGACTCTATCAAAAGCGGATGAGGTAACTCTAGGTTGTTTCGAGAGAAAAATTCTTCGAGTGATTTTTGATCCCGTCTGCATTGACGGTGAATGGAGGAGGAGATTCAACAAAGAACTGTACGGGCTGTACAGCGACATCGACCTAGTCGGAAGAGTGAAGGTCCAAGGACTGAGGTGGCTGGGTCATGTAGAGCGTATGGACACGAATGCTCCGGCCCGGAAGATCTTCGAATCCACACCAGAGGGAAGGCGCAGTAGAGGAAGATCGCGACTCAGGTGGCACACGCATGTGGAAGGGGACCTTAACCAACTTAGCGTGCGAAACTCGAGACAGCTAGCTAAAGATCGCGCTGGCTCGAGACGCTTGTTGGTTGAGGCCCAGGTCCATCCCGGACTGTAGCACCACCTTAAGTGAGTAAGTAAATAATATTACTGGAAGTTTATGGTCTCTTCCCCCTTTACCACGTATTAGTAAAAGGATGAGGTAATTTTTCAGCCAACTTTCCATTCCAACTGAAAACTTAGTGGTACCTCGTACGAGTGAAGGGTATTCAATTTAGAACAGTAGTATTTGAATTTTGGATTTATTTATTTAGCTTTTGCTTCATTTTGAAGCTTGGCCAATGCAGCTAAACTCGTAACAACTTGTCATTAAAATGTTTACCTCGGATTTTATTATATAGGAGTCGCTAAAATTTGTTATCATTTGTTATCAATTCTCAGGCGAACAAACGTGGAGCACACCTAACCGAGCTCCTTAAGCTCGAGCTCGGTTAGGTGTGCGACTGCTATGTAATAAAATCCGAGGTAAACATTTTAATGAAAATTCTTAAGGATATCGAAACGGTCAGGAGTGCCAAATGCTACATGATAAATATGCAAGCTCTACCAAGTAGAGTAAACAAAATCCAAAACCTATATTGACAAAATGACTGCCCTTATTGAAAGAGGAAAGAACCTATGTAACTATAAAGACAGTCACGGGCAGTATGCATCCGGCGACCAAGCTGTCAGTACCTATCAAAAAAATCGAGGTGTACCTATACAAACTTTCTGTTTGGAACCAATAAAGCAAGTACAAGGTGGCGCAAAAATAACCTTCCGATGTTTTTTGGCTGTAATTTAAAAAAAAAAATGAAAAACTTTGATTCTTCTTGTGGAATATTTTTATTTGGTCTTTTAATTTTTTTTACATCAAGTCGAGAATATGATGTCATGTAAATGGCCGCCGCCACAGTTGATTGTCATTTGAGCCCTTTTTATGGCATTTTCCATCACTTTGGCCAAAAAGGCCAAAGGCGTTGGACGGCTAGGAAATCTGCGAAGAAATTCACGTTGTGCCAAAGTCACCGACCGATTATTGCTCAAATAAATAGTCACCAATATTCCGCGTTCTGGAGCAGTGTAGCGAAACATTGTTTATTAACGTGTATTTCGCATGTGTTTACTACACAAATGTCAAAACAGAACTGACATTAGGGGCCAATCGCAAAATTTATAGCATTTTCTGATAGGAGCATTACTTTTGCGCCACCTTGTACACGTACAAGTGTAGAGTTGATTTTCCCAAAGGAGAACAATCCGTGATTAAAACATGTTTTGGCTTCAAAGTTCGAAGCAGAAATATTGACAAATGTGACAGATCGTTTGACATTTAATATGCGCCTTGGGATGGACGGTGTACAAAACGATTAGGCGATACTTTTTGATTTTCAAAATCCCAGGAGACCTTTTGATTGTTGCTGTTTTGAAAATGTTGCTATTTTCCGATTTTATATCGTACATACCCGATTTGGGGAACTTTCCTATCTCGTTTGGAACTGCTCAAATAAATTCACTTTGGCAAAAAATAGAAACACTAACGAAACTCGCGTGAAAAAAAAAATTGCGAGTCCGCTTTTGCGCAATGGTAAGAATTTCTAAGGCTGAAGAATCTAACTTGTGCTCAAGTTGAAGCCAATATCATAAATCAATTACCATTATTGAAAACAAAAAAAGCTTCAATGGAAGCTTAGCAAAGGTGAATGGGTTGGACTGCTTGTGCCCTTTCAGACGATATATATCAATTTAAAGTATTCGGCATTAAGAAAATAAATAAGCCAAACTCGAGTGGCCAATATTATGAAATCTGAAAAGACGGAAGCCAGGATTGTAGCAAAGAGGCACTAAGCGCTTCGCAGAGGGGAAACTAATTGGAAAAGTATGGAAAGTCCTTCTTTTATTTTTGGAAAGACAAAAATATACCTAGAGCCAACCCTGTTCTTATATTTCCCCATCTAAAATCATAAAAGCTTGATCAGCTTACTCGTATTCCACAATTCCATGTCAATGGACAAAATGGACTCAAACAACTAAATACTGCCTTGTCCCTGACAGAAACAATGTCCACTAAACCCCAACAAATACAATTAAACAAACGCATGACTCCATCCAATCTATTCGAGTCCAAAACATTGATTAACCGCTTGCCATTTCGTTGGAGACAATGTTTGCATTCATATTGACATGTCATTAACGAGTGACCATTTTATGCCAAGACACATCGCATTTGATAGACACAGCGCAACAACAGACGCAGACGTGATAAATTCCTAAAATCATTCGGATGTCATAATTATGATTTCAAATATGGCAACCAAAGTCTTTCCATAAACGACTCAATGTACAACAACCTTATGTGTACAGCGCCGGACAGGACGCGCGCTCAACGTTGCATGCACATTTCAACATACACGTACACAACGAAAACTGTTCGATGTATAGAGCTAAAATAAAAGCACTTTTCACTTACTGTATTTCACACTTTTGTTCGCCGGCAGTAAATAATCAAATTGGGGTAACTCGTAATATTTGTCTTCATTTGCGTCATTGTCATAAATTTGAAATAAACTTTACTGATATCAGTAATTTCATCTCGGCCGGAGCTTGCACTACTTTGCATCCAATGAGGCTGTGTTTTGTGTCAGGTCTTTCCTACATTGTGCAGTAGTGGGAGAGAATTGCGACTAAGCCATCTGCATAAATGCGAATTAACAGGAATCCAAATAGCCTCAAATTGGTATCATTAAGACAAAATGGCAGGATAGCGCAATGGTCACATTTTACATTCAGCCCGCAACGACAACCCGGCCGAATGCAGTCGCTTTTCTTCCTCTTTCTTCTCCTATGACACTGTACTAGTTGTGCTGCTACGACCAGACAACAACGAGCGACGAAAAAAAAAGAAAAAAGAAGACAGCAATAATAATAAATAATGTCGTCGTGAGGGACCAATGCAACCACCGGCGGAGGTGCAGATGCTGTCCAATAACTATATGAACGTCATCTAACACTATCGTCTCGACGAGATCTGGCACTAAAAGAGACTCTTTTTTGCGGTTGAACCGTGTCGCCGCTGCGCCAGAGAGGAACTGCTTCACTTGGATTTCCTAATGTCCTCCTATATGCCTCCCTACAAGGTACTCCATATCTGGCTTAGATGGGTGATAAGGTCATAAATGATATATCAACGCGCGCGCAAGCAACTGTAGCAACCGTTTATTAATAATCATCACGATAGTGTTTGGCTTCGTATGCAAATATGGCCAGCCCGAGAGCCCATAAGGGATGAACTGCAGCCACTATTGAGATGATGGGACTCCTCGCTGAGTTTTCATTGTACTCGAGTCCGCAGTCAGTCCTTTTGTTTTGGCTCAAACACGGGTAAAGATGCTTATCAGCGAGCAGCGACTAGAACTTTCGTGGTTCGAGTTCGAGTTGGCAGAAAAAAACGGAGGTGCGCGAGAGACAACTTGTTAACGTTGCTTTTCACGGGGCGAGTAGTGTTTTACAGCCGTATTTGCGCACAGGTACCATTCCAACTCCTTCAGAAGGCGCATGCCAACACATCAACGAAAATGAGAACGCTGCGCACTCGGTTCCGGTTTAAATGGAGCACCACGTAACGTTGCGGAATGCCCTCTCCTACACAGTGCATTCCGAACTTCCTACAGTTGACAGTGTTACGTACGCCTTCCACTTGGTGTATGCCATGCAAACACATTCCTGCTACCTTACGAAATCGTGCAGAAGATATGATGGGATAGATGAATCAATTATCCCCGACAGATGTACGAAATTAGGCGCAACTGACATTCACCGCGCACACCGGCAACTTATACGCTACATCCGATTTCGACTAATTTTCGTTATAGACATCCGCGCCCTAAACTGTAAATAACTGGCGCGCTTCTACCTCGCCATCCTTGCGAAACAACAATATAAACCTTCTTGCGATGGCATATTGACACCTCTGCACAACATTGAGCACAATGACAGTCTTTCAGTTTGTGGCTGTCTGCGCGGAGCGTGGGATACAATCACATCATCTAGGAACATATCACATCCTGCGCCAGATGAAAAGCAAGTGATTTACAGCCGAATCCGACAAACTGGCTTTGAAAAGATGTAGTTGTCGGTTGTCTGCGACTGGCGCAATCGGCAACAGAGGACTCGCAACGTTGACAACCTTATTGCATTGTCTTAATGCAAATCGAGTTGAATGTCATTTGAACCTAATTTGTTAATAAAAAGCTCGGAGGATGTTGGCATACGCAATTAAACAGACGGAATGAGCAGGAGTGGGTGTTCTGCTCGCGTAATATGGTTTCGAGTGATTTGCGCGCCGGTTGCAGATGCGAATGCGAATGCGAAGGCATCTTGCAGCCAATTGTGATTGTGACAGCGTGCACGGTCGGTCGGCGTGAGAAGAGCAAAGAAATGGTTGATTAGTTGTAATGCGAAAGTCAGTCAAGTGTGAAAAATGCTTCGGTGCCGCCAATGACTTCCAATTGATTTAACCGCGCTTCGTACCTGTTGGCTGGTGAAATTGGCGCAGCGAATTCTCCCGCCACAGCAGTTCAGGCATTGCAGCTATGCTTTGTTATTATATTTTGTGCGATTTGAACTGGTTTCGGAAGAATCACTGCACATTCTGAAAATGTGTCCAGGAGAAACTCGGCCGACTATCACTTTGGGAAAAGTGAGATTCCACCGTCAAAAGAATGCAATTATGCGATAAAGTGGCGCTAACTCTTACTGAATGGAAGCAGGTCTATGTGCAGGTAAGCTCAAGCGATGAGAGGGGTTTTCAGTAAATTTTCTGGTGGCTATGCAGTGTCCTCTAGTGGACGCAAATGGTTCCAGCATGTTGCTTTATTACGCCTCACGTTTAAAGGTCTTCAAAAGATTTTATTGTCGTTGATCTACAAGCTTGTGCTTTCGATTTTTTAGAGCTGTGCAGGGATTTATCTACCGATTTAGATGTCGACCTTTGCATCGTAGCAGAATGGCGTATATAGATATGGATGAATATTTTTGAGGTACATATCCTTAAAATAAAATGGAAATTGAACAAATCAAGATTAAGACCAAAGACTTTATTAGAAAGATGCGATGACTTCATGGTCACGGGTCGAATAAAGCACGATCTGGATGTAATATTTTGTTCTTGCTGCTTGGACCGTGTTCCGTAAGTGTATACCTATTGCGAAGTGGAAAACTTCGTGAGTAGAAATCAGCTGTAGGCCGTCCAATTGGTTGTCGCTTCGAAAAGTGCTGACAATTTGAAAACCAACCTCTAAAAAAACACCGCTTACCTTCAGTCTTAGAAATATTAGTTTATAACTAGTTTAAGAGCTCACACAAATCGACAGGTTGTAAAGAGATAGGTCTTGTTGCGCCAACCAATTTATCATATAAATAAAATTGGTGTAGTTCTGTTCGACTGAGATTGAATTTGACTGCATGTCTTTAAACGCAAAATTCTTGCAAACTGCTCAATTTTTCTGGTGCATTTTTCACAGGCCTATGGAGGATACCTAGGCCTGCATCTCCACTTTATTTTAAATCTATATCTTTATAAATTTTGGAAAAAATTGAACAAGAGTATTTTAGTTTTTCGCTTCGTTTTGCTTTTTTCTTTGTCACGCTTTCCGTTCGAAAATACTGAAAGCATTTAAGTATAGTAAATACCAGCTTATAGAGTACATCTGCAGGTACAACATAGGATAACTTAAAAGGTTTTTAAATAAATAGGCAAAATTTGAAACATTTCTACGATTTTCACCTGAGTGAGTAGATATTATGCACTTCATTCTCAAATCAAACATTCTAACTGCGCAATATATTGATATCTCTTTTAAGCTTATTTTACTCCTGTGACGGCAAGGGAGACAGACAGAGGCAGTACAAACAGCGTACTAAGAAAAAAAAAGAACAAAAGAAATGGCAAATGTGTAGGAAAGGTTTGTTTATCTCTGTTTTACAAAAAAAAAGTGTCTAGAAAGAAATGTCAAATAAGTATATTTGCCAGTGATGCCAGATTGTAGTATTATTGCATTACGGGATTTATATTAGGGAAAATTCCTGGTGATACACGTCGTACCTGTTTTTAAATGGTAGTTGCAATCAAGATGAGGCAGTAAATTACCCGGTGGAGTTCTTTAATAGCATTACAGCCAATGGCCTTCTTGCTGATAAAATTGAATTAAAAGTTGGAGTTCCCATTATGTTGCCTCGCAATTTAAATCCCCCAAGCATTGTAATGGAACCAGATTGAGAGTGATTTCGTTGCAGAAAAACGTTATAGAGGCGATAATTTTAACTGGGTGTGGTAAAGGAGATACTTTATTTATACCAAGAATACAAATAATTCCCAGCAACTATACATTTCAGTTTAAACGGATTCAATTTCCTATTAATGTTTGTTCTGCCATGACAATCAATAAGTCACCGGGTCAAACTTTAAAAAAAGCGGGAGTTGATTTGACGGGCAGCTATAGATAATTATGTAGCGTGGTCCAGGGTAAGTAATGCAGGAAATATCACTATCTTAGCCGATAGAAACAAAACGGCTAATATAGTATACAAAGAAGCGTCACATTAATAAAAAAGTGAGTTAAATATTAAATATAAAATTATTTTCATTCATTTCCATTGTCCAAAGAATATTAAATTATTGCCGATTAGTCAAACGAACAGGTGCAATGCCATGAAGATGAAGGCAGAGTGGACTCAGTCTTTGGGAGGTTTTTTAATACGGGTTCGAGTCCCTCACTATT